>OY735259.1:2996388-4271776 GCA_963457715.1 Argyresthia albistria
TAGTGAGAGAAAAACCTGATGAAACGTTAACAAATAAAAATTATTTTAAGCCTTCTTCCACGAGTTCTTGATTTCCGGTATGGCCAAGATGGCGCCGCCGCCGCCGCTGGCTGGGACAAACAAAACCAACTAGCATGACTCAAACTACTTCGTTCAACCTCTTTGTTGGAACCGGAACTTATGTTTGACAGCTGTGCGATGCGATCCATACAGTTTGTAAGAAAAGAGTTTCATCAATGTCACACGGGTCGATATGGATTTCTAAAACAAGCAAAGCAATGCATACATTTGAGCGAGACGGCTTAAAGACGTGACGTCAGATGGTATATAATCTGAGCGAGATGCAAATAGTAGTGACACTATTGAATGAGTTAAGTATATCACCACGAGCGCGACAAATTGTAGATAAGGAATGGTGGGAAATAAATGACATAACGTATTAAAAGTAAGTACAAGTATAAAATAATTTCAAATAATCGGACGTCTGAAACTTAAAAGTAACTTGAAGCAGAGATTGGATCTCAAAATTGGAAATTTAAATCTCTTTTAGTATAGGTAGGTATAGGTGTATAGTATAGGTACCACTTAATGATCTAGCTACAGAAGTTTTACTTCTAACACGTGTACGGTGCTACACGCGTATTTTTTTTAAACACGCATGGTATCAAATTACGTCTGATGAATACATCTTAAATACTATTTCCGGATATAGTCTACCTTTTATAGAAACACCTAAACAACTACCTTTCAAAGAACGCTCGTTCACTAAAGCAGAGAAAAAATCTATAGCTATAGAATTATCACATCTGCAAGAATTAAAAGCCATAAGGAAATGTGAACCTGCTAAGGGGCAGTTCATTTCTGACATTTTTTTAACACCAAAAAGCGATGGATCTGTTCAGGCCGCTGTAGCCTGAGATTGTATGTTGTTATGGGAGTTGAAGAATAAGAGAACTGTGGTTCACTTACATGTTTATTGTCAACTGAAATAACTAATATTGTGTATTAGCTTATAATAATTACATAATGCTTAGTATGCACAATATATGTGTGTCAATGTGTGAGCACTGGCTCGTACATCCTGCCACCTCAAAAAGGATAACAATCCACAAAATTATCTATGTAAAAAAAAATGTACTTGTATTGTACCTATACAAATTTAAACTTAATTATTTAAGTGCCTTAAGATAAATTACAATTCAAATGATAATCAAGTACACAATAAACCACGGTTTAGTCATCTTCAAGGGCCTGTTGCCCTAGTCACCCGTCTGCTGTGTCCCTGATCCTCGATCTCTTGATAGGTCTGGTCGTTGGTGTTGTCTCCTTTACTGGGCGCAGGTGATGGAGTCTTTACTTGGTACCTTTGTCGTAGTTTTCGTAGGCACCATACTCCTGTTATGATTGCAACGATGATAACGATGCTGTACCCCAATGTGTAATGATGAATATCGTGGACCGATATATCATTGTTGGATATGCTCTCCTGTTGCTCCTTCACAGTATTAATCCTTTGTTTCAGCTCCTTTAAAATCTCCGAATTGTTTTCGGGTTCCGTGAGACGTGACGCTGCATTCTTGATAAGATGATTTACATAGGAAATTGGTGGCACAGTCAATACCCCTTTATTGACTTGTATTTCGCTATGGTAGTTATTTAACGTATGTAATAAGACGGTGTCTCCTTTCAATAAGCATCCGTTGCCAAGTGTGATTCGTCCAGTTCTCGATAAAGTCTTAGTCGCCGTGCCGTCTGGACAGAAAATGCGCACCGTGCACTTCTGACAACAGGTGAACAGCCACGCGCCGCTGTTTTGTAATTGGATCCACTTGTCGCTGCAATCAGAGACGTCGGTTGTGCAGTGTGTTATGTTATCATTGTTTATGATTTGCACCTGACATATGGTATTGCTATGTTTTAAATCATATATCGGTCGGTTCAAGGAACATAATAAGTTATCGTTGATATGTATGCAGGACTGAATGTCGTTGTCTTGTAGAAATATCAGCATGTCCTTCCTTAAGTTGAGAGCCAAATATTCCGTGGTTGGCCGGATACTCAATGTTTGTTGTCCCTTTTTCTGTGGGATTGGTACAATGCGATTCACTTCGTATTGGTCCTTGTTGACAAGTGGCAGTTTAGCTTCGAATATCAGAAATTCGTTCGTTAATCTTCCATGGACACGAAGTAATTTATACATATCTCGTAGATTGTGCTTATTATTGATTCTTGGTAGCGTTAGGTCATCAGGTAGCTGTCCCGAAATGATGTTGAGTTGTTGCTGAAACTGATCTGGCCGTATAATTTGCGTATCTACTCGCCCATTGCGGATATCTGTTACTGTGTCCAGTAGTGTTTGCTGTATCCCCTTCAAGTTGGATATGATAACATTCGCTGCGATTGTTGCTGACGTAATGTACATTGCTTGAAGAATTTCTATCTTCATTTCTTGTTGTTCTTTTTTAAGTAATGTGATATGCTGATTAATTGTGTATTGTTTATTCATTATTTCCTCGTTGCGTTTTAAAAGATTGTATTCACTCTCTACGATAGACGTTTGTTGTTTATATAATTGAAGAAGGTGGTTCTGGTTGTTGTGAACGTTTCGGATGTCCTCGTCATACTTGTCTGCAAATCTTTGGTCGAGGATGCCAAAGAGAGAGTTGGCTAAATATCCAACTCCGTCCACTAGGCCTCTTTTTACTCGTGTCGCATCCAATCTGAGTAAATTATTTTGATGTTTTAACTCATTGATTTCATGTTGTAATTGGGCCATAGTCATTGATGTTACTTCGTCATGTGGGAACTTGCTTAGATGACTGACATAATTTTCGACGTTTGAAAAACTTTGCCAATAACTAGACATATTGTAGTATACCACAATCTTCCACTGATCTTGAATCATCTGTGAGTCAGCAATCTTGTCGAAGTATACCAACTTTGTCGGGTCTAAGTTTGTAATGTTGATCATTTGAGCTGTCAATGGTGTTATTAGTGTAAAAAACAGTAGCAGCGCTGAGCACATGTAAGTTTTCCATGATGTGCCGGGTCTCGCTCGTGTCGGTCTTTCGGAGGGGAAGTCTACTTTCTGCCTTGTTACGCAGGTAGTGGCTAGGTCTGGTTGCTATTGTGTAGGTAATGGTGACAGTTTGATAATAGGTCGCTTTAAAGATCCTGTTTTGGTCTTCAATGACACAACTCGCACTCTTCCGTCAGCACCTGGGTGGAGTTCTGTTACTCTGCCCAGAATCCATCTAGAAGGTGGAAGGTTATCCTCTTTTATGATGACGACGTCACCCATGTCCAGATTTTTCTTCGGTAGCCTCCACTTGGTCCTTGTTTGGAGTGTGTGTAGGTAGTCTTGTGACCATTTCTTCCAAAATCCTTTGTGGAGATTTTCAATTAACTGCCATCTGTTCAAATTGTTTGTGTTGCTAACTTCTGATGTCAGCGTTGAAGATAGCAATGGCCCTCCTACTAGAAAGTGAGCTGGAGAGCGGGACGGTGTGACCCTTGGCTCCGGCAGATCGGACATAAGTTGACAGTCACGGGTTGGACTGAATCGATGGCATTTCACACAGCACCTGATCAACTTCTTCACCACTCTGTTTCCGCTAATAATCCAATAGTTGTTTCTTAGATATGCCAGCGTCAGTCGAGCTCCACCGTGCAACGTTGCAGTGTGCGCCTGTTGAACCAGTAGTTCTGTTAGCCTGTTGTGGCTCGGTAGTATAATAGGATGTTTCTGGGACTCTTGTAATGCTGAGTGTCTAAGCCGCCCCCCGACTCTCAAAATCCCACTCTTATCCAAAAAGGGATTGAGACTCAAAAGTCCACCTTTTGGATGTAATACGCCTTTTAGTCGTAATTGTGTAATATCTTCGTTGAAGCTTGCTGACTGTACTGTCTTGACGATCGCCGTCTGCGCATTTTTTAATTCATTTGCTGTTAGGTATGTTATTCGTTGTGCCTTGCAATTGTCTCTAACGTTTGTTGTGAAACGTGATATCCAACTTATTATTCTTATAACCCGAGTGATAGAGCTATATTTTTGTAGAAGCTCAAGTATCAATGGAGATGAAATTTGTAGCGCACATGTTGTTTGAGTTTTCTTTCTTTCCAATTCCGGAATCTCTATCGCATATGCTGGTCTTGACGGCTTGCTGTGTTGTAGCCAGGTGGGGCCTTCCCACCACAAGGGGTGCGTTAGTAGTTGTGATGGGGTTAGGCCTCTACTAGCACAGTCAGCGGCGTTTTCTTCAGATGTTGTGTAGTTCCAGCATGGTGTGGGCATGGTGACTATGATGTCCTTTACCCGATTCGCTACGAATGTTTTCCAGCGCGCTGGATCTCCTTGTAACCAACCCAGGACGACCATGGAATCCGTCCAACCATGTATAGTTGGACGGATTCGTTTGTTTTAACGATTCCACTACTTTTTTCATGAGACGCGACAGCAGAATTGCCCCGCACTGTTCCAATCTGGGTAACGATACTGTTTTGTTTAGCGGTGCAAGTTTTGTTTTTGCTGCCACTAGTCGGACTGTAATTTGTCCATTTATGCTTGTCGTTTTGCAGTATATGACGCAAGCGAATGCCTTTTCCGAGGCGTCACAGAATCCGTGTAGCTCGATGTCGATTTCAGTATCTCCAATCCACCTTGGTATTGAAACGCAGTTAATATGCTGCATATCTGTCACAATTTCCCTCCATTGTTTTTGTGTTTCTTCCGGTAGTGGTTCATCCCATGTTTTTTGTGACATCCAGCTTCTTTGAAACATAATTTTTGTCTTAATTGTTACTGGTGATAGTCCCAAAGGATCATACAACTTGGATATGTCGGATAGCAATGTACGCTTTGTAATTGTTTTCGCTGTGTCGACGGATTGTATATTGTAAAGGAATGTAAAGTTGTCAGTACGAGGATTCCACCGTAGGCCCAGTGTTTTGTTAGATTGAGCATGTTTAAAGTCAAGCATGTTTTCACTCACTTGATCTTGTGATAAATCGCTCAATAGTCTTGAGTCGTTGCTGGCCCACTTTCGTAGGTTGAACCCTCCGCCTTGTAATATGTCGATAAGCTGGCGTTGGGTCGACCTTGCTTCTTCAAAGTTGTTGCTTCCCGCCAATAGGTCATCTACATATAGCTGGTTATTTAGAATATCAATTGTTTGTGGATATTTATGACCATCATCCTGTACAAGTTGTTTGATTGTCCTCATAGCTAAATATGGCGCGGCCTTTGTGCCGTATGTGACGGTGCATAGTTGATATACTGCTATGGGATCAGATGCTGAATCTCGCCATACAATCTTTTGTAGATGTTGATCTTCATCTTGTATTAAGATCTGTCTATAAAACTTCTCAATATCCGCTGTGTAGACATATCGGAAGTTCCTCCACCGCAGGATCAAAGCTTGAAGGTCTTGTTGAAGGTTGGGTCCGCAGTTCATCAGATCGTTCAAACTGTACCCTGAAGATGTTATCGCCGACGCGTTAAAAACAACCCACAGTTTAGTTGTTAGGGAATCCAGTTTCAGAACCCCTGGTGGTGAGGGAGTATACAGCTCGGTTCTCTGAGTGTTTTGCAGATTTTCATGTGGTTAAGATATATGTACTCATGAATGAATTTTTTGTAACTTGCAGCGAACTCATCATTCCTTGTCATCTTTTTCTCCAGTTGTTTGAATTGTGCCACAGCTTGTTTCATGGATCCGCCTAACGACTGCTTAAAATTTTGCTGCATTGGTATTTTGACTGCGTAGCGCCCGTCGGGCTGGCGTCTTGTTGTATTTTGATAAAAATTTTCGCAATCCTGATCCTGTTGGGTCAGGTGTCTTGTATCTTCTGTTATGTCTTCCATCTCCCAAAAGTTTGATATATCCTCCAGGCTGTGTAGTACCATATTACAGCTAAAAGTCTTGAAACTGCCAAATAAGACCCATCCAATCTTCGTCTGCTCGGCAATAGGAGCCTTGGGTGATCCTCGTAGTATCCCCCCCATGACAATATTGGAATAAACGCTCGCATCTAGTAATATGTCTACTGGTCTTGAAATGTTGTACTCTGGATCCGCCATCTGTAGATTTTGTATGTGTGGCCACTGTCTTTTATCAAATGTTGTGTTTGGTAGATTGTTCAGCAACTTTGCTAGCACCAGTGCCTCTGTCATGAAGCTGAAATCCCCATACGTCGACTGGCAGCACAAACTTACTACCCCCTTGCCTCTACTTGTAAATGTTCCGATGCCTGAAATAGCCGCATTCAGATGACTTCTTTGCAATCCTAGTCGTTGTGCGGCATTCTCTGAGATGAGACTGACTTGTGAGCCTTGATCTAATAACGCTCGTAGTTGGATATAAGTTCCGTCAGCTGACTTTACTTTAAGTTGGACGGTGGCTAGTAATACATCGCAATCGCTTGCAACGTGATTCGCATTTCGCTGACCGCTCCATGTCGACGACCCCGCTGCTGACTCGTCGGTTGTTGAGTTATACAAGTCATGTATTTTGGTATGATGAAAGCCTTCGCATTCTAGGCATCTTTTAGCTGAGTTACACTGGTTATTATAGTGGCAATATAAACAATTTGGGCACACTTCCAACTCCGTAATTGTTTTTAGTTTGGTTTCCGGTAGCATGTTGTTGAATTTCTTGCAATGCATTAAAATATGACTTGTTTTACACACTGGACAATTTCTGTCGTTCGAAACATGGAATGATTTCGTCATAAATAGCTTCTGTTTCCCGCCAGTGTATTTGCGCTCATTCTCCTGTAGTTGAGGTCGCCGGTTATTGTAACCTTTATTGTAGCTTCTGTTATTATTATTTTCGGTGGTAACGGGCTCAAGCGCTGTGAACTTGGCCTCCAAGAATTCCATAAATTCATCATATATGGGCAGCTCCCTCGGAGTTTTCCTGGTTTCCATGTAAGACGAATATGTGACTGAATCCAGTTTTTTTGTTAGGATATAAACTAGGAGGGGGTCCCACGATGCCGTATTCACTCCGAGATTTTGTATGGCATGTATTGTTTCCATGCTGACGTCATATAGGTGCTTGAGTTCTTGCGATGTTTGAACTTGAATACTCGGTTGATTCATGAACAATTCTATTTGATTGTTGAATAATGCTTGCAAGTTGTTGTACCGATGAGTAAGTATTGCCCAGCATGTGTCGTAGTTGTCTTCCGATATCGAAAGATGCTGGACTAAACGTTCTGCCTCTCCTTTCAGTTTGCCTTTAAGATGTTGCATTTTCTGGGCTCTGGTGAGTATGGGGTTGTTGTGTATTGCTCCCGTAAAGAGGTCCATAAATGTAATCCACTGTGCGTAAGATCCACTGAATGTCGGTATTTCTATGGTAGGGGTTGACTTTTGTTGGTGAATGACGGAGTTCAGTTTCTGGTTGAGACACTTTTTTGCATCCTCATACTTTTCTTCGTACTCTGTAAACTCCTGTTCATATACCCAGTCACTTCCTTGCAATAAGTTGTCTATTTTCCAATGAAGTTCATCTATAACCTTCCATCGTGTCTGTAACATTTCTAATTTGTCTTCAAATTCCCATTTTTCAGAGATAACACTATGGTCAATTCCTCTGAGTACTCTAAGGAATGCTCGAAAATTGGTTCTTTGCATACTCTTGTACTCATCTGCTTTAGAGTATGTCGATGTGTCTCTTGTTACAGACTTTTGAGCAGGTACCGTAGATTCCGTATTCTCCGCCGTACTTTCTCGCGCTGGTACTTTTGGGACGTAGGTGGTCAGTAGACGCAATGTTTCGTGATACAACGCTTTGTTTTCGTCGTAACAATTTTTGGCGTAATACTCATGAAGTCGTTTCTCCTTTGGTGTGATTTCCTCGAGATGTTTATGGTTGGCATCGTAGTTTTCCCATATTAACTCTAGGTTCTCAATTCTCTTTTTAATATACTCGGGCGTCTTGCGGTCCGGGGAATCCTTTTTGAAATTGATGTTGATTTTTTGTATGTTAATAGACATCTCCATTTGTTGTATAAGTAATTCTTCCATCTTGTTAGTCATGATGAAACTCGGTGGCTCGCGTGCAGGTGATTATGTGCTTGGTCTGTTAACCCACACTTGTTCTCGTAAATGTGACCTGTCCCGGTCCTGTTAAATGTATTTTCGTTGTTGTAGCTGTAGGCTGTAGTTTAACCAGGAACTGTAGTGTCCCGAAGCTGTGGTATATCCAGGGGCTGTAGTGTCCCGAAGCTGTGGTATCTAGGAGCTGTAGTGTCCCGAAGCTGTGGTGTATCCAGGAGCTGTAGTGTCCCGAAACTGTGGTGTATCTAGGAGCTGTAGTGTCCCGAAGCTGTGGTATCTAGGAGCTGTAGTGTCCCGAAGCTGTGGTGTATCCAGGAGCTGTAGTGTGCCGAAGCTGTGGTATATCCAGAAACTGTAGTGTCCCAAAGTGGTGGTATATCCAGGAACTGTAGTGTCGCGAAACTGTAGTATTTTCAGGACTGTGGTGTCCCGAAGCTGTGATATTCAGGAACTGTAGTGTCCCGAAGCTGTGGTGGATCCAGGAACTATAGGATCCCGAAACTGTTGTATATTCAGGAACTGTGGTATCCCGAAGCTGTGGTATCCAGGAACTGTAGTGTCCTGAAACTGTTGAATATCCAGAAGCTGTGGTGTCCCGAAACTGTAGTATATTCAGGAACTGTAGTGTCCCGAAGCTGTGGTATCCAGGAACTGTAGTGTTCCGAAGCTGTGGCATATTCAGGAACTGTAGTGTCCCGAAGCTGTTGTGACTCCAGAACCTGTAGTGTCCCGAAGTTGTTGTGTCCAGGAATTGTAGAATCCCGAAGTTGTTGTGACTCCAGAAACTGTAGTGTCCCGAAGTTGTTGTGACTCCAGAAACTGTAGTGTCCCGAAGTTGCTGTGTCCAAGAATTGTAGAATCCCGAAGTTGTTGTGACTCCAGAAACTGTAGTGTCCCGAAGTTGTTGTGTCCAGGAATTGTAGAATCCCAAAGTTGTTGTGACTCCAGAAACTGTAGTGTCCCGAAGTTGTTGTGTCCAGGAATTGTAGAATCCCGAAGTTGTTGTGTCTCCCGAAACTGTAGTGTCCCGAAGTTGTTGTGACTCCAGAGACTGTAGTGTCCCGAAGTTGTTGTGTCCAGGAATTGTAGAATCCCGATGTTGTTGTGTCTCCAGGAACTGTAGTGTCCCGAAGTTGTTGTGACTCCAGAAACTGTATGGTCCCGAAGTTGTTGTGTCCAGGAATTGTAGAATCCCGAAGTTGTTGTGACTCCAGAAACTGTAGTGTCCCGAAGTTGTTTCGTCTCCAGAAACTGCATTGTTCCGAAGTTGGTTGTTGTATCCAGGACCTGTAGTATCCCGTCGCTTGTAACAGTAATAACGAACTTTCTGCGTCTATTCTTGGGTCTCAAAGCACAAACTTACTACCCCCTTGCCTCTACTTGTAAATGTTCCGATGCCTGAAATAGCCGCATTCAGATGACTTCTTTGCAATCCTAGTCGTTGTGCGGCATTCTCTGAGATGAGACTGACTTGTGAGCCTTGATCTAATAACGCTCGTAGTTGGATATAAGTTCCGTCAGCTGACTTTACTTTAAGTTGGACGGTGGCTAGTAATACATCGCAATCGCTTGCAACGTGATTCGCATTTCGCTGACCGCTCCATGTCGACGACCCCGCTGCTGACTCGTCGGTTGTTGAGTTATACAAGTCATGTATTTTGGTATGATGAAAGCCTTCGCATTCTAGGCATCTTTTAGCTGAGTTACACTGGTTATTATAGTGGCAATATAAACAATTTGGGCACACTTCCAACTCCGTAATTGTTTTTAGTTTGGTTTCCGGTAGCATGTTGTTGAATTTCTTGCAATGCATTAAAATATGACTTGTTTTACACACTGGACAATTTCTGTCGTTCGAAACATGGAATGATTTCGTCATAAATAGCTTCTGTTTCCCGCCAGTGTATTTGCGCTCATTCTCCTGTAGTTGAGGTCGCCGGTTATTGTAACCTTTATTGTAGCTTCTGTTATTATTATTTTCGGTGGTAACGGGCTCAAGCGCTGTGAACTTGGCCTCCAAGAATTCCATAAATTCATCATATATGGGCAGCTCCCTCGGAGTTTTCCTGGTTTCCATGTAAGACGAATATGTGACTGAATCCAGTTTTTTTGTTAGGATATAAACTAGGAGGGGGTCCCACGATGCCGTATTCACTCCGAGATTTTGTATGGCATGTATTGTTTCCATGCTGACGTCATATAGGTGCTTGAGTTCTTGCGATGTTTGAACTTGAATACTCGGTTGATTCATGAACAATTCTATTTGATTGTTGAATAATGCTTGCAAGTTGTTGTACCGATGAGTAAGTATTGCCCAGCATGTGTCGTAGTTGTCTTCCGATATCGAAAGATGCTGGACTAAACGTTCTGCCTCTCCTTTCAGTTTGCCTTTAAGATGTTGCATTTTCTGGGCTCTGGTGAGTATGGGGTTGTTGTGTATTGCTCCCGTAAAGAGGTCCATAAATGTAATCCACTGTGCTTAAGATCCACTGAATGTCGGTATTTCTATGGTAGGGGTTGACTTTTGTTGGTGAATGACGGAGTTCAGTTTCTGGTTGAGACACTTTTTTGCATCCTCATACTTTTCTTCGTACTCTGTAAACTCCTGTTCATATACCCAGTCACTTCCTTGCAATAAGTTGTCTATTTTCCAATGAAGTTCATCTATAACCTTCCATCGTGTCTGTAACATTTCTAATTTGTCTTCAAATTCCCATTTTTCAGAGATAACACTATGGTCAATTCCTCTGAGTACTCTAAGGAATGCTCGAAAATTGGTTCTTTGCATACTCTTGTACTCATCTGCTTTAGAGTATGTCGATGTGTCTCTTGTTACAGACTTTTGAGCAGGTACCGTAGATTCCGTATTCTCCGCCGTACTTTCTCGCGCTGGTACTTTTGGGACGTAGGTGGTCAGTAGACGCAATGTTTCGTGATACAACGCTTTGTTTTCGTCGTAACAATTTTTGGCGTAATACTCATGAAGTCGTTTCTCCTTTGGTGTGATTTCCTCGAGATGTTTATGGTTGGCATCGTAGTTTTCCCATATTAACTCTAGGTTCTCAATTCTCTTTTTAATATACTCGGGCGTCTTGCGGTCCGGGGAATCCTTTTTGAAATTGATGTTGATTTTTTGTATGTTAATAGACATCTCCATTTGTTGTATAAGTAATTCTTCCATCTTGTTAGTCATGATGAAACTCGGTGGCTCGCGTGCAGGTGATTATGTGCTTGGTCTGTTAACCCACACTTGTTCTCGTAAATGTGACCTGTCCCGGTCCTGTTAAATGTATTTTCGTTGTTGTAGCTGTAGGCTGTAGTTTAACCAGGAACTGTAGTGTCCCGAAGCTGTGGTATATCCAGGGGCTGTAGTGTCCCGAAGCTGTGGTATCTAGGAGCTGTAGTGTCCCGAAGCTGTGGTGTATCCAGGAGCTGTAGTGTCCCGAAACTGTGGTGTATCTAGGAGCTGTAGTGTCCCGAAGCTGTGGTATCTAGGAGCTGTAGTGTCCCGAAGCTGTGGTGTATCCAGGAGCTGTAGTGTGCCGAAGCTGTGGTATATCCAGAAACTGTAGTGTCCCAAAGTGGTGGTATATCCAGGAACTGTAGTGTCGCGAAACTGTAGTATTTTCAGGACTGTGGTGTCCCGAAGCTGTGATATTCAGGAACTGTAGTGTCCCGAAGCTGTGGTGGATCCAGGAACTATAGGATCCCGAAACTGTTGTATATTCAGGAACTGTGGTATCCCGAAGCTGTGGTATCCAGGAACTGTAGTGTCCTGAAACTGTTGAATATCCAGAAGCTGTGGTGTCCCGAAACTGTAGTATATTCAGGAACTGTAGTGTCCCGAAGCTGTGGTATCCAGGAACTGTAGTGTTCCGAAGCTGTGGCATATTCAGGAACTGTAGTGTCCCGAAGCTGTTGTGACTCCAGAACCTGTAGTGTCCCGAAGTTGTTGTGTCCAGGAATTGTAGAATCCCGAAGTTGTTGTGACTCCAGAAACTGTAGTGTCCCGAAGTTGTTGTGACTCCAGAAACTGTAGTGTCCCGAAGTTGCTGTGTCCAGGAATTGTAGAATCCCGAAGTTGTTGTGACTCCAGAAACTGTAGTGTCCCGAAGTTGTTGTGTCCAGGAATTGTAGAATCCCAAAGTTGTTGTGACTCCAGAAACTGTAGTGTCCCGAAGTTGTTGTGTCCAGGAATTGTAGAATCCCGAAGTTGTTGTGTCTCCCGAAACTGTAGTGTCCCGAAGTTGTTGTGACTCCAGAGACTGTAGTGTCCCGAAGTTGTTGTGTCCAGGAATTGTAGAATCCCGATGTTGTTGTGTCTCCAGGAACTGTAGTGTCCCGAAGTTGTTGTGACTCCAGAAACTGTATGGTCCCGAAGTTGTTGTGTCCAGGAATTGTAGAATCCCGAAGTTGTTGTGACTCCAGAAACTGTAGTGTCCCGAAGTTGTTTCGTCTCCAGAAACTGCATTGTTCCGAAGTTGGTTGTTGTATCCAGGACCTGTAGTATCCCGTCGCTTGTAACAGTAATAACGAACTTTCTGCGTCTATTCTTGGGTCTCGTTATAATTATATTTCCTCGTACGCTATTTGCGCCTTCTCAATACAATTGGTGAGACCCGCTGGTGGGAGGCCAATGAACCGAATCGCTAGCGTAGTTAGAACATATAAAAATACCGAGATCACCTCGAAAGTCAGAATACTCCGAAATTACAATTTCTTTGCTCGAAGGACCAAAATGTTCAGGCCGCTGTAGCCTGAGATTGTATGTTGTTATGGGAGTTGAAGAATAAGAGAACTGTGGTTCACTTACATGTTTATTGTCAACTGAAATAACTAATATTGTGTATTAGCTTATAATAATTACATAATGCTTAGTATGCACAATATATGTGTGTCAATGTGTGAGCACTGGCTCGTACAGGATCCATGCGCTTCATCTTGAACTTGAAGAAATTAAATAAATTTATTAATTGTGAACATTTTAAGATGGAGGATATTAGAACCGCTTCACGGTTAATGACAAGTGATTCATTATATATGGGTAATATTGATTTAAAAGAAGCCTATTTTGTCCTGCCTATAAGTATTTACCGGTCATTCTAAGTACTTACGTTTTATGTTTAAAAATGAATTGTATGAATTCACGGCCCTCCCATTCGGTTTATGTTCGGCACCGTACATTTTCACAAAAATTCTCCAGCCTGTCTTCGCGCATTTGCGGTCGCAAGGGTTAACGTCGGTGCGTTACCTCGATGACGTATGGTGTTTAGGTAGATCTTATAACGATTGTCTAGATAACATACACAAAACTATCGCGTGTTTAACTAAACTAGGTTTCGTAATAAATTATAATAAGAGCTCATTGACACCTAGTAAAGAATGCAAATTTTTAGGATTTATCCTTAATTCACACAAAATGACATTAGAATTACCAAAACAAAAAAGAAATAATATATCTCACCGTTTGGAAGTAATTTTAGACCACATTTCAAAAAACCAAAATATCCGTATTCGGGAGTTTGCTGCGTTCCTAGGTTCCCTTACTGCAATCTGCCCAGCCATTGCTTACTCGTGGCTGCATACTAAGTCGTTGGAGAGGGTCAAGTATCTAGCACTACTTAACAGCAACGACAACTATGATAAATTCATGAAAATCCCAAATAGCGTCGAAGAAGATTTGTTGTGGTTTAAACGGGTTTTACCATCAGGCAATAATCCAATAAGACAGGGTTGTTATGAGCTAGAGATATTTACGGATGCGTCAATGACAGGCTGGGGAGCATCATGTGATGGTCAGCACACAGGTGGTCTCTGGACAGACAAGGAGCGTGCCCATCACATAAACTACTTGGAGTTACTGGCTGTATATTTTGGCCTTAAGACATTTGCCAAACATTTTACGAATTGTGAGCTACTTTTGAGAATCGATAACACAACGGCTATCGCTTACGTGAATCGTATGGGTGGCATCTAATACCCTCATCTAACATACCTAGCTAGACTTATATGGAATTGGTGTGAAGAAAGAAATATTTTTATATTTGCTTCCTATATCAAATCTTCCCTTAATACCGATGCCGACCGAGAATCCAGAAATCTTAACGTCGATAGTGAATGGCAACTAAGCTCGAAAGCATTTCATAAAATCGTTAGATCTTTTGGCGAGCCAAATATTGACCTCTTTGCCTCTCGAACAAATGCAAGATGTGTCAAGTACGTTTCATGGAAACCAGACCCTTATGCGTTTAACATAGATGCATTTACCATCAATTGGAAACCATACTTCTTTTATGCTTTCCCACCGTTTTCTTTAATATTGAAAACATTAAACAAAATTATGACAGACAAAGCCACTGGCATTGTCGTAGTACCTTACTGGCCGTCGCAAGCCTGGTTCCCCTTGTTTAAGTCCCTATGCGTGACAGACCCTATCATTTTTTCTCCACATAAAGACCTTCTGTCTTCCTCTTTCAGATTGGAACACCCTCTACACAAACACCTTTCCCTGGCTGCGAGTGTGTTATCAAGCAAGCTTTTATAAAACAAGGGGTACCTGAATCTGCTACAGACGTAATGTCCTCATCTATTACACAAAATACTAAATCCCAATATAACTCTAGCCTGAAACAATGGTGGGATTATTGTCGACACAATAAAGTTGTTTTTTTTGACGTAAACGTAGCTTCCCTTTTAAGTTTTCTAACAGAACGATTCCAATCAGGCGCATCTTACGGGACACTAAATAGCCATAGGTCAGCAATGTCATTAATATCAATTAATACCATTACTAATGATGATGATAAGAAAATAAAAAGATTTTTTAAAGGAATTTTTAGATTAAGGCCTACATTTCCTCGTTACAATATTACATGGAATCCTAATATAGTTTTGGAATACTTAGATAATCAATTTCCGAACGATACACTAACTTTTGAACAACTTAGTAAGAAATTGGTTGTGCTATTGGCTTTAGCTACAGGCCAAAGGACTCAAGCGTTATTATTGATAAAAAATTCAAATATTCTAGAATTTAACGATAAAATCATAATTACTATTACTGATTTAGTAAAGACTTCTGGCATTGGACGTGCACAACCAGTTTTGCACTTACCATTTTTTATCCAAAGATTATCTGTTTGTCCGGCAACCACATTAAAATCCTATATTTTAGTATCCGCTTCCAAAAGACCTACTACATTTCCTAATCTTATTTTAACTTTTAAGAGACCTTACAAAAACGCAACTACTCAGACCATCGGGCGCTGGATAAAACAAACGTTACACGACAGCGGGGTCGACACTTCAATATTTTCTGCGCACAGCACTCGTCACGCCGCCACCTCGGCGGCGCTGCGTGCTGGCATTAGTGTCGACACGATACGGAGATCTGCCGGATGGTGTGCCCAGAATTTTTACAACCGTCCTATTGTTGATTGTAACCCTAATCTAGTTCAATTGTAAACTAAACATATAGTTATCTATAAATCATAAGTAGTAACATATGTAAAAACAAAATCATCTTTATTTTTTGTTAAATAAAAAAATGATTATGTACCGTTAAAACTTATTTTACTTAGTGTTCTCTGAACATCTACATGGTTAAAATAAATCTCTGAGACGAAGGCAAGATAATTACCTGATCAAACGAACTTACCTGAAGTGAAGTTCGATCTTAATTATCTTGACTTCGTCGAGGAGATTTAAGGTCCCTTTCTCCCACTATTATCATAGATACTCTCCCATGACTACTAGTCAATACTTACGTGTGCTAATTCTCTTGTTTTCTCTGAAATATGAGTTTGGATGGGCGCGAGGGCGCTGCAGGCGCACCCTCACCCCCTCTACAGTACAGCGCTGCCGAGGAAGTCAAATTCTTCCTCTTTTTGTGACGCTGAAAGCTATGTGCGGATTATGGTTCGTGTAGCAGGGCTACTACATGGTTAAAATAAATCTCCTCGACGAAGTCAAGATAATTAAGATCGAACTTCACTTCAGGTAAGTTCGTTTGATCAGGTAATTATTCTAGCTCGGAAAAATTTGAGGATTTTTTAATTGAATATATGTGGCGTAGGGATGGTATAAATAACCATAAAGACCTGTTTGAGGAATTGATACAAGCAATATTAAAATTATACAGGGTGTTGATCTGTAAAGTTACGCCGATCTCAGGGGTGATTATATACACGACACTGAAGCTAAAAAATATATAAAAAAAATATTATTTTTTTAGTCAAAAATACTTTAAAATCATGAAATTGTGGTTCACCAAATAGTCATTCGGAGCGGGGCATGGCGCGGGGCGCGGGGGGAGGGTCTGCGCTCGCGCGGCGGCGCGGAGCGGAGCCAGCGTCAGCCAGTCTCCGAGCTACCGCGACGACGACTGCGCGTCACTCGTGTCCGCAAATTACCTACCCTTACTGCTAATTTTCGCGCGCGCGCCACTCCGTGATAATGGAAACGGCTGAGTTAAACAATCGTGATATGTTCGATCTAATAAACATTTACTTTACGAATGGACAAAACGAACAACGAAGTGTCACAGTGTGGGCTGAGCGATTCCCAAATCGGCCGGCCGTAAACCGTACCGACGTAAGGCGTATCGTTTTTAATCTACGGGAGTGGGGCTCATTTGCTACACCACGCCATGCACAGGGAAGAGGGCAAGAAGGACTCCCAGTAGGTGTGCAAGAAGCCATCCTCGACTACTTCCGTCGCGAGCCGCGTGCTAGTACACGGGAAGCGGCGCAGCACTTTGATCTCCACCATACAACGATTTGGAAATTATTAAATAAGGAGAAAATGCATCCCTTCCACTTCAGAAGGGTGCAGGACTTGGAGGAAACTGACTACGCCAGTCGTGTTACATTTTGTGAGTGGCTGCAGCTTAATCTGCATCAGAACATTCTGTGGACCGACGAAGCCATGTTCACAAGAACAGGCTTATTTAATGTACACAATGAACATTGGTGGGACATACGAAGTGACGATGCAACCGAAAATCCCCACCCAATTGTAAAAGACTCGTTCCAAACAAGGTTCTCCCATAATGTGTGGGCCGGAATACTTGGAACAAGTATTCTGGGTCCTTATTTTATTGAAGGACGATTGAACGGGGAAAGTTATTTGGAAATACTGCAGGAACAGGTGACTGCTATGTTGGAGGATGTTCCGCTAGCTCGGCTCTCGGGACTATACTTCCAGCAAGATGGAGCGCCGCCGCACTACGCTATACTTGTATGCAATTACCTCGATTCCCAGTTTGGTGAGCGTTGGATCGGACGAAGGGGACCCGTGACTTGGCCTCCACGGTCTCCAGACTTGACGCCGCTCGACTTTTTTTTGTGGGGCGATATTAAACGCATTGTGTATGGTAGGCACAACGAGTTTAACAATGCCGAAATGCTTAAACAAGCGATAGTGCAAGCTTTTGAAACCGTGCGTGCCAATCCAGCAGTTTTAGCTCTTAACGGAACGGAGTATACGTCTTAACGGATAAACAGTGGCCTAGGTTCACACGACGTATACTGCAAAAAAACGTGCAGGACTATGCCGTGTGAACCAAGGCCACTGTTTATCCGTTAAGACGTATACTGCAAAAAAACGTGCAGGACTATGCCGTGTGAATCCAGCCTAACAGACAATTTGAGACGACGGGCAACGGTGTGCATTGCACAAGGTGGTGGACATTTTGAACATGTTTTAAAATTAGGCACTAATCAGTGATAATCAATAAGTAAATCGATCGATTAATCAATCATTCAATCAATCAGTGAGTCAATCAATCAATCAATGTAAATGTTGATTTTGTACGTCATGGACAAAACCTTGATCCGTACAATAAAGTGTAGTGCAGTGCAACTTTAGTGCGCGTTTGGTGGACCGGACTGGGGTGCCCGCACTTTGCGGGTATTTCAGGACAAATTGAATATAGTAAGTTATTAATAAAAATTTTACTAGGAGACATTTGTAGTCACTAGCAATATGTAAACTATCGACCCTGAGTCGGGCGTAACTTTACAAATCTACACCCTGTATAAACCATAAATTTTGTTTTATTGCAACAACATAACCTCCAAACAAAAATCATCTTATCAACTAGGCATTTGGGGAGGGGGGGTTCACAAAATTCATCGTCTCATCAACTAGGCATTTGGGGGGGGGGGGAGTAGTGGGCATCTAACCCCCCCCCCCCCTCAAGGTCTGGGTCAGTAGGTCAAGATTTCCTTGTATTTCAACAACATAAACTCCAAACTTTAAAAATTCATATCTCAGAAACTATGCAGTTCCGTTGGGGGGGGTGGTAGTAGGGGGCATCTCCCCCCCCTCCCCCAAGGTCAAATTCAGTAGGTCAGGAACTAAAGTCCTTCCAAATTCCTAATTTGGACAAAATATTAGCTGCCGTAAACAATGAAGGTACACTGGGACAATTTAAGCGCACGTCAATGTACAAGATAATAAAAAAAATGGTTTTAAATAGGTACTCTACGAGAAGTCGCAACAGTATGTTGACTGACAGAGATGATATATTTTTTTGGAGAAGAAATTATTTACGCGCTATAGGAGAAGCAAGACGGTCCGAAAGGAAAATCTATTACTTAGATGAAACATGGGTCAACGAAGGCCACACTACATCCAAAGCATGGGTGGACTCAACCATCCAAAATTCAAGACAAGCGTTCTTGAATGGATTGTCTACCGGACTGAAAAACCCGTCAGGTAAGCTTTTATATACTAAATACCTACCTGCGAACTAATTACCTATAAAGAAAGGTAAAGCAGATACTTACATACCTATAGACGTATGTAAGTACCTGCTTCACCTTTCTTTTGTTTTTCATTGAGTGATAGGAATAACAATATACCCATGTGGTTTATTTATCTTAAAATTTTATTATTTTTTGTTGTAGGTAAAGGGAAAAGACTTATTGTTACCCACATCGAAGGCGAAAATGGATTTGTTGAAGGAGGGTTAATGGTCTTCGAATCGAAAAAAGATGGTGACTATCACCAAGACATGAATTCGAATGTGTTTGAAGAATGGTTTTTCCAAATATTAGAAAAAATTGAAGACAATTCAGTAATTGTTTTGGACAACGCTTCATATCATTCAAGGAAGCTGGAAAAGATTCCTACAACAAACACAAATAAAGATGAAATTATTGCTTGGTTGCGAGAAAAAGAAATCCCATATGACGATATATAGCTATGATATATATGATTATAGCTATGACAGCCACAGGGTACATACACAGTTAAGGGGTTTATGTCCAGAATTCTCCTTTGAACACCAATATTTTTCCCTTTCATATTTGCTCCGTTGTCATAACCCTGACTCCTACAGTCGTTCACTTCCAATTCGTGTTTATTTAAAATATCAATAATAACTTCAGTCAGTTTTTCACCAGTCGACTCATTTACAGGTATAAATAATTCTATGAAATGATCTTTTACTGATATTTTATTGTCATCTGATGATAAATCAACAAATCGTATTGTCAGTGAAAGTTGTTCTACATGACTAATGTCTGGAGTACAGTCAGCTATAATAGAATAATATTTTGATTTCTTTGCGCGTGATATGATTTCTGACTTCACCTTTTCACCCATCAGCTCTATTAATTCATTTTGAATGTCTTTTCCGCAGTAGTGATCTGAGACATCACCCTTCATAGGTAATCGTAAGTGCTCCTGCATAACTGGATCAAATTTGGCTAGTAGTTGTCCAAGAACTTTCCGTTATTTGGCGTGTATAGTATAGTTTGTCAGAAGAACCTCTGAATGCCATATTGTTTTCAGCTAAATAGAGTGTGATATGCATCAATCTAGAGAAAACATTATTCCATCTTGTAGTTTCCTTTCTAATCAAATGTTGCTCTTGGCAATCGATTGTTTTTCCTGTTTTTAATCGTAGCTCAGTATCAATCCATGAAAGGAAATGCTATTCTCATGATTTTTTAACATTTCAGACAAGTGTTTCCAGTCGTTATATCCTTCAGATATTAAATAATAGTTTTGAATTTTGAAAAACAGTTGAATCGCATTCTTTACCGTATGCGCCAATGTCGATAAAAATAAATTTGTAGTTGGAGTCCACAATAGCTAACAACACTACAGAGAAAAAGGCTTTGTAATAAAAAAGCGAGCCACTATTAGCAGGATTTTGCATACGGATATGCTTTCCATCAATGGCACCGATGCAGTGAGGAAAATTCGCCTTTAAATCAAAACTTGATGCAATTTCTTTTAGTTTTTCTGTTGTTAGTTCAGGAATGTTGTCTCGATGATGTTTCCATATAGCACGACAAACTCTCCTAATCATATATCGAATCGTAGATTTTCCACGTTTGAATTGGTACTCCAAATCTTGTATCGAATTTCCACTTCCCAGGTACCTGTAACAAAAACGTTTATGTAATGGTTTAATATTTTATTTTCAGGTAATGATATAGTGAAAAAATGGAGAAGCGTCAAAGATAACTTCTATAAGTATTTAAAAAAATTAAAGATGCTTCTAAATCTGGCTCAGGAGCTAAAAAACTGAAAAAATATCATTTTTACCATCAACTTCTATTTTTAACAAAAGTAAGTCAAAATGAGACAGACAGTAGCTTAGACGTAACTGGAGAAGCCAACACCGATTCTACAAGCGATCTTGCACCGGAGTCTTCACGTTATGTTTCTATCACCCGCAAAAGAACAATGCAAGCCGATGATTTTGAAAAGGAAGCATTGAAAGCCCTTAAGGCGCCTGAAAATCGCCACATGTCATTTTTTAAGGGTATTTTGCCATCAATTCAAGATTTTACAGAGCTTCAAACTCTCACCTTTCAACGCAAAGTTTTGCAAATTATCACCGAAATGAGGTATGGCCCAGTGTCCAAACCATCATCATCATATGGCCCAGTGTCCCAACCATCATCGTCATTATATGCGTTTCAACAAACGTCTCATCAGCCTTTATCACACGGATATCATACAAGTAATTACAGAAGTACATACACTCCAACAGGCTTGAACTCAGATTATAATTCATTGACATCTCCAGGTGAAATATCTCAAGACAGCGAGTACGATTTTGCAAATTTGTAATAAAGATATTAAAATTAAGAAGATTAACATTTATTTTATTGATCATTTTGAAAATTAAAAAAGTCATATTAATAAAAGAAAATTATTTTTATTACTTACCTCAAAGTAATGCCTAGCATTTCTATTGGTTCCACTGGATTCCTCATGTTAGTATACTGTTTCCGTATATGTGGTTCTAAAGATTTTAATAAAAATTCGAAACTGGACACACTCATTCGAAAGAAATTGTAAAACCTCGTTTCGTCTAAAAGCAATTCTTCATATTCTTGGAGAAAAACTGTCCATCACCGTTCCTTAACGCAATAAAGGGAGAGACCCAGTATTGTCGTACTCTTCTAAGTCGATTTCGGCGGTGGCGTAATAGTAGAGCCAGCAACAGAAGTCTTTTTCGATCCATTTTTACTAACTGACTGCCCAACGCTACGTGGGCACCGGCGGCGCCGCTGCGACATAACAGCGCTGCGGCGCCGCACCGCTCGTATGCCCGCCGATACGGCGAAATCTTTGCGGTTCGGCGCCGCAACGCGTCGTGTGCTCTGGCCCTTATGCATGTCATATCACCAAAGCTATAGCTTTCAGCAAATTACACGTTCTACATCAGTCTATCATCAATACCACAGAACTTATTCACATTCTTTCAGAAGTAGAGAAACACGCTCATTTAATTTACCCAGTAAATAAGGCGGACTTAGTTAAAATAGAACGTAGTATTACTATTAAATCCTATATTATTAGTAATAGATTAGTTTTTGTATTAGAAGTTCCATTGATAGAAACAAACACGTATACATATTACAAAATTATTCCTATCCCTGTCTATAATCCTAAAACCCTAAAAACCACTACCATTATCCCCGAACATCCTTACCTTATGGTGAATAGGTTGAAATACAGGCCCATAGTGAACCTATGCGACGAGATCGAGGACAACAAGTTCCTGTGTTCGAACGATGACGTCGTACCATACTCTACAGAAACCTGCATGGAACAGATCATGATGCTGGAGGAGAACTGCACCAGGTGTCATCAACATATCATACACTTAGAGAAGGAGAAAATACAAAGGATCACTGAAAACTTCTGGCTGATATACTCTGAAAATGGATTGATAATTACAGAACACTGCTACGAAGAAGTGTACAGACAAACTGTACAAGGAACCTTCTTTCTACAACCAAGGAGCCACTGTAACACCGAAGTCGGAGAGGTATTCATTTCAATACCCACAAACACCTCGACCAGTATGCAGCTACCGTTCGTACAACTACCAGAGCTACGACATCCCATCAGACAAGAGGAAAAGCAGCTGGACCTACAAAACGTGGACTTCAGCGACATCAAAGACGTTATTACCAGTGCTAAATTCAGTGTTGGCGAAACTATTTCGGACGATTTTATTTATGTTGTGAAAAATATCAGTGTTTGGACTATTTTATTGTATGTTTTTATGATTTTATTTGTTGTTTTTGTATTGATTAAATTTAGGATATATACAAATTGTATAGGACGAAATTCTCCGAAACCAACTCTGTCGGCTTCAGATAATTTCGATCTTAAGGGGGGAGGAGTTAAGGTAGACCAACCACTACATTTATCCTTTGTCAGCACTACCCCACATTAGGCTATGACGTCAATGCTTAGTTTTCATTATTTAGCTATAAATACCAATATCAACGTAGAATAAGTCAATATTGTATTAGTATAATCTTAGACGTCACTCTGTTCGTTTAATAAATCATTTTTATAAAGTCAACCAGTCTTCTCATTTTAATTCGCGCCTCCTCAGCCGTCCCTCAGCCTGGACCGGCAGCGCAGCGTCGCGTCACATCATTGCGCCGTGCTTGCAAGAGAGGCGCCGACAGACAGGCAGGATCCGCCACAGGTATATTGGTTGGTGCCAGCCCGCGGATGAAGCGCAGCCCTGTTTTAGAGGACGGTCGACATATCATTCCATACCCAAACCATCTTATTACATGATATGATAAGCGAAGCAGATAGTTTAGTAACTAACACAGGTCGTTAAGATCTGATCTGATGCATAATTCCATGACCTCAATTTACGCTATGTAATTTGTTCCCTTTCAAACTGTACCTCGGAACCCTAGGGTCTAATGATGATGGTTAATGAGGTTGGTACAGTTAGGCAGGACAAAATTGGTGGAGGAGCTGTGATATGATGTGCATCAGATATTTTGAAGGGGATGCCGAATTAGCTCTGGCTGTCCCCAATTGATAAAGTTTCAATGTCCTATCAAGGCCTTAAATTAATTATATATGGTTGAATTTTTATTTTACAAACAAAGTAAGTGGTATTGTTTTTGTGTTTTTTCATCCATTCATTCATTCATTACACACACCGAATCGTCTAGAACATGCTAGCTGGACAAAAGTCACCTCCTAATTTCCAAGAATTAGTGGTCACATGTCATTAACAACACCCCAGAGGGAACATTTCCAAGAATTGTTTTTGTCAAAGTACGGATGTCATTAAGTAATGACAGGTAAAAGTGTGAGTGTTACATTTTGTATTTGATTAATTCTCGTCACTTGCAATTTTGCTACACGATCGAAAGGGTCTCATGAGTTATTTTGTGAAAAACCAAAAGTGTTGTGCTATGGATTTTATTGCTGAAGGTGTGTAGATTATGTTATCATATTCAAACCTCTCCTTAATGTCTGTTTTGTGTCCTTTTTAACTGTCTAAAGTTAAGTCTGAAAGAAAAAAAAACGTATTTTTTTTACCTTTTTAAAAGTTTAAAGGACCATATCTTTTTGTATCCACGTGTACCCGGGCTAATTTTTTTATATGACTTAGACATAACCCTTAGCTTTAATTTAAGATAAAATTTCATTGCGCGATCTTGGTACATCATTTTTTTTTATTTCAGAACACGTTCTCACTGTCTCGAAAATTGACTTTTTCGAGGAATGGGTGAAACACGATAAAGAAAACCGGAATTCGCGGATTTTCGACTTTTTGTCTACGAGGATTGACCTCTCGAATATCACCCAAGAGTCACGTCGAGAAATACACCTCAAAATCGCATCATATTCGAATAAGATAGTGGAAAAATGGGCCTCATCAGGACGTCATCAAGATCGTTTCTTAACTAACAATAAAAGTTGGTTAGAAGGTGCTGACTTTCAGTTCGAGGTTCATGTGATCAGCCCAAATGGCGTCCACCTCATCAATTACCGAGAAACGCACCCCGGGAAGGCCAAAAAGCAGCTTTGAAGACGCTTCACACAAGACGAAGAAACGGCGTGTTGAAGAAGCTGTGAAAAAGTGGACTGCTGAGGAGTTGGCGATTGCTGCTGAGGTCGCAAGCAGAGCGGAGGGGAAGAGAAGCATCGCAAAAGCAATAAAACGTGCAAGTTATGGTGAAACCTCTAAAGCTACTTCGTGCCCTGATGGTAGGCAGTTGTCTACCAATGAAGCTTGGGCTTATTACTTTGACTCCAAGGGGAATAGTCATACCTATAAGACGGCGAGGAAGTGGTCAATGAAGGCGGGACATAACACGTTTCCATCGTGGCATAGCATGCGTAAGTCAATTAATAGTTCTTTTCCTTCAGCGGCAGCGGAGCACATTCCTGTGACGGAAACGCGTGTCGATTGTTGCAACCTCTTTTGGATAAGACAACGGAGAGATTGCTTATGGCACAAAGTGAAGTCATTAGGAGTGTGCTCCCTAGTTCATCATTCACGTTGATAAGCAAGTGGGGTTATGACGGTAGTTCTGGCCATACCACTTACAAACAAAAATTTGAGGACTCCGAGGCCACTGATGAGTTCCTATTTGTGTATTCGTTTGTTCCTTTGAGGTTGTATGATGGCGACCTCATTATTTGGCAAAACCCCCGTCCATCTTCAACTATGTACTGCAGACCCATCAAATTCATCTTCTCAAAGGAATCAACGGAGCTTACACAAATAGAAACAAACAAAGTGCTGGAAGAGGTTTCTCAGTTGGTTCCAGCATTGTTTTCAGTCGGAGACGTTCGTTTAATATAATATTAAGAACATTATCATCTGGCTATGATATCGATTTGGTAACCTTTGTGTGGAAACGCGGAAACTCTACTTAAGTCTGTATTCGTGGTACTTCATGCCTGCCACTGTGCATAAGATCCTTATGCACAGTACTGAGGTAATAAAGACCTCGTTACTTCCGATTGGGCAGTTCTCCGAAGAATAATTTTTTGTGTTTGTTCCACTGTTTTACCGTACAATGTCAAAATGTTTAGATTAAGTAATTTAAATCCGTTATTGGCTTTTGTTAAGTTTTAATTTAGCCGTATAAAACAATGTAATTTAGCTGTGGATTTTTTAAGACAAATAAAATAAAATAAAATAAATAAATAAAGAAACCCAAGAAGCGAGAAACAAAGACATACGCCGTTTACGGCTGCATAATACTCGCAAAACGTCACGTATTGCCACGAATACAGACTTCATCCACATTCTTTTGGCATCGTCTGACCCTTTAATCAACTCACTCAGAGACGTTCCTAGAAAAATACCCGAACAGTTAATGCCTGAAGTCTGTGACTTAATTATCCCGCCTTCAGTGGCCATTTCGCCACCTACTTGTAATTTAATTAGAAATAATTTAGATTATACAGAATCCGACTCGTCTGAGGGTGAAGAAGAATGGCTTTTGTATTGTTATGTGTAAAGAAATCGATTTAGTGTAGTTTTGCATCAATTATTTAATTAAATAGGTTTTTATTATGATCCTTTTAATTTAAGTTATAGTTATAATTTTGTAAATATCGTTGATTTTGTGCATTGTAATTATTCAATATATTTTTCTTTATTTATTTCCAAACGGTGTGAATTTTTTTGAATAAATATGTGTTCACTTTATACTTTATTGCACAAAAACAGAATACAGACACATCTCTTATAAGAGATCTCTTCCAGTAAACATAGGATGGACAGTATTTCTTTATTTTTATTTTTTTTATATCCCTTAAAATTGCGGGATAGTCTCGAATCCGACTAGTAACAACAATTAACTGCTATTCAAGCTAAAATAAGCGATTAGAAATAAAAAAAAAATTTTGTCCAGCTAGCATGGGGTTGGTTTTAGAAACGTTCAAGTTTAGTTTGATTAAAATGAGATGTTTAATGGATTACTAGCTATCCTACTACTAGTTACTTTTCTTACCAAAGTGCTTTTCTTTTTGTTAGGAAATGCATAGTTCTTCTGGAAATCCAAAATTCAAATCGTGAAACTTAAGGTTTAAGGTTTAAGATATTTATTTCTCAAAAAGAATGGTGGAAAACTTTGGTGGACAAACGTATTTTGCTACGAAACTTGACACATTAAAACATCAAAAGTATCATTCACAGACCTTAAAAGTATCATTCACAGACAAAATTATGATGTTTTGTCTGTGTCATTGACATTATTGTTCGTCTGTGGTTGCGCGTGTGTTAGCATATAAATGCTTTTGTACTAGATATTATATTGAATTAATTAACCATGTTGTAATTAATTATGCATTTCCTCAGTGATTTCTGTTGTCGAGATTTCATTTGTTTCGATCAAGCACCTAATTCTCAGTTTCGGGAAATGACGTATCAAAAATACCACTGCTCAAGGTATTTTTGATACAGCCTTTATAAATTACAGAGACGTCCTAAAAATGAAACATCAAAGAGAAATCATACCTGGTAATCATAGATTGTATTTATGGCCTTCAGCTATTTTATTTCAGCTTGTGTCATTTGTCATGAGGCGCGGTATCGCGCCGGGAAGTGACGTATGATTTTGACGTTGAAATAAATGAGCATAGTCTTAAAATTATAAGGATGTTCTTAAAAATAACATTTTAATGAGAAATTATGGTTTAAAATACTAGGCGTCATACTTATGGGCTTCAACTATTTTAATAATGGTGTTTGATCAGGCAAAATGTTTTGGCGCGAACTTTACGCGCCAAGACGGTTCCTCCTTGGGCTGTTTGAAGCATTGGAGGGACAGTCTGGTGGCAAGTGTGATTGAGAAAGGTTGTTGTGTTGGTGTTGAGAGATTGTCTTCGTGGTGGACTGGACACGAATAAGATAAGTGTATTAAATTCAATTCAATTCAATTTATTTGCGATAAATTACAGTAATTTTTACAGATGTTATGTTGTTAAATACAATGTCCTAGCGTAATTTTACCAATAGTGGCATAGCAATTTCATAATCATAATTATCAAGAGATTAAACTAATTAGGTACATAAAATTCATAAATTGTATACATCATCATTATCTTATGTCATTTCAATTTTAAACTTCTATCAAACACATCAACAATGGTTACTATATAGACAATGATTTTCCATATTCATAAAATTCTGTCAGCGTGTATGGGCACATAAGCATTAAATATTGTTTCAAGGCCTTCAGGAACCGATCACCAGAGAGACGCTTTATATTTAACGGTAGTTTGTTGTAAACGCAGACTGCCATATTGCTGGTACTATTGCTGTAAGAAGTCGTTCTACAGGGTTTTGTTTTAAGGTCATACTTGTATCTATCTCTTAGCCTAGTACTTTTACGTTCAGAGCTGATAGGAAACTTTTCGGGAAGACGCATGATTAATTTACACAGCTCAATAATGTAGAGTGCCGTGACAGTGTGGATTTTTAATTTAAAAAATAGGCCACGGCAAGTTACTCTATTGGATTTGACACCATTCAAAATGCGAACGCATCTCTTCTGTAAAACGAAAATTTTCTGGATCTCAACACCACCACCCCACAGTGCCAAGCCGTACAGAAGTCTAGAATGGAAGAAGGCATAATAAGCCTGTAGCTGAGCATGTGTTGTGGTAACAGTTGACAAACATCTCAGTGCATAGCAAAAACTACTCAACTTTGCCTCAAGAGTCTCTGTGTGCTTCTTCCAGTTCATGTGCTCGTCGGCAAAAATTCCCAAAAACCTGGCATGGTCAACTAGTGCAATCGTTGTGTTGTCTATAGTTAAATCTAGTTCTAGTCTGGGGGTATTGTAGTTACGAAAATGAATCATTTTAGTTTTACCAGAATTTGTTTTTAACCCCATAGATTGTAACCAACGGACAATACTATTTATAGTTTCATTTATCTCAGCAAACAGTTGTGTAGTATCATTTCTTTCAAATTTAAAAAATACTGAGACGTCATCTGCGAACATCGTAATTTTTTTACTGACTAGTTCGGGTAAATGATTAATATATAGTATGAACAGCAGGGGACCCAGAACACTACCCTGAGGCACACCTTGCGTCGTCTCTGTACTCAATGATACTGTGTTTGATAGAGTATTTTTCCTGGTGTCGACCATCGGAAGTATTACACTTTGTTTACGTTTAGACAGATATGATTTTAGCCAATCCAGACAATTGCCTCTAATACCGCACCGATTTAGGATGCATGCCAAGACTTGATGATCGACATGATCAAAAGCTTTTGATAAGTCTAATAGAACCGTTATTACGTTTGATTTTACATTAAGAGAGTCCGCCACAAAATCCATCATATCGAATACGGCATCAATTGTTGACTTACCCTTTTGAAAACCGAATTGGTCTTTGGACAGAATTTTGTATTTTAATAAAAAGTTTGTCAAGCGGTTTGCATAAAAATTTTCGAAAATCTTTGATAAAGAGGGCAACAACGCAATGGGGCGATAGTTTTGAACTTTTAATCTGCTATCACCTTTGTGCAGTGGAATGATGTGGGCTATTTTGAGTCTTTCTGGAAAATGACCTGTAGCTACTGATAGATTGATCAGATAGACCAGGGGCTCGGCAACTACCTCAATAACTTCTTTAATAATAGTTATTGGTAAACCATCGTAACCACAAGACTTCTTATTGTTCAGATTCGACACAAGTATCAGAATTTCATCCTTAGATATGGGATTAATGAACATGGAGTTTTTTTGGTATCTGGGAAGGTCAATGCTGTTAAGCACATTTTTATTTAAAGGAGCACTACTTATAGTAAAGTAGGCGTTAAACAAGTTTGGAGCGTCCAACTCATTCTTTATGGTTTTATCTCCGTCAGTGAGTCCCACAAAACTTTCAATTTTTTTAGACTTTTCCCCTTTGATCGTTTTATTCACTATATTCCAGACAGTTTTGATTTTATTGTTTGATTTTAGAATAAGTCCCTCATTTTCCTTTTTCTTTGCAAATGATACCACTTTATGCAAAATCGAACAGTATTTCCTGTAAAGTTGAGAGAGTAAATATTTATATTGTTGACAAATTATGGAGTTGTCCTTTAGATGTTTGAGTTCAATAAAGAGTTCGCGCTTCATTTCACATGATTTTCTAATACCCGGCGTAATCCATTTAGGCTTAGAGTATTTTTTATCAACTTGTACAGTTTTCAGCGGGCAAAACCTGTCAAATGCACTGAGGAGAATATCGTGAAAAAGATTGAAAGACTGATCCGTATCTGAAGTTGCGTATATCTGATCCCACTTTACGCAACTCAAGAATTGTTTTAACTCGTCTGTGTTTGGTTTACTCAGGTCTCTTACTTGTTTAAAGGTACTTCGAGAGTTGGATAGTAGCCCAACATCCAATGTGGCATGCTGAAGGCAGTGATCGGATAAGCCGGGCTCAACTACTTTTATGTTGCCTAAGTTTATGTTTGATATTATATTATCGATGCAAGAACTGCTATGTGCTGTTATGCGCGTGGGTTCATGTACAAAAGGTTTAGCATCAAACGATTTCAGCAGACTTAGAAACTCTCTGGTTTCCCCCCCATTTACCAACAATTTGACATTGAAATCTCCACATAGCAAAAATTTTTTGTTTACTTTGTTTTTGAGTGCGTGTATTAATACGTTTTCAAGGTTTTCCACAAAATTATCATTTTTAATAGTTTTTGGCCTATATGCACAAATTACAAAAACTCCAAGCAAGCTGACACCGCAAACTTCTAGAATGTTTGGTATAGTGAGTTGCTTTATTGACGGAAGCTCATCAAATTGCAGACTGTTATGAACAAAAATGCATACACCGCCTTTACTTTTTCGGGTATCCCGACAAAAAGACGATGCCAGACTATAATCCCTAAAAGACATTCTTTCTAGATCCATATTCACTCGATGGTGTTCAGATATGCATAGAACTTTTATGCGACGTCCTTCTTCTGAGTGAAGCCAATTTTCAAGTAAAGCTTGCTTCCTATAATTAAGGCTTTGTATGTTTATATGTGCTACTGTTATGTCTGACTTTAAAAATTTAGCTCTTCCTTTACTTTTACGTTTTTCTGCGGTCACGAAAAAAAACGTCTCTTTCAGTTGTGCTAAAACCACCGGTGGAGCTAGTGGTGGTTGTTTTTTTTGAAAAATAATAGGGAATAGTTTCCATTTTGGGGATCTTAGAATTGAGTTCCAGGTGCTTTTGTTCTATTTTTAGATTTTGTTGATGGAAATAGTAAGGTATGGTACCAACCTTTAAGATGGCGGAAGTCTGTGGCCTGCCTCTAACGTGCTTACCAAAATTTGTAATAAATTCTTCCTTGTAACGTAGATAATCGATCTCTATGTTCAGTTTGATTGCAAGATCCAACTGAGTGTGCATCTCTGTAACGTGTTTTATGTGGAATTTGTTAACAACTGATTTTAGTGTTTTCTTCAGTTTGTTTGTGTTCAAGTATTTGCTACGTTGGATTTCACAGAGAAATACAACATTTTTGATGTCGTTCTTTTGCAAGAGGTTTTCAACATCAAATTTTATACTTGATGTGTTTTCGTTTGAGCCTAAGATGATGATTATAATGTCATTATTTGTGACCCTTTTGATCAGTTCCCTAAAGTCTCCGAGAATTTCAGAATATAACGCTTGCGGTTTGACAAAGGCAGAAACTCGATAGTTTTTGTTGAAATTATTGTATCTTAAATTGGAAAGTTTTTGAGCGATCCCCGTTGCACCTTCATCTCCTAGAATATAGATCAGAGGCATCTTGGGGGTAGGTAGCCGTTTGATTATTTTCATTTCTGTCTTGGCCTCATCATTGCCCTTGGACTCGGCTTTGTGGCTTGACGTAGGTAAAGGTTCACTATTTGTATTCTCTTCCACTGTGACGATATTTATGTTCTGATCCGGCGTTGGCTCAATATCTTTTTCATTATCCTTCGAGCTGTTTACTTTGGGTGAGGACTTTTGGGTAGATGCAGATTTCCCGAATACTATTTGCTTTTTAGATTTGTCCGCGTAGAGCTCGAGTTTAGCGCAGTATGGTGTGATACTGGTGTGGAAGTGGTGATGCTTGAGCTTATTTTCGTCACGAGTGTGATTTTATTTTTGAGTTCTTGAACTTCCAGTTTTAATTTAGTGTTTTCTTCATTTAATGTAATGATTTCTTCGTGTGCGCTGTTTAAGTCGATGTTCAGCGCAGAAATCTGGTCTCTTAGATTGTGTACCAAAGAGTCATTCATTTGTGTTATGTTAGGAAGGCTTCTTGCAGTTGTATCGAGCAGAGTAGAACTGTTATCCAAATCATTTGTAGAAAGATTTTCCATGGAATTACTTAACAGAAAAGGGCTTTGTCCATCTTTGATAATCTGGCCGGTTTTAGATATTTCTGTCTTTTGAGATGTTTTCCCTGAGCTAGAGGAAGCTTTGTCTATGCAACACGATGCTCCTCTTGCTTGGGTGTTTTTAGTCAAGTTCTTTCCTCGACTTACAGTAACATTTGTGCATGGATCACATTTCCACAGTTTCTTCGTTGAGTATAATGCCAAATATTTAGCACAAGTAATATTTAGGCATTGGTAGTGAAACTGTTTCTTGCACGCTCCGCATTTTAGCAAATCACTAAGCGCTATTGGTTTACGGCACACAGGGCAATTCATTGTCGGGCGCGTTGTTTTTTTTATGTAACGTATCAGTGTTTCAACGCGTACGGTACGCGCCACAAGTGCTACGATATAGCTTCTCGTATTTGTCTAATCTCTCCACGATGACCGGGTGGTGATTAGCGCGCGGGATGACTCACCGCTGCTGCCGCTGGCGACGACTGTTAGAACGGTGCTGCACGCGAAGATGATACTTGTGGCGCCTCGCGCAACTATGAGAGTCGCTCGGCAACGCGCGAGCAGCTGATGCACGCACTTAACGAGTGATCATTGTATTCATCAGATTCAAACACTGTTTATTGCTTCCCTGATAATGATTTCGGGATAATTATATGAACGAATTGGCGATCACAACATTCACGTTAACTGGTAAAAAGAATACTTAAAAAATCGGCTGTTTTAGGTACTTATAGAATTAAAATTACAGAGACACCTTTTAACGCTGTTTAACGCTCAAGCGGCGTTGCGTTGCGATGAATTGAATTGATGAATTGTAATGAATGAATTATGAAATTAGTATTATATTCTAAATGTATCAATAACTATACTGTATTGTTGTATATTTCTGTGCAAACTGCACAAACTTTTTAGTGAGATGTAGTGTGTACTATCTATGAAATTAGTTCGGTTTAGAATAAGACAAAATGTATGAATCTGTTTAAAAGAGATCAAAAGATTAATCTGTGTGAGTTTCTTTGCCCTTCTTCTTTCACAGTGGTCCAACGTAGTGAAGTGGCAAGGGGGGTGTAGTGTTCTAGCTCTGGGAATAAGTATTTTAAAATATCTACAGAAATAAATACCTTTGATTTGAAATTCCTAACTGAGTTTGTTATTATCAAAAAGTTCCATATCGTACATACAATTGGTCTGTATAGCTTGACCAGAACTACCTACTTACTTAGATCAGGACTGATGAAATTAGGAGAAGACATCTTCCGATAACTCAACGATCAGAATGAATCATCATTATAATTGGATAACAATCTCATCATGAATTAGATTATTAACTATAGCTATAGTTAAACATATACCATACAAAACATAGAATAGTCCTCCATAACCTCAGTTAAATTCTATTTCCTGACAGTTTAATTATATTTTCTGACACGCGCACCAAATTCATTCCGTTTTCCTCGTAGTTGCGCGAATGTTCTTTTCATTGATAATCCTGATATTTACGACGACTTTGGCTATCCCTTTGGACTTTTGTGCTTTCTACTTTCGACCTACCTCTGCTTATATTCTGGACCCCTGCTCGCAATTACATGTAAAAAAACGATGGTACGAATAAAACAAGCAGAATAAAAAGATGTGCTTTTCAATATAATAATACCCATAGCGATAGCGAACGAATTAAAATATAAAGTTCTAAGGCTAAACATCTGGTGACTTGTGCTGTTACCCTGGACATTGATTTGCTCTGTGAAATGGAGGGCCAACCCTCGACGAGCGGTGTTTCCCGACGCCGCCGGCTCTACGAGGAGGTGCAAGATGGTGAGGAATCATCGACGAGTGGTGTAGCCCGGCGTCGTTTGGAGGATAACGACTCATCATCATCGACGGATTACAGTTCCGACGACGACGACTCGTTTATTCGGCGAAACTTATACTGTGCTGAAGTTGTCGCGATGTGGAACCTATGTAAAGTGATGGAAAGGTTGAACACTAGAGAAAAGTGTGTTCAGTTTGCTGAACAGGAAGGCTTGCTAAAAACAACAAAACTGTGTCCCATACATCGCACACCTATGAAAGTGGTGTATTATAAAAACAAAACCGCTGGGTCCTTTGCGTGCAGCAAGGGCAGCTGCATGAACAAAAACTGTGTCTCCAGGACACTTGGGACCTGGTTTGAAAACACGAAGATTGGAATGCCCACAATATTTTATCTCATGTATTGTTATGCGCGCAAATTTGACACTACAACAGTGATTTTAGAAGATTTCACTAGAACTGAAGACCGCTGCCTATCCCGGGCCACCATAGTAGACTGGTACAACTACTGCAGAGAAGTGGTGGTGAAGTATCAGCAGCACAAACAAGACATAAAAGGAAAGATTGGTGGCCCAGGCAAGGTGGTACAAATCGATGAAAGTAAATTCGGTAAAAGAAAATTTAACAAAGGTAAGTCACAACACACAGAAATAAACATGTTTGTTTTAGGTCAATTTATGTGTAAATACTAAAGATAGGTTGTGTTAGGTCACAACGTTATGAACCACTCGGAGCCGAGCGAAGCGGAGCGGAGCGAGGCGACCCCATCAAGTGTTTCATAACCGAAATGGTTGCTTTAGGTTACTTTGTGTAAAAACTAAAGATAGGTTGTGTTAGGTCACAACGTTATGAACCACCCGGAGCCGAGTGAAGCGGAGCGGAGCGAGGCGACCCCATCTAGTATCACAAAATCGAAATGGTTGTTAAACATTGTTTTGTTTGTTTCAGGGAGACGCATTGACGGTCATTGGGTGCTGGGCATGATCGAAGACGGTAGTGAGGATCTCCGTCTAGAAGTGTGTCCTGACAATGTGAGATCCTCTGAAGTGTAAGTCCCACTTATACAGAAACATGTGGCTGAAGGGACCATTATCCATACCGACTTCTGGAGGGCATATGATTGTCTGGGTGACTACGGGTATATACATAAAAAGGTTAACCATAGTGCCCCAGACAATCCCTTCATAGCCCCAGATGGGGTTCATACTCAGCGTATAGAGGCTCAGTGGAGAATAGTGAAAAGGTTTTTTGTAAAGGATAATTACAATAACCGTCAAAATTTTGAAGATAGTTGTCTAGAATATCTATGGAGGCGGCATGTGTCCAGGTCAAAAAAGGACAGCTTTGAGGAACTATTGAAAGCAATAAGATATGTTTACAAAATCGAATAAATAGTGGTCAGAAATATGGTATTTTTCTTCATTTCTTATCAAATTAGGTGAACCTAACCTCAAATTTAAAAAAAAAACATCTCAAAAAGTATACATTTCCTAACTTCAAAAACTTTATTGGGGGGATTGGGGGGACCCCCCCTCCCCCCTATGAAACTTGAACGTTTCTAAAATTTAACCCATTGTATTTTCTGTATTACAAATAAACATAGTTATCTATTGGTTTTCTAAAGTAGTTTTATTTTCTACCCCATTTACACATTGTTGTTGTATTGGATTGGGCGATATTTTTTCCGTCCGATTTCTTCGATAGTGTGTGGACCGAGAAACGGATTTGGTAGAATCAAAAAAAAAAATAGACTACTTGAACTTGCTTGACATCTGACTAAAAATTGAAAGTGGTTTGTTTGTGTTTTCTTTTTCTTTCTATGATGGCGTCTCGGTTTTTAGTGAAAAATCAAACTTTGAAAGTGGAAAAACCTTTATAAAAAGTGCACGGTTTCCTAGTGTCGCGTGTGGTTGAGTGGTGGAAGAAGTTTCCCAAGCTGGTGGTCGGAAAATTTGAGGTGAGAATCTTTTAGTTACAGTGAAAATTGATCTTCATTTGTGCCGATACAGTTCAGAGTTGATTCTGATAAGTTATCGCTGTGTTGGAAGTGCAAACAGGTTATAATCAGAAATATTTCTGTGAATTCCAGCCGACACCGCAAAGGAAGCTGAACCAACACGAGAACGTTTGGAAGATGCGGATGGAAATGCGGCGTGACCGGCTGAGGTTATGCCTAGCGGAAGCGAATACTGAAAGTTCTGAGGGAGCGCTGCCCCGCGAAATGATTCAGATCCTAGCTAGTTAACTGGGGGATCGTCTGAAAGGAATAAGGGAAGAGATGGACCAATGCTCCCAAATACCAACACCACACGAAGAATTGTGCAAGGAGGAGTTTGAGTTGCAGCCACGAAAAGTGGTATCTGATGAACTATTGAAGAGGTCCGTGTCTCCAGTTGCTCAGGTAAATCTAGCAAATCGATACTTTGCTACAGTAGGTAAAAATTTGGCCAAAAAAATTCACTCGGATATCCCGTTACATCTTAATGGATCAAACAATCAGGGTAACTCACTTGTACTTCTTGAAACAGATGTAACTGAAATTAAAACGCTTATCCAATCTTTGAAAATAGATTGTGCTGTGGGTGTAGACGGTATCTCTAGTAAAGTGATAAAACAAAATACCGACATTTTAGCTGTAGTAATATGTCACATTTGTAACCTTAGCCTGAGAACTGGTGTTTTTCCAAATTCATTCAAAAAATCAGTAATTATTCCTATTCATAAGGCCGGTGATAAAGAATCTTTCAAACTACCGCCCAATCTCAATACTACCAACGCTAATACTTGAAAAAGTAATCAACAAAAGACTAATCACCTACTTAGAAGATAACAACATCCTGTCAAATAACCAGTTCGGCTTCCGCAGAGGGAAATCTACGGCCGATGCAGTTGATTCCCTGATTGACTATATTGTTCGTGGCCTTGACAAGAAAAAGAAGTGCATTGCAATATTTTTAGATCTCGCTAAGGCGTTTGATACCGTCTCAGTCCCGATACTTATCAATAAACTGGAAAATATCGGTATACGGGGCACACAGCTCAGTCTTTTCAAGGATTACTTAACAGATACGCACCAATCAGTAAAAATGGGAAAGAACTATAGTATTTTATGGAGTGCCTCGGGAAGCATTTTGGGGCCGACTCTTTTCTTGATATACATCAATGACCTGTGTCAAATTCAACTCTTAAATGGTAAAATAATAACTTTTGCTGATGACACAGCTTTGTTGTTTCAGGGAGGGAGCTGGCCCCAGGTGTTCGAAATGGCACAATTAGGTTTTAACTCGGTAGCTAATTGGCTGCGTGTGAACTTATTATCGCTCAATGGCAATAAAACAAAATACATGTGCTTTTCCATTCTCAATACTACAGCCCCAAATATGTGTGACCCCATTACTTCACACTCCTCACATTGTCTTTCACTCGGTATTGCTAACAGTTGCGATTGCCAGGCACTAGAAAGTGTTGACACTATTAAATATTTAGGAGTTCAAATTGATAACCATCTCTCATTATATATCAGCTTACACAGCGTACCAGAAAATTAATAGCTGTATTTAAAAACATCAGACATATAGCTGGAGTGAGGATCATAAAGGTAATGTACTCTTTGCCAATCAATTTTACAATACTGCATAGGGTCCTGGGGCGGTGCAGCAAAGTCCCACTTAATGCGACTAGAAAGAGCTCAAAGAGCTATTCTAAAGGTAGCAACATTCCATCCATATCGCTATCCTACATCTGACTTATATAAGGACTATAAAGTTCTAACCGTGCGACAACTTTTTATAAAAGAAATAATAATTAAAAAACACGCAGAGATTACCTTTGATATAACAAGCTATCAGACTCAGAGACGTAAGGATAGAATATTCAGAGTAGACAAGTTTAATACCGAATTTGCACATAGATTTAACTGTGGTCTCGGATCTACCCTTTACAACAACATAAGTAAAAACTTAGAACTTCTACCATTTAATAACCACGAATGCAAAAAAAACTAACAAATTGGTTACTCACTCTTAACTATGATCAAAACGAAAGCTTGCTTAAACGATAGACTTATTTTTTTTTTATAATAGGAAACATCTACTCTAAACATACACAACACTTACATACTACATACAAGCAGAACACTGCACATATACGCATCACACATACAATTACCACACCACACACTCAACAAATATCTTCTTTGCTATTATTATTAATATTTTGTCTTGTGTTTTCATACTAACTGTGTAATGTAATCATTATTCAAAAGGACGAGATGTTATGCTAAGTCATGTTTTATTTCACTTCATATTTTATAGGAATTTCCTAAATTCTATCATTTAACTTCAGGTACAGAAATGTGTCTCTAACTAATAGTATAAACGCTGGGGTTGTTGATGCCTATAGTAAAGGTTCTACCTAGTTTAGGTGTCAACAGACTATTATTGTGTACTTAGAAAATAAGAACTTTAGATAAGACAAAATGTACCATAATAAATTAGAAAAAAAAGGTTGGAAGTTGAGGAACTCATCTCAAAATTGCGGTTTTCTTTGGAGGATACACCAAATGCTTTGCAATGCAACCAAACACCCATGGACCGAACATCCACCAGGCTACCAAAGCTAGAATTGCCGCATTTTGCAGGCGATACACCAAATGCTTTGCAATGCAACCAAACACCCATGGACCGAACATCCACCAGGCTACCAAAGCTAGAATTGCCGCATTTTGCAGGCGATAAGCTAAGGTTCAGCGAATTCTGGGATAGATTCGCTGCAAATGTGCACCAGCGATCCACACTTTCAAATGCAGACAAGTTCTCTTACCTCTTGAGTTGTCTGGAGGGAGCTGCGCTTCTAGCCGTCTGTGGGCTCACAACATCTGACGCAAACTATCCAATTGCCGTCGATATCCTGCAGAGGCGATTTGGAGCTACAAACGTTCTGATAGATGCACATTATACAGAACTTAACAGGCTCCCTTCAGCTACGTAAGAAAGTCAGAGCTGCAGGGAAACACTTGATGATAAAGAAAAAAATATCAGTCTTGGAAGAGTTAGGTTGTAACCCCTTTTCTACCCCCCCAGCATTTCTAAAGGATGGGATGGCACCCCGACCAATATCCAGAACTCGCCCATGAAAAATCGTCAGTTCCTGCCCCTAAAAAAAAGTTGGGCTAGCAACCCCAATCTTACACCACTATTTCAAGTTCTTTAGATATTAGACTTGGCGCCCCCTTTCTCAAGTTTCCTATCCGTAAATGAAAATAAAAAGGATGGTCAACATGTTTTTATTTGTTACTTTAAAATAAAGGTCGGTTCATCTCTCTCGTCAGCCAGTCCAACTTAAGACTAATACCGCTTAACGATTAAACTTAAATTTAAATCTACATCACCGAACTGGACGGCAATGTATAGCTTCTGGTTCCTGAAGTTTCTCAGTGGCCGCGATAGGCTGCTACCAACTAAGCTGTTATCTTGGTAACTGTTGACAGCCCAACGTTTACAGGCGCCAATCTAGGTGTTTTTCCTGGAACGGATATCGATGGAGAACTATCGCCTGTCCAACTCCTGATTCACTCCTGGCTTACGGCTCATGTAGACTGGGATTCTACTCCCTTCCGGCAAGTTCCGTCTAGCCCCGGAAACATGCGGCGATGCAGCAATACAATTTAGAGGACGATGCAGCAATACAATTTAGAGGATGGGTCTTGCATAACAACTGCTGTGTTTAAGAATGGACAAACGATCTGCGTCTTTGTATGCCTATCCATAAAAGCTGTCCATCTCGAACTTGTGACAGATCTCACCAAAGAAGGGTTTATCGCTTCGCTATCCCGTTTTATAGCTCGCAGAGGGAAACCTGTCAATATTTTCTCTGATAACGGGACCTGTTTCGTTGGCGCTTGCAACGAATTAGCGAGATTTCTCAAACGTAACAATGATGACATAAGTGCACATTGTTTAGATTTATCCATAAACTTCAAATTTTCTCCAGCATATAGTCCCCATTTCAATGGATTAGTTGAAGGTTCAGTAAAATCTGTTAAAAATCATTTGAAAAGAGTATTGTCCGCTCATTTAACTTTCGAAGAAATGTATACAGCGCTAACTCAAATTGAATCCATACTGAACTCACGACCTATAACCCCCCTTTCATCTGATCCATCTGACCTTGTTCCTTTAACGCCTGCACACTTCCTTATCGGACGAACACTCACCATGCTGCCTCATTCTCAGATTCCTGATAAGGAAAGCTGCCATCTTCCTCGACATCTCAGAGTTGAGCAAATGAAATCACATTTCTGGAATAGATACTACAAAGAATATCTTTCAGAACTACAGGCCAGACAGAAGTGGCGCAAAGATGGCGATCAACTACTTTCAACGACATGGTGTTGGTCAAGGACGACAGACTTCCTCCAAACCGATGGCTCCTTGGTCGAATCACCACCGTATTCCCAGGTTCTGACGACGTAGCACGCGTTGCTGATATCCTCACCACATCCGGGACTATGAGACGTGCGTTCAACCGGCTGTGTCTATTACCAAGGTTGGAACAGGATGTTGTTCCAAGGCCGGGAACATGTCTAAGCATGACAGCAGCAGACCCCAGCGGGGAAGGCAAGGGGCGAAGAGCCTTGTGACGTCGTAGCATAGATAGTCTCTCTCTCGTACAGCGCTTCACGCCATGAATTTTTGTATTTTCAACCAATAAAACCATATTTGTGAAGAATACGCTGTACACTATCATTGGCAACTACTATCCTGACATCCTACTGCTAAAACTCCGCTCCACCCTTTTTCATACCAAAACTGGATGAGAGAGACACCTGCGCATGCATATAACATAGCAATCTTCATTTTAAAGTATTAAAATTGTATAAACTGAAACTAATAAAAACTGACAACATTAGTGAGCTCCTTGATGAAATCACTTGTGATCCCAAGGCAAGAAAGTGCATGTATAATGAATGCCAACAGTGCAAAGATTTGGAAGTTATTGTTTCACAAGATAATCTTGAACAAGAGGTGTCGTGGCTGGCATGGAATCTCAAAACAATTCAATATGTGAAAAAATCTAAAGCTGGAGATGAACACAAATCTACAAAAAAATATGTTAATGAAATTGTTTGTGGAAATCTGGGTGCAATGATAAAAGCCTTCCAGAAAGAAATGAAAAAATTTAAAACTCATTTCTACAATATTGCTCACCAATATGAAGCATACAAAATGTGTGTGGATAATCTTGGAGATACGGAAGCAGCCATAATATGTGGTTTTTCAGAAAATTACCTCTGTAAACATCATACTGAAATTCAGGCAATGCATTTTGGAGGGTCAAAAAACCAGATATCTCTGCACACAGGTGTGTTGTACACTTCCAAAAGAAAACCATTGCCTTTCTGCACAATATCACCCTCTAACGAGCATAACCCAGCATCCATCTGGGCTCACTTGGACCCGATAATTAGGCTTATAAAGACAGAATTCCCAGAAGTCACAGTACTTCACTTCTTTTCAGACGGCCCAACAACGCAGTATAGGCAGAAGCACAACTTTTACCTGCTTGCAAAACAAACTGCTGGTTTTAATTATATAACATGGTCATTTTTCGAGGCGTCACACGGGAAGGGTGCAGCCGATGGCGTCGGCGGTGCTATCAAAAGATCACTCGACAGAATTGTATCATTTGGAGAAGATGTTACAAATGCCGAAGAAGCATTTAACTTGCTGAAACTAAAGTCATCAGTGACTTTGTTTTATATAAGCAACGATGAAATTGCTAGAATGCATGAAAATATCACCAACGATGTCTTTCCGCTGCGTAGCACAATGGCTGTTCACCAATTAATAACAACAAAAGACGCAAACAAAATTTTGCATAGGGTTGTTAGCTGTTTTTGCGGAGAAATGAGAGGAAATGTGATTGCTTCGAAGTCAAAGAACACCAACTTTATAATATAGGCACCTCGCATATAAAAGATAAAGATAAAGATTTTTATTTGCTAAGATAAGGGTACATGTAGTTGGTGGTGTAATATTTAAGAACACCTTATCAGCTATTAATTTTAGCATGCAAATATTTAGTTTTGTACAAAGCAATAAAATAATGGTATATTTACATTAACTATCTATCAATTAATTAGGTACATTTATGATTAAGGAATTCATCAACTGAATAAAAACGTTTGAGCATTAGCCATTTAAATAGATCCGTATCTTGTATTTCTCGGGTATTTTTCATGAGCCGTCATAAATAATCGTTGGTTAGTTTTTACAAATTTTCATATTTCATGTATAAACATGGTAATGGCAATATATTTAACTTGATGAACATAGGTTTGCACGTTTCAAATGGTGCTATACCGCAAATGGCACGTACACATTTTTTTTTGTGCAATAAAAACATCATTTATGTCAGTGCCGTTTCCCCAAATCACGAGACCATATCGTAATACAGACTGTACATAACCATGATACGCAATAAGGGCAGTCTGTTTATTCGTTGTTTTTCGAAGTCTACTTAATACAAATACAAATCTATTAATTTTTTTACACACTTTGTCAGTTTGAGTTTCCCAATTTAAATGTCGATCTATATTAATACCTAAAAATGTCACACTATTAGCCTCCTCTAGAATTTGTCCATTATAATTTATATTTAAAGTCATGTCCCTATCAAATCTGTCAAAATTCATTCATTTGATAGAGTTCTAGAAACCTTAGAACAGTTTCCTGGTCCCAGTTCATTTTCTTTTACTAAGTAGGTAATCACTTGAGGTCCGTCCGTCAACGTCCGTACTGTTTGACAGTTCGCGCGCTTCTGTATGTGTGGCCAGTATATTGGCGTGTTTGCCAAATATCTCCTTTGATGCGCCTTGAAAAACCGACAGACGTTCGGATAGCCGTAATTGTTATTGGCCATGATTGCCAAATAGGCAAATATGCCAATATAAATTGGTAATCATACTCTCCACACATGGAGGATATGGCAAATACGCAATCACGATTAGCCAAGTCTGGTACCGCCATGAGAGGCAGGACAGGCGATGGCGAACAGAGTACAGACAGAAGTCAAGAAAGAACACAGAATGTATTTTTGTTTTTTAATTTTACGGCTCTGGATACTAGTCCTGTAAGCGGGCTACACACTAGAGATGATCAATATAACCATCAACCATTAAAATTAACTAATAATTTTATTTAACTATGATATTCAATAAACAAACTTAACACAATCGAATAAAAATATCAACTAATATTTTTATCAACTCGTTCCGATGTCGATAAAATTATCAAATTGGCAAAAGGCAACGTCGCGCATTCCCGACTTCCCGCACGTGCCGGCCGCGCTGCTTCTTTCGTCGGAGCGGCAACGTCGCAGGCAGGCACAGGTGTCAGGTGTTCAATTTCGTTCGTTTCGCGTGCATTCAATTGTAGGCGCTATCTCTCTTACGATAACACACATTATTTACTGTTGGGGATATTTGATATCAAATAACCATTTGATATAATATTAATAATATTCGATCTGTTATAACTGATTTTAGTTTGCAGTAAACGCTGACTTAAGCTAATTCATTTTATATAAAACTGTTTTCGTTTCCGACGGCAAGCAGTCACCCCACAACCTTTGTCCGATACATACATTGTAAACTCTCGTTATTTTTGTCTAATCAGTCGGTGTGTAGTTCAGTGAAATAAACTTATTTAGCAGCAGTAATAAAAGTGTTTTTTTTAAAAAGGACCCACGGAGCGCTATCCTTACAAATTTGGTGTCAGAAGTGGGATCTCAGGAAAACTCGTGAGTACTGAGAATCGTAGGTGTTAGGCGCGTCGCGAAATAACTTCCCGCCTGACAACTATTTAGTGGCTCCGTGGAGTGAGGTCCTTTAATAGACAGTGGTCGACGTTAAGACTTGGGCATACAAGCCTAAGCCCGCGCTGCTACTCTGAGGTCGACGATAAGTCTCCGCTGCCAGGTGCGAGCCCGCATCTCATCCTGGACGCTTCCTGCTGCTCTGAGGTCGACGATAAGTCTCCGCTGCCAGGCGCGAGCCCGCATCTCATCCTAGACGCTTCCTGCTGCTGTGGTCGACGTTAAGTCTCCGCTTTCGAGTGTGAGCCCGCACCACAACTTCCTGCACCACCACCGTCTCCATACACGGACGGGTGACCCGCTCATCATCATCACCAGCTCATATTGACTTTCCACGTGGAAGTCAACGGGATCACGAACAACGCAGCGTGACTTCGAGGTACTCCGTAATACGACTCCCTGGGTCGCCGGGCCCTCGACGCATCGTTGACGTCATTGCCGCGCCGCACTGCAGTTGCCGTGCGTCGTTTCTTCACGGTTAGGAAAAGCCGTTCTTCAAAATGTTCGTGAGTGCCGTCATCATTCTGTGAGTTATTTTATCTATTCCTAACTTTCTAATTGAAGTGAATGTGCAAGTGATTTTTAAAAGTTCTACAACTATATACCTACATCAAGATTAATTTTTACAAACTTTTTACAACTATTTTATTGCACTTTCTACTGTATTTTACATTTTTATTGTTTGTGTTTTCTGATGATCTGTACTACATTATAAAAGCTGTAATTTAATGTCGTCTGAAAAAGGACTAAAATTAAAAGAAGTAGCCGATAAATTAACTACATCTGATTCAGAAAGCTCCTCTTCTGAAAGCCAAAACCAAATCTCCAAAGTTACATTTAGAAAAAAAGAAAAACCCAAAATGACTTCAATTACTCTTTCAGTCCTAGTCAAATTCATAAAACCCTATAATGGGGACCGCGAATTGTTGCCAGCATTCTTGACGAATTGCGAAAACGCATTCTCATTAGCTAGTACAGATCAACAGGATGTTTTGTGCAAATATATCGTGTCACAACTTGAGGGCAAGGCACAGTTAGCCTGCTGCCTCAAGAAATTCAGTACTTGGCCTGAAATCAAACAGTTCCTTAAGGCCACGTTTGGAGAGAAAAAACATTCGACTCATTTGCTGGTCGATTTGCAAAATTGCAAGCAATTGCCCACAGAAGATGTGACACAATATTCATTACGTGTTGAATCATGTCTCACACGTTTACAGTCTGATATACATTATAGTTGCGACGTTGATAAAGAATTAATCGGCAGATTAGCCGCAATGGAAGATCTTGCCCTTAATACATTTTTGTTGGGAATGAATTCCAACTACTCTCACATAGTGCGCTGTAGAAATCCAAAGAATCTTTCAGATGCTATAACTCATGCTATTGAGGAAGAAAAGCTTTACAAGCTTTCCAGGCTAGCACAACGCCAAAATAAGCAGTGCTCTATTTGTCAGAAATCTGGACATCTGGCCTCTGATTGTTACAAAAACAAAGCGAAAACTTCAAGTCCTAATTTCCATCACGTAAATTCAAATCCTCATGTTTCCCAAGGTAACAATCATAAATCAAGGTTTTCCTCGAATAACACTTGCGCATATTGCAAGAAACATGGTCACTTGATCGGCGAGTGTCGCAAACTTAAGTATAAAAATAATCAAAACGCCGACTCCCACAACGCTGCATCGCCAAGCGCAGGTGCATTTCACAACAACAACGCGGCAAACAATAGTCGCTCTAATGTTCATGTTGTTAGCGTTTCTTCTGATGACCAAGTTGATTTAAACTAAACACTGTTTCGGTTTCGTGTCTGCCGGAACAATGTAATAAAGTAAATGACACGAATGATAAGCCTTCTATAGGTAAATCCCGTGCTCTTAAATTACCCCCAGCACGGAAGATTAAAAATCAACCCTGTGCTCTTAAATTACCCCCAGCACAGATGATTCAAAACCAACCCCGTGCTCTTAAATTACCCCCAGCACGGAACATTAAAAACCAACCCTGTGCTCTTAAATTACCCCCAGCACAGACGATGGAAAATGAATCTCAACAAATTGACCAGTCTTTGTCTACTGAGTTCTTAGCAAAGTTGCAAGGTCGCACCTGTAGCACACACGCCGTGGCACAGGATTCTTCTGCACCTTCCCCTCAGTCAGAACCTTATTTCACTGAGTTTTCAACTAAGCTACCAGGCAGCACCTGTAAAAATCAGGGTTTTGATGCGCCTCTACCTCAGTCTAAAATTCAAGACAAAAGACTCCAACCTTGTGTTCCTAAATCTGTCCTTACACAAGTTAATTCTGAAATTATTGAAGGTCAATCAAATGAATTTGGAGATTCTAAAACTATTCCCTCTACTCGCGACAAGCCGAGTTTTTCTTCTAGGGATTCTATGCGTGAAAAGAGTTATACAATCAATAACGTGAACAATAAAATATCTTTACCACACGTTTATTTAAAGACACATTTAAATGAAAAGCCTCTATGCTTTCTTATAGACACTGGGTCCTCGATTTCTATTGTAAAACAGTCAAGTTTGATCAAACCAGTGCTCGGACCGTTAACAGTCACTCTAAAAGGTTTAAGTGACAACGATTCCACATGTGAATCTCTTGGGTCCATTCAACTCAATTTTGAACACTTAATTTCTGACAAAAGCAAAATAATATTTGACTTTTTGTTCCACGCGATTGACGACACGATCAATCTATATTTTGACGGAATCATAGGTAGTGATTTTATTCGACATTTCAAAATCGACGTGCAGTATTCCACAAATTCATTAAAAATGCAAGGACACTCGATACCTATATGCTTTAGTAAGCCATCATATGTTATACCCCCGCGGTCAGAGATGGTGATTGAATGCCCAATTGCCAATCTTTCAGTAATTTCAGGCCTTAGAGAAGCCTTAATACTAGATCAACAAATTTGTGAAGGTGTGTTCTTAGCAAACTGCATAGTCAATGTCAAATCCAACAATAGGGTAAACGTCTCAGTATTGAACACTACTGAATCCGAGATTTCAATTGATAACTTCAAGGTTCAATTAACACCCCTTGAGCTTCCGTCATCAGACTCAGATGATGCTCAGCATGAGCTCATTCATCACCTGAGTTCTTCAAACACTGATCGTTCTAGAAAGGTTCTCGAGCAGATACGATGCTCTCACTTAAACGCAGAAGAAAAGAAAGCGTTAATGACTTGCCTTTCTAAATATACTGATATATTTCACTTAAATGGTGAATTCCTAACTCATACAGATAAAATTCAACATTCTATTAATACCGGGGATGCACCTCCTATTCATGTTAAGTCATACCGGTTTCCAGAAATTCATAAAGAAGAGGTAGAAAGTCAAATCAAGAAAATGCTTGACCAAAATATAATTCGTCCTTCAACCTCCCCCTGGAATGCACCAGTGTGGGTTGTTCCTAAGAAACTCGATGCCTCCGGCAAGCAAAAGTGGCGAATCGTAATTGACTATAGACGCCTTAATGACGTCTCAGTTTCAGAGGTTTACCCTCTTCCTCTCATAACAGATATCCTAGACCAGTTAGGTCACTCGAAGTACTTCAGTACTCTCGACCTGGCTTCAGGATTTCATCAACTGTTGCTAGATCCTAAAGATTCTGAAAAAACTGGCTTCAGTGTTACGACTAATGGTATCTCAGGACATTTTGAATTTACCAGAATGCCCTTTGGTTTAAAAAACGCTCCTTCCACGTTCCAGAGACTCATGAATTTAGTCCTTTCTGGGCTCCAAGGTCTTCATTGTTATATATATTTGGATGATTGCATCTGTTATTCACATGATCTTCAGTCTCACATGCAAAAACTGGAACTCATATTTTCAAGATTCAGAGAGGCCAACTTGAAGTTGCAGCCAGACAAATGTGAATTCCTGCGACGCGAAGTCGCTTATCTCGGGCATGTTATAACCGACAAGGGTGTTTCGCCTAACCCAGACAAAGTAAAGGCTATTTCCGAATTTCCTACACCCAAGAACTCGAAAGACGTTAAGTCATTTTTAGGTCTAACCGGCTATTATAGGCGTTTCATAGAGAATTTCTCTCACATAACTAAGCCTTTAACCTCATTATTGAAGAAAGACACAGTGTTTCACTGGTCTCATGAACAAGAACAAGCCTTCAATATTCTGAAAGAAAAGTTAGTTTCAGCACCATTATTACAGTACCCAGATTTTAGTCAGACATTCATCATAACTACAGACGCTTCTAACTACGCCGTTGGCGCAGTATTGTCGCAAGGCGAAATCGGAAAAGATAAGCCAATAGCATATGCGTCTCGTACTTTAAATAAATGCGAAGGGAACTACTCCACAACTGAAAAGGAGCTTCTCGCTATTCTCTTCGGCATCAACACTTTCAGACCATATATTTATGGATATAAATTCCGAATTGTCACTGACCACCGTCCCCTTACATGGCTTTTCAATGCAAAAGACCCAGGAGGACGTTTATTGCGATGGCGATTGAAACTAGAGGAGTATGACTACGAGATAGTTTATAAACCGGGCCGTATCAACTCAAATGCTGACGCTCTATCTCGTAACCCAGTAAATGCCATCACTCATTCAGGAATAAATAAAACTACTTATGAACAGTTTTTCAAGAAACAATTCACGAAATCGATCTCTAACGATACGCAAATTCAGGAATATAATCAAAGTTTAACTTCCACGAAACTGAAGTCGATAGCTTGTCCAGTTTCTCTTGATTTTGATAGCTCTATGCCGCACAGCGAACAGCTGTTATCCGTAGTAAACAATGCTGACGAGCTCTTATCAGCCGAACGGGAACTTGAAACCGTGCAGTTAGTTGAGGCGACTAATAAGAAGCTCTATTTCTTATACACTAAAATACATCATTATGACGAAACGAGCTACAGAACTATTTATAATTTATTACTCAAATTGAGAGACTTGATTATTTCTGAAGATGACTATGATAAGGAGTTAGCTATCTCAGACTTTACAGAACCTTTCAGCAAGCTAGCTTATGTAAAAATATATAATATGATATCATACTTATTTCATGGCACAAACATAAAGGTACATATATATAAAAACCAAATTCGTTATCCTACTCCGGCCGAGGTTCCAAATATCCTGAAAGAAAATCACGGCACGACCATAGCTGGTCACCCAGGAGTTAAACGCATGCTCAACAGAATTAAAGCCTCGTTTTATTGGAAAAGCATGAGGGCAGATATTGAACGTTTCGTAAAAGATTGCAAGTTATGTCAAGTAAATAAGCCACTACGAGCTTCCAACAAAGCACCAATGGTGATTACATCCTCGAGCACTAAGCCATTCGAGAGATTAGCTCTAGATATTGTTGGAATTTTGCCTGAAGCAGGCCTTCAAAAATTCAGGTACATTTTAACCCTTCAGGATGACCTAACGAAATTTTCTTGTGCCTATCCCATGATAACTTCTACTACTGATGAGATTGCACGTAACCTCATACATTTCTTCTCACTATTTTCGTTTCCAAAAATGATCCTCACGGACCAAGGTACATGCTTTACATCTGAATTATTTAGACAACTGACCGAAATTCTTAAAATCAAAAACTTATTCTCTACACCTTATCACCCTCAAACAAATGGCGCACTAGAGCGAAGTCACGCGACTCTAAAAGAGTACCTAAAATCTTTCGTGAATGAAAATCACGACGATTGGCATTGCTATCTAGCAACCGCAATTCTAGCTTATAATACGACTCCGCATTGTACAACAGAATTCACTCCGTTTGAACTGTTGTATGGCCATAAGCCTTCAATTCCTAGTAGTTTATACGACTCAAATGATAGCACAACATATGGCGAATATATACGCGCTTTACAGTACAGAATGAAGTACTCCCGTGAAAAAGCTTTAGAAAATATTATTAGAAGTAAAGAACAATCAAAAAGATACTATGATGTTTCATCCAGAGAAAAAACGTATAAATCAGGAGACATGGTTTACATTAAACAACATCATAGGTTGCGCAAGGCCCTGTCCTCAATCTGGAAAGGACCTTACAAGATAGTTAAAGTAAATGATAAGAATAATGTCACAGTCAGCATAAATAGGAAACATGTGAAATATCACATTAATGAAATAAAGTTAGCACAATAATTGTTTCAGATTCGTCCTTGGAACAAGTTATTCAGAGCCTAGAATTTGGCGGTGAAATTCTTAAATTTTTTTTTGGAAATCTAGACGCAGACGATGCTAGGAAATATGATGACGCATTGTCTACATGTGAAAATAATGAACAGGAGATATTTTCATTAATGAAGGATAATATTCACATTGTCCAATCAACCATAAATAATTTCAATACCTCTATTCTAAAATTAAATGATAATAAAAAAAGAATAAATAAACAAATTGGAAAGCTAAATTACATATTTGAACAAAATAATAAAGTATTTACAAACTGTGTGAATCTTTCAAAAATAAATTCCATTCTTAATCTAATTGAAGCATCATTACTTTCAGTGTCTAATATTTTAGATACGATTTTGAACTCTATTCTCTTTGCTAAAGCTAATATTTTACATCCGTATGTTTTGACTCCCACTCATCTGTTTAATGAGCTAAGTAAAAGCAAGATGTCTAAAAAGAACACTGAGTTCCCAGTTTCTCTATCACTAGAGAACATACATAGTATCATAGATCTATCTAAGATGACTTCATATTACTATAATAATAAGATTATGTTTGTAATTCAAATACCCTTGATTAACCCAGTTAAGTTTAGTGTTTATAAGATTTTACCGTTGCCTACACCGAGAGATGAACACAACTTCCAAACTTATGTTTTAATTCATTCGCCTAAGATGTATGTAGCTTTTACGGATGATAGATTAAGTTACGCATTATTAGATAGGTTAAATGATTGTCATAAGGTTAATTATGAGTATATGATCTGTCCATTACCTTCCGTTTTGTCTACTTTAAACAATCCTATATGTGAAACAAAACTTTTAACAGAAGTAACATTGTCTCTTCCCGATATCTGTGACTTTAAGATAATTTATGGAAATGTTAATATATGGCAGAAATTAAACGATGGCAGATTTATCTATGTACAGTCTAAGCCTAACAAATTATCAATGAAATGTAAAGACAATTTAACAGATTATACCCTACGAGGTACAGGAATTCTATCCTTAAAAGATGATTGTACAGCATACTTTCAGACTTTACAGTTTCACTCATCTCATACTTATAAACAAACTTTGCCAAGCCAATTGTTAATTGATTTCAACATAATCGAAGATGATTGTTGCAAGTATAATTTTATTAATAATAGCGCAAATGTAATTTCTAGTATTTCTATAACTGATGTCGATTTAGAATCACTGAAACTAGCTTCTCATAAACTTGATAATCTTGAAAACCAAATTAATCAAGCAAAGAATCAGTCCCATATATTTAAATACGGACATTATTATTCTGGAACTACTTATGCTATAGTAGTAGCTATTATAATTTACTTAGTTTATAAAGCATATAAGAAATGGTTTTCATCCTGTTGTAAAAACACATCGTGTTGCATCCAAATTTATAATCAGTGTCATAACAAGAAGTCTAGTAGAAATGAAACAAAGTATAATACAAATATTGAGTTAACAGATATATCTGATGAATCCTTTGAATGCGACAAGAAGTCTGTTAAAAGCCTACCTGAAATAGAAATGAATAAAAACAAAAGTAAAGTTTTGTTTAGGAATTTTGAAAAAACATCCGCAAATCGAAACTTAAGTAACTATTAAAAAATAAAATAATTTAATCTCTATTAAATATTATTGATTTCTATTTCGGAACATAGATTTTACTATTATATTTTAAGTTCATAGCGATACTGCTTAAGTGATAGTTAAGGTGACATTCAAGTTAGTATATAGTAGCTGTATCTCACTTTGACTTTGATTTAAATCTATTTGTCTACTCCTTCGTTTATCTATTATTGATAAAGCTCAGTCTTATGGGGGGAGATGTTATAACTGATTTTAGTTTGCAGTAAACGCTGACTTAAGCTAATTCATTTTATATAAAACTGTTTTCGTTTCCGACGGCAAGCAGTCACCCCACAACCTTTGTCCGATACATACATTGTAAACTCTCGTTATTTTTGTCTAATCAGTCGGTGTGTAGTTCAGTGAAATAAACTTATTTAGCAGCAGTAATAAAAGTGTTTTTTTTAAAAAGGACCCACGGAGCGCCATCCTTACAGATCGAACGTTGAATAAATGATTGTTTAATGTATGCTCTATTTCTCTTATAATAAAACACATTTACTGTTGGGGCGATGTTCCTTACGAAAGTGATATTTTTATTGATCGGTCAGGCAGGTGAATGGTTGATTGTTTGTGTTAACTAATATTTTCAACCAAAATAATTATCGATATTTTTATTTATCAACTAACCATTAACCAATAAAAAAAATCAACCATTATTCTCATCTATACTACACACGACATGATAAAGGCATAGATGTAGGACTCATATAAGTATGATAAACCTATCTGTCAAATTCTAGGATCACATTCTTATATGATGCTGGGGGCCGATCGCATCAAGAAACGTCTGCGTTTCGAATCCGGAACAGTACTTACTGTAATTTTAAGGAGAATTTTAGACACTTTTCGTATCGCGCTAATGTTTTGACACATTTATGAACCGAATTTCGATTGGAATCGGAACGTAGCCGCTGTCAAAAGTCTGTGGTCAAACAGAAGTTTTTCAAAAAGTTGCGGCAGAGCTATTATTTTACGATTGTTGAAGAATTTCGAAGGTTAATAGACGTGAAAATCGGCGAATGATGAATCTGGAGATTCTAGAAATGGCCCACGAGTGTGAACACAGTCAAAAAGAGAAAACCGGAGTGCAAGACTGAAAAGTGGTGCCTTCAAGTTAGGTGATAGGCAGTTTGTAAAACGATATCGGCTGTCGAAGCAGTTAGCTCGTGAGCTAATTATAGAATTTACCCCTCAATGCCACCAACATTACGATCCGATGCGTTGGATGTGGAAACGAAGGTAAGTAACACCACTATGCAAAATACCAGAAATGTATCACACCATAATCACTTTTGTTAGGACCAAGAACGATTTTAATATCATTTCCCTGTTGCCTACAATTGCATGACCTCTGTGGTGCAGCGATGGTGGCTCTGCCTACCATGCGAGAAGTCCCGGGTTTGGATCTGGGCGGGGATAAACAAAAACAAAATCCGCCCCCTTATGTACACACTGACCATATCCCTAAGTCTTGGATGTTTACATGTTTGTGATGTCGCTGTTTCTGGTTCCCACAACACTGGGTATCCTAGTGTGGGGCCAGGTGCTATATACGGAAAAAGACTTATCCAGAGTTGTTTGTTTTAGGTCCTGGTTGCTTTAGCATTTTATGCTACAGGCACAGATTAGATAATAGTTACTACGTAACAGATACATCACTCCCATAGAAATGCGAAAATTTCTACGCTATAATAGCCTACAAAATCTTATTAATAATAATTACTGTTCACAGCGAGAAGAAATGTACCATAAGTACCCGCACAAAGAGTCGAGATTGTGTTGCCCGCCGTGCGAGTCACGTGCAAGCGCGTCATCGCACGAATGTGCTAGGGTTGTACTTATGATGAATATTATTTATTACTGTAATAAAATGAATGTTGCGAAATAACCATAATTATTTATTAATCAATTAAATATGTTTGAGTTTTACTTTTTATAAAATGATCAAGTATGTTTTTTCCTTTATTGTTAATTATATTTGTTACATTATACAATAAAAAAAATGAAATCTTAATGATAGTAGTTGTTTCCTTCGGTTTCACCCGCGTGGACCCGCTATATGTGTCCCCTGGATAAAAAGTAGCCTGGTAGGTTTGTGAGTTTCTTTGTTACTGCGTGGCTCGGGGGCTGCTGACTATATGGCTGAGATTTACGGGTTCACGTGTAGAGGGTTCATTCGGGTGAATCTCCGGCCACAAGACCAATACAGATAAAAATTATATGTGCTTTAATTTTATGAAATGTTCAATGTTTTTTTACCATCCCTGAACTTACGGTTATTTAATTTAACTGTTGTAAAAATTCTGAATCTTATGAATAATTTTAATAAATAATCTTTTGGAAAGCAAGGGCAAGGCGGAATGAAATTAATTTTTTGTAACTCATTCAGCAAAGTACTTCCCGGCCGGTTCATCAAAACTTTGTCAAAATTAAGTAAAAATGTTTTTTCCAATTCTTCGACGTACTGATTAAATGACTCCGATGGGACTTTCAACCCTCCGTAAAACGAAGAATTTTTGTTATACGCCTTAAAATGGATATACAGTTTGGTATCATCCATATTAGGTGAATCTTTTAATTGAGCATTGAAGTAGTCGCAGTTATGTTTTTTACCACATTTGTGTAGTAAATATCCTGCTACGTATGTTAACGCGTTTTTATCCGGCAAGTCAAAACGGTAATCAACATCACCGTTTAGCGCTACTGCAGAAGGTTTTCTGGAGTGACATTCCGATGGTTTCGGTGTCTCAAAAAATGTCTCTGCTTTCTGAAGTAGTTCGCAAACGTCCTCTTGGCAGTTACTAAAGCGGGAAGTTTGCATCATATTGCTGAGAAAAAGTTTAGAAAATGCTCTCATGAATTGTATTGGTGTAGGGTTTTTACAGTTTCCACCCTGTTGCCTGACAGCTCCGAAAAAGTTCTCAAGAGGGTCTTGATTGAGTCTTCGCGTGAATAAGAACTTGATTCCCTTTGATTCTAAATCTTGGCTCAACATGAGTATTGATCTTATGGTGATCAGTATATTTTTGAATGTCTTGATTCTTTTTGTAGTATTGACTCCTTTAGTTTTATCTATAGCTTTTATGTTTTCAAACATCTTCGCTGCTTCTTCTAAGGTGTCAACTTGATATGGTTTCGAAGAGAACGCTTTTTTATACTTGTTGGTGGATGCAACTTGACTGGAGTTTAGCACATCAAAAATATTATTCATTTTTTCTATAAAATCTGCAGTGTGTTTTGCTTCTTCGGGTAAAACATTAAACTTAACGAGAACGTTAATAGCAGCGAAAACAGATCGGCTAAAAATTTGAGCTGCGTATTTAACTCTCATTTTTTGAAAATTATTGGGATGGATATGTTTTTCCGTCACTTTTGGAATCATTTTCAAATCTTTCTCTTTTTGTTTATCAAACATATCTTCTATATATTTCCATGATATTTGTTTGCCGTCGATCACAAAATTATTGGTGAGTAGATTGTTTCTAATACATTTGATCAGGTGGGGAAGGTCAAAAACGTAGTAATTTTTTTTACCATTCACTGTAAAGAACGGTTGTTCTGGTGTGACCTTTTTCACTTCCTTTGCGTATTTATCGAAATTCGAGCCTTGATCTGAAACTATTGCCTGTATCTCTATTCCAATGCCCTGTAACTTTACAATTATTTCGTCTAACCATTTTTCCAGTTCTTTGTAATGTTTGGATGAAGCTAAAAGCGCATGTGCAATTGGCTGTTTCCAATTCTCGACAATACCTCGAAGCATGATTACACATGCCTGTGAAGCCGTTTCTCTGGTGACTTTGCCGTTTATGTTGTGCAGGCCGATCATTTCATCTCTTTTTGTGTCGTAATGTAAGTGACGTTTGAGAGCCATTTCGTCAATGCATAATGTACAGTACTTTGCATTTTCCGGTAGAGATTTCAGTTTAGACGACAAAAACTTTAAAATGCGGTCATCAAATTTAGGAGGAATTACCATATTAAATCTTTGAAGTGTTGATTCGCTTGGGAGACGTAAAAATGTTTGCAAACAGCGGTATGTTTGGGGGCTAGAAAAGTGCAAATTTAATGCAAAAAGCTTGAATTCAGGATCGTAACGGTTTCCTTTTGGCTTGTTGTTCCAATTACTTTGCCATTCAAGTAGTTTCACAAACCTTTTACTGACTTCATCCTCACATTTGAAACTGAAATGTTGATAACATTCCGAGTCTTTTGACTGAACCTCTTTCTTTATTTTATTTAATTCCCTTTCAAGCTTTCGTCTTTTCTGATTTTCACTTTTAAGTGAATCGCGAAGTTTTCGTTTTCTTGGTGTATCAGTAGATAGGGCGAGTGAAGTTTGTGTGGGTTCGTTCTTGTTTTCTGAAGCAGTTTGTGCACATGAAGACTTTTTGTCTGGACCTTTGATCGTTACTGATGATAGGATATTAACATACGATTCCTTTGTTTGAGTCGAAACATCACGGCGATCTCCTTTAGTATTGGTTTTGGAGGTATTAGGTTGGTTCGGAAGTAGTTTCATGGGTACAGCATCAGTCAACAACTGTGGTTTGCATTTTATCTGGGTTTCATCAAAATGAAGCGAGCAAACAAAATGAGTAGTATGCTTTGCAGTAAGTAAATCCGGTCTACCGATGACTTCAAGCCATTTCTTTCGTCTGAAAAAAGCAATAAGATGCTAAAAGGGTTCCGTCTTCCGTACCCCAAAAAGAAAAAAAAACCGGCCAAGTGCGAGTAACACTTATCCGTCCGTCTGTCCGTCCATCTACCAAGACCATTTATCTCAGGAACGCGTAAAGGTATCAAATTGAAATTAACATCAAATACTTGTATGGAACACTCGGTGCGCGATTCCGACTCGCACTTGGCCGGTTTTTTCATGCCGTCCTCACAAATACAATAAACTAGTAGGTAAATTGTGATCGAAACGTCTCGGGTTCGAATCCTGCCAGACCCACATGGTCGCACCCGGGACCTTGTGTTTTAGTGTGTCTTTTTCTAAAAACTTAAGTACTTAGGTATAGGTGCATTTACAATTTGTAACCGATGTTGTTAGTTCTTACGGTGATGGAAAACATCGTGAGGAAACCTGCCAGGGCCCTATTTAATAAACGTTACAATTACAATTCAGTATACAATGCTGGCTCTGTTAATTTGTTACCAAGAAAGAACTATTCTCAGCTAACCAAGTCAGCATTGTATAGGTACTGAAATGTAATTGTAAATTGTAATTGTAACGTTTATTAAATAGGGCCCAGGTGTGTGAAATGTGCTTGGATCCACCCATAAAAGGAATAATAGATACTAAGAATAAAATAAAGATCAGAATTGGTTGCAGTGCAGTCGGTCGGGAGTCCCGGGTCCATAGTAAACAACAGGTTGATGCAAACACATGAACTCTGTGAATATTGTTTATTTTAATGTAAGTGTTTGCATTGTTGATGTGCCTTGTTATAAATAAATAAATAAATAAATAAATAAATAAACAGGGCCCTAATGCTGCTCTGAGAATTTCACTTATATTTCATTACTATTTCATTACTATTCCATTGCAAACACCCAATCAAGGAGGATAATAATTTAGGAGAATACCAAATGACGCCATTTTGGGTGTTTGCAATGGAATAGTAATGAAATTCTCAGAGCAGCATTAGGCCCCAGGTCGAACCCTTTATAGTTTTGTCTTTTTACAATTCAAATAGCGAGAAAGTACTTTACCTGTGTTCCTCTTTAGGCAATTGAAAAAAAGACAATTCCTTGTTATTCACTCTTGAACTCCGACACCCGTCCACATCGCAATAACCGGGCATCTTGGTTGTGTCTTGATAGCGAGCGCGGGAAACGTGACGCGTGTGCGCAGTCTCGCGTGTGCCAACCAACTGCCGCTTGGGTCGGTACCGACCTACTATGCGGTAGGCACTTATAGCGCGACCTTGAGCGAGTGACGGAGGCCTGCTACAGGGTCCTATCAGACGATTGTAGGAGACAGCCGGAATCACTGTTTCCCAATCGAGTGTCTCCAAAATTGTCAAGCAAGTGACTGGGGCACTGAACAAGCCAGACATCTTAAACAAGTATGTCTCATTTCCATTTCAACAATGTGACAGGGAGGAAATTAAAAGGGAGTAAGTATTTACCTTTAGATCTATTTATATCCTTCTTCTTCCAATTACTTAGGATTTTACACACATCTGAAACTCGCGTGAATATTTATTCTCCCGCGCCGACGCGCGACCTGCGTGTGACGTCAGAGTACAACGCTCCCTAGTCCCTCCGCCAGCGGCGCCCGCTCACTAGGTAGGATATTCAGTCGTAGTAGGTAGGTATTCGGTTCGCGCTAGTGCTAGTAGATTCGTTAGAGTGATACTTAGTGGATTGTTTTACCTATTTCGTGTTGTATCGTCTTTGCATTAAACTACTGTCAAGTGGACTTCATAGTGTTTTATCAATACCATGAATGAAGGATTTGAGAAAAGGCAATCAGATAATCTACCTAAAATAGATGGACTCATGGTTGCCCAATATTTTACAAACAATAGTGATTTTGTTGCCGCCGAAATGCGAGGAGTAAAAATGAAAAGGTAAGCTACGTTAAGCTCCCTATTTTGCGTCTAACAACTATTTCGAAAATCGAATAGGTACTTAATTTGAATCATTATTTTTGTTTACAAAATAGGTACCTACCTACAAGCCTGGCCCCATCACCACGGAGCGCCGCGCCGCGCCGAACGAGAACGACATGGGGCCAAACTGTACCTACCTGTCTAACTTTTACAGTAAAGGTGCAATCTCACTAGCAATTTGTTGCCTTGCAACAGATTGCATTATAAAAAGGCAGGTTGCATCGTGTGTGTCGCGTCGCGTCATCTACTGTGTCTTTATTTCTGACGACCTCGGTGGCATGGCACAGCGGATGTGGCTCTGCCTACCATGTGAGTGGTCCCGGGTTTAAGCCCCGGCTGAGGAAAAATAAAACAGAATCCCCAGGTCTTGGATGTTTATATGTGTTGTGTGTGATGTCGCTGTTTCTGGTTAGCACGACACAGGGTAACATAGTGTGACGTTAAAAGCAATGTATGTGCCTGTATATAAATGTTTGTGTTTAAAATATTTAATTTATTTTTGTTTTACCTATTTCAGATCGGCTAGAGACAACTATGGAGATGATGCTATTGGTTACGTGCAAGTCAAAAGAGCAGGTCATATGTGTACAGTTAAATGTAGAATAACACCGGAACACCGCGTACGTGCCAAACCATATCATTGTAGTTTGGAATGCAATGAAAATGAGAAAGAAATTTTAAATTTAACCTGTGAAGATTGTGCCGCTAGCAAAGGTGGCTGTAAACATGCAATAGCATTTTTTATGTGGTTACATCGTCGAAGCGAGGAGCCTTCAACAACTTCTATGAAGTGTTACTGGCAAAAATCAAAGCTATCAGGTATCGGCACTACATTGAAAATGATTAAGGCAAAAGATTTTGGTACAATACATCATGAAGTACATCAGAATGAAAATGTTTTTCTCAACAAAGTAGTACCAAAACTTCGAGAACTTCAAATAAAGTGCTCGATCTCACAGTACGTATGTGAAAAAAAGGAAGTGGAAAAGATGTCTCTTCAATACCTAAAAAATCATTTTAAAAAAACCTGTGAGGATTTTGATGTCGAGAGTTTTATAACGTTTTGTAAAAACGAAATGACGGAATCAAGATGTCTCCAAGTAAAAGAAGCTACGATGGCCCAGTCAGATTCAAATTTGTGGTTTGAGATGCGCTACGGAAGAATAACAGCCTCCAAAATGCACGAAGCAGCTCAGTGCAAAACAAAAGATGGCTCTCTAGTTGAAGAAGTATTTGGTGCCGTAACATTCAAAGAAACTGCAGCTATTAAAAGAGGAAAAGAATTAGAAAAAGATGTCATTAATCAAGTATCGCGAGTCAAAAATGTAAAGATTCTAGGCTCTGGCCTTTTTTTAAACAATAAGTGGCCTATGATTGGAGCGTCGCCTGATGGGCTTACTAGTGACTGTGTTGTAGAGATAAAGTGCCCGTACAAGGAAAACACTTTTAGTCTGTACTATAATAATGGAAAATTGGGCAAGAAATATTATGCTCAGATTCAAACACAAATGCACTTGTCAGGAAAAAGTAAGGGCCTATTTTGTATTGCACATGTGGACTTTGAAACCTCGAAGAATGTAGATGTGCACGAGGTACTTTATGATAAAGAATATTGTGACAATCTTGTTGAAAAATGTATAATATTTTGGAAGGACAATATTTATGAAAAAATTACATAATAACTTTGTATACCTACTCACTAATGTGACAAATATTGTCTAGTTATAGCGCCAGTTTGTTCAGCGCAAGCAAAAATCTTCGTAGTTCTAAGCATCTATCCTTTATTATTAAGTATTTGGACTAATATTTCAAGAGACTAAATATAAATAAAACTACAAACTTATTTAGTTGTTTGTTTATTTCGCTGATCGTGTTAGTAGAACGGGCTTAGACGACACAGTAAAATAAAAACAGTAGTATTTTGCATAAAACTATTACTTATTCTAAATTAAACAGCGTGCTTTGAAGATTCACGATTCCACATGCCGAAATCACCACCGAATCTAGCAGATCAACTTTTTAAAACTACACAGGCATGTGGTAACATAAATGCGAAATTTCTGAGCCTGCCGATAGCTCTTTCTACATGAATTCGTAATGCCGCTATTTTTTTTGTCTCTAGAACTCAAGTTCAAGTTCAAAATTTTTATTGACCATAAAATCATACATATTACTTAGTCAACGTCAATATAATATTAATAAGTTCAAGTTCAAAATTTTTATTGACCATAAAATCATACATATTACTTAGTCAACGTCAATATAATATTAATATTTTTGTATACTACCGCCCGTTCGGAAGTTGTGGGCTTAGGGATGGAGCAAAGAAGGGCAAGAAACCTCCCCCGTACCTCTTTTAAAATATCAGAGCCTTAAAAATACAATGTTATGTATTTCTACTTAGTCTAAGGAAATACACCGAGGAGAGACGTACTGACTCACTTCTTTTTTAGTCGGTTTAACATGAGTGCTCACGCTAGGAGGTCTGATCAAAGGGTTACCATTTTCTTGTAGCATATGCGCAATATTTTTAAAACCTCTGTCGGCTAATACTGCTGCTCCTTTGGGTAAAGCTTGCAAAATACCACAATCTTCAAAAATCAAAGAATCTGCTGCTCTGCCACCATAACCTGGAGAAATAAAATTGATCAGCCCATCGGGTGTTATTGATATCAAATATTTGATTGTGTTACAGCTTTTGTAATCAGACCACGTAAGGGCTTGCTGTACAGCATCAACAGGCTTTTCAATTTGGATCTCGAAACAGTCGATAAAGCTTTGAACCTTAAAATAGTTTTTTCTAAACGGAATAGGTAGATTCAACTGTATATCAGCTGAAGGTGGAAAATATACAAATGATTTCAGTGCAGAGGCTACTGCTGGAACAGTAATTCTAATGATTTTAGTAATAGAACTTGTCGCCAAACCAAAGTCCAAGGCCAGGATGGCATTAGGTTGATGCAGGCGTATTTTTTTCAAAGTAATCATTATATTTCTGGGATTACATTTTATTGTTTCAGATAAAATGTTAATAAAGATATAACATTCTTTAGGTAAACCTAGTAACAGTTGTGGCTCTCTAGATATGCATAGTAGTGCAGATTTTTGCATATAGACCTTAAAAATTTTTTTTTCGCATTCTGAGCTATCCATATCTGAAGTATTTGAATAATTATCAGGACTGAACATTTCATCCCTGGAGGCGTCACAAGATGTGTCGGTCATACTACGAACTGATACCGTGTCTGCATTCATATTAGGTACTGTTTTCTTATCTTTCTTGAAATATTTTTCTTCAGTTATTGTTGATTTATGAACAACTTTATTGTTCAGTTTTACTTGTACTGCCTTATGTTTTATTGATATTTCCAAAGGTTGATCACTATTTCCAAAACTTAATGGGTCTTCGACTACTGTTTCGTCTTCACAGCAAGCAACAAATACTTCTTGAGGGTTTTCAGGTGCATCTAATATCGAAGGAATGGATTCTTCGTTTTGGCCTAAAAGTTTTTCATAAAATTTTATGCGATTACGTTTTTCTACTGCAGATCTTTCGGGTTTAACATTATTTTCTTGTTGACATTTAAATTTGTGTGGAACTGTACCCTCTTTAAGTTTAATTCGGCCCCCAACCAGTTTAAATTCTCAATCCATATCATTCTCAATCTGAAACAAGAAAAAATACTTTAATACTTTGTCTAATGCAACTTTTGAAGTTTTCTTAATGCGTACAAAATAAACAATATTCAGTTAATATAATTTAGTAGTTTTAAGTGACTCAAATACGTATAAACATAAAGGACACCTTTTGACTCCAATAGTTTTTTGCCGCGTCTCAGTTCTGCTGCAATGCAGTTCCGCCTAGTGCGGTTTCACCTTTAGTTGCAAGGCCATATTTACCTATTCTATGTTACCTTCTCGGACGAGGAGAATGACAACTTCATACAAAAAATCGATTTACTAGCGTCCCCTACCAATGGTTGATTCCTAGGCCCCACTACCAGTATGGTAGGCTACCATAATGTAATCTAAGTACGTAAAGGAAACTACAAGAGGGAATAGAAATAGGTAGGTACCTACCTACTTAAGTTACATGATAGATTGTCATTGTACTTACGTCAAAATGGTCTTCGCAACAAAATACTGTGCTTTTAGCTCCAACTGGATCTAACCTCTTTATACATTTCATCCATTTCTTTCGTTGTTGGACATCTTTTGGGACCACAAAAAACAACTTTTCCGGTGCATTGGTGGTCGTGCTTTTACATTTTGGCACAACACATGACTTCCTTGTATTTGGATTCGACATTTCAAATAATATTCGCGTAATCTAGACTCCTAGTGAACCGTACGGGAGAGCGCTACGGACTGTGTACTGTGTGTGGTGCGAGTACGGAGTACTATTATCTCTTCTGTGGTGCGAGCGAACGTTGTACTGTGACGTCACACGCAGCGAGCGCCGCACTATGTCCAATATCGCAAATCTAGCGTCACTTAATTCAAAATTTTAAACATTTACAATCAATACTTTGTTTGGTTTTCCTAACAGCTGAAAACCTTATGCTTACTTTTTGATATAAAGTTGAGGGTAGGAGTAAATATATTTCTCGCAAAAAAATCGAGAACGTGACACTTGCGATCGTAATTTTTGTTGGAATAACAGTCGACCGTTTTATGTGGTTAAGTTCATGTGTACTACGACTTTGATTTTGTTTTAATTGGAAGAATTGTAACTGTGTTATCTTTTCTAGTGTTGTAGCTGTCTTACAAGGTGAGCTTTAGAAGCAAATATGCATTAGTTTTGTGTTTGACGGCAATTGACTTCGACAAACCGTTTACATAATAAAATAATCATAACGTTGACTTCGATAAGAGATTACAAAATGTATCCTCTTGTACCCGACCTGATATTTTTTTTATTACTTCTTACATCTGTGTTTAGTGAGAATACACTAAATTTGGCTGCCCGTTTTTGCCACCCCCATACAAACTTTTTTTTTTTTATCAGGTTACTGAAAAAATGAAAAGACGTATTATATTCGAAGTTTGGTGTACTGCTACTAAAGATGAACGAAATGATTGCATTCTAAAATTTATTAAGAAGGAGGTTAATATTGTAGACTCCGAATATAACCAGAGAAAGTTAAAACTTTTCATTAGCAGCTTGTCTACTAAAATATCTGCAAAATGGGAGAAAAGCAACAGGATGTTGTCGAGGTTTCTTACTGAAAATGAAGCATGGCTCGATGGTGAAGTGTCCTTGCCATCTCAATGTATAAATATGCCGTCCACGAGCTTAACCGAGTTGCCAAAAAAAAGACGTGGCCGACCTGAAAAGTCATTTCATGACTGTACAGAAAAAGTAAAAAAAAGAAAAGTACAAAAATTATTAAGCACAAAAAGTCCAGAAGAACTTGCTATATCGAGCTCTAGTACTCGTCTGGGCCATCGCGGGAAGCACACACTTCCACCAGAAACCATCCTACTTCTCAAGGCTCCAGAAATTAACTACGAACTAGAAGAAACACAGGATCAGGAAGACAACACAAACTTTTATGATAGTGATGATTCTATGTGACATCACTTTTTTGCTTTAGTTGGTTCAAATTTATAATGTAACCATACTATATTTATTTGATGATGCTCAAGTTATAAAAGTAAAAAAACAACATATTTAATCCTTTTTTTTACTGTCCGGTGTTAAAATTAAACCTTCTAATAATTTAAAATAGCTAAAGGATGCTTCCAGGTATTTAAAAATAATAATACAAATTTCTAGCCACTACTTACAAAGAAAATATTTTAAAACCTAACGCATCGAATTAAGTGACGCTAGATTCTACAATTATGACACTGTGCGCCGGCCGGAGGAAACTCGTGTCGTGCACCTAAGTAATAAATTCCGTATCTCGGACAATATTTGATGTACTTACCAAAATATTTTTTTCACACGATTTTTTAATGTTCTATAGATAATACGAAGAGCTAATAGGCACACAGCCGGCGGGGCGCGACGGCGACGGGGCGCTGGCGTGCCGCTAGTAGTTGTAATGTACTCATTCTTATAGGAGGCGACACACAACGCCGTCCCGCTCGACGTGACGCTGGCCGCCACGTCCCGTCGCCGTCGCGCCGAGCGCTATTACAAACACGACGCACAGACAGGTATTCGACCCTAAAAGTTGGCCATAATCACTTTTTTTCATATAATGTTTACACGCTGTGAAGGATTATTTCCAAGAACTAGAGTCTCCCCTCCACACAATAGCGCAAACCCCATGTGCTTGCGCCCCATATCCGCTCCATGCGCTCAGTCGGAATTTACCGTTCACCTACCGTGTTCGTGTTATTGTTCGATACGCTCAAAATTCATTGTTTTCTAAATTCAGTTTTTGTTAAAAAAAAATATTTTGTGTTTGTTTCTGCTATGGATTGTGCACCATCAGGTATGTACTTCAATTTAAAATATTATAATGTAACATCAAATCAAGAGATTGTTTATATTTTTCCCCATTAACAAGTAGGCTTTTAGAATGTAAAAAAAAATATACCTTAGAAGTTCACGAAGGGTTTTGTAATATTTCTCAGCATTTCTCAGCCTAGATTATAATAGGCCCTTGTAGAGTAGACTCTATAGAAGAATAAAACACAAACATTAGCCACCCCAAACCACCCCCCTATTTTTGCCGATTATTTTTGTCATGGACTCTACATACCCTATGATTAAGACTCTTCTCCTATATTATTTATTTTTATTGCAGGTTCTTCGGGATTGAGGTTTATGACTCGAAATGATTTATGGAATATCATGGAACGCTCTAATGCGCCTACTATCCACATAAAGTTGGAATTCTTAGAGTCGGAAGTTCTCAAACAATATACTGAAGATGACCCGAATCTTGCTGTTGTGAAACAAAAATTGTCAATAATAAGACACCAATTTAAGCAAAAATGGTCAGCTGCCCACAACACAAAGGCTAGATTCCTGGAAATCAATAGCGAGTGGCTTATGAGTACAATATCGCTACCAAAAGCAGGTACGTCAGACCCTAAACTTGTTGTTTTGTAACATACAAGATAAATTCTTAGGATTTTGCTAATGAGTTCTATTATGTCTATCGTTTACTAAATGCTTTATTTTAATGTTACAGGACTTAGCCCGGGCAGACCTCCAAAAACATTCTCGGACTTAAGTGAAAGGAGTAAAAGGCGAAATACCGAAAAGCTCCGATCGACGGATTTAGATGAGTTGGCTTATGCAACACATATGAAAATGCGTAAGACGGGTGAAGTTGAGGGGTCAAACATCTTAAAAGTCATCACAAATACCCCTGAAAAGGCAAAAGAATATCAAGCAGCCTTCAAGCAAACAACAGCAGAGAAAGGAAAAGAAACTACCAAAAGATTGGTACACCTACGTGCATTGTTTCTTTACGCGGAAGCAGGACTTACCACTACCCAATATGAACTGGTACGAGATTCCAATCCAGGGTTTTACCCGTGTTACTCAATCTTAAAGAAATTGAAGAAAGATTGCTACCCTGAAAACATTACAGTTAACGAGACTTGCGCTGAAGTAAGAGTTCAAAATTTAATGGACCATACGGCCAAGCGTCTGTTGTTACATCTCAACGACAATGATTGCTTGGAAAAGCTGACTGAGACAGAAAAGCAGTCATTAGTGCTCATCAGCAAATGGGGATGTGACGGGACCCAACAAGCTCAATATAAAATGAAATTCGAAAATAAAGAGGATTCCGACGCCAACATTTTTCAAAGTTCCGTCGTTCCGCTGCAATTGGTGTATGGAACAGAAAAAAAAATAATGTGGCAGAACCCAACCCCCTCATCGCCACGTTATTGTAGACCAATACGGCTAAGATTTATCAAGGAAACTGCAGATGTGACTAATGAAGAAATATCCTACATAGAAGACCAAATCAAAGCTCTCGAGAAGACCAAGTTTGACGACTTTTCTGTGAGACACAAAATGGTCTTTACCATGGTGGACGGCAAAGTTTGTAATGCTGCGACACATACCACGTCTACTATGAAGTGCTACATATGTGGTGCCACATCATCAGAATTTAACGACCTCACAAAAGAGAGACCTAAGAATACGCTTAACATGCGGTTTGGGCTGTCGTTGCTTCACGCTCGAATTAGATTCTTAGAGAGTATATTGCATGTAGCCTACAGGTTACCCATCAAGAAGTGGAATGTTCGCCTGACTGCTGAAGAGAAGTTACTTGAAAAAAACCAAAAAAAAGAAATTCAGCAGAAATTTAGAGACCAACTGGGTTTATTGGTTGACATGCCTAAATCCAATTTCGGCAACACTAATGACGGCAACACTAGTAGACGCTTCTTTGAAGAGTTTGAGACATCTGCTGAAATAACGGGGATTAACCAGGACTTAATCTATCGATTCAAGGTGATTCTGGATGCGATGTGCTCTGGCATAAAAATCAACGCAAAAAGTTTTGACGCGTACTGCAAGGAAACGGCCAAGATTTATGTTTCCTTGTACAATTTTTACCCCATGTCGCCGACACTACACAAAGTGTTGTGTCATGGGGCTGACGTCATACAGGAGGCAATTTTACCAATCGGGCAACTCTCAGAAGAAGCGGCAGAAGCCCGCAATAAACATATACGGATGTACCGCTTGAATTATGCACGAAAGTTTACAAGGGTAGACTGCAACACGGACGTCATAAACAGGTTATTCTTGACATCGGATCCTCTTCTGACAGGAATGAGGAAACCAAAGCATAAAAGAAAGGGTCTTCTATCACCTGATGTATTAAATCTGTTGGAGGAAAATGACTTATGTAATATTAGTTTAGAAAGTGACGATGAAAATGATGAAAATGTTGAATAAAATATATATTTTTGTAAATTTTGTTTTATTTTACGCGAATTATCTTTTAAATAATATAAAATAACTAAAGAAAAATATTACGAGCCATAAATATTTTTGGCCAACTTTTAGGGTCGAATACCTCTCTGTGCGACGGAGCGGGGCGTGAGCGCGACGGGACGGTTGACGTTGTGTTTCACTAGATACCTAGTTAGTTGTCACACAGAGAGCGGCGACGGAGCACGTCGCGCTCGGCGGGACGGTGTCTGTTGACTTATTTGTAATTTATTACAACTTTTGGGCGACGAAAACATTGAAAATGGATATTGAACGACTTATAGAATGTGTTAGAAGTCACACATTTCTGTACGACTTAAACGACAATGAGTACAGGAATACCGCTCGTAAAGCTAGTGTTTGGGAGTCAATTGGAAGGGAGTTAAATCAAAGTGGTAAGTATTGCTAATTATTGTTTATTTGGTTATTATTAAAATAAGTTACAAACTGTTCTCTAATTTGGAATGCTTCGTTTGGAGATCGCTGATTTGTTGGTCTCATTGAAGTTAGTGCTCCTGAATTAATTATTATTTCCATTGGATCCGTTGTAAACGACATTTCCTTTACTCTGATATAGTTATGCAAACAACAAGCTGCCTTAACAACATGTATAGCGGTCTCGATATCACTTTCTATAGGTCTGTGAAAAATTCGATATTTCTGTGACAATATACCAAAGCTGTTTTCAACAACGCGTCGAGCTCTGCAAAGTCGATAATTAAAAGTCTTTTTTCTATTGTCATGGAGAACAGTTGCTCTAGGAAATGGTCGCATTAAATATGGTTTTAAAGCAAAACCCTCTTCTCCTATTAATACTTGAGGTGTAGGTATTTCATTTCCTGGAAGAGGTTTTAGTGGTAGGAGTGATTTGCCATTCAGGTATACTTGATAAAAAGCAGAACTTTGAAAAATTCCACTGTCACTCAAACGTCCATAGCTACCTATATCAACAATAATAAATTTATAAAACGGATCCACAATCGCAAGCAGAACAATAGAAAAAAAAATCTTGTAACAGAAGTAATTAGATCCGCTGTTGGGAGGACACTTGATAGCTACATGTTTTCCGTCGATACTTCCCAGGCAATTAGGGAAGTTCCATATTTCCCTGTAACCAATTTCTGACTGCCTCCATATCTCCTCTGTTGGTGTTGGCATATAATATGGCTGCATTACATTCCAAAGGTCATCGGGCGTTTTTGACCCGGTACCTCAAAGTTCGCGTCCATCAATGAAATGTTTTTTTTTGTTAAGTTTTAATATTAACATTTCACGGAAAGTTTTTATTTTGATCCAAATGCATGGGAGAAAAAAGTTATGCGCTTCAACGCAAAACGTATATTTTTTCTGATTAATGATTTTTCTTCATTATTACTTACTGTGATACGTTTTCTAGCACTCGTAAGGCGCAATTATAGATGTGCCGAGCTGGCAAAATTATATATAGGCGCAATTCACATAACAATAAAGAGTTTAGAGGCACACTCTTTCACACGGCGCGGCGTCAGCGGGGCCGCTCCCCTCCCCCAGCGGCGGGCGCGGGGAGGCGGGAACGCTTGTCCCGGCGCACGTACGGCAAAATTGAACATTTAGCTTGACAAAAATATTTTCACGGGAAAACTTAGAGAAAACACTGTTTTTCGTCTAGTTTTAATATTTAATTGTAGATTACGTAGTTTTACTGCTGAGAAGTACATATTTTTGTTGCAATATTTAAAATATTGGTATTAAACATTTTTAGTTTAGGTACTTTGTTATAAGATCTTGTGGTTACATACATACATACGCTCACGGCTGTCATTCCAATCTGGGGTGACCAGATCCATGGCATCACGAAGATCTCATGGTCACTTTTAGCATAGGTAGGTATAATTCGGGGAAGAGATGGTATAATTTATGGACATCACATCACTGATGAGATCGTTCTGTTTCTGATGGTTGTCTGTTGAGTCATTATGTTTTAAATTTATAAAAAATACAAATTAACTGTTAATTGACCTATATAAAATAACCAATGCCTATTTAAAATAAAAACAAACATAGTCAAATAGAATATTTTTATTTAAGATAGGTGATAGAAGTAACTTAATATTAATCGGAGGTTACTTGTACAAAAACAGTAATAAATAAAAATACATAAGATATACATTTTAACTGCTGTTCACGTTATGTATTTGAATCATCTTGGTTATCGCCATCACTGTAAGCGTCTTCTTCGTCATCATAAACTTTGTCATCAAAACATGTTGGCAGGGTGAGCATTGTTATTACCGTTTCATTATAACCTTTTTTTATTTGCTTTCGTGTCTCTTAACGCACTGATCTTTGGATCTGAGTTAATACACAACCAATGAATAATATCAGTGTTTGTATCAACCCTCGAAGTTTTCCTGGTATGCTGCAGTCTGATATTCTTGTAAGCTTTTTGACTTGCTTCTAGCACGTCTTCAGATAGTTGGCCAATTGGCAAAGGTAACGATTTAATTATATCGCTGCTGTGTATAAGTATCTTATGCACTGATGCGGGCATCTTGTACCATCCATAATATTGTATGCATAATTCTGCTGTTTTCAGGCAATACGCTCTGTAATTTTCAATATTTACGTAATGGTGACTAGAAATTACTTTAAGAATGTTGGAAAATCGATCAATAAGTTCTTTGTTCAGCCCAGTAATTTCGGAAACAGTCTCAGAATTATTGAAGAACTTTCGTGCTGTATTTCCGTCGTTTGTGTTGCCTCCTTTCTGTGTGGGTTGATCTACAACTAATCCTAATTTCTCGTAGAAGAGATCAGTCAAGATTTTTTTCTTCTCCTTAACGCTATCTTTAGCAGTTTGACACCTTGCCTGCCACTCTTTTAATTCAAGTTTATACGAAAGGTGCAAAAGATACTCAAAACACCTTAAGTAGGCATGCAAGACTGGTAATCCGTACTTATACACAGATGTGTCACAAGTCCGTGCAGAAACTTTTATGAGATTGTTGATATCTTTTGGAGTGACCTTACACACATTACATGTTTGAGTTGAGGTAGTCCCGGTCAAAACGTTGCATGTTTTGCCATCCATCATTGAGCAAATTGGTATGTGTTTGAACTGTATAGATTTTTCGGAATCTAAGGAAATTTTGTTTGGTATAACCACTTCTAGTTGTTGCTGAACAAAATCATGTTCCTGCTGAGTTGTTTCATTAGTTTCTTTAACTAGTTTAAATCCAATGGTACGACACCATCTAGTAGAAGATGGAGTGGTGTTTTTCCAAAATATAAGTTTTTGCCCTTCGTGTATCGTCGAGATTTCCAGAGGAACTATGGTACTTAGAATAATGTTTGAATCGGAGTATTGTGGATTATTAGAAAAGTGCTGTTTGTAAATACTATGGCATCCACTGCCGTCGAGCCCCCATTTGTAAAAAACATCAACTTGTTTGATGTCTGCTGGCAAGTGTTGAAGAAAAACTTCACGCTGCACCTCAAAAAGTCTGCCAACTGTGTGGTCTAATAGGCTTTGTATAGATATTCTAGCCTCAGATTCAGTTATGGTTATATTTTGCGGATAACAACCCTGCTTAACTCTTGCAATAACGGGATAAGAAGGATATATGTTTGCTCCCAGAGCTTTTGCACCCCTCTGTATTTTAAGGTAATTTTCCTTCGTTAGGTTCGTATCCGCTATTAGAGCTAACGCTTGTTCAGGATTATAGACTCCGTAAGATGGTCTAGCAGTTTTTGCTTTTTGCATCCTTTTTAAGCTTTTAGGTGATGCCTCTATCGCGAACTTAACAACACTTGCTGCTTGTCTGCGTCCTGTTTTCCTTAGACTTCGCTCCATTGCAATGGTTAGCTGCTCCGGGGAATGCTTATTAACCAGACTCTGAACTTTTCTATGTTTTGTGCGAGCGGACGCAACATCGAATTGCTTACTGGGTCTGCCTTTAATCTGTGTTGGTTGTGAAATGCTATCGATCACAGAATCAACTTGATGAGACGGGAATATTTGAGGAACTTCAAACACCTTATTCAACCAATCACCGTGTTTTTTCAAAAGCCTGTCATGTGTTCGATTGCACTGCTTCCATTTCGCAAAAATTTTTTTTACAAAGTCTTTCACGGATGATTTCACCGATCTTTCAAAGTCTTTACTATATTTTTCTAAGTTTAAACTATTAACAATAAAATCAAATAATCGTTCCTGACACTGCGCAGACGAAAACTTAAAAAAATATTCACTTTGAATAAACAAATATAGTTCTTTTCTTGTAAAAGTCCGAGGGCCTTCCACGGAGTCACTCTGACTACCTGCGAAAAAACAATAAACATTTTTATATAGGCAAATATGGGCAAAAAACACTTTCTGTCTCGTTATAATAACAATCTAAGCTATCGATTAAGCAGTCATTCAATGTGGCCTTCTAAGGCCTTCCTAGTTAAAACCTTTGATGAATAAATTATACTTTAAAAAAGTATGAAAATTTTAGCTTCACAGACAAATAAATTTTGTTCATATAATAACTAGATTAACATAATTAATTATTATGTGTAATGACAGTACTTACAACGTGTTGACACCTCCATAGTTAAAAAACCGTAAATACGTAACACAAACTCGACAATGACACAACGTAACTGCTCTGAGTTCAGAACGAAACTGGTCGCGCACTCGGCTACTTGGCTTAGGCGAACAATAGAACCCGTTTTCAAAGTGGTGGCTTACTCTATTGTCTAAATCTGTTTTGTTCCTCAACTATTGGTTATTTAAGCGTATTTTGCTATCTTTTATTTTTGATTTTGAGACATTGATGTTTTTTTGTTTTTGTCAAGGTAAATGTTTAATTTTGCCGTACGTGCGGCGCGGCGCCCGCGCAGACGTTCGTCATTCGCCGTTCCGATCTGTGCTGTGCTGTATTTTTTTCTCTGTTCGCTTATTTTTATTAATCCTTTATGCGCGTTTTATGGACTTGGATTTTGCCTAACGATTGGTGTTAAAATGGAAAACGAAAATAGTTGTGTGTTATGTGGCGCATCTGTGCTACGTTGCCGAAAACATATACTGACAGAACTCGTACTCGAACATTACAGAGCTCATGTTGTAATGTTGTTACAAGAAATCATTCCACGGGAAGTAAGTACAAGTGACATTTAACGTTTGCTTCAAATAGAAATGAAAAATATTTCACCGTAGGTAGCTAATTCAGTTTAATGCTTCGCTTACGGATTGATACTTCTATAATAAAAAGTTGCCCTCTGGAAGATTGAAAATACTGACCGATAGTTATAAATAGTACCCCTGAGATAATCAGTCACACAATGAAAGTTCTGGCTTATTCTATCTACCTGGAATTTATGTTGTTGCTCTATTGTTTAAAATCCCTTCTGGAAAGCGCCATTGCTCAGGGTGTAGTTAATTAATTAATTATTTGTGAGTTAACTACATAACGGTGTCTGATGGCATCTGTAAAACAACATTAGGCAAGCGTAATACAGAGCAATAATGAATAAATGTTTTTTGTTTTGTTTTAGATGCCATTCAATGGCACGAGATCCGTATGTCGTCCCTGTTGGTTAAGGTTAAGTCGTCGTGTGAGACGTCAACAAACACCAACTCAGCTTGTACCACCAAATCAGTTTGTACCGCCAAATCAGCCTGTACCGGATCAGCCACCTCAACAAGTTGAAGCAGAACCAGATCGCGAAATCGGTGTTGTGGAACCTCTAATGGATATAAGCTTTGTTGCACATAATGGATATAAGCGTGCATCTAATACACCAAGGCGTTGTATATTTCAAAACTGCAGAAGGGTGCTGGCACATAATGTCCCGTCATATGCCAGGTTCTATATGCTGCACGGTCATAATTTTTACATACCTCAGCTAGCCCGGGTATGCAATACTCATTTCACAAGTAATGGATGGGAAATCTTACTGGATGATGAAACAACCCATGAAAACTTCAATGCCGACCATGTACTCGATATAATAAACATATACAAATGGGGCTACGAGAACAAAAATCAATTGGACTTCGAAAACATAAATGAGATAGATGATAATGAATTGCACTTTTGGACAGGTGTTACGAAAAACGAGTTTAATATGATCTTGAATGAGACGCCTTCACTATACAATAGGTCAAACCGTCCTGCCACGGTTCTTGGTACGTATTTAACCAAAATAAGAACCGGCGAGTCTGATGATCGCTTAGCAACAAAGTTCAATATATCCAGAAGAACATTAGAACGTGACTTCAAAACAGCTCGCCAATGCTTAGCGGAGGAATTTATGCCACAGCATCTGGGAATAAATCATGTATCCAGAGAAGAGGTCGTAGCTAGAAACTTGCTAATACCGAGCCATTTTTTTAGTGGCAACGATCATCAAGCAGCGATTCTCGTTTGTGATGGAACGTACATATATGCTCAAAAAAGTTCCAACTTCCTGTTCCAAAGAGAATCCTATAGTTTGCATAAATACCGCAACCTTCTAAAACCTTTTTTGATAGTCTGTACAGATGGTTACATACTTGACGTGTCCGGACCGTACAAAGCTACGACGTCGGATGCCACAATCATGAATGAATTAATGCGTGATGAATCTCCACTGCATGGGTTTTTGCTACCTGACGACGTGTTCATATTGGATCGTGGATTTCGTGATGCAATCGAAGCTATCGAAGAATGCGGTTATAATCCACATATGCCACCGTCAAGACAAAGACGAGAACAATTGACTACAATCGATGCCAATAAATCGAGATTAATTACAATGGTCCGATGGGTGGTCGAGACTATAAACGGCACATTTAAAAAGGATTTTAAAATATTTCGCCACGTTTATTTTAACGTTGCCGCCAGTCACATGATGGTAGACTTCAAAATAACTGCAGCAATTATAAACGCCACTCGTCGACCATATGAAAATAATGTTTATGCTGAACAGTTTGTAGCGATTATCAATGAAAAAATGCAACAAAACAATGAACTCGCAGAATATGTTCTAACAAACCATTTGAACAGACAAAGAATAGCATTAGTGTCGCTTGACGGAAATGATCCCGATTTCAATGACTTTCCACAACTTACCTACGAGGAATTGATTCTATTTACACTGGGATCCTATCATTTGAGAATTGCAAGGTCATATTGCGCCGAACATATGCGACCAAATGGCGTTTACCATATATCAATGTACCGGCACCGAGAAATGGTTCAAAACAAAATATTAATAAGAAGCCGAAACCAGTCACGCCATGTGCGAATGAGAAAATATTATACATATATTTTAATTGATCCAACTGTAAATGGAAGACAAAGTATTCAAAACTATTATTGTTCGTGCATACAAGGCCGCCGTACAGTTGGAAGTTGCGCGCATGTCGCGAGTGTGGTGTACTTTTTATCGTGGGCAAGACATCAGGAAGGAATGATTGCACCAGCAAGGTTTTTAGACAATGTCGCGATTGATATTGATAACGTTGAATAAAAATGTGAAAATAAGAGTGTTTTACTTCTCATTAACCTACTTAACATAAAATAATGTAGCTAGGTAACCATTTCTAGGTTTGTGGGATGGCTTATTTTTTGTAAATGGCGGCTTGGAAATGACGCGAGGGAAATTGCGGGGAACAAGATAGAAAAGCTCCTAAACATTCGTGTACCTTTTTAGGAAGATATTGTGCATTTTGTAGACAATTTATACATATAGAAGCATACATATATATGAAAATATATATATAAGCATATATATATATACACAAAAAAATGGCTATAATGACGGCAATATTGCTGGCTCGGCACATCTATAGGCGCAAACATAACAATAAAGAGTTTATTATATAATTATATAATAAACTCTTTATTGTATATGCTGTATATATATTATATAGTATAAACATAAACAAACATTCGTGTACCTTTTTAGGAAGATATTTTGCATTTTGTAGGCAATTTATACATATAGCAGCATACAGATATATGAAAATTCGTTTTTTTATATATTAATTCGTTTTGCTAAATAAATGAAAATCCCATGTTTTTGAGGAATGCGTCCCATCCCATTCATGGTCATTTACACACTCCTACTAGTTTTGTTAGTGGACGCTCTGGGTCATAGGTCCGAACAAAATGCCCGTTTACCCTTTGCATACATTTTTTACAATGCCGCCCACTGTACTGCGTCCAACGCGAAAAGAAAACGCAATGGTCTGATAAGAGTCACCAGTGGTTAAATATCTGTAACAAATATATAAAAAGTTAGATATTGTCCGAAATCAGAGGTTCATCAAAAACAAAAAAAAAGACAAATATTAGCTATTCATAGTTTTTATTCATTTTGAAAAATATTTTTATTACTATTTTTTTTGCAGGGGAAGCTGTTAAAAATAAATGGAAGAAGCTACGAGATGGATACACAAAACATAAAAAACTAGTCAAAGGTACAACTGGATCCGGCCGGAAAAATAGCAGCTACACATGGGCGTCACAGCTAGCTTTTCTAGATAACTTCAATCAACCACGGGCTACCAGTTCAAATGTCAGTCTTCCCAGCTCAGAAGATACATCATCACTGCCACCTACTCAAGAATGGGAATTTTCAGAAAATCACCATGCAATTCAACAATCATCATCGTCATCATCCATTCCAATACAGATTCTATCGACGTCTTCACCATCACAGGTCTCATCACCAGAAGTGCCAGCAAATATACCTACAGCGTCATCATCACCACAAGTGCCAGCGAATATACCTACAGCATCATCATCACCACAAGTGCCAGCCAATATACCTACAGCATCATCATCACCACAAGTGCCAGCAAATATACCTACAGCATCATCATCGACAGCTCGTACCGTGTCATCTCGCCATGCAGTTTCAAACTCAGGAAGAACATCACGAAATGATGACGACGTAGGTAGTTATAATTTTTTTAAATGCCAAAAAGAGACGGGAATACGATGGCATAGATCATTTGTTCCTCAGTTATGCCGATACTTTTAAAAAAAATCCTCCAAGAGAACAAGCATTGATGAAGGTTGAATTAGCTAAACTGTTTGCAAATACCGAGTTACGATTGCTTAATTATGATTCACAACCAGACACATCACCTGCATACTCAAATATAAGTTCCGTCAACACTGCACTTTCACTCTCGCCTCAGCCAATGAACCTGTGTGATAACTCCCAATCAGCTAGCCGAATTGCAGAATCGAAACAACACCAACAATTCATTCTTAGCAGATTACAGTATGCATTTTCAGTAAAAAATATCGTCAGTTTTTTTTTGTCAGAAACAATCGTAAGTTTTTCAAGACTGCAGGGACTGATTGTAATTGTTGTAATTAGTTATCAAAATAAATAATAAAACTTACCTTAAACATATTGCCAGCCTTTCTCTTGAACTAATAGCCTTCCTCCAAGTAGTGTCAAGTTTGCTTATGTTTTCCTTTATCGAATTGTGTAATTCTTCAAAACTATTTTGTGACATTTTAAAGTAGGTATAAAACCTATCTTCATGGGATTCGAGTTCCCGGCAAAGTCTATGATATTCGCCAAGTCCATGTCGCTTTTGGTTTATTTCATGCACCCACGTCCTTTGACGCTTTTTTATATTAATTAATGCAACCAGAATTAAAGCCGCTTCCACGTCTGAATCGCTCGACATATTTGTACGTTTGAACAAAATCACGTCGAGGATGGCGGAGACGCCCAGCGCGACTGTACCGTCGTGGCTGTGTGTCCCTGCACGCCGCGCCGCCGCCCACCGCCATCCCGCCGACGGCGAACGTCCCGTCGCCGTCGCGCCCCGCCGGCTGTGTGCCTAGGCCTTAAAAATCAAAACGTATGAATATTCTTAATTATCGAGTTACAAATGTATGCCTGCCTGGTGTGCGGCCGCACTTACTGACATTTCCTAACGAAACAATTTACTGACAATTTCGAGACGTACAAAATTTTTGAAAATCTCTCAGTACCTACTGTGATCATCTATCAGCCCCTATTATCTCACTGCTGGGTCATTTTTCTAACCTCGACCCCGGTCCGAACCTCCCGCATCCACTGCCTACTAGCTGTGGCGATGATTGCATCATCTACCACCGGGCCCGTGGTCTGGTGCTGGTCACAAATAGTGTTCCTAACCGTGTCCTAACCTAACCCTGTGTGTTGGTTGCCTAATTTTTGCTATTTCTTTGAGTAATTTTATTTTATTGTTTTCAGGTGAAACTGATAATGGAAATGAAGTTATTATAGAATCAGAAATACCTACAGACTGTAGGCTACAGTACAGCAGATTTTCAGAATGGTAAGTACAAGTTTGGTTAAGATTTAATCTATCTGTAAACTTAATTTTAATTTAATAACATCACCCCTTTTCCCATACGTGGTGGCAGAGAAAATTTAATAATAATAATTTAACTTCAATATGTATGTGTTTGGAATAAATAATACACACATAAGGTTGAATATCATATATAAACTAGAATAAGTCATAAAGAACAATGTTTTATTATTTATTAAACCACTTGACCGTAATTCGAAGCATAAACAATTGAGATAGGCATATCTCTTTTCCTTTTCCCTTTAGATATTCGTGTATATAGCTCTGTCTCGCTCGCACATGACATCACCAGGGGAGGGGTAGCTCGCCCGATCGGGCGCGCGATCCGTCTTGCTCATTGGCGTTCTTTTCCTTGCCGGGTACGGTCGCTACCACTTCAGGTGAGTCAATATTTTAAAATATTTTCAAACGACCGTTATTATTTTCCCTTTTGGAAGATTATCGAACAATCTTCACTGTAATATAGATATTCTTGATTCTAATAACCACATTTAGTGGTAGAAGTCAAAAGTTTAACGGTTTTCCGTTCGTGTTCAAGATTATTTTTTATAAATTTTTAGATAAGTATGGAAAACGAAAGCTCGTTAGTTTCGCAAGAGGAGCCAGTGCCGGGCCCGTCTAATTCTGCTAGCAGAAACAAAAAGCACAGCAGCAGTAGTAGTAGCTCTGATACTAGTAGCTCCAGTTCTTCGACGAGTTCCTCCGATGCAAGGTCGAAACGTCGACGTGCACGTCGACGCTGCCGTAACAAAAAAAGGGGGGGCAAAAGTAAGCGCCGCCGTACTGAGCGTAAAAGGAGAAATAGTCAATTACAGTCAAATAACTATGATGATGCAATTTCCCTACACGCAGATGATGATTTCGAACAATCGGAAGAACATGGTTTAAGTTTTTCACACGAACTGAATGTTGAGACAAAGCTCAAGGAACCGGCCGTTCCGAAAACGAGCGAGCGGTTCCTCGAGATTATGAAAGACATACAGTTTCTTAACAAACCAGACTGGTGTGAAGTACGTTACGCGGAAACACAAAAACTGTATAATTATACCCCCGGTTTTGTCGAACTCGAGACAAATGAGGAAGTTAAGGCTTATGACAATCTCAAACACCTTGCTTATACGGAGAGGGCCTATGCCTCGTTGACCTATGGCATTTTAAAACAGAAAGAGGCCCTGCAGAACGAACTTTGTGGTTTCATGACTTGGATTAGGGATTCTGCGGGCAAAGAACAAGGCGTTTTTAATATTGAGCTTATAAACCAAAAGCTTAATGATATTTTTATATCCAGTGAATTTAGTAAGGTCTCGGCAGACCTTTTGCAAATGATTTGTGGCCACAGAGCTGAAACCATACAAATGCGAAGGGATGGTATAACTAATGCAGTTCGCGATCCGTTAGTTAAAGCGACCATAAGAAAAATACCCCCAACAGAGGTAAGCTTATTTAACTCGGAGCAGCTGGTTACTGCGCTTGAAAAAGCAGGTGGTATCAAGAAGACTTTTTGGCCTGCATCTGGACCAAAAAGTGCCTCAACTTCGCAAGTTGGAAAATGGCCAATACGCCCCTCGCAGGGGCAACTTTCTGCTGTTCATGTACCCTCGCAGGGACAATATTCAGCTCAACTGGCACCCTCGCAGGGTAGCAATTGTAATATGTGTATGCCTTCGCAAGGCTACGGTTCCCAAACTTGGAATGCTCCCTCGCAGGGCAGCAACTTACATAACCACTGCCTTCCGCAAGGGCACGCGCACCCACACTTCTACCATCAACGAGGTGGTGGCACAGCAAAAAGAGGTTCATTTCGCTCCCGCGGGGCGTACCAGAACCAAAGGAATGGACGTGGCGGTTACAAGCGAGGGTCGTCACCCTCGGGCTACAATAACGCTGCCAAAAAACGTAAGTATTGACAGGAGGGGATTCAGAGCCGGTCAGTTATCAAAGTTTGTGGATCATTGGAGAGAAATGCAAGCACCGCAGTTTCTTCTCAAGATAATTCAAGGTTATCGAATACCCTTCCAACGGAAACCTCCTTTAATCATGCCCAACATGAAAAACAAAGCATTTCATACTCCTGTATCACCAGAAATGACAACCATAGTTCAAAACATGGTAAGCCAAGGAATATTAGAAACTGCGAGTCTGACTCCAAGTTTCCTATCTACCCTCTTTTTAGTGGCAAAGAGCGACGGTTCTGCTCGACCGATTTTCAACCTAAAAGCCCTCAACGAGTTTGTACTGACCGACAGATTCAGCCTCATAAATGTATTCAGGATCCCAGACTTCATTCAGCCGCTGGACTGGATGTGCAAATTAGACCTTTCACAGGCATATTTTCACTTAAAAGTGGCAGAGTCTCACAGACGATTTTTGCGCCTCATTTACCAGAGTCAACTCTATCAAATGACGTGTCTACCCTTCGGTCTCAGCACGGCACCGAAGATATTTGCAACCTTGACAAATTGGATTGCCCAGATAATGAGAGGAAGAGGTGTGAGGATTTTGGTTTTCCTGGACGATTTTCTGATAGTTCACCAAAACCCACAAATACTGTCGAGTCACGTGAATCTCCTCATAAAAACCTTGCAATTGTTGGGCTGGCAAATAAAGGAGAATGGGCAGATTGGGACCACCCTCCAATAGCGTTAAGATGTATGTCATTGTATAGGTATTTTCAATAGGAACAATATTTGTTATGACAGCTTTATTGTCACAGTTGTCCGTTCAGAGATATATGGCATATAGGTTACGATAAAATATATTAAAAAAGCTTTTTTTTGTTGTGCTTAGTACTTTTATTTTGTGATCATAACTTTATTTCGCCAATTCCTCGTGCCTGCGCGTAAGCCCGAACTCGCCGGTTTGGACGGAACCGTGCGGTATGCCCCCCCCCCCCCAAACCGGTTGCCGGGCGGCCGCGCCGGTGCGGTGCGCTAGCGGCGCTGCAGGTAAAAAACACTCATCGTTCGTTGCTATTGTGCGTGAATTGTTGTTATCTTATCAGTCACTCGATCTTCCAACGACTTTGACCTTGGCATTATTTTTGGACACTGATTTATCCTCGCAAACCTGCTCTAATTATTGAATCGGCTACTACACTGGACTTTTGAATTGCATCAAGATCGGATAATAGTTATGGAAGATTTCCGCAACTGTGTTATGTGTCGGCGAGGCCTTTATCGTGGCAGATATCAAAGACATGCTCTGACAGATAATCTCCCAGGAGCGCAACCAGAGATCGCTGCGTTCATACAACAACATGCAGTGTTGGAGGTGAGTGTCTTCTTGTTTCTTTTTTGTAAGGAAGTAGGTGTATGTATATTTATTTATTTGTGTTTATTTTGAGGCTAGACGCACAGAATAAATAATAGTACTAGTACAGAAAGGACACTGTGCAAAACCATTTAACTAAATAGCGACTCTTGCGTTTTTCTTCATATCGATGACATGGTTCCTAAGAACAAATCTTCGTATGTATTATAGTTTCAGACTTTCCCATACTGACCGATTTGAATGCGCCACCCTGTATACTATTTATTAATCTATACAATACTAGATACAAACACACAACCTACCCATACACACACATGACATTAGGTTTATCGTATATATATATAATGAAATCCTTTATTGGCCACATTTTAAGATTAGATGTAAGTACGGCTGTGGATTTTTGTTGATTGAACAAAATAAAAATAATGTTTTTTTATTATTTCCAGGTGATATTTAACAACACCAGGAGCGTCTGCCATAGATGCTGGCAGAGAGCAGTGAATGCTGCTGGACCGCCTGTTGCAGCAGAAGTACCCGAGGCTCCCGAAGAGAATGAACAAAATGTTCAGGTACTTCATGTTCCTGAGTACATGAGAGCACCAAATAGCCACAGGCATTGTATTTTCAACAATTGCCCTAATGATACCCGACTCAGAATACCAGAGGCCATTAAACTCCACGTCTTCTGTGAACACAAACTGTATATACCAGAGGAAGCTAGAGTATGTAGAGAACACATTGAAGGCAATAACTGGGATGATCTGCCTGATTTTTGCAATATTAGTCATGATTTTACTGCAGCCCAGTTTAATCATGTTTGTGACATGCTACGAGCAGCAGTCCAACGTGGTTTGAGATTCGATTTTAGAGTTCGCGGAACCCTAACGAATGAAGAAATGCATTTTTGGATTGGTCTTAACAACGACCAATTCGATACCATTTTGGCACAAACTCCATCACTGGGTGAGAGATGTAGTGATTCAAGAACTGCGTTAGCCACATTATTAATAAAACTTCGCACGGGAGATTCAAATGAAAGGCTTTCGACATTATTTAAAATGTCGAGAAGAAAGTTTGAACGGTGTTTAAAAATAATACGGGAATGCCTAACGAATGAATATGTCCCACAACACTTGGGTATTGATCACGTGACCAGACAAAACATTCTGGCGAGAAACCTAACAATTCCAAAAAACCTCTTTGGGAATGAAGAAAATAGCAAAACAATATTGATTTGTGATGGAACTTACATATATATACAAAAAAGCAGCAACTTTTTGTTCCAACGACTGTCATACAGTTTACATAAGTTTCAAAACTTATTAAAACCCTTTTTGGTCGTTGCCACAGATGGCTACATAATTGATGTTATGGGACCATTCGCTGCTACCAAAACAGACGCGCAAATCATGAGTGATATAATGACGAATGAAGAAAACCCTTTACATCTGTTATTACGCGAAAATGATGCATTCATCTTGGACCGTGGATTTAGGGATGGGTTGGGGTCCATTGAAGCTTGGGGCTACGATTGGTATGTGCCACCAACTAAAGATCGTCGAGAGACACAACTTACAACTGAACAGGCCAATGAAGCTCGCGCCGTAACAATGTGCCGATGGGTAGTGGAAGTGGTAAACGGCCGATTTAAAAGAGACTTTAAACTCTTGCGGCAAAAATATTTTAATAGGGCGCTGCCTAACATGTTCGTCGATTTTAGAATCGCTGCATCTATTATAAACCACTTCCACGTGCCCATTGAAGACAACGCCCACGCAGAAGATTTTTAAAATCACATAAGACGGAAAGTTGATACGCAAAATCTTTTGTATACCTATGTAGATAGAAAACGATTAAACAACCGAAGGGCAGATTTTCAACGAATCGAAGCAAATCTAATAGAGAACTTCCCAAGGGTCACCGTGGATCAAATAATCGTGCTAGCCTTGGGTACCTATCAGTTAAAACTTGCTAAAAGTTATTGCAGCGAACATCTACAGAATGGTTTATATCTTATAGAAACATATAGAGAAAATCGGTTAGATGATTTGCCCGATTACGGTTTACAAGAAAATGCGTGGCTTCTGCGTGGACGTATCCAATCTCGTCATGTTAGGCAAAAAATATATTATTGTTATATTTTGATTGCAAATGAAGGCAATAATATTGTTGAACATTATTGCACATGTTTATCAGGAAGGAGAACGATGGGCACATGTGCACACATTATATCAATAATCTGGTATTTAGGGTATGCGCTTCATGAAGGGTTTAATGCACCAGCAATATTTTTAAATGACGTCATAATAGATGAACCCTAAGTAAAGCGTAGCCTAAATAGCAGACTTAAGATCCTGTAATTAGTAATTGTAATAATAAATAGTTAAAGAATGACCTGTGCTATTATTTTTTTTCCCAAGAAAATATTAATGTAATTAACCCCTTATCGGACCTTATATGTCATATATCTCTGAACGGACAAGTGGGACATCAAAGCTGTCAAAGCAAAAGTAATTCCTATTGACAAGACCTATCCAACGACATATATCATACTGCTATTGGAGGGTGGTCCCAACTCCCAAACATTTTTGCCCATTATCCTTTCGAAAAATCAATCCTAAAACCACAAAAATCTCTTGCTTACCTAGGAGTACAGTGGGATCCCTGGACAAACACCAAGAGCTTGCCAAGGACAAAACTACCCCAATTACAAGGCAAAATTGGCGAAATTCTGGACTCAGGAAAGACAAATCTAAAACAATTACAAAGCATAGTAGGAGCCCTAAATTTTGCAAGTTTTGTTGTTCAAAGAGGCAGGTTACATTACCGAGCACTTCTGAGATTTCTAAACACATTGAATCCGGACAATCCTCTCAGTGTCTATACCTTGCCTGTAGATGCAATAAACGACTTAGAGTGGTGGGCTCAAAATGTTCATCAGCCATCATTACTACACCCTCCACCAGCAACCCACTTCATAACGACAGATGCCTCGGATCTAGGTTGGGGTGCCCAAATAGACAACCAGTCTGTGTGGGGAACTTGGTCCCAGAACGAGCAAAATTGTCACTGCAACGTGAAAGAAATGCTGTCAATCTTGAAAGTATTTCAAAGTCATGCCCTATATCTGAGTCAGTCAACGGTAACTGTACAGTGCGACAACCGTACGGTGGTAGCTTACTTACGCCACGAAGGCGGAACCAAGTCCTCTCGCTTGATGGATGTAACCTTCCAAATTTATCGCCTCATGGATCAGTACCAAATAACGATCAATTTTTATTACATACCGGGGAGGTACAACAATCGCGCCGACCATCTGTCTCGTTTTCGCCAGGCCCCAGAATGGCACCTATTGCCCCAGGGCACCAGAATTATATTCCAGAAATGGGGAACTCCGTCAGTGGATCTATTTGCATCCAGCAGTGCCCACGTAGTCCCTCAATACGTGTCGAAAGATCAAGACGACCGTCAAGCGATAGCCCACGATGCCTTCTCAATAATTTGGAACTTCCATCTAGGTTGGGTGTTTCCGCCCCCGTTCTTGATACCCAAGGTCCTGAGCCACCTCAATCAGGCCTCGGGAATTTACTTGATAGTGGCACCACGTTGGGAGAGAGTTTTCTGGCGCGGAGATCTCAAGTCACGTGCACTAGCTCCACCATTCACGATACAGAACCTAGGCCAAGTACTAGTCGATGTGACGTCGGGGTTGCCACCCCCCCGAGTTCAGGATCTGGTCTTGGAAGTATGGAGATGTGGGGGTGGTCGCAGAGTTTAGATAACTGGAATAACGCACAGTTAGAACTTTTAAGAGGCTCGTGGCGCGCATCCACCCTCAAAACCTACAAACCAGCATGGAACCGATGGGTTTTATGGTGTAAAACATACAAGATTAACCCTCAAAATCCCTCAGGTTCAGATTTAGCTCGGTTCATAGCTGACTTACATTTGAAATACAAACTTTCTTACAATACAATAATGGTACACAAATCTGTTGTCTCTACGCTTTGTGATGTAAATAATTCGGGTATTTTAAGTAGTCATGTTTTAGTAAAGCATGTCTTAAAATCAATTTCAATCAGAAAACCTACTCCTCTTAAGTTGCCTATTTGGAATATTGATGACTTTGTTTCGTATCTTGGTGAGAGGTCAATTAATCATGACAATATTTTTGATGTATCGAGCCAGGCTTCTGCTCTTTTGGTTCTCTGTTCTGGTAGAAGAATTCATGATTTAACACTGCTTAGGATAGATGAAAATCATTACATAAGAGAAGATAATTCTCTAACTATGTGGCCTTCCTTTGGGTCAAAGACTGACTCAGCTGATCATAGGCAGTCAGGTTGGCGATTTAAATATAAAAATGTTAATAATAGGAATTTAGATCCTGTATATTGGGTGGAACAAACCGTATCACTGCTCTCAGTGAGACGGCAGGAAGCTAATAGCACTAGCTTGTTCATCACAACTAGAGGTACCGCTCGTACGGCCTCAAGAACTGTCATTGCAGGGTGGGTCAAGACCCTGATGCGTCAAGCGGGTATTGTTGCTACTCCTGGAAGTGTCCGCTCCGCAGTTGCTTCTAGGAATTGGTTGGACAATTTCCCCATGGAAGATATTATGGCTCAGGGAAATTGGAGATCCTCAAACACTTTCAATAGGTTTTACAAGCGACAAGTACCTATTAGGGACCTCCAGAAGTAACAGCATTACCACTCTCTTTAACCCTGTTACTTAGTGTATAAAGTGCAGTAATTAATTTAATTAGCATCGTTCAAAGTACATATTGTGTAATATTTAAGTACTACCTACCTATTGGTTACTTAAATACCTACCTATGTCGTGGTTTCTCTTTACAATCATACGCACATGTAAACGTTTTTTATGTTTATGTTTAATTAAACAAATTATTCAAGTCCATTTCTCTATGACTTAACTGGTTCCCATTAACCCATCACATTGGCGTTCTCATCACCAGGCGATAGCAGACACCTCTCAATTGTTTATGCTTCGAATTACGGTCAAGTGGTTTAATAGCAGCGTTTTACCTGAAATAAAACGTATATTAAACTACTTACCTAATTCGAAGCATACTGTAATTTCTGCCTGGTGACAAAGTCAATCATCCAATGAGCAAGACGGTTCGCGCGCCCGATCGGGCGAGCTACCCCTCCCCTGGTGATGTCATGTGCGAGCGAGACAGAGCTATATACACGAATATCTAAAGGGAAAAGGAAAAGGAAAAGAGATATGCCTATCTCAATTGTTTATGCTTCGAATTAGGTAAGTAGTTTAATATACGTTTTATTTCAGGTAAAACGCTGCTATTAAAATTATTGGTTTTAATTTGCAGATGTCCTCGAAGTCAGCAGCACACCTCGCCCACCAAAGAAAGTAAAAAATAAAAAAGCGAATAAAATATCGACCGAAGCTATTAAAAGACGATATTATATCAAGAATTTCGACTGTTCAGTAGTGGAGAAAAAGAAAGCAATAATAGAATACAATATTTCATTAATTCAATATAAAATAAAACAATTAGACTATGATAATCTGCTCAAAATGCAATGATTCATTGTTTTTTGTGCAAATTGGTTTTGCTTTTAAGTTTATTTTAAGTTAAAATAAATGTTTCTGGTTGTGTAGTGTCGGGCGAAAAGCAATGTATGTGCCTGTATGTAACTTATGTGATGTTAGTTCTGGAGGAATAAATAAAAAATGTAAATTATCAATAAGTGAACTGTTTTATTTTTATTCAATGGGCATGTCAATACTCACCATTAAAATGTGTTAGCAACAATGCGGAGCGAACTGAGGTATTCTCATTGGTACCTCCAGCATTATGAGAAGCACCTGCATCTGGCTCATCCATGTTGCCATCCATCTCTTCTATAATGTCATTATTGTTGATAGCAATGTTATGCAATACTGCACATGCTACTACAATACTCATTGATGTCTCCAGTTTGACCCATCCCATAGATAAGCAAATCTGGCTCATCCATGTTGCCATCCATCTCTTCTATAATGTCATTAATGTTGATAGCAATGTTATGCAATACTGCACATGCTACTACAATACTCATTGATGTCTCCAGTTTGACCCATCCCATAGATAAGCAAGGGAAACGCCTTTTCAAACATCCAAAGCATCTTTCTATGGGATTTCTGGTGGCAATTTGGGCTGAATTATATGCTACTTCATTTCTTGTTGCCGGCTGCAGGAATGGAGTCAGCAGATATTTCCTGCAGGGGTAGCCGCTATCACCCAATAGAACATCACTTCCATATACGCCTGTTTCAATCTCAGCCCAAATAGGTGAATCATTGAAGATAGTGGTATCATGGAAGGACCCAGGCCACCTACAAATTATGTCCAGGATGTGCAGTTGGGCATCACATACAGCTTGAACGTTTAGTGAAAAATACCCTTTTTCGGTTACTGTACCTTTCCGCTGTAGGTCCGCCAGGAGACTGAATTTTACATGCATACAGTCTACAGCACCAATAACTTTTGGGAATCCCTTGATTGCATAGAACCCCCTCTTAATTTCGATTCTGTCCTCTTCTGTTGCTGGCATTTTAATAAACTGCCGACTCAGCATAGCTATTTTCCGGGACACCTTCTTTATGATACGACAAGCTGCTGACTTGTGGACCCGGATGTGATCAGCCACGGTGATTTGGAATGGCCCAGTAGCATAGAGCTTATGGTGAGGAGGAGCTGCTCCATACCACTTATCGAGTGGTTGCGTTGTGTCGTTGGTTCGATATCACCAATTAATTGAAGGAGTTCTCGAACTACGCTTTTGGAGACTCTGTACCTACATTTGAATTCCTGGTCATTGTAGTGCTCCATGGGATTCATTCTTGTTCTAAAAACCCGTGCAGACCTTATCTCCTCATCGTCGCTGGACAGCGTTACGTCTGACAAGTCAGACAGGGACATGATTTACGATTAATTTCACTGTTTTCACCTTTGACAAAAGTTCATTGAGATAAATAGTTTAATTCACCGAGGACTAGAGTTTAGCCAAACATAGATTTGATAACTGAATGAACTGTCAAAAATCTTCATGGCGTCCTAACCTCTTTTGAGGTTAATTTTGCCAGTGTCAAGTGGTCAGGTTCTCCAAAGAGTATATAAACTTACTACGTAGGTTCTAATTTGAGAACCTGGAAATTAATGTCTTGAGATTATTTGATGATGATGATGATTTGTCGCTCGTTCGTTATCACTACCCAGGGCTTCGTGAAGGGCTGTGGGTTCCAAGTTATTCCTTCGGACGTGAGCGAGAGCGACTAGAGATGTTCCGATTCAAGTAAATACGAGTATGTAATCGATAGTTTTGTTTCGATACCAACTACTTTTAGCATCGAATCAATCTAGCGAGTACCTACTTGGTATCGAAACAAATGTACTTGAACCGAATCGAATCAAACCAATCTTGTTGTACGAACGAACGGAACTAATTTTTTGAACGCATCTTATAATTACGACCCACGAACGCGCGAAAAAAAGATATGGGTTGATTGAATACAATGACCACGCAGCCCTAGCCACTTTATTGGACCCAAGGTTTAAAAACCATCATTTTCAAGATCCAGCTGCATGCGGAAGAGCCATAAATAAACTGAGAAACATGGTCACCGATCAACAGAGTAGCCCAAATGAATCAGAGGATGATGCCACATCTATCGAACGCCCCGATTATGATTTCTGGCAGCACCACCATAAGGAATTGGCTCATGGTCACAAAAAGAAGAAGAAGACACACCAAGGAGACGAGGTGTCACTTTACCTCTCAAACCCTGTGGTATCTCTAAAAAATAATCCATTTTCCGAATGGGATGACATGAAGTTCGTGTTTCCCTGCCTGTATAAATATGCACTTCAATATTTATCGATAGTAGCAACGTCGGTGCCGAGCGAAAGTCTTTTTTCCAAATCAGGTTTTACGATGTGCAAGGCGAGGCGAGGAACCGATTATCTCCCAAATATCTTGAGCAACTGCTCTTTTTAGGAAATTTAAATAAAGACGAGTTTTTGTATAAAAGTACTTATTAGTAATAAAATATAAAGAAAACCATATTTTTCATTATTGCTAAAAAAACCTATCGATATGAGTAGGTATCGATACTTTATAGTTACTTATATGAGTAGTATCGTAAAACGATATGAGTACTACTTATATGAGTAGGTATCGATACCTTATAGGTATCGGAACATCCCTAAGAGCAGCGTTGGATTTCGTACTATAATTATAGTATTTATACTATAATTTCATGCTTCGTACTATATACTATCCCTAACTAGGGATAGTACAACAAAATACAACAATTTTAGTTATAGTCTGTAGTTAGCCGTTTTTCCATCCGGCCTGGCATGCGGCACCGGGTGGCGGTGCTGTGCCGGCGGCGCGGCGCGGCGGCGACCGGCGGCGGCGCGGCGTATGGAAAACGCCTATTGTCTTTTGACGGGAATTCCCGTGAACTTATTCTTTCGATACTCATTTGTTCGAACAACAACTTTGCATATTGCATTTTAAGCTTTACGTAATAGAGTCCATAGTAGGTACTGCGAGTTATTTATTATTCTGTTGGTACGACTGTGCAATAAAGTAGCCTCGTCTCGCATCTACCCTTGGACGAACTACCTAAATCTACCCGAGTGCATGCGTTTGCATGAGTGCTTTCATTTCTTTCATTCTCATTCGTTATACACACACACAATCTATAGACGCCATTTTGTTGTCGTGTGACGCTGTCAAAAGTGTCAAAGAAGGTAGTAAAAGTGGAAATTGCACTGATTTTATTCCTTCTGAGGATATGTTAACAAGATTAAACTCTAATCAGGTTGAAACACACATTCAAGAGCTGATAAACTTAGAGGAGTAAATTTTGCCATCTGATATTGATTTTAAATATTTCAAACAATTGTAGTATTAAAACGTACTATATTTTTTGACAAAATACTATCCTTTTTGTATTTTTATGCTATCCCTTTCAACGTACCCAAATCCAACACTGCCTAAGAGCGACTGCCTCCCCCTGTCAAAAATCGCTAAATACCTGGGCTAAATACCGTTCTATTCTATTCTATTTTAGTTTATGGCACTTTGTTGCCTATCGACAAACTCAAAATGCGTTGATTGGTGATTTAAATGGAGTTTTGACAGATGAAATGTCAGCTGAATGACAGGCCGATAATTGACCGATCGAGCGAAGCGTCTCCGTTTCAGGTTTGGGCAAAAATGCTTTCGTATGTCCGGTTGTTCTCCTCTACAGGTCGCATTTATGAACCGATTCTCGTGAAATTTTGTGAGCAGGTTGGAAAAATAAATAGAATTTTTTACTCGAGCCAGTTTTTAGATTTTTTTCAAAATGGCGGAGATATGGGGTTTTAAAATGTAAAAAAATCGCTACAACCCAAACGGCTCGATGGATATTAACAAATGAGGTGTCGTTGGATTCGTAAAGACCATGAGAGTGAAACAGACTATATAATTTTAGTAAAAAGTCAATAGGTTGTATTAAAGATCGCGAAATGTAGTTTACAAAGTTATTGGTGCGGCTACTTTCATACTGCATGTACGTAACCAGGTACATTCATAAGTTTGTATGTGTAATTGAAAGAAAATTATTTGGGTTAATTTTTTTATGTGTGTTAGCAGTTCAGCTTTCCCACCGACATACTCGCGAGGTCTACAGCTCACAGAGCCACTAGTTATTGTTTCGGAACCTCAAATGGCATTTAACGAGTGTTAGAGTGTTTGACGAGTTGTCACAGCTAATTTTCGTACCGGAAACTGGGCGTTATTCGCGAAACGGTTAACGGATCGGAATGACAGACAAGAAAGTTGGTTGACACCATGTTGACACACCGCGCCGTGTTGCTCTATGGTAGACACACACGCATGGATAGAGTATAAAGTACACATGCATATGCATGTATATTTCCCTAAACCTGTTAACCTCGCGGCTTGTCTGACCCATGTCAAGCCTTACACCTGACACTGGCAGAATTTGTCGATAGGCAACAAAGTGCCATAAACTAAACTAGAATAGAATAAATATGCTTTAGTTATTGTTCTGAGATAAATACCCACTATACTCCCTTTACGCACACACTTGGAGAAACGCGGCCTTTCCTACGGAAACGGAGTAGCCATTCGCAATATTTCCCCTCTGCTAAAGTACAAGCCCAGCTGGGCATATGCGTTTACTAGTTGTCGCTCGGATTTCCAACTAGACCAAGTCGAGTCTCGCGAGTGAACGGTACCTACACTTAAAATGCCGAATTGCTCTGTTTTTGCTGCAAAAAGAAGTTTGGGACATCAAACTTACCTTCACATGTAAGTAAATTTATATCGTTTTATTGCTATTTAATTAGATTAAGACACCAAATTCGTATATTTTATCGTAATATTACTATCGGATTTCTATAACAACATCGAGTCCGCACTCCGTGGCTCGCCCGTACAAAACTCGGATCCAGTTAAGCAACAAATCCAGCTACTCGCCGATGAACGTTTAGAGATGCGTTAATAGTTTCGATTTTGGGCGGTGGGTGGGTGGCGTAATGAAATCCCAAGTGACAAATTATTATCATGATTTTATTTAAACTAACTACAGTCTATTCGTGATAAGAATGCAGTGAAATTTAAATTTAAATCTGTTAAACACTCACAGGACAGGAAACAACTTTTGCGTTCGAAATTTTGCCTCCAACTGGTCACTGTGAACTTGGCTTGATAATTGGAAACGATTTGATTGTTTACGGAGCGTGGCTAGGCCGCCGGACAGTGATGACTTTACTGCATTTTTATCACGGATATACAATAGGTATTATGATATTATAGGTTGTGTATTGTAAGTTTTTATTACTGGGTACCTATTATGACTGTTACAAGTTCTACAATACTATATCTCCCGCCCGCCTGAATACAAGCACAGTGGCCAATTTTATAGCCCAGTAGCTTGCGTTTGTACGGGTAGCTAGTAATAATACTAATATTTTAGTTCGCTGCGTATTTTCACTAATGCAATTAGCCTGAATTGGAATGTTTTGGAAACCCGTAAAGTTACTTGGCTATCATTGATAAGGATGAAATATTTTCAATTTTATTAATTTTTAATTCACTTTTTGTGTTCACAGCTTCCCTAAAGATCCCGAATTACGAAATGCATGGAGAAATTTTGCAACAATTGGGAACAACAACATTTTGCGAACCTGGGATCCCAAGAGGACGGTTTTGATCTGTTCAACACATTGCCAGACATCCGATTTTCGAGTCCTTGCGAATAACAGGAGAAGATTATTGGAGAACGTAATACCTACCATTGCATTTGTGCTGTAAGTCTGTTGAATAATTTCGATATAATAATGAACTGATCGAAATTTAAGTTACATTTTTACTAATTAAACTATAAGTACCTATTTAATAGTTATGTTTCAATTCTTTTCATTTCACACTCCTTCCTTCTTAGCACGATAAATTCCGAAATCTATCAATATTACCGTATCGCCAGTTGCGTCAAGCCCTATTGAAAACTTGTCAATGTGTGAGTTCTGACTCGTCCGTACACAAAAATAGATCGATGAGTGCAAGTTTTGTGGATGTATTGTTTCTTTTTCTAAGTGTTGGTGTAGTCATTACAATTTTTGACGTGACAACGTCTTATAAATTGGTTTGCCGGGTGACACTTCAAGAAACTGCGTTACGCTCCGCTCACGTTATGCGCTCACAATGAGAGCGAGTGAGAGGCACGCGTCCCTTCCACTCGGGCATGGTTAGCCCGCCTAAGAGCGAGAGAGACAGACATAAAAAGTGAAAGGCACGCGTCCCTTCCACTCTAAATTAATGTTTTAAATATAATTCTTTGTATAAATAAATGTTTTAAATTGTTACTATTATTTCATCCTTCTTCCTACTATACGAATGAATATTCACATTAAAATTATTTTACCACTCAAAGTCGTTGTCACGTAAAACTTTCGCCCGTATACCGACTTTACAGGCAACCAATTTTTTTTTTGTATGTAGGTGTGCGGAGCTGCATTTGTGTGCCATTTCCCCCCGCAAAAAATGCCAGAACTTTTTGACCGGTGATACATTAGCAAGGCGCCTCCCTACCGTGTTGCTCGAAGCGCACACACGGCATTTGTTCTGAGCACACGGCAGCTTTATTAAACGCATATGCCCAGCTGGGCTTGTACTTTGGCAGAAGGAAAAAGGGCGAATGGCTACTCCCTTTCCGTAGGAAAGGCCGCGTTGGCCGTTGCTCGAACGAAGCACGCGGCAGACAGACTATGGGCTGCGTTCAAGATCGGTCAAAAATTACCTAAGGTAGCATTCGGATCTGGGCGGCCGCGTCCTGGTGGCCGCGACCCTGCAGCCGCGACCCAGCAGCCGCGACCGGAAGCTTTCGGATAGCAGCGACCGCGACCCGGGCAGCGACTGCCACGCGCAGTAGTCAAACAGGAGTCAGTGCGAAAGGATGTGCATTCCATTCGTGTATCGAGCATTAACTATGTCTGACAATTTAAATAAACGAAAGCGAGAACTCGTGAGGAGACTGATTGAGGACGAAGAAGAGGATGATAAAATATTGTTTCTCTTACTTTCATCAAAGAGGAATAAAATCGATACATTATACACACACGTCCAGAATCGAGGAAGGCAGCTATAAAATCGCTATCGATATCTATCGCTATCAAGTCGCCATTTTGAAGTAAAACTTCTTGGGGCACGGGGGTAAAATTTATTTAACCTCTCAACTGTGGGTTATTCATATATTTGATTTTCAATTGCTACTAGCCGGGTGCTATCACGAGTGGCTAAGAAATGTAACGGAAATTGGAATCGGTGACGTCAGGGTCGGCTGAAGACTTTTAAAACCGCAACTATTTTCAATACGGTTTTTAACTAATCAGATAAGATAATAATACATTCGTACAATAAAGAATGTTAATTAGTGAGAGAAAAACCTGATGAAACGTTAACAAATAAAAATTATTTTAAGCATTCTTCCACGAGTTCTTGATTTCCGGTATGGCCAAGATGGCGCCGCCGCCGCCGCCGCCGCTGGCTGGGACAAACAAAAAACCTCTTTGTTGGAACCGGAACTTATGTTTGACAGCTGTGCGATGCGATCCATACAGTTTGTAAGAAAAGAGTTTCATCAATGTCACACGGGTCGATATGGATTTCTAAAACAAGCAAAGCAATGCATACATTTGAGCGAGACGGCTTAAAGACGTGACGTCAGATGGTATATAATCTGAGCGAGATGCAAATAGTAGTGACACTATTGAATGAGTTAAGTATATCACCACGAGCGCGACAAATTGTAGATAAGGAATGGTGGGAAATAAATGACATGACGTATTAAAAGTAAGTACAAGTATAAAATAATTTCAAATAATCGGACGTCTGAAACTTAAAAGTAACTTGAAGCAGGGATTGGATCTCAAAATTGGATATTTAAATCTCTTTTAGTATAGGTAGGTATAGGTGTATAGTATAGGTACCACTTAATGATCTAGCTACAGAAGTTTTACTTCTAACACGTGTACGGTGCTACACGCGTATATTTTTTTTATTTTTGTCACCCTGCGCGAGCGGGCAGCGCGTCTAGGGTTGTGAAAAAATAATCGATTATAGAAAAAATCGATTATTTCAAAATCGATTCATTTTTTTGGTCATTTTTTTTTTCCATTTTTTTTCCAAATGTCAACCTCCATCTTCCTTGAATGGCCAGGCCAATGCTGACTGATGAGCTGGTGGGCTAATACGAACTCATATAGCGGGACCTAAACCGGGCAGTTCCGCATTTCCAATACTAAATGTGTATGAATTTGTATGAAAAAAGCAGAACTGCCCGGTTTAGGTCCCGCTATAAGAGTTGGTATTAGCAAAGCTGGGCTCATCAACCAATGTGTGAACAACGTCAAGAATTTGTGCCTAGGCATTTGAAAAGCAGAGAGACTGTTCTCGAAGGCGGGCAACTTAATGAGAAAAACTCGCAGCCAAATTCTCTGTTAAAGGCTGCCGAAACTTTTATTTTTGCAGGCATTTTACCTAAAAATGTATGGTAACTAAATAACTAGGTACTAATATATTTTAATAAAAAAAAAACAATTAAACGTTTCATTTCACTGAAGACTTTATATCTAGCCTAAAAAAAATCGATTATTACAAAAAAATCAGATCTGATCAGAAGAATGAAAAGATTGGTATTAAAAGTGACTGCCATCTATCCAATAAACACCTTTTTATAATCAAATTAGGGATGAACGATTTAAAAGCCATCCCCCATGTCTTGCCTACGACATCTAGTGTCGAATTTGGAACTACTGAAGTTGTTTTTTTAAAATCTCCCCTTCCAAAACCGTAAAAAAAAAGACAATTATATAATGGCCGTTCTACACTCTCGCCGAGTGGTCTCGTGATGTCTCGGGCGAGAGCTCTCGCGAGAGGTACCCTCTACCCTCTCACCTCTTCTTATTAATCTGTGCCGCTTCTAGTGCAATGCTCTCGGGCTCCTCGCGAGACATGCCGAGACCCTTTGACACGGGCCCAAAAGCCGCCGCCGCCGGAGCGAGAGCAGGCGAGACATCATGATACACCCCGAGCTCGGCGAGAGGTAACCTCTACATTCTCCGTCTCTCTCGGCATGTCTCCTCTCCTCTCCTCTCCTCGTGTTGTCTCGGCGAGGGTGTAGAATGGCCATAATAGACACGAAATGGCGTCATGCATGCATGTTGTCCGTTGTCATTTATCACCGTTTATCACTCACTATATAGTCTGTGACTGCGTCATCTCGTCAGAGTAATAAGTAATTGTGTTCTGTGTGCGTCATTCATTCATGCATGGCGTCGTTCCGTTCAATCTGTTTCCGTTCCGTCTATTTTCAAATACCTATTTATTTATTTTCAATCGATCGTCATTCAATCAGTTAATTTCAGTTGTTTCAAGTGTCAAGACATTTCAATAATTTCTTGCTTTTTCCTATTTTTCCAGTCCCATATTTTTTTGTTTGTTGGTGTAATTTTCGTGGGCGGTGCGTGTTAAGCGTTGTCTGTCCCTCCCTTTGCTTTGCATTGATTGCAATTGATTGCATCGATCGACCGGCCAGTGGGTGGCGGCGCGGCGGCGGCCGATCACGGCCGATGCCATGTTTTCGAAGGAAAGAAGCGTGTTGGTCTGGCTGGAAGTTTCAAGTTGGGTACAGTGATTGCGGTAGGTACACCAAACAATTTTGCAATAACTATTTTGGTTAGTGTCGATGGGGGCGGAAGCGAAGTTTTTTTTTCCTTGGCGCCCCCTTATCTATACTCCAACCCTTTTCTTCACAGGATTGACGACCCGCGTGTTGGATTCTTGGTACCGATAGGAGTCAATAGGAGACGATTTGATTTAGGTGATCAGGTGACTTAAACTACCACTTGACATTAGTCCAGTCCCAAGTCATCAGAAGTAAGGGTTAGAAAGTGTAGATAAGCTATTTTTTTAGGCACCCCCCCTTTACTACTCCTTTTCACACATAGATACCGGTTCCCGGATAGCCGGCGACGGCTACCCGGCGATGAAGTGTACCTATGGCCATGTACGTACGCTTCCATACAAAATAACAATCGGTTATTAGGCTCCGGCTACCCGGAAAAACCGGTGTGTATAAAAAGGCACTTACGCTAACTAATGGCTGCCTCAAAAAGTGAAAATTTTTGTAAATTTTATAAGTGCAGCTTCTGTCCCCTTATCGACACTGACCCTAGAGGTTGCACTGCACTTACTACAAATACAATACCTGTGTAATTCGAGCCTTAATACACAGTTTTTTAATTCTAGATTCAGCTGTACAAATGCCAGCAAACCGCAGCTTCGGGACTCGGAACCTTGAGCTGAAACTTGTTGAGTTCATACGGCAAAGAGCGTTCATCTGGAGACCTGTTGGCAACACTAACCATCAAATACAATAAAAGTATAAAGCATATGCTGAATTTGCTGCTATTCTGGATAGAGGATTTACAGGTAACTTGTATGTAGCATTACTTAAGAAAATCTGAATTCCATTTTAAAGGGCTGTTACATTGTGCTAAATGAGTGGACTTTCTGCCTTATTTAGGCCAAATGTAAATCCCTTGCCAAAGGGAAGTGTAATAAAATAACACATATGCAGTAAGGCGCCTCATTCGGTGCGCGACAAGGGGCGTCCATTAAATATGTGAGGTGCTTTCGGCGATTTTCTGAACCCCCCTCCCTCCCTGGTGAGATATAGCACAAGGTGCTCATCCCATACAAATTAGGATTAGTAGCCCTTCGTAAAAAAGAGATGGTGTGAGCAGTAAGATTTGTACTTTAAACGCCATGGTTTCAGTTAACATACTCCTAGGTGGCGCTAATCTTAGAATAAATCCTATATATCTTAGCGCCATCTCGTGGTATTTGCAATTTTTCGATGGTGCTGCACCAAGTGATAATGGCTTCGAACTAAAGAAGCTTCCGTAGCATCTCAGTTTACGCCGGTGTCATATTTTGTTCTAGGTGGTCTATCTGTATAAGTATTATATTCCTTACAAGTTTGTGTCGACAAACTTGTAAGGAATAACTATTGATATATTATGTTTATTGTGTTGCACATAGAAATTTTAAAGAGGCAGTATTAAAATTGAAAGGTACTATTCAGGCCTAAATGCAAAACAGGGTATATTATAACTGGTGATACTGATAAAATTGCAGATGAGTTTCATTTACACCAAATGCTGGTTTTTCTTCATCGTCACTAATGTAGGCAAAAACATGAATTGTACAAAAATAGCAAGTGGAGGTATTCAGGCCCTGCCTACCTACCTAACTTTCTGGAAAAAAAGCGCGATCATAATATTTACCTGTGCATATTTTGTAATTTTACCATTCTAAAGATTTGACATACAGGGTATAAAAGTTGCATTATCGTTTATAAATAATATTTACGGTACTGCTGGGAGACCAATAAATAAGAAACCCTTCTGAATCATACTTTTTCTTTATTTTCAGGGCTTCTCTACTGGTCTCCAGAGAAACTTCAATGAAACCTCAGTCCCGGGAATCAAAGAAGAATTATCAGAAGTCAATGACATAGAACCTATAAAACGCCGTCAATGCAGCTACAGAACTGACAGACCCCGACGGTCAACTAAACTACATTATCCGACAAAACGCAAGAAAAACGACAATTGCAAAAGGGTTTTAGATGATCTCATAATCGCTATGCAACCACTCACGCAAGTGAATCAGAGTCCCTTGAATGAAGAAAATCAAAGCTATTGGTTCTTCGGGAAACATGTTACAGAGAGACTGAATAGCTTGTCTGAGACGGATTCTGTAAATGCTGGACAAGAGATAGTAAAATCGTTGGATGAACATTTGTTATAGTTAAACCATTTTACGATGAAGGTTTGACTTTGGTTGTTGTTAGCCGTGCACATGCACATTGTGTCAGTGTGCGTAGTCTCCGCTACACCGTTCCAGAGACTATGCACACTGACTCAATGTGCATGTGCATGGCTAACACAACCAAAGTCAAAGCTTCATCGTGAGATGGTTTAACTGTACAGTACAACACGGGTGTCACAACATGAAAATTATTTGGTAGAAACTCAAGAATATAGTAGACCTGTCATAATAGTACGGCTTGTTAGCTTGAATTACGGTCCCATCCGGCAGAAAGCATGAAACTTGGCATACATGTAGCTTTTATATATGTGCTTCAATTTCGATAGAGAAACACGCTGGGAAATGACTCCCCCCCCCCGTTCCCCCCCATTTTATCTCCCTCATTTTGATTTTTTTCATTTTTTACAAAAACGGTAGGAGTGATGAGTTTACTTTTCAAAGACCAAATAATTGACGATAATTTACCTACAAAACGATACTACATTTATAGTTATAAGACTAATAGTTTTTTAATAAAGCCGTCATTATAATGTGAACTTATGAAAAAAATAATATTTTTTTTCCTTTTTTCTTCACTTAATGCTAAATGAAAGGTGTTGTGATAAAATTGACAAAAGGGTTAAAAACTGTATACATTAAGCTACAAAACGATACATAACAAATTATTGTAGAAGGTTTGGTTCCCGAGTTACAGCTCACGGCGTCTGGCTCAACGAAATAACTCCTTTTTTGCGTCTGTACAATATGTTTACGGGACCTGTTCCGAAGCAAGAAAGCTTATCCTTATAGGTATAAGTACAGTCCCCTGCAGCTAAATGTATACAGGCTAGTATGGCGGACACCGCGCCTATTGCCATACATACCCTGGATACATTTAGCTGCAGGGGACTGTACTAGGATTCAAGTAACTTAATAAAACAACCAGTTCAATCAGTGAAAATTATACTTATATTTATTTTAATTACAATCGCAGGTATCTCCCCCGCACTTACAGAGGCCAGTACAAGGAAGCCCTGACTTCCTACATAGGCATCGACCTGTAATACAGCTGCGGCAGGAACACTTAGTTAACTCCTTTACGGATGCTGCGGTTTCTTTGATCGTGCTCCATAATGGAGTCCAGACACCATTTTCTTTCTTCGATCCCCAATTTCGGAAGTTGGGATATTCAGGGTTTGCTATCAAGCTCTGACCCCAGATGAATCCCGCTTGCAAACATGCCCGTTTCGTATGCTCTAACAGAGCACTAAATGTGGGTGGCAACCTATCCATGGCCCGTCCTTTAATGAATAATGCCTTCCTCGCTTTATTGATGTCTTCTACGTCAATTGTTTTATCATATGTTATGATAACATATCTTGACAAAAGATACAAATGATGGTTTTCAATCTCATTTACTGGCTGTGATAATTCTTTGAATATTTTGGTGACTTCAGGAAAAGATTTCCATGCTTTCCAAAACGACTTCTTTCCTTTTCCACTGAAGCCCGATACAGTATCACAGCCAGTAAACGCATGGAAAAACAGAATGCCACTGCATATATCTGGACCGAGTGTATTAACCAGTTGATGGATAGCGATACTACGTGTAGCTTTACCGACACCGAAGGATATCCAAAATTCTTGTAACTTCATTTTTTCGAGTTTACCATACAGGGAAACAGCTATCACAACCACATCTGTATCCACAGTTCTTATTAAAACCTTCGTGTGACCTTGCTGCACAGCGTGAAAAACATGAAGGAGGATTCTGGAGTCAGCTTCTTCTTGTTTCGACTTCAGGGAAGCTACGTCTGTGGTGTCATTGCATACAACTTCCTCGCCTTTAGTTGCAACAATGGTTTTTGTGTCATGTTTTTCCTGGAGTCCGTCTGCTAGAAAATAGAAAAGTTCAACTTTATTTTCCGAAGAGCGTAGGAATGTTTGCCAGTTTCTTGGCAGCTTGCCTGCTGCTGTGACCCTTTGTCTGAGGCCTTTTCCTCGCTTTTCCCTAGTATTATTCTTGAGGCTGTCGTCTTTATAAACGTCAAAAATGACATCTACTCTCTTCTCCGTTCGGTTCGTTACATAGTTTATAAAACTATGGCGGTAGTCTTCAAACGTTATATTAGTCCCTGGCCTTATCATTTGAACGACAGCAGGCCCATCTAAAAATGATGCAGTGCAGTCTGTAGGACCTTCCATCTCCTTAGCAGAAGTTTCATTTTCATACTCTTCGTCGTCTTCATTCTGCTCTAAACATTGTAGGAGTTCCGATTTTACCACCGGTCTTAAGTTTCCTGTCTCTGAAAGGGACGGTGGGAACGGTTGATTTTCGTGTTTGAAAAATTCATCCATATCACCTTGCCTATGCTGACAGGCGATATATAATTTGGAAAATAAGGCGGCATCACTTTTTGCCAATGTAAGTTTTGTGGCCTGTTTTGGTTTACAAGAAGCTGTACTTCCAAATATATTCACGTTATTCCTTTTAATTGGGTTGAATATGGAAACATCCCTTGAAATTATGCGTTGTTCCACAAATTGAGTGTATTGTGTATTTCCAAGGCTTGTAAGTGTTCGCATACGTTCCACAGCGTCTTCTCCGACAATGACATGAGTGTCAACAGTTTGTAGATCAATATCTAACAGCGGGTTATCCATCTCCAGAAGTGTTGAAACAAGAGAGTTCACGTGCTTCATGAATCTTATTTGATGACTGTCTGATTCTTCGTGGTGGACTTCTTCAATATTTTCCTTATTACCTCGACAATTTTCGTACGAAGTCTCGTATTCCCGCAACATGGATGCTATCTCGGGGCCAGCAATCATCCAGCGCCTCAACGCAGCAGCATCTTCTGTCAGTCCCACTGCCCCCCCAGTGCTTTTAACTACTTTGTTCTCCTGTTCATGGCCCTGGTCAAGTGCAATTGAGGAAAAACGTGCTTTAGATTTCTTGACAGTAAATTTTCCTGAACAGAACGCCCGGTGCACTTCAGGGGCAACAATGGGTAATATTTCCATATCGCGAATGTGTACTGGTACCCATCTGGCATAATTTGTATGGTTAAGAGCGAAAAACCACGGAGCCATCGATTTTAAGGCCTGAAGGTATAGACCAAAGTTAGAAGTGCGGATAGAGCGCACAAAAGTAGCTCGCAGTAACTCTAAGGTGAGAATCATATTCCAGTAGTGAAAAGCGGCTGAATCTGCCGACTGTTGCTCTTTCCATGTCTCAAGGTCAAATTGTGTACCTGGGTTTTCAGTTTTGTATGTATTATAGGCGCTCATAGATAGGATATGTAAAGCAGCTGATAGAACTTCGTGAATGTATCGAGCCCGTCTTGGATGCGAGGCTTTTAAAAATGATTTAGCCTTTCCTTCGCCACATACATCAGCACGTATCAAAGCTGAGGTTATTCCAGATTTCTCTAATAAATCTCCTATCAAAGTCATAAAATTCATCTCTATGTGGAAAGCACCCATCATGAGCACAACCTTGTTTTCACCAAAGTGCTCTTGGTTATTCCACTGGAAGATCTTTCCGAGAGTGTACAGAGGTTGATCCATAGTGATAACTGTTGCTTGTTCTGGGTTCAAAGATGCAATGGTTTTTTGCACGTTACAAATAATATGCCTGACAACAGCTATTGAATGCGACGGGTCTGGAAGAAGAGGCAACAGAACTGACATCGACATGCCTCTTGTTTCTTCTGGCTGTTGACATGCATGGTAAGCCGCCCAAGAAATTGAATTAGGGTTATCTTGTTCTGTTGTATCTACAATATTTTGAACATGCTCTAACCACGCATTCTCGATCTTTTTCTCAGCTTGCAGATTTACTGTGAAGTCAACCGAACAGTTCTCAGGAACGAGGGGAATTTTAGGTTCCTTCTCTTTCAATATGTAAGGAGCAACATCAGTGTAAAAAGAAGGTAAACTTTTTACCCGAAGTGATGAAGAGGGACTGGTCTCAGATATAGGAAGCGTACGGCGACGTATTATTTTTGAGCCTAGATCATGATGCTGAACAATACTGATGGATGTTCCGTGAAGGGCACCTTCTGCTGTCACAGATGACGGGTTGTAATCAATGTTGTCAAAAGCAGCTGTACAGAAAACATCCGACTGCAAAGCTGGTGGGGAAACAACTCCTTCGTCTTTATAAATTTTACATGCAGCATCAGAAACTTGTTTTGAGCATTGTAAGACTCGATTATAAGATACTGAGAGACCATGATGAGCTAATTTCTCAATCAATTTACTCTGTCTGGTATGAGTGTGAATAAGAAGTCCAATGTACAGCGGCAACGAGGGCTCTCTTTTGGTTGTATGACGAAGTAGAGTACCTTTGCGCGGATGTTTCGTAGCATTGAACATTATGAGTTGAGCTATTGAATTCACAGCAAGCGACCCTGCTTCCTCACTCTGATCTACGATGCTTGGTCCGTGAAGAAGCATTCTGATAAGTGTTACCAAAGACAGCGGAACGTCTTGCTCTTCTTGGATAAGGCTTCCCCTAAATGTAGTGTCCTTCAAATCAAACATTTCAGCTCGACAAGTATTAGCAACTTTTGCCAAATCAATGAAGTGGTCGGGGGCTTCCCGATTTGCTGCAGCACGAACAATTTCACTAATATCTTTATCAAACGCAAGAATTGTAGGCTTAGGTGGATCAGATTGAGATCGAAGGTCAGGAAAATATTTCAGTAATTTCTCTTGCAGGCGATGCGATGAAATGGATAATGCATTATCTCCCTGCAGTTGTTGAAGTCTATCATTAATCATCTTTCTTAACTCGGCCAACTTGAAAATTTCTTCAGAACTTGTCTCCATATACATCACAAGCTCAGAGAATGCGAGATTAAGGAAATCTGGCTCATTTTCACTATCTTTTGCTTTTCTTTCACAGGATCTAACTTGAGTGTAAAATTGTGTTAGACAAGTCTTGTGGTACGATGCTTGTTGAGCTACCAAGTCTTTTGTTGCCATTTTGACTAGTAAATCGTGTCGTTCAAGACTGAGTGCTCCATCTCGAATACGTTTTTCAATCTCGAGAGTTGCGACTGTATGCAGGGTTTGCTTGTCAGTCGCAGGATTATTGCAAAAAAAACAATCTTTAATTGTTGTAACCCTTGAGCTTGTAGCCCTTGATGGACGGCTCGCGCTACTTGATGTGGCTGCGTTACTTGAATTGGTTTTCTTGATCCGGTCAATTATAGTTTTGTTATATTTAGAACGACAGCTTTTGTGGAATTTTGCTTGCTTGGATTGCAGAGTTTCCAAAAATGACCCACCTTCCTTCAGTCTCTTCACAATATCTTCAGGTAACTTTCCAAGCTCATATAGGGTCGAAGCATTTTCAGCGAGACTCACAAAGCCGGTACCTACAACTTTACTTTTACGTGATGCAGGACAAACAAGCGGCTGACCGTTGTCTATTTGACAATACAAGCACTTGTTCCAGTCTGTTTCTTCCTCCGAACTTGCCATTGTGAGTTTTCATGGAGCGTATTAACTGCAAATAAATTAAAAATAATGTATATTTATTGATTAGACTTTTTGATAATTTTATTATTTGATAGGGTAGACACTATTATTATACATCTGTATTAATTACAACCCGCTAGCTATTTTAACGGCTGAGCTATTGAACTTTTTAACAGGTCACTGTATGAGCGCCATCTTATGTTGGATCGTTCTAGAAACTTAGAATGTTCTAGAAATTTCTCAACTGATCTAGATAGCTCCAACACGTATCTCAACATTCTGATCCATTAATAATATGTTGAATCGTTCTAGAAACTTCAAAAATTTCCTGATAAAATTGATCTAGAATATTCTAGAATGAATTAGAACGTTCTAAAATTGATGTCGCGATTCTGAACAATTTAGAATTTTTAAGAAATTTCTGGAACGCTCTAAAATGTATGCCAATTGTCTGATCAATATAGAATGTTCTAGAAATTTCTCAAATGATCTAGAGAGCTCCAACACGTATCTCAACATTCTGATCGATTAATAATATGTTGGATCGTTCTAGAAACTTAGAATGTTCTAGAAATTTCTTAACTATCCTATCTTTTAAGTTAGACCAAAATACGGGTACATGTGAAATTTGATTGAAATCGGTTCAGTAGTTTTGGAGTTTATCGGCAACATACATCGTGACACAAGATTTTTATATATATAGATTATTTGCGCGTAATGGCACCGGCATGCAATACCTATGCAGCTACTACAGTAATCTCAACATTCGAAACAACAATGCTCTCGAAAATGCACTTACCTATTGAGTTAGTTCTATAAACAGGTTCTATAACAGTGTTCCACACTTGGTAAAGTACTCCGTAGCGTAACACGTGTAAACTTGAAAGGGCAATGCGAGCGAGATGATTAGTAAATGCAGACGAAGTGAATACGTGTGTTGTACGAGTGGTAATCCAGACAACTGACTGGCTGGCAGGCAGCCCGGCCGTGCGTGAGCGTCGCACGCAACTCCCCCCGCTCCCCCGTCTCCCCGCACTCCCGCCTGCACCGCATCGGCTAATAGCTCCGTAGTAGGCCCGTGTTATTTAATTTTATTCCCATAATTTCTTGCAAAAATTAAATAGATTTACGCATATTTTGAAAACTATAAATCCTATCAAGATAAATCCAAAGACTGTTTTGTAGATAATTTTATGAAGAAAAAAAAATCTCTTGACTGCTTTCTCCTAGAATTAGTAGTTTAAAAAAAAAATTAAAAATACTATAATTAGGGACACAAAAGAGGGGGGAGAGGGGGGAAAAACCAGTCCTTCAACCTGTTTCTTTTTCAGTATTGAAGCACATATATAAAAGCTACATGTATGCCAAGTTTCATGCTTTCTGCCAGATGGGACCGATATTCACATATTTTTTAGCTAACAAGCCGTACTATAATGGAAAAAGCGCCGCTGGACCGCGAGTCGCGTACAGGAATGGCGTGGTGATAGCTATAGGGAGACGCAAGAAGCCGGTTTCGGCTTGTCGTGTCGGTGCCGAGACGCGCCGCGGCGAATACAAACAAACCGGAATTTTGCGCCATCGCTATAGCTATTGCTGTGCGATTCAGTGCGTGACTCGCGGCCATGTGGTTAGCCGGTTCCATATCTAGTTCCATCTAAAAATGAGATAAATAGTGTTTCGTTAAGCCGACAGAGGACCTATTAGCTTGAAGTTTGTCAGACGGATTCTGTGATTCTGTAAATGTTGGCCAAGTACTGATAAAACTGTTGGATGAATATTTGTTATAGATATTTGGTTTATCTGTACAGTACACTGTGCAACACGGGTGTCACAATATGAAAATTCTTTGCTTGAAACTCAAGAATAGACTAGACCTGTTATAATGGAAAATGCGCCTCTGGACCGCGAGTCGCGTACAGGAATGGCATGGCGATAGCTATAAGGAGACGCAAGAAGCCGGTTTTGGCTTGTCGGCGCCGAGACGCGCCGCGGCGAATACAAACAAACCGGAATTTTACGCCATCGCTATAGCTATTGCTGTGCGATTCAGTGCGCGACTCGCGGCCCTGTGGTATAGCCGGTTCCATCAAGCACGCTTCTCACGCGTAGATGCAGGCTCGAATCTGATGCAGATCTAGTTCCATCTACCTGATGATCTGGTTCCAATGAGATAAATAGTGTTTCGTTAAGATGACAGAGAACCTATTAGCTTGAATGTTTCTTACAGCCAGGATGGCCACCAGCCTGACTAGATGCTGAAATCTCCGGCGAGTTTCGACGTGACTCTGGCGTGTAGAATTAATAATTGTAAAATCAGCTACAATTAACACGTTGACGGGCAGTAATGCCTCCTCTGTTTATTGTGCCATGACAGTAGGTAATTTTTCCCATACATTGTTATATGTTATTATGTTTATGTTTATGTTTTATGTTTTTGTGTTAGTTTATAAGATATGGAAATTTTATTTCTGGAATAAAGTTATATTATTATTATTATTGCCTATAGGCGTACTGTCATTGAAGCAAGTAGTGGGTATTGTATAATAGACAGTACGCCTTTAGCCTAAAGACTAAAATTAAAATAAAAAGCTTTTGTTTACATATAAATCACTATATTTATTCAAAACTAGCTGACCCGGCAGACTTCGTACTGCCTCAATCGATAAATAAAAGACCTAAACTTTTGTATAAATTAATTTCAAAACTGACTACCAGCTGATTGATTTACTATGGGAGGGCCAAATTTTTTTTTCATATTTCGACCTATGTTCTTTGGGGAAAGTTTTTGAGTTTCATGAGCACATTCACCTCCTTCCGTTATACTCTGTATATATATTTTAGTACAACTTTGAACTTTATGCAGCGGTAATAAATTGCAAATTGACTCTTTGACGTTAGGAACACACCTAAATTGCTCAGACAACAGTGAGTGATTATAATTTAATATGAACTTTATTGAATAGCAATAAAGTTCAAATTGACTCTAGAAAACGATTGACTCTAGAAAACGTTTGTATGGGAAATAGAAAAGGGCTGTTTTTAGGGGTTTCCCAGAAATGATTCGATTTTTTCTCGCCTTTTAAACCTTCCCTAGACCTCCACGAACATTTCAAGACTAAGATAAGATAAATCCGTTCAGCCGTTCTCGAGTTTTAGTGAGACTAACGAACAGCAATTCATTTTTATATACAGGGTGGCGCAATAGAACGTGCATATTTAAAAAAAATATAAAAAAATAAATACAACAGGTATAGTTAAAATAAAACTGAGGAATTGTTAAGTAAGAACTGAAGTTTATTTTTTAAAAATAACATCATCTAAATGATGACCCTCTCTACGACGGCACTCCTCTAACCGCAAACGGAAATTATTGAAAACTTTGTTCAGTAATGCTGGTGTGATTGCTACCATTTCACCACGGATATTCTGCTTGAGCTCGTCGATGTTTCTCGGATTATTGTTGTAGACTTTGTGTTTAAGGTATCCCCACAAAAAAAAGTCAGGAGGCGTTAAGTCCGGACTACGTGGGGGCCATGGGATATCACCTCTCTTTGAAATCACTTTTCCAGGGAACATCTGTTTCACAACCGCCATGGAGTCATTAGATGTGTGACAAGTGGCTCCATCTTGTTGAAACCATGTCCTAGAATTCCTTATTCTTGAATTTTCAAGTTCTGGAGCCAAAAAGCCTTCCAACATAGCAACATAGCGTTGGGTATTAACAGTGACGTTTTGCCCACGCGCATTTTCAAAGAAAAACGGACCCACTATTCCTCTGCCCGAGATTGCTGCCCATACTGTCACTTTAGGACTATGCAGTGGTTTCTTATGTTTAAGTTTAGGATTCTCACTTTGCCAGTAACGACAATTTTGACGGTTTACGAACCCATTCATGTGAAAATGAGCCTCATCAGAGAAAAGGATGTTGTCACAATTGGAAAACCGATTCAGCATTTCATCAGCAAATGCGAGCCTTGCTCCGAAGTCAGATTCTTTCAATTCTTGTGTTAATTGCAGCTTGTATGGATGCAGTTTGAGATCCAACTTTAAAATTCGTTGCAAACTTCGTCGCGATAAGTGTAAGACGGACGATCTCTTGCGAGTAGACATTTGTGGTTCTCCTTGTACCGACTGCATAACTCTCTCAATATTGTCTTCGGTCCTAGATGTTCTTGGACGACCTTTTGCTTTGGGTTTAAACGTTGCGCGTTGAGCCAGTCTCTTCGAAACGCTTTATCCATATTTTAATTAAATTAGCACTCGGAGCTTGACTGATTCGCCGTAGTTCATATTCAGAACAATATAGTCGCCTAATAACAACGTATGAACGAGAGGTCTGGTAAAACGCGCGCACGCAAAATGCGCGTTGCTTCCCGTCGAAGTGACTCATAGTGACTAAAACTCCATGAGCCCGCCTAACCAACGAGGTAAGGTTCACCCCGCCCGCGCGCTTTCCACCCCGCCAAAAAAAATGATGCAATATGCACGTTCTATTGCGCCACCCTGTATATAGATTAACATGAGATTATTGGCTCATTTTGAAGAAATTGTAATGTAACTTAGGTTCTCCTTCTTTGTTCGACATGTATTTATTTATTTATTAAGGTCTATACAACAGGTATAAGGTCAACCGGGGCTAATGCGTCACAATACTTTGAACGGCATATTCATATGATTATAACAAACATATTGTGTATCATTTTAAGCTATAAGTTATGGTAGAAGTTAGGAAATTTTATCTAATTTCATATTTTAATACCATATAAAGACATTTTGAATAACTTCTACGTGTAAATGACGTTTCTATGAAAGCTGGTATTTTTAGACGCAATAGCCCTAGAGGGGGCGAAAGCGTCTTTCACTAGTATTATGTAATTGGAAGAGCTAATAATAATTACAATCACGATTATTTAAAAAAAATATTAGTTTTATAGTACATTATTATCTTGTACGCCAAATTCTGGGCTTAGTTTAGGGAAAGTAGTCGAACAAAAATATTCGGGGCCATGGCGTCTAATTTTCGTCGTTTCTCGTTAGACGCATTCACCCCATCCTAGATTTCAGGGGTGCCAAACTTTTTTTTAGATTGGAATCAAACTACAACTTCGAAATTACGTATCATTTATTAGAACAACGGAGTATGACGGCATTTTGCCCGTCTTATAATAATTACAAAAATAAAGAGCTTCGAAAATACGCGTGAGATCTTTTAGTTTAATATCTATGTAACAAATTTATGTTACCATTAATAATACTGTAATAATCAATAAATCACATCTTTTGAAAATATTAATCAAGTCTTATATTATTAGGAACTTTACCACGGAACGCTTTGGTGTCAAATTGTACTTAACAAAATACTTAAAAATAGCTAATCAGTACTATTTTTTCTTATTAAGAATAACTAATTACTTAATTAAATTTCGTGTAAATCTATCTATTTATACCTGTACCTAGGTAACAAATTTAACTTTCAAACATCACTGAATGTTGTAATTTTTAAAATTTTCTTTAAACGTAACATGGCCTCTGCGGGATATATCAGGCTTTTTAAGGAACATTACAATATCATCATCGTAATGTTTTACTTCCGATATATCTTCCACGTCTGGGTAATGAAAAGATATAAACCTACTGTTTTTTATTTTTCTCAAAAAATTCACGATGGGTATATTCTCATCATTAATAGAAATAACGTTCCCTACGAAATACTTAACAGACTTTTTTGTTGTAAATCTCACTAGTATCCAGTCATGAATTTCCGGATTCCTTTTGTTGACATCCGGTTCAAATTCATCATTGGGTACAATTTTTGCATCATTGTTTGATAAACGATCGTCATTTACATTTTCTGTGCTCGGCCACGAATCATCAAGATCTTCCATTTCTGCGAGAAACTGCTCACGATAACTATCAAAATCTTCTTCACTGGTTAGGGAAGATTTAGCAAAACTAATATCTGTTTCATCTTCAGATTCTTCATCGTAATCAACACACTTTTTTTGTTTTTTCGCCCTCTTTTTAGATTTTTGATAAGTCTTTTTCTTCTTTGGTAAGCTAATATGAGATTTTTCTTCTGCCTTTAAGCTCTCTTCTGATGATTTGATACATTTTGCTTTCTTGCTGGATTGGGGATTTTTGTTTTCTTTTTTCGTGGGTTTTTTCTTATGTTCTTCTTTAATTATTTTTTCTTCCTCTTCCTTTCTTTTTTTTTCTAAAAACTCTTCCCTAGTTATTACTTCACAGCCTTTTGACACCTTTGTTTTTTTCAGTTTCACTGTAGTGTCACTTCGTTTTATTCTCTGCAATAGTAAAGTTTCAAAAGAATATTTTTCTGAGGGAGACAAAATTCGATCATCGGTAATCTTGATTCTGGGTGTGTCATTCGAGTTCTCTAATCGCATTCCTTGACTGTTCAAAGGCAATTTGGAAGACGCTGCTATCGGAGTTAGTTGAGAACTTGACGTTTTATTGCCTTCTGCATGAACGTTGAACGTTTCATTGTTTTCTTTCAATATGATCCTTTGTGTATGCTCTTCAGGGTCCTGACAACTGTTCATCCTGAGGAGCACCACTTGCAAACTTAGCTCTTTCAAAGAAGGAATTTCCTTTGTTGGTGTTTTAAATTGTTTGAATCTTTTCAATGATTCAGGGTCATATGTTTCTTCTGATATAGTGTTTCTGTTGAATGGGTATATACCTCCTTTTTTAAAACCGTTCCGAATAATAATTGGACTCAGTTCGCGCCACACTTCTCCAAGAATGCGACTAAATTCATCTTTTGGCAACTTCTTACCTACATTTAATCGTTGCCATTGCACAAGTTTTTCGTCCCAAGTGTTTTTCATTGATTTGAAAACCGACAAATCTAACGGCTGCAGTAAATGGCTTGCATGTGATGGTAACTTTATAATAGTCACACCGCGTTTTTGTGCTTCTTCCAAAAATTTTAATTGAATATGGGTAGAATGGCCATCAAATATTAACAAAGCTGGTGGATCTTCGCTTAAATGCGGTAGCACAGTATTGAACATGTACTTTTCGAATACTTTTGAATCAATCCAGCCTTTTTCAGTGGCAGCATACGATGTGTTTTCGTATCCATTGCCTGACATCCATTGGTCCCACATATTTTTTCCTCTATTTATAATTAATGGAGGCAATTTGTCACCAGCGGCGCTGGCTGTGAACAAGATCGTAACATTTTCTTTACCAGATGACGCGATCGTTCGTGTACTGGCAAATCCACGGGCGCCAAGTACTTTTGTTTTGTCAGGGTCATTTCCAAAACTTGACTCATCAAGATTCCAAATCTTTTCTGGTCTTCCTTTTAAACCAAGTTCGTTCAAAACCTCGTCAAGGATATCGAAGTACTCATTAATTATAAAAGGATCGCATGCTACTTTCCTTGACATCTCCACTGCTTGTGGCTTTTTTAAGGACAAATTGTGTCTTTTTTTGAAAGCAGCAAACCAATCATACCCAGGTCTGTTGTTTTTAAATGGGGTTTTGTAATTATTTTGACTCACGTGAATGCTGACTAAATCCAGTGTTTCTTTGGAAGTAAGTCCGAATCCGTATTTTTCCATAACCCGTAGACCATTTGCAAGTTTGAGCTCATTTTCTCTGAAAATCACGGTAGGTGGCCCACGACACTCCTTTACGACACCTCTTCTGTTATTAACTCTATCGCATATAGTCGTACGAGGAATATTGTATTTTTTTGCTGCTTGGTACGAGTTTAAATTACCAGTTCTTACTTCATCTACAGCTTTTTTTAAAGTTGCAAGGTCATATGTAGTTGTTGTTTTTCTTTTGTAGTGCCGCACCATATTGGAAATCTTAAAATAAAAAAATACTGAATTAATGAAAATTACTATAATATAAAATTAAAAGATTTTGTCCCCGCCAAAGAAAAAAGCAACTACCCCACTTTACGTGAGGAGTTATCCCACATTAAAAAGTATCCTAGGTTAGGATCCGGATAATGAGTTAGAGTTAATATCGTACTAAGATTCGTCGACATCCGTTCATAGATTTATACTGATACAAACAAACCGACAAACAGACACAAATTCTGAATACTATAGTTTTGGGTTCAGTAGTATAGCAATCAAACTTAAAAAAAAATAAGTATAGGTACAATGTAGGTACAGATTTTTCATTATTCCTTTATTATATGTATAGATAGATTTACCATTATTATCCTAAAATCAAAAGGTTTAGGAGCCCTGATAATGGGGTTATTGCGTTACAATAGACGCAATCACCCCAACGGGACAGACGCAATAGCCTCAAAGCAAAAACATAACCTACAAATTTTAAATTACATATTGTCTGAAAGTCTTAAGCTAATTACGTAAAATAATGAAAACACCATGTTAGCAATAAAACAATACAAGTACTTACGGTATAAAAATATCGATTCACTCAAAAGGATCTGAGACTACAAAAGATTTAAATTCACGTGTTGGCACACAAGAAGGGTCGAGACGAAATGACAGATTTAAGATGGCGGACCGATTAAAAAAAAAGAGCTCTGTTGCGACATCTATTGATGACTTTTTGTACTTTTAGTGCCAAAGACTAAAAAAAGATGGCGTGAGTAGTTCTAAATTACGCGTTTCGTAAGATAATTGAAATAGATGCTTTAGCCCCGTAGACGACATCACCCCGGTTGACCTTACAACATTACATATAACTTAGATATTTTCAGATTAATTCTAGTTGTAAACCCACTACGTATACACACAGGATATATTAAAGTTGGAGTAAACATGAAGTTCAAAAATGAAAGATAGTAAACAATAATTATGACTTATTTATAAGATTCGTCTCAAATGGTATTTTAGTAAGCCTGGTCTCGAGTTGAATATGTCAATCTCGTCGTCGTCGACCAAGCTTAAGTCGTTTACCGTATGACACATTCTAAGGATGGGCCCGTTGGACTCTGTTTGTTTTACAGACTGGGATGTAAAATATTTTCTTTTTCGTGCGCGTATTTAGGCAATGCGTGTTTATATTTATTGATGACAGTAGGGGAGTGTCGATTTTGCAGTGAAGAATTTTATGCAGATATGTCACCTCACAAATCTTACGCCTTTTAGCCAGGGTGTCTATGCAGAAATGCTCAAGTTTAGCCTCGTAGCCAGCAAGTTTGCGCCTAAGCCCGTGTCGTCCTGCTGCAGCTCTAAGATGACATTTTATGTCTGTTGGTTTAAAAATAAAACCTTAAATTCTGGTATGAAAGTTAACTTATGATTTCACTTGACAATACGGTTTATTACGATTACCAATTGTTTTACACTAGGTATTTGAATAATATGTAAGTTATATTACCTACTATATTGTAGTAATTTATTAGGTATATTGTATCCGTAATATACAATTCACTTATTTGTTTCAAAAACAGTTCGTATAAGCTTCGTTAAACAAGAGCATGCGAATACAATACGAAAACAATTCAGCTAATTTATCCAATATTTCGGTAGTTAATTTGATCATAGTTCTCAATAATAGTCTTGTGTTTTTGCACTCGTTTATCCGTGGCGGAAGACTTGAATTTTCCTGATTATTTTCAGTGGGACTTGGACTGACTTGATAGGTCCAACATGATTGGGATTCATAAAACAAAGTATAACTATTTTTGTGCCTTACAACGGGTGATCAGCCTCGAGTTTAGCAGCAAAAATTAAATAACATCATACTTATTGTAACTTTGAAAAATTCAAAGATTAGAATATCGACCTAGAAACGGTCTATTTCACACGTTAACTAAAAGGTAGGTAATTTAGATCTAGCAACTATCTACCATCCTATTTATTTATTTAATCGTATGGCTCTAGTGAATAGGCTACAGGGGAATATTTAATGAACTAATCCTATGATTTCGCTTTATGCGTTCTGCACATTTAAAAGCATATGTTTAATTCGCTGTAGATAGGCCAGGTAAATAATAGAAGAGTGGACTGTAGTTTAACTTGTTATAATAGGTCAAAAGGTGAGTATGTATACAAGTCAAAGCTATCAGATGCGATCGCGACAATGCTTTCGTTCTAAGTGATGAGTTGAGTAGCTGCCGAGCGGCGCGCGGCCGCGCCTGCCGCCGCCCGCTGCCCCGCCGTCGTCTATGATGTGCTTGTACATACTCCAGGGCCAGCAGTACAGTTGAGGTTGATGATGATGATGATCTGTCTTCTTGATTATATGTGTCTAGTAGTGGGCATATCTTGTGAAAAGCCCTTCTGATTGAACTCTGATGATGTCTGCCACGCGTGCTTCTCCGTCGGGACCAGGGTAAAGCTTGGTGATGCGTCCAAGAGGCCACTGTGCTGCAGGTAGCGCCTCGTCCTATACGATGACCAGGGAGCCCTCTGTCAGCGCGCTATTCGAGCGTTGCCATCTCGTTCTCTGGTGTAACTGAGAAATATATTCGATGTTAAATCGTCTCCAGAAATGTTGGCGCAGCAATTCGACCCGTTGATGTCTGGGTTTTGTTTTGTAGGTACGTAGTACCATGATTGTGATTGACTATGTGTGAATATGTCCGTTACTTTGTGATTAACAAATGCTTGCAACTTGTGGGTAGGTAAATTTATCTATGATATAGGGTGGTAGGGCGTACCCAGGATTTCAGCTAGGAGGGGGCAGGGGGCTGCTTATACCTGTTTCGAAAAGATCGTCGGTCGGGTATATTCGTAAAGGGAGTATAGTATAGAGATGGCACGTCGTCAGAAAGAAAAAGAAAAGAAAGAGATGACACAATACGAATCATTATTGTCTAAGCGAGAAACAATAACGATCACCTGTCCCTTACCCGCGTATGCGTTTTTGTTGTTGGCCACAGTATTGTCAAATGCTTGTTTGTACTTGTTTTGACAGATGTGTGGCAGAAAAATCTCTGATTTTGAACCTTATGCTTATTGAGAACCAACTCTATCTCCATCTCAAAGGTGTACGCATGCACTCCGTCTATTCCTTTCTCTGTCTACGGGTATATTGAAACAAAAAATCATGAAAATTGACTTTTATTCATTAATTTTGATGATGACACAAAACAAAATATTATACATCATTATACTATACATTATGTATAATATGTATTATATATTATGTATGTATATATTAATTTAACCGTAGACAGAGAAAGGAATAGACGGAGTGCATGCGTACACCTTTGAGATGGAGATAGAGTTGGTTCTCAATAAGCATAAGGTTCAAAATCAGAGATTTTCTGCCACTCCTCTGTTAAAACAAGAGCAAACAAGCATTTGACAATTCTGTGGCCAACAACAAAAACGCATACGCGGGTAAGGGACAGGTGATCGTTATTGTTTCTCGCTTACACAAAAATGATTCGTATTATGTCATCTCTTTCTTTTCTTTTTTTTCTGTCGATGTGCCATCTCTATACTATACTCCCTTTACGAATTTAACAGTAATCTTCTCTGATTTGCCGAAAATTTGTCTATGACAGTCTTTTCAATAAACTCACTGTTGTCTTTTAAATAATTGGGATGTACGCTCATCAGACATAAACCCGTAAGCCTTTCTTCACCCATGGTGCTTCTAAGCCACGTTTTAACTCTTCGCAGCGTACTGAAGGACCGTTCTACGGTCGCCGTGGTGCATGGGATAGTGCTTAAAATAATTAATGCCTTTCTGACAGCAGGGTAAAAAATGTTGGCTTCGTTGAACAGATCAACTACTTCTATGTCCCTTAATTGATCATCTGATAAAGCCTTCGTCACCCATAAATTATGCCAAAGGTTCAGTTCTCTGGTGATATCCAGGTTATAAAATTCTTGGAATGATTTTGCGTTTTTGTGTAGGTCTGCAGATCAACTACTTCTATGTCCCTTAATTGATCATCTGATAAAGCCTTCGTCACCCATAAATTATGCCAAAGGTTCAGTTCTCTGGTGATATCCAGGTTATAAAATTCTTGGAATGATTTTGCGTTTTTGTGTAGGTCTGTAATGCTGGTTTTTGTCATATACAAGGGATGTAGCCTGCTTAAAGCAAATGCCGGAGTATTTTCTTGGGAGAATCGAATATTCAATGATGAAATGAGTGAATCATTGTATGATATTATCAGGGAACGCCGCCAATATTCGTTATCATTGTCTGATGGCGGATTACTTCTATGTGTTTGCTTGTGAGCAAGACGAACCGAAATTACTATGTTCAAATCCATTGCAACAGCTCGTGCTTTTTGAAGTATTTCATTACTTATTCTATCAGGAAACTCGCGGTCATTTCTGAGAATGTCCTTGATATTTTTGATGTGTTCCCCTACCGAGATCATGTCGATCGATTTAGCTTGCAGTGCGTTAACTACTGGTTCTAAAACTGCTGAATATTTGGCAATTGTTTGTAGAGTAACAATAAACACTGGTTTTGTAACAGCTGAATACAACTGATATGCAGATTTTCTGGTGGCATAATTTCCCTCTACGGATAACGTTTCTAGAGATTTCACAAGCTCTGAAAAATGTTGAGAAAACTTTCATAATTTCTTTATTGCACACAAAAAAAGTTAACAAAGCACGGTAGGTAATATAAAGTGTACAATGGCGAGCTTATCTCTAAAAAGAGATCTCTTCCAGCAAACCAAGTTTCGATGAGAGAGGTTGATAGCTGAGCGGGGGTAGACCCATTGACCCCAAACTTTCTGATTGATTTATATTTTTCGGACCATCTCGTCTCACATAATCGTGATAGGTTTGGAGCGTAGTTTCGACGTGTAGTCGATTCCCTGAAAAACGTTATAACATCCTTTACAGTGGCGACAGTATTTCAAATTTCTGGCACTGCGTTCGCATCATTCACAACTAGGTTGAGTTTGTGACTTGAGCAATGAAAATATAAAGCACGAGGATATTTTTTTCTCAAAATGGCTTGTATGCCACCCTCTTTCCCTGCCATTGTAGAACAGCCATCGAATCCAAACCCTACGCAATCTTCGGTTGAGAGGTTAGAACTAATTAAGAAATTGTCAATTGCTTCGGCAATTGCGGAAGCATTTTGTGCTTTTAGTTCAACGAACCCTACAAATTCTTCTCTGATTTTCCTTTTGCTGTCGTCGTAGAACCGCACGCCTATTGACAGCTCTTCTTTCCCAGATACGTCTGCTAAGACGTTTCATCAGCTAAGACTGCGTAAGCCACGGTCTTCTGAACCTCACTAATTATATTCTCCTTAATAACTTGGCCACATAAATTTATCAATTCGTTTTGTATTTTTGGCGATGTGTAAACTGCATTGCGACGGCACTTTTCCAGGTGACTCTTTAATTTGTCGTGCCCTGAATTGATTCTCAACTTCAATAAATCAAATAAAACACCCTCATCTGCTTGTGTGCCCCTAAGAGGCATATCATGTTTACCGCAAAATACTATACAAGAAATAATTGATGACAATATTTGTCTGTTTTCATCGATTGCTTTTTGGTGTCCACTTTGCAGTTGGATGTCTACAGGAACATTTTCAAGTTTTTTTTTTGCAGCATTTGTCGCCGTTTGGTGAAGGTTGGTCGTTGCATGCTTTCGGCAGTCTTCATGCATATTTTTGAACTTTATATATGGCCTGACCATAAACGATCCCAAATTTCCTCTCACAGTGCTAATGAGCGGAGGGAACAAAACACAATGCTTACAAAGAGCACCTTTTAGTCGCATGGAATATACTAGCCATGGTGTATATTGATCCAACCACGCATGATTAAATTTTCTTTTTAAATGGCTTGCATCACTTTCAAAATCGTAATTTCTGGGCGGGATCCAAGGATTTTGTAACAACTCCCTCTTCTTTTCCGTCGATAACTGGGTAGCCAACCCAACATAACGACCCAGATCATTTTCATGACAGCCATCGTCCACTATAATTTCAGGATCGACGTTAACGTCATAAGTTTGTTGGGATGTCGATGGAGAAGAATAGTCAGCAACAGATATATTAACAGGTTCTGCTGGAGAATTTGACGCTTGTCCAATGTTAGCATGCAATGATCTTGGCATTACATGAGTGGTTTTATCATAGTTGTCATTTTCATCGCTTCCACTGCTACTTTCCCGACCTTTTATCTCTTTTCGCCTGTCCTCCCTAAAAAATGGATACACAAAATTACCTTAGGCGTGGTTCACACGGCATAGTCCTGCACGTTTTTTTGCAGTATACTTCTTAACGGATAAACAGTGGCCTAGGTTCACACGACGTATACTGCAAAAAAACGTGCAGGACAATGCCGTGTGAATCAAGGCCACTGTTTATCCGTTAAGACGTATACTGCAAAAAAACGTGCAGGACTATGCCGTGTGAATCCAGCCTTACAGTGTTTAGGCGGGTGGCATAGTTTCTTTTATGTTTTTTTTTTAACTATTTAATCACAAAATATTCACAAATGTTATTTTAGCTATTATAACAAAACCACGTCTTGTAATTAATAAATTTAAATATTGTAAGTAATGCTTAAGATATACACTTAAAAGAGAGTCAAAGCCCCCCTTAAACAAATCAAATAATCATATTAGGTACCTACCTACTTAAGTGTTTTGTTTTGACTCACCTCTTTCAAAGAATTTCCTGATATCCATTTGACGGAGTAATATTTCCAGTTGTTGCGCAGTAAACGTAAATCCCGTGTCGCCGCAACGAAACTATAAGACACTATGGCGTATGAAATATTCGCTCGTATTACACTCCGAACTGAATTGTATTCGAACTAAATTGTCGTGCTCTGCCTCACGCTTCTGCTTATATATTGAAATATTCTCGCTCCCGAAATATGTAGAAAATACTCGACTCTATTTCCATCCTTGTCTTATACTTGCTATCACTGTCTTTTCTTTCCAGAATAGTCCGTGCAAGAACGTTCTTCGTGGTATTGCTATTCAATACAAGATGTCGCTAATGACCGTATAAATTGATCCTATTTCTTTTTACTGGAAAAAGTACTGCCATCCGAAACTAGATGGCGCTAGATGTTGTAATCTGTACAGATACAGTGGTGGTCATATAATTACAGACACTGACTTAGCTATTCCTCTTTATATTTTTATCAGACTATTATTGGAACTTTATACACAACTTAAAAATGTTTGTGTACCGTGTAATGTTAAAACGAAATATCAGCAACAAAACTTGTCTATTCCTTATCTTTATTCGGTTTATCCTAATTGCAAGCTGAAATAACTTACAAAGATATGGCCATATAAAGACACTACATTTGCTTGGAGGAAATAAAATAAAAAAAGTTCGTTATTATAAAATTATCTTTATTCAGCAAAATTCCTAACACATTTACGAAACATCCGGTAGGTATCAATATTTTGTCGCATGTCCTTTGGCAGAAATGACAGCAACACATCTTCTGGGCATGGAAGCGATCAATATTGTACAAGTTTCTACCGGAATTCGCTCCCATGCTTCTGTAAAAGCTGTGTAAAGTTGATCCACGTTTGATGTTCGCTTTGTCGCCACTGTCTTCTTCACCTGGTACCACAAATTTTCTATTGGATTTAAATCCGGACTGTACGGGGGCCAATCCAAAACCGTCACAGACTGGTTCCTTAAGAAGTCTTTTACTACGTTTGCAGGGTGTTTCGGATCATTATCCTGTTAGAAAGTCCAAATGACCGGTAAATATTGCTCAGCATAGGGCAACATGGCTTGTTCTAATATATTCTTGTACTGGAACTTATCCATGTTGCCTTCTATTTTCGTTACAGGTCCAACACCAACTGCTGAAAAACAGCCCCACACTTTGATATTTCCACCCCCATGTTTGACTACTTTCTTGGTATACTTTGGATCCATTTCTTTGTTCGGAGGGCGTCTAACATATTGTTTTCCGTCGTTTTCGGTTGTGTTGAACTTCTTGAAATGTTGTACAGCATTCATAACCATTAGAACAGTTCAAGTGGTTTGCTATGTTTCTGTATGACCAACCTCTCCTATGAAAGTTCAAAATAATCTTCCTAGTGGACGAATCACAACTTTTGTTTTTTCCCATATTTATTGGTTTTAAACGTATTAATTTTAATGTCAAATGTTAGGGGTTTTAGGCAATATCGACTATTTATGAAAATACGCGTCATAACAAAGAAAAACAGAATGTCGTTTTATTTTATTTTTTCAAATATAGAACACAAATTTTATTGTCTTTAATCATGACAACCTCTGGGTGACCAAAGCTCTTTGTCATGCCCGTTAGCTCTAGGGCAAGATGTACGTCTGAGACACTGGACAGGGGTCGAATAGCTATTTTGATTATTCTCGAGTCTGGGTGTTTTGCTATAACTTCATCAAGGGACCGGAAGAAATGTGGTTCGGCCTCGGTATCCTTGAGTATAGTCGCAATCACAAGGGGCTGCCAGCTCTTCATTATATCGTAGGCTGCATCCTTGTACAAGCCTATGTCATGTAGCGCAGCTCCTATGACGTTGGACACCTCCGTGTATATGTTGTAGCCAGGGTATTTCCAGGGCGATATATGGGAGTACAACAAGGCAGAGAACCATGTATTGATACAGTCTCGAACAGCGCGGAAATGACTGTGGGTGATAACATAGGCAAACTGTTCGGAAGGCCATATGACATGCAGATTGCCATAGCAATCTCCCCGGCACCCGAAGATCTTATATGCAACATAATGCTGCTCACTGAACGTTATCCTGGACATTATGGTGTTCAGGGCCATCTTCCAACCGTAGACTTTCGCCAGCAGTTCAGGAGTAGGTCCCTTGGGGCCGTCAAAGGAGACTCCGCAGTAATCCTGGCATCCTAAGCCGGTGGCCTCTGTCGCAATCCTAAGATGTTTTGGGAGGGTTTTGGTCATAGAGGGCACAGATGGTTGAGTGCTGACGTGCAACAGGGCCCATGGGATGAACTGGTCGGATGGCAGCAGAAGAGCTCCTTGCGTGTCCTTCTTCAGCATAACGTGTTCTCTTTTGAGGCCCGGCTCGTTGTTCCAGTTGGCGAACATGTATGCCGCCTCTCCATTGTTGAGGGCCGACTGAAGATGACGGTCTCGTCGAAAAATAGGCTATGTAGCGTGTGTACAGTAATAATGTATTGTAGTGTGATTGATAGGTTGATTCCAAACTCAATGACTGCTGTTTTGAGAATGCCATTTATTGTATACTTATTCTAATAAAGTTACCTCGGTTAGCCTAGATAAATATCTACACAATGCATAATAATTAAGTGCTGTACGAGTGCTGACATAGCTCGTACATCCTGCCGACTCAAAAGGATAAGGACTAAACAAGTGTAAAAAATAACTGTAAAATGTGATTAATGAAACATAAATATAAGGGTAGAAACTTAAGACTATCGCAGAGTTTCAAAGTTTAGTGCTAACATGTGGTATGTCTAACCTAACGTGACTCTTGCGCACCCCCAGCGCTGATGTCATTGCTGCACCCGGGCTGTCGCTGGTCGCCGTCGGTGTTGTGTCCTGCGATTGGATGTCCTTAAGCGGGATCGCGTAGACATGCTCGGTGCTTGTCAGCTGCTTGTTGGTTGTGGCCTTTTCTTGCCTTGCACCATCTCACAATAACGTAGATAATCCCCGCCAGAAATATGAGTGCCAGGATCGAATACAATACAGAATACTGGTGGATGTCGTGTATTGTTAGGGGTGCATCAGCTTGTCGCTTCATGCTGTCAATCTGGGCTTTGATGCTGTGCCACTCGTCCTTGTGATCCTTTTCCTTGAACGGCTTGATGTCTGAGGTGTTGATTATCTGGTTCAGTATCGATGCCTCGGGGGTGTCAGGTAGTGCTGGGCTGACGTTGATGTGGCTGAAGTAGTTGTGGTGCCCCGATATGGTGAATGTGAAAAAAACGGTCCGAGACCACGCACCGAGCGGACGTGTTTTTGGTTATCGGGTGGACGACGAATCTTACGGGCGGAATTAAAAATGGGGACTAAGTGCTGTGGCTGTGATTCTAGCATATTTGACTTACTGTTCATGGAGTGCGCGAAAGTGACGTGTAAAAAAATCTACCACTTGAAGTGCCTGGCAATAACCAACGAACAACATGAAAAGCTAAGTGTGGAGTACAAAAACAACTGGATTTGCCCGGAATGCACTCGGAATGTTCCAAAAATGGGGAACTCGGAGACGCCAATTCGTCAAAGCGTGATGAACAAAACGTTCACGCCGGGCAATTTTGTCAACACCGAGAGGGGCAGCCGCGGCAAGCTGGATGGTAGATATGTTGGAGACAGGGAGAAGCAAATACTGGAAGAGTTGAGAGAGTTTCGGCTGGAAGTGACAACCAGATTTGATGAGCAGCGTGAAGCGTTTAAAATCATCCAGGAAAAACTTCGTAGTTCAGAATCTGAAGTGCAAGAACTCAAAAAAATTACGAAGGTACTTCAAGAAAAAGCCGGAAGAGTTGATGAATTGGAGAGAGCGTTTAAATCTATATCGGAAACCAACAAAGAGTCGGACAAGAAGGAAAAACCTCTGCATAATAAGAATGCAGAAAACTCTTATTCAAAAGCAGTCCAGGGAACATTGAGGACGGAGGTAGCTACTGATGGGGGTGTGGCCACGAAACACACGATATCAAACGCTGAATCGATGGCCAAGCAAACTAGTACAACGGAAACAGGGATATTGGTGACTACGGTGACAGAAGGGGAAACTCAGAACAATGAAAAGGAAGAAGAATGGACTGTAGTCTCAAAGAAAAAACACAATAGGTATCCGGACGCAGAGGTGAAACGGGAGGGAAATAAAAGTACCCTCGCCATACAAGGACTAGAGCGGAAAAAACACCTACACGTTTGGCGCTTACGGAAGAATACCACAGTGGAAAGTATGGAATCTCACGTCAGAAGTATATGTGGAGACGTGGAAATAAAAGTGGACCTAATTAAACACAAGAAAGAACGGAACTATAGATCATTCATAATAGGAGTTCCGGAGAGTAAATATGAAGCATCGTGCGATATAAATATTTGGCCAACAGACGTCGAATACTGCGAATGGATTTGGTTTCGTAGAACACCCAGCACATCCAGACAGCCGGCGACGGCAGAATAAAGGGGTTGAAATATATTACCAGAATGTCAGGGGACTGCGCACGAAAACAGAACAGATTCGAAACAATATGATTACGGCCTCGGCGGATCTTATAGCTTTGACTGAAACTGGGTGCAACGAGGGTATTTTAGATGCGGAATTGGTGCCAAATGGTTATAAGATTATTAGATGTGATCGCACTGACGGACGGAAGCAGGGCGGCGCGTGTCTCGTGGCCACACCACGCTTCGAGATAAGGCGAGTGAAGCTACCGGGCGGAGTCAACGCGAACAACTACACATTTGAACTCGTCGCGGCCACAGTATACCTACAGCATAAGTTTTTGTTTTTAATATGTGTACTTTACTTACCGCCGAGTAGTAGTGATAGCGAATATTTAGTAATGTTTAGACTGATCGAAAAGTTAAGTGAGCAATATGTAGATTTAATAGTAATAGGTGATTTTAATTTATATTCCAGTAGTAAAAACATTAAGAATTATATGGCCTACTTTAAAAACTATTGTCGAGTCACTCAGAGTAATAATGTAGTCAATTGTAACAATCGGAAACTGGACTTGGTACTTAGCACTTTCGGAGAGGGGTTGAGCGTGAGCGCGGCTGACTCTCCGCTAGTGGCGGTGGACGCGCAACACCCGCCGCTCGAGGTGCACGTGTGCGGCGGGCGCGGGGCGCGAGGGGCGCGTCAGCTAGACTCATTCGGCCTCGACTTACCCGCACCCGTCGATTCCAACATTGAAGACGAGGATAGTATGGATACGACAATGTATGTATGTGTTGGAATTATAAGAAGGCAAATTTTCCGTTATTGTATTCATTAGTGGCGTCGGTGGATTGGGAACCTCTTTATGAAATTAGTAATTTAGAAGAATGTTTAAAATTTTATTATAATATTATGAATGAAATTATTGATGAATGTGTTCCGAAGAGGAAAAAGAGACAGACCGGTAGTAGATATATATATCCTGAATGGTATACTCAGGAGATAATTAAGGACATAAGGCTTAAAGGTGCTCTTCATAAACGGTACAAGGAGACGGGATCAACTATAGGTTATGGTGCATTCTCGGTGTGTAGGGCTAGAGTTAAGAGGTTAATAGAAATTTCGTTCGTCCAGTATAAGGAACTGATCCAATGCCATCTTAAAGAAGACCCGAAAGCGTTTTGGAACTACATAAAATCTCGAAGAGAAAAGGATTCCACTATTAGGCTGGTACAGGGTGATAAAGTTCTATCGCAGAAGGAATGTTCGAAAGCGTTTGCAGACTACTTTTACTCTGTTTACAGCAAGGAATCGGCAACTCTGAATATAAAGTCGGCAGTAGAGGAGGCAGGAACCACAAATACAGGGGCTAGGATACATATAGACGTTCTTTCGTTTGAGGACGTGGAGAAGGCATTGTGTAGACTTAAGCCAAAGAGGTCAGCGGGCCCTGATGGCATTCCGCCTTATATCCTTAAAGATTGTCGGCATGTGTTGGTAAAACCGTTAAAACACATATTTAACCGGTGCTTAAAATTAGCGGAATTCCCGAGTAGGTGGAAATTGACCAGAGTAGTTCCGGTACCTAAAGGGCAAGATGGCACGAAGGTGGAGGGTTACAGGCCAGTAGCGATTCTTTCAACACCGGCCAAAGTGCTAGAATCTGCCGTACAAAAAGAATTGCTTAACCTAATAGGCCCGCAACTCTCGGATGCCCAGCATGGTTTTAGACCGGCACGGAGTACCACAAGTAATCTGTTGAATTACATGTCCAGTGTAATTCCGATAGTAGATGAGGGAGGACAAGTCGACGCCGCCTATTTTGATTTCAAAAAAGCTTTTGATCTGGTTGATAACGACGTATTGCTTCGAAAGTTAGCTGGTGTAGGCTGTACTCCCCATCTTCTCAAATTTTTTGCAGATTATATGAAAGACCGACGCCAATATGTTGATTGCGGAGGAGTCTTATCAGAGCCATATCCTACGAGGTCAGGAGTTAGCCAAGGAAGTAATTTAGGGCCCTTAAACTTCTTGATAATGATCAATGATTTACCAAAAGTTACCAGACATGCAAATCAGCTGCTATTTGCAGATGATTTGAAATTATTTCATTGTATTAAAACGCATGAGGACAGTCTTAAATTACAAGGTGATATAGATAGGGTCGTAGAGTGGAGCAGGTTAAACAAATTAGATTTTAATGTGTCGAAATGTATGGTGATATCGTTTACTCGGAAACGCAGACCTCTTGAACAAACCTACACACTTAACAGCTGTTCTATAAAACGAGTCACAGAAGTAAAGGACCTTGGAGTAAAGCTAACAAGTGATCTATGTTTTCGGGAGCAAATAGATAGCGTGTGTAAGAAGGCTTACAGAAACTTGGGGTTCATACTCCGGACGGCTAGGAATTTAAATGATATTAATACGGTTGTAGTCCTGTATAACGCCTTGGTACGAAGTCACCTTGAGTCGAATGCATTCATTTGGGCCCCCCACGAAATTAAATATAAGCTTATGCTGGAGAGAATCCAAAACAAGTTCACGAGACACATTTACCACAGACTGTATGGGGTGTATCCATACTATCCTCTCATGTATCCTTCCTTATTCGTTTTAGGAATGGTAGGGTATAATGAGCTGAGAGTGAGGCGAGAATTTGCACTGGTTCTTTACTTATTTAAAGTGCTGGTAGGTAAAGTCGAGAATGGGACGGTGCTGGAGTTGCTGCGCATACGTGTCCCCGACCGGTACGTATGGCAGCGCCGCCGGCCTGAGCTACTTTGTGTGACGCGCGCGCGCACCGCGCTGCTCAGCAAGTCCCCGATGTCGCGAGCGCTCAAATACCTTAACTTGATTGCCAACCAGATGGATTTGTTTTGTTGCACTTTGAGTGGCTTCACAAAGACTGCTTTGCATACAATTAGTTATGAGGTAATTGATTAAATAATAAAGGATAATGCTTGTATAGTTGGTAAATATTTTTAGGTTGAATAAGCTGCACTATGTATTAGGTCTAACCTGTAATGTAGATGTAAGTTTTAGATAAATAAATAAATAAATAAATTCTGATAGAGCAGTCTTGACCGACATCGAGAATTCCATTCCTGGTCAATGAGCTCATGTACACTTTGCTGTCTGGGCAAAATATGCGCACCGCGCATTCCTCGCAGCAGGTGTAAATCCATTTGTTATTGTTATGTAACCTGATCCACTGCTCGTCACACGCGGCCGGGTGCAGACTTGGTTCCGTAGGTTACTGTTTGGAGATTATATTCCTTCAGAGGCATTTGTGGTGAGCTTCTCCAAATGATCCTTGTGAGATGCTGATCTGACTCTCTGATGAGGATTTGTCGAAACATCTTCTCGATGTCAGCTGTGATGACATACTTATGTTGACGCCATCCCAAGATGAGGCTGTGTAGGTCCTTTTGTAGATTAGGGCCTTGTTCCATCAGATCGTTGAGACTAAATCCGGATGAGGTTTGTGATGACGCATTAAATACCGTCCTCAGCTTTGTTGTTGTGGAGTCAATTTTCAATACGCCGTGATGTGGTAGGTAACAGGATACCGCATCAGTTGTGTTTGTGACTTCCTTCATATGATTCATTGACTCATAATCTTTCATAAACTGTTTGTAGCTTTCGGAAAATTCTTCCTTTCTTGCCATCTTGCTCTCCAGATTGTGAAATTGTGCGACGGCTTTCGGCCTTGAGCTTCCTAGCTTATCTTCAAAGTTGGGTTTCATTGGGATGGCGACTTCATATCTTCCATCTGATAATCGCCTCGTTGTTGCTTGATACAGATCTTCGCAGTACTGTTCGTCATGTGTGAGGTTTGAAGTAGAGTCACCAATCTCTTCTAGTTCCCAGTATTGTGATAAGTCTTCTAAGTTGTTAATAACGACGTGACAGTGAAATGTCTTAACATTTCCAGACAGGATCCACCCGAGCTTTGTCTGTTGAGCTATGGGCGCCGTGTCCGGCCCTTTGATGAGACCACTCATTATTACGTCTGAGTACACGCTAGCGTCCAGGAGGAAGTCGATGGATTTCGACACATTGTAGTCTGGATCGGCTAGCTGTATGTAAGCTAGGTGTGGCCATTGTTGTTTGCTGAATGAAGCATTGGGCAGGTTGTTGGTCACTCGGTTGATAACCAACGCTTGTGTTGTTAATTGATGATCGCCGTAGATTGATTCGATGTGCATTGAAACTATGCCTTTGCTTTGCTTCGAACCATTGCCAATTCCCGATACCGATGCGTGGAAGCGTTGTCGTTGTAATCCCAGCATCTGCGCGGCATTTTCGGAGATCAATGACGTCTGAGCTCCTTGATCCAGCAGTCCTCTCATTGTGATGTAAGATCCATCGGAAGCCCTTACTTTGATCGTTACAGTAGTTAGTAAGATCTCTTCGTCGTCGGTTGCTACGTAGTTTACGTTATGTTGTCTGTTTCCATGGCCGCTTGTTGATGTACGCGGCAATGTATGTGCACTAGACTCCAGTAAAGTGGGGCGTGCGTCAGCAGGTGGCGCGCCACTTCGTTTCGATATTGCGTCATGAAGTAATGTGTTGTGATTTTGCTGACAGACTCGGCACCGTTTTACCGAAGTGCACTGGTCGTTGGTGTGCTTGTAGAGGCAGTTTTGGCAAACGTTTAATTGCCTTACTAACCTCAATTTGCCATCTGGGTCTTTGTTACTGAACTTGTCGCATAGAAACAGAGTGTGGTTCTGATTGCATAATGGGCAAGTCTTGTTAGACGTCTGCGATGTATGAGCCTGGTATTCCTTCTTTGGATATTTCCCATAGTTCCCGTATTTGTTGAAACCTTGATGATGAGTGGTTTGCTTCTGCTGTGGTGGCGGTAGCTCCTTGTCTCTTTTGTTTATTGGTTCCAAAGCGGTAAACTTTGATTCGAGGAAATCCATAAGCTCTTTAAGCTCTGGTATGTCGCGAGGCGATCTGCGAGACTCTTTGTAGTCAATGTAACTCTCGCTGTCCAGTTTCTTGGCAATTAGATGTACCAACAGAGGATCCCAGGTAGATGTGTCAATTCCCAGGTTCTTTATGGCGTGTATGCACTCCGACAATGTATCGAAGAGGCGCTTGATTTCAAATGACGTTTGTTTCTGTATGTTCGGCTGGTTAAGGAACAGCTCGATCTGCCTGGTGAAGAGAAGCTGTGGATTGTTGTATCGATGTACCAGCAGTTCCCATGCCGTGTCGTAGTTGTCCGTTGATGTATGTAGGTGCTGAATGAGTCGCTCTGGTTCTCCCTTCAGCTTTCCTTTCAAATGTTGCATTTTCTGACTCTTGCTTAAACCATTGTTATTGTGGATTGTTTCAATGTAGAGGTCGTAAAATGTCGGCCACTGCGTGAAGTTGCCTGTGAATACTGGTATATCCAGCTTAGGCGTCGCATGTTCCAAGTGGGCCGTTGATGCTAGTTTCAGGTAGTATGAGTCTTCGAACGAGTAGAATTGCTGATCGTATTCTTCATTCGATCCTTGCAGAATATTGTCGATTTGTAGATGTAGGGCGTCTATAGTCTTCCAGCGCTTCTGTAGGTTCTTGAGCTCATCTTCTAATTCCATTTGTCTCGAATGTTCTCTACGTTTAGGCTCATTACGACTCGGTTGAATGCTCTGAAGTTGGTTTGTTGCATGGACAGCATGTCCGACACTTCATTTGATGTCTTGGAAGTGCTGGAGGACGCCGTCGGTACCGAGGGTATGGTTTGCTTGATTGCAGGAGCGTTAGACTTCTGGGCCGGCGGCTGTGACGGTCGGAAATCCATCTCTGATGCCGGCGGGAATGTTGTAATTTTGTTGCGAAAGGAATCGACATATTTACGTGTTTGTTCGAATTGTTTCTCCGCGAAGTATGGCTCGGTTTCGCTTGCGTAGACTTGTAGTTTTTGATTGTTATTTTGAAACTCGGTCCAGAGTTTATCCAATGTATCCAAACGCTCGCGTAGGTACTCGCGCGTCTTTCGGACCTGGGAATCCTTTCCGAAGTTCCTTTCCAATATCTTGATGTTTTCAAGTATTTCTTGTTGGCGGCTTAGTAGACTCTCCATGACGCACACAGTTGTTGAATTTTCTTGCTGTGCTGATTCGATAAATGCTTCGCTTGCGTTCTCGTTCGCTGTTGCGAGGGCGAGTTGTGAGCAAACTCTGGTATTTGTACTTGATGAATGCTGTATGCTGGTGTCCCACTTGTGTGACAGGTCGCTGTTGCGGGCCGGTCAATGTGTGTAGGACTGTTGCTAGCTGCTGCTGTATCCCAGGACGCTGTTGCGATGGCTGGGCTCTGATGTGCTGGTTGCTGGGACTTCACACGGCGATTGTCACGGCGCGCGATGTCCTTGTTTTGCTCGAAGGACCAAAAACTGTAGCGTGTGTACAGTAATAATGTATTGTAGTGTGATTGATAGGTTGATTCCAAACTCAATGACTGCTGTTTTGAGAATGCCATTTATTGTATACTTATTCTAATAAAGTTACCTCGGTTAGCCTAGATAAATATCTACACAATGCATAATAATTAAGTGCTGTACGAGTGCTGACATAGCTCGTACAGCTGGCCAGCTGCAAGTTTGTTAAAAAAGTTTGTCTTACGTTCCCACAGTGACCAGTATCTAAACTACTAATGAACATAACAATTTTTTTGTCCCACATTTATGGAATACAATGTCGTGTATGGTTTGATAACAAATAAACAAGATTAAATTACCGAATTCCGCTAATGGTACTACCATAACTAAGTTTTTTGTGGTCAATGAGGGGGTGTCTTTATTTATGTGACCACCACTGTATATACTACTTAAAAGAATATGCAACATATTGAATATTATTAAAAGCTTTTATTTAACTTGCACTGTATATGGGTGGATTCGTGGGTGGGTGGGTGTGCGTGTTCGTTCGTGGGTATCATCAAAAATGTCGGCTTGAATTTGACCCACTTCCCGTTATCCGATTAAGCTGATTTTTTGCACACCGACGTAAGTCGCATGTCAATGCAATATTAAGTATGGTAACATGGGGCTGATCTGACGATGGAGACGGATCCTGACCATAGGATCTGAGGTTCCAGTAGCCGTAAACCTATCGTGTTTGGGCTCATTAAATAGGTATTGATGAGTAGTTTGTGACGGTATGATAATAATCAGGGTCTGATGATGGAGACGTAAGATGACTATAGGATCTGAGGTTCCAGTTGCCGTAAACCTATCGTTTTTTACTCATCAAGTAGGTATTGATGAGAAGTTTGTGACGGTATGATGATGATCACGGTCTGATGATCCATCATCAGACCGTGATCATCATCATACCGACTTAGGATGACCATAGGACCATAGGATCTGAGGTTCCAGTAGCCGTAAACCTATCGTGTTTGGGCTCATTCAATAGTTCTTGATGAGTAGTTTGTGACGGTATGATGATGATCAGGCTCTGATGAAGATTTTAGCATTGAAAACAAATTAATATTGTAAAACCAAACTTGCATCAAAACCGTACTTAGTTTTTATTTATTCTGTCTCGTAATCAAAATCAGATGTCAGAAATTAAATTCTCGACTATGAATCGTTACTGTCACTTTAATTATCACTAAAAAAATAATAAAAACGAAGAAAAGAAATAAATAAAGTGTATCAAAACTTGATCAAAACATTTTGCGTTTTCTTTGACGACGGCTGAAGGTCGCCATATAAAATATTCTAATATATACGTTGTGACACGACCGACACGACTCACACACACACACATACAGACTGTATATCGAATGTTGTTGAATATTTAACTATAAAAAAAAACAAATCTGGCAGAAAAGATATTTTGTTTACAACACTTCATTTTGCGCAGAGTAGGAAACACGTTTTTAATTTCTATTTTCCAAAAAAAATTACATTTAATTCATCTTCTTGCCCCCCCTGCCCCTACCTGGGTACGCCCTGGATGACCCGGTTTTGGCCATCCTAAGAGATTTCTCCACTTTGAGGCCTTCATAATTTGTAGTTGTATAAAAAATATAATAAAAATATAAGTCATTTTGTGCCAGTTCTGGCCAGGTTTACCCCTTTTTTGGCCACATCGTGTGCCAGTTCTGGGCATCACAAATAAAACAAAAATAATTTTAAAATAATAAAAAATGTGTCATTATAAATTGGTATTGGATCGTGTTTTGCCATAACACACCAATCCACTACTGGCCAGTTGTAGATTGACACGTTCTGGAAGAACACAATTCAATTATTAGGTACTTAATATTATATTAGCAATTCAGTAAAACACACAACAAATTACAGAACTAGACAATTTAATATATTATTGTGAGGTAATTAGGTACTCAGTTTTTATTGAATAAGTAAATATTGAGGTTTTATATGTCATATATGTCTGGCAAAAACTTCTCCATTTCAGTAACTTTGAAAAAACCTCTGTTATTTTGCTTGACAGGTGAATTTACAACTTCCACGATATCGTTCATTGTGTACCAAATTCTATCTGGTCTTTCTGGCCACCGGAAAGTATTGTTGGTAGATCATACCATTGTACTAATTTCGTAAAGGCCTGCAACATAATTTTTCAATTCTTTCAGAAAGCTGCTTTGAGCATTATTTTTTTGTATTAATTAAGATGAAGTTAATAATAATAATAAAATTTATTAATATCTTATAAACTAAAACGTCTGAAATAAAGCCGCCTGCAATATTTCAAAAATACACAAAATTATAGACCCAAATATATTTAATTAATATCTAGTGATTTAATTTTTTCGGGTAATAGAAGTCTGATTATTATTTTTCAACACGCCTACCATTGTACTAATTTCGTAAAGGCCTGCAACATAAGTTTTCAATTCTTTCAGAAAGCTGCTTTGAGCATTAATTTTTTGTATTAATTAAGATGAAGTTAATAATAATAATAAAATTTATTAATATCTTATAAACTAAAACGTCTGAAATAAAGCCGCCTGCAATATTTCAAAAATACACAAGTCTGATTATTATTTTTCAACACGCCTGCTCGTAAACTGGTTCTTTGTAGCAAGGCATATAGGGCTACAATAGCGCATTTTGCAACCTAGTGCTTTTACTTTGCATTTTTTTTTTCAATCTCAGGTGCGAGTTTTTTATGCCTACAGACAATGCATATTTTTGTGAATAATTTAGCACCGAGTATAATATTATTATGAAACAATCATCTTTGGCGGTGCTGCCTGTGCCTTTATCGACAACTGCGCGAGCCAGCTCGTGAAAAAAGAAGAAAGCGCGCCAATTTGCACAAATCTTTGGTAGCGTTTTTATTGATAAGATTTATTATTAAAAATGTCGACAACAACAAGTAGTGAAGAAGAGCAAATAGTTTTAACCCCGTCAGAAATACTCAGCGAATCACGTTTAGGTAGTCTTACTTGTAATTATCAATCTGGAGGGTGAGGTGCGAATATAATTGCAAGTATCCTCTTGGTGTAGATGACGGAAGTAAATTCCACGGATATAGATCACACAATGTTTATTCAGTTCTAGCCACAGATCAATTTACAAGCAAGCGCAAACACAACCAGCACAGTACATAGCAGTAAGTGAAGCGAGTTAGGTACTAGCGTTAAGCATGAAATATGTCGCGGTCGATAGCGGAGCGGTTGGAAAACGAGCGTGCACTTCGCGTCGTGGTGTGGTATCGACTGGTGGGACCCGGTCGCTCGCAGTCTCGCACCCAGTGTTACCAGATCAAAATTATACACTACCGTGTTGACAGTTTAAAAATACGGTGTTTCAGCCCCAAATTACCGTGTATAGATTTAAAAATACCATGCAGTTTAAAAATACGGTGTTTCAGCCCCAAATTACCGTGTATAGATTTAAAAATACCATGCATATTACCGTGCAACATCAAGAGAAAATGACATATTTTTTAATATTATTTATTAATTCTTAATCATCTAAAGTAACAACTTCTCGCTCGTATATGGCTGCAGTCATTTTTTTTAACATGTCCTTAGATGGTATGAAATCCACACAGCTCTTTCCACTCCTGTGTATAGATTGTTGAGCAAGAATATTTCCCTTTATGGTTCTTGTAATTAACTAATATTCTTTTCTTTGTTTTAATGTAATTTACTTGACTAAACAGTCTTTCACATGCAGCATTAGAATGTGGTAAACACAGGATACTCAGCATAAAAGCAGGCAAAAGCTTAAACTTCTCTTTATTTTCATCCTTTAGTTGAGCTATCTGTGAACAATAACAAAATGTTTTGTGTCGAACAAAATTAAAAGTATTGTTTCACTGTTTAATGCACTGCGCACTTGCCAAACATCAAACACCAACAAAACTATCGAAGAAAAAAAGAGTACCGTGCGAGTTGCGAGAAAGCGATTCATTCATTCATTTAATATACAACCAATTTTCATATACACTGATAGTTTTACTAGTGGCCCGGGCAAAGGGCATACTTTTACATTTAGACGTATTTTGATGATCGGGGAATCGGGGAAGTCCCCGGCGGTAGAGTGGTGAAGCGAAGCGGCGACTTGATGTTGCCAGCATATAAAGCTGGATTTTCGTTTCGTTTTACGTATATGTTTTTAATAAAATTAATACTTCATAATTATTTACATATTAACTGTCAAGGTAATTCATAATTAAAAATACCGTAGAAAATGACACGGTAGTGAAACATTACCGTATACCGTGTTTTAGCCAAAAATATCGTGCATCTACGGTAATTACCGTGTACCTGGTAACACTGCTCGCACCCCGTGCGCCGGCGACGCCTATTAGTTACACAATAGCAAAGGAATGCGGCTCCGCAGCTCGTTTCCATAGGATCGTGTGATAGATTGAATTTACTTATTTACTTTTTTATATAATACTATATTTATGTACTATGTTGATATAATGCTTTGCATAATGCTTTGTATATTTGTATCTAAGTATATAATAATAAATAAATCATATAATTATGATCGCCATATCACTCCCCCGCTGAGACCGTTGCTACGGGCGATAGAAATTTGGAAAATGTACCCGCCGACCAGACCGTGTTCTCCTTATGTCGATGTCGCTCTGATTGTGAGGTGGAGGTTGTGTTTTATCTGGTTGTCTTCGGGTTTCCTCGTCCAAAAGGTAAGCGGGTTTTAAACGATCTATCGACACAGTGTTTGGTCTACCCCTTAGCATGATCTTGAAATATTTATCTCCCCTTTCTATGACTTGGTTGATATTAAGCCAGCCACACTCTGTACAGTCCCTTCAAAAACATAATCCATCCCAAACGTCAGTGTCTGATTTGTCTTCAAGATGGTCACCTCACAAAGATCCGGATGATGATCTAAAATAATCAGTTGGGCTCTCTTGGCAAGCCAATCTCTTCCTATCCAAAGTGCAATTGCTTTTAATGTCCACTAGTCCAATTGACTTTCTGAGGCTTGTATGACAACGTAAGCTTGTTTGCTGCATGCCAGGCAGCCGTAAGACATCACAACTTCAAATGAGCAGGAAGCATGAATTGAGACCAGGGAAGTATCTGTTTTAGTAGTGACAAATAGCCCAAAAGTCATGAAGGTTGGGTGTCTCACGATCCGATCAAAAGCCATTTTTTCTGCATCCACAATGTAGTTGAAATACTGCTTCGATCCTCGCAGTAAACCAGATTCTGGAACTTTACAGGCTTCTTTGCACTCAGATGACCAACAGTAAACCTCACTGGTCTGAAAAGCTATCTGATTTGAGTCAAATAGCCCTATCTGGAGATCACCTATCATACTAGAAGACAAATCACCCAACTGATTGGCATGAACGTTCCATGTCGAACCCTCTGCTGACTAAATGAGGTATTCGTTTTGATAAAAGGTTGGCCTGGATGGATTGAGTATGGAGATCTTGGTGCCTGTGCTAGATTCAGACGAAACTATATTTGAGCTAAAGATCATAGAATTTATATCGCCCGCATGAGATATATATGACAATTTGACTGCCCAGTCGTTCTTAATTCGCCTGTGCACAGTGTATAGCCCGCCTATTGGCTGCATGATGTATTTGTACCATTTACACTGGCCATAATATGAGCAAAAGGAACAGTAGTCACTGCCTTGCATGCAACCATAGCTTATTACAGCACCACTGACCTTTTCTTCGCCAACCCAGGACTCATGCACGGAATCAGACAGGCAATTGTTCTGACCACAATTTCCGGCAGCATAACACCTCCAGGGCGCATTTATCACTTCCAATGAATAGTTGGATGTCCTATACATCGGAGTATATGTGTCAATTGAGAAAGTTGATTGTATCATGATTTTATCAACCTTTCCATCCAAATACTTTAGGCACAGAGTTTGTCCTTCTGTCATATGGTAGAGGCCGGTGAACAGAGTTGTGTAGGAGTCGTCAGAGTATATCTTGTTCTCAGATGACACATATGATGTGACATCACATGCTCTGGCCATCCCATCCGACATGATTGCAGCTAGGCCTAACACCCCCACGATTTTATTATAAGAGGTATTGCCCCTTGCCTGGCGTGATGTGCTTGGGCCTGGCTGGGGGTTATCAGAGCAATTGCTATCAGCCCCATCCTTAGCCAGCTGACTTAGATCAGGATACAAGCAAGCAGGTTCTGCATGCACCTCTGATCATTTTCTTGCTCACTGTCACTATCCCGATGGTTGAGGTATTTCCTCATTTTCATGGCTTTCCTCCTGTTTTCAAGAATTTTTGATCTCCTCATTGAGATGGCAATTTCCCCAACTCTATACATGCACTTGGACATCAAACTGTATTTTGAGAACAAGAATGCTACCAACAGGACAGTCAGCAGGGTGGCAAACCCAGATATGACTAAAGGCAACGCCAAGGATCTGCATTGCATGATGGTCTCATTGTGACTACACCAGATACAATCATCACAACCATTGAAATTGCTGACCAGACCTATGGCACAATCTTCACATGTCATTCGAACATAGCCGTAAAACCTCATCATTCGAACGGATTCAGGTGTATACCTCTCTTCCCCTCCATTGAATTGGAAGTAACATTTAGGCATAGAGCCTACTGATATCATAGTCCCGTGGTTGAAAGTGACTGATGGACAGCACCATGCCACCCCCACCATTAGCAATAAATACAACAGAATCTTCAACATTTTACTTTGCTATGAGACGTCTGTGTGAAAAATAAGCTGAAAAATAAGCTCTAAGCTCATATCCGGGTATTGCAATATTGGGGCATTAACGAGTAGCTCTTTACACTTCTGAAAGGCCTCCATGTACTTTTGGTCAATTATCACCTTTCGACCCTTCTTTAAACACGCTGTAAGAGGTTGGGTGATTTTGGAGAAATCCTTAATAAATTTTCGATAGTAGCCAATGAATCCTAAAAATCGTTTAATTTCTGTTTGTGTACGTGGTATGGGGTAATGCAGTACTGATTTAATTTTGTCATCATTTGGTTTTAGCCCGTCTTTCGTGAGTGTATGTCCTAAGTATTGAACCTCTTTACGCAATCTTGTGAAATTCTGAACGTAACTCCTTTAATGTTGATATGCTACCTAGCACCATATCCGCCGATATCTCATCTGTGAGTGCATTTTGAGAGTAATTGTAAATTACTTGCAACCTAGCAAAGATCGCATCCCGTTTCCCGGTCAAATCTTTTAACTTTACTTCGTTAGTATCAACCTCATTCGCATCGTCGAACTTCTCGTCATCCCCCTTTACATCTTTCTTTGGCGGCATGACAATAAAATATTAGAATTCACTACGACCGAATGTACACAATTACCGCGGCACGCTAAACGCAATGGAATGCTGTGACGGCGTTCAACCTTTGTAAATGACGGTAGATGTATATTACTCGTTAGCGATCTCGAGGGAAGCGGAAAATATATTATGTAAAAGCGGTAAATGAGCGCGGTAAATAAAGAATATTTCAATACTCTAGGTATAATCTACTTGATTTAGTGGGAGAAGAAGTAAGCAAGTACTAGACTACTAGCTGGCGCTAATGGACGGTGGGATTGGAACGGCTTGGTACCGTGAATTCTACCTACTTTATTCCGCGACTAATCACGGCTCGAAGAACCAAAAATGATGAAGCGACCACCAAATCGTATGATAGGGACTACTTTCAATTTAATATAAATAAGTAAACTCACGGATTGCCAAACCACTTGTTGTTTCGTACACCAGTCACACAGTTACGAGTTCTTGAATCTTCCTTCTTCTTTGCCTGGATGATCTCTTCACGGCTTAGGAAGCGGTTTAGACGGCGGCGGAACGATATAAATATAATAATTAACTAAATAGTCCGTAATCAGCGGTTATTTTATTGGCACTCGCGGCGATAGCGAAGCAGGAAGCGTCTATTCCGTGGGCAAAACCATACGGAACTGCCTGAACCACCTGCGCATACGATTTTTATTAATGAAGAAAAGAGATGCCACTATGTGGCGCAAACAATATCGATCAATACTTTGGGGAATGATGGTGCCCATCATTATGAACAACTTTCCCCAAGAAACATATGGTCGCAGATAAACAAAAATTTTGGGTCTCCCATAGTAAATTGAAAACAGCTGATCGGGGCAATGTACTGGAGAAAGAATATTTTTTTTCATTTGCGACTATATGTTTCTTGGGGAAAGTTGTTCATAATGATGGGCACCATCATTCCCCAAAGTATTGATCGATATTTTAAAGTCACCTTATATATCGGACGGCGAACCATGCTTCCATTCAGCACACAGCTTTATGTGTTCACTATTTACTGACATCAAGAAAGTTAGGAAATAGTGTCAAGAAATAGTATGTTTACCATTGAAATTGTTACAACATAACCTAATATGAGCTAAATCAAAATCAAATCAAATAAGTTTATTTGCATGATTTTTGGTAACAATATTGGATCTTAATTTTATACATTTTCATCGCAAAAATCTGCCTTTTCAGGCGTGCAAATATTGATTATAATAAATTAATTTTAAGTCATCACATTATTCAATTAAATTAAATAGTTCTAACATTTTATCAGAGAAAACATATAATTCACACTTCAATTAAATGAAATCTAACATTTTATCATAAAAATACATAATTCACACTTCAATGTCATAAGTAAATAAGTTATAGTACTATAAATAATTTGTAATTAGGTACACTATTTCTGAGTTGACATTATTTGTCCCTAATAAGATACTCATTGATAGAATAGAAACAACGACAGATGAGCCAATCATGTAATTTAGTTTTAAACAAATTAAATCGTAGATCTTTCAATTCTGCTGGTAGGGCATTGTATATTTTTATTGCCATATGAAAGACATTTTTCTGGACAGAAGTTAATTTGCATTTATGAACAAATAACCTCTCTCCAATGTTTTCTCTTTGGGTTCGAATTGTCATTTCTTTATTTTTAGGAAAATATGTAGGATGTTTTCTAACAAAAATTACTATTTGTTTGATATATAGACATGGCAATGTCAGTAGTTTCAATTTGATGAACAATGGCTTGCAAGTGTCTCCAACATAGGCTCCTGAGATAACTCTCACACATTTCTTTTGTATTTTAAAAACTTTTTCTATTTCTGTCGAGTTACCCCATAATATCAGTCCATATTGTAGAATGGACGCGACATATGCGTGGTAAGCGTTCAGTGCGACTTGTTCCGAGATTGTTTCTTTGAGACGGCGGAGAGCGAATACGAATCTGTTTAATTTTGTAGAGATTACGTCTATATGAATTTTCCATTTGCAGAATTTGTCCAAATAGAGACCTAAAAATTTTGTGGAGCTGACTTCTTCTATTTCTTTGTTATTGTACGAAATATTTAATTTAAGTGGTTGTCTTTTTTCAGTGTGAAATTGCATCATCTTTGTTTTATTAATATTGACATTTAGATTATTTTTGTTTAGCCAATTTATTATTTCAGTCACTGTGTTATTAATGTTTGCTTCGAAGTTACCTAAGTCGTCACCTTTAATAATCACGGTTGTGTCATCTGCGTATAGGATAGTCTCATTAATCGTAACATCAGGCAAGTCATTAATATATAACAGGAATAAACTTGGTCCCAAAATACTTCCCTGAGGAACTCCATATTCATTTCGTTCGTATGAAGATTTATATTTCTTCAGTTTATTATTTTCATCAAATCTCGAAATGTCTGTACATTGACATCTATCTTTTAAATAGCTTTTTATCCATTCATTTGCTATACCTCTGATTCCGTACTTTTCTAGTTTATCATTGAGCAGACCATGGTGCACAAAGTCGAAAGCTTTGCTCATATCAAAGAAGAGTGCAACGACAGGTGTTCCAGAGTCAATACATTCGGTTATAGATTTTACTAATTGGAAGTTTGCTAGTGTGGTTGATTTATCTTTAAGGAAACCGTTTTGTTCTGGTCTTATAATATTATATTTTTCCAGATAACCATTGAGTCGTTTTAAGAAAACCTTTTCTACAACTTTTGAAAGAATTGGTATGAGCGTTACTGGTCTGTATTGGTTTGGGTTTGTTTTGTCTCCGTGTTTAAATAGTGGCTTAACAATAGAATGTTTAAGTTTTTCTGGGAAGATACCTTGACTGAGGGAGAGATTTATAACGTGACTCAAGGCGTGTATAATATAAACTGCACATTTTTTTAAAATACGAGTTGAAAATTCATCATAACCCACCGAATTTGTATTATTGATGGACATTATTACTTTCTTTATCTCAACGGGGTCGGTTGGTTGAAGAAATATATTGGAGTTGTGATTTTCAATATTTGTTATGTTTGTTCTTTTAGGATTCTCTATTTTTGTAAGATTAATGAAATAATTATTGAATGCGGTCGCAATGTCAAAGGGGTTAGTATATTTTACATCGTTATGAGATATTTCTTCAATGTCATTATTGCCTAAGTTTTGTTTAAATACATGCGTTTTGATGAGATTCCAAATAGCTTTTATTTTGTTATTTGTATTCAATATGAAGTTCTGGTTGCCTATTCTTTGTGATTGTAAAATACATTTTCTAAGTATGTTAGAATAGTTTTTGTACTGGGTTTTATACGTTACTTTATTATCTTTCGCCATCTGATATTGGAAATATAACTTTCGTTTATTTGCGCTGCACTTTTTTATACCTTTAGTAATCCATCTTGTTTTGTTCGATTTTGTAGTTATTTTAGCTTGACATTTTGGGAAACAGAGATTATAGAATAATATGAGAATCTCATGAAATTTATCGAATGCCTCATTTGTCTCATTACATTCCCGAACTTCATAGAATGTGAGTGATGATATGCAATCTATGAACTTCTCTACATTTTCTGCACTAAAATCCCTTTTTTCTTCGAACCAAAAACTCTTTACGGTTTTTAATTTCATCGGGATTTCCAAGGTTTGACCTGTGTTATGGTCTGAGAGGCCAAGGTTATGTACGGTACCTGTCGCAGACTTAATGTTGCTGTCAATGAGATCTACGCAAGATTTTTGTCTCGTTGCCTCTATTATATGAGATTTCAAGTTATATTGTTCTAGTAATTGTTTAAGCCTTATCGAGAAACTGTTTGTTTTTAGGATATCTATGTTTAAGTCTCCTGTTATTATTATTTTCTTCCTATCTTTCTTTGTCAATTTTTTTAATAATTCATCTAATTTGTTAAAAAATATATCTATGTCAGACTTTGGAACTCTATAAATGCACAATATTACCAGTTTATTATCTATTATTTCTATACCACAGCACTCAAAATGTCTTTTTACAGTAAAATCTTTTGTAATACTCAAGTTTGTACAATTTATACGTTTATCAATTAGGATACAGACTCCTCCACGTTTTATATCAATTCGTGAATAAAATGAAACCAGATTATAATCTTTTAAAACTAGGTTGTTTTCATCTCCAGACTTTATGAATGTTTCTGAGAGACAGATGATATCAATATGTTTACCATTATTATTAAATTCGTCAAGTGTACGATTTCTTTATCTACAAGTTTATACGATTTCTTTATCTACAAGTATATTATTAATGCTATTAAAAAATCTGAAAAAACCACAAACATAATAAATACTGTTTGTTAGGCTCAAAACCAAATCCTTTTATTCGGAAAGAAGAAAAGTACAGTAAATGTTTTTTATTGTTAGATAAAGCACCCAATCATACAGATCACATTCAATTACAAAAACTGCTGTAAGTAGACCAATGCTGTAGGTTTGTTAGGAGGCACAACGATGCAGATAACATTTGACTATAAAACAAACACACATATATATTTAGAAGACACACATATATGCAAAAATATAGAGGCACATATTCATCCCAGAAGAGGGACATGCAGACATTCATAAATCATCACATCATACAACACAGACATACTCCTTCATTCACCTTTCAGTGGATGAGTGACAAGGTAACGGATATATGCATTATGTTGACGTCGAAGGAAGGAAACGTCGTGAGGAAACCTTTTTATGGGAGCTAATTGCTGGGCTGATGATTCTTTATTGTACATCAAAGTAACGTCGATGGGCAAGCCCCCTGTTCCAATATAGCAATACAAGACGAAATCAGACGGTAGGATAAAAAAGACGATTGGCACACGGACTGTCGCGACTGAGGAACATGTACTCAGATAATTCTTTATTGGACAACAAGTAACCCATTCCTACAGCAGATAATTCTTTATTGGACACACAGTAACACATGATGCTCCGGCAGCGGTTGATTCTTTATTGGACATCAAAGTAGCCTAGAAATGTTCCGGACCCGGTTCGGCGACCGTGTGATAGAGTTTGAAGCATGGCTTCTCACAACACAAAGCCACCCCGCAGTCCGTACACTCCCAGGTAGTCTTGGTGTTGCGGCGACACGCTTTGCACCAAACGCATATTCCACGGCCAACATTGGACTTATGTTTAATGGCTGCTATCCTCTCGAGATCCATCGAGTCTTTTATCTTAGACGGGAAATGTCGCTCCGTAAGTCGCGCCTCGAGTGGCTCACCATGAGACATCGCGGAGTGTCGTTGCAGGAACATTGGCGGGATGCCTATCAAGAATAGACTGGACCAAGGCCAAACGAAAAGTAAGGGACTCCACCCTGGCCCCGGTACTCTTCTCCACCAATATCCGGGCATTTTGGATGGACACGTTGAGGAACCTTTTGAACAGCTTCTTAGTCCACTTCCCATTGCTTTCCTCGACCAGATAGGGCTCCAACATCTGGTCCATCATATCCACTCCGCCCATACCACCGTTGTAGTCCCCGACGAGCTTCAACTTGTATTGGGCGGAGCGACCTAGTTTTGCCTCCGTCTGGAATGTGGCCGTGTCGTGGAATGTGGACAAAAGGTGTAATCGCTTGCGATCCATCAACGCCATGGTTACGACGTCGCCGGACTGGCGCGCAACAAATTCACCCTCATTAAGCGACGGTAGTCAAAGGGTAAATACTAGTCCAAGTATCATATCTTGACATCAGAGCCAGGTGGTAAGTCCATTTTTGCAACTTTTCAGGAGAGCCAAAATAAAGTTTAAACTTACTAAAATTCAAACAGAGTTGCTTATTTTGGAATCCAATTACCTTTTTGTGTGGCTAGTTTAATGACAATACAAAAGTGTGTAAGCTTTTGTGATGTGTGGTATGGTATACCATTAGAAAGGGCTAAACTGAAAAAGTTTCTAAAGTGATTTTAAAAACTTACTACCTAGATATTAGGTTTTGTCTAGCAGAATTCTGAAAAAATATAAATATCTTGACGATTAACTGTTTATAAACTTTCGAAGTCATTAATTTAATTTTTATGTACCAGTTGTTAGAAGTATTAAGTTATTTAGAAAGACTCAACTAAGAGTGTTGTCGGCATTTTCTTTTCACCAATAGCACCCTTTTACAATGATATTTATTTACATATCATCCATTACAACGAACGATTATATAACACGAGTCCACGACAGATGAAACTACTCTATGAACATCTAAAAAATACATGTAAAATGCTATTTTTTTTCTTGTTTGGATGGGAACAATTAAATTTAATTGTTACAAAGTTCATTATTTGTTAACAGTTAATATCATTAATAGACATGAGATGACCTATGATGTTAGAAGTGAGAAGTAGACATGAGTTGACACATGATGTAGGTTTACTACGCTAGTAGAAATCGTCAAAATTAGCAACTGGATTTGTGGTGGTTGAAATTTTCACAATATATAAAAGAAAAAAAGTATAATTATAATAGCTTACACTGCAACGTGGCCCTTACGTTCGTCGCTGAGACAGAAAAGTGAAAAAACGTGTGCTTTTTACAAAAAAACATAAAAACCGCTGATGATTTATTTTAAGCTTTATATAAATAAGTGTTGTATGAGGTTAAGTAATAATTATTTAATTAAAATCACTTTTTAAAAACTCCTTATTTTTCAATAAAATTATTTTGTACTCGTATGAGTGCAGCGGGCTTATATTCCAAAACTTTCATGTAAGCAGGCGAGAACATCGGCCGTTATTTTAAAAATGTCTGCTAATACATAATACTACAAGCGTCATGCCTTGTGCCCACTTAAGGCAAGATCATCGAGCGATTATTCATACTTTGTCAATTTTTAGTGCTACAGTCCACACGTACATAAAAGATGCAGTCCGATATACAAAAAAAAACTCCCGTCTGACGAAGACGGAGGTTACGCTCCCTTTGTAACCACTTAAGAATAAGAATAAGAATAATTGATTGTGCAAAATAACACGGTTTACATATTTCAGGTCCCTGCCTCCCAAAGTAGGAAAACCTGTATCATGGGAGACAGTTACTTTCCAGTGGGTACAAATATTTTATTTTTTTACTATACTAGGTACTTAACTATTTTATGCTTATGTAGGTAATTAACCTTTGACGTCCCGCGCACGCAAACTGTCAGAATCCACTGCATCCCGAGGTGCGCCGGGCGTCGAAAACCGGCTTGCACGATATCGCGTCCGCGGGAGTTAACCGCCCACTCGATCCGCGCGTTATCGCGTCCACGGGAGTTGACGTCCACAATCTTTGCCGTATACAGGATGATGTATTAGGCATACAAAACTAGTTGTGGTTCAGGTAATCATACTAAAATAGGTACTTTATGAATGAAACATGTGCAGTAAAGTTATCCCAGACCTTGTTCCTGTGATATATTTCAGTAGCTTTTTCCCACGGCTTAGCTTGCTCAGTCTATCAGATTGGGTACAACAAAAAAAAGTTTTTACTTGTTAGATTGTTTATTGAGACTAAATAACATCAAAACAAGCCAAAAATTTGCAATATAAAATACTAAACAAAAAAATAAACAAAAATACAAGTACTACTTTTTTTTACGAGCCAATACCTAGCGACCCAAGCGTGTGGTATTCAATCCAACAGTTCCCAATGCACAACGGAGCACGGCATTTCTTGCACATAACTGTCACTTGGGTACGGACCTGACGCGCTGTGCAACGCACGCAACGACGCCGGACGTGCTGGGATGGTTTGCCGATAACCGGCTCGGTATTGACCGGATAGTGGTCCGGAGCATTATCCAGCCGAACTAAAGATTGTACTTGCCGTATTGGGCGCGATGGCTGTGACCTGCCAAACCGCTCGCACAATCCTTCTCCTAAAGCATAGCGGAACTCCCTGTGCGTTAAAACGCGGATCACGGGATGTTTTAGGTACATTATGTAACTGTTCAAAATACTGATATTCAACAGTCTTCTGAACGTTTTTATGTACCATTTAAGGCCCCGTTTCCTTTCCATCTAATACATCGAAAGCTTCTGATCCTTAAGATCTACGCCGCCCATGTATTTATTATACTCGGAAACGGATACTGGCTTGTTTACTTCTTCGCCTGCACGTCTGCCGGCCACCAGTTCATCATCATGAAAGGTTGAAATTGTGGTTACAAGTTTCACATCTTTCCAGACCGTGATACTCAAGTCACCACAATGACAGCTCACATGATCACCACGCTCCACATTCTCTGTCACATTTTTTATAAGAGTGGGTACATGGCGCCGCCGCCTGTTTAGCGTCCCAATGACGTCTGTGCCGCGTTGCTTCAGATATCTGGTAAGCGGTAAATGGTTGTACCAGTTATCCATTACTAGACAGTGACCAGCATCGAGTAACCCCTCCATAAATCTTTCCCGGCATATATAATGCACCTGAGCAAATACCCTGTCGTTGCTTCGCAGACTTCGAAACTTTTTATTCCGAAGCGAGCCGCCTTAGTGCGTATACACTGTACCCAGCTAAGGCGGCCCTTCCACAAAAGCAACGACTCGTCGAGGCTCAGGTGCTGATTCGGGGTGTAAAAAGTCATAAACTTGTGATTACAGTGTTCAAGCAGAGGTGCAATTTTTGCCACCTTTCTGTCGTAGCTGCGCGTGTTGGTAGATATTGTCTCATTGTCCACAAAATGGAGAAAACGAGATATCATTTGAAACCTATTCCTGGACATGAGGACACGAAATTCAGGCATGCCCAAGATGCTAGTTGTCCAGTACTCAGCAACTTGCCCCCGAGGATTGAGAGACATATACATGAGTACTGCGAAATATCTGTACATTTCTGTCACGTCGGTGGCAAACCAGGTATCTAAGTTTGCGCTTATATTTCCGACTTCCGACAGCGCCGCGATAGTTTGCCAGGCAAATTCATTTGTTTCCTTCACTATATATTCCATAATGGGCAGATCCCAAATCAACATAAAAATGTCTGCAGGTAATTGGGAGCCGGCACTATCACACAGCCCGGGCGTACGCCGGTATTCCTCCTGTTGCCCTAGGAATGCCGTATAGTCTTGGCTCCAGTTGAAGTTTTCGGGTACATAATCACCCGCACCGACGTCCCTGCTGGGTCCAGCTTCCTCTGGCTCTTCCACTGCTTGTGACACTTCTAATTCGCGAAGTTGTCTCACCACCGCCCTCATCCCCAGATAGTCCTCGAACTCGTTCTCGTCATCGTCGTTGTCGACACCTAATTCTTCCTCGCTGCCAGAATCTTGCAAGTAGTTGTCATAAGGTAACAATACCCGACAACGATGTTGAGGGCGGCGGCTAAGCTTTCGAGGGCGCAGTGCTCGGTTAGACGGGGTGGACGGCCCTGCCGGCGAATTGGCTGCCTCTGGGGTCACCGCAGGATTGTAAGGCTAAGGAAAATAAGCACTATTTCATAAGCCATATACATACAAAACATCAGAGCTTCAAGAGATAAAAGGAAAATCTAGGAACTATCCAGTCACTTGACACTATGATTGCCATTAATCATAAAAAATCATTTACTGAGAATATTGTTCATCATATCAGTAATTTCATTCCAGTTTCTAAAATATATATATCTAAAAAACAGGGTCAGCTGTGCTACCTCCACTACGGGATTAGCTACAAAGAGCGTGTGACGTTACATCTCCGTAACCTAGTTGGGAAATATAACCATCAAACTGAACTCTGAACTGAACTATTAGTTAAAAATGTTGACGCTTACTACCACTCTGTCTCCAACCAGTTCACTCAATAATTGAAACAAAAAGTAAACTTTAGAAAAAACCGACTTCCACAAACCCTATTTGATTAGATTGAGTTTAATACTAACTGTAACCCCTTATCCCCCCCCCCTTGGGGAATTAATTTTGACAAAACCTATATCAGTGCTACCCCACGCGACTAAGGAGCCCCTGTACAAAGTTTCATGGCTCTAGGTCCACCGGTTTAGGCTATGCGTTGCCTGCCCGTCAGCCACGCATTGTATTTGTACCTACTATTGAGCAGATCTGGTGGCCATATGTGGTCTTCATCAGCAGTTCCGCATCACAAAATTATGCTATGTGCATTTGCACGAGTTATTATGAAAAACACAAAAATCACTATAGGTCTGCCTATAATATTTGAGAGTTCCCTCGATTTCTCCAGGATCCCATCATCAGATCCTGACCTGGTGTCAATGGGACCACCCTTGAGGTATTACCTATACGCCGAAAAAAGATTTTTTCAAATCGGTTCATAATTGGCGGAGTTATCGCGTAACAAACATAGAAAAAAAACATACGGGTCGAATTGAGAACCTCCTCCTTTTTTTGAAGTCGGTCGGTTGAAAATGGGCTCCCAACAACATTTATGTGGCCGCCCGGTGTTTGGCACACGTTATAAATGGGAATCAGCTCGCGGGGTTTGGCGATAGGCGATGGAACGGACATCTCGGCGGGAGCGGTAGGCTCCAGGGCGGGCAAGACATCTGCTGAGGCATCTACCACAGCAGCTGTACGTTCCCCGTCGTCACTCAGTTCCACCTTAGAAAAACAATCTAGCATATTACCACATTCAGCGACCCATTATCAAATCAAGTGCGACTAGGATTTGCTCACGAATATTGTTATAGTAGATTATTCACTAGGGGCGTAAGAGACCTATTTCGGAGGAAGATCCAATTTGGCGCCCGTGCGAGCGCAGCTCGTAAAGGGCGCTAACGGATCGAGTAAACCCGAGATATGTAGACGAAATAGCTACTTACAACCCGAGGTAAGCATTCTACTTTACATCATTCAAGCGAGGTAGGTAAATAAAACATCAGATTTGAATACATAACCGTAAATTGAAGTTGTAAGTTTTAGAACTACGGGAAAATTGAGGGTGTCAAAATTCGCGTATTGAATTTCTTTTAGATAATTTGGTGGAGTATGGCTCAATCTTACCCGTGTCCGGGTAAAGGCCTGTGCCCCTCGGTGGGGACATTAATGGGCTACATTTATTTATTTTATTTAATTTGAATAAATATAATTTAAAAGTTAAATAATTTTAAAGAAAATTTAAATAAAAACACTTTTTTTTATTTGATTTTTTGGATTTGAACTATTTTATTTTATAGAATTATATATCAAATATACGTATATTATTATTATTTTCGAAAAAGTTTACTATATTTTTTTCAGTATTTGTATTTTATTTATTGTTTATTTTTATTATTTATTATAGGTACATATTATTCCAGAACAGATAAAAATAACAATAATAAATAATATCTCATATATATTTACTACGTGACTTCTTATGTTTCCAAATAGATAAAAGAAATTGAAATTAAATACATCAGTTTCAAATTGGCGGCCATTACTTTTTCATGCAAGCAGATTCATGTTTTAAAATTGATTTTATAGCTCAATTACACGTTGTATGCATATTGTGACTGTCAATAATATGTTGAATTTACATAATTATTAGAATATAATAAAGTCACTTACCGATTCATCCATATTTCAATCCAAAACTCGAAAGAAATCTCACTAGACGCACTCGATTCGAAATTCCATGAACGACTAACTTCAAACCTCTACAACTTCACAACTTTGACGACTCAATGATGAATATTTTACACCAATGGAAAGCTTGTATTCTTACCTGTTCATTTGTGAATAATACAAGCGAAATTATCTTTTAACCTGATAGAAATAAAGACGAGAAAGGCATGAAGTCATTGGACTCGATATCGCGACTTCGGGACGCAGATGATACTTTTCGGCCGACCGGATATCGCGACTTCGGGACGTCAAAGGTTAAAAGAGATAAATCCACATAAAAAATAATAAGAATAATCTACAGTATTTTATTTTATTTATTTGGGACGAAAAACAACTACACAATAGTACAGTATGAAATTAGGATACACAATTGGTGGGTATAATAATACTAATTGTTATTATTATGTAGCGAGTGTGTAGTGTGTTGTGAATGTAGAGTGAAAATGTAAGTGTTGTGTGTGTATGTTAATTTTGTGTGTGTTGTGCACTACGATAGGTACTGCAATTGGTATTGCAACTGCAAAACTAGTTTTGACATTGGGTGATCTGCTGGTGCCAGGATACGTGCTCTTTTTTATCGTTACTTAACTTGTGAGAAATTGATTGCCGGACTAAAGAGGAGAAGTATGGGATGTTCTGGTACTGTGATGAAAAACAGTGTTTCAGCAGAGTCTAGAGAAAGTCTAGATAAAGATGTATGAAATGTGTTTTTATTAAATAGATAAACACATAGACATACTTTTAGACATTCACTAAAGAAAAAAAGGGTACATCGACAGGCAGTTTCAAATGCAGGAAATCGACATTAAATTGTAGAAGTATACACGTAAGTATAACATTTTAACGTTTTTTTAAATATATTTATGCCTAGGACTAAAGTACAATTAGGTAAGACTATTCCATTAATAAATAATGTTTATGTTAAATTGGCTTTTACTGGTTAAAAACCCAATGTACTTGAATGAGTTACATAATAAAAAGACTAACTTATAAACGCCCAAAATCCTTGTGCGAGAACAAAACATTTGGCATATTTTATGTTTGGATTCTACTCTTTGAAATGTTTGTAATACCCCACAAAAATATTTTTTTAAAGACTATTTTTACGACATTTCTTCCTGGGCTGCAAGGTCTTAAATGATTGTTCTTGTGTGAGGACAGTGGACTGGATTCCGGAATCACACAGAAATTGCTTGGGTCTTTGGAGGACATCATTAGCCGTAACATTATACATATAGAGGATGTAGCCTAACTTGACGAGTGCTTTTTTTAGTGGCATCGTGACATTGATGAATTTGTCACCATCAAAGTATAAAATCCTTCATTCTGTAGGATCCCAGGCTACTGACAGAAGGCTTCCAAAAACTTCGTTTTGGCGCCGCTTCTTATTATGTATATGTACTTACCGGTAAACCTGTAGAATGATGGTTTTTCATACTTTGCCGGGAACTCAGACGCAAATAGTCTGCGTTACGATATAATATCTACGGATATAATATATTGATCAGGCAAAGTTGTTTCAGCCAAAAGCACGTTAGGTAGGACGCCGAAAGACCTGATGCAGTACCTAAAACTACTTCGTTACGTTACGATAACCTAAAACTACTTCAAAAGGAAGTATATATGTACTAATTGAGGAGAACAGTTTAAATCTCCTAAATTCCGAGGTAAATCGCAACATGCAGTTTTTTAACATAGTCAATGCCCCATCTAGGCTTGAAAAGGCGTTAGAATCATTTCCGTGAGTTTGAAATTGCTTTCTTAACGTATCCGAGAAATTTTGATGAAATAAAGTCAAGCCATTAACTACTGTCTGAACCGTTGATCGAGGTATCGTCCGGATTACTATATAATGAGGCAATAAACTGTGTAGTGTGATGAACAAGCTTATTTGCAGTATCCGTACAGAGTATTTCCTCCTGTTCTAAATCTGAGGGAGTATCAACAGTTACATTGTCATGAAGAAAATTATTTGGAGTAGCGTCAGCCGCATTATTACAAGATATCTCCCCTAAATCCTCTAAAATTGAAGGAGCATCTAAAATATGTTTTGATTTTATATGACGCCTGAAAGCATCCCCAGAAGTGAATTGCTTGAAACATTCATGTTCGCCACACTTATAACACATAGAGTTTTCCCAATAGTGTGCACAATGTTTTCGAATATGAGTTATGAGATCTTTAACACCAGGAAACAGTTTCTTACACGAGTTACAGGTTAACATCTTTCTTTTAGTCCGAGGTCAACTAGGAATGTTTTGACTGACTGGGAGATACGATCGTATTGCGTTTCGACGTTATACAACCCTTTTTGAATAAAAAGCCAAATATCATGAGATAATATGGGGTGCTCTGCAGCTGTAGCTTAGAATATTTTGAAAGCTACGTCAACGGCAGCAATGAGATTTGGTAATTCGTAACGCGTATCTTCCACAACAACATAACATTTCTCGATAGACGTGATGGACTCACCGATGTACACAACAAATGGTTGAAATGTCTTTTTCCATACTATCAATGTTTCTCTGTGGTCTGCTAAACGTGACTCTAGGTTGGCACCAGAAGGGACTCGCATAATAAAATTATCTCGTATGACCGCCTTGGATGTGTTTTTCAAGCCTCTTCCCTTTGAAGGCGTTACATTAATCCAGTTTGGCATTTGGTGAATCTTCTGAAACAATAAATAAAAATATTTATATGCCGGCAAACTACCTTGTTGTTATGACAATTACTTCACAAATATTAAAACCACAGGGATCTGAAACACAACTTGAGGTAGTTCGTCGGGAACCTTTGGATTCAATAACATTATGTTCATATCTTTGTGTTAAATAGTGTAGATATTTTATTGTAAAATCATAAATACTCATATAGAGAAGCAGTTGAACAGAAGTTGTTAATTTCTGATCTGTGAATTGATATTATGCCTGTGTATGGGAAATGAAGCAAAATTAAAGCTTTTGATGATAAGTAAGTAAGTGTTATGTATGTGCTTTGTGTCATGAACCACCTTGGGCGGAATAAACGTCAGTGCATAATAAGCTATTGTGTTTGATGGTCGCGTCAGCTGACCTCCGTCCCCCGACTCCCCGCAGTCTTTAGAAAACCTGTACCGCAATTTAAATTCGTCATCAGAAAAAAAAACGAACGGATTAATTACATCTCTCAGGTAACATTTTGGGAAACGGGGTAAATCAACATGAGGTTCCTGAGGAAGGTCATCAACTTCTCTAAAGAATCCCAGTAAATTTTCGAACTCATTATCCATTATTTTAATGTATCAACGAAAACAATACCTAACACACAAGTTTTCGTGATAACCACAGAACACATCTACAAGACGTCAAGAACTACAACAGTTGTCACAGATTACTATTGTGTTCTAAGAACGTGCTAAGTATCGAATATAGCGTACTCAGTCTCGGCTAAGAATTAGTCCGAGTTTCGCGACTTAGAGAGTGCCAAAGTACTGTCTATGATAGACAAATCGATTCTTAAGCAAGTGCTTTCGCTAAGACTCGTTCTTAGAATCGACTATTTATCTCGCTCTAACAGTAAGGTATAAATGAAACTAACCATCAATGGAGGCGTTGAGTAGCTCCGTGAGTTCCAATTTTAGAAATTGGTTTTTGGTTAAGGCAAGCAACAAACGTCCTTTGTCAATAATATTATCACAGACGTATTGAATTGAATTTCGTAATATATCTGCGCCCGTAGCTGGATAAAGTCGATCGAAGTCTGCTAGAAGAAGTTTGTAACCATTGGGCCCTTTGAGTATACTCATTGAGATAATCTTGGAGAGTGCCCTTTTCGTTGTATAGTTTTTGAAGACGCGTCTTTGCCGTTATCGCCCAAAACTTAGCAATTTCATTCCATGGTGTAGCTCCTTCGACGGCAACCGTAATTGCTAGTGTAGCCTCCTCAACAAGATCGCTCTCATCTAAAGCAAATGTGTTTTTTTTTAGGAAATAATAAATCTCAAGGTAATATAACATAACATTTACATTTTTTACATACAGACAAATACTTTGCTGCGTAACAAACATGTAAACATCCAAGACTTGGGTTTATTTTTCTCCCCAGCCCGGATTCGAACCCGGGACCTCTCGCCTGGGAAGCACAGTCTCGACCGCATGCCACAGAGGTCGTTAGAGGTTGAGCACTCTATTATGTTAAGTGTTTATCTAACAAAACTTACTTTCGTCAATAAAAGACAAATCTATAGGACAAGTCGGCCTGGAAACTTCTACATCAGAGAGGTCGCTTGAATCACTGGTAGCGCGTCGCTTCCGAAAGGGCGTTGTTACTTTTCGTCTAATTAGGTTCTTCCTCTTCCTCAGGTATGTATTATATAATATACCTGAGGCATTTCTTTTGGCTTGAAAGGGGCCTCCCTGCAAAAACCAAATAGTAAATTAAGTTGGGAACGCCGGCAGTTTGAGAACTATGTCATAAAATTATAGTTAATTTAACCTTCGACTTAGTAATATCTAATTTATAATTAAAAAATGATTACCACTAGGTAGTTTTAAAAATGATAGAATGAACTTACAGCAATATAAGCGGCGTAAGAAACGACCGGTGATTCTTTTTTAAAAAGTTCAGCAATACCTCTTGCCCAAGTACTAAAATCAATCCATTTGAGTTGGATGTTTGGATTAGGGTTGATGAGGAAGTGGTTATGAGGAAGAGGATGAGGATGAGGAATTATTAGAAATACATTTTGAGGATGCGGATGAGGATGAGGATATTTTGATGAGGATGAGGAAGAGGATGCGGAAGAGGAATTTCATTTCTTCACTTGGGAATCAAAACTTCAAATGTAAGTACATGTGTGACGCGTTTGAAGGTAACAATAACAATGTTAGCAAATGAAATAAACAATTTATTTGTCAGCGCCTAACGCATCTACTCCTGCAGAATAGACTAACAAGTTCATACAGGTAACTTACATATATCGCACTTGTTCACATGTTTACATCTCTTTCTTGCTTTAACCGTTTAATACAGCGAGTGAAGGACGGAGAATGGAAATAGAATTTCTCTTGTTCGGCGGCCGGCGGCGGCACAGCGAGCGCCACGCAAACGTTGAATGAAATTCCTCATAAATTCCTCTTAATATATGAGGAAGAGGAAGCGGAAGAGGAGTTTTTTAAAATCGATTTTGGGGAAGAGGATGAGGATGCGGAACCTCAAAAATATGAGGAACTTCCACATTATGAGGAAGAGGAATCCTCATCAACCCTAGTTTGGATCTACTTCTTGCACCGAGTCTAATATCAAATGGGCCAATTCTTTCCTCTGGTTGGAATCTAGTAGGCCATTGACAGCTTGTTGGCTTTAAGTAAAGCCCGTCCTCTGTGTGTGTTATTTAATATAGACCTTACCTGAAAAAGAAAGCAGTCCATTTTACAGGGTGACATTAAATTATCCGACCATATTTTGAGGAATGTATATTGTATGAATATATTGTATAATAGTACATACCCATCATTACGAAAAACTTTCCCCAAAAAACATTAAAAAATAATAGTTTTATGTTTCATGTTAGCGCTAGTTATTCCTAATAAGCATGAAAAGGTTTACTGATAAAGAACAAAGCACTAAATTAACCTTATCTCGGTCAGGCTGTGGTGTACATTCTGTTACCTACATCCAAAGTTCCAATTTCATCCTGTTGCAATTCATAAATAACCAGCTCCGGTGATTGCGAAGAGTCCTAGATATAAAAATGCAAATATTAAGGTACGACACTAACACATAATTCTGCATTCACAGTGTAATTGGCTCAAACTCTAACCTACTTGCCACAATTTGTGTAACTGCTCCAGGCCTCTAATCTAAATGATAGCCTATATCTTAAGGTTTTGGAAACCGAAGTAATATACATAAATAGCTGACCATATCATTACGAACAATAACTTCCCCATGAAACATATGGTCTCAAATAAAAAGGTTTGGCCCTCAGCACATTGACTCCATCAGCTGATTTCATGGGTACTATCAATCCCCCAAATATGGTCGGAAAAAATGTCACCCTGTATAGTATGTACATACTATAGTGAAAAATTCCATGCACAGACCGATAACACAAATTTGACAACAGGAGATCCTCTTGGTTCGACAGGCAGTTTGAAATATACTTCTGATGTGCATGGTTAAAGTTCATGCAGTGTGTTGTTTACAAGTTCATCGAAAAATGTAGAAAATTTCAACTCTTATTCTCTTCTTATTCTCTTCTCTCTTCTTATTCTTATTAGTTCTTCTTTTTCCTTTTTTGTGTTTTCTAGTTTTCTATTTTTTTTTGTATTTTCGTTTCTCCATTTTAATCTTTGGATACGTTTTTCTTCCTCGGATAAGTCTATAATTTTCTTTTGACGCTGTTTCACTTTTTCCAAATGTTTTTTTCGTTTTTCCTCATATTTTACTGGGTTTTCTTTTTTGAGACGTTTTATGTAAAGCTTTTGACGCTCGGATCCTGATAACGGCATCTAAAATACCTAGTGATTTTTGTACTTTGTCAAATAATTGTTAAAAAGTTGATCAGAGGGTTCGCAAAAATCCGATATTTATAATAAATATAAAAAATATATTATCAAACTGTAACAAATATTTTATCTTGCCTAGCTCAGTGATAGGGTGTGGGTAGTTTGGCTTGGCAGGACGTCGAAGAATGCTGTCTATAATGAGCGCCAGTATCTCATAAATCAGAAGATACAAATTTATAACAGAACAGCATCGTCGACGCCCCGTGCGACATGGATCTGTTACAACCCTTAATAGTATGTAATTAAAGCTTACATTAGCACATTGTCACATGGTGGAACTTTCCATATTGATTATTGCTGACCATCATTTATAGACTTCGTCGCCACCTTTTCTTTTAAAATTAATTCAGTTAGATCCTGTCAGTCGCGGAAAGCGGTACTCTCCGCTCCCTCATTTTGAGAAGCCAAGTTTGTGTTGTGTAATTGCTATTTTGTGTAAATCTCTCTGAGATCAATAAATAGTTTATAGGGGAACTTTGTGGTTTTTTTTAAAAAGACTAACGACCGTGGCCGCCTAACAAATTGGTGTCAGAAGCGGGGATGACAGTAAGTCTTACGAACTGAGACCCTGTCATTCGAATCCGGCCGCGTTTTCGTGAAATTGATCGACAGTAAGACTTGCCCTTAGGACAAGCCTGCGTCAGCCGCATCCTCACAAAAAGTGATCCGACGGTCAGTCTCCGCTCCGTAGCGTGAGCCCGCGATCTACACACACGAACTGCTTCACTACAGATCTAACTCATCCTTCATCTTCTACATTCTTCAACCGGCAGTCTACAAACTTCGTGGAAATATTCCATACCGCCCACTGCCGCTTACAGCAAGCAGTGCACACCTGCAGTATAACTTGCAACCTTGCGTGCAAGCCTGCAACTCATCGTGTACTCTCCAGCGCTTACCCTAGCGCCTATTTTCCTGTGGCGCGCTATCAGCCGCCTTCTCTGCGTTCTACGTGATCACACCGTGAGAATGAAACTGGATATCTTCATCACCGTGTTCTTGTGAGTTAAAATTCAAAGTTTTTAAAAGTGTTTCACTTGACGGAAAGTGTTTCAGTGCTAATTTTACTATTTTTTAGAAGGTTTTTACTACGATTTTATGCTATTTTATACTTCTACCTTGTATGTGTTATTTCTATTTTTGTAAACACTTGTCTAACATCTCACAAATCAATTAATGTCTGTTAAATCAGAACCAGAAGACGAAAGTCTAATATCAGAAGACGAATCTTCAGACTCTTCTAGTTCTAGCCCAGCACCTGAAAAACCCCGTAAAGTCAAAATGTCTTCATCTACAGTCACCCTAGGTGTTCTCACGAAATTCATCAAAAGCTACAATGGTGACAAGGAGTCACTCCCTGCTTTCCTAACAAACTGTGACAATGCCATGTCCTTGGCTACCGCCGAGCAACAAAACGTGCTCTGCAAATTTATACTCTCTCAATTAGAGGGTAAAGCTCAAGTAGCCTGCAGCTTAAAAAGCTTCACAATATGGGAAGATATCAAAGCTTTCCTCAAATCTACATTCGGCGAAAAAAAGCACGCTACACACCTGCTAGTTGACCTGCAAAATTGCAGACAACTTCCCTCGGAAGATGTCACGAAATATTCTCTGCGTATTGAGTATATCCTCACAAAGATTCAGTCCGACATTCACTACAACTGCAAGGATCCCAAGGAGCTTCATGGCCGTATAGCAGCCATGGAAGACCTCGCGCTCAATACCTTCATGTTAGGCCTAAACGGCTCTATATCTAATATTGTGCGATGCCGAAACCCCTTAACTTTAAATGATGCTGTACAACATGCTATAGAAGAGGAGAAACTCTACAATTTAAAATCAACCTCATCCTCACACCGTTTTCATAAACAGTGCTCTACATGTAATAAATCAGGGCACACATCGTCTGAGTGTTTTAAGAATAAAAGGCCTCAAGCACACAACACTCAGAGGTCCTTCCACGTCAATCCTGCACCAACACAGAACACGTCTCAAGGTCAGGCTAATACTAATTTCAAGCAGTGCAAATACTGCAAGAATCTTGGTCACACACTCCAGGAGTGCCGTAAGCTCAAGTACAAGAATCGTCAAAACGGCAACCAAGGCCAAGCGTCACGCAATTTCCAATCTCAGGCAAATGTCAATGTCCTACAAGAGGACCAAGGCCATGATTTAAACAGCGAATGATTTCGGATCAGTGCCTGCCGAAATCGTGCTATAAAAACGGCACAAATAAGCCCACTGATTTTGACTCAATCCCTACTAAGTCCCAAAATACACCTCAGCTTACACTGAGTTCACTGAATTCACCTCAAGCAAACACCCTGAGTACATCTCGGAAAAACCCGAGTTCACCTCAGAATAATCTGAGTTCACTGCGTTCACCTCAGGCACCGACCCTGAGTACATCTTGGAAAAACCCGAGTTCACCTCAGAATAATCTGAGTTCACTGAATTCACCTCAGGCACCGACCCTGAGTACATCTCGGAAAATACCGAGTTCACCTCAGAATACTCTGAGTTCACTGCGTTCACTGCGTTCACCTCAGGAAATGTCCCTGAGTCATACATCTCGGAAAATACCGAGTTCACCTCAGAATACTCTGAGTTCACTGCGTTCACCTCAGGCAAAGACCCTGAGTCACACACCTCGGAAAACACCGAGTTCACCTCAGAATACACTGAGTTCACTGCGTTCACCTCAGAATTTTAAAGAAAAAATACTGAGTTCACCTCTGCCTAATGGCAAGAGTTTTACAAAACCTGCATCTCACGTGCCGCAATGCGATAGCACGTCGAGTCATACTAATGTACACCAAACCACACCTCGAGATAACCCGAGTTCTACTAAGTCAAATGAAAACACACCTCTGCTGGATAAACAGAGTTCTACTACTTTTCTAAGGTCACCGAAACCTTCTACTAATTTCACTGAATTAAAAGATAAAAATAACTCTATTCCTATATTTGAGACAAATACCAAAAAGGTATCTCTACCGCACATTTATTTACAAACAAATCATGCTGCGGAACCACTGTGTTTTCTAGTTGATACCGGCGCAAGTGTCAGTATCGTCAAAAACTCAAGTCTGAGAGAAACTCCAGACCTTTCACATGAAATTATAAAGCTTCAAGGAATAAACAACACTGAATCATTAGTTACAACATTAGGTACATTCCAGATGGTACTAAACCTACCCAAGGATTCACTGAATTACAAATTTCATGTCACAAGCGATGACGTCAGTCTGGATAACTACGATGGCATCATCGGTAGTGATTTCTTTAGCTATTTTAAAGCCAAAATAGACTACCACTCAAAAACATTACTTATTAATGATCAATCTCTACCTATTGTTTATAAACAACCAACTTATATTATTCCGGCGCGTTCAGAAGCCGTTATCGAGTGCGCAGTATCAAATTACTCGCCCGAGCTTTATCAAAACAATGAAGCACTTGTGCTAGATCATGTTTTATGCAATGGTGTTTATGTTTCTAATTGTATTGTCTCAATCAAACCAAATGAAAAGGTTAACGTCTCAGTTTTAAACACCACTGATTCGAGTGTCGAAGTCAAAGACTATTCAGTAAATTTAACACCACTCGAACAGAAGTACCACACCGAATCTTTTAATATAAATACTATAACTTCTTCTAAATCTGATCGATTAAATAAGGTACTTGATCAAATTCGCTGCTCTCATCTCAATGATGAAGAGAAAAAGTCACTTTTCGAGTGCTGCTCCCAGTACCCTGACATTTTTCACCTCGAAGGTGACCCTCTGACTTTTACTCATGCTATTGAGCATTCCATTAATTCTGGTGATGCACCGCCTATTCACGTCAAATCTTATCGCTTCCCTGAATGCCATAAAGAGGAAGTAGACACTCAGGTTCGAAAAATGCTCGACCAAAATATCATCCGTCCTTCTGTTTCACCATGGAGTGCCCCTGTGTGGGTCGTCCCAAAGAAGATGGACGCTTCAGGCAAGAAAAAGTGGAGAATAGTCATCGACTACCGTCGCTTAAACGACGTCACTGTTTCAGAAAGCTATCCACTGCCTTTAATCACTGACATTCTTGATCAATTAGGACATTCCAAGTATTTCAGTACTCTGGATCTTGCCAGTGGTTTTCACCAAATCAAAATGGGCTCATCAGATGCCCCAAAAACAGGTTTTACCGTTTCCACTAACTCTAGTAGCTCTGGACACTACGAGTTTATCAGGATGCCATTCGGATTAAAAAATGCTCCTGCAACCTTTCAACGCCTCATGAATACGGCGCTTTCAGGACTTCAAGGTCTTCACTGCTATGTTTATTTGGACGATTGTATCATATACTCTCATGATCTTGAATCCCACATGACTAAGCTAAAGCTAGTCTTCGACAAACTGCGTGAATTCAACTTAAAACTGCAACCAGATAAGTGTGAATTCTTACGCCGCGAAGTCGCATACTTAGGACACATCATAACTGATAAAGGCGTGTCTCCAAATCCTGAAAAGGTTAAATCCGTCACTGAATTCCCCACTCCGACTAACGTAAAACAAATAAAGTCCTTCCTAGGCCTAGTCGGATATTACAGAAGATTTATTGAGAATTTTTCTAAGTTAACGAAACCACTGACTTCACTGCTTAAAAAGGATGTTCCTTTCAACTGGACTCCAGAACAAGAAAACTCTTTTCAAATTCTCAAGGACAAACTGACCTCAGCTCCACTGCTTCAATACCCTGATTTTTCAGCTCCGTTTGTGATAACTTCGGATGCTAGTAACTATGCTGTAGGTGCAGTTCTATCTCAAGGCGACATAGGTAAAGACAAGCCTATTGCTTACGCCTCACGCACATTAAATAAGCCAGAAGGCAATTATTCAACTACCGAAAAAGAACTTCTCGCGATCATATTCGCTGTCAAAACCTTCCGTCCCTATATCTTTGGTAGGAAGTTTAAAATCGTCACAGACCATCGCCCTTTGGTATGGCTGTTCAACGTTAAGGATCCCGGTAGTCGACTCATTCGCTGGCGCCTTAAGCTTGAAGAGTATGACTATGAAATAGTCTACAAGCAAGGTCGTCTCAACAGTAATGCCGACGCGTTATCACGCTGTCCTGTCAATGCAATTGATGCTGATTCCCTTCTAAATTCTACTTATGAAAAGTATTTCAAGGATCAGTTCACTAACAAGCTTCCAGCCTCCAACACTGTAATAGAAGAGCACAGCATAGCTCTACCTCTGACTAAATTAAAATCAATCGCGTGTCCCGTCTCACTAGATCTCGATTACTCTTTGCCCCACTGTGAAGAGATATTGTCGCAACTCGACAATTCCGCTGACCTAATCAATGCTGAGCGAGAACCTTTTACTGTTCGAAGCGCAAACGGTCGAAGTAAAAAATACTTCTTTCTGTACACTAAGGTTCACCACTACGAAGAGACGAAATACAAGGACATTTACAACATATTAATCAAGCTTAGAGATCTTCTTGTGTACGATTACCCTGAAACCACTGATATCGCGATATCCGATTTTACAGACCCATTTTCCAAGATTTCATACACGAAAATCTATAATATGATTTCTCATATTTTCAGTAATACAAACATTAGAATTCATATTTACAAGAATCAAATGATTTACCCGACTCCTGTCGAAATCCCAAGAATATTAAAGGAAAACCACGATTCAACTATCGCTGGTCATCCCGGGTCAAAACGAATGTACAATAGAATAAAAGCTGCCTATTACTGGAAAGGCATGCGTTCAGATATTGAGGATTATGTCAAAAAGTGTAGACTTTGTCAGATCAATAAACCTTTACGACAATCAAATAAAGCTCCAATGGAGATAACTTCTACGTCTACGAGACCATTTGAACGATTGGCTCTCGATATAGTTGGTCCCCTACCCGACGCGGGTTTCCAGAACTTCAAATTCATCTTAACGTTACAGGATGATTTAACGAAATTTTCAAGCGCCTACCCCATGGTTAGTGCTACTAGTGACGAGATAGCTAGAAACCTCGTACACTTTATGTCTCTGTTTGGATTTCCAAAAACAATACTTACCGACTTAGGTACTTGTTTCACCTCAGATTTATTTAAGCAACTTACTGAAATCCTGAAAATTAAGGCTCTATTTACTACACCTTACCACCCTCAGACCAACGGAGCGCTAGAACGCTCACATGCTACACTGAAGGAATACCTGAAGTCCTTCGTCAACGAAAACCAGAACGATTGGCACTGTTATCTATTCACTGCCATATTGGCATACAACACTACACCTCATTGTACCACTGAATTTACCCCGTTCGAACTTCTGTATGGTTATAAGCCTGTTATTCCAAATTCTTTATATGAGACCTCTAGTAATGCTACTTATAACGAATATATTCGCGCATTGCAATACAGAATGCGTTTCAGCCGTGATAAGGCTATTTCAAATATCAATGCTAGTAAAGAAAGGTCAAAACAATATTATGACGCACATTCTCGCAACATCACTTATAAAACTGGTGATATGGTTTATCTAAAACAACACCATAGGCTTAGAAAAGCGCTTTCCCCAGTATGGAAAGGCCCTTTCAAAATTACTAAAGTACATAATAAACACAACGTAACCCTTCAAGTGGGCCGAAAGCAGATAAAGCACCACACTAACGAAATTAAGCCCGCTAAGTCTTAATCTATTCTAATCTATTTATTTCCAGAGCCCTGCTCTATGGATGCTACGCTGAATCAAAGGTTACTCCGATAGTACATAGCCCCGGAATATACTTTGAACCCATTACAACGATTAATTTTTATAACGACTATTGGAAAGTAATCACGCACATTGACCTCATAACCCTAGAACCCTATCTTCAAAATGTAGAACATTTATTGCAAAAAACTCAAGGTCTTTGTAATCAGATAAAATCATCAGACCTCATACAATGTAAAGATGTCTCCAGCCCAATAGAAGTCTTAGTTGAGTCTAATTTTATCAAACTGCAATCATTATCTCATATCATCTCAACTCAAACCCCAACAAAGGTCAAACGATCTTTAGAATTCGGTGGAGAAATTCTGAAGTTTTTCTTCGGCACATTAGACGCTGATGACGCCCGAAAATATGATGCTGCTATCGTATCTTGTCAAAAGAACGAGAACGAACTGTTTCATTTAATGAAAGACAACATTCATATTGTTAAATCGACAATCAATAACTTTAACTCTACAATATATAAACTAAATCAAAACGAAAATAAACTAAATGCCCAAATTAATAATATGAATGAAATCTTATCTAAAATTACTAACACAGATCATGTGTTATACTTTATGACTAGGATAAATAGCTTATTTAATATAATCGAAAGTTCCTTACTTTCTATTTCTAATTTGTTAGATACTACGTTAAACTCTATCTTATTTTCTAAGGTTAATATACTACACCCTAGTGTAATAAGCCCTTTACGTCTATTTAATGAACTGTCAAATAACAGCAATCAAATAAATAAAAGATTAGATTTCCCTGTTGAACTAAATATAAACAATATTCACTCCCTTATAGATATTTCGGAACTTAACTGCTATTATTATAACAAAAAGATAGTTTTTATTTTACAGATCCCTTTAATAACTTCTGATAAGTTCACAATTTACAAAAATATACCTTTACCTACCCCGCATGATAACTCACATGTCAAAACATTCGCCCTCATTCAGCCCTCTGATACTTACATTGCTCTGAGTGACGACAGATTGCATTATGCTATGTTAGACAGTGTAGATAAGTGTAAGAAAATTAATTTTAATTATTCTATTTGTAAACTTGTGTCTATATTTTCGAGTATTGGTAATCCTAATTGTGAATCAAAGCTCCTCACGGAAGTGACTTTGTCGTTGCCTCCTGAATGTAATGCTAAAATGTTATTTGGACAAATAGATATTTGGCAAAAGCTCCAAAATAACAAATGGATATATGTGCAATCAAATCCCACTAAACTTACTATGAAATGTAATAATAACATTGTTGATTATTCTATAGTTGGTACCGGTATTGTGAAAATTACTGAAAATTGTATCGGTTTTTCAAAAACTATTCAGTTAATTCCAACTAGTTTTTACTCTATTCTAATTAAGTCTCCTTTGGATATTACTTTTGATATAACATTAGATGACTGTTGTAAGAAAGAAAATTTTAATAAGACTCTACCTTATTTATCACCGATTAATTTGCGTAAAATAAATTTAGAATCCCTGAAATATTCATCTCATCAATTAGATGGTTTGGAAAATGAAATAAATAAGTTACAGTCTGAATCACATTTCATAAAATATGCCACATATTATTCTACTTTGACTTATGTTTTGATTATTTCAATATTTCTGTTTATTGGATATAAACTTTATAAATGTTATTACCGTAATGCTAAATCAGATTCTGGATGCTGTATACAGATTTTTAACCAATGTCATAACAAGAAGCTGGTAAAACATAAAGCTAATATTACTAATTCTATAGAAATGTCTGATATTTCCACATCTGAAGATGAAAAGAAATCCATGAAATCTTTGCCAGCCCCTCATACAAGTTCTCATAAAACATCCAGAAGAAACTTGAACTTTTAGCACTTTGTATTTTAGTTAAGATGTTAGTTAATAACATTAGATATCCTTATACGAATTGATCGTAATATATTTTAATCATAACTTGAAATGAAATCGATTTTACTATTTTTGTTATTTTACTATTTTTGTTATTACCTTGTAATGACTTCGCTTCATTTTAAAGTATGAAGCTTCGTCAAAAGGGGGGAGCTGTTACAACCCTTAATAGTATGTAATTAAAGCTTACATTAGCACATTGTCACATGGTGGAACTTTCCATATTGATTATTGCTGACCATCATTTATAGACTTCGTCGCCACCTTTTCTTTTAAAATTAATTCAGTTAGATCCTGTCAGTCGCGGAAAGCGGTACTCTCCGCTCCCTCATTTTGAGAAGCCAAGTTTGTGTTGTGTAATTGCTATTTTGTGTAAATCTCTCTGAGATCAATAAATAGTTTATAGGGGAACTTTGTGGTTTTTTTTAAAAAGACTAACGACCGTGGCCGCCTAACAGATCGTTCCGGTGGCAAAAAGAAAAGAAAGAGTCTTGCTCCGGATATTTATGGAATTATTTTCACAATGCTATGGTATTCTGGTGTACAAAATATGTAGAACATACAATTTTCTGTTTATCTAGGTTTAACTTATAATACTTAAGTTGTACATGAATAAATCATTGAAGAAACCTTCTATTCCAGGTAGGTACTTCTGAGAAGAGAGAAACTAAAGGGATTACCTTGTCGAAAGCATGAGTAATCGGTGATATGTCTAATGCATTGTGTGTAGTGTTGTAATTTCAGTTATATCAAGACCGTGTTATTTCCCCGTTTGACTCCAAGATGACTGTCCTGCAGTGTCGCTTCTCGTGGACCGCCTTGGAAGAGGGCACACGTCGCAACGTAGAAGACTAGAAGCTGCATACAAGGACACCAAACTCTTGAACCCTGGGGAATGTGATATACTCGTTTAACCTCATGGTTTATCACAAGTCGGTATTCCCTAGGTAAATATTTAAGGAAAGGTTACATACCATTAAATGGGATTTGAAATTAAGTGTGGCTTATGCCACTGCAAACGGGAAAGGCTGGAGTTATCGCCTCGCGAACGACATGGTGGACGCCATTTTGAAACGCGTGCCACGCCAAAATTGGAAGCCTGAAATTAAAGTTTTTGTTAGTCTAATCATGAAAACCAATATCGGCTGCAGGAGAGCCCTCAAAACGGGAATCCGTATACATACTCAGGCTGGGAAAGTCGCCTTCCTGGTGAAATTGCGTCACGTCAGCAGCCGATGACTCGATCTCCGAACCTGGAATAAAATCGTTTGTTTGTAAAAACAAATATGCTGAGCCGCATAATCGCTCTCCAGAGATCCAGAAAACCCTTACCTGAAGGTGTATTTTTGATACAGCCTTTATACAGGGTGTTGATTTGTAAAGTTACGCCGAGCTCAGAGGTTGTTATTTACACGACACTGAAGCTAAAAAATATATTTCAAAAATATATATTTTTTGTTCAGTATTTATTTTTATGAATTTTTTATTTTAAAAATATTTAAAAAAACCTGTAAATGTGGTCCGAAAAGAGTCGCACGGAGTGGGGTGGGGCTCAGGGCACGAGGGGGAGTCTGTTAGCACTTGTGCGCGATGGCTGGCGGGGGTATCCACACTTTTAGGTAATTTCAGGAAAATTTTCAGATGGTAATTTATGAATGAAAATTATGCGAGGGAAAATTAAAACTTATTTTTTTGTCATCAGCGACGACGTAAACTATCAACCCTGAGTCGGGCGTAACTTTACAAGTCAACACCCTGTAAATTACAGAGACGTCCTAAAAATGAAACATCAATGAGAAATCATACCTGCGTAATCATAGATTGTATTTATGGCCTTCAGCTATTTTATTTCAGCTTGTTTGATTTGTTATGAGAAGGCGCGGTATCGCGCCGGGAAGTGACGTATGATTTTGACGTTGAAATAAATGAGCATAGTCTTAAAAATTATAAGGATGTTCATAAAAATAACGTTTTAATGAGAAATCATGGTTTAAATACGAGGCGTTCATACTTATGGTCTTTAACTATTTTAATAATGGTGTTTGATCAGGTTAAAATGTTTCGGCGCGAACTTTACGCGCCAAGACGGTTCCTTCTTGGGCTGTTTTGAAGCATTGAAGGGACAGTCTGGTGGCAAGTGTGATTGAGAAAGGTTGTTGTGTTGGTGTTGAGAGATTGTCTTCGTGGTAGGACTGGACACGAATAAGATAAGTGTATTATATTTTAAATGTATCAATAATTATATTGTATTGTTGTATATTTCGGTGCGAAATGCACAAACTTTAGGAGAAGACAACTTCCGATAACTCAACGATCAGAATGAATCATCATTATAATTGGATAACAATCTCATCATGGATTAGATTATTACCTATAGCTATAGCTAAACATTTATATACCATACAAAACATAGAATAGTCCTCCATACCCTCAGTTAAATTCTATATCCTGACACGCGCGACGGTGCGGCGGCGGCGGCGCTGTCGGCGCGGCCCGGCGCCTCCCGCGCACCTCGAGCAGCTCCTGCGCCCGGGGGCGGCGGCGGCGGCGGCTCCTCCAAGCACTGCGCTTGCTTGCGCGCTCGCCACCTCGGCCGTGCGACACCATGACACAGCTTCATCCAGTTTCAAATCCTTTTGACGTAGAAGTCTCGCTCTTAGCTGCGTATCAATTCCTCTAATCATCTGCGTCAGTATCAGACTATCACGCAGAACACCAAATTCGCATGTATTGCTTTTTATCTTCAGCCTCGAAATGTTTTTATCAATACTGTCCTCATTCTGTGATATCTCGAAGAAACAATGTCTCTCGAAGTTTGTTCTTCTCAGGGTTGCATCGACTCTCAAATTTTTCGTACTTGTCCTTTTCCTCAGTAGCAAAATCAAACTCCTCATAAATTTCTCGTCCGAATTTTCCAATTACATGAAAAACAATGCACACTTCTCGTTGTCGGCAGATTTTGCTCGACCGGCTGCCAATAAATAATACTCAAACTCTTTCTTCCAGCCATATTGCTTTCGCCTGACAGCGGCGTCGGCTGTTGAAGCAAAGGATCTAGGGCCTGGTAACTACCTCTAGGTGGTGATGGGTTGTCATGGTCGGTAGCATCCAGGATCCGACTTGATGTGTCATCCTGATCTGCGTCCAACATATGTATGGTGGTCAGGCTGCTGACACCACCCAAGCTCCCTTTCTTTACACCACCTATGGCCAGAGATTTCCTAGATCTAGCTAGGCTAGGACCACACCCCCAGCTGCGTTTCCCGGGGCCTCTGCTGTCCTAGCTACTCTCATGGCCTGCAGCTGCGCTTGGGCGTCTGCATAGGTGCGGTTCATCACCCCTCTTATCTCACCTAATTCACCTACCATGGCCTGGAGCTCCAGTGAGAACCTTGTTGGTGGTCCCAAAACAAGCACGCCTGCTTTTATCAGGGCCTTCGTTTTGATCATTTGGGGAATCGCAGACCCGTTCACAGCTGCGTCAACATATTGTTGACCATCTTCTATCAAATCCTCCATGATGCGCCCTGCCATCTTCTTCTTCTCTTTGGGGGTAGCTAGCAGGATGCTCGTCTCCATGTTTAAGATGCTTGCTATCATCTTGAGATCCTCTGTTTGTGTTATGTTGGAGGGGATCAGGCCAGCAAAAATGCTGTGCTGCATTAGCACAGGCAGCGGGACGCTGAATAGCTTGCTGGCCAGTTTACCTGGCATGTTCCTGTCAACTATTATCGTGGCTGTCGCCGTCGAAAAAGCCTGAGCTAGTCTAGCTGGAGTGATGACAGCTGCACCCAGCAGGCCTGCATTCTGGCGCCTTTCTACCGAGATGCCATACATGGCACACTTCCTGGTGATTATTGCGGCTACCCCAGGGTCGCACCTCAGTAGAGCCTTGTGCAGGTTGTTACCCCTCTCCAGAAAAAGGGTGATCAAAAATGGCAGGTCCGTGGGGGGGTGGCATTGCTCATATAGGGCCATGTCCCCCACCCGCAGTATTGCTGCCACCCCTGCTGGGACCGGATTTTCCCTGGCCTTACCGAAAAATGACGCTATAATAGCCTTAGCGTCAAATCCTAGGTATTTCATCGCCTGGCGTGCGCTGTCCAGGGAGTTCCATTGTTCGTCAGTGGTTCTCATTAGAAACCCGGGCTTGTCCTCATCCCTCACGTCCAGAGCTCGACATAAGTCTGCCACCTCACCATCAGTTAGGGTTAGAACAGTCTGCACACGGTTGGTTTCTACTGCCATCTTGGAAGAGCGAAATGTTGTTTATCTCGGATGATTGCTTAAGTTTATTTTTGCACTGTCGTTGTGTGTGATCGAACCATTGTGTGATAACAATCTTAAATTATTTGCGGTGCACTTTTATTGCGCTTTGCAGTCGCGTAGTGCCTGTCTTGTGGACTATAAAACTGATTCAGAAAAAAGGGAAACCCAACCTAGATATTTTCTTACAACCACTTGATATTGAAAGGTAAACTTTTGGAGCTGGACAAAGGACGAAGAACAGCAGCTTAGCTGAAGGGATAATAGGAAACCACACGCACTTACTTGAACTCCTGGGACCGGCTCCTCGCCTCGTGGTAACCAGCGGTGATCTGGCAATCCTCTGTCACTTGATGAATGTCCAAAATATATTGTCTGTATAAAGCTCACTCACACGACTCGTATTAAAATGTTATATTTCGAAAATAATAAGTATTTGCGGCGATTTAGATGGATTTATATGGTTTGTTCGATCACAACACAAATTGATGATGGCGGCTCACGAAAGTTCTGAGTTGTTTTGGATTCTGCCACCAGATGGCACGTCGGTTGCGTGCACGGCGGCCGCGCGACAGAGAGCGAGATATACGAGTGCGCATGGGTGGAAAGGGATAGATGAAGGGAATTTGCATATCAGTGGTTGCAAGCAAATATGAGATCCAACATCCCCCCGGGCTTGAAGGATTCCCTTCAAAGAGAAAAAAAATATAAATAAAAAATAAACAAAATAGAACTAAGTACGTAGAAATACTTTATGCTTGCATTTTAAAATTAATTTTATATAATTAAATATAAAGAAGTGACAACCCTACTGCGTTGGCAGCGGGCATAGCCGCACAATCGTTCGCTGCAACGTACCGTTGCGGGTCTTCACTTCCGCGACGCGGACGACTCCGTCGCGTCCGGGAAAAAGGCTCGTTATGATACCGAGCGGCCACTGCAAGGGCGGTGCGTTATCGACATTAATTAATACGACTGTTCCTACAGCCACTGGTTTGGCCGGAGTATTCCATTTTTCTCGGCTTTGTAGGTTGTGGAGATACTCGTTTCGGAAACGCTTCCAGAATGATTGAACAAGCGAGTCTAATAAAGAATACCGAGTTAACAGGTTTGTTCGCTCCTGACTCAAATCAGCTGCGGGCAAATGATGCAATGGCGCGGTTGAAATAAAATGAGCGGGTGTCAGCGCGGTAGGCTCAGACGGATCGGAACTCAATACGTACAGCGGTCGGCTATTGAGGATCGCCTCAATTTGATCGAGCACTGTAAGTAGCTCTTCGTAAGTAAGAATTTGTTTTCCTATGACACGATGAAGATGAGTTTTAAAACATTTAATATTTCCCTCCCAAATACCCCCGAAGTGAGGCGCAGTGGGCGGGTTCAGACGCCATGTAATGCGGTTTTTCAAAAGTTCTTCCTGAAAGGTTTTATAATAGTCGTCAGTGCGAAGGAAAGAAAGAAGTTCATTAAAGTAAGCCTTGGAAGCAACAAAATTAGTGCCATTATCACTATATAACACTTTACATGGCCCACGCCGGGAAATGAACCGTTTAAACGCGTCCAAGAACGACGCAGAGCTAAGCGAAGAAGCTAGCTCCACGTGAACGGCTTTCGTCACTAGACAGATGAATAAACAGAGCCACGCTTTTTGGCTTCGCACGCCCCTTTTCCTAACCATGGTGATGTAAAACGGACCCGCGTAGTCCACGCCAGTGTGTGTGAAGGCTTTACTTTGCTCGACACGGCATGCGGGGAGGTCGGCCATCGTAGGAAACGTGTTAGTTGGATTGGCGCGAAAGCACTGGTTGCATTTATGAAAGCGGTGTCTAACAATGCGGCGGGCGGAAAGAATCCAGTATTTTTGTCTTAAAATTGACAGTAAAAGTTGTGGACCGGCGTGCGCATTTTCGCGATGGGCAGAATCAATTAATAATTCGACTATATGTCCATTTTTTGGCAATAACGCGGGATGTTTAGTAGAGAAATCAAGAGACGAATTCTTTAAACGACCCCCTACTCGCAGAATATTGTCGCAAATAAAAGGGAATAATTTGCGCACGGAGGGTGAGCAAACCCTACCACATTGAATGTTGCGTATGTCGTCTGCAAATGAGAGTTGCTGCACGACCTTAATGACGAGCAATTCAGCTGCGTCTAAATCTGTAGCAGTGATTTCGCTGCCGCGAGGAAGTTTTTTGAGAAACTTTAGAACAACAATGACGGTTCTAAGGAATCGATGCCAAGAAGAGAACTTTTTACTCAATGTTAAAATCCAATGCTCATTACTGTCGCTGTCGGAGGCAATAAGAGTAACGGTTTTCTCTTCTGGTAATCTCGTGGACGAGGGCGAAAATTTAATTATTGGCCACTCACTCACGGGTAGCGATGCCCAAGAAGGCCCATGGAACCAAAGATCGTGGTCCTGTAAGCGAGAGGGTAGAAGCCCACGCGAGAGGCAATCTGCGGGGTTTTCAGATCCGGACACATGAAAGAAATGTTCCGAAGCGAAGTTATTCTGACATTGAGCTACACGATTAGCTACAAATGTGTCGAATCTATGAGGTGAAGAATGTACCCAACATAGCGCGACCTCAGAATCAGAAAATGCGAAGGTATTGGCGATTGAATGACGCTGAGACAGCGAGTCGTGAACAGTTCGAAGAAGCTTTGACATTAAAACGATGGCGCAAAGTTCTAGCCGAGCGACTGTCACGGTTCTCACTGGTGCGACCTTTGATTTAGAGCAAATCAGGCGAATAACGGGATCTTGATTTTCCGTAGTGACATGCGCATATATGACACATCCGAAAGCCTTCTCGCTTGCGTCCGCAAAAGCAAGAAGCGTGAGCGTTGAATTCTTTTCAATGCCCAAATGACGCGGAAACTTCAGGGTAGAAACCAGAGGAAGTTCACTGACAAACTGATGCCATAAGTTTAGAATGTGCTGGGGTGGCATTTCATCCCAGTCCATTTTGAGAAGCCAAAGTTCCTTAATGAGGAGTTTAGAGTAAAGTATAACGGGACCGACTAGGCCGAGCACGTCATACAAGCGGGCGGTGGCGGAGAGAATAGCGCGCTTGGTGCCAGTAAGTTGCGGAGGCGACACAGTAAATACAAACTCGTCAGAGCCAGGATGCCACTCGAGACCGAGAATCTTTAACGAACTGCCGTCATCGAAAGAGACGGATTCGGACTGGCGGTGCGTCTCAGGAATGTTATCTAGCAACTGCGGGTAGTTGCTAGTCCATTTGACCAAATCAAACCCACCAGTCTTAAAAAGACTGATCAGCTGGGTCGCGGTCGCAACTGCTTCCTCAAGAGAAGGGGCAGACGAAGCCAAGTCATCCATGTATACGTCTCTCTCGAGAACAGCTGTGGCAAGTGGGTACTTATCACGCTCATCGTCAGCGAGCTGCCGAAGCGTGCGCAATGCAAGAAACGGTGACGACCGCAAGCCAAAGGTTACCCGATTAAAGTGGTAAGTCTCGAGAGGAGCATCAGGCAAAAAACGATATAGAAATCGTTGAAAACAGCGGTGCGGGGGATGTACTTCTATGCACAAGTACATTTGACGAACGTCAGCGAAAAACGCGATGCTAAAAACGCGCACATTCAAAAGAATGTGAAATATATCGGCTTGCAAGTTGCAGCCCGTGTGAAGAATGTCATTCAAAGACAGTCCACTGTCTGTTTTACAGCTACCGTCAAGGACTAGCCGTAACTTCGTGGTGGACTTGTCGTTGCGTATGACAGGATGATGCGGTAGGTAAAAACTTGGCGAGAGATCCTCTTTAGGCGAAACTAAAGAAATAATCCCTTTATCTAGGTAGTCATGAATGACCTCATTATATTTTTCGTGAAGTTGCGGGTTTTTAGAGAATTTATTTTCGAGCAATAAGAATCTCTTTTTTGCGGTTTTAAACGAATTGCCTAAATTATCAGGGCTTTGTTTAAACGGAAGGTCGACTGCGTAAGAACCATTATCGTTACGGGTCGTAGTTGACGTGAAGATGCGCTCACACTCCTGCTCGTCAGAGCTTAAAATTTTCTTAGAAGGCACTTCTTCTATATTCCAAAATTTCTCTAAACTCTGGCTGAGCGGCTCGTTAGTGAACGCACAGAGAGCGCGAGTAGCGTGCGGCGGCGGCGGCGGTGACGTCACGGAGACATCTCCCATGATAATATAACCCAACGTAGTCTCTAACGCCGCAGCAGGTGAACCGACATTTCGAATTTTATTACTAAGTAATATTTCGCAAAATAGGTTAACTCCTAAGAGCATGTCAATTGGGCCGGGTTCATTGAAGTTATCGTCAGCTAGCGGTAAACTCTTGAAACAGTCTAATCCTGACAAATCGACGTGCGAGTCGGGCAGCTGCGAGGTAATGTTTTCAACAACGAGAGGATAAATCGAATACATATCATTGTTGTCATCAAACCGAGAACCAAACTTAACGGTGGATATGCCCCATATTTTTTGTGAGGCGCCACCTATGCCCTGCACCCTCGCGAAGCGATCCTGTTTAGAAAGCGGCAGAGATAAGCGTTGGCAACAGTCCATTGAAATGTAGTCACTTTGTGATCCTGGATCAATTAACGCCCTAACGTAATGAGTCGTGCCACAAGCGTCATAAAGTTTTATTTTTGCGGTACCCAATAAGGTGACTGTATGAACAGATCTGCCCGAGTCATCATCAGTTTCAATATTGCCGGCCGATAAATGACTTAAAGTGGAATTCGGTTGTAAATTATTATCAACCTTATTCCCTACGCGTTGCGGTTGGGAACTGCTTGACGCAGCGTTATCAGTCGAACACGACGGTGAAGCGTGCCTCGATTCACAAGCGGGAGCGGGAGCGGGAGCTGTATTAGCTGAATTATTAATTATACCGCTTGTACGTGAAATAGACGGGTTGTTTGATTTAGGAGGCGGCGGATTAAAATGCAATAGGGTATGATGTCGAGAAGCACAAATACTGCATGTTCTTTGCGACGAGCACACGGAGAACCTATGTTTGTAACTAAGACAATTGTTGCAAACGGAATTAGTTTTTACAAAATTATACCTTTCATGAGGAGATAATTTTAATTTTAGTTTTGCATAGCGAACAATAAGCCGTCGCAGCTGGCTGGCTGACAAAGGTTTTTGTTTGATTAGGTTTTGGAACAGGCAAATTTTTATTACTATTAGGCTTAGTTTGCTGCGTAGATACAATCTGTTTTGATGTCGAATGAGATACAACTTTGGACTGTTCCTTTATAAATTCAATAAGATTACTGTAAGAAGGGCATTCTTCCTTGCGATAGAACATTTCGAATAGTTTGACAGATTCCAGTTTCTGTAATGCGATATGCAAAAACAAGAAATCCGCTAAATCTTGTAACTTAAGTGCCTTTAGCGCTTTGACCGATGCGTCGTAGTTGCAAAGAAATGATTCCAGGCTGGCCGCTGAGCCAGTCGAGATTGGCTTGAAGTCCAACAGCTGATTGGTGTACCCCGCGGCCAGCGCGCGCTTATCCTCGTATTTGTCGATAAGCGCCTGCCATATGATAGCATAATTTTCGCCGGTGGCCGGTAAGCCCGCGCAGACTGACTTCGCCTGATCAGTCAGTTTGCCTACTAAAAACTGAACACGTTCACTATCTGATAAACGCGGATGATTATGAATGACACTTTTGAATTGTTCATAAAACAAGGGCCAATTACGAAGTTCCCCATTAAATGACATTAACTCAATGGCGGGGAGTTTATGTTTGACAGAGTAAGACTGCACCGATGGCTGCGAGTCCTTTGATCGGTCTTGAATGTCAGAGTGAACGCGTTTGATTTGACAATACATCTCGTCAAATGCTATCAAAGGTTGATAGTTAACAGTAGCAGTTGGCTGCCACTGTAATAAGCGTTCGTTATACAGGTCTAGAACACGCTCAAAATCAGATCGCAATTGGTCTAGATTCGTGACGTTATTCAAAAACGTTTTACATTGAATTTCATCTTCATGAACTTTGTGCGACAAACCATAAATATTTTGTAAGCGAGTGAAGTAAGCATTACGCTTAGCTTCCAGAAGAACGAGATCACCTGGGGCTGAGGAAGTCTCGGATTTGTCACCTTTAGGCATCTTGACCGAAATATGCGATAAGTATACCTAACTATGATAATTGTACAGTATGAAATAAACGTTTAGCGGGAATGAAAAGCGGTGCGATAACTTTTGGTAGTAAAATAAGTAATAAGTTGGTTAGCGAGCGAACAAACTGCGGTTTTTATATCAAAAGTGCGGGGTAGACGCAAATATTGCGCCTTGGGAATGCCAGCAAATGAGAAATATGGAATCTCGAATTGATGAGATATTTTTAGTTGGCTGTGAATGTAATCACGAAAGTACTTTATTTACCCTATGCTGATTAGCGGAAGAGAAAATAAATTAGTCGTCAGCGATGCGGGAATGAAAAAATGAATGAACAACTAATTTAACCAAGCATAAAGTATCATACGCACTGTTCGTGTCTTAGAACCACTGTGAAGATAATTTTGACATAAAATTGAGCATATCAAGCGACTAATATTTTAGTAAATAGGTCATGAATCCGGTTCGAAGGACCATTAATTGTGTGATAACAATCTTAAATTATTTGCGGTGCACTTTTATTGCGCTTTGCAGTCGCGTAGTGCCTGTCTTGTGGACTATAAAACTGATTCAGAAAAAGGGAAACCCAACCTAGATATTTTCTTACAACCACTTGATATTGAAAGGTAAACTTTTGGAGCTGGACAAAGGACGAAGAACAGCAGCTTAGCTGAAGGGATAATAGGAAACCACACGCACTTACTTGAACTCCTGGGACCGGCTCCTCGCCTCGTGGTAACCAGCGGTGATCTGGCAATCCTCTGTCACTTGATGAATGTCCAAAATATATTGTCTGTATAAAGCTCACTCACACGACTCGTATTAAAATGTTATATTTCGAAAATAATGGGTATTTGCGGCGATTTAGATGGATTTATATGGTTTGTTCGATCACAACACAAATTGATGATGGCGGCTCACGAAAGTTCTGAGTTGTTTTGGATTCTGCCACCAGATGGCACGTCGGTTGCGTGCACGGCGGCCGCGCGACAGAGAGCGAGATATACGAGTGCGCATGGGTGGAAAGGGATAGATGAAGGGAATTTGCATATCAGTGGTTGCAAGCAAATATGAGATCCAACAGAAACATTTTTATTTCTTTCTCAGAAACATTTTTTTCTGTCCTCTCCCACAATGTTCATGTATTATTCTTATACAAATCTCACTAATTAATCTCAAATAATAGCCACAAACCACACCTGACACCATGTAGTAATTTATATTGTGGAACGACAAACACCATCTTGTCTGTGTGAAAGCAACTGACTTTATTCATAGAGTAATACATCAAGGAGTATACACTACAGGTTATATCTAAATTGTTGCCAACACCTTCACCCTCTGTAGCAAACAATAATAATAGGATCCATTTGATAGATAGATAGATAATCCATTTATTCACTGTAAGAATACACACAAATACAATAAAGATTCTTACAAAACTTAAAAAATACAGAAAGAAACTATAAATGTGCATATTCCACAGTGAATAGGCCCTGGCTCAGCATGTGTTGCAGATACAACGCTGGTAATTCTGCCAGGACCCATTTTACAGTGCGAGTGGAAGCTTCAGCTCATCTTCAGTAATTTTAAATTATCCTGTCTTACACATATCGCCTCTTGAGATAAGCTTGCATATTGTACGACTATTTTCAATTTATCTATGTAATTTAATTTGACTGCTTACCCAGTATTCGTGTATGCTGTATGTCTCTGTGTTTGTGTATGTGTGTATGTGTGTGAGGGTGTGTGTGTAAGGGTGTGTGTGTGTGTGTATATTTATGATATTCGTGATGAAAAGATGATGATGCCAGGTCACTAAACTAAACGTCAGCAGTAACTGTATATTTTTATAAATATATTCTTACTCTTTTTATCAATAAAAGCCAAGCAAAAAATTAAAAAATAATAATGATAATAAATAATAATAATAATGTAAAGAACCTGAAACCTGACCAAGTGACATTTCTCGTTAGTTTCATATTAGACGTATGTCTAGTCATTATGAGTGTGTTAGATTAATCTCACTCGCAAACCTAAATTCATCAGATTACTATTAAGATCCCTGGTTATCCATTATATGTATTCACCACCACATTCCCTAATAATGACATCTGAGAAATAAGTATGATTTTATGTGAATATATATTACTCTTAGAGGAATCGAGCAAAAACAACTTAAAAAAAAACGATTACAATGCAACAAAACTTTATCAATAAAAAATAAACCGATAAATGAAAAACAATTCTACACTAGTAATAACAAAAATCAGACAGAATTAAACAACAAAAACATTCAAACAATAGTGAAAATGGAACGATCTCACCCCAACAGCGGTCCGGAACAGAATGGGCGCGCGCGCTTTTTATACCGTTCGGCGCAGGCGGGTATTTTTCCCGCCTCGTCTACACTAAAGTCTCTAATACGGCCTCTCCTGACAAGAGTCCGTCCTCGGGCTCCCATTTAGCTGTCTTGATCAGTCTCCAGCAGTGGCATGGAGAGTTCAGGCTCAGGCTCCTCCGCAGGCAGGCTCTGGGCAGCTTGTAGCTCAGCTTGCTGCTCAGCTTCTGGCGCGGCGCGGTTGCTTCAATTTGATGATGAACCCGCTACATCTTGCAGCAAGCCAGGAATTGATGATGACTCCGCGATGTCTATGTCTGCATCTTAACAGAAACAAACAACAGGTAAACGCCACACTTGTGACTTTAACACAAGAGCATTTTTCAGTCATAGGTATACCTGATAAGCAGTTCGCAACAATGCTTAACAGACATACCAAGACAAACAAGGTGTGTCTGAGAAACAGTTCGCAACTTGTTCCCCAGACGGCGCATCTGATAGGCAGTTGGCAACATGCCCACCAGGTGGCCAACACAAACAACGCACGTCCAAAAGACAGTTCGCAACAATGCCTTTGGACGGCAACATCTGATAAGCAGTTCGCAACAATGCTTAACAGAACACACACATTTGATAGACAGTTCGCAACATGCCTACCAAACGGTCAAAACAAACATCACATCTGATAAGCAGTTCGCAACAATGCTTAACAAACGGATAACACAAATAGCACATCTGATAAACAGTTCGCAACAATGCTTATCAAACAGCTAACATCATATCATCAGGAAGACAGTTCGCAACATGTCTCCTGATGATCACTCACCATCGAAGAAAGCGGCACACACTTCAGGAGTCCACTCCCCTTGCCACGGGATCATGTACTCCGCCGCAGCCTGGGTAGACTTCCCGTACGAGCCGGCCACAAGTTGCAGCTCGTAGCGTCCATGTGGCAGGACCTTTACTACGCGGTAAGGGCCACGCATGCCGGAGTCCAGCTTCCCGGTCGACTGTGCCTGCTTCCTGACAAAGGAATTTAGTTCAAAACCGCGGGGCGGTTTTCTCCCCTGATTTACACGGGTGTCTTGACTCCTTTGGTTCCGCCTGAGTCGCTCGGACGCTCTCTGCCTGCTCATCTCACGCAGGGACTCCCGATTTGGGCTGGAACCCTCCATTGCCACGTCACGTATCAGACTACGGATAAGGGGCGTCGAGGCGTCGATGCCTGCCAGCAGATTGAGGGCTGAGTACTGGGTGGTCCTGTGCTTGGTAATGTTGAGCACCAGTTGAAGTTTCCACATGTTAGGCCACCTCTGTTGTCGGTGATTGCATTCTATACGCACCATGTTCAAAACTGTCCGACAATAGCGCTCAACTTGGCCATTGGACTGATGCATCTCCGGCGTAATCAGATGTGTATCACAACCCATGGACTTAACCCAGTCAAGAAAATCAGCACTTTGAAACATGCAACCTCTGTCGGCAACAATAAGCTTTGGGGCTCCGAACAATGAAATTACATTCGTGAAGTGCCGTTTTAACTCACTCGCGTCTTGCCTGTACATAGGATAAAGAAGACAGTACTTCGAAAAGGCATCAATCACGATAAGAATGTACCGGTAACCATCAGTCTCTGGAAGAGGCCCAAGTACATCCATATGAATGGTCTCAAATGGGACATCTGGTTTTTCCCATGAATGAATGGGCTGCAATGGAGCGCGAGGGACTTTCTTGTGAGAGATGCACACAATGCAGTGTGCGACGTATTTTTGCACAAAACCCCTTAACCCCGGGAACCAGAAATGTTTCAGGATCAACTCAACAGTCTTGTCAACCCCTTGATGTTCATGCTCATCATGAAATACGCGCAATAAACTGAGCCTATGTCCTTTAGGGATATAGCAAAGGAGGCGAGGGGGTTCCCCAGTAGGAGAGTATTTTACATACAAGAGGTCATTTTTGACGACATAACGACTGGCATCTAATTGCCCGTCAGACAACTTCTGGATAAGGGACCGAGTCTCCTCATCGGCAGCCTGCGCGATCTGTGCCCAGTTCTGAGGTTTCTCAACCGTACACACATTCACGGGATTCCGACTCAGATAGTTAGCATGGGCCATGAGCGTACCTTTGCGGTAGTCGAGGTCAAAATCAAAATCTTGCAGGTACACCCACCACCGAGCCACGCGAGGAAGCAAGTCCTTCTTACTCTTTGTTAGTTTCATCGCGTTGCAATCCGTGACTACGGTGAAGTGTATACCTACAAGATAGTGTCTGAAGTGTTGCAGTGCCTTAACAACAGCGAGGGTCTCGAGCTCGTACGAGTGGTACCTACTCTCACACCCCTGCGTCAACCTACTAAAGTAAGCTACCACTCGCTTGTGCCCACCCTCGTGCACCTGCAACAGCACAGCCCCATAGCCGATGGAGCTGGCGTCTGTGTGGACCTCAATAGGCAAGGAAGGATCATAGACTGCAAGCACAGGTTCGCTGGTCAAGCAATCAATGACCTCCTTTCGAGCAGCCTGCTGCTCTGGTCCCCACCTAAACTCAACACCTTTTCGCGTCAAAGCCGCGATACTAGCAGTCTTTTGGGCAAAACCAGGTACATACCGACGGAAGTAGCTGGCCAAGCCCATAAACTGGCGGACCTGTTTCACATTTTGCGGCTCTGCAGAATCAGTCAAGGCCTTTAACTTGTCATGACTCGGCCGTACCTGACCTTCACTGATGCTACGTCCCAGGTACTCGATTTCCGTCGCGAGAAAGGAGCACTTTTTCAAGTTAATCGAAAATCCAGCATCAGTCAAAGTCGTGAGCACGTTGCGCAGTAGAACGAACCCCTGGTCTATAGTCCGGCTTAAGATTAACACGTCATCGATATAGACGAGGATTTCACCAGATTCAATAAACTTCCGAAGAGTTTTTGCGATTATTCGCTGATATACAACTGGAGCATTCGTCAAACCGTAGGGCATTTTCAAATACTCATAATGGCCCTCGGTCGTGACGGAGCCAGTGAAAGGAACAGAATCCTTTTCCATCGGAATCTGGTGGAACCCTGTGGCCATATCAAGGCTCGTAAAATATTTGTTTTGGCCCAATCGGTCGATATGATCGTCGATTCGCGGTAAGGGAAATCGATCTTTCACTGTCAGATCATTCAACTTTCGGTAGTCCACGCACATACGGTCTGCACCGTCTTTTTTCTTTACGAGAAGAATAGGACTCGCGTACTCAGATTCCGACTCTTGAATGATCTGCTTATCCAATAAATCTTTTATTATCTCGCGAACACGAAGTGTCTCATCGTGTGAAAGTCGGTATGGTCGGTAATGAACCGGAGTGTTGCCGGTCAGTTTGATCGTCATGCTGCCCGTATTTACGGTGCTAACCGCAGTGCCTGATATGAAGTACTGCTTAAATTCATTTATTATTGTAAGCAGCTGTTGCAACTCATCATCAACCAAAGATGTATTGATCGGAATCGTTGGAACAGACTGAACGGTCATCACTCGACTACTAGGTTGGACAGGTTTCCTCTCGAGCGTCTGGGAGTCACGTGTGCGCACGTACCGAACGCCTTCCCTATTCAGCACATCCGTACCAACAATGATGGGAGTGTTCATGAACTCGGGAGCCACAATAAATAAGTCAACTTCAAGAGTAAGACCATCAAACTCAATAGGTAACGTTACGTATGAGGTGCTCTCGACTTCCTGACTTCCCAAACCCTTCAATACACGAAACGCCGGTTTGTGAGAACAGTTGAAATGTTTCAACATAGACGACGAGATGAGTGAGATTGATCGATACAACACATCTGCCGGGACACCCTGAACAACAGCTACCACAACATCGCTAGTGAGGGTAGTTTGGTTTTCGCGACAAAAATTTACTTCGTTTTTGTTACGTGACTCTGATCGTTGTTTGGCAAAACAGTTATCAACCTTGTGACCTACTTTCTTACAGAAAGAGCATTGCTCAGGTTTAGTCGGAACAAAAGACGGTTTTGGATTTGAAACGGGGGAAGACTGATTCATCCTAGGTTTTTTGTTGCATTCGACCTGTCTGTGACCCGCTTGACCACAAATAAAAATTTTACCTTCTTCAAACCGTCGTTTTCGAGAATGATTCGGTGGCGGGTGATCTTTGTTCTTTCCAGAAGAACCACTCTGAGGCGTAGGCCGCGATGCTTGTTTCGATAAGTTAGGTTTTACGTAGATTGCAAAAAACTCGACCAATTTGTTGGGTGACAGTTTAGCATTAGTCGCAGATGCTCGAATCTGCGGATCCGTAATCTCGCGAATCACAATAGCTGACATTAGTTCATCACTGAGACCACGAACTATGCGCAGGCGAAGTAGTGAGCGACGAGTGTAATCGGCATATGTGGAGAAATTATCCGAGTTGGTACTCATAACCTCGAACAAAATACTCGCTACACTTCACTCCCATCACAGTGGCGAGTATCTCACATAACATTAACCCGAGCTCACTCAACTTTGAGTTTTGGGGCATAACGGTTGGAACTCCTTTTTGAAATTGCTCCACGACCGGTCACTCGTCACCCACTCGTTCAGCCACGTACGAGAATCCCCTTTTAAGCAGTTCCCAATTCTAGAAAGGCATTCATGGTCTGTCCAGTTATTGAGATTTTTCGCCCTATCTACCTCTGCGCACCAGTCGTCAATGTTATGTAATTTGGGGTCGAAATTTGAAATGTAGAAATGATTTGACCTCACTACTGTATTTATCGAACGAATAGCATCTACAATCCGGTCGGTAACTGTCGACGATGCATTTGCCTCGCCAGTCGTACGTCCAACATCATCCGTTCCACTGTCATGCATCACGCGAGGCGCAAGTGTCGGCAGTTCCGGTGTTCCAGAGCGATCGGCACCGCGCCCCCGCGATTCGGCTCGACAGGTAGAAGGCGACGCAGCACGTCCGCTAACGATACCGGTAGACGGTTGGCGCCGGGACGGCGAGGATGACGCATAGACATTGTTTGGTGGTTTTTCGAGGGCCTTGAGTCGAGCCATCATTGCATCCATCTCGCGCCTCATGTTATTTTCAGGAGTACGATCACGGTACCTACTACGCCGATGATTCCTGTCTTTATCACGAGACCTATGACGGCTGTGACGACGTTCACGATCCGACATTTTAATCGCTTTCTTTCCAAGTTCCCCCGCTCAGAATTCCTCAGAAAAAACAGAACAGAACAGCCGAAAGGAAAGGACTAAGTCCTATCCCACTTTTGATCTTAGAGGAATCGAGCAAAAACAACTTAAAAACAACGATTACAATGCAACAAAACTTTATCAATAAAAAATAAACCGATAAATGAAAAACAAATCTACACTAGTAATAACAAAAATCAGATAGAATTTAACAACAAAAACATTCAAACAATAGTGAAAATGGAACGATCTCACCCCAACAGCGGTCCGGAACAGAATAGGCGAGCGCGTGGTGCGCGCGCCTTTTATACCGTTCGGCGCAGGCGGGTATTTTTCCCGCCTCGTCTACACTAAAGTCTCTAATATTACATATTCACTGTATATAAAATAAACTAATCTACTGTTGGATATTTATTCGCATGGTCATAAATCACCCAATATCCTTTAGATCGTCGATATATCTACAGAGCAATGTAAAATAATCATTGAGCCAGAAACATAAAAGCACAATGAAAGGCAGGATTAATTCACTTACCGAGATTAGTTCGGAACGGACGCCCAGACACAATGGGCATTGATCAGGGAGGTATCGATTGTCGTAAAGTGAAAACCATTTAGAGGAATAGGGATACTGATTACTATAAGGGGTTTAAATAAATAAAATTAAAACGGATTATTAATATTTATCGCAAAAACTGTTAATTTCATTTTCTTTCAAATACGTCATCGTTGGCTCTAATGCGGTAGTTCCATTGCCTACAAATATTTAAAAAAATACATTTGTCAGCAACAACAACTGTCAAAAGTGTCAAACAGAGAAATAACCGCTGAAAATAACCTTCGCATCGCAACAAATAAACATCCGAATAATACTAAAATAATCATGGGATCTAGAGAGTGCATCGTTCCAAACTGCAAAAACCATTCGAAAAATAGCCCAACTAAACTGTTTGTACGCATTCGAGAAGATTTGCGTCAAAAATGGTGTCGTCAAGCTAAGGCGGAATATTTCAAGGTGTACACACAGTATTGCTGTGAAGATCACTGAGGGCGACCATGCGCGCCATGGTTAACTTACATTAGGATCTTTGCTCCCCTTATTTCAGCCAAGTTATGATGTCTACTTGTTGCCACATACTCTATAATCATAATATTTTCCACCTTCGGTAGATTTCGCGAGTCAGCTTTCACAAAGTTATCACTCATTGCCAGTTAGTTTGAATAAGTAAGATTGCGAATGAGACGCTCGCTGGCTTGGTATTTACATGAAAAGATCAATAAACTCAATTCAATTCTTGGTTATTGGCAATTTTAGAAATTAAAATGTTATAACTCGTTACCGACATCAGATAACAACGACTTATTATTTAAATATTAACTCTTGTTGACATTTGTCAAACGTCAACGTATTTTTACTTTTTAAAAGCATGATTGAATGCAAAGGAACTTACCTAATTATGCCAGTGGTGACGTCATACTTACAAAATTCAGAAATTTTAAATAATTAATAAAAAAATAATGACATCAAAAAATTAAAAAATATTCAAATTAGTTTCTTATATTTGTCTATATTTTCGATTTATAGAATAAAAAAAATGGGTGTTACGATGCCCATTGACCCGCCATGTTGTTCACTGTTGCTTTTATACCCTGTCTGACAATAACAGATTTGCCGCCACACGTGGCTGCTTTGGCGCCACACAAACATAATTGCAGAAAGACAGAAATACATGTAAAATCCTAGTAATTTAAATCGTGTAAAATATTATGAATTATTATGACAATTATCTGATTATTTATTATAAATTATATTTATAGAAACAACTATTTCGAATATACCGGAAATTGATTTAATATGGACTTGTAAATTCTAATATGATTTCCATAATTCATTTCGCATTTTATGATGAATTTTAGGCTACTTATTTATGATTACAAAATTATCTTATAAAATAATCATATTTATTACGGAAATGCGGAAGTGACAATGACAGGATATTGACTTGAACACCATTTATAAATTCTTAAACGTTGTTCATAATTTAATTTGTATGTTATAATGGATATCCTGTCATTAATTTATAATTAATTACTACTTTACTGATATGTTATTTACAATATTTTATTATATCCTCCTACGGATACGGATATTCTGTCAAGTGCATTGAAATTAACATAAAGTTATACGGTCTTCTGACTTTTTAGCACCCTTACCCGAACGGAAGAACTAAAGACCCACCTTTTGTAAGCCTATGAGATGCAATCTATAGTGTTTTTTAAAGGATGATTTTTTATTTATGTTTCTAATAGGCGGTGGTATATTGTTCCAGCATTTCGTGGCCATATAGCGAAAGCTACCACGAAATGCTGCATTTTTGTGATGTGGAACGGATGAAGGGGCTGTACAAGCTCTGCCTCTGTTCTCCTGTCGCCACTTGATTTTAGCGTGCAAATACTCCGGAGTCCCAAACTTCAGTACACCAAATAACAAGGTCGCTAGGTGCAAATTAATGCGACCTTCTATTTTAAGGATATCGACTTTGTTCAAATAGGGCGTTACATGAGACCGCGGTGGTACAGGATAGCAGAAGCGGGCACAGGCATTTTGGACACGTTGTAGAAGACGTAATGATTTATTATAAAGGCATGGGCCGAAGACTGTTAGGCAATAATTGAGTTTTGACAGAATTAATGTCTCGCATATCATAACACGCCTTTCCAAACTCAGAAACTCTCGAACGCCGTATATTACTTTCAACCTGTAGAAACAGTTGCGCACGAGTTCCGCTACGTGTTTTTCAAAACTCAAACTGCCATCCATAGTCACACCCAGATTACGCCTCCGTTACTCCTCCGTTACTCGTTCGATAGGTATTCCGTCGATCAACAAAACTGGATCTAAAAGTAACGTCTTTTGGATTTGTACTCTAGATCCTAAAATCATAAATTTAGATTTCAGAGGATTGATTGCAAGTGAGTTTCTCGACGACCATCTGGAAATACTGTCAAGATCGTAATTTATCTTATCTATGGTGGCTTCAAATGTTTCGGTGTTCAGTGCATGATAGAGCTGCAGGTCATCAGCGTATATATGAAATTTGCAATTGGAAATAGATTTTGCCATGTCTGCGCTGTAGATAATAAAAAGTAGAGGTCCCAATATAGATCCCTGAGGTACTCCTTTGTTCACCGGAGTGCAGTCAGAAGAAGTATCCGAGCCATCAGGTCTACGAAGTACCACGCGTTGGTACCTATTTTGAAGGTAGCTATCGAACCATTTGCGAGATTCAATGTCAAACCCATAGTACGCGAGTTTCGACAGTAGGAGTGAGGTATTGATGCAATCAAAAGCCCTTGAAAAATCCAGTAGCGCCAATATCGTGCTTTCACCAGAGTCTTGCGAACTGAGTATGTTATCCACCACATCTAATAGTGCCGTGGAAGTACTACGCCCTCTTCTGAAACCTCACTGGTGAGGTGGTAGGATGCTATTGGTTTCGCAGTAATATATGACCTGGTCATATACGGCTCTCTCAAGAATCTTTGATAAATACGGTAGTATACTAATTGGCTTAAGATCCTGGACGCTGAGCGGATTGGTGTTCTTAGGTATATGTCTGACCAGAGCAGTTTTCCAAAGTTCCGGGAATTTGGACGAAGTAATGGATTTATTCACTATAGTAGTAATGGTATTAAGCGTTGATGGCAATGTCATTAAGATCATATCCATGACTATTCTGTCTATACCTTGTGCATTTGTGTTTATGGAAAGTAGGATTTTAGCAATTGCAGTGTCAGTTATAGTGTTCAATTTAAAATTAGCTGAATTGTGTCGGTTATATTCAAAGTATGTTAATTGAGAGAAATTTACATCATTTGTGCCGGGAATTGTACAAAACTTATTATTAATATCGTCGGGGTTCTTTAAATGTTCTGGAATGTCGATGTTAGATTTTAGACTTGAAGTAACTGTTTGTTTCAAATTTTTCCATAGACGCTTTGGGTTTCTGAAGTTTTGATTAATTTGCTGTTCAAAGTAAGCTTTCTTTTCATAAAACATTGAGACATTTACCAATTTTTTTAGAGTTTTATACCATTTGCCCGTACCTTTACCCAAAGACGATACAGGTCACACAAAAAGGAGGTTGCTGGGACACAGCATTGCTGGGACACAACAAAAATCCGCAAGAACACATTGTGTTTTTGTCCTGATTGTCCTACAGCGCCCGGCCTCTGTATGGATTGTTTCAGATCATACCACATTTTTTTTATGAGCCTGTAATATCCCACTGCTGGGCAAAGGCCTCTCTCCCCCTCTTCCACTCCATTCGATCCTGAGCGGTCTCCTTCCACTCTTTATCCCATAGAGCCAACTCATCACTCCATCTCTTCCTGGGTCGGCCACGCTTTCTCTTTGCATTTACTGGGAGCCAGTCTGTGGTTCTCTTAGCCCAACGATTTGGCAGCATTCGAGCAACGTGACCGGCCCAGTCCCACTTTAATTGGGCAGCTTTCTGAGCTACATCTATAATCTTATTAAGATATTAATTATTTATGTGTAATACCAGTAGTAAATTATGTATGATAGGATTAGGTATAATTGCAGAATTATAATATTATTTTTTTCATACGGCACCAAGTTTAAGTGCTTCATGGACTCAGTGAATAATATTTAATATTAATAACTGATATTTAATATTATTCACTGAGTTCAGGAAGATTAAGCCTCCTATAAATATGCCATCCTCCAGTCCCTGGAGGAGTCCCGTCCAGTCACTTGGCGGCCTGTGGATGGTGTTGGTGGTGGCGCCGTAGTGGATGATGGTGTTGGTGGTGGTACCGTACTGCTGGTTGTAAATAAAAAAGAAAATGTTAATATCATTATCTTATAATATTGGAAAGAACTCAAATGATACACTGAAAATTATAAGCAGATAAGGCAAAGACTATGTAGGCATGATACAATATGTTTAAACTTACACATTCAACTTCCTCCTCCACCGTCGTCGCCAGCACCCCATCGGGCACCACCAGCACCCCTACAGGCCACACCCTGTGGTCTGCTCGGTCTGCTCCAATAGTGGAGTCCTTTTTAGATATAGAAAAAAATAATATAGTGTAGTTAGAGGAAGATTATTTCATACCGAAGGGAGCTAAAATAAAGCAACTTAATATGAGGAACTCTGATAACTTAACTGATATTTAAGAAAATATCAGTTGAGTTTATATTTATTAAAAGCTTTACAAGTTAGCCCCTTAATAAAAGCAGCTTTATTGATCTCCCTTAATCTGCTCACAGGTTCAAAGCCATGTAAGTATACAGGTTTCTGAAAAACTCTAGCGCTGATCTTGGCTAAAAGTGAGGGAGAAATATATTTAATGAATGCGAATGAATGAGAACCCTGCCAAGGTCAACGCTAGAGTTACATGCCACCAAGTAAAAGTGAGGGAGAAATATATTTAATGAATGCGAATGAATGAGAACCCTGCCAAGGTCAACGCTAGAGTTACATGCCACCAAGTATACTAACCACTCTTCCTTTTTTTTATTAAAATCTCCATTCCATTTTTACAGGTTAATTCCATAATGAGGTTAATTTTACACCTTGAACATGCATTGCATAACACAGGCACAGTAGGCTAGGTTTAGTCATCCCTTTCTCTTGATATATGTACAGACAGATTGTTTGTGGTTAGTATAGCATTGATCAGGTACACACACAGATGCAAGCAAAAATATCACAGGTAATATCCACCAGCAAACGAACATAAAAAAAGTCGCAAGATAAAAAACGGTTTAAAAAACGGAATCAAGCAGCAGCGAGCGGCACACCGAGCAGAGCACATGTACCGGAGTTGCGAGGACAATTGGACAAGCCTGGATTCCGACAATTGAAACTTGCCTCAAAATTCAGGAATCCGTGATCAAACCCCATCCCACTGTACCTACCTAAAAATCGTCACAGCAGCTAAGTAGATAGGTACCACCCAAGACAAGACAGTACATAGCTCTCTAACATTTATACAGGGTGTTTTTGTTGAATTCCCATAACTGTAGGGTATTGATAAGACCACCTTTAGAAATCGAATGTAAAAACTTGTTTTTTAATTACTCGGTTTTTTTACTTTTTGCATTTTTCATACAAAATAATTCAATTTTTTTTTTTTTCAATACTCGCTATAACAAGTCTTAAGACTAAGTCCGGCAACGTCGCAATGTCGGAACTCGCTAATCAATGAAAATGAAATTCCCGCGCTTTTAATAAAAGATCATGTGTCTCTCTTGCTACTGCGCTGACTCGCATATCTACCTTTGTCTTACTTGTGTGTGTTTACGCTTTAGTCTTACGTGTGTGTGTGTGTGTGTGTGTGTGTGTATGCGGCTCGCTCGAAGCCATACCAAGCAACTAGTGACAGTTTTAGTAAGGTTGACAGTCAATAATCAATCCTATACCACTGAGATAAGAACTATTAGCGACATTGGGGGTCTACTTATACTGAACGGAAAGCAAATATCTCGATCACTATTCGCTAGTGCAATTAATTACGGAGTCGTCATTATTTGGAACCGTTTGTGTTTCATATCATAACACACACTTCTAAATAGGTATCAGCAAAACCTTTATCAGTGTTTAAGGTTACTTATTTGATTTTAAATAAGTACATAAAGATGAAGTACATAAAGGGGAAGAGAGGCCTTTGCCCAGCAGTGGGATGATATAGGCTAAATATAATAATAATAAATATAATAACATAAAGATGGTAAGTAAGTAAGCGCCCAAACTTGGTCACTGACCGAACATCAGAAGTCCAGGCTCAGGCACAGCTCAAGGTTTGTCAGTGAGCGATGGAGCCTAGTATTTTGGGAGTCAAATGTGCAGACCGCATTAGAAATACTAATGCGCATTACAACATTATTACATTAAAATATTACAGGGAAATGTACACACCAAAAAGTAAAACAAACACACAAAGTAGAATAAAACTAATTTATTTCATTTTCGAAGTGTCCACCATTAAACTCTAAATATAAATTGAGACGCTCGCGAATGTGTCATTCCGTGTTTCGGATGGCACGTTAAGCTGTAGGTCCCGGCTACTATCACTACTTCGTAGTATGTAGTAGTCGTAAAAACCCCTCCACCAACCCGCACTGAGCCAGCGTGGTGGAGTATGGCTCAATCTTACTCGGATCCGAGTAAAGGCCTGTGCCCCTCGGTGGGGACATTAATGGGCTACATTTACTTACATAAAGATGGTAAGTAAGTAAGCGCCCAAACTTGGTCACTGACCGAACATCAGAAGTCCAGGCTCAGGCACAGCTCAAGGTTTGTCAGTGAGCGATGGAGCCTAGTATTTTGGGAGTCAAATGTGCAGACCGCATTAGAAATACTAATGCGCATTACAACATTATTACATTAAAATATTACAGGGAAATGTACACACCAAAAAGTAAAACAAACACACAAAGTAGAATAAAACTAATTTATTTCATTTTCGAAGTGTCCACCATTAAACTCTAAAGATAAATTGAGACGCTCGCGAATGTGTTTAAATTTATTTGCACAACTCTCATTTCGTCTGTTGCTCGGTTTATTATTTCCATTAAGTGTTCTCTGGTTAAAAAATTTCAGCGTAAAATGTACTTTTTAGGGTACCGTACCCGAAGGGTGCCAAACGGGACCCTATTACTGAGACTTCGCTGTCCGTCTGTCCGTCCGTCCGTCCGTCCGTCCGTCCGTCCGTCCTGTCTGTCACCGGGTCCGTCTGCACGAACCGTAATAGCTAGAAAGCTGAAATTTTCACAGAATGTGTATATCTGTTGCCGCACCAACCACAAATACTGAAATACGAGAGATATTGCAAATTAAAGAGGGCCCCGATACAAGAGACGTGTTTAGATACACTTACGCATTTCAAAATGGAGATTTTGACTGAAACTGTTTATTTATTGTCATAGCAACCATGTCATAGACACATATACTACACATTTAAATATGATAGCATATTTCGCGTCAACCCACATGGTTGTGGTTAGCCGGTGCGGTATGATGTAGACTCTCAATCCGGAGGTCGTCGGTTCAAATCTCGTGAAGGCATAAACTTTTTAACCTCGTGGCGCCCAATGTTCTTTAAAAATGCCTTTAAAGTGGATGCCCTAAACGCCCAAAGCGATTCAAATCATGATTTGCCATGAACGCCCACTGTGATTTATAAAGTACAATACATTTGCCACGACTTGCAGTTTGAATTTTGCGCCTACGCGCCATGCATTTCCGGTTATTCGTTTGATTGGTTAATGCAGAGTGACCATTGACAACAGCTGTCATAATGACGTTTCGCATTTGAAGAAAAAAAAACGAAAGATGTCACGCGCTCAGAAACAAGGTAAGTAAATCGTCTTGAATCTCATTAATCATGGCAGATTGTCAAGTTTTTTTTTGCATAATATGTGTGTTTGTATCAGTTTTACGCAATTGTTGTTTCATTTCAGTTTTTATGCTAGTAGTTTTTTTTTAATTTGACGTTGTCCTAAAAAAAAGTACAATGGGTGTTAATTAGGTAAACAAATAACTTTTATTTGTCATTTTAAATTGACTTTGGGCTTTTATGTACTTTAATTTTTTACAGGTTTGAAGGATGACGAGATATGTGCCATGCTTGATAATGGTTCTGACTTTGGAGATTTTGTGCCCAGTGATGAAGATTTGGACGACGAACCATTATGTAGTTCATGAAAGTGAAGAGGATTCCTCAACTACGTCTGAATCAGACTTCGAAGACAGTTCCAGAGAAACTCAATCAGCATCAAGCGTCCCTTTTAATTCCATTACCCGAGGACGTGTTCATCGTGGACGAGGCACCAGACGTGGACGAGGCACCAGACGTGAAAATGGCGCCAGAGGTACCCGTGGTCATGGAGTGGTACAAAACAGAAGCATACCTTCAACGTCTGGTGCTACCGCGGATACAAATTGGTCGGTTAAACGTTTTCCACCGAAGACTTTTCAACTATCAGAGCCAGCTTACATGCAAATCAACACCGAAGCATATGATAAAGTCTCATATTTTCGACAATACATAGACGAGGACCTGATAAACTTGATCGTGGACAAAACGAATCAAACTTCTGTTTTGAAATGCTCGTCCTGCGATGTGCGCCTGTGTCTCACCAAAAAACGCAATTGCTACTATACCTTTCACAAAGATTAGGTACAACTTTTGATATACACAATGTCAAATACCTACCATGTTTATCTCCTTATAAGACTGTCGGGTTGTTATTCTAATGATTAAAATTCATTCATAACACATACTAAAGTTCCTGAATCTTAACCTTAGAGTAATCTCTCGATTTCTGTGATTCTGCCTAAAAATAATGTTAATATTTAATTTGTGTCTGAATGAAACAAATGCTCCTAAAAGTTTATAAGATTTCATAAGTTTTATTTGCAATTTATATGTTAACAAAACTATTTTATTTTATTTTTCTAAATAAAGCTGATTAAAAGACTACTCCATTTATTACTTGATAAACGCCTAAATGTCCTTTAAATAGTACAATGTTTTGTGCCTGCTTATGTAACTAATGCCCGGTGTTCTCCAAAAAGAACAAAATATAAACAGTAAATTCGTTCGCGGTTACACTCCTAGGTACATAAACAACTACAGAAAAATGGTTAAAAAAATCCATAATTGTCATTTAACTAAATATATTAAAAAAAATACTGATCTAAAGGTAGGGTCCTTTTTTAAGGACATTTGGGCATATATGAACAACTTGGGAAAAATGAGCTGGGCGCCACGAGGTTAAATTTTCTTTTTGTTTATTTTTTTATTGTTTTGAGTGCTTTTGATTTGTTGTACGATGGTACGGTACCCTTCCTGTGCGATACCGACCCGCACTTAACCGATTATTAATGTACCCCAAACATAAAAATCGAGAGGCTTTAAGTCGGGTGAGCGAGCTGGCCATACCAGGGTTTGACTTCCGCGACCAATCCAGCGTCCTGGGTAATTATTATTCAGATAATTACGGACCTCAATCCCATAATGTGCAGGTGCACCGTCATGTTGGATCCACATTGTTCGTAGTGTTTCGAGATTGATGTCTTCGAAATGCTCCAAATTTTCAATGTTTCGAAGAAAATGTAAATAATTTTCTGAGTTTAATCGCCGCGGTATTTCAATTGGACCAATCAGTTGATTGTTCAGAATACCCGCCCACATGTTTATTGAAAATTCTCTTTGGTGAGAAGATTCCCATGTTTCCTTAGGGTTTTCTTCTTGCCACTCATGTTGGTTTTTGGAATCAAAAATTCCAGCTCTGGTAAAGTGGGCTTCATCCATCCACAAAATTTTAGATATGATGACCGAATTTTCCATGAGGAGTTCATTTACTCGCTGACAATATGCCATACGGGCAAAATTGTCAGCTGGTAGTAGTCCTTGAACTTTGCGATAGTGATATGGATGCAAACCATACCGCTTCCAAAGTCTCACACCAAACTATGGGAGACGCCTGCTATATGTCCCACACGTCTTGTTGATAATGTGGGATCCTCTATTATCAAATTCATTATTAATCTTTCTTGATTAACAGTCAGGTTGATAACTCTTTCATGAGGAGTGTATCTTATGCCTGACTCTCGAAATCGTCTGTGCACCTGTAACAAATAATGTAAGAAGATTATTTTTTTATCATCAGCATTATTTCTTGTTAAGTTAGCACATTTATTCATCCATTTAGAGCAATAAACGTATTCATCGTCAGCCTCCTCCCACCATATTTTCATCTTTGGTATGCTATTAACTGAACGTATCATTATCTAATTTTATCAAATAGGTATGAACTTACGTTAATGAATGTTTGGTTATCAGGTAACCTTCGGGCCGGATAACGACGCTGGTAAGGTTGGTTCGCCTAAGATCGGACGCATTAGCCGAAAATTTTAGGAGTTCAGGATTGACTTAATAATTTACTTGAATTAGTTGTGGGCATAGGACCTACAATACAAATAAAAACTACCTGATCGGCTAATCAATTTAATTCGGAAAATTTTCACAAAAAGAAAACAAGTAATTATTACACTTACCTTTTAACTATCAGTCTTAACATATAATGGAATAAAATACTAGAGTCTCAACAGTGCACAGGTACCTATATTGACTACGTCTTTTTAGCGTACAGAACAAAACAATCAGTCAGGAAAAACAATCAGTCTCAACAAATTAACAGCATTTTTATTATACCCTCAGATAACTGACAAAATGTACCTAGCCTACAGATTCAGCCTACGTTATCAACTTTGGCACAAAATAAGTGTTAACAAAAATAAAATCTAAATAGAAAAATTCTTATCATAATATTTTACGTATTATTGCAATTTTTGGTACGTAGTTTACACACATAGTTTACTTAAATTAAAAATAAACGCTATCTTCATCATTCAGCAGTACATACTGAAGAGGATTTTCATTTATCTGCATTAACTCGATCGTTTTTACTATGTTTTCTTCAGGCACATAGTCTTCATCTATTCGCTTAGGGACAACAAACATTTTCATTCTTTCCAACAGCTCTATGAAATGAGATAGTGTATTTTTTCTCATTTGCGTCCACTCTTTTAATTGTACCTACATAATACTTTCAGGAATTTTTGAAATATCTGGCAAGTACTGTGTCACCAACATCGTAGAGGGTTGGCTGTTGCGGATGTTCAGTTGTGTTTTCCGGTTCATCTTCTTTCACTTGGATGCCTACAAAGGGTTTGTTTGGATTTGGATCGTGTAGGTCACTATTGAGATCGATCATTTTTAGGTTTCGGATTGAATATTTAGCGATAACTGATTCATTGGGAGTCACTGAAACCGATGAAATTATATTAATTTTCTTTTTTAACTGTTGTGAGTCTTTCTTGTTTGGATATTTTGTGTCATCCCTATCTTGAGTTTTTTCTTGTGTCATAATGTTTGTTTGTATCAGTATATTTTCTTTTTCTTCATTTTCTTTCCTTTTCATAATTTCCTTATCCATTACTGTATAGTTTTTTGGGTTGTTCTTTTTACTCTCGATTTTCTTTTCTTCTGCACAAATCTCTTTTACTATTCTTTCAATCTCTTTTTCTCGTAGTAACAATTCTTCTTCGTCTTTCGGGATAGTGGACATAATGAGTTCTTGGGAACTAAAAAAGTCACTTGGTAAATCTTGCATATCTGAATCACTGTGTAGACTCATTACATCGCTGTCAACAAATGTCGAAGCGATACTTGGTGATCTTTTCATTTTCTTGGACGGATTGGCCTTTGTTATTCTTTTACTCTCTTTTGTTCCCTTTTTTATTTTTGATGTTTTTATCAGTTTCTTTTGTTCTATATCATCTAAATCCTTATCTGTGTTTAAGTTACTTGTTTGCTTTGTAGTCTTTGTTTTTTTACCAACACCTTTTCCTTTTTCTGTGGAGGTGTTCTGGTTTTGAACTGAGTTTTTTGCCTTTTTATTTATGTTCTCTATTTCAGATGATCCAGTGTTTTGTTCTATATCGTATGAATTCTTTTCTGTCTTTGAGTTATTTGATTGCTTTGTAGTCTTCGTTTTTTTACCAACACCTTTTCCTTTTGTGGAGCTATTTTTTGTCTTGGAATTTTTAGTTATGTTCTGTATTCCAGACGATCCAGGTTCCTCATTGTCAACAGCAGATTGACTACTACGTAATCTTTCTTCGTTTGCCTCTTTTTGTTTTTGTAGATATGTCCGTGTAATAACCTCTGACCCTTTGGCTACGCGAGTTAATTTATTAACAGTCTTGCCATTTGTTGTTTGTTGTTTTATTTTTTGAAGTAGTAAGTCTTCAAAACTCGTTGCTTCGTTTGATCCAATTACTTCTGCAGTACTAGGTCTCTCATTCACGGTGCAAGGAGAGGTGCTGTAGTTGGACGATTTGTTTATTACATCCAAACATGATTGCACAAGCGATTTGACGCAAATCTCTTTAGACACAGAGCCAACATGTTTTTGCCACCTTTTGTAAGCAGCTTGGTCATATTTGTCTATTGGTATGACGTTGGGATTATATGGGTGGATCCCTCCCTTTTTGAAGCCGTTTCTTATTACTTCTGGGCTTGTTTGCTGCCAAGCTTCTGCAAATAGTTGGGCAAAGGCTTGCTTGCGTACTTTCCTACCAATATTCTCTCGCTGCCAGAGCACAAGTTTTTTGTCCCATATACTTTTGAACGATTTAAAAACCGCTAAATTTAGTGGTTGTAGCAGATGAGAAGTATGTGCTGGTAATTTTAATATAGTCAGGCCGTTTTCTGCTGCTAACACTATTACTCTCTCATCGACATGAGTCACATGGCCATCATACACCATTAGTTGAGGCCTTTCCGTACCAATGCCCGGTAACACTTGATTTGCCATGTAGTTCAAAAAAATATCCACCTCCATCCATCCGCGATTACTAGCAGCGTATGCAATCTCGAAATCAAAATTAGTTTTTTCTTTCAACATCCATTCTTCATATACGTTTTTCCCTTTGAAAACAATCAAAGGATTTAATTTCTCTCCTGCCGCATCAACAGTCGCTAATACTGTGATATTTTCTTTACCTGAGCCTGCAGTAGTCCTTGTACTTGGTTGGCCAATTGCACCTACCACTTCGGTTTTTGATGGGTCCAGTGCAACAGATGTTTCATCAAGGTTCCAGATTCGTCGTGGATCATCGTTATTTAAATCTGTGAGTACTTCTTTCAAAAGAGTAAAGTACTCGTGAACGACGAATGGATCCGTCATTCTTTTCCGAAGACTTTCCACAGCTTGTGGCTTCGTCACAGATAATTTGTGTCGTTCTCTAAAAGATATTAACCACTTGTCGCCTGGTCTGCCATCCTTAAAAGGAGTTTTTAATTTATTTACCCTTACAAAATTCTGCCACTGTATCCAGTACTTCCTCTTTAGACAAGCCCCAACCCCATTTTTCCATCGTGCGCAGACCTACAGCCAAACGAGCTTCCATTTCTGGGGGAATCGCTTGTGATCTTCCTAGAGTTTTACTCTTTAATCCTGATTTACTCAGAACTCGATCATTAAGAGTTGAGGAAGGTATGCCATACATTTTAGATGCTTCATAGTTTGTCAGATCTTTGTTTCTTACTCTCTCAACTGCTTCTTTTAAATACTTCCACCCATCGATTTTCTGTCGCAACATTTTGATTATTCCATTCGGTTACTTTTTGCGATGTGATGTAGTTCGAAATTAGTGTGAATTCGTCAAATACCTCTGTGTCTTTTTTGCAATCAATATAGCTCTTTTCAATCAATACATCCAATGCTTTTTGAATATCTTCCCATGTAGGTACTTTCTTTAAATCTGCCCAGTAAAATATCTCCAAATCTGTAGTAAACCCAGTCCACTGTTCCAAATATTCACGACTTGTTTTATAAAATTCTGTGGCCGTACTTTTAACAAAGTCTTCGTCGATATCAGTGCCACAATCTTTCAATTTCATCAGTAAACTACGGACTGTAAATGGAAGAAACTGATTAGTCTGTTTCTGAGCCAAATTATCTTTCAACTGATTGATTTATTTTGCAGCTTCAATTGCCGATAAATGCTGACCTTCAATCTTCAAAACAGCTTGATGAAAACTTGCCGACTGAGCGTGTAAAAAATGAAGCCACAATTCTGATCTGGGGTCTTCAAAGAAGTTTTTCAATATTTGGGGATATTTTTCAATGCTCAAAAAGTAGCTCTTTAATGGCTGGTACATTTTTAAAACCCTTTCCAAGGAAGGCAAAAGCGCAAGCCACCTGGTTTTGCTGTAGCCCAGCATTTTGTGATATTCTGTTTCAGTTTCAGCACAAAATTCTTCAAAGCTTCAACTCGAACCGTGTAAATGTAAAAAAATGAATATATCTTAACAATAATGCATTCGTAATCCACGGGTAAGCCATCTGCAGCAGATTTTATTGCGTTGTGAATTATATGGGCTCCGCACCCAATACCCACTAATGGTTTTTCCAGCGATGATTGTAATTTCACAAACACATTATTAGTTCCTCGCCTAGCTGCGCCGCCAAAATTGACGTTGGCATTGTCCCCACAAAATGCCACGACTTTTGCAGTCAAACTGTTATCTGTCAAGACTTGGACTAAATACTTGACTATGATGTCAGAAGTTTCACCTGGTTGGTCTTGGACATCCAAGGTTGGTCTTGGACATCCAAAATTTTCACTTGTATACCTTCGTAAGGTTGAAAAAAGCGCACTAGAATAGGAAAGATCTTCTTGTTACCGTGGTTTGAAGCGTCGGTTAAAATTGTGATACAATTAGATTTATCGAGATCATCTTTCAATTCTTTGATAGCTGTACTCGCCAAAACATTTACATTTCATAGATAGCTCAAAGGATCCGACAAGTCACACACACACAAGGCAACACAGTCACATACAAGCTAAGTAGTTTCAACTCACACCCGAACAAAAACGGACAAAAAATAAGAAATCGCCGTTGAAAAATAGTTCTTAATATGAAAACCATAAAATCGCTTCCCGCCTATAACCCGGATCGGTAGGTTTGCTTGTTTGTTCATAGGTTGCGCTCCTGCGGGTACAGTTGAGCGGGATTCGAAACTTGTTATATGTGGGGTACAGGAATTTGCCTTCTGAACACCACTCAAACGTACTATCCGGTATCTGCACCACTCCAATACGAGTGAAGAAAAACACTGATAATTATGACGAAAAGCACTGACTTTAATACTATGACAAAAATACTAGGACACTATCACAAATCACTTCACTTAGTACTATTGGACACTAATTATTACACACACTCACTATAAGCACTTTACTGTTTCGAGTCTTGTAACTCGTACTTGACTTAATGAGAACTTACTAAGAACTAACTACCGCCGGAACTCGACTCGATATTTATACCTGACAAATTGGTTTCTAGATAATTCCACCCTTCAAATAAACAACTTCCTACTTAGAGTAAACAAGTAACAATAGCAGTCTAGAATGATCTATAACAAGTAAACAAGTAACAATAGCAGTCTAGAATGATCTACATTATCTACCGATTTTTTGTGTGCGTACCCAACTCGTAAACAACATTCCTTCGTGAAAATAGGGTTCCGCAGTGGAATTACTTATGCTGTCGTGGTTCCGTGGTTTCACAATCGACTCCATATATTTCTGTCGTGTACATTTCTTCCGCCGGTGTAGCCTTGCTGCACTATCATCTCGTGTACACGACGCTGGCATTACGACGACAAGCTTCTTGGTAGGGCGTCGTAGTATTCCGTGGCTGGTTCGGATATCCACGGTCCTGATGATGCCGTCAGGTCCTGGGTACACTTTAGTCACGATGCCACGTGGCCAACTGTCTCTGGGCAGTGTACCATCCACAATGAGGACCAAGTCTTAACTTTAATAGGCATTCCTTTACCGCGTGGCTCCCGCCGCTGTTGGAGTTCAGGCAGATATTCCTTGAGCCAACGTGCCCTCAACATATCTGCTTGTCGTTGTGAGATTCTCTAGGACTTCTTTTTACGGTTATTCCGTTGCCAGTCTTGATCTGCATCGGGATTTCATGGCTGAGCATTTCTTCTTGCGCCAGAGATCAATGAACTGCTGTACTCTGCCAGTTGCTCTTATGTGCTGCAACCACTAAGAAAATCTGGATATTTCTGGCAAGGCTTCCCGTAGACATATCATTGTATGCTTGGTGGCACCAATCTTCACTTTTTTCTCTTCGCCAGTGTCTCCAGACGAAGGTGGTGCCTCTTCTCGTCCTGGCTTATTTTCCTCGCTTGCGAGTAATTCAGGCCTTATGGACCAAGTTTGTTGTGGTCCAAAGTCTTCTGGAGCTTCTCTGGTCGCGTCGTCTGAGACCTTTATTTTCTTCTCGACTCCCTGATTTATCTGTAGCACTGCTTCGTTGTTACTGGGGGCAGGATTCTTATTTCTCGACGGTAACCCTGTCTCGAATGCACCGCTGGGAAGTCTCGTTGTAGTCTCTTCCGATACATGAATGGCGCATACTTCGGGGTGAGAGTGAGGGCGTTTAGCTTCTACGCCAAGTGATTCAATGGTGAAGTGGTCTTGAATTTGCTAATCCCTTTCTTCATATAGGCTGGAAATACGATGGACGTGTTGTAAGCACTGCGTAGATCCAGTGCCATGAAGGACCCAGCCTAACTCAGTAAGCGAGGCGATTGGCTGGCCCTTCTCTCCGCTTCTCACAACACTTGGCAACAACAGGTGCCAATTTATTTATTTAGCGTTTGGTCGCTGTCGTCAACGTCACAACTCATAAAGGTGGCAGTTTGAGCAGCCATTTGATAGCCTCTTCGTCAGCGGAGGATAAGGATCGTCGGTGTGGCATTGTCGTAAACCAGTTGATCGCTGATTTCTTTCAGGTGGTAGCAATCCTTCACGATGTCAGCTGATATAGTCTGAGATGACATACCCAAGTCATCTATAGTGCGTGCGGTGATGACATGCGTTTTGTTTGCATGTTTGCCACGTAGACTGAAGTTCACGGTTTCTGACTCCATCAAAGATATTCGGGCGCCTGCGACTCCTTCAATATGCAAAGGCTTTTGAGGACCCGTTGCTCCAATGTTGTTGGCCATTTCTTTACCCAAGTAGCACAAATTTTAAGCCACTAATCAAATAACTCTATAAATTATCTATTTGGTGTCTATTATTAGGAATAACTTTCTATAGAAGATCTGAATATAGTGTAATAATTGTAATACATAGTATAATTGGTCTTAAGCGTGTGGTTTTAAAACATCTTATAGACCAAATGGCTTAAGATATGGTGAATTTACTATGAGCGCACTAGTGATGCACTTAAATATCCTATTTATAGTATTCCTATAGGCTATATAATGTTTATCATCAAAATATTTAGTCTATAAATAATCAATTAATACTAGTCAAACACTTAAGATAAGAATAAGAATTCATAAGAATTTAGAATTATGTGTCTAAAGAGAATAATATTTATCTATTCGTTCGAGCTGTTATGATAGCCATTAGAAATGTTTATCTATAGAGACATATTTATAGACTATTTATTCTTAACGCCGGAGTTTTGAAGCAAAGTAGTATAGTGTGATTATCCTATAGGCTTACTATAGATGCACTTGATAATCTACTTCTAGATTTGATCTAGGCTTGTTAGCCTTCTAGACTAAAAAGTCTTATTATAAAGCTGTTGCTTTATTATTAGAATTTTTAGTCTATAGATAATCAATTTGGTTTAGTCGAACCTTAATGAGTGTATCTCATAGGTCAAATCATTCTTTTAGTTCAGTGTAGTAGACGTGATGCAGAATTTGTTTTCCTGAGCTGTCGATATTAAGTGTTTGTGCTTTTATTATTGCGCTGTGTAAGTAAGATTTCTCTATAACTGGATGGCTTTATTAAAGAAGAAAGCAGCAAAAACATAACTAATAAATAAAAATAATACTTGATCTTTATTTTAGATTGAACATTGCAGTCATCACAAAAAACAACCATTCCTGCGAATAAAAGAAACAAACAACATATACAAAATGATTAAAGTAAAAAATATTAAAAGATCTGGTGGGTTCCGCAGAAAAATACAGCTGTACATGAAAAGGCAAGTTGAAGAAAGTGAAAGAATATTATCTGAAGATATAAATAATGAAGAACCTGAAAAAATTGAAAGTATATTGATATCCGAAGAAATTAATAGTGAAGAACCGACACATACAACGTCGTCGATTGCGGACCCTGGTTCTAATAGATAAGAATGTGCTGATTCTAGTAATGATGAAGACTTGATGCAAGACCGAGCACATACGCTGCGCAGTAATTTGCGGCAATGGGCCACAAGCCACGGAATCACTCAAATGGCATTGAATGATTTGTTAGAAATTATCAATGAATTCGAACCAGCCACGTTGCCCAAAGACCCGAGAACTTTGTTGAAAAGTGCTAGGCTTGTCAATATACAAAAACTTGGAAACGGCGAGTATTGGCACCATGGCCTAGAAAATAATCTGATAAAATTATTTCAAAATCTAACTTCAAATACTACCATTGAAATTGACATTAATATTGACGGGTTACCAACATACAAAAGTTCTAAAATTGAGTTCTGGCCAATTTTAGCTAAGATCAACGGTATGCCCACGTTACCAGTTATTGTTATTGGCATATATTGTGGAAACGGCAAACCCACTGATGTCAATGAATTTCTCGCACCTTTTGTGGCAGAGGTGACATAAATCATTCGGGAACCAATCCAACTGAATAATTTCCAGCTGTGTGTGAAGGTTCGGGCCATAATCTGTGATTCTCCTGCTCGTGCATTTGTAAAAGGTAAGACTACTAAAAAACTGTTTTAAATTGCGTTTTACAGACAAAAGTACATCGACGATATACACATACATATACGTTTAAATAGTTGCCTACTTGTCTTGTTTAATTATCCCTTCTGCCCGGAATTCTCCTATAATCTTAGTTAAGCTCATTAAGTTAATGAACTCTGTGGTGCAGCGGTTGCGCATCTGCCTACCATGCGAGAGTTCCCGTGTTCGAATCTTGGCTGGGGACAAAAAAAACCCAGGTCTTGGATGTTTACATGTTTGTGATGTCGCTGTTTCTGATTACCGCGACACAGGATATCCTAGTTTGTGGCCAGAAGTAATGTATATGCCTGTACCTATGTAAATGCTTATTCCCATTGTTTTACCCATAAGCTTGTGTCCAAGGTAATCAAATAAATCTAGGAATAAGTCTGAAGGATGGTAGGCAGATACCATGCGAGAGTTCCCGTGTTCGAATCTTGGCTGGGGACAAAAAAAACCCAGGTCTTGGATGTTTACATGTTTGTGATGTCGCTGTTTCTGATTACCGCGACACAGGATATCCTAGTTTGTGGCCAGAAGTAATGTATATGCCTGTACCTATGTAAATGCTTATTCCCATTGTTTTACCCATAAGCTTGTGTCCAAGGTAATCAAATAAATCTAGGAATAAGTCTGAAGTTGAAGCATTAATATATTTCCAGCAGTCGTATTTTAATAAGACAATTTTATGCTAAAAGAGACAGCATTTGATATATGTATATTTTGTTTGTGTAAGTATTGTTAGTAAAATACAATTTTATTTTTATTTCAGGTATAGCCAACTTCAAAAATCAAAATGGATGTCCGAAATGCACAACAATCGGAGAATATTCTTATGTGTCCCACTGCAATATTTTTCCAAGATATGATTGTCCTCGTAGGACTAATGAAGGATTTCGTAATAAACTATATGGGTCACATCACAAAGTAGATTCAGCTCTACTAGAATTGCCAATAGACATGATCTTAGATTTCCCTGTTGCCGACTCTCTTCATCTTATAGATCTTGGTATTATGAAAAGGTGTCTATTGGGTTGGCGGGATGGTTCATTTAGTGGCTATAAAAACAAATGGCGAGCTTCTGACATTGTTAGTATAACACAGCTCCTAAAGCAATTTAAATTACCTGAAGAGATTCACCGAGCAGTAAGAGGCCTTGATACCGTCGCATTTTGGAAAGCTTCAGAATTCAGAGCATTTCTTTGTTATCTGGGTATTGTAGTTCTTAAAAAACACTTGCAGCCTGATGCCTATTACCATTTCCTGATATTGTTTTGAGCTGTTACAATATGTTCATCAGAATCGTACAATCATCTGTTAAATATAGCTCATGGATTATTCAATGTTTACATTGAATACTACAGAGATATATATGAAAAAGCTCATATGACTAGTAACGTCCACAACTTATGTCATGTTGTTGAAGAGGTAAAAAGATTTGGCGTTTTAACTTTCTTCAATGCATATCCTTTTGAAAATACGCTTCATCATATAAAGCGTTTACTCAGAACTGGACACAAACCTTTGCAACAGGCTGCCAAACGATTAATTGAAAAGAATGATGTTGAAATCGATAATGTTCATGTAACTAAGCTTCCCAAAGATTACCCAAGACCAAGGAAAAACACAATGCCACACGAAAACTTTGATTATTGTTTATTAGGCACAGATTGTGGCGACAAGTCTAATGTATTATTTTATGATGGCATTTTTCTGCAAAACTTCTGTTTGCGAAACAATGATTCTAATTGTTGGTTTTTATCTACCAAAAACGATATCGTGCAATTTGAACGCTTAATAATTTCAAATGACTGTTACTATGTATTCGGCAAAGCACTGAAAAACAAAAATCCATTTTTTGAACAGCCACTCCGATCGACATTCTTGAATATATTTGTATCCGACTTGCAGTATGATACTCCATCTTCACTTTATAGGATTAATGAAATAAAATGCAAATTAGTATGCATAAATTGTAATTTGAGTGAAAGTGTCTTCATACCTCTGATTCATACCATTAAATAAGAAAAACTTCTGTTTCTTATAAACTTTTAATTATATTGCACTCCAAAATAAAACAATCTGTATACAATGATTACTAATTGAAAAATCTTCCTCCTTATCTTCATAATCATCATACTCATTATCATCATAATCATCATCAGTGATCGGAATAGGTAGAGCTAATTTGCCATTTGTGGAACAGAAGCTAAACGTGGAGTCGTCGTTAGAGCTTTTATTTTTTGGGACAATATTTTGTCCTAGTTTTGGGGCAAAGTTTGAATGTATTAAAATAAATCTCGTTATTTTTTGAGGGTATATGTAATAAATTTACTTTTATTTTTATTGTTTTTTTCTGTAAATATTGATAATAAAGTGAAATTACTTTTTTGGCTTAATCGGTAAAGAGAAAATATTTTTAAAGATATCATTGCTATGGCAAGAAACGTGACATAAACATAAAAAATTACTTACAGGTGGACTCTAAATAACTACGTTCATTTATTAATGTCTATATAAGATCAGGTACCTAAAAAAATGAAACCGATTGTACTTTGGAAACATGGAAAAAAAAGATTGTCTTAAAACAGGAATAAATTATTGTCCTAATGACCAAAAATTATCCTGTGTGTTTTTTGGACAATAGTAATGATAGAATAGAATAGAATAGACGTTTATTGCGTTATAATCTTACAGGCTACACATACATCCCACAAAACCAAATGTTAGTTTGGTTTGTCTGTGGGTCGGGAGTCGCACTTCATAATTGACTTAAATAATCTATGTAATATGATAAGCTATACAAAGCTAAGTAGGAACAGGTAGGTAGTTGTGTGTGTTGATGTCTCCACTTTTCGCCTCTGTTCCACAAAGTTTAGGCAAATTAGCTCTACCTATTCCGATCACTGATCATCATCTTCATGATCATCGGAATCATCATAATCACCACCATTCATTTATTCCTGCCGCGGCTGTTCTTCCTGAACTTCTTCCTGAACTGCTTGGACATCGTTTCTTGAGCTGCTGAGCTTGTGCTACATTTTTTAGGCCTGTGTTTGGTTGTTGACGTTATTTTTGGGTTTAACCTCTGCTTGGCATTTTTATTATAGTTTTAAAAAACTTATCGCAGTCTTGCTCGCCAAAAACATTGTCCGACTTCCTGACAAGAGACAAAAAAACATTTTCTTGTATTAATGAAAAATTTCAATGCAATTTTGTTCCCACTGTTTTGGAGACGAGATGTTCCAGTCCAAGAACAGTTTAACAGTAAATCTCTCGTAAAAAAGTAATCAGCCAGCTTGTAACATGAATCAAGGCCTCTTGCCTTTCCGGACGATCCACATATAAACGTCATTGATATTACTGTTTTAGAGAAAAAGTTCTCATTTTTCAAGTTATCTTCCAGCTCTTGTAATTCTTGGAGGTTCCCAGCTGGCGTGATAACACTATTAGTGTTAGTAGATACTGCTTCCGAGCCCGAGTCTGTGTTTAGTATTTTCTGCAGTATCACGTCTCACAGTGGCGAAAATGCCGAAAAACATGGCATAAACTAAAAATCTAAAAGTAATCCCAAACCAATTGTTTTGCATGTGCGACGTAAGACAATAGACCGGGCTATGTACCTGTGCCGGAGTCGGCCAACATCCCTGCCCCGCGCTTGTCACACCTCAGTCCAAAGTTTGACTTGTCGACGGCGGATGCGTTTTTGTTTTTTTCGCAACGTGAAGTGAAATTATTTTTTTGTGGTGTTTTTCTACAAATCCTGTTCCAAACTATTATGCATTCTATTCCTGGAGGTAAGATATATATTTAAGTTTGACTGGACTGTAAGATTTACACCCAATTTTAGGTTTTTAGGGTCTCAAAAGTCATACTGTCTAATTTACAATTAGTTATTACGTTCATGACATAAAAGTATGATTTCTTCCCATATCCATCGCTAAAAATGGTTACAATAGATGCGTTATACATCTCCTTTCTTAACCAAGCTAATTTTGAATGCGACCAAACGATACACTAGAAGAAAATAACGTTATATTCTAAGGTAGGTATACAATTAATTGGGCAAAACATATTTGATGGTTTTTGTACAGTTTTCAATAAAATTTCTCTATGTTTGGTAAAACGAGGCATTCTGCTTCCTATGTATCATTATTTGACGAAATTTTAAATGCACATTTTCAGGTTCAACTAGCGGACGAGACGACGATGGCGCAATATCTTCTAGAAGCGATTTTACTTCTGCAGGTTCTACCGAAACCGAAATTTCCCTGAGTAGACGAACTCTTGTTGACTACTACAGACAATGTACGTCGTCGACCAAAGATTTGGATAAAATGCAGTACCTTTGCGAAGAGGTGAAAAGAGCTCTTAACATTGAGGTTTCCAGCGAAATGAAGAGCACATTAAGTAAGCTTGTATATATATATTTTAGAGAACATTTCACGCGAAAGTTTTCGTGCACAATATGCATGACGGACACGTTTCAACGGTTGATGGTGTCTTCCGATCCATATATTACAGGATTAAGAAAGTTGACGCCTCAAAAAAGATCTAATTTAACAACTTTAGACTTAAGCTTATTAGATGAAGAAACAGAAATATAAAAATAAACATTTAGATTTAAAAAAATATGACCGCGGCAGGCACCGACGATGAAGCCACAGCACCCGCGGCAACCGCCGCTGACTTCGGGGCAGAACTGCCGGATACAGGCACGGGCAGAACAGAAGGAGGAAACTTCGCGGTGTATACTTCAAGTTCCGGCATACGATCCACCTTCTGCCTGGATTTGTCAGGAAGCAGTAGGACAATCCGGCCCTCTGTAGTCCAGCAGTTCCGCACGCCAAAGTGCTTCCTGGCTGCCACAAACACCTCTTGCCTCGACTTTGTTAAGAACTCCGATGCGGTAATGCCGGATCCTTTCAGCGCGCTCTTGCCTTTCCAGGCTTCTGAGCGGGCACTGAAGGAGGAGAACCTGACCAGGAGTGGACGCGGGATGGAGGCCTTCACTGTGGAGCCCAGTCGGTACACAACACTAACACTTGCCGAGCATGCTGGGGACAACTTCATATTGTCGGTTAATACCGCCCGCACTGTGTCTTCTGCTAGCTCGTTCTCCTCTTCAGGGACTCCATGAAGAAGAAGCACCTTGCGTCGTGATGCCATCTCCAGACGGTCCTGGCCAGCAAACAGATGCTCCATCTGCGAGCGCAGCAAGTCAAGGCAATTCCAAGTGAATGCCTTGAACTCAACAAACTCACTGGCGATGGTGCTGAGATCGGGTGGGCTGCTGGACGAGGACATAGTGGCAGCATCTCGAAGATCCTTCTCTAACTGTGACATCCTTGTGTCAAATGTGGCAGCTATCTTCTCCATGTTGTCATTCAACCTTGTGTACAGTTCCATTTTCGGTGAAGTGAGAATTGATCCAGGTATGTTTACAGGAGATGTTATTAGTTACCCAGTGTTATTAGGGGTCCAGGCCTTGATTTATAATAAATTTATTGTCATCAAATTAATTAAACTAATTAATGTAAGGTTGGAAGCTGGTAGGCTTCAAGAGAAACGACAAGTTGCGCTTATGATTTATTACTGCCTCTAAATACTGGTTACATGCGATTATATAGATTACTACACTACACGCCCTACCAAAAAAGAAAAAAAAATAACCTTAATGGTACATTTTTTTTTTATACAAAATACATTTTTGTTCTATTCTTATGTACTAGTTTTACTTGATTTTTTACCAAAATTTTAACATTAGGTTCACAATCTTGTAACACTTCATAAGGACCAGAGAAAACATCAGAGAATTTATTGCCTGCCTCATTTTTTAATAATAACATATCGCCTTTCTTGTAATACATTGGTCTTATATTTTTATCTAAATTGCATTTTCGTTTTTCTTTACTTTCAATTAAATTTTTCTTAGCTTCTTGTTGAGCTTTTTGTAATCTATATTTGAGTTCTAATGGATAATTTTCTACATTGTACAATGGTTCAACGGTATTATTCTGTAAATTACTAGGAATATTACATCTTTTTCCAAACACAAGTTCGTACGGAGTATATTTAGTTTCAGTGTGAACGGATGTATTATACGAAAAACACCAATACGGAATCCATGTGCTCCAAAATCGTGAATTATTATCGGTCTGTATTCTCAAATATGCGTTCAATGATTTATGTGTATTTTCTAAAGAACCAATTGATTCGTGATGATATGCTGTAGAGTTTGTTTGCTTGATATTTAATAATTTACATACCTCAGTCATGGTGGTTGAAATAAACTCGGTGCCTTGATCTGTAGCTATTTCTCGTGGAATCCCATACCTTAAAATGAAGTTCTCGACGAACGCTCGTGCTACACTTACACTACTCTTAGATTCTAATGGATACGCCTCCACGTACTTACTTAACTCGCACTGCAGCGTTAGAATATACAAATGATTATAATAATCCTTATCTAAGGGCCCAACTATATCTAAAAATATCTTATCGAAAGCAGTATCCGCGGTCGTTGTTATTACCAATGGTTGCCTAGTATGCAATGAATGTTTCTGCTTTTGGCATTTATTACATTTCCTAACGAATTCGCTGACGTCATTTGTCATTTTCGGCCAGAAATAATACTTTTTTATATTATTTAGCATTCTTCGTACACCTGCGTGTCCACTAGTAGGAAGCAAGTGGAAATCATTTAATATTACTTTAATGTCATCATTGTCATTTATACGACGTATGTTTTTCAAAATAACAACTCGTGGACCGGTCCCACTTAATGTATTTTCATCTTTATTGGTTAACCATTTTATAATTTTCATACTTTCTTCATTGTTCATAACATAAATTTCATCTATCGATAGTTTTTTACATAAAATGTCCAAATCCCTCACGAATACGTCTCGCGTCTTGCATGATCGAGAATTAGGATCTATGTAAATTATTGATTTCTTCTTTTTGAAGATAAAGTCATTATATCGTTCAATATCATCATCTTTTGTCACCTTATACTGTTTCATTATTAATTCAGTGCAATTCTTGGGTTTCTTTAAGGCTTCAACGATTCTTGGGTGATCAGACCAATTACCGCTTTCATCCTCATTATCTATAATTTTCCTACCACTACTGTCATCTTGCATTCTCCTCTTCATACTTCTTGTCATTATATTACACACTTCTCCATTCATATTTTTCAACTCGTCTGATGTTATAATGATACGTGATAATGCGTCTGCAGCAACATTACTTGTACCTTTGACGTATTCTATCTTATAATCGTATTCGTCCAACGTTAAGCGAAATTTTAATAGTCTACTTGAAGGATTCTTAATGCTGAATAAATGTACTAGAGGTTTGTGGTCCGTTTTGATTGTAAAAGTTTTCCCATATAAATATGGCCTAAAGTATTTGACTGACCAAACTATTGCAAGTAGTTCTTTTTCTATGGTGGGATAATTGAGTTCTGCCTTATTTAATGAACGACTTGTATATGCTATAGGTAAATCGTTTTTGTTACATAGCATTGAACCTATTGCTGAACCAGATGCATCCGTATGTAAAATGAATTCATTATCTTCATCAAAATTAGGGTATTGTAAAATTGGAGGACTCATAAGTGATTTCTTTAAGTCTGTAAATGAACGTTCACATTCCTTTGTCCATTCGAATTTCACATGTTTTCTGAGTAGCTTGTTCAATGGTATTGATATTTCTGCAAATTTAGGTATGAATTTACGATAATAATTTGCAAAAGCAACGAATCTACGGACCTCATCACTATTCTTCGGAGTGGGATAATTTTGAATTACTCGTGACTTTTCGGGATCAGGAAGAATTCCGTCAACTGATACAACATGACCTAGATATAATAATTGTTTCTTTAGGAAGTCACACTTTTCTGGGTTTAATTTTAAATTAACTTTTCTTAGTCTTTCCATAATATCTGTTAAATTTTTATTATGAATTTCAAGGTTTCTGCCGAAACAAATCAAATCATCTAAATATATTAGACATTTGTCATAATTAAGACCAGACATAGCTACAGTCATTAATCTACTAAACGCACTAGGGCTAGTTTTAAGTCCCATTGGTAGGCGTTTCATGTGATATTGTTTATTTGTAGTAAATGCCGTGTATTTTCTACTTTCTGTATCTAATTCCAATTGATAGTATCCCTGATTCAAATCCAAATGTGTAAAATAAACCGATCCTGATAAAGAGTCTAGTATTTCTGTGATATTGGGTAACGGAAACTTATCATCTTTAATACGCTCGTTAAGTTTTCTATAGTCTATAACAACCCTCCATTTCTTATTTCCTGAACTATCACTTTTCTTGGGAACCAGTAGTACTGGACTGGACCATTCACTTGTGCTTTCTTCTATAATATCATTTTCTATCATTTTGTCAATTTGCTTATCTATCTCACTTTTTTGTACCCTCGGTAGTCTATACGGTTTAGTATATGATGGTGTAGTATTCTCTTTTATCTGTATTGACTGTTTATACAAGTTTGTAACTCCTAACTTGTCACCTGGTAAAAAGAAAACATCGGAATATTTAGCGCATATATTTTCTATAGATATTTGCTCTTCTGTATTTAAATGTTTCAACTTGAGGACCGAAAATAACTTCTTTACTCGGTCAGCGCTATTAAGTTCATTTTCAAATGCACATATCGTATAGTCTTTTAATCCCACTAAATTAGGACAAAAATAACTCAGATACACTTCCTCATCTCTCGTGTTAAGAATTTTCAACGGTATTTGACCATTTCGGGGCTTTACTAACAGTGATGCTAGAAACACACCTTCACATAATTGCTTAGAGATAACCAAACTCTCTTCATTGACATCAGTTTTGATATAGTGTATGTACTCACATCGTGCTGGAATTGTCATGTAATTGTTGCAACCAAGTTGACCCATTTGTAACGGAATCGTAACCAAACAATTTTGATTTATTGTTAAAGTATTATTCTCAAAGTTTAATACGCATCGAAATTTAGTCAAAAAGTCCTGGCCTAATATGCCATCAGTTCTACACGGTAAGTGTTTGAATATGTAAAATGTGTGTTCAAATTCATATTCATTATAAACTAATTTTAACTTTATGTGTCCCTCACTGTACACGTAACCACCTATACCTTTTATTCTAATCCGCTCTATATGGAATGGAATGTTGTTTTTGTCTAAGCTCTCTAACTTGATTACCGATATGGTTGCTCCCGTATCAACCAACCAACTGCGTGAATCATCATGTACCTTGAAATGAACAGAGTTATAATTTTCGCAATAGAAATGATTATGATCGAAAAAACAGATTTTCCGACTCCTTTTTCCCAACATTTAAATCGTTATTATCCCTGTTATCACTCGTCTCAGCCATGTTTACTTGTTCGTTCCGTGAAAAACCTCTACCACCGTTCCAACCTCGATACGAGTTGCGGCCACGAAAAACGCGGTATCTTGGTGAAAAATTTCGCCTGCCGCCGTCTGAATAACTATCTCCTCGGTGATAACCACGAACGGATTCTGAACTGTTCGTAGCGCCTCTAAAGGAACCGCGTCCTCGGTAGGTCGAGTTCCCACGATGTTGGTGATATGTTGACTTACCTCGATGAAAATTCATCACTTCGTCTTCATTTCTGCACGACAATTGTTCATCTATAGCGCCCTGAATCGCGTCGCTCAACGTAGAGTAGTTTCGCGCCGCTATAATTGTACTGAGCCTACCATTTCTTAGACCATCAGAAAATCGTTTGATAGCATTTTTCTCGTTTATCGGTTTCAGAATGGCATATTTTTGTTGATCTCCGCTGGCCTGAGAAATAGTTAGGTCCACAAATAATCGTTCAATTTCCTTACCGAATTCCTCGATTCGCCTGGTACCTTGTTGCACCCGTTGCAGCTTTTGTTGAATCGCAGTATCCGACTTTTTTGCCAACAATCTCTCCCGCATATCTTTGATCAAACTGGAAACAGACGTATAAGTTTCACACATTTGTAATTTTGCATTTTCTGATAACCTTGATTTTAGTACGAAAGTAATTAAATTTGTTTTTTCTGTTTCACCTATCATGTTACTGTACATTTCGATATTCGAAATTAGTTGTTTCGTAACTTTTTCGTCCCCTGTCATGACTGGTAACAAAGACACAGCCGTTTTGAGCTCAAATTTCTCCATGTTGATGTTTTCCGTCAGTTCCGTTAGTTCCGTAAGTTCCTTAATTCTTAAATATAATGATTTTATATTCTTACACAATTCGGTCACAATTTTAATATCCCTATCATTTAATTCCTTACTCGATATTTGTTTAATTACTAACTCCTCAGCTAAGTTATAACTAGAATACAATGTACTTGCTTCAGAACATTTTTCCTTTTTCACTTTTGGTGTCCTTCGACTTGGTCCTAGTTTAATTAAGTATTCTTTTATACTTTTCAATTTACCATAAATTTCTTTCAGCTCGCTTGCCATTACATACTTTAGCCATTAATTATTATTAATATTTTATTAATTTTATTTGCGGTTATATGAGTTTTACTTATAATTGTGTCTAATCGATTACATATTTTTATTAAAACTACGGATTACATTGAACGTATACACCGATTACTCAGTAACTTTGTCAGATGACCACTTCAAAATGCACTTTTCATAGCCACATCGCCGATACATCACTTTTTCCACTTTTCACACTATTTCTTGAATTTTACCTTCCCTTCGACGCATCAGACTCATGGATCGTCGCAGCTCGTTTTCGTTAATTTCCCTCGCTATCCAGTTTCCATGACATTTTCTATAGTGTCGCATACAATAAATGACTCCAACTGCCGTTAAAATGACACATATCCCAATAAGTAATAAGTTTGTGTTACTTGCGTGATACTTCAACTGTTCAATCGACGCTGAATTTTCACCCCCTGCAGCATTTTGTGCGATAATTACTTCTTGTGCTTCCTTGGAATTTGGTTTGCCCATTACTACACGGTTTTATTAACACCAAACAGCGATTTCGATCGGCACTCGGCACAAAGTCTCACGAAGTTATGTTTTAATGATTTCATTATTCTAATTTGTAATCATCTCTAAAACTGCACAGATCACTCAATGTTTATAGTTCGCGCTCCATATTCGGCGAAAGTTATGCACTCGCGCGGGCACGAGGCAGATCCCTACTGGCAAGGTCGCCATGTAAGGTTGGAAGCTGGTAGGCTTCAAGAGAAACGACAAGTTGCGCTTATGATTTATTACTGCCTCTAAATACTGGTTACATGCGATTATATAGATTACTACACTACATTAAAATGAATTTAAAATCAAAGGGAACAAATATTTGATATATTAAATTTCTTTCAACTTCCTTGTATATTTTGCGCCCTAAAATAAGGTAATAGGTACGTAGGTAAGTAATTTAGCCTGGTTACATATTTGCTTGTATGAATTACTTGTTTATGGAGTAAATTCTCCCTTTTATACCGGTTCTGGCACTAATGATATAATTATCTCTTTACGTTCATTTTTGTTTGTAATTTACGGTTTTTGAGAGCGTTTAATTACCCATTCTAACTTTGCACTGGTAACTGGTTATGAATTTATGAATGAGTAAGGATGGGCCTATTAGGTGTGGAATGAGACAGTCACATGTTCGAAAGACAGTTGTATATTGAGTAATGAATCATAATAAAGAGGCTATTTATAGATGTAACTAGGGTTCGGGTGTGCATAACACTACACCTTCCCCCTTTTTTTGAAAGTAAAAAATATGTATATAATTTTTATGACATTTAACAATTTAGATCAATAACATCAAAACAACAATGTAATAACTAATTTCCGTAAAATAACAAAAAATAAATCACATGTGTAAAAATATCAATTGAAAATTTAAAATCTGTAAAAAAAAATATAACAATTGAAAACCTTTTTTATTTTTGTTTGCCTGATACAATTTTGAAAACACTATCAAAATAAACTATTAACATTTATTACTATTTCTCACCTATTTTTAACAACTTTATTAAAGTATAATGATTACATAAGAACATCAGGTTATATATTTTCTAAAACTAATTTAAAATACACGAAATAAAAGAATTAGTACATACACGAGAAAATACACGAAACTAAATTATCTATCTGTATTTTTTTTATTGTATTTCTGTTTGTATGCCTAATGGCTGGACGTAAGCACATATGTAAAATTAAGAACTAATCTAAAACTACGATCCACAATAAATGTTCTGATTTCTGATTTCTGATTAGGTGTAGGGTTGACGACATGAACGAATTTTATACATTTAAACAAAATAACAGAAAATCATAAAATTAATGAATCGCAAACACAAAATTACACATTTCTCAATTATTCATCAAACATGAGAACGATTTATTTTTAACACATTGAACTTTTACACAAAATTTTAACAATTAATCAATTGCAATTTCAAAAGTTAACATTTCTCATTCCTTCTATATCTCTTTCCTTTCTTCACGCATTTATTTACTTTATCAAATCTTATTCCATAATCACAAACTACTTTTTATTTCTTTATCCATTACATACCTTCATCTTTAAAGAAAATCGTCACATCTTATAAAAATATAAATCTTCATTGCAAAACTATCAAAAATATACTCGCTTTTCATAAACAATCGCTATCAATCAAAGTCTCTATTTAACTTCCTTTCTCACTTCATATTAGGTACTTGCATTATTTATTTATTGACGTCATAAGGTACTTTATTTTTTCACAATACTACCACACATATTCTGGCTCCAGGTCTACCTGCCTGAGCCTGCTCCTACTCGAGAGCTTCTAAGGTCACCGATATCCAACGTTCTCACAAAGGAAGCTCGTTCACGTCATGATCGAAGCGAAGGATTCGTGCCTTGTACCTTGTACCTTTGAGACTTTGACGATTATACTATTACATATCGGACTCGCCAATAGTCACGTACCATACTAAAACATAACTTAAACACAATCCAAATGAATCCTTCGAATTTTAAGGTATTCTGTAAAGATTGGATGATCAGTCCAACTTTTCTCGAAAACTTACCAAACGAAGTGTTCCCAACTCACTCACTCTGTGGCCTAGAGTATCATATCTAGTACATTCCATACCTTCTCTTATGTTTCATAATCGAAAACAAAATCATACTTTAATTCCTAACGACAACAATCAACATTCCCAAATCCAAACAAAAATACTTATAACTTTCCTATGTAATACGTAGCCATAGAACTCAAAACTTGCAAATTGTTAAGTTTTCTGCCTCATTCCAGGGTTTTCAGCAGGAAAACGAAATAAAAGGCTTCGATCCGTGAATTGGTGCGTGTCGTTTTATTGAAGCTAACATTGTAAGAGAGGATGACATAACAGTGTTGCTATAGAAGAAATTTATACAGGAAGATAGTAGCGACATCTACGAACTAATGAGAACGGATGACATACCAATGTTGCTATAGTAGAAATTTATACAGGAAGATAGTGGCGACATCTATGAACCAATCGATGGCGCTAGTGATACCTATGTAGCGACAAACTGCACATAGATGGCGCCAGCAGTGGTGTCTTTAGACAGGCTGCCAGCCTAAAGTTACTAGGTATACAGGAAGGCTTACTAATTTACCTACCTAGGTATCTATTCTATCTAGAAATCTGAAACTAATTTACCTACCTATCTCTATCTGCATATAATATGTAGCTAATTAGGTGTAGTGAAAGGCAGTACGAATACATTTTATATTTAACAACTTACAAAATTTATACGTTTGATAATTATTTGGTTACGGTTACTTAGTTACGAATTTTATTACTGAACGCTATTCGGGAACGGACAAATGTTATTAAACGCGCGTTTGATGATTCCATTTTTAGTCTGTATTGAGACCACTCTTGTGACACCGTCCCGTCCTTGGTGCTTGTCGATGATTCGCCCCATCCTCCAACGGCAGGGGGGCTGCTGCTCCTCCCTCACCAGGACCAGCGTGCCGGCTTGCAGGGTAGGTCCCTTTGAGCTTCTCCATTTTGTGCGCTGCTGAAGAAGTGCGATGTAGTCGCGGGACCACCTCTTCCAAAAGTCTAGTTGCAACTGTTGGAGTTGTTGATATTGTGTTAGTTTATTTGGGTTAATATCTTGGTAGTCGTAGTCCGGTAGACCCGTAGTAGTTCTACCGATCAAGAAATGAGCTGGCGTGAGTATAGGAAAGTCGTCAGTGTCGGTAGTAGGTATAGGGCATAGTGGTCGTGAGTTAAGTATCCCTTCTATTTGTGTCAGTACAGTAGAGAACTCCTCGTAGGTTAGTAAGGCTTGCCCACAAACACGTTTTAAGTGATATTTACAGCTTTTTACTGCTGCTTCATGTAAGCCACCCATGTGTGGCGTGTATACAGGTAAGAACTTCCATGTGATGCCCTCATTTGCACATGAAATTATTAGCTCGTTTGAAAATTGTTTTAAGTACTCGTGTAGTTCAATTAGTTCCCTATTTGCCCCCCGAAAAGTAGTAGCATTGTCACTTACAATTTCCTTAGGTTTACCTCTCCTGGCTGTGAACCTCCGAAAGGCAGACAGGAAGGCAGCTGACTCTAGACCTGAAATCAGCTCAATGTGAATTGCCTTCGTCGAAAAACACACAAATATAGCTACCCAGCATTTATAGGCCTTGAACCCACGTCCTCTCCTATCTCGGATAGAAAAGGGACCCGCATTATCAATGCCCGTTGCGTGGAAAGGCGGTGAGGGGGTAACTCTTGAAGTAGGGAGATTACCCATAATAGGTATGTTTGTTTTAGGATTGGCCCTGAAACATATAACACATTATCGGAGGATCTTATTTGCTATACTCTTACCATGAATCGGCCAGTATTGTTCTCTTGTAGAGGCGAGTAGTAGTTGTGGTCCAGCATGCAGTAGTCTGATATGCTGGGATCTCATGATGAGTTTGGTGAGTATGTCGTTGTTGTGTAGAATTATAGGGTTGTTTTTTATTATATGAAAAGTGTGAGAGGCCTAGACGACCGCCCACGCGGATAAGTCCGTCTTCGAGAAATGGATTTAAGCATAATATCGATGATTCCCGAGGGATAGGTTTGTTTTGTTGTAATAGTTTATACTCGGTAGAAAATGAATGCATTTGTGCAACCTTAATTATGAGATTTCGTGATTCTGCTAATTCCTTCACCGTTATTGGTCCAGTTTTTCTGTTTGTGTTTTTTGAGTTTTGAATGAATCGTAGTATATAAGCAACTACTCGATATAGCTTTGTGTCGGTGGAGAATTTACAAATTAGGTCTTGTATAATACTACCTGGCTGAGTGTAAGTAGTAATAATGTTACATGTTTCTTGTTTTTTCATTTCTGGTAGATTAGTTTGTACTATAGGTGTCTTAGGTTGGGGCCATTCTGATTCTGGTTTTGATAGCCATAGGGGCCCTGCCCACCATAGGGTTGTATTCGCTAACTTATCAGCAGGTAGCCCTCTAGTAAGTAGATCTGCTGGGTTGTCCTCGGAACGGACCCAGTGCCAGTCGTTACTGGTAGTTAGGTTCTGTATTTTTGTAACTCGGTTACTGATAAATACATTCAACTTGTGTGGTGGAGTTTTTATCCATGCCAACACAACATTTGAATCTGACCATAGGTATTGTTTTGATATTTGACATGTTAGTGTTAATTTAATTTTAGTGTATAGTTCGGCTAACAAGAGTGCTGCGCGTAGCTCTAGGCGTGGGATTGTTTCTTTCCGTGCTACTCGTGACTTAGCACACAACAAACGAACTTGTATGTTGCCTTGTGTGTCTATAGATCGTATAAAGATAGCGGCACCGAAAGCTGTCAATGAACTATCCCCAAACCCGTGAATTTCAATTGTTATGTAGTCGCGAATGATAACATGTCTCGGAATTGTTAGTGTATTTAGACAAAATAGGTTTTTATAGAAGTGTCTCCATTCATCTGATAATGGTGTTGGTAGTTCTGTATCCCAGTCGGACTTATCTTGCCAGAGTTTTTGTATAAAACATTTTGCAATGACTAATACGGGCCCAATTAGACCTAACGGATCGAAAACTGCCGAAACTAGGGACAGAACTTTACGTTTAGTTAGCGACTTTGGTACTGGTTGTTCTTTCAACGTGTATAGAAGGTTGTCGGTTTCGTTTGACCAAGCAAGCCCTAAGACCTTATGTGTATTGTCTCCAAACTCGGTTGGAGTGTTATTAGTGTAAGTTGGTGTGTTTGTACTCACCCTTTGTAGAATGGCTGGAGAGTTTGATTTCCATTTTCTTAGGTTGAAGTTCGCGGTGCTCAGGATGCTGCTTATCTGCACGGCTGTCTCCGCTACGGTTACCTCGTCATCCCCGCCGTGGAGCAGGTCGTCCATGTAGAAGCCGGACCGGATAGCTGCTGCTGCGGCTGGAAACTGCATTTTATTCTCGTCAGATAGTTGCAGAAGGCACCGTGTGGCTAGGTATGGAGCACATTTGAGGCCAAAGCTCAGTGTGGTCAGTACATAGGTTTTTAGTTTTTTATATGGATCCTCTCGCCATAGTATGCATTGTAGGTTTTGTTGTTCGGGGTGTATAAGTATTTTTCGATACATTTTTTCGATATCAGCGTTCACAACAAATTTATGCTGTCGGAATTTTAATAAAATGTTAATTAGATCGTCTTGAAGTGTTGTACCTTTATGTTGAATATTATTTAATGATTTTCCCGAGGCGGTGGGACAGGATGCATCAAAAACTACTCTTACAGGCGTGGTGATCTTTTCGGGGTTTATCACAGCATGATGAGGTAGAAAATTGCGGGGGCCATTAGATGAGTTGACATCTTCCACCATGTCACCCGTCTCTTCGAAATAGCGATGATACGAGTCGCGATTATGCTCGACTCGAATCACCCGGATCGTATTTGAAGCCGACTCGGATCGTGATACGAGTCGGCTCGGGCTCGTATCACCCATACGCCCATACGAGTTCGCGGTTTGCGTTACGAGCCGATGCGATGCGAACACGCGGGAGCAGGCGGCGGGCGGGGGGTGGTAAGGCTCGTCGCGATGCGAGTCGAACCATCATCGACGACGACGACGAAACGGGTCGACGACCCCTGGCTATGCTTGCCGGTTCAAAGAGTATAACTAGGTAGTAGTGCCTAATCAAGTGATATTTTTTTTAGTAAACTGATGGATGACATTACCTATAAAGTACTTTTTTGCAATGCATGATGTTAATAAAAGTCATATTCTTGAATATTCATAAGGAAGGAGGTAAAAAAAAGTACGTAATGCGGAGTTTGGCTAGTAGTCCAATGGCTTCGCTATATTGCACTATATGTTTTTTTAATAGAAAAGTATGGATATGTTCATCTATCGCATTAGGTAAATCCTGTAAAGTTAGATGTAAAGTGGAGAAATAAATAAATAAATAAATGTTTGTGCTTTAGGTGTTTCATCAGCGTTGAGGTAGTATTGCCAAGATACTTGTAACTGCAACCACATATCTTGCAGGACACTTTACTGGTGTCCTCCGTGTTTTTTGAGAAAAACTCCCATGCTACACTTCTTCGAGGAGGAGCCATTGTTTTAATTTGACTGAGTGAGAAAGTGCTAGAAAGAAGTCTGATCTGAAGGAACTAACTTCCGAGGGAACTAACTTTCGTCCGGTTCGAAAGCGCGCGCGCTCGCGCGTCGGTTTCCGTTTCCTCGCTCAGCCGCCATCGATAGATCGATCGATCCGAGTCACCGACTCGTATCGGTGTGAGGAGGGTCTACCGACTCGTATCGATGTGAGGCGGGTCTGTTCGCTCTGTGGTGAACGAACGAAGCGTCTCGCGCGTCGCGTAATGCGAGTTGATCCGATTCTGTAAGAAAGACGATTCGGTTCGGCTCGTATGGAAATGGAATCGAATCAATCCGGATTGAGGGCTCGGTTCGCCCACCGCTACTTCGAAATCTCGCATGAATTGTACATACTGTTGCTTTAGTGGGGGGTTTCGTGAAAATTTTGATTCTAGGTATTGAAATCGTTTGTGTGCAATGTGTATAGATTTACCAAGGGATGAGGTCGGCTCATTCAGGGGCATGCTGACTATGAAGTTACCCTCAGGGCTACGCGTATGAGTTTTAAAAACCTCCTCGCATGTATTCACCATGTCTACTTCGGGCATCTCCAAGTCAGATTCGCCCATGTTCCAGAATGTTTTGAGTTGATTGTTTAGTATAAGATTGCAACATACCTTTTTTTGAGGTTGGTACATTGACATTGAGCCTGATACGACCCACCCGAGTTTTGTTCTTTGTAGTATAGGTAGATTATCACCAAGTTTATGCTGTCCTATGCATAGTAGGTTGTAGAACTGCTCTGCTCCCAGAACTATGTCAACGTCACCCGCCTGATGGAACCTGTCGTCCGCCAGATTGAATCGTTCTGGAATTTTTATTTTTTTGATATCAATTGTGATGTTAGGTATACTGCAAATTGTGGGTACAACAAGACAAGACATTTTTGTAGTGAATTTACTGTCGGTTGATTCTATTTCAATGTTGCAAAGGTAATCGACCTTCGTAACACTTTCATTGAAACCCATGACCTCCATGGTGATACCATGTTGTTTGAGTCCGAGTTTATTGCATGCATTTTCGGTAATTAAGTTAGATTGAGAGCCAGAGTCGAGAAGGATTCTCAATGTTTGTAGTTGGTTATGTATGTCACGTACCTTGACTTGTGCGGTTGACAAAATTACAATTTTATTTTCGTTTTCGGTGTTCCTTTTTGTAGTTGTAGTGTTTATTATAGATTGAGTTGGTAAATCGGTAGGTACCCTCTCTGTTACAGGGAGGCTAACATGTCGGTTTGTGTATGAACTCGGTTCACCACGGATTCGGTTTTCATTCCTATCTTGTGAATGATAATATGTGTTTGGTTGGTGTGAACTCGGTTCACCTAGTGAATGTGAATTGTTTGTATGTGTGATATGTAAAAGTGTGTGATGTTTACCTTTACACTCTCTACACTGACTGGCTCGGCAGTTGGGCAGTGCATGGCCTGCTCGGAGGCAGTTGAGGCACAGTTTGCAATTCTTGGCCGCTCTTATTCGTGCTGCTGTATTCAGGGCCAAAAACCTATTACACTGATTGATATAATGCCTTTCCCTACAATATGGACACTGATTAATAGGTATGGGTGCTTTTGTTACCGTTGGGTATGAGTTGGGTCTGGCCGAGGACGTGGTGATCAAAGCGCTTCTGGATGAGCCGATCTGTGTATCGGGCTCGGTTGAACTAGACGCTAACGCCTCTCTCAGGTCCGCCTGTGTGCGCAAGAAGTCCTTGAAGTCCTGTAAGGAAGGCAATTCCCTTGAGCTGATTTTTTCTTCCCATTTTCTTTGGAGTGTTTTGTCGAGTTTCGGTATTATGAAGAATATTACTAGAATATCCCAATCTGAGATAGGTATTTCAAGATTTTTTAGTGTCCTGAGATGTTTAGAGATGTTATCGATTAGTCCTCTTAGGGCTATGGGGGTTGAGGGTACCTGGTCAATGAGAAACAGGCCCTTAAGGTGATTGTTTACTAGAATCTTTGGGTTATTGAATCTCTCACAAAGCAGTTGCCACGCGAGCTTATAGCTCGCCTCAGTATATTCAAGCGAGCCAACAACCTCCAGTGCATTCCCCTTGAGGCAGTTACGTAGGTATTTGTACTTCTGAATATCTTTTAGATTGCTCTGATTGATTAGGGCATCAAATGTGTCCCTAAACTCAATCCAGCCAGTAATGTCCCCTCTGAATGTTGGTAATGGGATTTCAGGGAATTTTATAGAATCATAGGTTTCAGGGGTAAGTGACTGTTGGGTCAAATCGAAGTTATTTGTGACTGGAGGGCCTTCACCCTGTATTTGTAAAAACCTTTTTCCCCGTGAGATGCTGGAATAGTATGTTTTTTGAAAATTCTCTCTTTCTGTTATTTGGTTATCCATGTCCGTAGACAGGGTCTCAATGTGATCTTGGATAGTCTCAAATTCATTGAATACCTGTGTGATTTTGTCAATCCTTAATTGTAGTTCGATTTTCTGCTCGGCAGTTAGCGTGTCTTCCGACAGCTCAGAGATAAATTTGTTGAAAAGTGTTAGTTTCCCCTTAATTACTCCACGTTTCTTTTTATCCGCCTTTAGCTGGCCAGTTTGCGCTGGCGTTATATGCAATTCGTCTAAGGGGTTCGACATTTTGTATTAGGTTATGACACGAGGTTAGGGTATGAGGGTTATGGGATAGCCAACTCAACTCACGTGATCGGTAGATACTTAGGTTTGATTCCGGCGTGACTCTCAGCTTGGCTCGGCAAGCTGCCTTCACTCCGGTCGGGTTCGGCTTGTAGGTAGGTTATTTTTCTTGAATCCGGCGTGACTCTCAGCTTGGCTCGGCAGGCTGCTTCACTCCGGTCGGGCTCGGTTTGTAGGTAGGTTATTTTTCTTGAATCCGGCGTGACTCTCAGCTTGGCTCGGCAGGCTGCTTCACTCCGGTCGGGCTCGGTTTGTAGGTAGGTTATTTTTCTTGAATCCGGCGTGACTCTCAGCTTGGCTCGGCAGGCTGCTTCACTCCGGTCGGGTTCGGCTTGTAGGTAGGTTATTTTTCTTGAATCCGGCGTGACTCTCAGCTTGGCTCGGCAGGCTGCTTCACTCCGGTCGGGCTCGGTTTGTAGGTAGGTTATTTTTCTTGAATCCGGCGTGACTCTCAGCTTGGCTCGGCAGGCTGCTTCACTCCGGTCGGGTTCGGTTTGTAGGTAGGTTATTTTTCTTGAATCCGGCGTGACTCTCAGCTTGGCTCGGCAGGCTGCTTCACTCCGGTCGTTTTGGCTTTGTAGGTTATTTTTTCTTGATTCCGGCGATTTGGCACCGCGTGGCTCGGCACACTGCTTCACTCCGGTCGGTTTTAATTGCACTTCTTGATAAATATCGACGATTACCATGCAGATTGGCTCGGCTTCGCATGGGGTCGCCGCGTGGTCCACGCTCTGGAGGGGTTAGTTTTTTTCGATTCCGGCGATTTGGCACAGCATGGCATGGCACATTGGTTCACTCCGGTCAGTTTTAGTTGTAGGTAGGTTATTTCTTGACAAATATTGGAGATTACCTTGCAGATTGGGTCGGCCACGTAGGTATCGGGTCGCCGGGTGCCGCGTGGTCCACGATCTGGATGCTTCTTTTTTCTTGGTTTTCGCTGATGCTGCAGTGTAGCTCGACATCGGCGATCACGTCGGGGTCACCATGTTAAGTTTTCTGCCTCATTCCAGGGTTTTCAGCAGGAAAACGAAATAAAAGGCTTCGATCCGTGAATTGGTGCGTGTCGTTTTATTGAAGCTAACATTGTAAGAGAGGATGACATAACAGTGTTGCTATAGAAGAAATTTATACAGGAAGATAGTAGCGACATCTACGAACTAATGAGAACGGATGACATACCAATGTTGCTATAGTAGAAATTTATACAGGAAGATAGTGGCGACATCTATGAACCAATCGATGGCGCTAGTGATACCTATGTAGCGACAAACTGCACATAGATGGCGCCAGCAGTGGTGTCTTTAGACACAAATATTAAATAAATCTTCACATCAGTGGTTAACTTTTCATTCCATTTCATTTTCATACTTTTCAACTCTGACATCAACCAATATTTTCTCACTTTTATGAAGTATCCGAATCCGAAGTGACCATATCCGCTGGTCAGACTAAAATTCTATGAATAAACTCGAATGCAATCTGTAAAATAAATGTAAGCGCAATTTCTAAACAAACTTTTTTTTAATAAACTAACTTTAGTGGTTCCGTCGTTCGCATATTGTTATTTTTTTATAAATCTTTGCTGAACTTCTTTTTCATACTAAATATACCTTACTCATTGGTACACAAACTGAAATTCATACATTCGCTTACTATTCAAAACTTGAATGGTTCCATACTTCATCTCTCTGCGGTACCCTAAACTTGCTATCAATCATCCATCACCTTTTACGTATCTCCCATATTAGTCAGCTGCATCTAAATCTTTCATTCTATATAAGTCGCACTGCGGTAACATGAACTGCTAATTATTATTATAACAATTATTTTACGTCTGTAATCAAAACATGTTCTAATCTAATTTGGTTTCTTCTGCAGTGTTGCATGTCCATATTTGGATCGCCTGCGAACACTGTATTGAATTTCTATAACTTTTGAATAACTATGACTGTTACCAAGTCAAATGAAAAACTGAATCATCTATGTACTTCAATGAACATTTGAAATCAGAATTATGATGCAATATTAAAAAATACTAGTAGGAGTTAAAAAAAATACTTTCATCTTCTTACTTCACACTTTTTATCACATTATTCCCATATTTTTCAAAATCTCCTCAAAAACAAAAGTAAAATATATTCTACTATTAAATCATCTCATCCCAAATAACTCGTGTTTTACTTATTTACTTTTCGGCTTTCAAAATGTTCTCCATTTCTAACAATTAATGTCAATCGTCAACGTCATTCACACTTCTCTTGCTGACTATACTGTACTAACTTTTCGTTCTATGCCATTCTTCAAATATTTCTCGCAATCGTCATTAGAAAAATGAAATACGAATTTGTTTCGTATCGTCAACCCTTTGACAATACAAAATCTAGCCAAAACTTAAATATACTAATCGACAAATAATAAAATTCACTTACATGTCATACGTATAATAAAAACCATTGTCCAAAAAACACATTCACGCCACGACGTCACCGCTCGTGTCGCACGCAGCTCGCTCGGAGTCAGCACATCCGTACATCTCCCAGCTGCTCCTCACTTGACCCGTACAGTTACGCCCGGCGCCCTGCTATCCACATCATAGGCTTAGGAAATCGCCCGGCACCCGGCAGCACAAATCTTCTGTAATATTTTCTTTTCTCTTCTTGTGTATATAAGTATATTCTTTCTTCTATAATTATCTTCTTTCTTCTATTTATCCGTCTTCTTCTGGCTGCAATCCGCTAATGTCGTGGTCTCTTCATAGGTCATCCCGTTCTTTTTTATATATTTATCTTCGTTATATTTATCTTTGCCAAGTTCTTCGTGTATTATTTAAATATTATTTGACTTATTTTATCGCCATTCGGCACAGCACTACCTCGCGATAGGTAGGCTGGCCTGGCAAGGTAGCCATGTAAGGATGGGCCTATTAGGTGTGGAATGAGACAGTCACATGTTCGAAAGACAGTTGTATATTGAGTAATGAATCATAATAAAGAGGCTATTTATAGATGTAACTAGGGTTCGGGTGTGCATAACACTACAAATCAAAGGGAACAAATATTTGATATATTAAATTTCTTTCAACTTCCTTGTATATTTTGCGCCCTAAAATAAGGTAATAGGTACGTAGGTAAGTAATTTAGCCTGGTTACATATTTGCTTGTATGAATTACTTGTTTATGGAGTAAATTCTCCCTTTTATACCGGTTCTGGCACTAATGATATAATTATCTCTTTACGTTCATTTTTGTTTGTAATTTACGGTTTTTGAGAGCGTTTAATTACCCATTCTAACTTTGCACTGGTAACTGGTTATGAATTTATGAATCACACCACTTATGATTTTTGACTAAACCGCACTTTTGTTCCTGTTTTACTTTATTAAAACATTTTCTTGATTCAATCCCCCTTAATTAGGCTTTTATTTATTTATTTCTTCCTGTATTGGGGTAGTCGGGCTACCCCTCTTTTGTGGCCGTTTAGTCTCTTTTTCTTTGATCTGTGGTGTGGTTTACGTGCCCGTCCTTCTCGGTTTGATTTCCTTGGGTGGGTGCGGTTGCTGGCGCCGTGACTGCCACTCCGTCTGCCTCCTGGGTGGTGGGGCTACTGCCGGGTGTTGGTGTGGACGTGACCTCCTGGGTGGTGGATTTGTCGTCCGGCTTTGGCCGTGACTGTTGCGGTGCCGGTTCCCTCATTGTCTAACTCTTCCCACAATGTGGCGAGGAAGTCGTCCGGGAGATCGTCCGATACTTTGTGTCCGGTGCAGCTCCCCTCCAACACTTGCTGCAATTCCTCGTCTTCCCATTCGTATAGTTTTTCTGCCGTTTCTGTGTTTGCCGGGGTGTCTTGTTGTGTTGACGTGCTGGGGTCGTCTCCGCCCCTCACGACCAGTCGGTCTGGCAATGGCAGGATGTGGCTTGCTGCCTCTCTTCCTGTGCCGTGATAAACCATGATTTTTTTCTGTTTTGTTTCTATTATCCGTATCATGACTGTCTTCATGCGCTCTTGATGACGGACTGGTTGGGCTATGATACGTGTCACTTGTCATTCTCATTTCTTTATTTTCGGGTAGTTGTAATTAAAAATATTGTTATAAACTGCGGTTGTCATAGTGTACCGCGGTTAGTTACGTTCCTGATTCACTTCGTGGCGCCTTTGAATCTTGTTACCGCAATCTGTTACGCGCGGTGGTTTTTTGCTCTGTACTATGTAGCAGTAGCAGGCGTTTATGAGTTGAACTGTTTCATATCTTTCACGTGTGCCGTGTATATTTTTCTTGTTTCCGTGTGTTGTAACAAGAATATAACCGGTGATTTTTCTTCTAACACGTTGTACGGTCCACCAAACTTTGGCGCTAACTTTGCGCAAAACTTCTTTCTGGAATCTGACTGGGGAAAATCTCTTTTTAGGACTAGGCTGTTTATTTCTGGTTTCCATGCTCTTCTTTTCTTGTCATAATATTTTTTTTGGTGTTGCGACGCTTTATACTGGGTTTCTCGCACTATGGCGTTTCTTCTATCTTTTTTGCTTCCTTTATTTTTGGTAACGGGAATACGTTATTATCTCCTTAAAAATTCGCACTTATCCCAATTTACTCCCAGGTCTGATTCTTTCAACTTAATTAACACAGCTCTCAAATTTTGTAAATGAGTGGCCCTATCTTTGCCAGTACAACAAATGTCATCCTGAAATATCACAGTCGATTGCAACCCACCAAATGTTTCCTCCATTAGTTTTTGAAAATTTTCGGGTACAAATTTAATACCAAAAGGTACTCGTTTGTAAATAAAAGTTCCTATATGTGTGGTGATGGCTGTCTTCGGCTGTGACTCCTCAGCCAGAAGTTCTTGCTGGTAAGCGTGGGACAGATCCAGCTTACTATACTGCTGCCCGCCACCCAGAGCAGCAAAGATTTCATCGATGCGCGACAGCGGGTAATGGTAGTCTTTCAAACGCGGGTTGATCGTGATCTTATAGTCACCGCAAATGCGTATGTCCCCATTAGGTTTAACTACCGGCACTATCGGAGTGCCGCAGTCCGAGCGCTCCACCTTGCAGACCACCCCCTCGCGCTGCAGCCGGCCGAGCTCCGCCTCGACGCGCGCGCGCAGCGCTAGCGGCAGCGACCGCGCCTTCACAAACACGGGCGTCTCGTCCGACAAGTGAAACCGCATCCTCGACTTGAATATGCCCAGCCCACCAGCAAATACTTCGGGAAACTCATTTCGTAATGTGACAACTACTGGGTCTAACTCTGTCAAATTATAACAGCAATCTAAATCTAAATTGAGACATCTTATCCAAGTGCGGCCCAACAATGGTGGACCGCCATTTTCGATCACATACAATTGTAATTTTGCGTTTACTTGACCAATCTTTACATTTACAAAGATGTAACCAAGTGGTGAGATAATATCTCCAGTATATGATTTTAATCTTAGTTGTTGCCTAACAATGTCTGTGTCAGAGAATTTTTTACAATAATAATCGTAACTTATTGCTGAGATTTTGCTACCTGTATCTACCTCAAATTTAATTAATTTTGTATTCACCTGCAAGTCTATTTTGAATGGTTTGTCCTCTCCATCACCAACAATGTTATAGAAATGACCATCACTGTCATCTTCATCTTCTAAAAAGAACTGTCCTTTTTCTTTTCGGCCGCCGCAACGTGGTGCAGCCCGCCGCTGCCGCCCACCTCTGTGGCCGCCATGGCCGCTGCGCCCGGGGCGCGGCTCGGCCCCGCGACTCCGGCGCCTGCCACCGCCGCGTGCCGCTCTGCCGACTCCAACGCCAGCGCCAACTCGACAGCGCGCTTGTAGTCGATGTTCTTCTCGGCGAAAAGCCTGGACCTCATGTCCTCACTGCACAGGCCCGAAACGAATTGATCGCGTAGATTTACTTCCAGCGTATTACCAAAGTTACAATTCTTCGCTAGGTGTTTCAATATCTGCAAGTAATTAATTGTTTCGCCTTGCAACTGCTTTCTTTGCCGGAAAACATGCCTTTCGGCTATTTCCGATCGCTGAGGTTCCAAATGCTCCTTGACGATTCGTGTTAAATCTTCGAACGATTTATCTTCTGGTAATGAGGGAGCACATAAGTCACACATTATCTCATAGCACGTTACGCCGACATGCGTCACAAGTGCTGCCACGTGCAAGTCTGCTTTTATCCCGTTCAAAGTTATAAACTGCTTGATTCGACGAACATAGGCATCCCAATTTTGGGAACCTAGATCGTAATGTTCTATTTTCCCGAACGGCATAGCGAATAAGTACTTTCAAACCAAAAACCGGCTGCGCCAAATGGAGTATAGGGACACATACAACACAAGTGAAACCAAAGGCGATCGGTACCGAACTGGTTTTATTGATGCGCACCTAGTGGTGGTCATAACGGCTAATTTTTGATAACAGGCTACATGGAATATGCTATTTTTTTGTAGCCTGCTTATTTACACGCTACGTTATCGACGCTACGTCCAGCGCGGTCGCGAGTTACCGGTCGACTGATCACGCTGCGCTGTGCTTTTTATAACGTAATGCTACAAAAAGTCCGCTGGCGCTAGCAGCGCAGTGCGCTGTGCTTTTTTTAACGTAATGCTACAAAAAGTCCGCTGGCGCTAGCAGCGCAGCGCGTACAGCGTCGGTCCGTTTCGTTATGATAACGTAGCTCTATCTGATTCGATTAATAGCACACGCTTTTCGTTACAAGTGAATAACGTGCTGCTTTAAACGGCTTTACGTTATATTAACCACCACTATGCGCACCCGCGGCCTGTACCCACTCACATAGTACATACATAACAATCAGCTATAAAAAAGAATGTACCTACTGTTAAAATCGTATGTTATCTAAGTCACAGTTAGGTACCTTCTTTGATAGGTAATTCTGAACATAAAGCTCCTACACCGGCACAAAGACACCGGCCGAACAAACTAACAATAGAGAACAAAAGATAGGTAGGTGTCTTTGTATCAGTGTGGGGGACTAAACAAACTGAGTGAGACTAATAAGATTCGTTGTATTGTATTGTAGTACTTACGTTTCTGACATATTTTGAATTTTCTTGGATATTTCCACTGTTTTCCACTTACTCAATCAATCACAAATAAAATGCACATCAAGGGTGCGTTCGAGAGCGGTTAAAAATTCTCCGAGTGATGCGAAAGAGCGTTCGGAAATTCGGAGTTGTTCGGAGTTGAGGCGTATATACTAGAACCGGTACAAATACTAGGTATTTTTCGTTTATTCCCAATAGTACACACCCCGCCGTCCACACTGTTACGGTATGGGAAAACAATCCCATACGGTAACAGTGTTGACAAATGGGAAAAAAACCCATACCGTAACAGTGTTGACGAATGGGACTTTTTATTTCCCAGTAGTTCCGTTGGTTGCAGTTCATTGCGTGTTGAAAAATAGTGTTGATTTTGAAAAAGGTCGCCGCCATCTTGCGCTTTTAAAAAACTGGTCTGATTTTCTTCAAAATCGATATCTGAGGATGCGGTTGGAGTCCAATCATGGAGTCCAAACAGTGAGCGTAGGTTTAGGTAGCCTCGTTTGGCCACCAGAGTCTGCAGCTTCTCCCTGTCCTTCCCGTCAAGAGACATTTTGAAAACACTTATCGTAATTTCTATACAAAATTACAACGTTACTTATTACACAGTACAATATTTTTGTAACAAATCTGCTCAAATCGGCAAAAATAAATCAACCCGTAGGAATGTCCATAAAAGCAAAATAAAATGGCTAACGCGAAACGAATGAAATGAACGAACAGAGCGCAGCGCAGACGCACTCGGTTAGTCGTCCCGCTCACTCTCGCATAAAGAAAGTCCAATGCATCGTCCCGCTCTTGGTAGCTTGCCAACGAAGTCAAACCCGGTTGTCGTCGAGGTGATTAACTGTCGTCTCGCTTACTCTCGCGAAGTATCCGAAGCCGCGTCTCGCTCTTGCAAGCGTACTCGACAACTTCAGACTGGATATCGAAGGGGCGTTACAGCTGTCTCTTTCACTCTTCGAGGTCCGTAAGTATAAATCTTTGTCTATCTCGCTCAGGGTGAAATATATCCGTTATGTTGTCGTACCTGTCGTTATGTTGCCAGGATAAATCTTCTTGAAATCTTCCAAAAAATGCGTTTGGTAACCTGTCTGTATGTACTTGCAGCGAAGCCGAATGTCGATTTACAGCTTGCCGAATATGATTGATTCATAATTCATAATTTCTTTATTGCACACAAAAAAAAAAGTTAACAAATCATGGTAGGTAATATAAAGTGTACAATGGCGAGCTTATCTCTAAAAAGAGATCTCTTCCAGCAAACCAAGTTTCGATGAGATTCGATTGATATTACCCAAACGATGGAATATAGACGTACTTTTATACTTCTTTCAGTGTAATATGTAGATATCTTGCATGGTACTTGCAGCGAAGCCGAATGTCGATTTACAGCTTGCCGAATATGATTGATTCATAATTCATAATTTCTTTATTGCACACAAAAAAAAAAGTTAACAAATCATGGTAGGTAATATAAAGTGTACAATGGCGAGCTTATCTCTAAAAAGAGATCTCTTCCAGCAAACCAAGTTTCGATGAGATTCGATTGATATTACCCAAACGATGGAATATAGACGTACTTTTATACTTCTTTCAGTGTAATATGTAGATATCTTGCATGTTATGCTCATGATTCCGATGACCTTGCTGTGAACTTGCAGCGTGACCGGATGACGAAAATGGAGTCGCGTCTGGCCGCCCGCCGAAATTGCGACTTTCCACCTTCTTGCAGCTACAACCCGCGCTGATTCTTTTGTAAACGGATGAAGGTCCATATGTAGCAGTGTTGAGGGAAGCTAGGTGGTGAAATGACGATGTTTTTCACAGTAAAAGGAATTTATTAGCGTAAGCACACACGTCACATGAAGTGGTACAGAAATGACAGATCAGTGTGGCTCTAATAAAAAATCAAATCTCCAACACTATGTGTTTCAATATCCTCCCTTAAACATAATCCCATCAATCTTGAAAAATGTTCCAATATAGGTAGGTTGTGAAAAGTTACTTTAGTTAAAACGTCAGCGACCATCTCCTGCGTCTGAATGTATAGCAGCCGTAATTTTTGCTCGTTCACTTTATCGCTGATGAAGTGGTGCCAGCTACGGCCCGGTACATGACCTTCTGTCATCTTCTGAGCTAGCCCAATCTGCATCACAATAGCCATGAGTCATGGGTTCTTCAGGACACTGCTTGTATGTCAGCTTGTAGTTCTGAGTACCTTAAAGTCATTAATTTTTTAAATTGTTTTCAAGTTTTTTAGCTTATTTTTATCGCATAAAAAACGCCAAAAACCAGAAACTTCAAAACTATCCAAGATTACGGGTCAATTAAGACATATTTGTACTGGTCTACATACAGTCTCTATCCAGATCACAATTCCAATATAATTATATGATAACGCTGGTCAACAGTAGTTTTGTTTTATGGACTTTAATATCTGATTCTGAATGATTTTCTCAAGCTGATTACAAATCTGAAGTTCATTTTCCAATAGCAGCTTTACTTTTTCAGATATCGATGCTAAAAGATTTAAGCAAAAATGCATGGATTTTGATACTTAAATATTTTTTAATGCAAAACTAAATTGATAAACAATGTTTTATAAGATTTTCTTCAAAAGGCTGTGTCTTCAGTACTACTCTGAATGCTGCAGCAGTAATCAGCGATCATAATTAAAATTCAATCGACCTTGAAATCACTTAACCAGTATGCGAATGTTTTAATGGAAGCTCTAAAATGGTTTAAATGACTAAAGAGTAAATATAACTTAACTAGCAAACCCGGCGAACTCCGTTTCGCCACCAGATGGCTTCGTTTTATGTAACATTTCGTTTGGTGATTAAAAGATGAAGAACATTTTTTTTTTGTTTTATATTTGAAAAGGAAAAATTGAAATCCGATATAAGATGATGGGAGAATCGTGAGACGTTCAATATTCTGAACATCACCATCTGAATGAATAGCATCACGCAAGTGTATATAGTCCTCAGATCGTAGCTTTGCCTGATTGAATCGGATGAACGCTAAACGTTCGGTCTCGACTTTGACATACATGTCGACAGCGAATTGCTGGAATAGCTGACGGCACTTCAGAATGACATTCTCCTCATGTGTACGAATCATCATACGATACGCATAGTAATTCATTGCCCTTAGATTTTTATTCGTTGATACGCCTGAAAATGCAAAATTAAATGAATTGTTAATGGAAACCAATAATAGCAATAATAGCAATAATTAGTGTGTGAATATTGTACCTGTAATGGATCGACCATCTTCAACGTGATGCCGTATCCGTCTTGCCCTTGCCTAAATGATTGGATATTGTAACGCATCGTACAAACGATGTGTCTCGTTTACACGATGCATGATATTGCTTCTTCGCTGAACGATAATGTCTCGCGATTTAGTTGGATCGCCAACAATAATTGCAGCAACATCATTAACGGTGGGTGCATTGAATCTTCGCACATGTTCACCTGTTGGGGTACAATCCGCTCTTATGACAAATTTGAGCGTATCCGATGGCATTCGTTCCAATGCTGTTTTGAACATATTAACCACAGCATTTAGCGTGAAAAAATGCTTGCAACTGTTCAATAATTCGTCTCTTTAACTGTTGTGTTCCCTGTATATTGCACCGCACATTCAGCTGATCCACCATCGACGAAATGAAATATATTTGCAGAAATTGATGCGGTTCATCTGGTGTTGGCACCATTGAACCATGCAAATGATATATTTGTCCTTGTATCTGTATCTTGTCTTCCGCAGACAATCCATGAATCTCTTTTCGAACTTTAACGCATTGCAATATCGGCATATAGTCGTCAATGGTCCAATATCTAAATTTTCATCATCACTGTAGTTCGCAGTGGGATCTGGAATGTCAAGCGATTGTATGATGCCAATGATCTTCGTGTGCTCACGCGTTGTCTCAATCGGGCAATTTCTCTTATTATATTTTGTATTTTTTCGCTTAAGTTCTGTGAATACACTTGTTGCTGGCTTGCATGTCTTGTGCGTCGGCCGATATTCGCACGTCGTCCTCTAGGCATTTTGGGCTATGGACAGAAACAGAGTATCGTTGCACCCAATCAAAGCAAAACTTTCAGCCTCAAAATTATTTATTTATTTCAATAACAATAATCTCAAAGAAAACGGTTCGCATGCCACAACCTAAGTGCAGACTCAACGTGCGAGCACTCTATTGTAATTACTTGACTCACTAATGATATGAATTTACAGGGGCGCAAATACACAAAACAACAATAATCAGTACTTTAAAATAGGTACACAAAACAACAATACTTTAAAATACACAAAACAACAATAAACAGTACTTTAAAATAGGTACACAAAACAACAATACTTTAAAATACACAAAACAACAATAAACAATACTTTAAAATAGGTACACAAAACAACAATACTTTAAAATACACAAAACAACAATAAACAATACTTTAACCTAACCATGTGACATTTAAGTCGGAACTTTCCTCATCCACCATGCAGTAGCGGTGGTACGTGATGCGCAGCAGAGAGACGATGTCGCGCCCGCTCAGCTCAGCGTCTACGTAGCGCCTGAAGCCGATACCTGGGGGTGGTATGGCATGAAATGAAATGTTTATTAAAGATGCTATTGGTTTTTAGGTAGTATAGCGTTGGGTGGCACGGTTGCGTCACCTAGGCTATGGGGTTCGATGTATTTCGTCGAAGTGGTGTGTGCGTGTGGACGCCGTAGGCAAGAAAACAGTTCACTGGTTCTAACTTTTGTAATAATGAACAGTGAATTTAACCTCAAATGCACGATCCACATAATTTATACAGTTCAACTTACCACCTTAAAGACAAATGCCTGCTGTTGAAATTGTAGTACATGCTATGTATCAGAGATGGCGCTGTATGTGAAAAAAGATTTTCCCGCTTTTCTGTTGAAATTTTCCTGAATTTTCTTTGCTACAAACCTCACGCAGCCCGAGACCTTTCCAACGAATGCAAAACCGTGGAAATCGGTTCGTGCGTTCTGGAGTTATAGCGTCAGGAAGGAAAACCCGACTTATTTTTATATAGTAGATAATCATGTAGCATCCAAGTCAAAAGAAAGTGCAGCAGTCGCTGCATAATGTGTTGAGAGTAGTCGGAAAACATTTATCTACTATATAAAAATAAGTATTATTATTAGTAATAAGTAGTATTATTATAAAAATAAAATACTTATACTAATTAAGTATAAAAATTAGTATAAGTATTATACCACGATCAACAGAAGAAATCGCTAACCAGGGAGAAAGTTCAAATAACAGGAAGAGGAAGAGACAGTTACGTCTCTTCGCAGCAGAAAACTCTTCGGAGTTAAGTCCCGAGGCTTCTGAGCGTTTAGATGAGGCTTTACTTGGTATGATAGTGAAGGACTACCAACCTCTATCAATTGTAGAAGATGAAGGTTTTCGCAATCTTGTGAATTTACTAAACCCCAAATATACACTTCCTTCACGCAAAACACTGTCAGAAAAGTTACTGCCGGCCTATAATAAGATAAAAGAGGGAGAAATGATGACAGCCCTCCAAAAAACTGAAAGTGTTTCGCTGACGTCTGATTATTGGAAGGCAAACAACAACAAAAACTATCTTAGCCTCACTGCTCATTTTATCACAGATGGCAAATTGCAATCAAGCAATTTGGCCACGAAAGAAGTTGAGTCTTCCCACACTGCTGCAAACACCGCAGCAGTGATGTCCGATATCTGTAATAAATGGGATATAAAAGATAAAGTGGTGACTGTTGTAACGGATAATGCCGCCAACATGAAGAAAGCCGTGGTTGAGGACATGAAAAAACATCACCACCCATGTGTCGCTCATACTTTAAATTTGACGGTCAATGACGCCATTAACCAAAATGAAGAGCTGTCAAGATTGCTAACCACAAGAGTATTGAGAGTTACACTCCAGCACAAGTGTGGAAGTTTCTTAAAACGCTTGGTATAGGAAAGGCTCAGGACCTACATGCTGGTAATGTAGACCTCAACGGTCTCAACCAGTTCCTTTCTGCCTCTCCTGTTGTGATGGATCCCATGGTTAAACAAAACACTCTTCAGAGCCTGCGCTCTAAGTCCTTACCCGACACCACACCATTCAGCTTGAGCATTGTTGGAATTGATGCGGTCAAGAAGGCGGTACTAGCAGTCAACTCGAAAGCTGTAGGTGATGATAAAATTTGCTTAAAAATGCTTTTCACAATCCTGGATGAACTGCTGCCAGCTATTACACACTTATTAAATTTTTCAATATCTAACAGCTGTTTCCCCACCGTGTGGAAAAAAGCATTAGTCATCCCCTTACCCAAAACCTCCAGTCCCACTTCTTTTAAAGAGTATCGTCCTATTTCAATCCTACCTATCCTATCGAAAGTCCTTGAATCCATTGTCCATACCCAGCTTTCCTATTACCTGCACTCAAACAATCTGCTGAACATGTACCAATCTGGATTCAGACCGGGTCATAGTACCGTTACGGCTCTGCTGAAAGTCACAGATGACATCCAGCTAGCCATGGACCAAAAGCAGCTTTCGGTGTTGGCTTTACTTGACTTCAGTAGTGCCTTCAACTGCGTTGATTTCGACCTTCTAGTTGAGATTCTCAAATCTCTGAACGTCTCCGCCCTTTCTGCCAGCTGGTTCGACTCTTATTTGAGAGATCGGCAACAGCGTATCAGGTCCGAGGAGTCATCAACTGAATGGTGTGACCTCTTTACAGGCGTCCCTCAAGGTGATATTCTTTCTCCTCTTCTATTCTCAATTTTCATTAATTCCATCTCGGACGTCTTGTCTTCCTCTTATCATCTTTATGCTGATGATCTTCAGATTTATCGCCACTTCTCTCCTGATGATGTAAACTCTGCTGTGGAGACACTGAACGCTGATCTTGAGGGTGTAAGAGGCTGGGCCTCATCTTTCGGTCTGCTGGTTAACCCAAGCAAGTCCCAGGCGATGATCATAGGTACCAGACATTCTCTCAACTTGTTGCAACAACAGGCCATTCCTCCTGTCACGTTCAATGGTACCACGATCGTTTATGGTGACAAAGCCAAAAACCTGGGACTTTTCTTCGATAGCTAGCTGTCCTGGTCATTTCATGTTAATGAGGTCAGTCGACGAGTATTTGCTACCTTTCACTCTCTCAGGAGACTTCAGTACTTCTTACCTCGTCAAACCAAAATCACCCTCGCTCAGTGTCTCCTTCTACCCCTCATCGATTATGCGGACGTTTGCTGGGTCAGCGCTAACGAAGAACTACTGAATAAACTCGAACGACTTCAAAATCTCGGGATTCGGTTTATCTTCGGGTTGCGCAAATACGACCATGTATCACAGCATCGCAAAGAGTTGAAGTGGCTGCCGATCCGTCTTCGGCGGGATTCTCACATTCTATTTGTTCTCTACAATATTTTACGGAATCCACGGTATCTATCCTACCTACGAGACCGTTTTCATTTTCAATTTCTTTCTTCCAGCAGGCCTCGGAGAACTCAAGCAGTGTCCTTGCTCACAGTAACACCTCATAGCACCGCGTCGTATGAGCACGGATTTAGACTTCGTGCTATCCGCTTGTGGAACGCACTCCCCTGCACCATCAGGGATAGTCCTACTCTCAGTATTTTTAAAAGTCGTGTGAAGAAGCATTACCTGTCTTTATAGAATTATAGGTAGTATGTATGTATAGTATTTATTAGTTTATGTATATTATAAATATATTTCATATTTATTTATATAAGTAAGCACTAGTTTATGTAGTCTATTGATTTGTAAGTAATAATTATATGTATTGTACACATGGGTCTACTCCTGCTCAGCAATCCACCTGTCTCATCCTTATTTGGTTTGCTGGAAGAGATCTCTTATTAGAGATAAGCTGGCCTTTGTACACGTTTTCTATGTTTTTTACTGTCCTATGTAACTTTTTGTGTGCAATAAAGAAATTATGAATTATGAATTAAAACTAAATGCCGATCTTTGGTTGCCCACTTCAACCAGAGCTCTGTCGCAGCCAGTAAGCTCCGAGAAAAACAGACCGAGCTGAATCTTCCCCAGCTAAAATTAAAACAAGACATTGTGACCAGGTGGAACTCCATATTCTTTATGATTGGCCGGCTCGTAGAGACAAAACAGCCTTTGACGTTGGCTTTAGCAGATTTAGAGCGAGCTCCAGAAAATTTAACGGGGACAGAATGGGCAACTCTGGTTGAATGTATACCGGTTCTAAAACCATTTTTAGAAATGACAGAATTTCTGTCTGGACAGAAATATGTCACAATGTCCGCAATCGTACCCCTGATAAGAGGGATACAATACACACTGCGAAACATGTATTCAACCAGTACAGATATAGCAGAGAGACTGCGTACCTCTCTGTTAGACCTAGTCGCACGGAGACTAGGTCACTTAGAGGGCAATAAAATTGTTGCCAAGGCCCCAATTTTAGACCCCAGGTTTAAAAAAGCTGGGTTCGGGGTGGACGAAAACGCTCAAAGCGCACAGCAATGGCTTGTTGAGGAATTGGCCACCTTGATTAACCAAAGCCCACGCCAAACCCCAAACGGTGGCGCCAGCGACAAATATTTCACAAATGCCGACTGCTGTGAATTCTTTGTGGGCTCATTTCGATATGAAAGCGGCTTCACAGAGAATTGAGTCACCATCGACAACTGCCCTTATCATGGTGAAACAGTTTTTGGAGACCGGCTTGGTTGAGAGGCACCAAGATCCGCTTAAATACTGGTCTGAGCACGCCAAAATATTTCCAGGTCTATATAAATTGGCAAAAAAGTATCTGTCCATTCCAGCAACCTCAGTGCCATCTGAAAGCCTATTTTCAAAAGCTGGCTACGTGTTGAGTGATCGCCGCAGTCGACTTTCGTCGAAAAAGTTAGACGAAATTATGTTTTTAAACAGCCATATAGAACATAAGAAAAAGTTTTAAGTTATCTGTTCTGTTACTGTTCGAATCATAGTAAAAACATAAAAATAAACATGTTATTATTTATATAAGTACAGTTATAACTAAATAATACTAATTATTTGTCACTGTAGTTGTTGAATTGTATTTATTTTTTGTAAAAGACTGTATCGATCTCATTGATACCGATTTATTCATTGATGTGTTAACCAAATATGTAGATGTAATTATTATTTGTCAGAGGAAGACTATTTTTGTTGTTGCATTTTTATTTGTTTTTGTGTTAAAAAAAAAATCTGCTACCGGTACCGATCTCATTGATTTATGAACAAATTTTCAAATTTAGTATAGTATAGATATATAAATATTTAGTCCGTAAACGTCTTTACAACAGAGGATAAATCGATTTTTTTCTCAGAGGAAGACATTTTTTTGTTGTTTTATCTTTATTTGTTTTTGTGTTTAAATACTTAAACTACTATTACCGATCTCGTTGATTTATTAACAAAATATTTAGATGTAGATAAATAATGTACATAATTATTATTTGTCAGAAGAAGACTATTTTTTGTTGTTTTTTCTTTATTTGTTTTGTTTGTTTTTGGTTAACTGTTACTGATCGGATCTATACTGACCTGTACTGATCGGACTTTACTGATTAGTTAATTCCAATTCTAAATATATATTTCATTCGTATTATTTTCATGAAATCTTTTTATTTAGAAAATATCAAAATATTCACTTACGCCTTTTTCCGCACGCACCCACGACGTCGTCATTGGGGCAAGCCGACTACTTTCGTGTATTATCTACAGAAATCATTTTGTAGTTTCATTCACCCTTAACTTATTAACATACGGTTTAATCTTGCTTGCAACTGTGAACTTTCCCTGTCACACAGGGTGTGTGCGTGTGTGCGTGTCTGGACGGGAGTCGAGAGGGAGTGATGAGCGTCGCCTGTGTGTGAGCGAGAGAAATTCCGAAAGGAAACGAAGCAACCCGAGTCGAGCCGAGTAGAGGTTTGATGAATGATTTTAGTATCGCTAACACTAATCGTTAACGCTAATCGCTAATATGTAATGGCTGCAACTTAAAGTTATCACCATATGGTTTAATATTGCTTGCAAATCGGTCAGTCGGCCTGTTGTTGAATGATTTTTGCCGGCTGGCGAATACAATATTAGTGGGGCGCGTCGATTAGTATTCGTAGATCGCTGTCAGTTGCAGTTCGTTGTTGTGAGTTTGTGTTGTGACTGTGTGAGGTGTCCATTCGAATGATTTAGGTGTTTTATTCGAATACGATGAATGATTGCAATAATCGAGTGATTTCATTAGTGTCATTCATAATCGCGCATCACTACTCAGAATGATTTTCGTGGTTTAGACCTTTAAGATGGTTCAAGCAAAATCATAGGGCTCTTGTTCTTAAAGTAGGAACTTTTGTTATTTGATCATAAAAAAGACGCCAAAATACAGCTTCTACATCTAAAATAAGAAATCTAGGCCTTATTGTTGACTTCCAGTGGAGTTTCAAAATAGTCCAAGAAGGTTTGATTTACAAGGTCAGACACAGTTACATGGTATTTTAAGCAAGCACATTCCATAAATGATACAAAAACTGCTGGGGTCGTTGTATAAGTTCTGTTTAGTGTTTACATCATGAAAAGTTTTGAATTTTTACTTGATTACTAGTCTGTTTGGAATAAAAGGTGAGCTAAGTTGTGGGATCTGCCGGGTGCCTGTATCTCAAAAACTAGAGCTGTTACGTAAAAAATGTGGGTAGATTTAAATCAGCGACGTCAAATTCGTAAAAAACAGTTATAAAACTTGATAAAACAGAAAAAAGTTGAATTTTGTTCCCCAGTGAATCAATCATTATTAGTATTATTATAATCTTATGATAAAATCAATCTATTCCAACATACTTAATAGTCAACAGTAACCCCTTTTTCTACAGGCGAGCCATACTGTACTGTACATACAATGACGGTCAAAGACACCAAACAGTGCGTTATATGCCTAAGATAAATGATAAACAAACATTTACAAATCATACAATCTAAGGTTTGAGATACATGGTATATCCTATACAGCTTTGACTGATATTGAACAAGTGGAAGTCACAGTTAAAATCTTCAAAATTCATGAAAATTTAGGATATTTTTCCGTTTTTCACTTTTTATTCTAAAACCGTACACACTTGTTCAAATATGTGTGTGTGGGTAAATCAAAGAAGATAAAATTTCGTGTCGAAAACAAAAAAAAGTTATCAAAATTGGTCCAGTACTTTGACTTTTTTGGGGGTCCAAAATACTCCCAAAACAATCAAGATAGATTTTCACTATAGAATCAGTATGTGTTCCACAACTTCCATCTCTTGTATTTACCAGGCCACATCCGCATAGAACTTTTGCGACGCAGTACTACATCCCTACTGCATGTTCCAGATGATCAACCAGGTCCAAAAGGTCATGGGCCATACCCGTTCAGGGCTTTGAATACCAACTTTATTGGCTACTTAGGAATATGGATACGAGCTTTATCTATGTCCCGCAAGGCCACCACTCCTGCCATATCACCTGGTAGAGGAGTTCTTACTGCATGTTCAAGATCACCGTCTGGGTCCCAAAAGTTTTCGGAAGATATCCGATTCAAGGCTTCGAAAAAACATAGAAGTTGTTTTTAGGTAGGTTTGCGTAGGTTTTCGAAGCATTGAGAGGATAATTATTTTCTTGGATATAGCTCGTATCCAGTCCGTAGCAAATAAAGTTGGTATTCAAAGCCCTGGACGAGATTGCGCCAGCGCGCAGCCATGCCTCACTCCCGCATCACGAGATCGCGACGCCGAAACCAAAGTTTCAGAACAACGGTATGCTAGTGCGTGTCAATGATAATATAAGATTATTATCTAAGATGTATGTACATGACTACCTGTCTCTTGAAATGTAACCTCACTTGTTCATAATTGACTTTTTACATAGTGAAATCTTTAATTGACCTAATTATTCAATCTATTTTTTTTTATTTCATGTATAGCTGTGGATTTTTGTTCAATCTTCTTCTTCTTCGAGTGACATCTCCTATCGGAAGTCGGCTATCATATTGTTCAATTAATAAATAAAATATATATCGACGTACATATTGTTCAAATTAAAATATATTAAAGCATTACGCCCCGTTTCCATTTAGGAAGACGGTCTGAATTATATATAACCTATTCGATTCGATACAGCCTGGTGACAGACAGACAGACAGACAGACAGACAGACAGACAGACAGACAGACAGACAGACGGACAGCGAGACCCAAGAGGATTTCCGGTTTCATAATCATCGAAATACATAAAAAGCGGGAATATTTTTTCGTTATTATCAGATGCTTGTAATATATTCAACCATATTGATGAAAGCACGACATTAGCAATTACCTTCGAACGTAAGCAAAACTCAACATATCCATCAATAGATTTCAACACTCCGGGTATAGTTAAAAAAATATATAGGACAAAACGTAATGGGATGAACTGACCAGTACCTAAAACTTGTTTTCTTTTCTCTCAAACGAATTCATCTCTGGGTTCGGTAGTACTCCTCGGGCTCAATGTATGTTTTTAGGTATACAAAATATTTATTCCCTTTATATTTAAAAAATCATGCACAGATTCTTTTATAGTCAACATAAGTTCGTCAATATCAGGTTTACATCGCGCACATTCTTCTTCCTGCTACACCTTTGAAAAACAGCTCTCTAAAGCGAATGCCATCGTTCTATGGAGGTAGGAGGACATAGAAGTTACAAACATTTGCACAGTTTTTCTTGGTACCAAGGGGTCAGCTAAAAGAGAACTAACCAGTAACGCTGTTGCGATTGTCATTGCGTTTTTAGAGCTTGATTCGTCATGGTCTACTGTAAGATCGCAGTCTGTTCTAGGATTTTTTTCAGAAAAGTTTGGTGTATGTAATTCCTTGTCACTATTGTGTGCATGACTATTTACAGTATCTACACAACCATCACGATTTGCTGAATCCTGGTCTACTACTGGCTCAGATGCAATGCCAGATTCTGTATTATCATTATAACCAGATTATGAAACGTGTGTTCTTTTGATATGCGTTCTAAGTGTATTCAGTGAATCGAATTTCTCAAAACAACCTTGTCCACATCTATAGCCACTTAAAAAGGTTGAAGATAAATTATTGCAATTCTTAAATTCGTAATTAAAGTGTTAACATCGGAAAATACACGGGAACAGTGGCCATAAATTAACATGTTGGAAATAATATCATGAGAAACAGATTAAAATTATTGTATCTACTCATAGACATTAACAACAAAGGGCAGTCAGTGTGGTGCAGTTTCAAACAAATTTTACTATTTTTTATATATTTTTCTCAGCCTCGTTTGGGCCCGTCGCTTTATTGGTACGCCTAATGATGCAGGTAACTCAGATGTTGATCGGTGGTTCCAATCGAAATCCGTGTATATGCCATAGACTGCCTGTTGTATGAATTCCCATACGTTATGACATTCGAGGGGATATTGGGCATGGAAAGAATGGAAAAGTTGGAAACACACAATGGTCGGATATGAATACAATACTTTATCTACAATAATGTAGGCCAGCTCAATTTCGGTCCATGATGTTCCTATTGCCAAAACGAAAGGTTGTGGATGCAATTCATCTTTCCACTTTAGTTTACGTGACACTTCTTTAAGGTGAGCACGCCAATTTTCGATTCCTTCAACTTCAAACACATGCGTTGGTACTAAAAACACAAAAGAATCGAGTACGTTACTTTTGGTGGGCTTCCAATTCTTGTTCACTTGGTATACTCCTGGAAACAGGAACGGTAGCAGCAACAGAAGCCCAGTAGTTTGAAGACAGACGCTCTCTTCTGAAATAAAAATAGTTTTTTCAAAATACCTATATAAAATATAAATAACCAATCTTGCATAATCCTTAAGTAATTATATGCATATCATGTAAACAACAAATCCAGTATTTTATTTTATTTTATTGGGAAAAACAAACAATTGTACAATAGATAGTACTAGGTTATCGAAGCAGCATTAAGTAACATTAGGTAATTGTACAACCAGCACCGTTTTCCACGGATAAATCACACAGAATTAAACAATTAAGATACTGTTTTCACAGAAACAAATAAATGTAACTAGGTATAGGTACCATAAACATTATCATAACTAGTAATAATAATAATGTGGAATGTATAATTTTATTATTAAAAAGATACATCCCACAAATTTTAGTAGTAGTTAAAAGAACTGGCAGGGTGTACTATAAGAGGCCACCAGAACCAGAGTGACACAAACTACAAATAATGTGGATAGGCTCTGATGTATGCTGATGATATCTGTGTCATCGTGGACGGTAAAGATGAGGCTGAGTTAAATGCACACCTCCAATCGATAACTTTATGTCTAACTGAATGGCTCACAGTGAATGGCATGCTACTGAACCTTGATAAGACTCAGGTACTGAGGTTCTCGTTGCGCAACGTAGGTGGGGCTCCACAGACTCCACTCGTAGTGAATGGGGTGACCCTACCTGCCACCGATACTGTTCGCTTTGTTGGGTTCACTTTTGACGCAGGATTGCAGTGGACTCACCACATAGACACTTTGTGCAAAAAATTAAACAGTGCATATTACGCACTATCGAGGCTCTTACCTACTCTGTCTAGAAAGCACTTACTAACTACATACTATGGCTACTTCCATTCAATACTTTTGTATGGTATAGACTTGTGGGGAATGGCTGCTGAACGCGACAGACCATTTCTCATTCAAAAACGTGCAGTGCGTAGAATTGCTGGGGTACCGAATGACACCCCGGCCCGGGAACTCTTCATTAAGCTAGGAATTCTCACACTCCCCTCTATGTACATCTTGGAAGTACTCAAGTATGAGAGGCAGAACCCATCAGAGTACCCACGCTTCCAGAACCCAGACCGTAGGTATTCCTCTAGACGGCCCCATGACTTGCACAGTGTGACCTGTCGTCTTGCTAAAACCAGTAAGTCATTGAAGGGCATGGGTCCTACCTTATTTAATAAACTGCCAGTGGAGATAAAATCCATCAACGTGCTAAACATCTTTGTAGCGAAGGTTAAAAAGTACCTCCTAAGCAAAGCATATTACTCAGTGTCAGAATTTGTTGACGAGTAAGTTAATGACTGACTTAACTTACGATTGTGACCTGTAATTTTTGTCTGACATGTAATTTAATTTAATTTTACCGGTAATGGTATTATTTGTATTACGTTGACATAATTATTATTTCTGACATTATTTTACTTTTATTATTGACTTTTTATTAGTGACTATTATTACTACTGATTCCTGACATGTTATTTATAATCATTATGCCTGAAATTAATTTATTCTGCAGATATTTGTATAGGTACCCTGACATGTAATATTCTATTATCAATAAATTATGATTATGATTATGATATGTGCCAAAATAGTTAAGGTGAAATTTTAACTTGTGGGGGCGATGGGAAAGCAAAGCAATCTATTTACTTTTAGAGCTTTATTGCCCAATACACAATTTGCAGTCACAAATGCGAGCTTATCCGTAACAGCGATATACGTAAAAGCGTAAGCGAGCGATAGCGATTCTTCGGAGGCTAGCGACATAGGTCCGTCTCGGAAGCGATCTGGGGTGTCGCGCGTGTGCGCGCGCGTCGCAAGACTGGGAGCAGGTTCTGCGGCGGCGCGCCCCGCGCGCCTCCTCAGCCGTCCCTCAGCCTGGACCGGCAGCGCAGCGTCGCGTCACATCATTGCGCCGTGCTTGCAGGAGAGGGGCCGGCAGACAGGCAGGATCCGCCACAGCACCCCCTTCGGAGTGTTAAAGTCCTGCGGAAAGATAAGCGGGAAATTTAACTACACGCCCCGACCGTGTCCTCTTGACAACGGGGCTATCTGGTGCTGGTCCAACCATTTCTGGAGTCTGTTTAGGTGGATCGGTATCAGCAAGAATGTAGGCGGGTTTGACTCTGTCAATAGAGACTGTCGCTGGTCCTCTTGTCAATTCCACAGTGACGGTTTTGTCTGTCCTTGATAGTACACGGTGTGGACCTGTGTATGGCGGTTCTAGAGATCCACGTAGTGCGTCTTTGCGTAAAAATATGTGTTGCGCTGTCTTTAGGTCGTTGTGTACGAAAACTGATTTTGTTGTGTGTCTAGATGCTGGTTCTGGTTTCAGATGAGACATATGTTCTTTGAGTTGAGTCACGAAGTTCTGTTCAGTGGTGGTTTGTGTTTGTGATTTGTTGAGAAACTCACCAGGAATCTTCAGTGGCTCACCATAGACCATCTCAGCAGCAGAGCAGTGGATGTCGTCCTTCCACGCTGTCCGAAGGCCAAGAAGTACGGTTGGTAGAACTTCAGTCCATCTTCTTTCGCCATGAGCCATGATAGCAGCCTTCAGTGTCCTGTGTAGCCGTTCAACCATGCCGTTGGCAGCAGGGTGGTAGGCCGTGGTATGGCGAAGCTGGATGCCGCAGAGTTGTGTCAAAGCCTTAAACAGAGAGGAAGTAAATTGACGGCCTTGGTCGGTTGTAAGAGTTGCGCAGCATCCAAACCTTGTGATCCATGTTTCGTAGAATGCTCTTGCTACTGACTCGGCCGTAATGTCCTTGAGAGGGACTACTTCCGGCCAACGAGTGTACCTGTCAACTGCTGTTAGGCAATACTTGTAATCTTCAGATGATGGCAGCGGTCCGATGAGGTCAATGTGCACGTGACTGAATCGTGAGTCTGGTAATCTGAATTCGCCCAGAGGGGAGGATGTATGTCTATGTACCTTAGATCTCTGGCAGGGCACGCAAGTCTGCACCCAGTCACGGCAATCCTTTCGCGCTCCAGGCCATATAAATCTTTCCGTTATCAGCTTCGTAGTGGCTCTCGTACCGGGATGACTCATACCGTGTAGTGCGTTGAAAACTTGACGACGCAACTCCTTTGTGACAAAAGGACGGGGCCTCGTTTGTGACACGTCGCAGTATAAAGTGACGGTGGTGCCTGGTACTGGTATCTGCTCGAGTTTTAAAGAAGTCGCTGAATTTCGTGTCAGAATGTCTTTGAGCTCGATGTCATCCTGTTGTGATTGTGCTAATGTCTCCAGAGGAGGAGGTGACGTTACCGCTTCAATACGCGAGAGTGTATCAGCTGTTATATTGTCCTTACCCGAGATATGCCTGATATCCGTGGTAAATTGTGCTATAAAATCCAGATGATTGTACTGCCTCGGAGAACAATTATCGTTTTTCTGCTGGAAAGCATATGTGATCGGTTTATGATCCGTAAATATGACAAATTCTCTGCCCTCGACCATGTATCGGAAATGTTTGACGCTTTCGTAGATTGCGAGTAACTCCCTGTCATATGCGCTGTACAGTTGCTGAGCTTTGTTCATTTTCTTGGAAAAGAAAGCCAACGCCTGCCATGATCCATCTACCCATTGTTGCATTACCGCGCCCAAGGCTGAGCTTGATGCGTCAGTCACGAGAGCGAGCGGTGCGTTGGTAACTGGATGTGCTAGAAGAGTGGATCGGGCCATGCTGGACTTACATTTCTCGAACGTTTGAAGAAGCTCCGGCGTCCAGGTAAGAGGTTGAGTACCTTTAACTTTTGGGCCAGACAGCATGTCGTTTAGAGGAGCTTGATCTTCACTTGCGTGAGGGATAAACCTTCTATAAAAGTTGAGCATGCCCAAAAATCTGCGTAGGCCATTTACCGTCTTCGGTGGTGGAAATTCTTGAATGGCGATGACTTTATCAGGAATTGGGCGAGTTCCCTCACTAGATATATGATAGCCATGGAAAGTTACCTCGCTTTGTCCAAATGAGCATTTTCCTTCATTGATCAGCATGCCATAGTTCTGCAGTCGCTCGAAAACCTTCTCCAGGTGTTCCAGGTGCTCGTTGTGGTCTCTGGAATATACCAAAATGTCATCAATGTAAGATTAGCAGAAATCCAGGCCTCTGAGTACCTCATCGAGAAACCGCTGAAAAGTTTGGGCTGCGTTGCAAAGTCCAAACGACATAAAGGGAAATTCGAACATTCCCATAGGCGTGGTGATAGCAGTCTTCGGAATATCTTCTGTATACACTGGGATCTGATTATAAGCCTTCACCAGGTCTATCTTAGAAAATATGGTGCTGCCAGCTAAACTGTGTGCGTAGTCCTCAATATGTCTGATGGGGTACCTGTCCGGTATCGTACGGGCATTTAAAGCACGGTAATCACCGCACGGTCTCCAACCATCTTTCTTTGGTGCGAGATGGAGGGCAGAAGACCAAGGCGAGTCTGACGGGCGAGCTGTGCCGTCTCGTACCATATCCTCGAATTGTTCCTTCGCTATTTTTAGACGGTCGGCGGCGAGCCGGCGGGGTCTGCAAAATACTGGAGGTCCTGGCGTGGTGCGAATATAATGCACAGTCGAGTGTTTGATCTCTCTAAATACTCCTGAGGGTTTGATCAGCGATGAGTATTTAGCCAACAATGTGTGATACTCACTGCTTCCGGTTATCACCTTGATACTTGGCTGCAGGCACTTTGTGACCGACGCGGGTGACGATAAGGTGGTTATGCTGTCCAGCAATCGTCGGTTCCTGCAATCAACCAATAGAGCATAATGAAAAATAAAGTCGGCTCCTATTATTGGCCTGTCCACGTTGGCCACCACGAAGTTCCAGACGAAATCGCGCCTCAATCCTAGGTCCAAATACATGGTCATGGTTCCGTACGTATTTATCACCGTACCATTAGCTGCGGTCAGTTTGTAGTCTGTCGGGTTTCTAAAAAGGAGTATAAGAGGTCCATGATAGCAGATCATTGACGTTCTGGACCGATTGTTCTTAATTTCTTCTGGAATTTCCCTCTTATTTGCTCGTAAATGTCGAACCATAGTACACAAACACTAACCATTCGTCGAAACGACGACTACATTCGTAATATCTCGTAAACCAAAGCATTGACCGAAAAAACCCGTCCACCTCCGGAAAGTGCACGGCGGACACTGAGTTGGCTAGCGACGTCACGGTGATCGGCGCCCGTGTCGAAAAGAAATAGCGATATTTCGAATTCGTGTTCGTCGATTCGACGAAGGTTAGTTGTCTAGGGTTAAGACTATCTTAAGGCCCATTTACACGACGCAAGTTTCTTGCCTGTTGCATACAATTAAATTGAAGCAATAAATGACTTGTATGGTCTAAACAACACGTAACATTCTTGATTTGTTATACAAGTTTTGCTTCAATACTTTTCTTGGTGTAAACAGCACATTGTGCTATATTTCTTAGGCAATTCTTGTATTCAACTGGATTCTCTCTTCAATCTTCATTTGTAAACATGAGTGCAGTGAGTGAGGGTGTGTTAATCGTTGCTGCTCTTCTGAGGCAAGAAATATTGAGAAAACGTCGTAAGAAAAGGTGTTGGATTAGAAAGAAGAGAGGTTCTCGGAGCATCTAACAATCTTTGTGTAGAACTACAAACAGAAAACGAAGATGACTTTAAGGACATGTTTCGTGTGAACAGAACCCAGTTTTACTATTTGTTAGATAAAGTTGGCTCTTCTATTCAAAGGCAAAACACAGTAATGCGTAATGCTATTCCTGCTCGAACGAAACTAGAAATAGCATTAAAATATTTGGCAACTGGAGATTCATTAGGTACACTGTCACAATTATTTAGAGTACCTAAGTGTACTATAAGTACTTTCTTAGTTGAAGTCCTTGAAGCTATTTACTCTGCATTAGAAGATTTTATAAAGGTACGTATTAAAAGAAACTGTTTTTAGAATATAATCATATAATTTCGGCATGGCAAAGGAATTAGCGAAGTAGTAATCAAAACATAAAAAAAAAATACAAGTGCCACCATGTGTCTTCACAGCTTTGTTTCGAATACGGGGATTCTGGCATTGGAGTAGAGCTTTCTCGTTCTTGAAGATCCCGTAGTTTATATTTTGATAATGGGGCCAATTCTCTAGGACACACTCACTAAAATTACTTGACAATATTAGCTCCGACGCTCTTACGCGGTTACCATAGATTCCATTTTCGAACTCACTTTTGAATTAGTTCATCAGTACATTAAAATAATTCAAAAGTCAGTTCGAAAATGGAATCTATAGCGTCCGCATAAGAGTTGTCAAACTTAATATTGTCAAGTAATTTTAGTCAGTGTAACCTAGAGAATCGACCACACAATCATTTGTATTTCGTCTTGAGCGTGTATGCTATTTTTGGTATTTAATATTCGCAATGAAGACGCAACATATTTTCCAAAATTGTCCAAATCATCGTCTGTTTTTTCTAGTCTTGCTCTTTTTTCAATATTGTCCAGTTTATTTAAGGCCGAATCTATGTAATCAGACGATTTTTTCGTTGTTTTTTTTGGTATTGTTGATGGAGTTTCGTCGAGGACTTGAATAGATGAATTTGTCAAATTTTCTATATTATTTTCTGTATTATTATCAATGTATTCAAAAACGACGTCTTGTGATGCCAGGGAAGTGTCATTCTGAAAACATAAATTTATTTCATTATTTTACAGGTACCAAGGTCTGAAGAGGACTGGAATAAAATACGAGGAGTCTTTTTTATAAGATGGAATTTTCCCAACTGCATTGGTGCCATTGATGGGAAGCATATAAATATAAAATATCCCCCTGGCACAGGATCAGACTTTTTTAACTACAAAAGTACATTTAGTATTGTGTTACTAGCTTGTGTTGATCACGATTGTTGTTTCACATACATTGACGTGGGGGCAAAGGGTAGAAACTCTGATCGTGGAATATTTAATAATTGTACTTTAAAGAAGGCGATTGAAGAGAACACCATACATTTGCCAAGTAATTCAGTACTTGTCGGAGATGAAGCGTTTCCCTTAAAACCTTATTTGATGAAACCGTATCCTCGCCGTAATGATTTAACAAGAGAACAAAAAATTTATAACTACAGATTGTGTAGATGTAGAAGAATCGTTAAAAATGCTTTCGGAATTTTAACATCACGATTTCGAGTTTTTGAAAAACCAATCACTACAAGTATTGACAAGGTAGACGTCATAGTAAAAACATCGTGCGCTTTACACAACTGGCTGAGGAAAACTTCACCAGCGTCTTACACCCCACCAGGTTTTATAGACGAAGAATGTCCAAGAAGTGGTCTTCGTCTTGGTACTTGGAGACAAAATGCTTTAAGCGGAGCTTTCGGAAATATAACCTCACAGAACAACAGGAATAGTCCGAGAGCAGCTATAAGAATCCGTGACGATTATTGTAGTTACTTTAATAATGATGGTGCTGTAGCTTGGCAAGACAATGCCATTTTTTAATAACACAACAAGCGCGTTTAAGCGCGCATAAAACAACAGAATACATATTGTTGCACCTGACTGTACTTAAGAAAATTTACATAAATACATACTTACCATATTTGATGTTGTTTCTCTAAGTTCAGAAGTTTTCTTTAAAAAAGAATCCATTAAATTAAATTAATTAAAAACCAAGAAAGTTTGGACTTGTAAACATCAGCAGTACCAGAACCGGTGCCAATTGAATCTTTTATCTTTTTCCTCGAGATACTGCGTCCTTAAATTTTTTATTTTGTTTGTTATTTCCTTAGGTCCATATCCGTCAACTCCAAATTCCTGTGCAAATGCTGCTGGTGCAGCACTACGTGCATCACGATTCCTATAAGTTTCATTTTCAGTATCCCATAAACACTCATGATTGCGATAAATCTCAATGAACTTTATTAAATCAGCAGAACCGATTGAGCACACTTTTTGAGTCATATTTTTTAATAAACACAGTAGCTTTTAACGTTCAACACTGGAATGAAAAATTCGCCAACGCAAATACGTGCAATACTTGAAGCAACCCACTAGAAAATGGTACAATAAGTCAGTGTTTAGACAAGTCAAAACTTGTAAGCAATAATCGCCTAAACATAATTGTATTGGTGTAAACAAAAGACGTTTGCAATAATTTCTTGTCAAGACTTTCATACAATAATTGCATTCCATTTTTTTACATATACCCGCGTGTAAACAGTTGCTTACAATTCTTGAAGATCAATTATTGCGCGTAAAGTATTGCATGCAATTATTGCCCTTGTATGTACAAGAAAATGGCATCATGTAAATGGGCCTTTAGGCATAACATGACAAAGTATTAAATTAGTCAGTCATTTACTCAGTTAATTGCACCATCTAGTTCGTTCCCTGCATTGGAGGAGACTTTGAGTTGTTGATAGAAAGGGTGATAGATAGGTGGAACATAATCCAAAAGGCATAGAAGGTCCTTTTTTTCTCATAACTGATTTTTCTTCCCTCTGGAAATAAAATATCTAGTTCAAAGTTTGAAGTATTTTGGGATGACCTCTTGGTGAAATTTACTTCTGTGAAAAGAACTTCTGTCTCGTTGGAGTATTTGAAGAACACCGAGAATGGATGGCAATTATTGTACAACATCCACTGAATTTTAAGCCATTCAACTTTACTTCGATCAACGCCGATCTTCCTGTTTGCGATATTAGTTTCCAAGGCTTTGGTGGATATAAAGTCGTCTCGTTTCATTTCCATAATTTTGAAAGGTTTCTTTTTTCTTGCTGCTAGTATCACATTGTTCCAATGTTCGGGAACGTATATGTACAATTTGTGGCTGTCAGCCATGGCTTACAGCCTGTCCCTGGGATGGAGGAGTCGGCTGAAAGCGCCGCAGGAGAATCAGGCACGGCATAGGCTCTATATGCATGTATAGTCTAGTGGCTAGGGCCCGGCCACTGCCTCCTGTCCGGGAGGCCGTGGTTCGATCCCCAGCTGCCAGTTTCAGTACCTATGTACTTTAGCCGTAACCCCCACCCCGCAGGCTTAGCGTAGTAGGTAGATAAAGCGGGGTTTTGACGATAAGAGTACGCTCGGACCGAGTGCACTCGGATGACTTTTTAGAAACAAAATGGCGTCGTCGAAGGAAAATAAAGCGGAGATCAGAAAAAAGTGGACAGAACAGGATACAGTGCGCTTTTTAGAACCAGAAAACTGTGTGAAAACCGCAATCCGAGTGAACTCATAAACGACTTTAAACGAGCTAGCTCGTATGAGTTCGTCCGAGTGCACCCGGTCCGAGCCTACTCTTATCGTGAAAACCCCGCAATGCATTTTCACGGGGTTTTTTACACGATGCCGAATGGCGTCTATTACCCTTCCGCTTTTGCAGTGTTCTACCACCAGTTTTGCCATGACTGAGGGATTGTATTCCGTTATATATTTATGTGACGAAAACCTGCATCTAATGTTGTTTTCGTCAGTCATCCATGCATGACTGCATGATGGTTTAGTTTAGAGAAATGGATGATGGCTTACTCCGCGTAGTAGGTAATGGACTTCATAGATCGAAAACAATGAAAGAATCACATGAACTTTACTGACCTCTGAATACCTCAATATAATCTTGCAGTTTCCAGGCCGTTAGCAGATTTCTCACTTCTTCGTCCATGATTTGCACAGAGAAAGTAATCTGAATCACTACGTTTATGATTTGTTTGTATGACCGACAAGATCAGACAAGATGGCGAATGGCGATTGCCGGCCGGCCGCACAGAGAAAATAATCACCAATATCACTAGGCGCGCGCGCGCGACGCGACCAACTTTACAAGCAACCGGGGGCCAAATGAACGAGTGAAAAGACCACAGCGCACAGAGTCACAGAGCGCAGAGTACAGAACAGAGTGAATCGAATCGAGTCACTCGGTTAAAACTGAATAACTATCTCGATTATTTTTCGACTCTGTTAGATTTAGATGACACAGCTTGGGTAGCAATAACCAAGGTAGTTTGCAAGAATCAACCGATGCAATTTACTTATTTAAAAACACACAAGCAATTATTTGGAATTAAATTAGGACATGTTATTTAATAATAATCCACCTGGTTTATTCAAAAGAACCCAGTAATTACTCGTTTGAAATCAATAAACAGTCCGATTAGAATTAAATGAGTATAACTGTCATTAAATAAATATGTTTGTAAAAAATTATCGATTTAAATACTAATTTAGAACCAACAAAATGCTTATTAGCAGTTGACAAAACCACTCAGTAGTTATGGATCAAGTTCGAAAGTGGTTGGATGTACCAAATATGTTACTTGAAAATTATTAATTTTCTGTTTGATAATAATCAAGAATCTTTAACAATATTCACCTGTCTATTCTATGCCAAGTTAACTTGGAGTATTGTAAATAAGTCTTAGTTAAAATATGCCGATATGCTTTTAACCGAGCCAAAAAGGTCCTCGGTTAGAAATTTATTTTTTTAGTGTGTTATCACGCACAGCAACCAACTCAAGGCAGAACTAATCGAAGAATTAAACCTTCTGAAATCTTCGGGTGTAAAATTCACGATCACCCTCGATGAGTGGACGTCATCTCAAAATGTGAGGTGTATGAGCGTCAACATCCATTCACCAAAATTAAAACGGAAATCATTCCGAAACCTGGGCCTAGCAATACTTACAGGAAAGGGCACAGCAGACAACGAAGATTAAAGATAAAATTGCGGAATATAACTTGTCATTAGAAGAAGACATAAAAATAATATAAAAAAATATCAAAGCTTATCACACACTACGCACCATTTATACTCTTTTATGTATATGTATATTCTTTTACCACTTATTAGTACTTTAATTTGACGCTCGCGGGGCAACACCTGGCGCTGACTGAAAATCAGCGCTGAAGGCCTGGCCTTCAGCATATCGCTGAGTCAGTTGCCATTTATAATGACAGTGACACAGCACGACCGTCATTTCATGTGTTTTCATCTATTGATGATTTTGTGTGTGTCTTACTTTCTGTTTTTGGTTTCTTTTGTCTAACTGTAATGTGTTCACTGTCCTTGTAATAAACGTTTCTTTCTTTCTTCTTTCATTTGCCTTGCAACTGCTGGAGCGAGCGTTATGCGTGTGCTAGGTCGTAAGACTAAAGCATTTCATCAACTTTGCCTAGCGCATGGCATTCAATTGGCAGTAATTGATGTACTTTATAAAAAAATCAATGCCGTTCCTGATCCTGAGTACGAAGACAGCGATAAGACTGACATCGAATCTGATGAGACTGACACTGACCAAGCAAGCGAGAATGATGAACTCGACAGGGCTGGGTTTGATGTCTCCATTGAATATGCCAGCACTTCAATGAGCAGACTTACACTTGCGCGAAGCTTCAAAGATGTCATAAGCAAAGTCCGAAAAGTTGTGATATTTTTTCGTTCATCTCCTACTCGAGCAGAAACCTTATATAAATATGCTTCGGGTTTGGAGGAAGGAAAGAAAGGCTTGCGTCTGATACTTGTTTGCAAAACACGTTGGAGCAGCCTTGCTGACATGTTGTCCCGCAGGGCTATTACGTATCTTGCAGCAGAAAGCAATCGACAATAATTGCGCAATTTCTGCTGTCAAAAGTAACTTTCGTATTAAGCAAGAAGCAATAGCGGAGCGATAGCAAACGGTGAACAGTGCTGCCTCTAGCGAGCAATCACAAAACTAAAATGTGCGTGTTTCGTACCACAGCCCTATTGCTTTCGTATTACGTAAGCCATTTTGACAGCAAGCGATAGCTGTGTAAACGCAATCAGAAACGTCAAAAGAGCGATAGCCCAAACACTGACCGCTTAGCGTTGGCTTAGTGATTGTTTCAGTTTTTTCATGGCATTGAGTTATTTTACTCTAGCAATGGCTCGCGCCCTGTTGATTTTAGATGCTCTAGAAGCCGAAGGCAACGTAGAAGGAAGGCAACGTATAGCAGCTTCTGTGCGACTCCGACGAAATCTTCGCAATCGCTCTGCCCTAGAAAATCTCTCGGACACTGAATTTCAGGCACACTACAGACTCACCAAATCCGTGTTTATTGAGTTGTGTGATGAAATAAGGCCATACATGACCATACAGAGGCGAAGCACAAAAGTGAGCGTTGAATGCAGGGTAAGAGCACACCAGTATGTAACCTACATTGGATTTTCTTCTTGATGGGTAGTTATTTGTATTAACAAATCACATTGTTTTGGAGGTGCTGGCAGCCCTTTCATTCTTTGCCACTGGTTCATACCAAAAACCCATTGGCATGAGCTACATGCATGCTATGAGTCAGCCCAGTGTATCAGTTTGCACACGGGAAGTGACCAGGACACTAAATAATGCAAATATATTATCAAGGCACATTAAATTTCCCCAAACACATGAGGAAAGACTAGCCATAGTTCAGGGGTCTGTATATTATATTATATGGTGTAGATAATATCATAGCTAGTTAGTCCAGAGTGTTGATAAGGGGGCAAGGTCTTATTTCTCATAGTGCCCCCTTACCAACACTCCAACCATCTAGTTTTTTAAATATGCTATTAATCACTTTTTTTTTTTCAGATTTTTTGATAAATTTGGTACCTATGCCTGGTGTACTTGGATGTATTGACGGTACCCACGTGGCATTGATCAGACCTACGGAGCATGAGGAACGTTTCTACAACAGAAAACGTTACCATTCCCGTAATGTCCAAATAGTAAGTAACTCACATTAACATGCTAAGTCATAATTCGTACTTGGTTGCCTATAGTATATTTTGTATTTTGCAGATTTGTGATGCCGACCTAAATATTTTAAATGTGGATGCAAGTTTTGGTGGGGCCGCACACGATTCGTATGTATGGCGACTTTCAGAAGTTAACGACCATGTGCAAGAGTTATACCGAAGTGGTGAATCTTTGTGGCTATTAGGTAACAAATAACTATTATAAATAATTTTAATATAATGTTGGCACAATACATATATGGCTTATAGCCAGCAGTGGGTGGCAAAACTGCAGATGATTATGATGATAATTTTAGGCCTATACTAAGAAATTTGATGTGGAACTTCTATTGCAGGAGACTCAAGATATCCATTAAGACCATGGTTGATGACACCAATAGTGAATGCGGCACCAAACAGTCCTGAACAAAATTACACCAATATGCATTGCTTAGTGAGGAATCTGTGGAGCGATGCATCGGAGTGTTGAAAGCACGTTGACGCTGTTTATTAGCCCATAGGGTTCTGCATTATAACCATCACTATGTGGCTAAAATTATAAATGCCTGTTGCGTGTTGCAAAATATAGCAAATCGACACAGAATTCCAGTGCCAGATTTGCCAGCTGCAGATATGCAACATGATCGCGTCCGTCAGGAGCCCATCCAGGACCAGGTGGAGGAACCGGTGAATGAAGCCCAGGAGTTGGAGCTAGGACGTCATCGACGCAACTTAATTGTACAGAGGCTGAGGAGGGTACGAGAAAATTAAACGATAAATATAACATTTGTATCATTTTTAGTTTGTAAACCACTATAATTATTTTTATAACATAAAGCCGGGTCCAGATCAGCGAGCTGTAACCGTAACCGAGCAGATACAGTAACCAGGTCCTAGTGTGGACGCGTGAACAGAAGGTTCACGACGTCGTCGCCGGAACGCTTTTACTGAGCGTACTCATCTGCGAGCCGTAACTGTAACCGAGCAGATACAGTAACCAGGTCCTAGTGTGGACGCGTGAACAGAAGGCTCACGACGTCGTCGCCGGAACGCTTTCCCTGAGCGTACTCATCTGCGAGCCGTAACTGTAACCGAGCAGATACAGTAACCAGGTTCTAGTGTGTACGAGAAGGCCGCGAGCCGGATCAAGCGCAGTTTTGGTTTGTAACTTCACGATGTCGGAAGTGTCTCTCGCTTGTGCAGCATACATATTTATAGATGCCTTACTCGATGATGATAAACGGCCAAAAAGATGGTGGATTCATAAAATGTATCGGGAAAGAAATGATCTACTTTTCATGTTAAAAAATCAAGAAATTAGTGGTCATTACAAAAATTTCACGAGAATGAGTGTAACTGATTTTGAATATCTAATGGTTTTAATCGGTCCCAAAATAAAACGAAGAAACACCGCATTTAGAGAAGCTATGTCGGTTCAGGACAGGTTAGCTGTGACGCTGAGATACTTAGCTACTGGGGATTCTTTTACAAGTTTGCAATACCTGTTTCGTATTTCCAAACAATCCATAAGCACGATTATACCGGAAGTGTGTCAGGCGTTAATAGGAGCATTGAAAGAACAAATCAAGGTAATTTGTTACGAAAATTATGTTTTAATGAAATATTTAAAATAATTATTAATTATACATAGTCTTCGAGATACAAATCAAGGTAATCATTTAATGAAATATTAAACAAAATATTATTAATTATACATAGTCTTCGAGATTCATGTCTGACGAATTCTGACTACTGTTGCTGTGTGGTGCTGGGGAGTATGGCGAGTTTTGAGGAGAAGAAGAAGGGCCTGCTGTGTTAAAGTTATTATTTGTAGCGGTGGAAGATTGCTGGTTTTGTGTACTCGAATAATAACCATAATTTTGCATAGAAATGCAATATCCTTGATCGGCACGCATAATCATCTAAAAGATTTCGTGTTGAATTGCGTTTTTTGTGTCCCTTGAGTAGTTTTTCATTTTTTCTTGTATGTAATCGAAGAAAGACTTTAGTTCCATATCCTGTGTGTCCTGTTGTTGATTTACCGACTTTGCCGTGCTTTTCAATATGCCGAAAGCCTCTTTTAGCATTTGTAGTTTGGGATCTGGTTTGAACTTTTTTTTATTGGGAGGCTCAAGTGATTGAGTGGGACTGTTGGCATCATCATCGTTCTTATCCTCCAATTCCTCCACCTGCTAACAAAATCGTGTGTTCATTAATATTATTAATAATAATAAAAAATATCGTTTTTTGTAGATGCCGACAAATAGTGACGAATGGCTTGAATGCAGCAAAGAGTTTGAGAAACTATGGCACTTTCCACATGTTATTGGCGCTATCGATGGCAAACATATTCTTATCCAGTCTCCATTCAATTCTGGATCAGAATACTACAATTATAAATCTCAGTTCAGCGTCGTATTGTTGGCATTAGTAGACGCACAATATAACTTTATGTATGTACATATTGGGACTCAAGGAAGAATTTCGGATGGAGGTGTATTACAAGGATGTAGTTTGAAAAGGATGATGGATGAGAAATCTTTAAATTTACCGGAACCCGTATCCCTACAAAATCGCAACAGACTACTTCCCTTCTACTTCCTCGGTGATGCAGCATTTCCTTTGGGAGAAAATCTATTAAAACCATACGCGGGCACCCATTCGAAAGGATCTAAAGAAAGAGTTTTCAACTATCGGCTATCAAGAGGCCGAAGAGTAGTCGAAAATGCATTTGGGATTCTTGCTAGCGTTTTTAGAGTACTAAGAAAACCAATGCTACTGCAGCCTGAAAAAGTTGAAACGATCTGTTTTGGGGTCCGTGCCGCAGGTCTTTTTAAAAAAAACTATTTAATTAACCACACGGATTTATTAGTTTTCACAATAAGTAAGACAACTTTTCAGTATCGCGGCTATGGGTTGACTGACTATTTTAGGTACAAAACTCTATATAAATGAAGTGTATATTGCATGCGTCTGCTCTAACCACATAATATAGTAGTTCATAACAGCTCCCCCAATAAGACGAAGGTTATCATTAAGATAAACGAAGGGTAGAAACCGATATAATGCAAAGAAGGGATGGCTGTGTGAAAACTGCTATAAGTATACAAAATAAGAAAACTTAGTATTCCTAAATACCCAATACTTAAAAGTTACTAAGATTTCTAGAGGAAGATCTCTGAAATGCTGTTTTCTTATCACTAAATGGTAAAGCCTCTGGAAGGCTCTTGATTGACTTCTTGTCACATTCATCATCATCAGTGAACTCAGTTAGTTCAATAGAATTATTAATTTTATTTTGATCCTTTTTAATTTTCTTATTATAACATTGATTAAAGATTTGAATGCAACAGGAAGTATTTTTATCAGTTACAAAACATTTTCTATAGACTTTGTAAGTGAAATATACAAAAATAACAGCAATAATAATATAAGTAGCAGTAGAGTAATAAGATGCATATTTTACAATATGAGATTGGCTTTGTGCCTGATTTATCTGATTTTCTAAATAATCCAATTTATGGGAGACCACATCTAAAGATTCTAAATTAATATGAGATAAATGTATAGGAGATAACTTATCAATAGTGTTATTAATAATCTTACGATTACAGCATTCATCTTCTGTAATATCAAAGTCAATAGAGAGTTGACGAGGAAGGGTTGAAGTAAAAACATGAGAGGGTGAAAGCTGTAAGGTTTGAAAGTATGCAACACAATTATTTTCTAGTGACATTATTCCGGTACCTGATAAGGTATAATCATTAATTTCATCTTTACATTTAACAGTGAGCTTATTAGGTTTGGATTGAACATAGATCCATTTTCCATCATGAAGTTTTTGCCACAAATTAATACTACCATATAACAACTTAGAATTACATATTTCAGGAAGTGACAAAGTGACTTCAGTCAACAGTTTAGTTTCACAAGACGGGTTATTAATAGTTGATAAGACGGATACAGAAGGACATATAATATAATCATAATTAACAGTTTTACATACATTGACATCATCAAGTAGTGCGTAATTCAACCTATCATCCGTTACTGCCATGTATAGCTTAGTGGGGTAAATAAGAGCATAAGTCTGAAAGCTTGTATCATGAGGGGTAGGCAAAGCTATCATTTTATAAACATTAAATTTCTGAAGCTTAATTAAAGGTATTTGCAGGATAAAAAATAATTTCTTGTTGTAATAATATGACGTCAGTTTGGAAAGATCAATAATAGTATGAATGTTATCTTGAGTTAAGGGAGTAGGAAAATCAACATTTTTCTGTATTGATTTGCTATTAGTAGATAGTTCAGTAAATAACCTAGTAGGGGTAAGAATATAGGGGTGTAAAATATTAGACTTAGAAAATAAAATAGCATTCAAAATAGTATCTAAGATATTTGAAATAGCTAACATTGAGCTTTCAAGAATATTTACTAAACCATTAATTTTAGCTACATTTATATAATTATTATTAACTTTAGCATTTTCAGATAAGACCATGTTAAGCTTATTTATCTGTTTATTAATTCTATCTTCGTTATCATTAAGTTTACGGATAGACACATTAAAATTATTAATCGTAGATTGAACAACATGGATGTTGTCTTTCATCAAGGAAAACATTTCGTTTTCATTCTGTTGACAGGCTGAAACAGCTGCATCATACTTGCGAGCATCATCTGCATCTAATGTTCCAAAGAAAAACTTTAATATTTCACCGCCGACCTCTAAGGACCTTTTAAAGCGAGTCGGAGGCTCTTGAGAGATAATATGGAATAGGGAATCGAATTTCAGTAAGTCAGCATTAAGTAATATTTCTAAAGGGCTAAAAGTATCCTTACAATCAACGTTATAAGCTAAGTTCTGAGCTTGCTTACAAAGATAAGAAATACTATTCATAGATTGTTCAATTTTGTCAAGATAAGGCTTGATATGTGAGACCTCGACGTGAGTGACCACATTCCAGTAATCATCATAAGAGTATGCAACGGAAGTCGGGTCGAAATAGATTCCAGGACTATGGACTATTTCTTGTATTACGGGTTCTGATATAGAACCTTGAAAGTGGAGAAACCTGAAACAAATGAGAAAGGCTTTCAACCAGGTTTCAGTTCATTAACGTGATATTTCACGTGTTTGCGATTGACGCAAATAGTTACGTTATTTTTGTCGTGGACCTTTAAAACTTTGAAGGGCCCTTTCCAGATAGGAGATAAGGCTTTTCGGAGCCTGTGATGCTGTTTGAGATATACTAAATCTCCAGCTTTGTATTTAATGTCCTTGGTGGAACCATCATAATATGTTTTAGATGACTCTTTACTTTTTTGTATATTTTCGAGAGCTCGTTGTCTACTATATTTCATCCTATATTGTAGAGCCCTAATGTACTCTTGATAAGTGGTACCGTTATTAGAGTCGTAGACACTACTTGGGATAGACGGTTGGTAACCGTAAAGTAACTCGAAAGGAGTGAACTGCGTAGTGCAGTGAGGAGTAGTGTTATAGGCCAATATAGCCGTAGCTAAATAACAATGCCAATCATTGTGGTTTTCGTTAACGAATGATTTTAAATACTCTTTAAGGGTAGCGTGGCTGCGTTCTAGCGCACCATTTGTTTGGGGATGATAAGGAGTCGAATAAAGGGATTTCACCTTAAGAATTTGTGTAAGTTGTTTAAACAACTCAGAGGTAAAACATGTACCTTGATCGGATAAGATCATCTTTGGGAATCCAAAGAGAGAAAAGAAGTGAATCAAATTACGCGCAACTTCATCTGTAGTAGACCCAATCATAGGGTAAGCGCAGGAGAATTTGGTCAAATCATCTTGAAGTGTCAAGATAAATTTAAACTTTTGAAGTCCAGCCTCAGGCAGAGGACCAACGATGTCCAGAGCTAATCGCTCAAAAGGCTTGGTACTAGATGAGGTTATAATCATAGGAGCCTTGTTACATTTCCGTAAGGGTTTATTTATTTTACATAGACTACAGTCTTTAACAAATCGCTCAATGTCGGAGCGCATACCTTTCCAATAATAAGTGGCTCTAATTCTGTTAAACATTCTCTGAATGCCTGGGTGACCAGCAATAGTGGTACCGTGATTTTCGGTCAAAACCTTGGGAACCTCGACGGGTGAGGGGTAAATAATTTGATTTTTATAAATGTGAATCTTGATATTAGTGCCGTGAAACACAAAAGAAATGATATTGTAAACCTTTGTATAGTCTAATTTCGTGAAAGGTTCTGAAAAATCGGGAATTGCTAAGTCTGTTTGATCTTCAGCAATAACAACATCACGTAATTTCATTAATAGATTGTAAATGACTCTATATGAGGTTTCATCGTAGTGATGAACCTTGGTGAATAAAAAGTAAAACTTTTTATTAGTAGAATGAGCGGTGAGCACGGTCTCGGGCTCGCGCTCAACTGATAGCAAGTCAGCAGAATTGTCTACTGTGGATAATAATTGTTCGCAACTCGGCATAGAGTAGTCGAAATCTAGAGAAGTCGGACAAGCGACTAATTTATGTTTAGAAAGATGTAATGGCTCATTGTGTTCCTGAATTTGAGTATCATTTGATACTGATTTTGTGAATTGCTTTTTAAAGTAGATCTCATAAGAGCATTTGTTCAAGTTTGAATGAGAGATGGCGTTGACAGGGTTACGGGAAAGAGCATCTGCATTCGCATTTACTCTGCCGGGTTTGTAAACGATTTCATAATCGTATTCCTCTAGTTTTAAGCGCCAACGTAGAAGACGACCCCCAGGATCTTTAGCATTAAATAGCCAGACTAAAGGACGATGGTCAGTAACAATTTTGAACCTATACCCATATAAATAAGGGCGGAAGGTGTTAATTCCGAAAAGAATAGCTAGAAGTTCTTTCTCTGTAGTAGAGTAGTTTCCTTCGGCTTTGTTCAGAGTTCTGGACGCATAGGCGATGGGCTTGTCGTTGCCGATCTCGCCTTGAGAAAGAATTGCGCCAACGGCGTAATTAGAAGCGTCAGTAGTGACCACGAAAGGCTGTGTAAAATCAGGATATTGTAGTATAGGAGCCGTGATCAATTTCTCCTTGAGGGAATTGAATGCAAATTCTTGTTCTTGAGACCATATGAAAGGAATATCCTTTTTTAGAAGACATGTCAATGGTTTGGTGATTTTAGAGAAGTTCTCTATGAAACGGCGGTAATAGCCAGTTAAACCAAGAAAAGATTTTATATCTTTGGCATTTTGAGGAACAGGGAATTCTGAAATGGCCTTGATTTTGTCGGGATTAGGAGACACACCTTTATCGGTAATCATGTGACCTAAGTAGGAGACTTCACGTCTCAGAAACTCGCATTTGTCGGGTTGCATTTTTAGGTTAAATTCCCGAAATTTGTCGAAAACGAGTTGCAGCTTTTGGATGTGCGAATCAAGATCATGGGAATAGACAATACAGTCGTCTAGGTAAACATAACAATGTAGTCCCTGTAAGCCGGATAGAACGGTATTCATCAATCTCTGGAAGGTCGAAGGAGCATTTTTGAGTCCGAATGGCATCCTAACGAATTCGTAGTGGCCTGAAGTGCCATTTGAGTTAGTTACAGTAAATCCTGTTTTTGCTGAGTCAGCAGGATTAAGACAGATCTGATGGAAACCTGAAACCAAATCAAGGGTTGAAAAGTACTTCGAATGACCCAACTGATCGAGAATGTCTGTGATCAAAGGAATAGGGTAAACCTCATTAACGGTAACGTCATTTAGACGACGATAATCAATGACAACGCGCCACTTTTGTTTGCCAGAGGCGTCCATCTTTTTGGGAACTACCCAAACTGGGGCACTCCAAGGTGAAATAGAAGGTCTGATGATATTCTGAGCAAGCATCTTCTGCATTTGGTTTTCAACCTCTTGCTTATGAACCTCGGGGAAACGGTATGATTTAACATGTATCGGAGGGGCATCACCCGTATTGATGGAATGCTGAATTGCATTTGTGCACGTGAGAGGATCGCCTTCAAGATAGAATATATCTGTGTACTGAGTACAACAGTCTAGAAGAACCTTTTTCTCTTCTGAATTTAAATGTTCGTGACGAATTTGATCGAGAACGCGTTGCTTTCTATTTGAGGTAACTTCATGAGAAGTAGAGAAGACATTCTGAGATGAACTCTGAGAAGAGTCGACAGGTAAATCCATAGGAGTAAGTCGAACTGAGAAATCTTTGATTTCGATTGGTTTTTCCAATGTATTCAAAATAGAGACATTAACTCTATAGTTCCGCTTAACTGTGACGATACAATTTGCAAGGTAAACGCCTTCGCAGAATGTGTGATCGAGTATCAGCGCTTCGCGCAAAGAGTCTAATTCCGTAATGTCATTAGACACAAGACATTCAATTACTGCTTCAGATCGAGCAGGTATAACAAAGCAGGGATTGCTAAGCGAAAATGGAATAGAGAACTTTTGCATTTGTAAAGTCTTAGTCGAATATTTAATATCCATTTTATAATTGTCCAGAAAATCGCTACCGAGAATGCCATCGAATGGCAAGCGCACTGAGTCGCTAATCGCGTGTACATTGAAGTTCAGCGCTACTATACTCTGTTGAGAAAATCGGTAGGATAAGTCAAGTTCAAGGGACCCAAGAGATTCCACATGAGAATCGTCGTCATTTAGACCTTTAATTTTAATAGTTTGAGGTCCCAAATCGGAATGCTTATTTAAACTTGAGAATTTCACAATGGAAATTGAAGCACCCGAATCGATTAAGAAACAGAGAGGTGTCTGTGAACAGCTCGTCTGTAAAAACACGTGAGGAAGCGAAACCCTAGGGTTGAGATTAAAAACAGTATATACTGTGCTTTCTTCACATGTAGAATCTCTAGGGGTAAACCCCGGAAAACTCAAGTTATCTTGAGGGGAGAGATTCGTGGACTCATTGAGAGTATTAAAACTAGCCTGAAGGGGGAACTCATTTTTGAGTAGAGGCGTAGTAGTTGAGCTAGTCTTGGGTAGAAACTCATTTTTAAGTAAAGACCTAGCCTTAGATTTTTTTGAGCTAGCCTTAGGGGTGAACTTTTTTTTAAGTGGAGGCTTAGCAGAACTGGCCTTGGGTGGAAACTCAGGGAGTAAAGGCGCAGATTTTTTATAAAACGTGTCTTTTACAATAGGAGTACTGGGCTCCGGCAGACACGGAACCGGAACCGATTTTAGTTTAAATCAGTTTCGATTTCGTCTGAGTGTTCAAGCGCAGTGTGGACACTGGCTTGAGGAGGCGGTGATGACTCACCGTTTTTGCGTTTCAATCTAAAACACTCAGTAATAAGATGCCCTACCTTCTTACAATAGGCACAACTTTTATTTCTGTCAAATTTTGAAGAAGAAGGTCCGTTTTGAGAGGGAGGAGAATTGATCGCATGGACACGATGACCTTCGTTAGATTGTCTTCTCTTTTTAAAACAATCGGAAGCGGAATGACCGCTTTGATGACAGAAAGAGCATTGTAGAGATGCTCGTTGAGATATCCGGGAAAGATTGAAGATTTTCTCTTCTTCGATAGCATGTGTGATCGCTTCGGAAAGAGTCTTGGGGTTGCGGCACCTAACAATATGTGCAAATTTGGTGTTCATTCCTAACATAAAAGTGTTGAGGGCTAAATCCTCCATCGCAGCTAGCCTTCCCACAAGCTCGCTCTTATCCACACAGCTATAATGGATGTCGGATTGAAGTCGAGTTAAACACGACTCTATTTGTAATGAATATTGCGTCACGCTCTCGTCGGCTTTCTGGCGGCAATTTTGCAAATCTACAAGGAGATGCGTGGAGTGTTTCTTTTCGCCAAAAGTAGTTTTCAGGAAAGACTTGATATCACTCCAGCTTTCAAAATTTTTTAAACAACAGGCTAATTGAGCCTTGCCTTCGAGCTGTGATACAATATATTTTATAAGCACGTTCTGTTGTTCTGTAGTAGCTAAACTAATTGCGTTTTCGCAGTTAGTGAGAAAAGCTGGGAGGGTTTCTCGATCACCATTATAGGGCCGAATGAATTTAGTAAGAACCGACAAAGTTATTGAGGTAGCCATTTTTTTCTTAGGCGTTTTTACTTTCGGTTCAGGTTCTGCCTCGCTACTAGAGTTATCAGAAGTCTCGGGGGCAGATTCTACGTCAACAAGTTCCTCCTTTTTCGGTTGAACCATGAGTGAAAATTAGAATCCAGAACGACAGAATATGCGACACACAAAGCTAAAATGTTGTGAAATAAACTTTTAAAAGTAAAAGTGTAAAATTGTATAAAATAAACCCTGTAAAAATGTTCACGTAAAAAAAAAATGTTCATGTAAAAATAACGTAGTAACACTGTAAATTCACACACAAAAACACAATTCACAGAAAAGTTAAGAGATGAAGCAACTCACAGGAGAACCAGGAACATCTCGGGGAACCAGGGAATGTAGAAGGAAGTGACCCGAAGTACCAAAACTGGCGTAGTCACGCTGTAGCAGTGACGTCGGTACAGGCGAGGTAGGTAGCGGTAAGTGTCCGGCGACACGGAAGTGTCGTATTTCTACGGAATTCTTAGACGGCTACTGTTTGAAGTTGGAGTCACGACGTATTGCAATAATTACTGCGAAACTGGTTTTGATGAATTGAGCTGGAAAGTGTGAATAAAATTAAGAATATAGATGAAGTTTGAGTCAACTCGATGAACCGATGATTATGATCTGCTTGTCTTCTTCTGATGCGGGCTCGCACAGCAGGATGTGTGGAGACTGACCGTCGACCAGGGGAAAGTTAGTGCAGGCTCAAGCTCGAGAGCTGAGGCTTACTGTCGACCAACCGGTGACCAGTGATGCTGCGGGCTACACGGACTCACGCTAGGGCGGAGACTGGGGTGGAGACTTATCGTCGGGCAACACGGCACTGAATTTTACAGACCTTTCTTGATGCGACAGGGACCGCGAGTTCTTTTAGATGCCAGATCTTACGCGAAGCAAGGTTTTTCTTCTGGCATCCCTCTTCTGACACCACTTGTTTTGGGGTCCGTGCCGCAGGTCTTTTTAAAAAAAACTATTTAATTAACCACACGGATTTATTAGTTTTCACAATAAGTAAGACAACTTTTCAGTATCGCGGCTATGGGTTGACTGACTATTTTAGGTACAAAACTCTATATAAATGAAGTGTATATTGCATGCGTCTGCTCTAACCACATAATATAGTAGTTCATAACAGATCGTAATGACCCTGGTACTTCTGCACAACTTTCTAAGGGGTTCTTCCTCATGTTCGGTATACACACCCCGAGGGTCTTTAGATAATGAAAACACTGAGATTGGCGAAGTTATAACAGGAACTTGGAGAAGCGAAGCGGAAGGAACGTCGTTTCGTCCGTTACACGCCATTGCTCGTCGTTCAGCGGCAAATGTTAAAGAAAATCGTGAAGAACTTGCACATTATTTTTTAAATGAAGGTAAAATACCATGGCAAGACATGTATGCTTAAAACTGAGATGCGCCAAAATTTACCAACCTGTGCATTCGCGTCACCAGTCTCAATTCCTTTTCGAGGTGTGAAACGATCGTTCAAGAATCCTAGCACCTTGAATGCGTACCATTTACTTTCGTAAATCTCGTCTTTTCCTGTAATAAGAAATGTTAAAATACACTGGACAGCAAATAAACCGGGCCACCCGCCACCTTGGCACTCTAACCCGATTTCCTCAAAAAGTATGAAATTCACATCAATCAAAGTTATACCTACAGAAAGAACATTTCATGACGGTTAAAATGAATGGAAACACATTGAGACAAATTCAATAAATTGTAAGAAACATCCGACTACCCTCATGGTAAAAGAAAAGAAATGTATGCGCGAACTCCAGTCAAATCCGAGCGAAACGTTAGCATTGTGTTTGTTGCTTTATTACACCGTCTATAAAAGGCATTTTAAATTTAAATTTACATTTCTTGCAATTGTCATTAGACGCTCTTTCTGTAGGTATAACTTTGATACATGTAAGCTTAATACTTTTTGAGGAAATCGGAGTAGAGTGCAAAGGTGGCGGGTGGCCCGGTTTATTTGCTGTCCAGTAGATGTAGGTAAAAGTTAATAACATAAAAACAATAAATAAACACTAACATTAAATAAATAATTTAATTGGTGTAAGAGTAAATACCTTTCCCTGTTCCCACTGAATTCTTCATTTTCATGCGCTCCCTTCTGTAGGAAGCCAATATATTGATCATTTTTTGTTTGCATGCTTCGCCACTTTCATTCAGTGCATGTCCGATTTTATCCCAGGCATCTTTTTTCAAGTGAGTTTTGTAAAAATATTTGTGCTTAGGGTTCCATAGAACACCATTTTCCCTGTAGGCGTCTATCAGCAAAAGACATTTATCCTCTGACCAATCACTCATGATGACGAAGAACTCGAATGTACTGGTTCGCAGCGGCAACACCTCTCCTCTTGACGTCCACGAGCGCACTGCGAGCGCCCTTTGATTCGCGGCAAAAACCGACAATCGTCGGCTCACTGCGAGCCGCTCGCGAGCCGCTCGCGAACCACGTACACACTATGTTTTTGGTAACAGTAACTGTTACAGTAACGTGCAACGTTACGGGTTCGGAGATGAGTACGTTGTAATCGTCGGCTCGCTGCGAGCCGCTCGCGTGCCGCTCACGAAGCACGTACGTACACACTATGTTTTTTTGGATACAGTGCATGCAACGGTTACGGTTACAGCTCGCTGATCTGGACCCGGCTTAACATAGCGTCACGCCTTTTCCATGTTTTCCATCACATTAATTATTTTTCTTTCATATATTGAGCCGATGTGGCCACTGACTCTGCCATCATTCGGGCCACTTCGACCTGGGAGCGTGCAGCTTCCGCCTGAACCCGAGAAGCCTCAGCCATAATGAGAGCGGCATTGGCCAGCTTCTCTTCTGCTTGGACTCTCCTCTGCTCAAGCTCAATCACCCAAGCCGAGTCTGCCCTTACTTGATTTCCTGTATAAATAATTGAATTTTTAGCAATAGTAAAAAGAAAGTCATCCTGCTTTATCTGTAATTTACTATGCAAACTAGGGATTTCTCTACAATTAAAGTTTTATGACAATTAAGAAGAAACATACCACTAGTTCTGATGGTGTTAGTTCTGCCGCGGCGAGAATGCGATACAGGACTATCTGTAAAGCAAATATTATACGACATTAATATGACGTAAAATGAAAAAGCAAATATGACGTATATATTTTGAAAAACGAAGGCACAGGTAACTTACTTCTTTGTGTAGGGGAAAATAAACGCCTACTTGTGGATGGAAGGCCGACCACTGTAGGCCCTGAAAGGAGAAACACAATTTAAAACCTTATAAAACATGTAGCATTTTTTAAAACTAAGGCACAGGTAACTTACTTCTTTGTGTAGGGGAAACCAAACGCCTACTTGTGGATGGAAGGGATGCAAGGTCGACCACTGCAGGCCCTGAAAGGAGAAACACAATTTAAAACCTTATAAAACGGTAGCATTTTTAAAAACTAAGGCACCGGTAACTTACTTCTTTGTGTAGGGGAAACGAAACTCCTACATGTGGATGGAAGGGATGCAAGGTCGACCACTGCAGGCCCTGAAAGGAGAAACACAATTTAATATCTTATAAAACGTGTAGCATGCACACAATAAACATTTAGCTAGTTGGTGTCATTTTTATCATAGAAAAACTTACCAGCTCTAGGGTCTGTTTGGCCCCTTGTGGAAGGGGAATTAAAATGATCCCCTGCATTTTCTGAAAGGAGAAACACTATTTAAAACCTTATAAATGTGCAGCATGCACACAATAAACTATTAGCTAGTTGGTGTCATTTTTATCATAGAAAAACTTACCTGCTCTAAGTTCTGTTTGGCCCCTTGTGGAAGGAGAATTAATATTAACCCCTACAGTTTCTGAAAGGAGAAACACTGTTTAAAAATCTTTAATGTTTTACACGTTAGATGCATAAAGTTTGTAACTGCACTTTTAGTTTCATTAATCTGAGAATTGATGCATACTATTATGCTATATGCCATAGAGAAGAGGCCCATGCCCATCAGTGGGTCAATGTGGGCTGAGGATGATCATATACTATGTTCAACAATGGGTTGTTATAGTTTTTTATGATCATGAATGTATGCCATCTTATAAATAAATCATAAATGAAGAAATGTTACCTTCTACCACATACATATCTGTCTGGGTCTCGTTTTGCGACCTCTGAAATAGTGTTTATCATGTTAGATACATTTTATGTAAAATTTTGGAAGTGGAGTTAAAGTTATACAGGTATGTGATAAGAATAGCATTATCTAGGAGCAAAGTAATCAGTCTACTTATAGGTACTTACAGAGACAGGAGATTGAGAGCCTACATCAACCTGGGCATCTTGGATGGCTACCGAGGCAGTTTGCGGCCTCTGAAAATTTTAATGCAATTATACAAAAAAAGTATAAGCAATCCAAAATATATGTATAGTATAATAGATACAATAAACCAACAGCGTTATATAATATTAACAGCATTAGAATCAAGCAACCAGAATCTATAACAGTAAGAATATTTACTTACAAACAGAGAAACTCTATGTTCAACATCGCCAAAGACTGCCTCAGGCCCGATAATAGCCAGGACTTTTTGGTCAGTCTCTGACAATTCACCCATTGGGTTGGGTGGTCCACCACCAGTATTATTAAGGTCTTTTTTTCTTGAGGCTGCTCTTGTCTTTGCCTTGTGCTTCAAATCATTCCAATACTGTAACAAGCCATAGTGTTAGTAAGCGGTAAGAAGGTAAGCATGGCTTTGAAACAAAAACAAAGATAATTTGTTACCTTTTTCCACTGATCTCCAGTTTCACTTGATCCTGACCCTGAGGCGTTAAGGCTAGAGGCGAGTATCTCCCACTGTCGCTGGACAGTTTCTTTAGACCTCGCCCCTAAGCCCACTCCTGTGGCCAGATTTGGATGACCCATTAGGAACTCCAGCAATACGTCTATTTGGTCCTGGGACACGCGGTTGTACCTATAAAGATGAACAATGTTCATAATTCATAAGTGTGTGCAATCATAAAAAAAAATCTTGAAAATATACTTACATTTTCAAATCGGTGCACACAAACCAAAACCCCATTACCCCACCAACTTAGTACTCACTGTTGAAACAATAAACTATAGAAAATCTATTTTTTATCTACACGCGAAATAACGAAACAACAATTTCTCTCGAAATGCTAGATAACCTCAAAAGCAAATGTCACGAATGTCAAACAAAATTCAAACCATCAAACTAGTTCTCGATTGTTCCGGCATTGCTAGTGGCAGCACTTCCTTCGCCTACAAGTGAATGATTGAATGAACGAAAAAAAAAAGTGCAATTAAATTAGCAGAAAGCAAACGATTAGCGAGCGATCGTTCTAGATAATACGAATATTGTTTGACAAATTGCAACCGATTGTGCGATGACTGCGCTGTCACTGCGCAATAATTGCTGATTGCTGAATTTTAGCTAATAAGCCCGCCGGTTTCTAACACTAAAAGTTGCAGTTCAAAAAGCGTTGATTGATCATGACAACCACATCACCTTTTGAGAAGAAGAGATAAAGTGACTTGAAGAACTGTCCAATACAATGTGAATACTGTTGAAGTGCTGTGTGAAGAAAATGCCAACCTGATAACGACCGAAACAGCGTTGAAGAAATCCAAAATGACGTGGGCCAAGATCTTTTGGTATCACTGAAACAAATAATCGGAGAACGACGATTACCAGAGCTAAGCGGCACTCCCAAATACCTGGATAATTCTGGAAAATTTTATAGGGAAGGAAAATCTTCATATCCTTTCGGAAATCCCGATAACAGCGTGGTAAAGAGCACAATCGTCAAATTGAAAAGCTATTTTGAGTCGTCAGTAGACCTTGAAGACCGTAGCTGCAGCAGCTCACAAGTAGAAACAGAGAGAAATGAGGGCCAAGGTATGTCTATGAAAGATCAGCTGAGCCGCAAGCTACAAAAAGAAACAGCCGAATCTTTACAGCGCCGACAATCCGGAGAAGAGGTCTTGGACCTTGACACTAAAATCCAAGTTGAGATGGCTCTCTCTTCGACAGCGATGGACAACGTGGTACATATTTAATAAACTAGGTAACTGTGGCATCAGAGGCCCACTACAAGCTTGGTGTGCCGACTACCTCAGAAACCGACATTTTTGCGTCAAAATCGGAGAAAGTTTTAGTAAAAACAACCTCGTATCTCATGGCACAGCCCAGGGATCAGTATTGGGACCCCTTCATTTTATAACCTACGTCAATGATATGGTGAATGTACTCACCTTCAGCACTCCTTATCAATTTGCGGACGACACATGCCTGATCATTGCCAACAGGGACGTAGACACTGCACTTGAGAGCCTCCAGTTTGACTTTGACAACTTGTGTAGGTGGTGTCACGACGTAGGTTTGGTTTTAAATGCCCAGAAAACCAAGCTTATGCATATTAAATCACCATATCTGAAGGGTAAGCAGCCATCTAATCTCATTGTGCATACGCATGATTGTATGCACATTACAAATGACAGAAAATCTTGCCAATGCCCTTCCATCGATGTCGTTGACAAGCACACTTACCTAGGTCTTGTTATCGATGCAAAGTTTAGCTGGGGACCTTATATATAGCGGGTCGGGTGCTTTAGCGCGGCGGAACCTCCTCATCGCCTCTGTCAATTCTTTAATTAAGTCAACCTGCAAAGCGGTAGGCACTCTCTTTTTAATGGCCTTGGCTTGCTTTTCCAGCTTGAGAGCACTATTTGTCTTGAGTGGCATGGCAGTGTCCCCGAATATCTTCTCTATACTGTTGAAGTACTTCCCTACTAGGGGGACTACTGTCTCCATACCAGCTCCATGAAATATAGGAAGGTATTGAATGATAGATGTCGGTAATCGAAGTCCGTTTATTGGTTATGTGTGTACTTATATACCTATCTTAATGCTAACACAGCACTACGTACATTATGTTGTAGTTCACTCTAAAATCTAGCCTATTGCATGTACGACCATACTACACCTCCCCTTTAACTTCCTTCACCCTCGGGGTAGCGAAAGAAAAATAATTTCTCAACAAAAAAATTATTTTTCAAACCTAAAAGGTATGATAGTACTTGCATTACAATATTGTGAAATCCTACTCTACCTACATCCATTGTTACAAACAAAAATGCAAGACAGAGTTATTGTAATTATGCTGACAAGTTTCCTAGTGTTAGATTGCTGTATGCTATGGACAAATACTCGAACAAAATAATGACCTAGATAATTGCTAATTACCTGTCTTGAAATTTAATTTTGAATGAAATAGGTACACTTTATTTTCCTATAAGATACACACACATATTTATAGCTGAAAAACATGTAATTAAAGATCATTAATTTCCTGGATAATATCTGTTAAATCAATGAAATAAAATATAACAATTTATACATTTTTAATTTTGAAAACACATTATAAACTCAAATTCACCTATTAAAACGAATAAACACATCAAAATACCTTTTTAATTAGTATCTCCTATTCTCATGAAAAAGAAAAGTAATTCATTTTATCCTAAACAAAAAAAAAACACAATTTATACATTTTAATTTTTGGAAACACACCTATAAACTGAAAAATAAACTATTGAAAAACGAAAACACATCAAAATATCTGAAATCAAAATTCCTTATACTTTTATACCTTTTAAATTCTTTATTTATTTCCACTAAATAAAACTATTATAATAATAATAACACAACACAAGACATGTACGGTCGGTTGACGTTAAAAGTATACAGGAGGCAGCACGCAGGTAATGCCATCTATGAAACGTAAATGAACTGCTTACGGAATGCCTACAAGCGGGGCGGGGCGGCGGCGGCGGCTGTAATTACCGATAGATTATTTCGATCACTCTCTCAAAGTTAGTGATAGTCCGTGTGGCAATGCGCGTTGCATTCATGTTTTGATGCGGCAGCGGCGGTCCCGGGTTCAAATCCCACATGTAGAAAAATAAATAGTGGTTATTGTTTTTGCTTTTTAACTTTCTTGACATCAGTAGTAAGCACCGATAAGTAATAGTTAGTAGCCAGAGTAATTTATAAATCGTTGAGTGGAGCCAGTGTAAAACTGACGCAAAGAAGCGTTTGTTGTTCAATCATGATCAAATAAATTAACTAGGTCTACCCACAATAATAAATAAAAGAAGTAAGTTTTAGTTAGTCGTCCGCTACATTGCATCTGACAGCTACTGTTGTTTATTGCTCCTATCGATTGTGTGATTGTTTCATTATCAGATTTTTAATTCTGTTTTGGTTCGCAATGCATCATTTAACGGCGATTATGAAGGCAAGGATCATTGTTTTGCAAGAGGATAATGTGAGCATTAGTGAAATAGCTCGCCGATTGCAAATAACGGTAGGTATCTATGTCCAATATTATAGTCATCCAAATACGATAGGTTTTGTGGCAGTTGTATCTGAACTAAGTGTGACCTCTTTTCACACATGCGAAAATAATGAAAGGCCTTACAATGTTTTTATTTATTTGCAGAGAAAAACCGTCCAATTATGGATAAGGCGGTATGCTAGCACAGGCGAGATAAACAACTTGAGACGTGGACGGAAATCTTTCACGTATACCCCTGCTTGTGCCCGCCACCGAGAAATTATAGCAGCTCATACAGCGGATCCCTTTGCTACGACTCGTTCCACGGCCCTGCAACATGGAATATCTATGGATCTAGTGCGCCGACATCTGCATGTTGGCGGTATTCATTGCTATCGACCAGCCAGGAAAATAGCGTTATCACCAGCCCATCGCCAAGCAAGACTAGAATTCGCTCGCCAATATTTAAATTTTAACTGGCAGGATAATATTGTAATTTTCACTGACGAAAAATGTTTTAAATCAGACAAAGATGGTAGAAAAATTTTGTGGAGAACAACAGGAACACGTTACGATGTAGTTAACACGCTTCCTTGCAGAACCAGTGGCAGGATTACTCTCGGCTACTGGGGCTGGATTTCTTCGATGGGTCCTGGCGAGTTAGTTGAAGTGGGGGGCCGTATGACTGGTCTAAGATATTTAGAATTGTTACGAGATGTCATGTTACCCTCAGTGCGCAATGTGTATCCTGAACCACATCATATTTACTTCGTGCATGATAACTGTGCAGTTCATCGTGCACAAGTTGTTAGTGATTGGTTAAGGACACAATCGAATATGACTATTATTGATTGGCCCTCTAAAAGCCCTGATCTCAATCCAATTGAAAATTTGTGGGGCCAAATGGTGCTTAACTGGGACCCGTCCGAAGTAAGAAATAAGATAAACTTAGTTAGACAAACTAGTCACGTCAACATGGGAGTCGTATCGCGGCCGTGATATGTGCTGGAATATGGTGACAGGCATGTTGAGACGGCTGCAGGAAGTCATCAACCACGAGGGTGCAGCAACTCGCTATTAAGCATTTTAAGATAAAGTGAAGTATTATTTATTTGTATGAATATAGATAAGATAAGATAAGATAATTTCATATTCCTATTTAGGAATATTCACTCCCTCAGCGTTTTTTACCGCTCATAAATTAACTACCCCATGTTGGCGTGTCAGGTCAGGAAAGTTATAGGTAGAAGGTGAGTGATGTTATTGTTACAATGTGTAACATGTTGATCCACTTCACTGCACTGTATTTAATATTTATGAGTTAATATTACTCGTCAACTTTTTATGTTTTGATATTTTATTAATAAACTTTTAAATTAAAATTCTAGCTATTTTATTTATCAACCCTTTTATTTTTGTATTCAATTATTGATAATTGAATACAAAAGTAAAAAGAAAGTAAAGAAAACTTGTATATAACATTTTCTTTTAAGTCACAAAAAAGACAATAATAGGATTCGAAGTAGGTCCAAAACAATCATGGTAGTTTCTGCGTCTCGCCGCCATTAACCACTACGCCACGGTCACTATGTCACGGTTGTATGAAATTGACTACTTATTCTACACCTACTCAAACACACTCGCATATACAACACTGCCACACACACCACAACACGTCCACGGAACTATAACCCAGTACGTTGTAGTTACAAGCTGGTTACTAGATGGCATCACTGCTTGCACCCCGCCTGTATACTTTTAGAAGCAGGCGACCGTACAGAGTGATCCTATATTCTATTTCCTCGGTTTATATATATTTTATTTACGAATTTCCACAAATTAATTTTACACTGAATTATATTCCTGTTCTACGTAAGTAACTATTACATTTCACAAAGTAATTAACCTGCATTTCTATTCACTCATTAATTTATTTACTTGAAAAGAAAAATTATTACCTACCAAGTGTCACGTAAATTTTTAAATCAATCGAAAAAATAATAATAATATATGTATATTAAAATGTGAATGCAATTTACCTGAAATCTTCCTATCGTGGTATCGGTACATTTTCCACATTCATACACATTTTCCAAACACACATTTACACTTTTGGTTTTTAACCCATTTTGAGCATCCTGTAGCTCTCAGTCATCACTCTGATTACTGCCATTATGAACTCTGGGAAGTGAGATCTATCGTAACATTTGGGTGATGAATCCACTTGTTAGTCAAAACTCCTTAACCTTTCATGTCCTCGATCATTCATCATTCTACTCTTTTACACTTTTTCTACTAATGCCTTACTACTTCTAATAATTAAGTCTTCCACCGAGGGCACGACAGTCCACACTATGGTCAAGAACATAATTCTCCTAGGGCTGTAACTCTACACCCTTTATCTACATACATTATACATCCTGTGGGCATGTATAATAGGTTACAATTGGTTTGTTTTGTCTATTAAAAATGTCAGAGCTAAAAAAAACGTAAAAGATGTGAATTTCAAAGTTTTATTATACAGGGTGTCCGGTGGCAGAATCGGGATTTAAAATGGAAATAAAAAAAAACTACAGTAGATATAAATTTATATCAGTAACTATTAGAAAACAGACAATTGCGGGTTTTATTTCTTAAAAATTATATCGTCTAAATGTCGACCGTCACGTCTCGGACACATTCGCGGAATCTGGCCTCAGTATTCCTTGCCACTCGCTGGAGAATAGACGCCGGGATGCCATGAACCTCGCGAGCGATATTTTCTTTTAGTGCTGAGATAGTCGCCGGGCTTGTTTCATAGACCTTACTTTTAAGGTACCCCCATAGAAAAAAGTCCATGGGTGTAAGATCCGGTGACCTGGGTGGCCAGGGGATGTCACCGAAACGGCTTATCAGCTTGTTCGGGAAGAAATCACGAAGTAACGCCATGCTCTCTCTAGCAGTGTGAGGCGTGGCGCCATCTTGCTGGAACCACGTGTGTGACGTGAAGGCAGGATGTTCTCTCATTATTGGAAAAAAAATCGTTCAGCATGCGCCGATAAGCAACACCGTTCACAGAAATTGCTTGCTCTTGACGATTTTCAAAAAAATAGGGTCCGATTATTCCACTGCTTGATAATGCACACCAAACCGTCACTTTAGGACTGTGAAGTGGTTGTTGGTGTTTTAAGCGTGGGTTCCGTCCTTTAGGTGACCAATAACGGCAATTCTGCTTATTTACACTACCATTTAAATGAAAATGGGCTTCATCACTCCAAAAGATAGTGTTTACCGTGCGAAATCGCTCCAACATTGTCTCGCAGAAATTTTTACGCATATTGTAATCATTAGGCTTAAGCGCTTGCACAATTTGAATCTTGAAAGGGTGAAATCTCAGATCCTTCTTCAATATCTCGTGCACGATAGTTTTTGGAAGCCCCAGGGCAGCCGCTCTCTTGCGCACTGACTGACGCGGATTATCGCGCAAACTGGACGCGACGAGTTCAATGTTTTCATTTGTTCTCGACGTCCGGCTGGGCCCTGGTCGTGAGTTGTTTTCGGCCGAACTTGTTGCCCGGAACCGTCGCACCCATGATCGAATCAAATCTTCACTTGGGGCATCACGTAACCTTCGAATATTATAACGTGAACAAAACCTTCGGCGAGCAATTACACACGAATCATTGGCCTTGAAATACGCTTCGATTGCGAACGCACGTTGCTCACCCGTCCACTGCGACATCGCGACTAAATAACCCGCGCTAATGACGAAGCCAACGCGGCCCCCTTTCCGCTCCTCCGCTCAACGGATACGGAGAAATCCAAAATTTTAATCCCGATTCTGCCACCAGACACCCGGTATAAATACATTATTTTCCGCTTCTGCAACAACTGGCGACCGTACAGAGAAGCACTATGGATAAGCAGAAGAAAGAGAGGGCGGCTGTGCGTGGGCAACTTACAAAGACCCTCAATAAATTGGAAGCCATGGTGATGGGACCTGGGGAACTATTCTGCATAGAAGACGCAACGGCTTTGTCGGAACTGATTGAGATATACGAAAAAAGGGTTACCGACTTGGACGGGGCAATACAGAAGATGTTAATAGAGGCAGATCGTGTAGAATCCCAAGAACTAGAAAATGAGATAGAAGAGAGCGGAAAATATTTTACTAGAGTGCGTGTTGTCAAAAAGAAACTAGAAATAAAAACAAGAAGCATAAAAGAGAGCACGTCAGACATGAAACGAGAAGATACAGAGGCCAAAAAATTATTTAAACTGCCGGTCCTAGAGCTGAAGAAATTTGACGGCAAGATTAAAAATTGGTTACCTTTTTGGGGACGTGAAGATAGACGCAGTAGATAAGCTACAATATCTCGTCCAAGCAATGGAGGCGGATACTGAGGTGAAGAAATTTGTAGAGAGCTTTCCGCCGTCCAGTCAAAGCTACATACAATGTGTAGAGGACTTGAAAGAAAGGTATGCGAGAGAGGATCTCCTAATCCAAGTAGGTATATGTAAGAGAGCTGCTGGCAATAATACTAAATAGAAATGAAGAGCTCAGTTTAACACAGCTATATGATAAACTGAATGCACAGCTTAGAGCATTGGATACATTGGGAGTGACTAAAAATAAATATTCAGCCTTTCTTCTGCCAATGGTTGAATCAGCGCTACCGATTGACATATTGAAGGCATGGGAGCGAGCAAGACCGGCAAAGTTAGAAGATGAATTGAGTTCTCTCATCGGTTTTCTGAAACGCGAAGTAGAAGGTGAGCAAAGAATAAACATGGCACAGGCCACCTTCAAAAGAGAAGATATTACAGTAGCAGAGTCAACGGCCGGGTGTCTGGTAGCAGGGGTGAAGAGACCAGAACCAAAAACATCATGCCTATGGTGTGATAAAAGCCATTCGAGTCTAGAGTGCTACAAACTACCAAACTTATCATTGGATAAGAGGCGTGAATATATAAAGCAGAAACGCGCTTGCAACCTGTGTCTAAAGATAGGGCATTCTGCGAAATTCTGCAAGTCACACATTAAATGCCTTATTTGTATGAGAAGGCATTCCACAGTTCTATGCGAACAAAATTCTACACGAGAAAGCCTTCCAGGAACATCATCAACTGTATCGGCTCAGTCACAGCAGAAAAAATCGGTGACTTTGTTGCAAACGGCAAAAGTTTGGGTCGTCAATGGAGACAAGAAGATAGCCGTGCGAGCAATGGTGGATTCGGGATCACAACGTTCCTACATACGAAAGGAGGTAGCAGAATGTTTGAACTTACCGGTATCCGGAAAAGAGGTAGTAAGTCTTGATCTATTCGGTGGAGTTCAAATAGGTGCGAAAACTCATAACATGTATGACTTGACAGTTCAAAATCTAAACAATACTTTCGAGTTCAAATTGTCGGCATTAGAACAGGTTTGCATTTGTAAAAACGTGCCTAGATATGATAATAAAGATAAGTTAGTGAATGAGCTATTGAAAAAGCACAATATCGAGCTATCAGATGTGGGTGACATTGGAGAGGACATAGGATTATTAATTGGCGCAGACGACTCGGGGGCTATTATGATGAGCAACGCAATTGTAAATATGGGACAAATAGTGGCGATAAAAACTAGATTAGGTTGGATCCTTCAGGGTAAACAAGCAACAAACTCAAAGGCCTGTAATGTAAATGTTATAACATCATTATTCTGTGCATCTGACGTAACAGGTTTTTGGTCGTTGGAGCTACTGGGTATCAAGGACCCGGCAGAGTCAAAGTCCAGGATTCAAGCCGAGACGGATGCTGTAATGTCCTTTGAAGAGAGTGTTGCCATCAACCAGGAAGGCAGGATTCACTTGCCCTGCCACTTTACCACCAAGGCTCATACTGCAAGAAACTTGGCGTCGCAATATGTCAACGGGACGAATTTCACCGGAACAAATAATTTACTTTCGAAGATTGATTGGATAGAAGTACAGAACCACTCAATGATTCAACGTGTAAAATGGAAGTTCAACGTTCCGTAAAAGTTTTAAGTTAGTTAATTATTTTTGTAGGTCTGGAGGATATTGCAGATTGCAAATAGGTTACAATTGGTTTGTTTTGTCTATTAAAAATGTCAGAGCTAAATAAAACGTAAAAGATGTGAATTTCAAAGTTTTATTATATAAATACATTATTTTCCGCTTCTGCAACAGATGGTCACCCTACACTACATATCATATTTTCATCTTATGGGCATGGTCACCCTACACATTGGCATATCAGGCCACCTATTTTGTGCACCTGTATAATAGAGAATAGAGCCGCTACAATTTAAGGCAATGGCCTCCAATCTGTCTGTATGACTAGAAGGAATAGTTCCCTATCTCATATTTCTATATCCTACTATGTACCGATCCTTAAACTTTTCTAATTCGAAATAATATCATTTACTTATTAATTCATTTACTCTAAATCTCTCTATTTAATTGTCATTAGGTCGTCGGTATTTTCCACTTGACCTAGAAATTTTTCTGCAGTCATTCAACTCGGAATGCATTGTATTAGCAATACCTAACTTGTATGCTATTTTTAACTTTACTTTGATTTTTAAATGATTATGAATTTACCAAATATTTACTCAATGACTGTGACACTAGGTATTACAAAATTATGTATGATAAACTATGATTAAAAAATTGATCTACGTTCCTAATTCTGCCTGAACGATTAATTAATTTAACTCACAGTACAATATTTCGTCGAAGTAGGTCGCTCGTTGCTTGTCATCGTCGCGTGGATGGTGATGACGACAGCTGGGCGGACGTGACGCACGTTGATACCGGATATTGCACGAAGATGCACGTAGTTGGTCATCTTCTTGAGTTGGCCGGGATAACCCTGGTCCGTTTCGATCCGGGATAACCCTGAATACCTCTTGATCGAGTCGGGATACCCTGACTCCTCGTCCGGTCGCAGTAAATCTTCAAACGAGACGGGAAACCCCTGAACTCCCCGTCCGGTCGCAGTAAAACTTCATAAAAATCGGGAGTCACTCGTACATGTTTTTTTATTCTCCATGACATCGTCTTGTTGGGCGGCCACGGCGCAGGTCGTCTAATGGGGACGATTGGACCGAAGAATCTCGTCGTGCATCGTCCCGTGCCCTTGTGTCCATGTATTGGGTGGGATAAGGCTGGCGCAGCGGCGTGCTCGTGGTGGCTGGTGGTGGTCGATGGTCTTCATGATGATCTCTTGGTTTTTTCTTCAAAATCTTCTTACTGCCATTCGGCACAGCACTACCTCGCGAGAAGTAGGCTGGCCTGGCAAGGTCTTCTTCGGAGTAGTCAGTAGATTCTTGTGGCTCAAGGCAAGGTCGCCATGAAATATATGAAAGGTATTGAAAGATACACTGAGAAAACGTAAGGGTTGAAAATAAATAAAATACTGCTAAAAATAACCCAGCATGTTTGTCAATATAGCACCTGCAAAGTTTGAAGTTAAAAACGAATAAGTCAACTTTGCAGTCACTATTTATTAAAACCGTGAAAATGGGTTAAAAATCTTTCTTTAATAATAACATAGTAGGCTACATTAGTAATAACAGAGTAAAGTAGACTGCATTTAACCAATTTCACTTTGTAGCTTGAAGCAAGTTACTCGGTCTACTTAAACAATTTATTCGGTAAGTATAACCGGCCTACTCGGTAGTTACAGCAATGCAACTTGGTTAACTTAACCAAGGCACTCGGTAAGTACAGCCAGTTTACTAGGTAGTTACAGCAATTCAATTTGGTTAAATTAACCAATTTACTCGGTAACTACGGCCATTTCATTGTGTAGTCACAGCAATGCTACTTGGTTAATATTACCAATTTACTTGGTAACTACAGCCAGTTTATTGTGTAGTCACAGCAATGCTACTTGGTTAACTTAACGAATTTACTCGTTAACTGCAGCCAGTTTATTGTGTAGTCACAGCAATGCTACTTGGTTAACTTAACGAATTTACTCGGTAACTGCAGCCAGTTTATTGTGTAGTCACAGCAATGCTACTTGGTTAACTAAACGATTTTACTCGGTAACTGCAGCCAGTTTATTGTGTAGTCACAGCAATGCTACTTGGTTAACTTAACGAATTTACTCGGTAACTGCAGCCAGTTTATTGTGTAATTACAGCAATGCAACTTGGTTAACCTGACCAATTTACTCAGTAAGTACAGCCAGTTTATTAGGTAGTTACAGCAATGTTACTCAGTATTAGAAACCAATTCAATCGTAAGATTAGGTCAATTAACTTAGTATTATGAATAAAAACTATTAATTTGCCTACATAATATTATATTTTTAAGTGCAACATTATAAGATTTCACTATCTTATAATGTAACATATTAAAAAAAAACAATTAAAGTAGGTACATAAATAGATTTTATTAAAATACGAAGTTAATTAACAATACTAACGATTGAATTAGTTTAGAATACTTGAGTAACATTGCTGTAAAGCTGCTGTAGTTACCGAGTAGCTAAACTTTGACTGTAAAAGATATCGTATCAAAATAAAAACCGGCCAAGTGCGAGTCAGACTCGCGCACGAAGGGTTCCGTACCATTATCTATATAATTGGAACAAAAAGTAAACTTTAGAAAAAACCGACTTCCACAAACCGTATTTGATTAGATTGAGTTTAATACAAACTGTAACCCCTTATCCCCCCCCCAGGGGAATTAATGTTGTCAAATCCCATATCAGTGCTACCCCACGCTACTAAGGAACCCCTGTACAAAGTTTCATGGCTCTAGGTCCATCGGTTTAGGCTATGCGTTGCCTGCCCGTCAGCCACGCATTGTATTTGTACCTAGTATTGAGCAGATCTGGTGGCCATATGTGGTCTTCTTCAGCAGTTCCGCATCACAACATTATGCTTACCATGTGCATTTGCACGAGTTATTATGAAAAACACAAAAATCACTATAGGTCTAATCGGTCTAATTTTCCAAATCGGTCCATCCGTTTAGGCGCTATCGAGGCACATACATAAAAAAATAAATAAAAAAAAAACAAACATCCGGACGAATTGTAAACCTCCTCCTTTGGGAAGTCGGTTAAAAAAACCGCAAAAAAACACGTTAATTGTATGGGAGCCCCCTTTATATGAAATTTATTTTGTTTTTAGTATTTGTTGTTATAGCGGGAACAGAAATACGTCATCTGTGAAAATATCAACTGTCTAGCTACCACGGTTCATGAGATACGGCCTGGTGACAGACAGACGGACGGACGGATATCTTGAGATTTTAAGGTACTTTCCCTCCAGGGCCCATTCGTTTGTTCCACCCTGTATATGTGTGATCTGTAACTGTATTTTTCATGAAATACCCAAAAAGTTTTGTTCAAATTATCATCTTATGTCAGAATAACTTTGTAGCTAGTTGAAAAATAACATTTGAATTGATTCAAAGCTTGCCGCGCTTTTAGGGCCTTTAGTACCTACTAAACGCCGCCGTAAGCAGCACTGTCTACAACCTACTCCTACTGGAAAACGTGAGACACCCATCTACAATTTCCGTACAATGAGGTTCACTCACTCATTATGTCAATGTCATGCAGACTGCAAAACATCATTTCAACGCACCAAAGAGTATTTAATTAAAACATCACTGGCAGCCAAACTTGAAGTGGCCAAAAGGAAAAAATTAATTTCTGTGCTCTGAGATTTGTATGAAAACAAAAGTAATTAAAAACTATTAATTTTATAATTATTTTCTAAAAGTTCTACATAATAAATAGAGACGTCGTAATTCATCAATTAATATTTAAAGTCTTTGTAGAAGTCCGGGGACGACATTGCCATATCATTTAAATTTAGTTTCATTAAAAGAAGGCTTACCTACCAAAACAAAATGGCCTTGGTATAAACTTTTCAAGCGTGTTGTGAAGACGTATCTTGTACCGAGACCACTTTCAATTTGTAATATCTCTCGTATTTCAGTATTTGTGGTTGGTGCGGCAACAGATATACACATTCTGTGAAAATTTCAGCTTTCTAGCTATTACGGTTCGTGCAGGCGGACCCGGTGACAGACGGACGGACGGACGGACAGCGAAGTCTCAGTAATAGGGTCCCGTTTGGCACCCTTCGGGTACGGAACCCTAAAAAGAAACCACGAGTTCTACTCATCAATATAAACGACTTTTACTAAGGGAATCGTCTGTGGAATCGAAATAATTTCGACTATATTTAGAGAGCGAAACGAAATCGTTACCCTTATTAAGTTGTTTGTATTTACAGGTAGTTAGGAAATCTTACAGGGACAGGGAGTAAAGGAAAATACAAACTTATGTAAGTGTAATATAAAAATATATTTTTGAATGTCAAAAAATTAATACAGTCAACTATAACTATAGTATAAAAGGCCCCTAGTGGGGAAGTTTTGGGGTAGTTAGTACTAATTTATTTCATTCTATATGTGTTTTGGGGTGCTGAACCCGAATCTGAGGTTCCTTCTCCGACTTCGGATTTTGAGAGCCGCCAAACTTTTTTTTGGCTGTTCTTTAGACGCACGCTTGTTACAGACATAGGGGTAGGTATTAACAACATGCAGGCAATGTTGGCGGTTTCCTCGGATGCTGGAACAACAAGAAAGGTTATTTCAGTTTACGAGTAGTAGTATACATCTAAATAAAAAACAATTTCCGAATGTATGAAAGATCATCATCACATAGTATTCAATAACATACTTAGTAGTTTTAATAATAATAGTAGTATATTAGGTACCTAGTAGTAATATATATGTTACGGGTAAAGCCCAAAGACATAATGAAGTTGATTGAAATTTCGGACTTTAAATCCTAGGTCTACCCGGGTAAACCTAGGTTTACCCGGCCTCCGGACTTTACCCGTAACATATATATGTATATAAATTTAGAGATTACTTACAGTCTTGCAAACTGATGAGTTCATGTAAGAATGTGTTCTTGTTGTTACTTTGTCGCTTCTTGGCCAGTTTAAAAACTTTTTCTTTTAGAGCAGGAAAGCTCTCAAAAATATCTGTGTAATTTCCAGCATACAGCTCTTCAAAATCTTTTTCCAACTGTAAACAATTTCATAAATTAGTCATTTATTCAGATTGTCATTGTTATTCTGGAACCGGAACCCAGGACCCTTGGCTTCATAGGCAGGGTCACTACTCACTCGACTCAGCCATTCGGGTCGTCAATATAATAATTATAATTATTAGGATAATTGTTAGTTAGTTACATAGGGAGATGCACTCAAGCAAAAAAAACAAACTGATTAAAAATAAACTATTTCAATACTAATTATTCAGTGCCTGAACGAAGGAGACAATTTTAGATTGAAAAAAAATAAAATAAAAATCATAACAATACCTAATTTGAAAACTGCTGTTAAATATTAGTAGTAGTAGGAATATTATTTAGGTTTAAGCTATTTGAATTATGAAAAAATAAACACAGACAAAACTACAAGTAGGTACCTATTTGCAGTTTTTCCAAAAATTGATATTAGTCCCTTTTGAACAGACACGGAACTCGTGACGGGACAAAACAAACTTACAATTGAATTATTGCAGTCTAGGTTTGCTTTCTGCGCCTCCAAGTTCCACTAAAATATTGTTCTTGGCCCCAGTTTTGGGATTAAGTCCTTTTAGTCTGTCTCCCTCAATAGGAGGAGAGATAGAGTTGTTATCTCATTTTCTGTAATGAAAAGAAAAAAGCTGCAAGGAAAACCAAACCACAACACTGCTGGAAGCTGTGGCTGTCAGCCATGGCTTACAGCCTGTCCCTGGGATGGAGGAGTCGGCTGAAAGCGCCGCAGGAGAATCAGGCACGGCATAGGCTCTATATGTATAGTCTAGTGGCTAGGGCCCGGCCACTGCCTCCTGTCCGGGAGGCCGTGGTTCGATCCCCAGCTGCCAGTTTCAGTACCTATGTACTTTAGCCGTAACCCCCACCCCGCAGGCTTAGCGTAGTAGGTAGATAAAGTGGGGTTTTGACGATAAGAGTACGCTCGGACCGAGTGAACTCGGATGACTTTAAGAAACAAAATGGCGTCGTCGAAGAAAAATAAAGCGGGGATCATAAAAAAATGGACAGAACGGGATACGGTGCGCTTTTTAGAACCAGAAAACTGTTTGAAAACCGCAATCCAAGTAAACTCATAAACGACTTTAAACGAGCTAGCTCGTATGAGTTCGTCCGAGTGCACCCGGTCCGAGCCTATTCTTATCGTGAAAACCCCACATGCAAATGCATTTTCACGGGGTTTTTTACACGATGTCAAATGGCGTCTATTACCCTTCCGCTTTTGCAGTGTTCTACCACCAGTTTTGCCATGACTGAGGGATTGTATTCCGTTTGATATTTATGTGACGAAAACCTGCATCTAATGTTGTTTTCGTCAGTCATCCATGCATGATTGCATGATGGTTTAGTTTAGAGAAATGGATGATGGCTTACTCCGCGTGCTAGGTAATGGACGCCATAGATCGAAACCAATGAAAGAATCACATGAACTTTACTGACCTCTGAATACTTCAATATAATCTTGCAGCTTCCAGGCCGTTAGCAGATTTCTCACTTCTTCGTCCATGATTTGCACAGAGTAATCTGAATCACGATCACCAATATCACTAGGCGCGCGCGCGCGCGACGCGACCAACTTTACAAGCAACCGGGGGCAGAATGAACGAGTGAAAAGACCACAGCGCACAGAGTACAGAACAGAGTGAATCGGATCGAGTCGCTCGGTTAAAACTGAATAAGTATCTCGATTATTTTTCGACTCTGTTAGATTTAGATGACACAGCTTGGGTAGCAATAACCAAGGTAGTTTACAAGAATCAACCGATGCAATTTACTTATTTAAAAACACACGAGCAATTATTTAGAATTAAATTAGTACATGTTATTTAATAATAATCCACCTGGTTTATTAAAAAGAACCCAGTAATTACTCGTTTGAAATCAATAAACACTCCGATTAGAATTAAATGAGTTCTACTTGACTGTCATTAAACAAATATGTTTGTAAAAAATAATCGATTTAAATACTAATTTAGAACCAACAAAATGCTTATTAGCAGTTGACAAAACCACTCAGTAGTTATGGATCAAGTTCGAAAGTGGTTGGATGTACCAAATATGTTACTTGAAAATGATTAATTTTCTGTTTGATAATAATCAAGAATCTTTAACAATATTCACCTGTCTATTCTATGCCAAGTTAACTTGGAGTATTGTAAATAAGTCTTAGTTAAAATATGCCGATATGCTTTTAACCGAGCCAAAAAGGTCCTCGGTTAGTAATTTATTTTTTCAGTGTAGATGTCGGTAATCGAAGTCCGTTTATTGGTTATGTGTGTACTTATATACCTATCTTAATGCTAACACAGCACTACGTACATTATGTTGTAGTTCACTCTGTGCCGGTCGACATTGTTAGTCATATTTTCACGTTTTATTTAGATAAGTTGTCGACCCTCACAGATAACGTATTTCTATTTTTACCACGTAAGTTTGTACCTATTTATATATAAGCTAAGTATTTCTAATAATAAAAATCAGTTTAGTATCTGCGCGCATTCAGGCCTTTTACTCTACTCCCGAGGGAGTCGATCATCATATAATTGCCTCTGGCAAAGTGGTGACCCGACGATTGAACATCAAGCAACCTTCGGTAAAGCAGCATGGATTCAGCCGTGAAGCAAGTTCCCTGTGCTGCCACTTCGGAAGACCAAGCAAATTTCTGGAAGGACAAGCTCCGACTTTGGTTTGCTCATTTCAAACCACTCACCAGAACTCCAGCCAGCTAGTTTTCAAGAACGAACCCAAGAAGATCGATAAATTGCCGCGCGTAAGCAAGTACAATGAACCCGTAATATAGCTGACCACAGAATCATCAAGAATGAAGCTCGCTCCAGCAGAAACAACAAACCGCGTCGGCAAATATCATCGCATCGCAGAAAGCAGTTTTTCAAGTTCACGCGACATGAAGACCTAGAAAACCGCCCCTGCAGAATATCGAACAATTTATCAATATGAAGTCATCCAGGAAGAACATCGCATGAAGAAAATTCACTGAACCAAAATATAAACGATTTGTGTACAAGATGTGCCTTATGTTGCCAAATCCCAAGGTTTTTAAGCACACAATTTCACCAATCGACAACTACAATTTCGCTCAGAGTGTAGAGCACATATTGATGTCATCGACTGCCTACAAGCCAAGGTTACAGATTTACGCTGACGCTGATTCAGCTCAATCGTCCTCGTCTAGGTATGGTCGCAATTATAAACAAACAGTGACGAATCAACTTCAATGACGTGCGTTTTAACTAGTGTAGTATATTCCTCATAATATTTTTTGTAGGTGTTGCCTATAGCCTGTGTGTGTGTGTATTATATTGTGATAATTTATGTAGGGTTTGATAGCGTACATTCTCTTTTTAGCATTTGTTCCTATATTCTTTTAACTTATGAAGAATTCGCCTAGCCTGTAGTTTTTACTACCTATATTATTTAAATGTGTATAAGGTTTATTTAAGATTTCGTTAGGGTGTCATTATTTATAGTTACATTGATTTCGTTTAAGGTTTATTTTCTCTTTTTAATGTTTTCTGTTGTTATACAATTTATTTCTTCCCTTAAAGGGGGGAGTATCTGTGCCGGTCGACATTGTTAGTCATATTTTCACGTTTTATTTAGATAAGTTGTCGACCCTCACAGATAACGTATTTCTATTTTTACCACGTAAGTTTGTACCTATTTATATATAAGCTAAGTATTTCTAATAATAAAAATCAGTTTAGTATCTGCGCGCATTCAGGCCTTTTACTCTACTCCCGAGGGAGTCGATCATCATATAATTGCCTCTGGCAAACACTCTAACATCTAGCCTATTAGTCTTGTGTCGGTCATGTACGAAGAACGATTAGGAAACGTTACCGTGCAATGAACGAAAAGAAACGTTTCCCTACGTTAGTCGCTAATCGGACATTCGGCCTATTAGGACATGACCGACCGACCGACCGAGCGAGAAGGAGAATGGCGGGGCGGGCGGGAGCCATTCATTACATTACATTATTATTATACTTAAATTTAATAGAAGTGACATCTTGACTAGAATGACAGTCCTAAGCCTGTTTAGGTATGAAGGAAAATCTAATATTATTTAACTTTTTATTTCTGCAATGCAAACTGACACGTACAATTGTATAAATATGTTAATACAGAGTATAATATTCCTGAAGTTTCTGCTCTGCACGAAAAGAAAGGTTAATCTAATAACTCCATTTTTTATTCATCCAATCCAACGTCCTAATAGTACTAATAAAGCTGTTAGAGCTTACTGGTACACCGACTGAAATGTCCTAGTACGGAGCGCTCTCTGGTGACCGAGCAGGCATATTGTTTTATTCATAAGATCCAATGTCCTAATAGAACTGTTAGACTGTACTAGTACACTGACTGAAATGTACTAGTACGGAGCGCTCTCTCTGATGACCGAGCAGGCACAAGACTATAGCCTATTGCATGTACGACCATACTACACTTCATTTTGTCTATTATGGCACGGCGTGAAGCTCGGAGCTCAATCAGCTCGTCATCGGTTGTTGCTGGTTTTCTCCCAGACGGGCTTGCCCTACCTGGACCGATGCCAGGGAACGGTGGAGGTGGAGGCGGAGCGAACCCAGGGGACTGAGGTGCTGTGGTCTCAACTTGTGCGATAGCGGGGGTGAGGTCTGTAGTCAGGTCTTGGTGACTGCCGCTTGGTGGTGTTGGATCAGTATGGTCTGTGGCATCCAATATGCGACTTTCCAAACTTTCGTCACTGGGCTGGCCAACTACTGAAATGTGTATAGTAGTCATGCTGCCGCCCATGCCAGGACTTTGCCCCCTTGCACCTCCAATAGCAATGCTTTTCCACGACCTGGCTAAACTGGGACCACACCCCCGTTCGCGTTTCCCTGAGCTGCTTCCCTAGCCAGTCTTTGCACTCTGAGCTGAGCCTGGGCAGCCGAATACGTGCGATTCATCACACCTCTTATTTCTACTGTCTCAGCCACCATGGTTCGGACCTCTAGGGATAATGCCAAGGGAGGACCAATGACAAGTATGCCAGCCTTCGCCAGGGCCTTTATCTTAACCATCGTAGGACAACCGAGCCGTTAACAGCAGCATCAACGTACTGCTGGCCATCCTCCATTAAGTCTTCAATTATTCGGCCAGACATCTTCCTTTTCTCCTTTGCCGTGGCCAGCAGTATGCTAGTTTCCATATTTAGTATAGTAGCTATCATCTTAAGGTCCTCTGTGAATGTGGAGTCGGAGGGAATGAGCCCTGCGAATATGCTGTGCTGCATGAGCAGCGGCAAGGCCGTCTCGAACAGTTTACTGACCAGTTTTCCTGGCATAGCCCGGTCGATTATTATGGTCGCTGTCGAGGGAGAGAAAGCTTGCGCAAGCCTGGCCGGGGTGATGACTGACGCTCCCAGCAGCCCAGCGTTCTGGCGGCGCTCCACCGAGATGCCATATAAGGCGCATTTGCGAGTAATTATTGCCGCTACGTTTGGGTCGCATCGTAGGAGGGCCTTATGTAGGTTGTTTCCCCTCTCTAAGAACAGCGTGATCAAGAAGGGCAAGTCAGTGGGTGGGTGGCACCGTTCATACAGAGCCATGTCCCCCACGCGCAGTCCCGGTTGGTCGGCTGCCTGGACAGGGTTCTCTCTCGCCTTCTCGAAGAACGAGGCAATGACCGCTTTGGCGTCAAAGCCCAGGTACTTCATGGCCCGGCGTGCGCTATCCAAGGACAACCATTGATCATCAACTCAGGGCTCTCGCTGCATTATTTTATGTCGTTAGAAATAGAATACCTTATAAGACACGACTCGTGCTGTATAATGCCTTAATTGACTCCATAGTATCGTATGGTCTATCTAGCTACGGACAAACTTTTAAAACTTACCTCGATCAAATATTGTCATTACAAACTAAATTACTTAAATTAATTGTTCCACATAATATAAAATGCCGTACTCCGAAATCAATGTGACAAAGTTATTTACTTATTGTGGCACACTTCCTATTCACACCCAAGTTAAGTTTAACCTACTGAAAGAGGAATTCTTAAACAACACTATACAACACACAATAGATCACCCCGTAGGCACACGTCGCAAAGCTCAAGGCAATCTCACCACTACCCGCGCTAATAACTATTACGGCGAGCGGACTACTGCCTATTTGATTCCGAGACTAATAAACAGCTTACCCACAGATCTCAAACATTCAATAAATCATACTAACATAAAATGGAAACTTAAGAAACATTTCTCCCTTTCCATCCTTAACCCCTAATTATATGCCTATTTGATTCCGAGACTAATAAATAGCTTACCCACAGATCTCAAACATTCAATTATACTTCATAAGCTTCGTTCCTCTAGATTAGCCTTAAAAACACATGTAGTAACACTGTACGGTGACGCTAGATCGCACTGATAGTTGAGATATGTTTATTTAAAAAAGTCGCCATTTTTGGTGGCCATATTGGTTTGGCTCGACCCTGTCCAACCACTCGCCATTCACAGTTCAGTGCTCCGCTAGTTCGCACGCGCCACTTGTTTAAAAATCTAACGGCAGTTTTGAAGTTTTGTGGTGATTGTGGTTGAAATGGGAAAAAAACGTAAACGTTCACGTGAGGACATAGCAAGAAAAATAAAAAAATTGGAAAGAAAACTGAAAAGGTGTCGACGTGAATCATCGTCGGAAGCATCGGAATGTGGACAATCGCCGAGAAATAGTGAAGGTAGTGTACAAAAGCAGCCTGACCTATATTTTGTGCCGCGTATCATTACATTGTTGCGCCTCTAGTTACATATAAAACTAATTCTGCGGGTATCCGTTTGGGTTATCACTTAATTAGTGTGATGTAATGCATTTTTCATGATAAGTTTAACCTTGCGGGCAGTTATTTGGGACTGTCACTTGTGTCGAACAAACATGAACCAATACGTGTGTTGCGGGCATCCACTTGGGTTGTCACTACGCCGTTCTTTACAGAATGTAACAATAGCAAACCTACGATAATCAGGTTCCTAGGTAAAGTATTTATGTTATTAAAATATCTTTGCAGGCGGTGAGTTTATCGACTATGAAACTATCCCACTTCAGGATGTGGAACCTTCCCTTGAAAATGTGTTACCCAACACCGAGCCAATACCGTCTACAAGTAGTGCTGGGCAATTACCAGATTGTGAACTACCAGGGTTAGCGGAGAATCCTCCCGCTATAATACCTACCGGTTCTAACGCTGAAGTACTGGAGTTACTGGGTGAGGACCCATCCGTGATAAAAACCCATGGCAAGGATATTAACCCTGACTTAGCGCTACGCTTTCAACATATGGCAACCAAGGGAATATCAAAGGAGCTTCGTAAAGAGCTACAGGACAAGTACCTACCGCCAAACAACTGTACACTCATAGGTGCGCCTGAAATTAACCCTGAGATAAAAGCGGCCATAACGGAAATTGTTTTAAAGAGGGACAAGGGCATTGAAGTCAAGCAGAAGCAGCTGGGTTGTGCCATCTCCGGTATTGGTGAAGCATTAACAATTCTTCTGTCCGAGGAAAATATAAACACAGCCGTTATCAAACCGTTAATGGACGCTTGTCGTCTTTTGTGTGACTGCCAGAATATGGATTCCGTATTACGCCGCAACTTCGTGCTGTTTAACCTCAAAAAAGACCTAAAAGAACAATTACAGAAAACTACGGTTGATAGTCTCCTCTTTGGCACAGATCTAGCAGAAACAATCAAAGTAGCTAAGACAATTTCAAAGTCGGGAGCAGAACTAAAGACTACTCCGGTCAATAAACCTGCCACTGCCGTGAATAAAACTAAACAACAGCCGAGTACCGCTCCAAGAAACAATTTAAACTGGAAGGCTCCTCCCCCCAGTTACAGGCCCAGGGGGACTCAGAGGATGAGGGAACCGGCACCAGCCCAGAGTCATCAGCGCGCAACCTACTACAGGACATCCTATCGAGCGCCGCCGCCGCCGCTGAAATATAGGTGTGTATTGAAAGATAGATGTCGGTAATCGAAGTCAGTTTATTGGTTATGTGTGTACTTATATACCTATCTTAATGCTAACACAGCACTACGTACATTATGTTGTAGTTCACTCTAACATCTAGCCTATTGCATGTACGACCATACTACACCTCCCCTTTAACTTCCTTCACCCTCGGGGTAGCGAAAGAAAAATAATTTCTCAACAAAGAAATTATTTTTCAAACCTAAATGGTATGATCGTACCTACATTACAATATTACGAAATCCTACTCTACCTAACTGCATTGCATAAAAGTGCAAGGCAGAGCTAATGTAAAAATGCTGACAAGTTTCCTAGTGTTAGATTGCTGTATGCTATTTGACAATTTCTTGAATAAAATAATGACCTAGATAATTGCTAATTACCTGTCTTGAAATTTAATTTTGAATGAAATAGGTACACTTTATTTTCCTATAAGATACACACACATATTAATAGCTGAAAAACATGTAATTAAACATCAATAATTTCCTGGATAATATCTGTTAAATCAATAAAATAAAATATAACAAATTTATACATTTTTAATTTTGAAAACACATTATAAACTCAAATTCACCTATTAAAACGAATAAACACATCAAAATACTTTTTAATTATTATCTCCTATTCTCATGAAAAAGAAAAGTAATTCATTTTATCCTAAACAAAAAAAAAACACAATTTATACATTTTAATTTTGTAAAAATCCTATAATTCGAAACACTTTATATACTGAAAAAGAAAAAACGAACATCTAAATATCTGAAACCAAAATATTTTATCGTAATATACCTTTTAAATTCTTTATTTATTTCCACTAAATAAAACTATTTAATAATAATAACACAACACAAGACATGTACAGAGTGATCCTATATTCTATTTCCTCGGTTTATATATATTTTATTTACGAATTTCCACAAATTAATTTTACACTGAATTATATTCCTGTTCTACGTAAGTAACTATTACATTTCACAAAGTAATTAACCTGCATGTCTATTTACTCATTAATTTATTTACTTGAAAAGAAAAATTATTACCTACCAAGTGTCACGTAAATTTTTAAATCAATCGAAAAAAATAATAATATATGTATATTAAAATGTGAATGCAATTTACCTGAAATCTTCCTATCGTGGTATCGGTACATTTTCCACATTCATACACATTTTCCAAACACACATTTACACTTTTGGTTTTTAACCCATTTTGAACATCCTGTAGCTCTCAGTCATCACTCTGATTACTGCCATTATGAACTCTGGGAAGTGAGATTTATCGTAACATTTGGGTGATGAATCCACTTGTTAGTCAAAACTCCTTAACCTTTAATGTCCTCGATCATTCATCATTCTACTCTTTTACACTTTTTCTACTAATGCCTTACTACTTCTAATAATTAAGTCTTTCACCGAGGGCACGACAGTCCAAACACTATGAGCAAGAACATAATTCTCCTAGGGCTGTAACTCTACACCCTTTATCTACATACATTATACATCTCGTGGGCATGGTCACCCACACATTGGCATATCAGGCCACCTATTTTGTGCACCTGTATAATAGAGAATAGAGCCGCTACAATTTAAGGCAATGGCCTCCAATCTGTCTGTATGACTAGAAGGAATAGCTCCCTATCTCATATTTCTATACTATGTACCGATCCATAAACTTTTCTAATTCGAAACACAAAAAAAAAAACATTTACTTATTAATTCATTTACTCTAAATCTCTCTATTCAATTGTCATTAGGTCGTCGGTATTTTCCACTTGACCTAGAATTTTTTCTGCAGTCATTCAACTCGGAATGCATTGTATTAGCAATACCTAACTCGTATGCTATTTTTAACTTTACTTTGATTTTAAATGATTATGAATTTACCAAATATTTACTCATTGACTGTGACACTAGGTATTACAAAATATGTATGATAAATTATGATTAAAAAAATTGATCTACGTTCCTAATTCTGCCTGAAATGATTAATTAATTTAACTCACAGTACAACATTCTGTCGAAGTAGGTCGCTCGTTGCTTGTCATCGTCGCGTGGATGGTGATGACGACACAGCTGGGCGGACGTGACGCACGTTGATACCGGATATTGCACGAAGATGCACGTAGTTGTCATCTTCTTGAGCTGGACCGGGATAACCCTGGATACCTCTTGATCGAGTCGGGATACCCTGACTCCTCGTCCGGTCGCAGTAAATCTTCAAACGAGACGGGAAAAACCTGAACTCCCCGTCCGGTCGCAGTAAAACTTCATAGATATCGGGATACACTCGTACATGTTTGTTATTTCTCCATTACATCGTCTTGTTGGGCTGCCACGGCGCAGGTCGTCTAATGGGGACGATTGGACCGAAGAATCTCGTCGTGCATCGTCCCGTGCCCTTGTGTCCATGTATTGGGTGGGATAAGGCTGGCGCAGCGGCGTGCTCGTGGTGGCTGGTGGTGGTCGATGGTCTTCATGATGATCTCTTGGTTTTTTCTTCAAAATCTTCTTACTGCCATTCAGCACAGCACTACCTCGCGAGAAGTAGGCTGGCCTGGCAAGGTCTTCTTCGGAGTAGTCAGTAGATTCTTGTGGCTCAAGGCAAGGTCGCCATGAAATATAGGAACGTATTGAATGATAGATGTCGGTAATCGAAGTCAGTTTATTGGTTATGTGTGTACTTATATACCTATCTTAATGCTAACACAGCACTACGTACATTATGTTGTAGTTCACTCTAACATCTAGCCTATTGCATGTACGACCATACTACACCGCCACCACCGCCGCCACAGACCCGCGGCCGTCGATAGACTCGGTGAGACTCGCCGGTAGGCTTGTACAGTTCTATGACCAGTGGTCTTTACTTACTAATGACCCAAGAGTAATTTCATGGATATCTGGCTACAAAATACCCTTCTCACGACCGGTGCAACAGACGAATATTCCAAAAGTTCCCACTTACTCAGTCACTGAAAGAATTAACCTAGAAATTTGCATCAACGAATTAATATCTATAGGTGCAATTTCTCAATGCCAGCCGTGCGAAGGTCAATTTATTTCTAGTATATTTCTCGTACCTAAGCCGAACGGTAAACACAGGTTTATACTTAACTTAAAACAACTTAATAAATTTATAGATACAGAACATTTTAAACTTGAGGATTTACGCACAGCGGTCAAGCTAGTTTCTGAGGGTAGTTATATGGGTACTTTGGATTTAAAAGACGCATATTTCTTGATAAAAATTGACGATGAATTCAAAAAATTTCTTAGATTCCAATTTGGTGAAACCAATAATTTATACCAATTTAATGTGCTACCGTTCGGCTTAAATACTGCACCCTTTGTATTTACAAAGGTGATGAAACCAGTTGTCAGATTACTACGTTCCTGTGGATACCTATCTACAATATACTTGGATGACCTACTTTTGATTGGTAAAAACTATGAAACTTGTTTAGAAAACATTAACATTACAAGGCAACTGTTAACTTCCCTAGGATTCCTAATTAATGAACAGAAAAGCATTTGTGTTCCTAATACATCGTGCAAATTTTTAGGTTACATACTAGACACCAAAAAATTTCAAGTGAGTTTACCAACAGAAAAAATCATAAAAATTAAAGAACAATTAGAGTATTTTAAGAATTTAAAGCGTTGTAAAATCCGTGACTTTGCAAGTCTAGTAGGCTTGCTAACATCCGCATGTCCTGCTATTGAATACAGCTGGCTGTATACTAAAGAGTTCGAAAGATGCAAATATTTGAATTTAAAAAATGATCCAGATAATTATGATAGATACATGGAGTTGCCAAATACATTAAAATCAGATTTTGATTGGTGGACACGAGCTATTTCTAGCCCAGCCAGTAAAATTAAATATGACGAATACTTATTGGAAATTTTCAGTGATGCTTCTACTACGGGGTGGGGCGCAGCGTGCGGTGAGGAAACGGCTAGTGGCTTATGGAATGAGGAAGAGCGTAGCAAACACATAAACTATCTTGAAATACTTGCCGCGTTTTTTGGTCTCAAGGTGTTTGCCAAACATCTAAGCAATTGTCAGATTCTTCTACGCATCGACAACACCACGGCCATATCATACGTTAATCGTATGGGTGGCGTTCAGTTTCCTCACCTCACGCAGATAACGAGGGAACTGTGGCAATGGTGTGAGGGTAGACGTATAATTGTATTTGCTTCATACATTCGGTCAGCCGATAATCATGTCGCAGATGCAGAATCACGGCGCTCTCATCCCGACGTTGAGTGGGAGTTAGCTGATTTTGCCTTTCAGAAAATTGTTAATACATTTGGCACACCCGACATTGACTTATTCGCTAGTCGTTTGAATAAAAAATGTATGAAGTATGCATCTTGGCATAAAGATCCTGATGCCTTCGTTATAAATGCTTTTACGTTATCTTGGTCAGGATTCTTCTTTTATGGATTTCCCCCTTTTACAATTATACTAAAAACTATCCGAAAAATTATCAAAGATAAAGCCACAGGAATATTAGTAGTTCCTTCTTGGCCTACCCAGCCCTGGTACCCCCTTTTCATGGAGCTTTTAGTTTCCCAACCTATAACATTTAAATCTGGTCAAGACCTCATTTTGTCTCATTCCAGCATCCGCCATGTACATCAACAAGTTACCCTGGTTGCCGGAGTATTGTCAGGGAGTCGCTATTGAAGAAGAGTGTACCAGGGCCAGCTATCGATATTATGTTGGCTTCATTGGCAGAAAACACCGTCAAGCAATATGATTCCTGCTTAAAAAAGTGGTTCGTGTTCTGTACTTCTAAAAATTTTGATGTACTGGAGGCCTCAATTTCCAATATTTTAACTTTTCTTACACAAATGTTTAATGAAGGCGCCCAATACGGAACACTCAATAGTTGTAGGTCCGCTTTGTCATTAATCCTGGGCACAAATGTTGGAAATGATGACAGGATCAAACGTTTTTTCAAGGGAGTTTTTAGATTGAGACCTCCATTACCAAAATATTCTTTGACATGGAATACTTCTCAAGTACTCGATTATTTAGGGAATTGGTACCCAAACGAGACTTTAAATCTAGAAAAACTTACAAAAAAATTAGTCACCTTGTTAACTCTCATAACTGCACATAGAGTGCAAACTATTTCTAAGATCGACATTAGGAATATAGAACAATTTTCCGATAAAATTATCATAAAAATTCCCGACATTTTGAAAACCTCCCGTATCGGATCAGTTCAACCTGTTCTTGTATTGCCTTGTTACGAAGAAAGACCACAAATATGTCCGGTAAAAACACTACAGTGTTATTTAAATGTAACAGAGTCATTGCGTAGTGGTCATTTCCATCTGTTATTAAGCATTAGACAACCACATCGAAATGTTACATCCCAAACAATTAGTCGTTGGGTCAAAGACACCTTGAGTCTTTGTGGTATAGACGTATCTAGATTTACTGCACACTCGACAAGACACGCAGCGACATCTAAAGCGCAAAGATTAGGCGTCAATCTTGATGTAATTAGAAAAACTGCCGGCTGGAGCGGCAGCTCCAAAACCTTCGGTAGATTCTATAATAGAAATATAATGGAAAATTCTGATGATACTACTTTTGCTAGAACATTGATGCTTCTACAGAATGATTAAATTTGTTTAGCTTACTAAATATTACCTAATCATTTATTATGCAAGATGCATTATTGTCTTATTTGTTATTTTTAATTTATATGATATATTTTCATAACAGTAAAATGATTAACTGGTGAGAAAAATATCTAGTTTATTTTCATTTCCCTCTTTTTATAAAAATAAAATAAACTGGGGATGTTTCACAATTTCTCTCAAACTCTACATGTGTTTTTAAGGCTAATCTAGAGGAACGAAGCTTATGAAGTATAATTAATGATTAAACGAACTTACCTGTACGTGAAGTTCTATCATAATTATACGAAGAGCTTCGTCCGAAGAGATTAGCCTCCCACCCTCCCTAGGTTTAACCCTAATTATTGTGAAACATAAGTATAAGCTCTGCTCTGAACTAAATGACGAGTGGTTGGACAGGGTCGAGCCAAACCAATATGGCCACCAAAAATGGCGACTTTTTTAAATAAACATATCTCAACTATCAGTGCGATCTAGCGTCACCGTACAGTGTTACTACATGTGTTTTTAAGGCTAATCTCTTCGGACGAAGCTCTTCGTATAATTATGATAGAACTTCACGTACAGGTAAGTTCGTTTAATCATTAATAAATCATACTAACATAAAATGGAAACTTAAGAAACATTTCTCCCTTTCCATCCTTAACCCCTAATTATAAAACTTTGTGTGAAATAAAAATACTTGTATGTAATATACTTATGTAATAACTTGCTAGTTACTTGCTAATAGTGTAAATACCTACTTGTATTATTTCTGCGTAACTCCGAACCACGCACAAACCTACGTGGCTTTTTGTGGTTCTTGCAAATGAATATGTATTATATTATGGTTTATAATTAAAAAAAAAAAAACATGAGCATATAATTTACTGCTCTCCATCCCACCCTCCAGTGTCGAATCTGAGAGAGTTTTTTCTTCGGCGAGTTACTTATGTAACCGCCTAAGAACCAAAATGACTGCCAGTACTTTGGATGCCTTAAGATTTTTACGTTCACATTATCAAAGCTTGTAAAATAGGCATTTTGATTCGTAATTTGTATTGTAACATAAATGTTTATTTGTGTGAGTTTGAGTCTAAAAGAAATACTATTTTGTTTATTTTTATCGTAACGTTTAAGTTTTTTTTTTATGTTTAAGTCTTAAAGAAAGACGATTTCGTTTTGATTATACATGTTATTTATGTTAAGTTGACTGAATGTTATGTTAAGTGTACTGAATGTTATGTTAAGTGTAACCAAAGTTCCTATTTTAGTTCTAGTGAAGATATGGATATTTAGTGCTAGAATTAATCATGTTGACTGTATTTCTTTTGCAAGCCTTACTTAACTGAACTAAATCTCAATTAAAATATAACTGAAATACCCTAGTAAGAAGTTATTTATGATGATTGAGATATTTGTGATATAACAGAACAGAATAATATAATAAGTAAACGCCTTATTCTACGATAACATAAATAATACCCTAGTTGCGGTTACTTATTCTAGAATGCTATGTTTGTTGTGATAACTTACCCTGTTGAGTATATTATAAATGTTACGTTGTCAAATACGAAACAGATCTCTAATTAAAATCCTACTTACTCAAGTTTCTAATGTTGATTGTGTCAAATAATTTATAATTTAATGATAGGTAAACCTGAACTGAATCGTTATTAAAGATTACTTACTTGCCCAAGTCTACTTACATTACAAATTAAACTTTTTTTTAATAAATGTGTTATTTTTTATTTATAAACGACAAAACTTATTAAAATACTTTTATTTTAATGCAATTATAATGCAATCAAACCATAACCCCGTTTAGATTAGATCTATCAGATCTACTAGTGTTTATTAATTTTTATTGTAATTTTTTCAATCTTATATCATAATATTAAATAATTTGAGTTTGAGAGCAAAATATTCCAATATTCGAATATTTTGCTCTCAAATTATTCATTTATTCGAATAGTAAAATTAAATGAATAGTGCAAACCCTAACCCAGGGCAGAGTTACAAGCAGCTTTGTTAGCAGCAAGGCTAGCTAACACAATTGGGAAGGAACATAAATTAATTCCAGCGCGCCGGTATTTTTGGTGCGATTCCACTACAGTTTTAGAGTGGATTCGCAACAACACGCGCACATATAAAACGTTCGAGGCGAACCGACTGGGCGAGATCGACGAGTTGTCCCGTGTGGACGAATGGAGGTATATACCTACTAAGTTAAATGTAGCCGCCCAGGCAACATCCAAGCTAAATAAAGATCCGACTGTGGCACAATGCTCAGCTTAAATATGTATATTGTCTGAGTAATAGCTCTGGAGTCAGTCTAAATCTGTATAAAGCAATAGTATATCTGTATTCAGCAATAAGCTTGGTAATGTCTGATAAAAGATCATGTTTATTCTTAAGGCTTAATAACAGCAATTTAAGGACCCTTATTCAGTCGTTATTAAGCTTTATGCACTACAGAATTTTTAAAGCTGTATAAGGGGACTTACAACCGACATTAAGCTGTAAAATTAGCTTATAGCTGACTAAGGGTGGTTGTCCGAAGCTACAATCTGAATTATAGTACACTATTTCACATTTATTCAGCTACTGTTTTAATGGTTATCATAGTTAATTAAATCAGCGTTGTGCTGGGTAATGTAAATAAAATCTCTCTTATGCAGCATTAAGTGGATAGTTTTATTATTATACAGCAATTGGCTGGTTAAAAAGCATTGGACTTGGTTAGATGAAAATGGATAAAATGAAGTGGAAAAATAGGAAAAGAACGGGTGGGATCCGCAGAAAATGTTTACGGGAGTATAAAAAAATGAAAAAGTCTATTGTGAACTGGGAAATTGATAATGAGGTGGTCATCGCTGATGAAACAATCGTAAAACCAAGTTCCTCGAGTACTTCGGAAGTAACGCGTGAAGTCCGTTCAAACCCATCTATAGAAGAGGGTTCCGTAAGTGGATATTATAATGGTTCTGCATCAAGTGAAGATGACTCGGACTCAGACATTCATGTGGAATTAAAAAACTCAACTCTTCGTTCGGAAATAAGAATGTGGGCTCTCAACAAAAATATTTCTCAGGCTGCTTTAAAAGATTTAATGGCAATAATTAATGAGAGAATTCCTGGAGTGTTACCTACAGACCCTAGAACCTTACTGCAAACTCCAAAGACCATAAACGTAAAGAAAATTGAAGGTGGAGAGTACTGGCATAACGGCCTGAGTGAACAACTAAAGAATGTTTTACAGACTTTAAACGAGACACCAGAATCCATACAATTAAATTTTAATTTTGATGGCTTACCAATATTCAAAAGCGCAAAAAAAGAATTCTGGCCTATTCTCTGCAATATACACAAAAATCCAAAGATTGAACCTTTTGTCATAGGAGTATACTATGGGTCTGGAAAACCTAAGAATTTAAATGAATATTTGGAAGACTTTGTGACTGAAATGGAAACTCTCCTAAAATATGGAATCCGGATGCATGAAAAAGACAATGATCAAACTGTTTCAATCAAGATAAGATGCATCATTTGTGACTCCCCAGCAAGAGCATTCATAAAAGGTAACTAGCTAGTGTTTTCATAAAAAAAGCACTGCATGTAACTTTATTTTAATTAATTGATGTTATTTAATAGGTAGCATTAACTTAATTGATCCAACCGTACACCATATATTACTCTTTGACATTTAGCTACATTGGGGCCCACTTCTCCAACATTGTCTAATAGTGATGAATTTCAAGCTCTTGGGTGTTCCTTATACTATAATATTAAGTACACCCCAAGTATATTTTAATATATTCAGTATTATATAGAATATATAAATATATGTATAAATACAACGTGTAAATTATTTAACGCAAAATTAGAAACTACTCTGTTAGAGACTTCATTTTGAGCAACTTTATTTTTCACTTCCCCATACATTTCGGCCTGAGTGGGTCAGCTGTTTCTTATTTTGCGTTTATTCTTTAACACGTTGTATATGTATGTATTGTACATATTATTACTAAGATTTAGGAATTCTTTTCGGTTTCAGGTGTTAGCAATTTTAATTCCAAGCATGTTTGCTTAAAATGCGTAACCGTCGGTGAGTACTCGCACAGATCGCACACGGTGATTTTTTCAAACACAAATTGTGATAAGAGAACCAATCAAAATTTCAGACTGAAGAAATATGGAGATCATCACAAAACGGACTCGCCCCTTTTGAGATTATCAATTGATATGATTGAAGATTTCCTAGTTTCCGATTCCCTTCATTTAATTGATCTAGGTTTGATGAAAAGGTTGATCATAGGCTGGAGAGATGGTAACGGAAAACTTATCAAAGTGGAGAGCTTCAGACATTCTTATGGTGACACAATTTTTATCGATGTGTCAACTGCCTTCAGAAATCCACAGTTCAGTGCGGGGCTTGGATGAAGTGCATTTTTGGAAAGCGTCGGAATTCCGAAGTTTTCTATATTACTTAAGTGTAATAATTCTACCCCATGTCTTATCAGTGGAAGCCTACCAACATTTCTTGACATTGTTTTGCGCTGTGACAATATGTTCCAGCAATGAATATAAGTCTCTTTTGGACCTTTCGCAAACTATGTTTTTACACTTTGTTAATAAATTCAAATACTTTTACGGGGACTATGTTACCAGCAATGTACAAAATTTGATTCATGTGACAGATGAAGTCCACAGTCCACCACAGCGGTTTGGTCCACTGAACACATTCAGTTCATATCCCTTTGAAAATAAATTGTATTCAATTAAGAAAATGCTAAGAGATGGAAATAAACCATTAGCACAAATTGCAAAAAGGTTACACGAAAATGTTCAGTGTGTGCAAACCACTACAATTCAAGCAAAAACTGAAACTGTATACCCAAAAGTATTGAAACTTAGACGAATGTTACGTCTTGATTATGGGCAATTCGTAATTTCACAAAAAGGTCGGGATAAATATTTTATGACCTTTGAAGGTGACATTGTTGAGGTAAAAGAAATAAAAGAAACATGCATATTAGGCTATAAGATAGACAATTTGACTGATATCTTCGATAAACCTATAAAGTCGTCATATCTTAAAATGTACAGAACAACTTACCCTTATAATAATCGCAACATCGTTGCAATTAAGTTTTCCGATGTTCAGTTTAAATTTGCATGTACGATATACAGTGGAAATATTTATTGTATTCCTTTGATTCATACATTATAAAATAAGGTAAAAATAATAAATCTTATTTATATGTGTAATATTTTTTTTTCTGCCATCAAATTTCTGTTCTTTTAATTTAGAAGGTCAATCATAATGGTTTTATACTTATGGTTCAACCTAACTCTTATCCGAGTAAAAGCCCGTGACTCTCGGTGGGAGATCTAATGGACTGGATCTAGAGGCTCGACACTATTGACGATGCCAAGACTCTGGCAGATGCCCTGGAACTTGCCGCCGGATCCCTCAGTAAGTACGTCTACGTAAATTTCGATCTTTCGACCATTGTTGTACCCGCCGCCCGGAAAGCTACCGCGGAAAGGCTTATGAATGTCGTGCGGGAGGAGGGCGCGGTGCGATACAGAATCTTTTTGGGTGATTCCGTACAAGGTGAAACAAATCACGTCGGTTCTTACGAAAACTTCAAAGAGGCCCCGGACAACATATTCTGGAAACCAATAGACGTGCCCAGATACCCTGAACCAATCTACAAACCTAGTTTTATCCCCGTTAATGACGCTTCGGATGCCGCTGTCAACGCCATTAAGGAGATTCGCGCGCTTTGGCAGTATACTGTTGACACCGCCGAAACTACTTACTCCAGATTATACAGTAAATTGTCTTTACCTATCACTAGGGATTTTATCCGCGAATGCAGATCCCTTAAGGAGGATTTCGCGGTTTATGATTGTAATAATAAAAAATGGTTGTTAAAACCGTCCGATTCAAATTTGAAATACAACTATGCTTACAACGGGAAGGAATTTGTAGGAACTGATGGTTTCAAGTCCGACACGGTTGGTGGTCCCAGGAAACTGTGGCTCTGCGGTAAATTCACAAGGTTAATGCAGGAACCCAACTTAATTTCGGCGACAAGTGATTCTAAGAACAAGCTACAAGGGTTCACGGTACCGAAACTGGATGTTATCGTCGGGGTACCGGGTTGTGGAAAAACCACTTATATCTTAAAAAATCACTCTGTCGGTGACTTAGTGTTGACGTCATCATCCGAAGGTGCCATCGATATCAGAGAGCGGATCGCAGAAGAGAAAGGGGGCAAACCGCAAGACTACCGAAAAAATTATAGGACGGTCGATTCGTACCTGATAAATAGTAAGGAAAATTACAACACAGTGTGGATAGACGAAGCTTTGATGAGACATCCGGGTGATCTTTTCTTGATCTGTCTCTACACTAGAGCACGAGCTGTACACATACTAGGAGATCCAAACCAAATAGGTTACATTAACAGGGTGGGTTCAATCTCTTTGTTGTATTCGGATTTCAGACGTTTCTTCGCTCCGACCCGCACTCTGCGAACATCATACAGATGCCCTGTGGACGTCATCGCGTGCATATCTCACAGGTATGCAGGTGGAGCGATCTCGGCCTCGAAGATGACTCGAAGTATGACAACGAGACCTTTCACAGCTCTCGCCAACGTGCCAAATCATAACAGCCCTGATGTGAAATACCTAGTGTTCAAACAGGCTGAGAAAGAGGTCTTGGTTAAGGCTGGTTACGACGTGTCTACCATTCATGAATTTCAAGGCAAACAGGCGAAACATATCGTCATCGTCAGAACCTCCACTAAAGTTAAAGAGGAAATCTATAAAAGCGACGGGCATATACTTGTAGCAATTAGCAGACACACTAAAACTCTAGAGTATTACACACCAGTGACAGACGATCTTAAGCGGATTATCGACAGGGTATTCACGGACACTAATTTAGAAAATTTCAAGTTGAAGATAACGGGAGGAGCGATCGCCGAAATCTCTTACACTAGACCGGTCATTGATAGCGATTGTAACTTCATTGCAGGATTAATCTCCCAGACCGCAGGTACACACGCTGAATTGATATTAGGAATACACATAGGGGAGGCAGTCGCTCACGTCCGAAGGAATTACTTGGAACCCACAGCCCTTCACGTCCTTCCCGGGTAGTGCTAACGAGCGACAAATCATCATCATCATAGTCATCAAATCATCTCAAGACATTATAATTTCCAGGTTCTCAAATGAGAACCTGACCACTTGACACTGGCAAAATTAACCTCAAAAGAGGTTAGGACGCCATTAATAAAAAGAAGAAGAAGACAGTTGTGCGATGCGATCCATACAGTTTGTAAGAAAAGAGTTTCATCAATGTCACACGGGTCGATATGGATTTCTAAAATGATGAACGAATCGTTTTGTGGCCGGTAACTATGGAATAGGTACCTAAAACGCGCTGCGTAGTCGCGCAACGGGCAGCTAGTAATCGCATAAAGTCACTTAGAATCATCCAAATGTGATATTTAGTTTTCAAGCAAATTCCGATGTGATGGATGGCTGCATTAAGACTTCTTGAAAACAATAAGACAACAATGTACGCATGTGGCTTCTGACGTTGGCTTAGTGCATTCTTTGAATGAGTGGTTTTCTGTACATATGGAGCACCTAACATTATTATTACAGAATTTGGCCATGTGGCCATACCTGAGGCATCGGAAACATTGTTTAACGGGAAGGATATAGACTTGTACCGGGAGTCTCCATTTCTTTAGGTATACGTGTTCGGGCAGTGACGAGGAGGAAGCAAACGTGATAGCCACCGCTTGAGTTGGCTGCAAAAGATATTTGTTGTTTTCTGATTTTACCTTTTTCATTATTCTGCGTACACAGATAATTTTCCTATTACAGGATAGCGCTTCAAATATCTTTTTGTTAGTCATATCTGTTAGAACAGATGACACCACGCCAGTAATCTCTGTCGAGTTAGCTGGAATGCTGGCATTTAGCTGATAGTCTGTCAGGAATGTGGAGTTGCCTAGAAATGCGTTTGCAAGTATAGGTTTCTCAAACACTACTCCAATTTTGTATTTGTTAATCTTATTGAAGTATTTTATTCCCTTTATGAAACGCACCATGCAATTGTTGAGGTTCATCATATCCCGTGAACCTATGGGACTATTTTCTTTGGTGCTTTCAACAAAAACCACAAACTCGGTTCCTGCTGCGTCTTCGGGGTTTCTCCTAGTATAGCCACTTACCCTGTATGGCTTGTACTCATCTTTAATATCTTTGGCCTGGGTTGGCTCAATCGTCGAATCCATCTTCTCATTTGAGGACGAGTCTGATTGGGACTCAATACCTGAACTTTGCAACATTTTCTGAGTCATCTCTTTTTTTTCGTTTTTTCGCCTTCCCCTTCACCATATTTACACACACACTCTTTACCAACTACTTATTCGGCGATATTTACAGTATATACAATACAAGTTGTTGTAATTTAAATATCAAAATAGGTACCTATGCAGACATCTATGATAGAGTATGGTACTATTTGTTGATATGAAGCTTGTATGGAGGTATATAAATAAAACCTTAGTCTGCACTGAATAACCGACGCGTTTACTTTAGGTTATGGGCCGATTCCAGTATTTCCAAGTAATAAGCTATATTTCGAGAAACGATCGTGTTGTGCAAGATGACTACGAACTATTTAGCCAGTGTGCCTAAATTGAAAGGCAGGGAAAACTATGATGAGTGGACTTTTGCAGTGGAAAATTTACTTGTATTGGAGGGCACGTTGCATTTTGCGAAGCCAGTGGAGGGAAAAGAAATTAAACCCGAAGATGATGCGAAAACGCGGGCTAAATTATCTTTAACCATTGACCCAGCCCTTTACGTGCATATCAAGAAAACAACGACTTCGAAAGAGTTATGGGATAAACTCAAGTCCCTGTTTGATGACTCAGGCTTTTCGAGGAAGATATCGTTGCTGCGGCACTTGATTTCATTACGGAGAGAAAAATGTGATAACATGACTACTTATGTGACTCAGATTATGGAAACGTCGCAAAAGTTGAGTGGAACAGGATTTGAGATAACAGATCAGTGGATTGGATCATTGATGCTAGCAGGATCACCAGATAGATTTTTGCCAATGATAATGGCCATTGAACACTCTGGCATTCCAATAACAGCAGACGTCATCAAGACCAAACTGATGGACTCGGAACCGCTCGACGTGGCGTCAGCAGTGACATCGAACGAAACGCAGAATTCTGAATCGGCGTTTGCTTCAAAATGGTTGAAAAACAAAACGCGACCAGGCAACACTAATCAGGGCGGGGATGTCAAAGTGACAGGAGGTAAGAAAAACATAACCTGTTGTGTGCAGAGCGCCGGGTCATTATCCGGGTTTTGTTTGTATGCTCGTGCTTAATTACCTAATAATTTCATTATTTAACTTTGATTCTTGATTCTTTGATTGATAACGCCGACATCAATATGCCTGGGCCGGTGAAAAAGAAAAATTTCAAAACATGTTTTTAGAATTGCTCAAGAAATACAAAAATATAATAGAAAACACACATCGACGGTACTACTATTTCTATGAAGAAGACAGCTTAGGAGCTTTTAACTTGTGAATTCAATAGTTCTGCTATTGTTGTGGAATTGGTAATAATATATTGCACACATATATTTACCACCATATATTGTACCTCATTTCAAGCAAATAAACATCATTTCATTCATTTCATTTCAAAATATAAAAAAAAAACATATGTACGTATTTCACGTGATCAGGCCGTCACTAAAGTATTCCAGCTCCATCTTCACAATGAAAGGCCCTGACATGTTTTCGAGTGCCTCTTATTCTCATTGAAACTACTCTTATAACTGAGATTTGTATTTTCACTTTTAGCCAGTACACTATTTGAGAATATGCGTTTCCCCATTCCCTCATTAAAATACATGTTATAATGTGCTAAGATAGTATCTTGAGAGAATTATGTAATAAAAAACGTCGAATCTTTCTGGGTTAGGTACCTATTTCCCAAAATGTTTCATTTTTCGTGTACACCTATAAATACCTGAGCCAGCGTGGTGGAGTATGGCTCAATCTTACTCGGATCCGGGTAAAGGCCTGTGCTCCTCGGTGTGGACATTAATGGGCTATATTTACTTTTACTTTACTTTACCTATAAATAAATATGTCCATCGGTTGAGAATTTAATTTCAAACAACAATTATTCTTTGACAAAATGTCGTAAATGAGATGGGTTTTTGAGATAAGTCACTTTGAATACGTAATTTAGTCATAGTAAAATTTAAATATCTTATAATTCCTACTATTTACGACATTTTGTCAAAGAATAATTAATGTTTGTAATTAAATTCTCAATCGATGGACATAATATATGTTATATAGGTGTACATGAAAAATGCAACTATTTGGGGAATTTCAGCTTCAGGTAACCCAGAAAGATTCGATGACCTTTATTACATATTCTTTAAAAAAAACTATCTTAGCACATTATGACATGTATTTGGGACAAATTATTGTCCCACAAAATAAAAGTTGTAATGACGACTCCATTTTTCGCCTCTGTTCCACACAGTTTAGGTATTTTAGCTCTGCATAGACCGATCACGTTATCACCCATCCAGTTATTTACATCAATTAAATATTTTTTGCATCAAAATAATTATTTCACAACAAATAAACCACTGACTAAATTAAATTGTTGTATTTCGATTGTGGGATAAGGGGATTGTGCAACACAAAGTAAGTTAACCCTTTGTATCACTAAAGATATCTATTTTAATTTTAGATGTCAACGAGACCTCCCCAGAAGTTTTAAAAGTAAGAACTCCAAAAAAGTTCTACACAAGGACGACGACTTCCATAACGGGTGAGGTTTACGTGTCTCCATCAACGTCAAATGTGCAGCGGCTATCGAGGAGATGTCTTTTTGAAGACCCCAAACCAAGAAGATCAAGAAAATGTTTATTTGAAGAAAAGGATGGCGACAATAGTGAAACTTGTAACTTGAAGAAAGCGGGAACAAGTTTACTACTAAAAAATAAAGCACTTCGTGCTCAATTGCGAAGAATTCGTGCCAAGTCGACACAGAAACGTAGGGAATCTGATAAAAGCATTATTTTAAGCAGTTTTCGCAGTGAAGTGTCCAAAACGCTGGCCATCATGCAAACCAGAAGGAAAGGCGATACAAAAAATGGACAAAGGAGGAAAAGAATTTCTGCATGTCGCTCTTCTACAAGTCGCCTTCGACTTATGTGTATTTAAGACGACAAGGTATTGTCCCGGCTTCACCAACTACGATAAGAGCATGGTTTGCCAAGTCCAACTGCCTGCCAGGTCTGTGCCCAGAAGTTTTTGCGCAACTAAATAAAAAAATTGAAACTGACAGTTTACAAGAAAAAGCTTGTGTTGTCTGTTATGATGAAATGTCAATAATGAAGGCATTAGAATATTCAAAAAAATATGACCTGATAGAGGGCTTTGAAGACCTGGGGGGAAAACACCGCACGAACAAATTGGCTAACTATGCTTTAGTCTTCCTAGTCAGAGGCTTGTACTCAAAATGGAAAGTACCTGTGGCTTATTTTTTATCCCACAACAGTGTTAAGGTGGAAAACTTACAAATGCTTGTGAAAGCAGTGGTAAACAAACTGTTTGCCAATGGCTTGCTGCCCAATGCAGTGGTTTGCGACCAGGCCACTACAAACCAAAAAGTTTTTAAAGCTTTGGGCGTTACAAAACCTTCTTCCTTCTTCTTCTGCAATGAAAGAAAAACTTATGCCATTTTTGATGTACCGCATTAGTATTGGGAACTCTAGGACGTTTCCGGCGTGAGAAGCTCACTGGCGTTCGCTCTCCCTCCTCCAACTTTGCTCACTGGCGTTCGCTCTCCCTCCTCCAACTTTGCTCACTGGCGTTCGCTCTCCCTCCTCCAACTTTGCTCACTGGCGTTCGCTCTCCCTCCTCCAAAGTGTCCTAGCGCCCGCAATACGGTTTAGGTAAATGCCTCTGAAAGTTTCAGGTCTGAATAGTGTCCTAGACTTCCCAATACTATTTAGGAAAATGCTTATTTCCAGACAGAACTGCCTGAGGTTCAGTGATCCCAACCCTGAATACAACTTACCGAATCAAGACTTACTTGCCGCGGTTTGAGCATATTCGAATAAATATCAAGATCTAAAGGAGTTCATTTCATTGCAGAAATAACTAAGTACCTGGTTGTACGTACGTAAAAATAACTTCAATCTACTTCACTACAGCTCGATAAAATCTGCGTTGGATCTTCAGAAATAAGATCTCGCCTTGGAAAACTCTTACCTGATACAATTCGTTGTTTAGTCAGTGGGCCATCAAATTGTGGAAAAACCAATTTGGTGATTGGCCTTCTTCTTCATCCGAATGGTTTGACTTTTCGTAATATCTAACTCTATCCTCGTCTGAAGCGGCCCGTGAAACTAAGGGTTGTCTCTTGTGACAAATAAAACTGGATATTTACTTAACTACTAACTACGAACCTCTTTCTATTATTATTATTTGTGAATAACATTTAATATAGGAAGTATAGGTACCTACGTAACCTTTTACATAATGGCCAGAAATCCTATCGACAGTCAGTAGGACAGTGACCTTTATTCATCTGTGCAGTGACGAAACGTCATCAAACAAGGTGCTAAGTTGACTTTTTCAGGTTAGTCAGGCAGGGCAGGCTACATGCTAAATAAATTCGGAAATGACGAAGTTGTAGAAACCGGCACAAAAATAGTCCGGGACCCGTCTCCCGAAAATACCGAAAAGGGTCGCTGTCACGTCGTAGTAAGGTTGAATTTAGTTTGGCCCACCGGGCCTTTTATTTTGTGAATACTGTAGCTATAAGTAGGTACGTTTCCTTACCTATCGATGTCTTTTGGAAGTCTGAAAAACGTTAGGCTTTTATTCTTAGAATTATTAAGGCATTCAAATGCGATGCAGTACTTCTTTGCCTTCATTTTAGTAAGTAACTACACGCGGGGTGCGCGGGGCTAGATAGAACGGCACGTGCAACCCGGGCGGCGCTCGGCAAGGCAACCCACTGAGTGGGGCCGTGCAGGCGAGGCCGCGGAGTGTCACACGCGTAGACAGAGAAAGGAATAGACGGAGTGCATGCGTACACCTTTGAGATGGAGATAGAGTTGGTTCTCAATAAGCATAAGGTTCAAAATCAGAGATTTTTCTGCCACACATCTGTCAAAACAAGGTGGTTGGATAAAAACGCATACGCGGGTAAGGGACAGGTGATCGTTATTGTTTCTCGCTTAGACAATAATGACTCGTATTGTGTCATCTCTTTCCTTTCTTTTTTTTCTGACGATGTGTCATCTCTATACTATACTCCCCCTACGGTCACACGCCTGCCTACGGCTCGGTTTTTAAACACCCACTCGTGTTTTAATACCCCTCATTATGCAACAGTTTCATAAACTACTATTCACAGAATACTAAGATAGACATTTAGCCACTTCTAGCCACAATTTTAAAAAGGTTTTTTTACAAAACTGGCCACTTTTTCATTTTATGATTGTCCTAATGGCAACACTGCGTGCCGGCCGGGTCGGGCGCCCGCCGTGTTCCGTCTGTCCGACTGTTCCGACTGTCGTCCGCACGGAACACAAAAAACCCGTGGAAGCCGCATGAGCCTCGATTAGTATCCTTTGTCGCCAACACTCACACTATCAAATCGTAAACACAAAGAAAACTTGATAATGATTGGTCATAGCAAATCACTAAAAATGAGTTTAAAAACCACTGCCAGTTAATGTATTTGAAGCCTTATATCTGACTGGTACTGTTCACTTTACATTGAACATGTTTGTTATTTACGACGTTCGGATACAAAACAGAAAAGATGCATCCTAATTTCTGTCATCGAGCGTCGAGTAGTGGAAGTATAGTTCGGTCTGAAGGAAGCCGCGAGTGAGTTTCGCATTATGAATAAATGTGGGTAACTCCGGACTCGAGGTATGGAACGATCCGAATCATGGGCAGGTACCAGATTCCTTCAAATTCTTATCGCTACCGGGAGTTATCGCCTCCGGAGACTCGTTCATTCACAACGCACGCGAGAGTATGATTGAGTAAAGGGATTGGATCTCGCTCTATTATGTTCCCTACCCCGTCACCCGAAGATAGCAAATCGGTCAGAATTGGATGCGATGCAAGGCGACCTTTTGGAATTGAAACACGTTCTCGTATGCATTTTGTTTTGTTGTGCCGCGCCGTCTCTTTCCGGCATTAAGATATGCCTAGATGTTGCGTGCGTAGTTGTACGATAATATGCTTTATTCCTCTCTAGATTAGGCGCTTCTTTTCTTACGAGAAAAGAGTAGAGCACAGGCAGGGTTGATTGGTGGCGGAGATCTACGGCGGCGGCTAGTTTTTGGGAATTTGGCAATTGTTTTACTTGTGTTTAGTTTACTAAACTCGGTCCGCCATTACGCAACTCCTATGCAATTTTGTCGTTCCCAAACAAATAAACAATGTATGTGCATGCGTGTGTAAATAAATGTGTAGAAATTACGAAGGGATTTCAATCAATACCTAGATCTAATATAAATATATTTATCTTAATATTTTAATTATAATATTTCCTTTCTTCCTTGCCTTCTAACATTTACTGCATTATAATGTACAATTATATCCAAAAGGTTTCAGTTTAAGATACGAGTAAGATGATTATTTGACTTTGACGAGGACCAGGAATCAAATGCTTCCGAAGATTCATCACGTGTCAAGAATGAAAATTTGTTAACGTATCACAGGAATCAAACGGATCCGAAGACTCATTAACAGGATTCGGATCGCGAGTAGGAGTGAGACTCAAGGAATCAGAACACGAGCCGGAGGCAAGATCACCCACGTCTAATTATGAAGTCGCGTTAAAGTTGTTTTTTGCGCGTAAAAAGGTTTTGCCTAACTTCAGGCGTGATGTTTAGCCACTCGACCTGAGAGGTGCGAATGTCATGATATCGATAAAAAATACGCTAGCAAAATATGTATAGTGATTTTACAAAGTAAAAGTAGGATATTATTATTACGTTACCAGTACTTGCGCTCCGTGATGAGTAGCCAAACTGTGTCACAAAAGGCGCGTTTGGCTATTCATAATGGAGTGTTGAGTCTGCCATTGATGTATGGGAGTGAATGTTGGGAAGAAGCAGGTCATTGAGGAGTAATTGTGGAGTAACTTTGAAAGATAGATTGAAGAATGAGGTTAAAAGGGAACGTTGCGGTTTGAAAGAAGATAAAGTGACTCCGATAGAGAAATGTTGCCGCACACCAGTGCCTCCAGATTCACTGTAATTACAGTAGATTTACTGTAATTTTAACTTCTTTACTGTATACTGTAATGATAAAATACAATGTAGGGATCTACTATATTTGTAGACAGTAACTCGCTTGATATACTATTTTTTCAAAAATAGTAGCAAACGTCAAGCAGAGTTAAAAGAATTTCAAGTTTTTACGGAGACCGATGTTCACAAAATACTACGTCCACCTCAAACGCGTTGTCGCTATCCAGTGTCGTAAACAGAATTATGGGACAATGGACGGATTTATGGATATTACGGATACTTCAAATCCATACTAAGCTATGGGTTTGACCTCTGGGCAACAGCTGCAAACAGAGACAAACCATTCAAATTACAAAAGCAGGCAATCCGAATCATAGCAGGTAAACCGAGAGATTGGCCTGCTCATGAACTTTTTCAGAAGTATAGAATACTCAGACTGCCGAGTTTATACATACTGCAGGTGGGTAGGTACGTCAGAAGCAACTTGACCATGTTTGCCAAAATCTCTGACCGCCATAATGTGAACACACGACAGAGAGATAAACTTGATTTGCCAAAGCGACGACTTGCAAGATCTGATAGATTCCTAAACGTTATGGGTCCTAAAATATACAATTCAATCCCAACAGTAATCAAACAGGCAGATAGTGATGCAATATTCCTGCAAAAACTTAAAGCCCAGCTTACGATGGAAGCCTACTATAGTATTGATGACTTCTTTCGGACGTGACTCACTCGATCAGACTATTTATTACTATGAAATTTATTAAATACCATATTAACATGAAATTAATCAAATTAAAATGTGTTTAGAATCTATTCACATCATACATACATAGGTAAATTATAGTTTGTAATATACAATTTACTTAAGCACTTTTAAATAAGTACACATATTTAAATACAAAATGACATGTAAAATAATAATTTATGAATAAATAAATACAATACAATACAATTTTGTTTTTATTTCCTAAGGCGTTATATTCCTATTCCTTAATTCACCTAAAGTTACAAAATTGTACTATTACAACTTTCTGGTCGGGGATCGAACTTGTGTGGTATCAGTTCACTGTATTCCCGCTGAGCTAGATAGCTAGTTAACGATCCTTCGAAATATTCGTACGGTATCGGCCTAATACCTGCTAACTGCGGCGGACTCAAACTGGTTATTGATGCTTTGTCAATTCGGGTCATTATTGGGATTACTTTTCCCCGGTCCCCGGTATCTCATCTAGCTACCTGCCTACCTATTACATGATTGTAGGAAATAAATAGCAATGATTTGCAACTTGTTAACGCGGATTGCTTTTACATATTTTTTTTTGTGATTTACTCGCTGCCTCGGAGTGATAGCCGCGATGATGGGCTAGTACCCCGTTGCGTAAATCCGTGGGCTGTGCGTAATAAATGATGCTTGCTGAATACTTGGAGATTGCTGTTTGATATAAAAAAAATATATAAAAATCATTTATTGAACAAAAAAAAAAAGGTGTAAACAGTAGTTTGACCCTGGTCCCCACACTAGGATACCCTGTGTTGTGGGAATCAGTTTCTTCCGTTTAGGGCAAGTTATTAAATAGTACACGTTATCAACTATTAACAAAAAAAAAGTAATTACTGTGTGTAGTTATAAAATATCTTTCATCGATCTCATATTGACATTATATCGACTATTATCCAACTGTGATGTTATACGGTATAATTAATTAAACAGTTATCAACTTAAATTACAATCCTATTACCTAATATTTATTCCAAAACCCAGGTTCTACATCAACCCAACCCAACCTACTCATAAAGCGCAAAACACGAGCAGCACAGCACAGTACCCACCTACCCTCCGTTTCCGATAAGAAATCTTATTATGTATACTTGTTATCTTATTTAGATTCTGACGGACAGTTCCTAATTTATTTTATGGCCTACCTATCATTTACCTATTCAATAAAATGCTTCTACCTTAATATGCATGTTTTATTTCTACTCTCTTCCTTGTACTTACATATCTTGTTTCTTTTTAACCTGCAAACTTAAAAAAAAATTAACTTAACACTGATGTTTCTTTTTAAACTATAAACTAAAAAAAAAGCTTAACACTGATAACTTTCACTGCTTTTTTTTGTTTGGTGTCCGGCAGGCGGACAAACCCTCTTTTCTGGCCTCCGTTCCGTTTTTTCCCGGTCCGTTTTTTTTTATCCCGTCAAATGCAATTTCCCAACTTCTTTGGTTGCACTTGGTTCCGCCGGCTTCCGGTCGCTTCGTCTCCGGTCCCGGTCCTCCGGTCAGTGTTGTGGTCTGTCGAGATCCCCCCATTCCGTTTGCAAGACCCGACAGCTCCTCTCGGTCCGTCTCCATCAAGCAGAGTTGCAAGGGTTCCTCCAGGTTGTACAGCGCGGTCCCTCCGTCGTCAGAGTCAGGTATGGGTACCCCTGAAATACCTGCAGGTGGCGCCGGTTGGCATTGTACAGGTGTGCTCGTGGCGCGAGGGGGTGGCATCGTGGGCTTGTTCCTCTCCGGCTGGTCCGGTGGCCGCTGGTCCACTATGTGCGACGGTGTGATCTCCCAGTCAGCATCCGATTCTGTTATGTCAATGACTTCGGGTAACACTGCAGGTGGATCTCCTCGTTTTTGTCTTGCGGGGTTTGCTCGAGGCCCGAGAGGGCGGCATCGGAAGTCTGAATATTTCCTTTCCCGTGCCGGCGAAGGTGAGGCGAAGACTTCCTCTTGCAATATTTCCATGAGTATGACAGTCTTTGGAGCCCTTTATCAACTATACTCTATAGAAAACTAGAAAATCTGAGGGTACTTTTGACTCCCCTTCTTGCTTATGTTCTACGAGGGATGTATTCTCGTTCGTTGTTCGAGAGAGTTATTCTCGTTCGGTTTCGGTATTCCGGTATTCGTTTTTTTTCTTTTATCAATTATTATTCTTTCTTAGCATAGTATGAAGTCATATTTCTAAGCAAGTCACTGTTTTCATATAGAGCAGATTGTAAACCTTTCTTGTCAATGTTACAAATTCGGCAACACTTGTTAGCTGAAAAACTTTCAGTAAACCCGAGGATAGAATTCAGGCCTAAATTATCGCCAGTTATGGCAACCACCTTAAATTTTACGGTTCCTTTAAAGAAATTTTCTTCTATAAAAATTCCAGTGTTTTGCAAGTAATTCAATTCCTCAATAACAGGGTCAAAAATAGCTTTGTTTCCATATTTAGCTTTGTCAGCAGAATGACAAATAGCTATCATCAAAATGTTATTCAACAATGAAAACAAATGTGGTGGGAATGCTGGCAGCGAAACATAAACACCACCAAGCTTATGCACCCCAGCGTGGCTCCCTAAAGGATTTCCAATTTCAAAATCATCGTAGTATACTATTAAAGGCATAATAATATGTGACGTTTGCGGTGTACACAATGCCAGCCATACAGATCCCTGCATTACATTTTCTAGACACATTGGCCTCGTCGGATTTTCTTCTTGATGCGCAAATATCTTCTCCCCCGCGAAAACAACCAGAATCATATTTTTCTTACCGTCACAAATCGCCAACGTGTCCGCAATTTTTTGCCGAAGAAATTTATCCTTTGTGGTTCTTAACTTCTGCCGAGCAGCTTTGTGGATTTTCTAGGCTGAAGCTTCCAGGACGTCGAGGCCCCCGGATTTGTCGGGAAACAGTGCTTCGTAGTCATACGTCAGGAGCCGCCACCCGTCACTGGACTTGAGAATAGGGTACTTATTAAAGTACTCCTGTAAGGTCCCTTCCTCGAAGTACAAGTAACGGAGGCGGGCTCGCACTGTTTCCCGCCAGAGGGTGCTGACCTCATGCCACGGACCAGCTGATGGATGCGACAGCTGCTCCAACGCCGACGCTACGTCCTCCGCGTCACCTGCACAGAAAAATTAAACGGAGAATAATAATTCGTACAATAATTATGGTTTAGATTCAGATATTTTAAAATATTAGAGCTTGAGCTAATTCGCATATTAATTTCACTATCTAAAAAGGGAGTTACCTGCTGTAAGTCCAGTTAGGTCAATGCCGGGGTGTGAAGGGCTGTCTAGACTGGTAGTACTCGACTTGGAGCGGGAGCGTGATTTGGGCTTTTCCAGAAGCCCCAATGAAACCAAATGCTGCCGTCGAGCCCTTCTGGCGGTGACCAACCAGCCAGAGGTGTTGCGCTTAGTCTGGTAAGCATCAGCTGGCAGGTACGGCGCGTAGTATAGCGGTGGTGATTCTTTTTTGAATAATCTGCCGATGTCATATGACAGAGCGCACAGCTGGGAGTCAGTCTGCAGCACCGGGTTCTCAGCAGTTATGAGTTTTTCCATAAGCAACTTGCACAGTCGCCCACGGACGTCAGATGGTAAGGCGCCTGTTTTCTGACCAATATCTATTATTTGCCTTCCTTCGACCGACGATTTCAATATGGTACACGCCTGAAATACAAAATAGTAATTATAGTATTACCATCTAAATATGTAAGAGGTAAAATAACAAATTTACACATTTACACTAAATGCAGATAAACAAGTTAAATTTATAACACCCATCTGTTTATGTTAGGGGTCAAAAGTATTCAATAGTAATGTAAACTTCTCCACAAATAAGTAGTAAACAGGCAATAACTTACTATATTGTTCACGGTGGACTCATCATACACAATTTCACCCACTGACGAGTCTTGTGGTATGTACGAGTACATTAGTAGATCACCGGCCTAAAACAAAAAAAGTATTTAATTTGAGGTTGACACAGTATAACAAATGTGCAATTAAAAAGGTATGTTAATGATAAAAGGTATAAATGTATGTTTAAGTATGTATTATGAACAACTTTTGCTTTTAGGCCAACCCTGAAGTGATAACGCATATTCTGTGAAAATTCCATGGCTACCAATTATGGTTCAAGAGACAGTTCCTTACTGAATGTTCATGGTCCGGTGGTAGCCGAAACGAAAACCAATGTAAAGTATGTTTCAAAGCATATGAACTGACATTGAACTTCTTCTTTTCCGTGATCCAAGAGAGTGACCCTTCATTTACATTAAAGGAATGTGAAGCATTTTTTAAAAGTATTTTGAGAAACTCAAAGAGTCGTAATGATGCAAAGGGTATAAGAACATCATCATCAAGAGTAAGGTCAAAGGGACAGGGAAAGGGCAAAACATCTAAATTTACTGTCAACACGACTGATGATTTACAGAAATCTTCCTCTTCAGCGTTGGATACAAACAACACAGTGGCTCAATCTAACGATGAAGGTACTGCAGGAATTTTAGAAGAGAATCCCGGTCCAAGTAAATAATAATAACTTAACTCTCTTGATCAAGTTTTCAGTTGTATCTGATAAATGAAAAAAAATGATTTTTTCAATTGCTATTAAGATTCCTTTTTAAGTTAAGATTTCCTTTTTAAGTCGACATTTCAAACTAGGGAGTTCAAGTACAACCCGTATATATGAGAGGTGTATTAGACATTTTACAGTTCCTAATTTTCGTTGTTTTTACAATTTGTGTCTTTTTAAAATTTGTGGGTTTTACTTACGGTGTACCTTCGGTATCTAGTTTTGTCTGTAAGTAAGAAAATCTCACTGCTGGCCTATTACACATTTCAGTCGTAATTGATACATTTCAAACTAGGGAGTTCAATTACAACCCGTATATGAGAGGTGTATTAGACATTTTATAGTTCCTAATTTTCGGTGTTTTTACAATTTGTGTCTTTTTAAAATTTGTGGGTTATACTTATGGTGTACCTTTGGTATCTAGTTTTGTCTGTAAGTAAGAAAATCTCACTGCTGGCCTATTACACATTTCAGTCGTAATTTATCATTATAATTTATAATTACTTATAATAATTTATCATTAATTGTTTTTTTTTTACAATGGGAAGCTGTGTGATTTTCTTCCTAAGCAGATTGCGATTCCATTAGGTATCGTAAAGAAGTACCTACAAAGTTTTTTTCTTTTTCGTTAATTTTAATTACATGTCTAAAATTGTTATAACTCATTTACTTAACCGGGTAATTTGTGTTGCTTTTGTTAATTTAATTGTCTTATTTCTTACTTATCCATTTATTTATGACTGATATCATTATTTAGTATTTAGGTTGATTATTTCACGTTAATCAAGTCAATCAACACCGACCAATCAGTGAATGCGCGACGCAAGCGCTAATTGGTCGGTAGTGTTTGAGTTGGTTGATTTAGCAATAACGCAATATCTTTCAAATCTTAGACACATTGTGATCTTTGTCGTGTGATATCGGTAAAACTGAAGCGACACGAATACATGATACATATTAATATTGTGAAAATGCTGTCATGAAAGGAGTTGATTATTTTGAGAATTTGAAGTTCGTTTTTTTAAATTATACCATGGAAAAAATTATTAAGCAACTTGATTAATCTATCTAGAAGTATTTTATTAAGTTCCTTATGTTATGAAATTATTCATCTCAAACCCAAAAAAATATTATTTTATATCCCTACAGAAAAGTCAACAATTAAGCAGTAGAACCAACAGGTAGTTACAAAATTATATAATACGTCTAAATTAAGTTAATATAGTGTCGAAATAATAATCACAAAATTATAAATATTACAATTTACTTTATTGCCAAAAAGTATGAAGCAGTGGAACAAAATATATATATATATGATTCAAAATCAATAGATACTAGTTTGCATTTTATAAAATCAAGGGCGTTAATATGCATGGTTTTCTTTATTGACTTGAGGTCACATTTATATATATTCAAATAGGATGATTTAATTGGATAATATATAAATGCATCTTCGAGAGCCTCTATACGACAGCCATAAATGAGAATGCCACTTGATGAGCTTGAAAGACTGGATTTCAATAACATGTCCTAAATTGCTCAAAAACCATTTATCTTTCGGTCGTGATGACAAAATATAACTTTCTAGATGCAGTTCTGCAATATTGCCGTGTACACTTTTATACTCTTTAAGAAATGGGATTTTTTTGTTAGTTTTGTTACTACAGTCAAGATCAACATAACTCATTTCGCTTATTCTTCTGGCAACCTGCTCCAGTGGCTTGTTGCCCTGTCTAATCAGTTTTTTAAGAGTGTGTAATGATTCAGTGGTTCCTAACCTGGGGGTAATTACCCCCGCAGGGGTAAAACGAGAATTCGAGGGGGGTAACACGGGATGGTACGAAAAAGTATTTAAATAATAAACAAAATAATAGTACGGTAGCACGGCCGCACGGCGCTCTCATCAGTGCGGCTGACGGCGGGCGGCGACGGGCCGACGGCGGGTGAGCGGCGGTGTGGGAGGGGTGAAGCACCGGCGACGCGCGGCGACCGTTTTATTCCGTTGCCTAAGCTTAGGAAGAACACGCATTTTATTTGTTCCACCGCGCATCGCATCGCAGAAATCGTATTTTTGGATTGTTTAAATGTAAAGGTAAGCAGCGTTTGTTAATATCGTCACGTTAATATTGTATTGTTAATATTGTCACGAGTGATTTGTTTACGTAGGTATGTATTTGTTGACTTTTATTTTAGGTACCTACAGGTGTTTTTGACATGGCTTCTACTTCATCTGGCAAAAAGCGTACTTACAAAGAGGCATTTCTACAATGGGGTTTCACAAGTATCGTAGACAAAAATATAGAAAAGCCTCAGTGTGTCTTATGTAATAAAGTGCTTAATCCAGAAAGCATGAAACCGAGTAAATTAAAAGAACATTTTGCAAAAGTTCACAAGGATTTCGCAGATAAAAATATAGATTTTTTTAAGAAAAAGGAGAAGATTCTGAAGTCTTCACGATTGGATTCTACAGGTGATATGCAAAAAGCAAATGAATCGTGTCTTCAAGCTTCATACAAAATTGCTTATCGCATTGCGCGTAATAAAAAACCACACACTATAGGAGAGGACCTCATCAAACCTTGCTTGGTAGATGCAGTAACACTTGTTATTGGTGAGCAACATGTACCTAAGATTAAACAAATCTCACTCTCAAACACTACTGTTCAAAGTCGCATTTGTGAAATGAGTGCCGATATTCTAGCAACCGTTATTTCTGAAATGAAGGAAAGTCCTATGTTTGCTCTGCAGTTGGACGAGTCCACAGATGTTGCTTCGTGTTCACAATTATTGGTATTTACAAGATACATTAAAGATGATGATTTGAAGGAGGAATATTTCGTCGGCTTAGTGCAAGAAGTCATTAAGTGCCAAAAATCACTAACTGCGTTAAGGGTACCAGCGTGTTCGTCTTGACAAGACCTACATTTTGGTAATAGACACTTTTAATGTAGCTCTCATCAGTTACCAGCTATTCGCAGGCAAAGTTTTGCATAAAGTCATTAATTGCACCTTTTCTTCCTCGAAAGTCACTTACTTGCATTAGTACCTTTTTGTCTAAAGTATTTTAATGTATGAAGGTTTTTTAATTTTGCTTAAAGTCATCTATATAACATAATGACTTTTGATAGTGCGCATTACTCACAAAAACTAAGTTTGATATTTGGCAAAAGTCATTATGTGAAATTAATGACTTTTGAAAATACACAAGTTAACTAAGCATGTATTTACCTCTTTTAGCTTAAATTCATCAGGTGCACATAATGATTTCTGCCCAACTTTATGTTTTTAGAAACAGTCATCAGGCAACAATAATGACTTCTATCAAACCATGATTATGTCAAAATTATCATTGAAGAACTTTAGTTATTGCTGCTAAACTAAAGGTGAGTTGATTGTCAGAATTTTATTGTGCTAAAATTAATTAGGTACTGTTAGGTAGGTAATAAACGACTTAGATTTTGTCAGGTTTTGGTTATTTTGTTGTAAAGAATACGGGAGCTGCGGGGTGGAGGCGGGGAGGCGGGCGCATATCGGTTGAATTTTCTCTCCCTCCTCATCGCTGTCACTTCGTCGTGGTTGCGTCCGTGAAAGCACGTAAATAATGAGTTCGGACAAAAGTTAATGATTTCTTGCAAAATGTCTCGGAAAAATTGTGGTTTTAAGCCGGGACGCGGTTTCAAGATGTTGGAACATCTTGAAAATAAAGAAAATAGGTCTCGAGTACCTATAGTGGATACGGTAAGTGTTAGCAATCTATTATTTAGCGAGTTGGGAGATTGAGACCAATTTTGAAGCGAACACGAACTAAAACTGTCGTTGTGTACGAGTATGTACTGTGAACTACTTAACTATTATTTTATGATATGAACTACTTATTTGAAAAGTGAGTTCGAAACTGAAATCTATGGCTACCGGATAAGAGCTGTCGGTGTTAAGGTTGTCAATTAGTTTGTACGTGTACGTATCAGAATTGGTCGCAATCACTCTACTTGTGCCTCTGCCATCCCAATTGATTTTCTGCTATTGTACCTATATTGCGAGTAGTAGTGGTTTGATTTTCTATTTGAAGTTTTTTAATGATCCAAAGGACAGTGGGCAAACATAACCTTCTTTTTTTTAACAATTCTATTGTTTTATTTATTGCAGCCTAAATCTGGAGATTATTTTGAGAAAAACCCAAGCACACCAACTCAAAGTACTTCGATAACTAACGGTGACAAGTCCAATGTATGTAATGTACTTTTTGTATATGTCAACATAAATTTTATTAACCTTCTATTATATTTGCCATTAATCATAAATAACCTTTTCTATTTTAGTCTTCAACTGAGTTTATTGAGGGCACACCATCTCCTGTGACGTACACTGTGACATACACCGGAAATAGAAGACTACGAACAAATTCTAACGTAGCCGAATCAGATGCCCGAAGAAATGTGGTGTGTCCAGACAATGTCAATAGACCAGAACATAATGTCAATGTGCAGTCCAATAAGGTAATACTCTTCATTAATAATAATGAATTACTCCATTTTTAGGGTTTCGTATCTCAGAAAGAGAGAAACCCTTATAGGATCACTCGTGCGTCTGTCCGTCCGTCCGTTCGTCCATCACAGGCAATTTACTCAGAACATATTCGACTAATGATGAAGTTGAAAATTGGTACACAAATCAATATCTGTGACCCAAAGATAGAGGTGCAATGTAAATATAAAAATATGGATTATGGTTGCCAAATGAAAAAAAAAACAATATGCCATGCGACATTTGAAATAAAAGCGCATAGTGTGAGGATTATAAACGTATTTTGAAAATAATTTTAAGACTAATTTTGAAAAAATTGTGCTCAATATTATGACCGATTCGCATGTCATCAAAACCTCTAGGGTACTTATCGATTTCCTAAAATCTGAATTTTGGTATGCAAGCACATATTTGCACCCATACCCATATCCCATAAACACTCAGAAATCCACAATTTTCATCCCCTAACCCCCCTTAATCTGAGGTGCAAAGTTTGAAGGAAAAATTTAATTTTAGGGTTATTTTTGTTGGTGTTTGTTAGTCCTATTATTGTTTTACGAAACCCTCTCAACGCGAGTCCAACTCGCACTTGGCAGCTTATTTTTTAATTATCAGATGTAAGCTTGTAAGTTACATCAATTTGGGTATTTCAGGTGCTGAGCGATATCTTCGCATTTCAAAATGTAAGTCCATCACTGACATCCCTGCAGCCACTCAACGATGCAGCTACAGCAGCTAATGTGCAAGTCAACAGCCCATCACTAACATCCCTGCTGCCACTGTACGATACATCTATAGCAGCTAATGTCCAAATCAACAGCCCATCACTGACATCCCTGCTGCCACTGTACGATACATCTATAGCAGCTAATGTCCAAATCAACAGCCCATCACTGACATCCCTGCAGCCACTCAACGATGCAGCTACAGCAGCTAATGTGCAAGTCAACAGCCCATCACTAACATCCCTGCTGCCACTGTACGATACATCTATAGCAGCTAATGTCCAAATCAACAGCCCATCACTAACATCCCTGCTGCCACTGTACGATACATCTATAGCAGCTAATGTCCAAATCAACAGCCCATCACTGACATCCCTGCAGCCACTCAACGATGCAGCTATAGCAGCTAATGTGCAAGTCCCATCACTAACATCCCTGCAGCCACTCAACGATGCAGCTACAGCAGCTAATGTGCAAGTGATCAGCCCATTCCCTCCTCTGGTACTAATCAATGAAACAGATTCATTTATGACTCTAGAGATATTCGATGAATCACCGATTCACCGTTGTGAAAACAATCTCAGCCTCAGCCCATCACTGATACCGCAGGAAGTATTCAATGATACAGTTACAACAACAAGTGCGGAAAGCGACAGCACTTTACTGATACCCCGCCAATCATTCAATGATATGGCTACAACAGCAAGTAAAGATCGCAGCTCACCAATGAGACCATTTGAATTACACACTGAACCAGGTACATCAGGCAGTGGTCAGACCGGGCGTGTCAGACCATTAGTGATACCACAACAACAACCGAATAGAACAGATAGTGATGACTCCGACGCCGACCCGAATTGGGTAAATCATGTAGACAGACCTGCCGCAAACATAGATATTGAAAGTAGTATTGACAGCGACACACAGGTGGTTGAAAAGCCGATTTCAAAAAAAAAAAAAACAGCTAGATGGCACAAACAAAATAAGGAGACTTATGACAGAAATTTGCAAAAAGCTAATCGTTCTATGTGCTTACCATACAAAAACTAACAAATTTTGTTATGCAAGTCTTTGCCCACTACTACTCGCGGCGAAGACGTATTTCAAACGCTAAAAGAGTTCATTGAGGAAAATGGCCTGGACTGGTTAAAGCTGGTTGGTTCTTGTACAGACGGGGCGCCTTCCATGATGGGCATCCGTTCTGGTTTTCAAGCACTCGTGAAACAAGTTGCTCCTCAAGTGTTTAGCTATCATTGCTTGATACACCGTTACGCTTTGGCTGTGAAAACGCTTCCACCAGATTTGCTAAACACGTTGAGTGACATAGTAAAAATTGTAAATCATATTCGGGGCAGCGCTACGAACTCAAGATTATTCAAAGTTTTGTGCGATGAAGTTGGTGCTACATTTAATGCTCTTTTGTACCATACAGAGGTACGTTGGTTATCAAAAGGCAAAGTTCTAAATAGGGTTTACGAATTACGAGAAGAAATTGGATTATTTTTTGAAAATCAGAGAACACAAAACAAAAAAGAATATTATGCAAAAATTAAAGACAAAACATTTGTTCTAAAGATGGCTTACCTTGCTGATTTTTTCACTGAAATTAATAGTCTGAATATTTCACTGCAAGGAAATGAAACGAATATTTTGACGTTGCAGGATAAAATCGCAAGTTTTTTGCGCAAATTGGAACTTTACCAACGTAGAGTCCAAGCTGGCGATGTGTCAATGTTTACACAACTAAGTGAGCAATTAGTGAACAATAAACAAGAGAAAATCACGTTTGAAAATTCCGTGGTTCAACATTTAACTGCTGTGATAGACTCACTGAACCAATATTTTCCGAACATGGATAGTCGTGAGTCCTACTCCTGGATTTTAAGACCATTTTCTACTTGCGTCGATATTTTCAAGGACGAAGATGTGTCGGCGAAAGTAGAGTTTCTTGGACTACGGGAGGATAATTCATTAAAAGTTGATTTCCAAAATTATAAACTCAGCACATTTTGGCGAAAAGCAGCTGCAGAATACCCTATTATAGCTGACAGAGCTTTAAAAATGTTGATTCCATTTGCTACCACTTACAGATGTGAAACTGGTTTCTCAACTCTTGTTACATTAAAAACAAAAGCCAGAAACCGTCTGAATGTGGAGCATGACATGAGATGCGCATTGAGTGAAACCGAACCTAATATTGTTAAACTTGCGAATGCAAAGCAATTTCAACCTTCACACTAGTTAAGTAAGAGATTTATATTATATATCACTAGTTACCTAAACGTGCAATTTCTTAAATAATAAACATATTTTTGTTCGAGTTTGTGTGGTTTTAATTATTTTAAATTAGGTAGGGGTAAACTCAATTCCCATACTAGTTTACAGGGGTAGGGACATTGAAAAGGTTAGGAATCACTGAATCTATTCTCAAACGGATAGGCACAGAACTGTTGAAGCACACCATATTTTTTTATCTCATCTATAACGTGTGTCAAATTTTCACATTACTCGTTATGTAATCTTTCCCATAGATTATTTTGAATTTTAGGACAAAAATGTCAAGCAATTCCCTCGCTAATTCCAAGAAATGAAAATGGTTCTCATTTGAACAAATAGTAATTGCACAAAAAAGGCACAGAAAATGCTGGAATACTGCAGGTTTTAAGGTTTTTTCTACATTAATAAAACTTAAGTAGTACAAAAAAGTACGAAACTCAGACCCTTTCCAATGGCACAAATCACTCAAACCTCTAACAGACCTGTGGATTTCCAACAACAAGTTGGACCAACTTATTATCTTAATTACTATTGTGGAAAAACACATATTTTTGCAGTTTTCTGCTGCAGCGACGGACGTAATAGCCATGTTGCAGTGTGAGCTGTTATAAACTTTATTACAATATGGTTGTGTTCGCCGGCCCACCTGGCCTTAACAAGCAGTAAGCTGCATCCTCTACAGGGCGCATTTCTCAACCGATTCGCGTGAAATTTTGTGAGTAGGTTGAACAATTAAATATTTTTTTTGTCGTTATTCATTATATATATCAAACGAGTTGGTTTCTTCTGTTGGACAATGATGATATGTCTCAACGTTCTCCTAAAGGAGAACTTAGACATTGATACATGGTCAGCACCAGGATTTGGGCCTGCATCTCCTGCGTGAGAAATAAGCGTGAGCGCGAGGCATGACCATGGAGCTCATGTGTTAACGTATAACGCATTATCTAATAGCTCTCATAATTTCATAATTTTGCATTTCATAATTGCACATAATTAATTGAAAAAACAAAAAAGTACATAAAAATAGTCTACAAAGGTGAATTATAATATCAAGAGACTTGATTTATTTTTAACATGTGAATTCCTATTCATCTAAAGTAAGAAGCTGAGTTTGAGCTGGTTTTTAAGTTTCGCTCCCGGGGTGCCTAACCTTAAGATGTTGTAATAAGGTATTAATAATACTGAGGCCGGGGCGCATGTGACCTTGCGGAATTGCGCGCGCGGAAGAGAGAGAGATATGGAGCTCGCTGTATGGAGGGTGTCTGTCTACGGAAGTGAGAGGGTTTTTTTTTAAAAGAAGGGGGAGAATGTAGTTATACATATATAAAACGATGAATGTAAAATTAATTAGATAAAGGGACTGATGAATTACCTAGAAATGAAAATGTTTATTCGTTCTTAAGATTTTATTGTGCTGGGCTAGATTGCTGAGTGACCGACAGGTATTGAAGATATAAACCTATAATGAATGATATACAATTCTGCTGGTTGTTATACTGATGTTTTAGTGGCAAGTGAAATAATGAAATGTTTCTGTTACATATTGTTTATGCACTGATGTTGTGTATTTAATGATTGTTGGCTTTTCACTGTCTACGTTTTGCCGTAATATAGGACGGAAGTGGCTAAGCTTGTTTGTTGTGTTCGAGTACCTACATAGGTACTTGCATCCGAGAGATACTTAATTTTGTTTATATAAAATCTGTTACACAGCATAACTTGTTGCAAGGCAAGAACTTAGTAAAATTATTCTTATTAAAAAAAGGAAGAGATGTAGTGTAATAGTGTTTGGCATTTGCTCTAGGTAGTCTATGGTATTCGCTCTCTGGCAGCACTGCTGTCAACTGAGTTAGTCTGTGAACGAACCGCCATGTGGTGACATGGTGTCTTGTAGAATGGTATTAATTTGTATCTAAGAATAAACCGTAATGATCACAACGAGAGATACAGAGTTTGAATTCTACAGGTATAACCTTGAAAGGGTTAGGATATTTCCTGGCTTCCCTTATTATTTCATCCCAGTCAGCGGGAACTTCAGGAGAGCATCTGTTTTTTTTTTGTTTCTAATCAGGGCAAAATCTGTATCATTGGGAAGATAAGAGTGACCTCTTACTGGGAATACATGTGTTACTGTTTTAAAAAAAATCAGCACGTGCACCAAAAAATATTGGAAATAAACCATTACATGGTTTTTGTTTTGGCCTCCACAACCATCACTGAGAAACACAAGATTATCTGAGGTTATCTCTCTGTTGTTTAAATAGTGAAGTAGCAAAGATGTTACATCACAGGCTCCGTTTTTACCAGTCATTTCTGTGTAGCAATATATTGAAACTGCATCATTTGCCAAGTCATGTATTCCAAACACGTAATACCACATTTGGCGTGAGTAAAACACATCCCCAGTTTTTATGTGAGGCAGTGGCAGATTTTGCATATAATCAAATGATAGCACCATACATTCACCCTTCTGTGCCTTTTCTATAAAGGCATTTTTCAGGTCACGGAATTTTTTGGCTTTATGTAAATGTAATGTTTTTTGGAAAATAAGTTCATCTTTCTCAGTATCAGTAGCACACATGATTTTTAACTTGAGTTCATCACATATACTGCACGTGTCTGATCTCGGGAGTCCAAATTTAATATTGAATTCTTTCTTATATACAGTGTAATACACCATGTAAGAAATATTGATTCTCACTTCATGTAAGAATAATCCGTGCATTTTATTTACAGACAATTCCTCAGGCAAATACATGACGTTGGGGTTGTCACGTAAAGAGTAATGTGACTGTCTGACTTTAAAACTTTTAATATGTAGTTTTATCAAGTGGATCAGCTCTATTGGAACTTTATGAGGTCTTGTGTCATGTTTGCCTCGTCCATCTATGGGTATTGTACCAGAACTAACCTTTGATTGGATTGTTCGCAATCGGCCTCTTGTAATGACATGTAAACTTGCAAAGGCTTTGGCACATACAGGTACCTCTTGATGACTCGGTGACCCTTGGACTCTCACTTTGTAATGATAAGCCACTTCGTGTTGAAATGAATCATCACCTGTTCTTTTCAAGGTCTTCGCTGTTGGATATTTTGGTAAGATATTAGCCCAGACAAGTGTGCGTCTTGCTGATTTTTAGTGTCGTACCCAAGGAAATCTTGTAGTATTTTTACACGCTGTTGTTCAGATATATTAGTGAAGCACTTCAGTCGTGTGCAACTGTAACAAAAAATATATTTATGAAGGGATTTCCACGACAAAGTATGCAGGATTCCCATGCCATAGTATGCATTGATAACTTTGGTTAAGTAATAACAATGGCTAGATTACATGGATAAAAGTATATCTATAGACTTTTACCTGCAGTCTGGTCCTAATATTACTCCACTCTTTGCTTTTCCAACATGATTAATGTGGGGATCTCCTGCCACCTTTCGTTTTTTAATCGTTTCTCTCTTTGGTATGCTTTTTTCCTCTTAGTCGTCCACTGTACACTACACTTATCGTCTCTTTGCACTTTTTCCATATTCAGAAAACCGAAATTTGTATTATTGGAGTAGCAAGAAACTGAGAAAATGAGAAAACCATGTTCAGGATCCTGGTAAAATGCAAATGTCATCATGACATTGGCACTACTTCCAAAAAAAAAAAAAACTTTTTTAATGTATTTTTGTAAGAAGCGCCTTTGTCAAAATGACTTTGGTTCTTTTTACTCGGATCAACAGGACATGGGTTACTTTTCCGTACATCCATACAACAGTTTTGACAGAATATCTGTTGACTAGGGCCTTTCTTCAGTAATCGTCTAAAGCCAATGAAAAGCTCTGGTTCAAAGCTAACCATAGACATCAAAATATCATTTTCGTTTTTTTCTGACATGGGATGTTTTTCCAAAAGACCCTTCTTATCGCGATAATGGACGTTAACCGTAGGTGTAGCCACGACTTAACGCGATAATTTGACAAAAACAAAACTCTATCTATCTGTATTACAGTCGTTTTTGTAACGTTTCTGGTTCAGGAGACAGATCTAGATAAAAAGGCGCTAAATACGGTAAAATCTATGTTGAACACTGCTTAAACTACGTTAACCGTAAATACATAGGTAAAAGGCGATGTGAAGCCCTTAACGCCATAATTGTATCGCAATTATTTCACACTGTGCATAACAAAAAACACATTAACTGACTTTACTACACAATAAAGGAGTTAAGATACTTTCGCGATACTTATGTTAAGGTTGAATTATCTAGATCACGATGTTATTCTACGCTAAAAAGCCATTATACTTAAATACTAGACTTAACGGACGTTAAATACTCTTAACGTCTTTATAGCGTAGGATGACTTGAATAAAATATAATAATTTACTTTTCGCAAAAGCCCTATTGGCCTTTAAATACTCCAAGGAATTAAACTTTGCACCCGAATCCTTAGCTATAGGGACGCTAAGTAACAATACCAAGCTAAAAAGCCATAATCTGCTCTCGCGTCGCGGACCCACCACCGCGCCGCCGCCGCACGGCCGGCACACGCGCCCCTCCGCGCCGCGGGCGCTAGTCTCTCTTACGCCGTGATTCCGTGTGGACGCGCGTCGATAGACAGAAAGACTCCCGCCAAATTGTCGTGATGGCTGGGGTTCCTGGGCGGTAAGTATCCTTAAAATAATGTGTCACCTTTTGTCATGCACCTATTGATTTCTAAAACCTTTTATGTAAGTTGCAAAGTATATGAGTTGGATGCAATATTTTTCTGAAGGAGACGGAAGGTGGCCATGGGAACTCGGTAATAGAACAACGCAAACTCATCTTGTTTGGGCTCGTTTGATTCGTCTTGACAAATACCTTGCTTCTAGATTAGTTATCTATTCATAGCGTCTTATATACTATTAGGGAAATAATAATATATAACATGTTCCTTACAGGGGATCGATGACTTCTCAACGAGCCAAAAAGATGCTTAGTATGGTAGCAGCTGACAACGCTGCCGTAAGCATAGGTCACCAGTCAGACTCAACCACAAATAATAAGGAGAATAAGGAAGCAGACCCAAATTTAGAAGAAAGTATAAATAGACTGTGCGCACGGCCATACTCCATGACTTTGCCCGTGTTTGAAAACTTTTGTGAAACACAAAATACAATGTCTTCACATTATTTTCGTGATGTGAAGAGCCATTTAGTAAATCTTAATAAGACGTTTCCGAAACGTTCCAATGAAAATGTCACTGGTGACATTGGAGTGTCATCTTCCAAAACGCAACAGCATATCACTACTTCGCCTGTTTCATGTGGGCCGATGGACCTGACTTGTCATGAAGAATTTGCGTCAGAAAATTCTACACCTCAAGAACAACAAGTTAAACTTCATAACTTGGGCAGTTTGCTGGTTCCCGAAAAGGACAGACAGAGTGGCGATAATATGATGCCAGGACCAGCAATGGCAATCACTGCGTTAGAATCTTTTGACTTTGATTCTGACGATTCTGTTTTAGACAAAGATTCTGATTCAAGTCAAGATTCCGACGATGACCAACCAGTTGCGTCAATAAAACACATGCTGGCAACAAAATCTATGGTACCTGCTTCGTGCTCCTTACCCCAGCCACCATCTAAAACTACAAAAAAGAAAGTTCTCACCAAGAAAAAACATTCAACTAATTCCGACAGTAACAAACCAGCATCGTCTTCGACACAAACAAAATCCACCGAACCTGGTCTGCTCCTATCACACCAGCTACCACTTCAAGCTGTAAATGACAAGTATACTAACAAAACAAGACGTGTCACTATCGATTCCAGTGAAATAATATTCCAAGTACCCGAAAAAAATGCTCGTAAGCGAAGAAATAACTACGACTACCTAGAAAAAAATGATGAAAACGAATTAAACTGCACCAATACAAACGAAGAAATCAATAATGCTGAAAACAATCTAACCAAGAGACGCAGATATGGCACTAGTGTGGCTGAAAGAACTAAGGCGAAAAAAGAGAATAAGATAATGGAATATGCCGTGAAACCTGGATGTAACGATAAGTGTATAAAAAAATGTTTCACAAAATTCAATGAAGAAGACCGCGAAAACCTGAACAAAGATTTTTGGAACTTAACATGGGAACAAAGAAAACTGTATGTGATGTCGAGAGTTGCAACAGCAGTCCCCAAAAGAAAAACTATTACTAGCGAACCAAAAAGAAAACCAAAAAGAGATTTTTGGTTTCATGCAAGAAATAGAACTGCAGTCGTGGTATGTAAAATATTTTTTCTAACCACATTAGGGTACAATCAAAATAATGATAAAATTTTGCACTTTGATGACAACGACATACCATCAACTGGTATTTCACAAGACATGCGAGGCAAGCACCAGAAAATACCGCTGTTTGATCGCCAGATACTTACACGACATGTGGAATCATTCCAACCTGCATCACCACACTATAGACGGGAACATGCACCGTTAAGGCGATATCTCCCAAGTGATATTAATATCACCATGATGCACAAAGATTTTTGTGAAACTCATCCTTATCAAACTGTTTCGTATGAATTGTATAGAAAACATGTCAAAGATATGAATATATCGTTCACAAGGCTGGGTAATGAAGAGTGTGAGACATGTGAGGCTTATGATTTGCACAAAAAGCAGACTTCGCATGATATAACTGCTGCGTTGGTAGCAGAATGCAGCAATTGTGTAGATTACGCTAAACATGAGGACAAATACATCAAAGCAAGGCAGCTTTATTGTTATCACAAAACCATTCTGCAAGACAAGAATAAAATATATTTTACTGCAGACCTGGAAAAGGTGATCATGTTACCGAGGATGAATACATTCCAATCAGTTATATTTGCCCAGAGACTCGTGGCTTTTAAGCAAACCTTTGCGCCCGTGGGAACAATCACCAATGACAGCAAACCGCTAACTGTTTTATGGAATGATGCAATCTCGGGAAGAAAGCAAGAAGATATCATGAGTGCGTTTTATGCTTTCATAATTCGCAATCGTGATGTCCATAACATCAATATCTGGGTGGACAACTGCAGTGCACAGAACAAAAACTGGCTTTTGTTTGCACTGCTTGTCCACCTAGTAAATTCAGATCTGATCTGTACCAACAAGATCACGCTGTTTTATTTTGAATCCGGGCATACCTATATGAGCTCGGACCAAGTACATAAGCAAGTGGAACAAGCGATGAGAAAATTGGGTGAACTTTACGATTTTACAGATTTTATCGATGCTAGCATCGATAAACAATGGAAAAGTATCCGTTAAGGCAATGAGTCCAGAAAACTTTTTAAACGTGCCTAATCTCACCTCGGACAGGAGAATCCAAAAATCAAGTCCCAGAGCATACCTAAAAAACATGGTGCAGGTCTCATTCGTACGCAAAAGTTTCGGTTTGCAGTACAAAAATGAGTTTGATGACGAATTCACGTCATTACAATTTATGTATGATAAGTACCTAAAAAATCCAAGTGCTTTTACCATAACATTTCGCTCATCTCCGAAAGGGATCGATTCACAGAGAAAAGCTGGTATTATAAACAAATTGGGCGATATAATACCCCCACATAAACTGCTATTCTGGAAAAATTTACCAACTAGTGATGAATGATCACTACTTATAATTGACTGAATTTATTGAAAGACTGATGTGTAACTGCCATTTTTATTTAGATATTAAGATTAATAGTCAAGGTATTTTTGATAAAAATATTATATAGTATAGTATAATATAAGTAAATGACTGATAAGACTGAGTTTCTAGATACCTACCCATTAACACAGAATTAAAACATTGTTAGCTTAAAGCGTTTTTATGTAGTTATATCGAATAATGTGATAAACAAGTGAGAGATACATTTTAAGGCTATTGTGAGGAAAAAGTACTGATATGTTTTATTTCTATAACGCATAACATAAGTAGTTAATTTTATTTTGTCGTATGACTTAATTATAAGTACAGTTAATAATTTATAAATGTTTCAATAAAGTAGAAATACTTTAAACGTGTATCTGCCTAACTAAGTTTACTATAATTTGTTGTTTTGCTATGTTGTTTTGTATTTTTTGTAAGTCTAAAATGTCTAATTGTACGGACTTATGAGTCTTTAAACGTGTATCTGCCTAAGTTAACTATAATTTGTTGTTTTGCTATGATTTTTTGTATTTTTGTTATGTCTAAAATGTCGAATTATACGGACTTATGAGTCCTGGAGCTCTATTTTTGGATCGATCTTTTACAAACGAGCGCTCTTTTCTACTGCGTACCACGGTACGTGGCATGCGTTGTCGGCTTTTGTCGATGCTCAAATCTGCTCAATAGTGCTCAAAGTTGTTGAGCACCACTGAGCATCGACAAAAGCCGATAACGAGCGTTCGTTTGCAAAAGAGCAATTCAAAAATAGAGCTCCAGGGCTCAATTTGTATCATGTTATACTGAATTGTATAAACTTACTTTTTTAATAAACGAATAATTACTGCTTGACATTTATTTTCTTTTATTTAGATCCTAAACCGTAATTTAATGTGTTGCATTTTCGATCCCAAATACATGGCTAAAACTTCATCTTTGTTCAAGGTTTGAAGCTTAACTACCTTATAGAGTAGTAATTCTATTATAGAATGCCGTTATAAACAACTAAAATGACGCTTACGCTAAAATCCTAGACAAAAAGGCAGTTAAACAACTGTAATGCACTTTAAGGTAAGGTTCGATAGCACTAAAACTAATAAATGCTTAACTTTAAAGTCGTTAACCACCTTAGCGACTGCTTAGCGTAGGAATTGCAGATAAATTTCAACCTTATAAAATCTAGATACATGTTTTCTTAGAAATCCTACACTATATAGACGCTAAAGTATACTTAGTGACCTTTAAGTAAAGTGTTTATGGTAAATGGGCCAAATTTTACACAGCTTGAAAGCCAAAAGAGCATATTTCCTATCTAAAACTAGTTCTTAGAAATCCAGATTTGCTTTTCGATAGCAAATTGAAAGATCTATCATTTCATATTTCCATGTTTTCTGTGCGAACAATAGTTATGAAACGCCATTAATTAAAAAAAAAAGTTAAAACTACTACTTTCTAATTAAAAAGTACATAAAAATAAATCTTGGCAAACTAATTAAAAACATTGCAAATTTGCAGGAAATGGATAAAGCTGTGGATAAAGTTGAGCTGGTCATTGAATCCCAACGGAAACAAACCGGCGGCCGGAAGCAAACAAAAAAGCCTACAGGAAGACGGTTAATAAACCCTGTCGATTTTTATGAGAAAATACAGGAGGTATCTACACATGGCGTATTAGGCTGCGGATACAACCAGTGGAGATAATTTCCGAAAAACAACGGGGATTTTCCTGTAATTTCACACTAAAATGTCATATGTGCAATATGATGTTTTACATCAATAACGATGACCCACAAATAGACATAAATAATTTGGCTGTGGCAGGTACCATATCTATAGGCTGTGGGCATTCCCAGCTACAAGAATTGTCTGCAGCATTAGATCTCCCACTTATGACGCAGGCTACATTCCAGAAGCACCAACATATTGTAGCCAATAACTGGGAAAGGCAACAGCAGAGTCAATGTTGGAAGCGGCTGAAGAAGAAAAAAACTTGCCATCGAAGAAGGTCGGGTAAATAAAGATGGTATACCAGTAATTGACGTAATTATTGACGGGTGCTGGAGCAAGCGAACACATAAAAAAAACTGCTGTCAGGTGCCGCCGCAATTATTGGTAGACGCACGGGAAAAGTGCTATTCCTGGGATTAAAAAATAAATATTGCAGCATATGTCAACAGGCAGAGAGAAAAATGGTCGAGCCAAAGCAGCACGAGTGTTACAAAAATTTCTCGTGACCATGACTTCAATGGAATCAACTATTTTAGTAGGAGGCTTCAAGTCGTCTCTGGAAGAATACAGAATTATTTATGGTAGAATAATTTCCAGCACCTACCATAAAATCCTCGAAGCACGACCATACGCAGACACCACGGTCGAGAAAATTTAATGCCGGATCACATCCTCAGAAACCTGTGTAACAAACTGCAGAGCCTCCAAACAGACACAAAGTATTTGATTCGACATCGAAAAAATCTCACCCGAAAATGCATTCTGTCTATAAGAGGAGCTATATCAAAGGCGATTGCAAGGCATTGCACGGAGGACAAAGAAGAACAATTTCATAAAACCCAATTACTCTACAAAGACATTTTACAGGCTCATTTGCATGGATTCGGAAGTCACGTGAATTGCAAAAACTACTTCTGTAGGACACCAGGAGCTCAGAATGATGTAGACGTCAAAGTTTTTTTCACATCTTCGCTGTGGCAAAGAATTTGCCTAATATTGGCGAATGTTGCAGGGCATGCACGCAGCCTTGTAAATAATGTTGATAGTAATATAGTGGAATGCTTTCATAGCGTCGTGGCTAAACTTGTTGGGGGAAAGCGTGTAAAGGACATTGACCACTTTGTATGGCGCTTTGGCTACATGTGGACAGGCACTTTGATCAGCGTTAAGTAACAGATTTATTAGCTTATTTAGTCAAAAAACAAAATATAATATTGATTTTGTGGCCATGTTTATAAATAACGATTTTTCCTACAAGTGTCTGAAAATCATTTCTAAGCAATAATACACATATTTCTTTTATATTTTTTTATTCTGAGTCATAGGTCAACAATATATTGTCAAGAAACTGGGCAGGAGGGTATATATTATCTTGGTACCTTGCCCAGCTTAGATACCAAGTAATGGTCATAACGTGAGCACAGCAACCTACAGTCCTTCGGCCCACCATACAGTTGCAGTAATATTCTTTAATTGCTGCTCTCCCATGCATATTATTAATAACTAAAATGTAGACAAAGTAAATTCTTCGGCCAACATGCCTGCTTTGTATTTTCGCTCTAAGCAATGAGCAATCGGTGGCCGAAGGAAAACCTTCTAATAGGCTGCTGGCTCTGTCTCTGCATATCTCTATTGTATAGGAACCATTGCGCCTGATGTGCTCCCCATAATAAGAGCGTGCCTGCTTTATTTGGTATGTTCCACAAGCCATTAAAATCAATTCACTTAGTTGTAATCTAGGAAATGATACATTGTGTATGTTGACATTTATGAGCATAAAATGTGCAGACCGTCTGTTCATATTTTGTGCAATCACATAGTCTGCAAGAGTGTTGTTTAGATACATTCTCTCATTAATTATTTCCAGAATCTGCTCTGCATCAGGTCTGTCGACAATTCGCTGATGAAATCTATTTGTCAACGCCGCAGCCACACGAAAGTCAGTCCAGGCATGCCTGAATGCTCTGTTAAAAAACTCTCGTCTAAGAATTCTAAAAGACTGTTTAAAAATACCATTAACTGCTTCTACCACCCATCGGCATACTGTGACAGTTCTTGATTTATTGGCTGCAAGCGTTGACAATTGGCTTTCACCAGCTTGCAAAGATGCAGGCATATGCACAGAATAGCCACACTCTTGTAACAGCGGCACAGAGTCTCTGAAGCCCCTATCCAATATAAAAACATCTCCTTCTTGAAAATATTGTCGCAAAGGTTTACTTTCGTCATTAAATTCATTTAATATAACAGTTGCATCAGACGTTGTGGCTGGATAGGGACCCAGTACATCAACAATGTATCCGTCAGAACACACAATGACAAAAGGCTTCATCAGGTTCCTATACTTATGCAATGAATATGTATCTTTTTGGTACAAATAATTGGAGCTTTTTTGGACATATAGATATGTACCATCCATGATAACAATCGGCCGTCTATTCTCACCTCCAAACAGACCATTGGGTAAATAGAGATTTCGGGCAGCTATTTCGGCCCTTGTTATTCGGTTTATACCCAAATTCCTTGGAACAAAATCTTGCTCCAGCATTTCGCGAGCTTTGTTCATAAGTCGTACTAATGTTGTCCGTGGCACATTTAATAACGTTGCAATCCTCTGATCTGTGTCTCCTGTCCTTAATTTCATTAGGTACGCTGCAAGAGCTAATGAGCTATTATTCATGCTTTGAACTCTTGGCAGCTCTGCCTTTAGTTGTCTGAACTTATCTTTGTTTATTCCAATCCAATATTGCATAACATCATCAGACATTCCTTCCGTATTAGAAAAATCTAATATAAATTGTCTTTCATTTACAAATGTTGCAAAATCTTGCACATGGTCTGCGGTAAACTATGGATTGGATTACCCATCTCTTCCAGTTGCTCCCAGTTATTATTCTGCAAGTGGAATGTGCATATCCTACAGTTTTGGGGCACATAAAAATTGTGCTCAGCAAACAGAATGATTCTCAGCCATTTTGGAACTGCCAACCGTTGTGTCGAATCACATTCTGGGAAGAAGCATCGGACTTGTGTATCTGGTGCTCTTGTGTAGCTTGGTAAGTTGATTGTGTTTTCCTGTCTTGGACGTTGTGGGGCAGTGGAGCGGTTAGCAGCACGATCACTTCGCTGCCAGCAAGGGTGGCAGATTAGATCAGACCCTTGTAACTGAAAGGAGAACAAATATTCTTATAGTTACATACAAACCGGTGAGGCCTTTGCACAGCAGTGGAACACAATTTATGTAAAAAATTATAATACAGTATCTTGGTAGCCTACACAGAACAGCATCCCCAGATGAAAATCACTTCGGAACCCTGTTATAGGCATAGCTTGGAATTATTGTAAAGCCATTTAGGCTGTGGCAATAAAGCCACCATTTGTATATAAGTTATCTGTTTTTATTTATTTATGCATGAAGGCACTAGTTTATTTAGTTTATCTAAGTATATGTTGTTGTACACATGGGTCCACCCCTACTCAGCAATCCACCTTTCTCACCCTTACTTGGTTTGCTGGAAGAGATCTCTTACTAGAGATAAGCTAGCCTTTATACACTTTTATGTGTATGTCTTGTCTAAATTGTTTGTGCAATAAAAAAATATGAAATTATATTTCATAGTACCGACCTAAACAAACTCTTGCAATTGCAAAACTGGTTAGCCAGCGGCCATAATGTTGCAGTTGCAGTGTCTTATAGATCAAATTATCCTAGGTAACAATAAAAACAAATACTTTTAGATAGGGATTCATAAACAATACATACTTATATTTTTTATGCACTTTTAAATTACTTACTTCTCGTGGCAATATCCATTCTGATATTATATTTCTGACTAGCAAACCCGGCGAACTCCGTTTCGCCACCAGATGGCTTCGTTTTATGTAACATTTCGTTTGGTGATTAAAAGATAAAGAACATTTTTTTTTTCTTTTATATTTGAAAAGGAAAAATTGAAATCCGATATAAGATGATGGGAGAATCGTGAGACGTTCAATATTCTGAACATCACCATCTGAATGAATAGCATCACGCAAGTGTATATAGTCCTCAGATCGTAGCTTTGCCTGATTGAATCGGATGAACGCTAAACGTTCGGTCTCGACTTTGACATACATGTCGACAGCTAATTGCTGGAATAGCTGACGGCACTTCAGAATGATATTCTCCTCATATGTACGAATCATCATACGATACGCATAGTAATTCATTGCCCTTAGATTTTTATTCGTTGATACGCCTGAAAATGCAAAATTAAATGAATTGTTAATGGAAACCAATAATAGCAATAATTAGTGTGTGAATATTGTACCTGTAATGGATCGACCATCTTCAACGTGATGCCGTATCCGTCTTGCCCTTGCCTAAATGATTGGATATTGTAACGCATCGTACAAACGATGTGTCTCGTTTACACGATGCATGATATTGCTTCTTCGCTGAACGATAATGTCTCGCGATTTAGTTGGATCGCCAACAATAATTGCAGCAACATCATTAACGGTGGGTGCATTGAATCTTCGCACATGTTCACCTGTTGGGGTACAATCCGCTCTTATGACAAATTTGAGCGTATCCGATGGCATTCGTTCCAATGCTGTTTTGAACATATTAACCACAGCATTTAGCGTGAAAAAATGCTTGCAACTGTTCAATAATTCGTCTCTTTAACTGTTGTGTTCCCTGTATATTGCACCGCACATTCAGCTGATCCACCATCGACGAAATGAAATATATTTGCAGAAATTGATGCGGTTCATCTGGTGTTGGCACCATTGAACCATGCAAATGATATATTTGTCCTTGTATCTGTATCTTGTCTTGCGCAGACAATCCAGCCGTTTCTCTTTTCGAACTTTAACGCATTGCAATATCGGCATATAGTCGTCAATGGTCCAATATCTAAATTTTCATCATCACTGTAGTTCGCAGTGGGATCTGGAATGTCAAGCGATTGTATGATGCCAATGATCTTCGTGTGCTCACGCGTTGTCTCAATCGGGCAATTTCTCTTATTATATTTTGTATTTTTTCGCTTAAGTTCTGTGAATACACTTGTTGCTGGCTTGCATGTCTTGTGCGTCGGCCGATATTCGCACGTCGTCCTCTAGGCATTTTGGGCTATGGACAGAAACAGAGTATCGTTGCACCCAATCAAAGCAAAACTTTCAGCCTCAAAATTATTTATTTATTTCAATAACAATAATCTCAAAGAAAACGGTTCGCATGCCACAACCTAAGTGCAGACTCAACGTGCGAGCACTCTATTGTAATTAATTACTTGACTCACTAATGATATGAATTTACAGGGGCGCAAATACACAAAACAACAATAATCAGTACTTTAAAATAGGTACACAAAACAACAATACTTTAAAATACACAAAACAACAATAAACAGTACTTTAAAATAGGTACACAAAACAACAATACTTTAAAATACACAAAACAACAATAAACAATACTTTAAAATAGGTACACAAAACAACAATACTTTAAAATACACAAAACAACAATAAACAATACCTTAACCTAACCATGTGACATTTAAGTCGGAACTTTCCTCATCCACCATGCAGTAGCGGTGGTACGTGATGCGCAGCAGAGAGACGATGTCGCGCCCGCTCAGCTCAGCGTCTACGTAGCGCCTGAAGCCGATACCTGGGGGTGGTATGGCATGAAATGAAATGTTTATTAAAGATGCTATTGGTTTTTAGGTAGTATAGCGTTGGGTGGCACGGTTGCGTCACCTAGGCTATGGGGTTCGATGTATTTCGTCGAAGTGGTGTGTGCGTGTGGACGCCGTAGGCAAGAAAACAGTTCACTGGTTCTAACTTTTGTAATAATGAACAGTGAATTTAACCTCAAATGCACGATCCACATAATTTATACAGTTCAACTTACCACCTTAAAGACAAATGCCTGCTGTTGAAATTGTAGTACATGCTATGTATCAGAGATGGTGCTGTATGTGAAAAAAGATTTTCCCGCTTTTCTGTTGAAATTTTCCTGAATTTTCTTTGCTATAAACCTCACGCAGCCCGAGACCTTTCCAACGAATGCAAAACCGTGGAAATCGTTTCGTGCGTTCTGGAGTTATAGCGTCAGGAAGGAAAACCCGACTTATTTTTATATAGTAGATAAGCACTTCTCTTTCTGTGTCTGTGTGCAGCATGTGGAATCTTGTGCGATGCAGTGAACAGCCACAGTTGACACACACACTCCGGCGATGGCCTGTACTGGTTGATGGTACTTCATTAGCCACTAAACCTTGTCTTCTTGACTGATTTAAAGCCAGACTCCAACAAGAGTGACAAACTATACTGCTGTCTTCAATCTGTCGGAAAACAAAACAAATATTTTAATTCCAGGTGTACTTAATTAGGCTGTACTATATAGTGTAGTTTCTGTACCATATGAGATACTTACAGTAAGAGGAGAAACCCATTCTCGTACAACAGACGCCACCTCCAAAAGAACAAGGTTATGTCTTCTCCGAGGTTGTGTCGGTTCCACAATTGATGCACCTCGGTTCCACAGCAGCGAGTTGTTGCATTGAAGATGCTTCATCCGTGATAGTGCCCAGGTCGTCGTGTACAGAAGCAGACTCAATTTCCAAGTTCAAGCCGGGTATATCGCTAGAAGCAGGTTCGGGATTCGTAGTAGTGCCAGGGTCGTCGTAGAGATCAGGTCCAGAGTCCGTAGATAAGCCAGGGTCACAAGTTAACACGACATCGGGATCCATTATCACAAGCCAATTCGTTAAAAGATAAAAACAGATCGAAAGAATATTCATGCCGTACGTTACGAATGCAATGAAGTTAAGTTAAGTTAAGTTTTTGATCTGTGGCTTCTATCGTGTGTTGCCACAATAATTTCGCCAATGTGACGTGATGAGCCCTGCATAACTGGGGATCACGTGGTACAGTTATTAAAACGACTCTAAGTTAAGCTGAGACTATAATCTAATATTGTTAGTACATATAAATTTGTTTAGTAAGTTTACAGATGATGGATGAGTAAGGGAAAGAAGAAAGTTTAGATTGAGAGGACGAGGGAATTTAGGAGGGAGAATATCGTAGAGTGAAGTATGATTATTAGAGCATTCAAAGAATAAATGATCAGGAGAACCGTCAGCCAGGCCACATTCACATAGGGATATATCCCTTATCCTAATTTTTGCTAGAAAAACAGGAGTGCAGGAGTGTCCCAATCGAAGACGACATACGACAGATGTGACAGATTTATCCAGATCCCTGAACTTAAAGAACCAAGGACGTCTGGGAATTAAGGGTTGAATGGAGCCATAGTGTTTTCCTTTTATAGTTTTCGATATCTGCCATATACGGAGCCAGGAGAATGCAATGAATGTAATGTGACGTGTGGCTGACATGACAGCTTGTTCAATTTGTGTTGCCAGAAATAAATAAATAATCCTCTTCCGATTCGATTCATGTGTTACCGATTTTTGTCACTTTTATTTTCTTTTTATGCGTTAAAGAAGTGCATGTGAAGCCTAGTGAAGCTAAACATGATAATTGATACACTTTCTCATTTATATAATTCATGAAAATAATTATTTCCAAATCGATACCTAATACTGCAGGGCGATTCGTGCCACAAAAAAACACTATCGTTTCGATCTCGTTACGATCGAGTTGTCAAATTGCGATTCCTGCCACCAAAATACGATTTGCGTAGTTTGATAGTTTCGAGATCGCAAAAATTAATGAACGAAATGGAATATGACGCGATTCCTGCCAGTTTTTCCAAGTTTTTCGGTATCGCAAACCTGTCATATTTTGACGTTAAAACGTTTCTAAACAATTGGAAGATAAGGTAAATTTGTAAGATCGCTAATGATATATATTGTTAAAATCACAGGAAAAATAATAAGTTTTAGTGTTGAATTTGTGGTTTTTAACTCTGGTGTAGATTGGGAGTGTAGAGGTAGGTTGTGAGTGTGAAGTAGGACACCCTAAATGTGACATTTGCAGTCAAATTTAACGCTTACGAATCTTACGACTAAATAATACTAAATAACCAAGAATATTAAGCCTTTCGTCAGCCGGACAGCCGTTCCTACCACGTACTTTTCCATCCTTCCCGAATTCGTTTTTTTCCTAAGCATTATTTGTTGTAATAATCATTAGGCGTTAAGTATTATTGCTACATAATGTACAACCATTTCATTAATTTAAGATGTGGCGAATTCAAAGAATGTGGCGTCTTCTTGATGCAGCTCACAGAGTTGATGTTGCGAATCGCCGCCGTCAGCTGCGCCAGTTAAGGCAGAGGAATGACCCCTTCGAATTGCCGGATGCAGAGTTTGTAGCGACGTACAGACTCTCGAAGGAAGTTGTGCAAAACCTTATAGAGGAGTTGACTCTGATCCTAACCCCCACGGAGCCAGGAGATATATCAGTGGCAAGGAAGGTATGATAAATAAATAAATATTTTGTACATGTACTTATAACTTATTTTATAAAAAATGGATTAAGTACTTAAATAAGTATAGGTAATGTAAGGTAAGATGCTTCATGTTTCAGGTCTTGATTGCTCTTGGTTTTTTTGCCTCTGGATCGTATCAGAGAGGAGTGGGCCAAGGCGCTACACATAGTGTATCTCAGCCCACAGTCTCAAAGGTTATTAATGAAATAACAGATGCACTAAACCATCCGGGAATCCTTCGAAAATACATTGTGTTCCCTAGAACACAGGAAGAAAGGAACACTGTAAAACTAAGGTATGCTTACTCCTTATTGCTCGTCTTACAATTTAGCCTCTAGTTATCCCTGAATGGGTAGGCTATAAGGTGCATTGCACCCACTTTTGGCAGGTGTTTTGTTAGTCTCATATTATTATGCTGAAAAGAAAAATTGATATACCTATATAATTTTTGCAGATTCTTTGAGTTATTTAATTTCCCGGGGATTGTGGGCTGCATAGATGGCACCCATGTCTGCATTATGAGGCCTACTGAAAATGAAGGGGAGTACTTCAATAGGAAGCACACACATTCCCTCAATGTGCAAATAGTAAGTTTTTTAATTAAACAAATTAACATTTATTTAATATTTATATTTTTAAACAACTAAAATTTAGGAACTTGTAATCACAGTTTGTATTTATTTATAATTAAGTAGGCTATAATCTTAAAAACTTAACAACATACCTACATGTAGGACCTTATAATCACAATTTGTATTTTTACAGATATGTGATGCAAATCTACTTATTTTAAGTGTTGATGCGAACCATGGCGGGGCAACCCACGACTCTGCCATTTGGAATGGTCACCCGCTGAAAGATTACCTAGAGGCCCTAAATGAACAAGGAGAAGCTTTGTGGCTCTTAGGTAAGAATTGACTAGCATATTCTATTATATTCTAGAAGGGGGTCAAGTTCCTGTACATGGATCTCTCGAGTGGAACATTTGTACATGTCCCCTTTTTATTAGCTCGGCAGCATATTACAATGATTAACATTCCTATTAAAATAAATAATTATGAAACTAAACTAAAATGTTTGTTTAAGGTGACTCAGGATATGCTCAGCGGGAGACTATGATGATCCCCATTTTGGATGCTGCACCAGGAAGTCCGGAGGCCATGTACACCGAGATGCACGTGAAGACACGCAACTGTGTTGAGCGGTGCATCGGTGTACTGAAGGCGCGTTGGCGTTGTTTGCTTGCAGCACGAATGCTGCACTACAAGCCAGAAAAGGCGGCCCGTATTGTGAATGCATGTGTAGTTTTACATAACATAGCACGTAAAACAGGGGCGCCTGTGTTAGGATTGACTCAAGAGGAGGAAGAGGAAGAAGAGAGGCGTGTAGCCATGGAAGAGCAGGCGCGTGCGCAGGGCCGGGAGGACGCCGCACAGGCCGTGCAGCAGCCGCAGCAGCGCCGCGTCGATCCTGCTCTCGTCGCCGGCCGGGCAGCACGAGCCGCACTGCTCTCGCGACTGCGTCGTCGGTAGAAATTGACTGCAAAAATTAATTTAAATTACTTTTTTTATAGAAATCTAAATAAAAAACTTTGTTCCAATTAACACAAAGTTTGTATGCAACTCACCTATCTTTGTCTTATGTGTCGTTTGTTTTGTTGTCTTTTTCCAGAGCCTAGAATAGACAAAAATATAAAACTTTGGTATGATCATGTACTTAAAAGCATTTATTTTCTTAGTAATTATGATATAATTAGATTATATAGGTTGCCGATAGTGGAAAATTAGTACACTGTATCTAAATATGCAGATTTCCACTCGAGTTTTCCTTTACGAAACATATTATAGTACAAGTATATGGTATTAAAATTCCATTTTTATAGAATAATTCATAGTATGTACATGGCAGCATTTAACCAAACAATTAAGAACACAACCTACCTTTTTCCATATTTCTAGACCCTCTTCCGCTATATTTATTAGTCTTTCATTAACATAGGCTTGCCTGTTGAGGCCTTCTTCTGCTATGTTAATCATCTTCTCCTGAATATCAGACTGTCTGTTTAAGGCTTCAGCCATCATTTTGATGGCTGAAGCCGTGGCCTTTTCAGACTTTATTTGTTCCTTTTGCATCTCGAGGACATCCGCCTTTGCATCTGCAAGTGCGCCTCTAGGAGTTGAGGATCCTGAAAATTTGTAAGAAATTGATTAGATATAACTATAGGTATATTTTATAGTAAATACTTGTACATCTTGTCATAGTAAAGAAAGGCACTCATGTTTTTATCAAAGTATGAATGTCAAGCAAACTTATCTTTAACTTGTTTTAAAATACCTATTTTCTTCAGACTATTTAATAAATACTCACGCTGCCGGTTCTTTTTTGGTTTTTTGGCAGGAGTAGAACAGTCTTCATTCTCAGTACCATCTGAATAAAACAAAATTAAACTAAGTTTTTTGTTTTCTATTTTTAGTGAAGGACCTATCAAGTATAACACTTTCATATTAATCAATATACACGCTTACATATTATTATTGGAGTAGTAGGAACAGGTACGTCCGGGGTTATGTCACTCATGGCACTGTGACTAGTTGTAGCAATATTGCTACCACTAGTCACAGTGGCTGTCGTTGCCGGTGGCGGTGGGGCATCTTCAGCAAAGGGAAGCACCTTTAATTGATGGAGTAGCAGGAAATTAGGTTTTCATTTATACACATAGAAAGCAGGTAGCCAGTCCTGATGTATTAAGCTTATTGGTGCTAATCCTTCCAGGTAGTCAGCACAGGCTGTGGGTTTTCATACTATGACTGTCCAAGTACAGGATCACAAGACAAGACCTACCAACTGCAACGAGGAGTGAGACAGGGGGATGTGATATCCCCGAAACTGTTCACCAATGTGATGACGTATGGTGCAGAAACGTGGACACTGACGGTAGGACTGGTCCACCGATTTAAAGTCGCTCAGCGTGCTATGGAGAGAGCTGTGCTTGGGGTATCTCTGATGGATCATATCAAAAATGAGGTTATCCGTCAGAGAATTAAGGTTACCGACATAGCTCTCAAAATCTGCAAGCTGAAGTGGCAGTGGGCTGGTCATATCTACCGAAGAAACGACAACCGTTGGGGTAGACGAGTTCTCGAGTGGAGACTATGAACAGGCAAACGTAGCGTAGGCAGGTAGCCGGTAGTGGCTGGATGAGGAAGGCCGAGGACCGAGTATTATGGCGCTCCTTGGACGATCATTGGCTGATGATGATGATGATGACTCAGAAATACTTACCATGTAGTCACCCTCTGCATTTAACAATAGAGGAGGCAGCGGGTCGACCCGAACATTTGGGATTTGCCCACCAAACCTGGGACCCAAAATTCCCACTGCCCTCTCCTCCACTGCAGACAGAGGAGGACAAAGTGCTCCCCCTCCTCCAGTCCCAGTGTGGGACTTGTTCAGTGCCCTCAACCGCACTTTCAACTTATTTTTGTAGTCGCTCCAGTACTATAAAATACAACATACCAATCAAATACAATACTGATACATCTTGGTAACAGGAAACGAAGATACAAACTTATAATAGACTAGGACTACATACCTTAGTCCACCCTTTCACAGTTTTGTGTGCTCCCCCGCCTTGAGAGTTTAAATTGCTGGCAATCTGGCTCCATAATTCCTGGCTCTTGTGCCTAGCCTCGGTGGTTCTAAGAAAGCCAACGGCTAGGTCACGGTGGCTCTCCATAAAGTTTAGCAGAGCCTCCAACTGTGCGTAGGAGACTCTGCTATTTCTATTTATATCTTCGTTCATCCTTTTTTTACTTTTCAAATATAACCAACAATCTTTGGTAGGTATGTTTTCGTGAAAAGAAAACAAGAAAATAAAAAATATGGCGTCTGTCAGATATGCCAACGTTGTGCTATTCTTTTCAACGTTGAATAAAAAAGTCGTTCCGTCATTACTTGGTAACATTACTATCGATACTAAATCCAACAAAATACATTGGTGGAAAAATTTATACATCGAGTTTTTAATTTTAAATAGCATTATAACAATAAATAACAATACATCCTCGAATGAAATAATTTTAATCAAACGCAATGATTCATTTATGAGTTTAAATTCATAAAATGTAATTAAAATTAGTGGTAGTTAAACATTATTTATACATGGCAATTTGAAGGTTATTATTTCATTCATTTCACTCAAGCGATCGAATTAAGTTCTAGCGAGAGCTAAGTATAGGAGGCAGGAATACCGTTTCTGACCATTGCGTATTTCTAACTTAATTCGATCGTATCGTAGACAGATCGTTTTTCAAATGTTTTGGTTGTGGCACGAATCGCCCTGCTGGTACTGGCAACACAAAGTCTATTGTAGGTAGGTAGTAAGGAAAAAGTCGTCAAAAATCTTTTTAAATTGATTTAGTTTTACAGGCTAATTGATACAACGAGTATATTATGAATATTCCTGTTCGTATTAATAATGATCCTTGATTACTTTGCATTTTTATGAACATTCTGTTCACGCATAGCCAAGATTGGACATTGTTCTTTTTTCCTCCGTCGCGGATATCAAACAAGATGCGCTGCTGCCGCAGTTTCTTTCAACACCAAAAAAACGTTTTCGCCCTTATATAAGACGATAACAAAAAGCAGTCCAAAAGGAGCAATTAAGAAATTTGAAGACCGAAAAAGAAAACTACAAGAACTGCTACGTAAGTATTCTTACAAAAAGCGGCGCTTAGCCTTGGCACCCCGTGCCACTGAAAAAGACTATGGTCAAACAAGCCAAAAGCCCGATTTGCCAGAAGATGTGTTGATGATGTCGAAAACTTCATTTTTAGAAACACTAAAAAAGACAGACCAAGAAAGGAGTAATATAGAAGAGAAAACCGTGTTGCAAAGCAATTGCAGTGAATGGCTGGAATTAAGAAGATCATTATTGACGGCGTCCAATTTTGCACGTGTTATTAAAAAAAACCAGATACCAGCTGCGAAAAGATTGTTACTGACCTTTTGTACAAAGGTCAAATCAATGCCGAAGCCCTAGACCATGGCAAAAATTATGAAAAAACGGCTCTTAAGCAGTTAGCGGAACAGGAAAACATGGAAATAAGACCCTGTGGTTTATTTATTGACCCAGAAATTCCGTTTCTTGGTGCTACTCCTGATGGTCTCAGCGGCGACAGTACAATCATTGAAATTAAGTGTCCCATCACTGCATATAAAATGGGGTTACAAGACGCCATTGATAAAAAGAAAGTAACTTTTTGGACAAAGAAAAGTGAAACATCAGTTAATAAAAAACATAACTGGTACTACCAAATACAGGGTCAGTTGCACGTGACGAGAAAAAACAAGTGCTTACTTGGTGTCTGGCATTCGGAGACAGAAAATCTTCAAACGGAAGTTATTTGCAGAGATGACGATTTTTTTGAAAACGTTATGAGTCAAAAGTTGGTCTCTTTTTACAATGACTGCTTACTACCTGAGCTAGTTGATCCTCGCCATACGAGAAATCTCCCAATCAGAAATCCTCCATCAATATTGGAAGCCATAGCATCATTAAAAAACAAAAAGACAAAAAGAGAGAAAGAAAATAAAAAGTCGATGATGTCAGATAAACAAGCGCCACACACAAATAAACAAATCCCAACGGAAAAGCCAGAAATCCTTCAATCATCAAATCAGCCCACCTACGAACCAACAAGTCCGCAACCAACTTGGCCAGAAATCCTTCAATCATCAAATCAGCCCACCTACGTACCAACAAGTCCGCAACCAACTTGGCCAGAAATCCTTCAATCATCAAATCAGCCCACCTACGAACCAACAAGTCCGCAACCAACTTGGCCAGAAATCCTTCAATCATCAAATCAGCCCACCTACGAACCAACAAGTCCGCAACCAACTTGGCCAGAAATCCTTCAATCATCAAATCAGCCCACCTACGAACCAACAAGTCCGCAACCAACTTGGCCAGAAATCCTTCAATCATCAAATCAGCCCACCTACGAACCAACAAGTCCGCAACCAACTTGGCCAGAAATCCTTCAATCATCAAATCAGCCCACCTACGAACCAACAAGTCCGCAACCAACTTGGCCAGAAATCCTTCAATCATCAAATCAGCCCACCTACGAACCAACAAGTCCGCAACCAACTTGGCCAGAAATCCTTCAATCATCAAATCAGCCCACCTACGAACCAACAAGTCCGCAACCAACCTGCTCACGAACTTTGGATTTCTTACAGTTTTTAAACAAGTTCGTATGTTAAATCGTTGTAAGATACAATTTGTTTTGTTTTGCTTTAACCCTAATTAATTTGATTTTAATAAATACATAAGTGAATAACACTCTTTGTTTCCATCATACACTTTCATTATATCTGAGAAAATCAATTCTCTTAACCAGATTCGTCATATATGTATGAATGTTTTTAACCTGAAAAGGAGCTTAACAACTGGATATGTTATGGTATGTATTCTTGAATGTTTTAACCTGATAAAGGAGCTTCATAACTAGATGTATTATGTATGAATGTTTTACCCAAAAAGAGCTTAATAACTACATATGTTATGTATAGTATGTATAAATATGTTTAACCTAAAAACGAGCTTAACAACTAGTTTAGATAGGTATCTGTGATAAGCATGTGTGTATGTTTGTATGAATGTATTTAAACTGAAAAAGAGATATTAGTAGTATCCCTTAGCGGAAAAGGGTGTTTATGATGAAACCAGTAGCATTTTTTAGTATGTTGTTATAAGTATTTATTCTGTCTAAAAACCATCGGAAACAGTTTCTAACGTGGTTGAGTCACCAGTTATGACGTCGTCATCAAGTTTGTATGGACATCCTAAAAAGTATATAAAAGTTGGAAAAGTAATTGGATTACTAGAAAATCTTTTGTAATACAGCGACTTATAACGAAATAAGGAGTAAAATTCGGCTGAGCTTTAATGCACACTATTTCAGAAAAAACGAAATTCATTAAAAAGAAACGAAAAAACCGACTGCATAAAATATACACTAAAAAGGTTTAAACAAGCTCTATGGGTCTATTTTGTGTGTTTATAAAATAATGCAAGCGGGGACAAACAAATCTACAAAACACTGTATCGTTAACAACCCCTTTGGAAGAAATGTAAGTAATATTACTATAGTCCATGCCTCCCTAGGTGGCGTATCTCAATAACAAACCATAAAATCTGACATTTGTAGTGAAGATAATAAGTGAATGAACTGCCGAGATCTGATAGAAGTGAATGTTGAATGAACGAAATTTATTCGGTTCGGTTGCCGAATCGGCGGCCGGCGCCGGCTGCGGAGGCACGTCCTTTTAATTACCGATATGAAAATACTATGAGTGAGTTTACAATTGATTTTATTGATTTCACAAACAATTTTATAATAATTATTCGAAATAATGTTTAAAAAGCTATCTAAATTGAATTTCTACTATTAAACATGAAATGAAACAAAACCAACTTCGGGTTTGCTTAAAAATATATTTATTGTCATAAAGTATATTTATTGTCAAACAGTTACTTTTAATTGATAAACAACAACATAGGTAACTAATAAACACAGATAAACTATCTTTTAAACATATTAATCAACAACGGTTTTGAAAAAAATGTAAATTATGAAAAAAAAAACTTTCTTATATTTCTAATTTAACTGCTGCAGCTATCCAGTGACTCCGTGTCAGAGTCACTGTTTTCATTTAAATTTATTATAAAAGGTGTGGTCGATTTGTCGGTCGCCGTGTCCATTAGTCCATCGAGCTCCATCATTTTTGACTCCTCTTTAATGATGTGCTCGATACATTTGGTCCACGACTCAGAATTTATTTTTCTCAAGCTTTCACTTAACAACTCCTTAACTTCCGCCATTTTAAAACTTTTGTTGTTTTTGCCAACATAACCTTTTACTTGCGCCCATATCAATTCAATTGGGTTTAACTCGCAATGGTATGGCGGAAGGCGTAATGTTATAACATTTTTCTTGGCTGCCATTTCGTCAACAACTTTTCTCTTATAGTTGTTCTTATCAATTTTTTGAAGCAGTTCCGCTTTGACCTCCGCTTCGTTAAATATTATTTGTTTTTCCTGCAGCCATGCTTGAATATCTGCCTTCCGCCAGGTCATGTTAGGCGCTTTTTCGGCGAGTCTGGAGTGATAAGGTGCGTTATCTAAGACTATGACCGACCCCGGTTCGACCAAATCCAATACGATTTTGTACCTGTAAAATAAAAGTACATTTTACTCTCTTTAACTGCAAATAGACAAACAAAAATAATAATTTTAATTAGTTTTTCACTTACCACTTTTCGAAATTGTGGAAATCCATTTCTGTGTGGTAATCTCCCGCTCTATCTGTCTTTTTTGCTTCGAAAATCCACTCTCCGCCTTCTAAAAATCCGTCGGTGCTGCCTATATGGCAGATAATCAGGCGTTTTCCCTTTTGAGGGTTTTTAAGCCCAGTTGAAAGTCCCTTTAAAAATGCTTGTCGACTGCTTGTAATGTCATCGTCAACCCATACATAGTTACAAGTATGGCCTGTTAACAAAAAAGACCATAAGTACCAGTTTATTTATTTTTTATAATAATATATTATAATAATAATTAATTGTGTACCTGCGTTCAGCCATGTCTCATCAGTGTAATAAATCTTCCTATTTTGTCTTCTGAAATCTTTGATTTGCATGAGATATTTTCTTCTCCAGACCATTAAATCTGGTCGATCCAAGAGAATACTTTTTCTCGACCTTTTTGAAAATCTGAAATTGAGCTTTTTTAAGATTCTAAAAAGAGTCGTTCTTTTAAATGATGGCAGATCCTCGTCGTCATTAATGTTTTTTAGTAATTTGTCGACGGTCGGGAACTCATTGTTGAAATACAATTTATGAACTTTTCTTCGTATAGCCGAAAGTGTGAACTCGTCCAGATTATTCACGATCTCGAATTTTGGAGTGGATCTTTCTGGTGATAAGAATTTCCCGTTCGTTCTATATTCATTGAGGATACGTTGCACTGTTCGCACGGAAATGCCAGCAATTTCAGCTGTTTTGATCGTAATTTCGGTTTTGACTGGATATGTCGGGAATGTTTTTTCAACATATTTATATATGTTAATCACAATCATTTTCTCATTGGATCCCATATCACCCCTTTTTCGTTTCTTCATGGGGAGCTGAGAAACATCACGTCACTTGGTTTCCGTTTTCTGGAATGGGAAGGCCCAGGAGTAGGCTCGGAATCACTCATTATGGATTTCACTCAAATGGACTCGACAAGATGTCGTGAAACAAAATGGCCGCCAAGCATTTTTCGAATTCGAATACAAATACGTAAGTACCTACACAATATGTGTGCTCTTCCTTGATGTATGTTAGGCAACATAATTCATTATGGCAACACTGTTTTCGGACTTGTCAACTGTCAAACAGTGTTCTCAGGTCCGAATAATGCCAACATCGATTACTTCTGCGCAAGGCGCTGCCGTTCCGAGTCCTTTAGCTATACAAAACGATGGTCTCGTAAACGCTGTCGTAAAATTTGGCGTTTGTAGATGTAGACTCATAACGGAACGCACCTGCTGTCAACACTTGTCAAATTTCGTTCAATTTCGTTCCATCATTCACATTTCCCCATCACTAAAACGAAATGTCAAACCAATTGTGTATTTTTTCTCGTAATTAGAATTTTGGGAAATGATGTTATTTCTAAGCCGAATTTTGTCAAGTTTTTAGTGAAATTTTGTGTATTTATGTTTAAAGTAGTCTCTGTGAGTGATTGTGAAAACCGTCATCAAGTGATTCTTGTGAAATATCGAGTTTTGTGATCATGTGATCTTTGTTTACCTCATACGCGACTTAAGGATGAATAGTGTATAGATCAATAATTTGGGTGATTTATTACTAAGTTTGTCCCCGCCTGCAATATTTTATCACACAAGTTTATAGACCCATAGAGCTTGTTTATTCCTTTTTAGTGGATATTTTATGCAGTCGGGTTTTTTGTTTCTTTTTAATTATTATTTTATTTCAGACTTTTTAGTTACTACAACTAAAACTGGAAGTTAGAGGTATATTTGGAATTGCTTTTAAAAACCCTTAATTTTGATAACCCACTCGATGGGTTTGTAGAAAAAAATATTTTTTGGAACTCACAATATGGCGTCTAAAATCTGCCCTTAAGTGTTTTATTGTTTTTAATGTACCCAGTGTCACTCGCGCTATCAAGACGAATCTAACGACACCTGAAACTTTTTTTTCTCGTATATTATAAGTAGTAATTTTTACCCGACTGCCTTTAGAAGGGAGGGTTATGTTTTTCGAGTGTATGTATGTATGTATCATTCTATGTTTCGTGCCACAGTCTGAACGACTTAAAGGAGTTTGACGTTTGAGATTCGTCTTGATGGCGCGAGTGACACTGGGTACCTACATTAAAAACAATAAAACACTTAAGGGCAGATTTTAGACGCCATATTCCCTATGTAAATGGTACAAACGTAAGTATACAGGAAGTATTTCAGGCTGAGGCCATATCCTAAGAGTGTTATACACGATTTTCCTGTTTAGGTGAAAATACCTAACTTCTCGAAATAAATTTGATTGGATAATTTTACATCTATTACCTAACTTCATTATGTATTACCTAACTTCATCACATACCAAATTTCAAACGCCGGGAAATTATCCGAAATTCCTCATACAACGATTTCCTCATTGACTGGACTACTTGCCAAGACGAATCAACGAGCCGCTCGTAAGGCCCAAGCCTTAAAAAAAGAGGAAAACTACTGCCCATTGTTGTTACCTGATTACATATATTTTTTAATGGTTACAGCCCACGATAGAAAAAGTGAAAAAGAAGGTGTTCTTGGTCACAGATGATCATGGTATTTTTTTGTCATAGAATTGAGCCTGGGAAATGAATTTCCTCTATTGGAATCTAATATTTTTTATGTGTTCGTTTGATGACATTGGGCCTTTATTCCAACATCTCCTCAAAATTATATCAGTTCAAGTGATTACATTGGACCTATACCTACATATCAGAAATTATATTTATGGTTAAATAAAATATGTATTGGTATATAAAAAAGACAAAGAAAATGCTAAATTATATTTATTGTATCTTAAGACTTATTAGGAACTATGGAACAAATTTGGCATAAGGAATCAGTCAAACAACCATTTTTTTTTTCAAAATATTAAACATAGACCTAACTGTAGGTAACAGAGTGTACAGTTAATAATCACATTATTGATGGAAAAGCTTATAGCAATTTCTGTTCTTCGTCAGACATAAATGGATGTTGCAGGTGGTGCACTTGGTGCGACTCAAATTATAGTGGCAATGCCGACACCTTGCTTGCTTTTCTTCTAAAGTTGGCATGTGCTTTGCAGCAGTGCTTCGTCTTTTTTGGGATGGCATAGGTGTAGATGATGGCTTGCCTCTTTTGCGTGTAACGGGCTCCGGCTCTGGATCCGAATCTGCAGAGTCATTGTCTGCACCCACTGAGCTTGAGTTAATATCAATCAGTGCTTCACCTAGCTCCATTTTAAAGTGGCGCAACTGCTGCACTTTCTTTGGATGGACTCCTTTTTCTATCTCTCGATTTTTGTAAGCCAGCCAGGAATTGGAGACTGCCATATCCAGCATATGCGAAAAAAAACGCTGTGTCCACTTTTTTGTACGGTACCTATATGGGCACACCGATAACATGCGATCAGCGAGGTCCACGCCACCCATGTATTTATTGTAATTGCGCACAGCCGCTGGTCTATCGACTGACAAATACTGCTTACGACTTTTACACCACCTTTGGCACACATCCATGGGCTCCAGGGCATCGACGTTCGTAACAATGTTACTGGTTTATTGTCGAACCATTTGATGATAGCAATCTTACCATCTTCGCTGACAATGTTATGCACACTCCCTCTGCCACGTTTTTGAAGCTCTTTGTCATCCATCAAAACAGACGTTGCAGCCCTTGGTACTCTATTTTTTTGTATAGTGCCAGTACACCCGATTCCCCTTTCAGTAAGTTCCTTAGCAAGCTTCACGGTAGTGAAGTACCGATCAAAATATAACTTATGACCCGGCACAAGGGAATCCGCCAATGACAACACTACTTTTTCTCCTAATCCCAAATTAGATGTCTCTAGTTGAGGGTAGGTGGTATTGCCTTGATTTTATTTATTTATAACGTTTATTTATAACGTTTATTCATGAAAAAAGCACTTAATTAAGTAATTTAAGTCTGCCAAACTGCTAGGCAGTTTGTCGGCAGGTATACATCAAAGTCAACTACCAGTCCATTGGGGTTAGCTAGAACAAATGCCTTTAAACCAACAGGATTAGGCTTCCCTGGACAGTATTGTTTCATGCCACAGGATCCCGTGAAAGGAATTATCATCTCATCTAATGACAAGCGCTGATCCTTTTCTTGAATTCTGCAACCTTGTTGGATCTGGCTGATCAGTGGCCTCATTTTCCACAATTTATCCTTTTTACGCGTTTCTTCGTTGAAATCGCCATCAAATACTACTTTTATAGAGTTTCTGAGAAGCGTAAATCTGTTTCTAGACATGTTATCGGCAATAATAGGTACTCTCCATTTAGCTTCCCAGTACATCCTGAGCCATGAATAATTTAAAGTTGCCATTACGAATGTGATCCCAACATAAATATTGAATTCTTTCACAGACATGTTCAAAGATCGTCCATGCAGCGCAACTGAAGTTTGGTTGGTGCATTCTACAACCAGTTCACCAAATTTTTGGTCAATATATTGTTCGTAGAACTCGAGTTTACTAAAGTCTTTATTAGAGTTCGGAAGATATGATGGTAATAATATCGTGTACTCCACTGCGGGGAAGTCTTTGATTGACCAATCCGTAGAAACACTACCAGACGTACTACTTGGTAGTACCAACTGTTGGTGACCTCGACCTCTTTCTGTACCTCTACCTCTTGTACCTCTACCTCTTGTAACTCTACCTCTACCTCTTCCTCTACTTCTTCCTCGATTTCCACCAGTAACTGGCTCAGTGTTTCTGTTTACTGGAACTTCCGGGTCATCACTTATGTCCGAATCTGAACTGGTCTCTTCGTTACCATTATCATTTGTCTCCTGAGTGTAGGGAGGGTCTCCATTGTCTTCGTCACTGGGACTAAAATCTTCGTTATCTGATGCAGTCAGCAACTCTAATATGTGTTCGTCGAGTACTGAAATACAAACAAAATCAATTTAATATTGATCCTTTTTTGTCCACTTCTTATTGATTGATATTTTTTACTAAAATCAGTGAATAAACGACAAGTAGATAAATAAAAACAATGAAATAAATAAAATATAGGTAAGTATAAGAATTATTTTAATTATTGAGTTGCGTCCCAATGTGGTCAGCTGATTACAAAATCAAAGCAGCGAAAACAGGAGGTAAGGCCCGGTGTTATCACTTGATGACATATTATTTGAACGCAACTTTTAGATGTTTTATAGCGTCCTTTTATCAAAAATATTCAAAACCTCGAAACCGTATGATTCTAACTACCTAAACATATCTATGTTTATACCATAAACGCAACAGATTAATTAAATAAATTTCGATTTACTTACCACGTCCTCGCCGCCTCGCCATGTTCGCCATTTTGACACAAATAAATAGGTCTTCTGTTATTGGTTCACTAAAGTGACACCCGGCAAATAAAAAACGCGTGTAGCACCGTACACGTGTTAGAAGTAAAACTTCTGTAGCTAGATCATTAAGTGGTACCTATACTATACACCTATACCTACCTATACTAAAAGAGATTTAAATTTCCAATTTTGAGATCCAATCTCTGCTTCAAGTTACTTTTAAGTTTCAGACGTCCGATTATTTGAAATTATTTTATACTTGTACTTACTTTTAATACGTCATGTCATTTATTTCCCACCATTCCTTATCTACAATTTGTCGCGCTCGTGGTGATATACTTAACTCATTCAATAGTGTCACTACTATTTGCATCTCGCTCAGATTATATACCATCTGACGTCACGTCTTTAAGCCGTCTCGCTCAAATGTATGCATTGCTTTGCTTGTTTTAGAAATCCATATCGACCCGTGTGACATTGATGAAACTCTTTTCTTACAAACTGTATGGATCGCATCGCACAGCTGTCAAACATAAGTTCCGGTTCCAACAAAGAGGTTGAACGAAGTAGTTTGCTAGTTGGTTTTGTTTGAAGTCCCAGCCAGCGGCGGCGGCGGCGGCGGCGCCATCTTGGCCATAACGGAAATCAAGAACTCGTGGAAGAATGCTTAAAATAATTTTTATTTGTTAACGTTTCATCAAGTTTTTCTCTCACTAATTAACATTATTTATTGTACGAATGTATTATTATCTTATCTGATTAGTTAAAAACCGTATTGAAAATAGTTGCGGTTTTAAAAGTCTTCAGCCGACCCTGACGTCACCGATTCCAATTTCCGTTACATTTCTTAGCCACTCGTGACAGCACCCGGCTAGTTGCAATTGAAAAGCAAATATATGAATAACCCACAGTTGAGAGGTTAAATAAATTTTACCCCCGTGCCCCAAGAAGTTTTACTTCAAAAAGGCCATAGTCTTCAGCCAATCACGTCTCCACAAAATAACGTGTCCAGTTCCGCATATTTAAAAGTTAGGCGGCAAATTCAAATATGTTTTCGGATGATTACACTGGGCGTTAATTTTATAAGATGAATTTTATGCTTGGGCGGTACTGGCTATGTTGATTATGTATTCACATGATATCATTGGGTGTTACGAGGACCGATTACTGAAAAAAGTGGCCGAATAGGCCGAATACCGAATAGTTGCCGTATAATCGTTGCATCTCTACAGGAGGGTCCTGCCCCCCTAGACAATGTTACTTACGCTACGAAAACGAAACGAAAGGATAACTCAAAATGTACCTATGCGATTTATCATTTGGTTTAGTTAGGTGACGTTATACTTAGCGACGCTATAGGGAAGCGAGACCACTAGCTAGGCTAGTTACTATTGTTATATTTTATATCTATGTCTAGTTTTAAGGTATCTGTCGATATGGGATTTTATATCCTGAAATAAAGATTTTATTTATTTATTTTAGCGTGACCAAATGTCAAATCACATACATTTTGAGTTATCGTTTCGTTTTCGTAGCGTTAGTAACATTGTCTACGGGCTCAGAACAGGTACAAATAAAAAAATAAAAAAACTTTAATAAGAGAATAAATATTTGCGGGTACATGTTACTGTTGGGATCCACACTAGGTCTAACCTGTATCGTGGGCCTAAATAAAAGCTTACTATCATATGCATTAATATTTGTAATAGCCGCGAATAACAACTTTATTGTTGCATGCTTCCATCATATCATAACCTAATATTATAACTCGTCTCTCAAAGACACATTTCGTTAGGCAAAATCATAGAAACAAACACCCCACCTTCTGTCTTTACGTAATCATTGGACTAGGCTGATTTTACTCAAAGAAGTACAATGAGATGTCAACAGATGGCGTTCTTTAGAATAATGTACGAATGCTCAAGGTCATTGGCGAATGTTTAGGCCTTAAGAGGAGCAAAAAATGCTACGTCCAAAGGCTGTAGTAGGTGTGTCGATTTTGCGGGGAAGCAAACAAACGTAATGTTTAATTCTTGGCATTTTTCAGCACACTTTCTGAGAAGTGAGACGACAAGTTGTCCCCAATCAGTAAAATGCGGCCTGTTTGTCGGCGGGCATATGGAACTATTATTGTGTTGAACCAGTCTTCAAAGCAGATACTATCGAACCACCCACTTCTTGACCGGTTGTACCGTGTTCCTTCTGGTCCTCCTTCCAGCCATGTGTCCCATAAATGCTCTGATTTATACACCACATATATTGGCAATGATATTCCAGAAGCAGTTCCGGTAAACATTAATGATATGGACGTTTTAGAGTTGTTTATTACCCTTTCTGGGTATTACTGCCCCCTTTTAAATACATATTTCTTGCAGCCGGGGTCATCTGTTAGATTCGTCTCATCATAGTTAATAATGTTGTTTGGAGAGACGCCTTCAACAGATTTTGTGTAATGTGAGAAGAACTCATCTATCACCTCTGGTGTTATTTTGACCCGATCAGTGGATATATTTGAAGCCTTGCGGTTGGATAGTTCTTTTTTATGCCTTTCTAGAAAGTTCCGGGCCCAGTCATCTCCAGGCAATTTCGCATCTCCTTTTCCCAGTTTCTCCATGTACTTCTGTGCAAAATGTCTGAGGTCAGTGCAATCAAAAGGGAATTCCCAATCGCCCAGAGTTATAAATACGTTGATGAAGGACCTTTCTTCGGCGGGAGAAAATAAACTGGGATGGCCAGCTTTTTCTTGAGTGCAGTTTATTTTCTAAATTTTCTAGAAAGTGTGCTCTTTGGGATATTATATTTTTGAGCTGCCTCACATAACTTTAATCCATTATCAACTTCTTCAATGGCTTTACATACATCTTCCGGGCGATACGATTGGTACGGAGTATGTGCTTTTCCATTTCTTATATTTGTATATTTTCTAACGTAAATTCGCACCATACTGTCTTGGAGCACTGTAATTATTACATAAAATATGTTACTTTATGTAAAATAATTAAAAATAATTTACATAAAATAAGAGCATACCTTAAGATAAATAAATCCAGCGTTTTTGCCAGTTCGGGGCTATTTGAAACCCTGGTTTATACTCATATCAAACTTAAATACGACTAAAGGGGGCTATTTGAAACTGCGTCCCAAAAAGCCCCAGATCTTGTTCCAAATAGCCCTGTCCAGAAAAAACGTAAACTACTCCCGACAAAATGGAGTTAGAATTAAGAGGAATAACCGTTAGAATCACAGGAAAACACATATTTAGACGATTGCATTCAATTCCACGTAAACTTTAAAATCTATGTGATACAACAAGAAGTAAATCAGGCGAAATATAGCATTAAAATACATATTTTTTTTCAACACTCACCCACGATCTCCAGCGCGCACACATAGCCTTAAAATTCTACCTGCCGCAATGACAACAAGTCAAAGTGCTGCCAGGTTGCAAAAAAAGAATTCTACCATTGCTAGTTAAAAAAACGCATTCAGTTAAATCTTATAATTTTAAATGTTCCAAATAAGGCGGGTATTCCAAAAAGATTTTAACCATTTTAACCTACGCGGTAGCTAAAGAGAATAACTTGAACGTCATGGAGAAGAAAATCTTTACCAAGAACGAGATAAAGAAGATAGCCCCAGGCTATAAAGGGAAAGCGGAGAACTTCAAACCGGATTACAAACCCGAAAAGAAGCCGTCCCAACTCAAAACAGTGGGACCGAAGAGCCCAGTGCTCTCACCACCCACGTATGCACCCATGGATGCAAAACCTACGGCACAGAAAAACACTCCCCTATGGGCGGAGTCAATTTTCGGAGTTGACGTATGTGTCCGTGAACTAAACGTTCACCAAGGGGTGACGCCAACTTTTGCGCGTTTACCCGAAATAGTGAACGAGGTGTATTCCTCCCTTAGTGGAGATGACACCAATCTAGGGAAGCAAATGTCAAAAGCGATGTTGTCGTACTACAGTACGGCGCTATTGTGGACAAGGCTCCTAAACATCAAGGCGAAGCGTGGTATCACGGAGCTTTGCTTTGAAGAACTGGAATTCTGTAAAGCAATGAACGCACACGAGTACAACGTACCACAACCAATCTACCTTTTCTTAGAAGGGGTCGGAGAAGTGAAAGACGCATCGGGTAAAACCGTACACTTAGCTAACCATACCCTTCCGAAAACAGTAGTACGGAATCATAGTGGATACCACTCAAACGCGATTAAAACAGAAAACCACGCACTCTACGAAGAAGTTCCTTCACTAGGAATTTGTGGAGATATACTGATGGCAGAGTCATCAGAAGACGCACAACCGGAAATTAACATACAGGTCGTGCCAGCAAGAACGAGACCAACGACATCACTAGTCGGATACCTCGGACCGATCGGAGCTCGAAAAGAAGACGACAAATTTTCAAGAGACCCTATCAACAACAAGGCTGAACATAAACGTGATACAGAAAGTGAGCGACTACCTCTCAGGATCGAAAACGTTCCGAAACGAGAAAGTAAAGATAGATGCTCTAACTGTAGACGGAGATGCAGCCCAACTCATCAAAAGTCTTCCGACTGATGAGAACGCTAATGCAAACGATAGATGGACCAACCTCATAGTGAGGCCAACGTCCGCCAACTCTAACACCACTACGACATTCGTTGCAGCATATCTCATGGGATATCAGCTACACAAACGATTGTGTAAATGCTCCTTTATAGTTTATACGCTCAGTGAGTCCGCGGCTATTAAGTAAGTGGCTGTCCACACGTTGCTCGCACTTTACACTTCAAAGCCATCCTTTACACCTGCACGTGACACTAATCAAAATGAATACGGGCACTATTCGCCTTACTTCACTGATAAGTAATCACTCACACTTAACAGTGGCTGTCCAGTGCCTGTAGACAATGTTAAACGCTAAGAATAGCGAAACTTTTTATGTATGCGATTTGACATTTGGAATCGCTAAGTGACGTCACCTTAGCGAAGCTAAATGTCAAATCGCATACATAAAATGTTATCGTTTCGTTTCGCAACGATTAGCGTTTCACTTTGTCTAGGGGGGCTGACATTGCTTGCACTTTACAGCTACACTTTATACTAATCAAAATGAAAACGGGCCTTAACTGTTGTCGTTACGTCACCCACCTCTAGCGATGTCAAAAAACGGAAATACATGAACAACTATTAGTTATTTACTTATTTCCTACAAGTTCTACAAACTAAACGCAGACGCAGTAATTTATGAATTAATATTTAAATGCTATTGGCTGTTGAGAAGTCTTTGTACATGTCTGGGGCAGTCGTCCATTGTAGATTTAGCCAACTTCTTTCTTTTGATTTTTAGTATTTTTTGTTATAGCGGCAACAGAAATATATCATCTGTGAAACTTTCAACTGTCTAGCTACCACAGGTCATGAGATACAGCCTGGTGACAGAAAGACAGACAGACAGCGAAGTCTCAGTAATAGGGTCCCGTTTGGCACCCTTCGGGTACGGAACCCTAAAAATTGCAAAAAAAAGAAACGCTGATGAAGATGCTAAATAAGTATGTATATTTTTTTATTAATAAATCATGTTGAATAAACAAGGAAAGACAGATGATCATGATTGATGGATGACTGAAGGAAATTTAATTTTCATCAATCAACTATCAGTCATGATTGATCATCGCATTAGACGGTCAGTTTTTCGTCAATCACAGCATGATTGATGGTTGATTGATGGAATTGATTGAGCATCTAATCGCCGCCAAAGACGTTGCTAAACGGATAGTGAGACTGAGGCGGAGATGGGCAGGATACTGGGCTAGGCGAGATGACGGATGGTGCACAATATCAGTAACAGATGAGCGCTTAGCCACAAAATTCAAGATGTCTAAAAGAACATTTGCCATGAAGTTAAAGAAAGCACGACAATGCTTAACCGACGACTTCGTCCGCAGACATCTTGGTTTTGATCATATAACCAGAGAAAACGTAGCAGCCAGAAACTTTTCCATACCGAGCCATTTTTTGGCGGTAACCAAAATGAAGAGGCAGCCATATTTGTATGTGATGGAACGTACATTTATTTACAAAAGAGTGCGAATTTCCTTTTCCAGAGGAAAACTTACAGCCTACACAAGTTCAGAAACTTAGTAAAACTATTTCTAATAGTGTGTACCGATGGCTATATCGTAGATGTTAGCGGACCGTATACGGCAACCACTTCAGATGCCACAGTGATGAATCACCTGATGCGAGAAGACTCTCCAGTGCACGTATTTTCAAGGCCTGGTGACGTTTTTATACTAGATCATGGGTTTCGAGATTCAATCGATACTATAGAGGAATGCGGTTATAGGCCCTATATGCCACCAACGAGAAGGAGAGGAGAACAATTAACAACAGTTGATGCCAATAAGTCTCGCCTTATAACAATGTGTCGATGGGTGGTTGAGACAATAAATGGCCGATTTAAAAAAGATTTTAAACTCTTTCGCAATAAATATTTTAACGTGGCCGTACGAAACATGATGACGGATTTTAAAATAACCGCCGAACTCATCAACGCTACACAGTATCCTTACGAGGACAATTTGTATGCCGAGCAATTCATTGACATAATAAATGAAAGAATGAATGAAATGAATGAGTTGGCGGAATATGTAACAGCTCAGAATTTGAATAGGCAGAGAGTAGCATTTGTGAGGCTAGATGGAAATGAACCTGACTTTGAAGACTTTCCACAGCTGACCTATGAAGAACTAATGCTATTCACATTGGGATCATACCACTTAAGATTAGCTAAATCGTATTGTCACGAGCACATGCGTCCCGATGGTGTATATATAATTGAAATGTATCGGCACCCACAGTTCGTTGAAAATAAAATACTATTAAGAGGCCGAATACAATCGAGGCATGTCCGAGCGAGGCGGTACTACACGTGCATTTTAGTAGATCCAACACAGATTGGAAGAAATAGAATAAAACAATGTTACTGCACATGTATGCAAGGCCGCCGCACCGTTGGGAGTTGCGCGCATGTCACTAGCGTGGTTTATTTTTTGGCACGGGCCAGGCACGAAGATGTCATTGACGCACCTGCCGCCTTTTAGACCATGTTACTATAGATTTAGATAACGCTGAATAAAAGTGATATTATAATAGTAGCATCGGATTTTTTGAAGTAAAACTTCTTGGGGCACGGGGGTAAAATTTATTTAACCTCTCAACTGTGGGTTATTCATATATTTGCTTTTCAATTGATACTAGCCGGGTGCTATCACGAGTGGCTAAGAAATGTAACGGAAATTGGAATCGGTGACGTCAGGGTCGGCTGAAGACTTTTAAAACCGCAACTATTTTCAATACGGTTTTTAACTAATCAGATAAGATAATAATACATTCGTACAATAAAGAATGTTAATTAGTGAGAGAAAAACCTGATGAAACGTTAACAAATAAAAATTATTTTAAGCATTCTTCCACGAGTTCTTGATTTCCGGTATGGCCAAGATGGCGCCGCCGCCGCCGCCGCCGCTGGCTGGGATAAACAAAACCAGTGACGTGACCAAAAACTACTTCGTTCAACCTCTTTGTTGGAACCGGAACTTATGTTTGACAGCTGTGCGATGCGATCCATACAGTTTGTAAGAAAAGAGTTTCATCAATGTCACACGGGTCGATATGGATTTCTAAAACAAGCAAAGCAATGCATACATTTGAGCGAGACGGCTTAAAGACGTGACGTCAGATGGTATATAATCTGAGCGAGATGCAAATAGTAGTGACACTATTGAATGAGTTAAGTATATCACCACGAGCGCGACAAATTGTAGATAAGGAATGGTGGGAAATAAATGACATGACGTATTAAAAGTAAGTACAAGTATAAAATAATTTCAAATAATCGGACGTCTGAAACTTAAAAGTAACTTGAAGCAGAGATTGGATCTCAAAATTGGAAATTTAAATCTCTTTTAGTATAGGTAGGTATAGGTGTATAGTATAGGTACCACTTAATGATCTAGCTACAGAAGTTTTACTTCTAACACGTGTACGGTGCTACACGCGTATCTTTTTTTTTTTATTTACCCGGCCCTCCTCACATATTCATACTCATCTGGATATAATGTATTTATGACTTGATCTTATGTGCCAAAAGGTGTCGTCACTGGATTGAGAAGATTCAGTGATAGTTACAATGTAAAAAGCGAATCTGCCTAATCCACGAAACTGTCAAATGTAGAATCTGTCCAATCCACAATCTGTCCTATACCGAACAAAGGAATTTTTATTTTATTTTTTTCTATATTTTTTTCTCCGGTCTCCCATGCTATGTAGAGATGCGACCTGTACCATTATGAAAGAGCAACAATTGTCTACTTAGTTTGCCTAATTTTGTTCTTATACGCCGTGGGGAATTTTCCCATACAAAACGCCCAATGACCTTTTCAAGAGATAGTGCTTGTTCACGTAGGAACGCGCGGGCGCGGGGGCGGGCGCGGGCGCGGGCGCGGGCGCGGGCTCGTGTTCACATTAGCCGCCAGGCGTTTGCGCGAGTGTGACGTGTTGTCAGGGGTTCAAAAGATGGACGAAGATCTTTTATTTTTAACCGAAAATTCATACCTAAAGTGGGAGATGCAAAAAATTAGAATTGGTGTACATGAAATCAATAAAGAAAGAGAACAGTATGGTGAATTTCATACTTTATACAGTAAGTTGAGAGAACATCCTTCAAGATTTTTCGGATACACCAGGATGACTGTCAACTGTTTTGATTATATACATACTGGATTCAATAAGGAGTGATATTTCAAAAAAAGACACACATTTTCATAAAAGTATAAAGCCCGAAGAAAGACTATTTGTAACTATAAGGTGAGTTTAAAAAAAATATTTTTCATAGTAAATTATCATTTTTAATCAGGATACATATTACAATTCAAATCCAAGGTTCCTCTTAATTATTATAATTTCTTAATATTATCGTTATCAATTTTACTGGTTTAATTCCCATAATTTGATGTGTTATAATCGTAATGTTGTGTATTGTAACCAGAGTAAGCCTGAGCCGTGACACCACTCATTTCGTCCATAATAACTTGTGTAATTTTGTTTCTAGTACGTAATTTTTGCATAGGAGATAATTCTTTCATGTACGGCAACAAACTTTAAAAAAATAACAGATCTTCGCTATCTGGTTCTTGTTCTTTTTCGCTGCTTTTCGACAATTTAACTTGTAATAATTCCAACTTTTTCTTCTCCAATTCGATAAATTCCTGTTTTATATCTTGTGCACATTTACGTTTGGTGCTCGTATATTGTGTACTTGTAGATGAACCAGCTATTGACTGGGGAGTTGGGGACCGCTCACTACGATTATCATTATCAAAGTTTCCATTAGTAGTTTCATCTAAATTGCCTTCATTTAATTCTGGGGTAATATCATCTTTTATGAACAGCATCATTTGAAAATATGGCCACATTGAAGTATTTTGATCTGTTCCAGCATCACCAGAACGAGGAACTGGAATTTTTTTAAACTCTTTCATAAATTGGTCCCGAATGTTCTTCCATTTTTTCCTTAAAGCCTTTTCTGTAAAAAACAAATATTGTTTAGTGTTGATGCCCTTCCTAATTTTAGTATATTAAGTAGTCATCGGAACAGCTAGTGCAAATTTGCCTAAACTTTTTTTTATATGTTTCAGATATCTCTCCACTGGATTGGCATTTCGATCTTTGGCTTATAGCTTTCGTTTGGGTGTTAGTACAGTGTCGGGGATTGTTTATAGTACCTGTGAAGCTATTTGGAGAAAAAACTTGAATGTACACATGCCAAAGCCATCTGAAGTCCAGCTTAAGAATATTTCTTCAGTTTTTCAGGAAATGTGGAACTTTCCTAACTGCATTGGCAGTTTGGACGGTAAACATTGCAGAGTTAAACGACCTAAAAAAACAGGATCATCATTTTTTAACTACAGACATTATTTTTCTATTGTCTTGCAAGCTGTGGCTGATGCGAAGAAAAGATTCATAACTATTGAAGTTGGAGGTAGAGGAAAGCAAAGCGACGGCGGTACATTCAACGCCTCGTCCCTGAACCGGTTACTCGAAAGAGGTGCATTTAATATTCCAGGGCCTAGAATATTACCCAATTCTAACATTAAAGCTCCATATGTTGTAGTAGCCGACGAAGCTTATCCTCTTAAAGAGTATCTAATGCGTCCGTATCCACAAAGAATATTGAATCAAGAGAGAGAAAATTTTAATAATAGATTGTCGAGTGCGAGAAAAACCGTAGAGTGTGCATTTGGAATTTTATGCAATAAATGGCGAATTTTGTTAAAACCGATTGAAACTGATGTTAAACATGCACGCCTGATTATAAAAACCGCTTGCTTGTTGCATAATATTGTAATTGATATAGATGGTTACGATTGCGATAATGAGTTAACAACTCAAACTCGGCACCAAAGGCGACAAACGGGAAGAAACAACAATCCATCAAATCGAGCTAAAGAAGTTCGGAATCTATTTACGAAATATTTTTGGGACAACAATCGTTTAATGTATACTTAGCCGCCTTTGCAGTACCTATTTTGGTATCTTTCGAAGCCTGTCATATCATTCCTGAATAAAAAGTTTAAAATACCTATTTGTATCACAATATTAAATTTACTCACCCTCCATATCAGGAAACATTTCACCAATTTCCTTCCATAGCTTATTAAGAACGTTTCTGTTCATATGATGATTGTGATTACTACTCCAAATCGGAGTTCTGGCCTGAATAGCACTAATAAACTCTTCTGTATTAAACGACATTATAAAAACGTGCTACCTTTTCTAGCGACAAGTTCAAACTGGTTGAACTTGCCTGATCTCGCGAGTGAATCGCGCGCTCCGCCGCTAGTTCGACGTGAACACACACAAGCATCTCACGCGTTTGATACTGTCGCGAGCGCGCCGCGCGCGCCAATCGCTAGCTTGCCCGCTACTTAGACCGCACGTGCGTTTCGTACGTGAACACTTGAATACTATGTCATATGTTTGATATTTCGTGACCGCGCCCGCGCCCGCGCCCGCGAGTAAACGTGAACAAGCACATAGAGTTTTCCAAGGGGGACTTTTTGGTTGCTCAGTTTTTGTACAATGAAGGGACCAAAAAAAGCAATTTGTTGGTGAAATTCTAGACTATACTGCGGGCAGTCACTTTTATGTCAGATTTATGAGGAAATCGACAAAAACGGAAGACACATTTATATTTCCACAGGTAGAAGATGATCAGCTCATAAGTTTAGGGCAAGTGGTTACAAAAGTGACTCCTCAAGAGGGAGGAATTCAATACGCGTGTTTTGATTGACACCCTAAACTGGCGATGCTATCTTCAGTATTCTTTCTACGCTGTTTAACATGTGTGTACAGCATAGCTACCTACCCGAGGGTCTGATGAAGACTGTTGTAGTCCCAATTGTAAAGAACAAAACTGGCGATCTGTCGAATCTGAGCAACTACAGACCCATATCGCTATATAATAACGGGCAAGGTATTTGAAAGGCTTTTGCAGCCTGAGCTGATGAGAAATTTTAGGATCAGTGATGCCCAGTTTGGTTTTCGTCCTGGACTTTCGACAGATTCCGCGATATTATGTCTGAAAAACACCGTAAACTATTACAAAAACAAAGACACGTCAGTATACGCGTGTTTCTTGGATCTAAGTAAAGCCTTCGACTTAGTTAACTATGGCATACTCTGGGACAAGATGTCGAAGGCTCTGGTACCGGATGATGTCGTGGATCTGTTGAGGTTCTGGTACGGGAACCAGACTAACAATGTAAGATGGGGCGACACAGAATCTAGTAGTTACAGGCTAGATTGTGGTGTGCGTCAAGGTGGATTGACCTCTCCGGATCTCTTCAACCTGTATGTTAATGACTTGATCGAGGAGCTTGGGAGCGCAGATGTTGGATGCTGGTTCAATAATATATGTTTTAATAACCTAAGTTACGCTGATGACATGGTGCTCCTCTGCCCCTCGATCAAGGGACTAAGAAAGCTACTTACAATCTGTGAAGCGTTTGCTGAAAAGAATGGCATGAAGTATAACGTCCAAAAAACAGAAATGTTAGTCTTCAAATCGGGAAGGGGACCGGAGATGGTTCCTCCAGTATATTTGTATGGCTCACCAGTTCGGGTTGTGAAGCAATTCAGGTACCTTGGACATATCCTAGATGAGAACCTGAGTGATGACGCTGACATCGAGAGGGAGCGCAGGGCCATGGCGGTTCGGGCGAACATGCTCGCGCGCCGTTTCGGTAAGTGCTCCGAGGATGTTAAAATTGTTCTATTTAGGGCATACTGCCTATGTTTCTACACTTGCCAACTCTGGACCAACTACACCAGACGGACTTATAACATCCTCAGAGTACAATAACGCCTTCCGCATATTACTGCGTTTGCCACGCTACTGTAGTGCGTCGGGCATGTTCGCCGCCGCCAGGGTCCCTGACTACTTCGCGGTCATCAGGTCCCGGGTGGCCTCATTCTGAGGGTTAGAGCCTCGCATAACGGGCTCATCAATGCACTCCATGAGAACCCATATGAGAGTGGGGTAATACGACACTGGCTGCGCGTGCACCAGGAGAAAAATAGAAAGTAAGACTATGTGTCCGGCAGTGATAAGATTCCATCTGTTTTTGTTCGCAACTGTGCCAAAACCCTAGCATTACCTTTGTCCATACTTTTTAACCGCTCGTTTAACCATGGTATTTACCCAACGGCATGGAAGACAGCACACATCATACCTATACATAAAAAAGGGACTAAAGCTAATATAGAACATTACAGACCCATCTCTATATTAAATGTTTTTGGCAAAATTATGGAAAAGGTCGCACATGAACACATTTATCCTATTGTTTCAATAAACATACCGACCGAACAGCACGGTTTCTTTAAAGGGCGCTCTACTGTGACAAACTTAGCAATTTTTACAGGTGATGTGCTTACTGGCATGGACAAGGGAGGGCAGGTAGATGTGATCTACACGGATTTCGAGAAAGCTTTCGACCGTGTAGATAATTTCATATTACTGCGTAAATTGCGTGAGCTGGGGATAAGAGGGGATCTACTCAGATGGCTTGAGTCATACATAAAAAACAGAAGCCAAGCAGTTGTCGTGGCGGGACACCGCTCCGAGTTCATCGCTGTCCCATCAGGTGTGCCACAGGGATCGCTACTGGGACCGCTCCTCTACATTGCTTTCTTATACGACATAAGCGGTTGTTTTATCCACTCGAAGTTTCTTTTATACGCCGATGACAAAAAAGTGTACAAAAAGATAAATTCAACTTCCGATTGTGAACTTCTACAGGAAGATCTTTGTAGGCTAGGTGTCTATTATACGGTAAATAGGATAAGTGTTAATGTGACTAAATGTAATCACCTGAGCTTTACCAGGAAAACTAAGCCAATATTTTACACCTACCAAATTAACAACATGCCAGTCGAGAAAGTTAAAACAATAAGAGATCTAGGAGTTTTACTCGATTCGAAGCTCACATTCTCTCAACATATAGACGCTGCTATAGACAAGGCCTATAAGAACCTGGGGTTTGTCCTTCGAACGAGCCAGGCATTCACTGACCCTGACTGCATAAAGGTTCTCTACTACTCGTACGTGCGCAGTTTTCTGGAATACTGTAGCCCTATCTGGCGACCCCAATATATATGCCACATTAAGTCAATTGAAACAATACAACGCAAATTAATTAAACATCTCAGTTACCGCACTGGCTACCACTCCGCTTTGAAGGACTACAAAACTTCGTTGAAACAGCATAAACTGCAAACACTCGAGGACAGGCGATGTCTCTTGGATATGCTGTTCCTTCATGACCTCTGTAATGGAAGGCTGAACTGTCCTGAATTAATCTCCTCAGCACTTCGGTTAAACGTTCCGAATAAAAGAACCAGGCACACTCCTCTCTTCCATGTCCCCCTATCTCGTTCTAACTATGCACAAAACTCAGTCATGAATAGGTGTCATTTAAATTACAACAAGCTTTCTAAAGAAAAAGACCTAGATATTTTTAACACCACTAAACAGGTTTTTAAGAAAAACGTTATTTGAAATATTATTATTATTACTATTTGAATTATTATGAATTATTATGACAGACAGATACATTGATGATGTATCTGCCGTGCCTTAGGAATATAGCCTACTTAACTATACTCAATACTCACCCTGCTTAGTGGCAATTCAATATACACAGTCCCGATCCCAAGACCACCGTTCGTCGTAGGGCTAAGCAGGTACACCTACACACACACCACCACACAACACATACAACCTACACTACTTACACAACCGATACACCACATCTCAACTCGTCAATTTTAATAAATACATCAACTTAAATCAACACTAGTTACTAGCTGTAACTAGCTTTTGTTATAATTTTTATGTTTGTAAGTATAATTGCTAAGTACGTCTGTCTTATAATATTTTACCAAAAAAATGTAAATCCGTTATTGGCTAAAGTTAAGATTATTTTCCTTGTTTTACTCATCTGTATTATTAGCTGTGGATTTTTTAAATCAATAAATAAATAAATAAATTATTATGCATTAGGCCTCATTTTGTGTTTTTTTGTGTTATTTTTAGATTGTTTTATATTTAATTTTTAATTTTTATGGGTTTTGTATTGCCTGAAATAAACAATTTATTATTATTATTAATCTTTCCCGTAGTCCTAAAACTTACAACCATAATTGACGATTATGTATTCAAATCTGATAAGTATATACGTAAATTAGTCTAACACCCGTTTGCACTAAACGCGACTTAGGCTTGTCCTAGTTAAGATGAACCTAAGCCTAAGAACAGCCTAGCAAAAAAATTTGATTGCACTAACAGATTTATCTTAGTTACGTCGTAGCTTAGGCATGGCCTAGCTAAGAGAATGATTGAATGAATGTAAATATTGATTGTTTATGGTTTTATAAACCGACTAAGTAATGTAGACCATAAAATATATTTTGGCTCTTTCTTTATAGTGATTCAGTCGTGAGTTAGAAGGAGATGTAAGATAAGGCCTTGGTATATTTTGTTTGCTAACGTAAACACACCGAAAGATGTCAATTGTCAAGTAATAAGCCAAGATTTGAATTCGTAACGTTTTTATTACTTTTTGGTTGTGAATTGCGATCGTTCGTTAATAATATGGAAAATAAGTTAAAACGAAAAAGAACCCCCAACTTTACTGCGGAGGAGAAATTGAGGTTTGTGAGATTGTTGCGCGAAGAAGGCCAGTGCATAATTTCAAAGGTTACAGCCCACGATGCTACGACCAACAAAGAAAAAGAACAGAAATGGGCGAAAATCACCCGTATACACAATTCAAGTGGAGATATGATAAGGTTTGTCAACTCGAATACCCTAAACGATCAGTCACACGGCTTCAACCTTCCACGCAACTGCTGGACCAAGCTGAACCGACTCCGGACTGGCCAGGGCCGCTGCGCCGAACTAATGTTTAAGTGGAGGTACAGAGACAACCCTTTCTGCTGCTGCGGGGCTATTGAGTGCATGGCCCACCTGATGGATGATTGTCCTCTATGTTCGACCGAGGGAGGACTGCAGAGGAGAAGATTTATTACTAGTTTAATTTGTAAATAATACTTACTAACTAATTACAGGACAACAGAGACTTTAAAAAAGCAGTGGGGTAAGCTGAAAAGCGAAGCCAAAACCTATAAAGCTGCCAGCAGATGTTCTGTGAGCGGCACTGGTGGGGGTCCATCGAAAAAGTATGATGACCCAATATTGGAGCTGGTGGTAGAAATAACAGGCCGAGCCAGTACTGGAATCACTAATATAGAAGATTGTGATGCTGAATCTGAAGTGGATACTATGAGTAAGTATTTCCATTATGGCGAGTCTACATTGGTCATCAGTACAGTGGCTAAGTGACTGTTTACATTGGTCTAGGACATTGGACAGTGGCGAATACTCAGGACAGTGACTGTTTACACTTAGATCCACTGGCAAGGCAACTTGTAAGCCAAGCTGACTCGCCAATGTCCGATTTGTTTACTGCACTGTACTGTCCACTGTTTGTAGCATATACATATGTATAGATCTGCTTTTTAATCCAAAGGTATTTCAAATAAATTTGAAGAACATAGTAATACTTTCTAAATACTGATACTCTTTTTCAGCTCAAAATGACATGCTTGCCACCCAAGCTTCAACATCTGTTGAATATTTAGATGAGACTGTTTTTCAACAAGATTCTGAAGATGATGAGGTATGTTAAATTAGTTATGGATGTTGTATTCTATCGATTTCAGGTACTTATTTGATTCATGTTTATGTCGCAGGGAAATGATAGAATCCGGGATTCAGCTAAATCCCAGGAAATGGTAAAATAAACATGATTATATCATTTTACTAGACAGATCTAGGGATTTAGCTAAATCACTAAACTAAATCTGATGAATCTGTATTATTTCCATTAATAAAGGATTAAACTTATTTTTTTCTAGAAGATTATACCAACACAAGTGGATCAAGTAGAAGTAGAAGAAGCAATAAAAAAATCTACACAAGAATCTACCAATGAAAAGGGTAAAAAAATATTAAAAAGTACAACAAAAGAATGGGTAAATAGAAGAAGACCTGAGATCAGCGCTAATGAGAGAACTGTAAAGATGCAAACGCAGCAAAGAATCTCAAATAGATTTGCAGCAGAGAGATTAAGAGCGGAGCAGGAAAAAACGAAGTTAATCTTGCAACAAATAAAGCAAAATACAGAGCTACACAACATAAAAATGGAGAACGAAAAGCATAAGAGAGATATATTACAAACTTTATTAAAAAAAGTACAAGGTAAGAACTTTTATTAAATAATAAAAATTGCATTTACGAGAAAAAGTTTTGGGTAATTAAATTTCTTCTGTCAATGGCATTGGGCAGAAGTTCCATTCCACCAAGTATCTCATTCTCGATTTGACCCTCCTGAATCAAAGAGTTCAGAAGGTCTTCGTCCAGTTCATCTGGAGTAGGGGGCACGTCTTCTTTAAAATCTACACAGATATTGTGAAGGATGCAGCAGGCTACAATAACTTTACAAGCTGTTTCTAGTTTTATCCTAAGACCCATTGCAAGAGCCGGAAACCTCCGTTTAATTACACCATATTGTCTCTCCACAGTATTACGCGTTGATATTTGGCTCTTGTTAAACCGTTCTTGAGCTGGATTACTCGGGTTTAAGAAAGGTGTGACCAGGTACTTCTGGAAAAGATTTAAAAACAATATTATTAATTTGTTTCAGATGCTGAGCCAAAGGATATAGCAAAAGTAGCCACAAAAGAAGAACTGTCATTTGTGACCCAGACCCGACATGAAAGGTACATATCTCAGTTTTTTTGTTTTTTTGAATATAACAAAAATATATTATTGTTATAGTCGAAATCAGTGGCTAACACTAAAAATATTGCCTTGATTTTTTTTCAGGCGTCATACTAAAAAAAAACAATATTTTACTTTTAATACTTTAAAATAAAATAATTATGGGATTATTTAGATGATCTTAAGATGGCGCTTTAAACTTCTACACCAATCGAGTTAAGGGTCATTAATTGTCTTACTTAAGAAATAAATAATAAAGGTATCGCTAAAAAACTGGGAGCTAAATAATGGAATATGGGTAAAACATTAAGTGTAAAAAAAAACATAATTTTTACAATCAATTTTTATTCATTTTCAATGTCTCTAAGTACGCGCTTTGTTCCCTGCGTACCTGCCGTCCCTCCCCTCCCCACCCGCTACATTCTTGTTCTAATGAAAAAGTGAGATGGCACGATTGGTTTTTGTTACCTGTTTCAAAGCAGGTAAAACCAAAATCTTAAAATATTAATCGATTTGTGTCATTTTAAATGGATACAATTGCTATTATTTTTAAAAACAATAGTTTTAAAATATTTCTCCTGAGGAAAATCACATAGCAATAAATAGGTGTTAGCCACTGATATGTTAAATGCTGTTAATATATTTTTGTTATATCTAATATAACAAAAAAATTGAGATACATTTCTTTTGTGTCGGGCCTGGGTAAATTTTCTATGGTTGACAGTGACAGTTCTTCTTTGTGTTTGAATCTGAATAATTTTGTAAATAGTTTAAAGTTGTTAATAAATGCTACTACATTATATGATAGGTTGTTTAACTTGCATCAAATACAATCATCCTTAGACAATGTGCCTGTGTTAGAAAATATAATTAAACTGTCAGGAAATAGAGGACTATTCTATGTTAAGTATGGTATATGTTTAACTATAGCTATAGGTAATAATCTAATTCATGATTACTTTGTCGAACCCGGGACCTCTCGCATGGTAGGAAGACGTGCAACCGCTGCGCCACAGAGGCCGTCAGTCTTTTAAGATATTCATATGCTTTATGCTAGGTCAGAGTATCCTCCCACGTTAAATTATGTGAGGATAACCTCTGATGCCAAATGTTGCTAGGCTGCCTATCGATTTACTGACCTTCAGTGGATATCCATTGTCACCTAGTAAAAGAGCTTGCCCATATGTGCCTGACTCAAATTCTTGACAAATTCTACTATTTGTAAATATTGCAGAATCATGTGTTGATCCTGGCCACCGTGCTACAACATTCTGAACTTTTAAATTTGCATCTGAGATTGTCTGGCAATTGATAGAAAAGTACCCTTTTCTGTTTCTAAACAATTCTGCATCATCGCCACCTGAAACATAATATGTAAGTATTTACAAATGAAATTGAAATTAGGAAATATTATTAATGAGAAAACTGACATATCAAGGTCATATGCCTGATTCTATAATTTCTCTGCGACATCTAAATACATTTCGTATAAATATATTTATTGCACATAAAAGACAAAACACAAAAAGATACAGAGAAGGAATGTACAAAGGCAAGCTTATCTCTAAAAAGAGATCTCTTCCAGCAAACCCAGGATGGACAGAAAATATTAAAATACGGAACAGGTAGGCCTATGTGCTCATATAAGTGAATTAAAATAAATATATAAATCATATTACTAATCTACTGAATATACTACTTAAAGAAGTACATGAATATTATATAATAATATATTTATATATAAACAAATTTATACTTGTTACTTTGCTCAATGCTCACCTGGCGATTGAATTTTTACATGGGTGCAGTCAATAGTTCCAATAACATAAGGGAAGCTGGCTATTCCATAAAAGTCGCTTTTCTTTTGTTGCATCTCATTTGGTGTTGTAGGCATTTTTATATGGTGGTTTCTCAGCTTTATGATGGCACTTGTGACCTTTTTAACTATACGCGATACTGTTGAAACATCAACACCATGCATGTCTCCGATTGCTATTTGATGAGAACCCGTAGCATAAAACCGTATGGTTATCAACAGCTGATTCACTGGCGGTACGCTCTGATTTCTAAAAAGAATAAATTATAGTTTTAATAACTAAAAAAACACGCTTTATATTATACGAACTTAAAAGTAAAAAATAATTATATATAATAATTATATATATATAATTAATTCAAGAGAAAAATAATGTCATTTTGATAAAAGCGTGGAGTGCTCAATACCAATTATTTGAATTTCTTTACTAGTTCTATTCCGAAATGCCGAGTGTAAAATTATGTAATAAATATTATTATTGTTTAATTCTATCATTTATTCACTGATGAACTCCCTCATCAGACCCTGGATCTCATGTGGGACAAAAAGTTCTTGTCAAGACGAATTAAATTATAGCTAGAAAATAATCGAGTAGATCAGATCATATCGGATACCTGCTTACCTGTCACTTGTGTACTCCAAATCTTCAGCAATTTGGTCTAATATCCACAATACTGTACTTTTGCACATCCTATACCGCTTGAAGAAGTCGATTTCATCGAAATTTTGGAACCAGTCTGGTCGTTGTCTTTGTATGGGAGGTCTCGCGTGTCGCTCATTATGAAAATCGACTTCTTCTATGAATTCCAGGAAATTCAATAAATCCTCTGCCATGGTGATTGCGATTTGTGTTTATTTTATCCTCAGATTTTATCCCACAAGTCAGTCAAAGCCATGTCAAAGCAAAAGTCAAAACACATTTTTTTGACAGCAAATGATCCACAGATTACAAAAAAACACAACCAAAGTATTGCCACAGAATAACTAATAGTATTGCCTACACTAGGCGCGTCCTAATCGGGTTCATAAAGTTAGGATTCTCCTAAGTAGACTTAGGAAAGGCTTTGGGTTAGTGCAATGAATTTTTTTGCTAGGACCAGCCTAAACAAGTTAGGAAAGAACTTAGGCGACTCTTATGTTTAGTGCAAACGGGTGCTAGTGTTGTGAGTTTCTGGGTTATGTATATGTTTATGGTTCTGTGGCCCTGCACTGCATCGTTCCGTACTCAGTCTTTCCGTTTAATTTACCTCGCTCGAATCAGAACTCTAAGCCATTATCAGTCCTGAAAATTTTTATTTTCCTTTCCTGTTGATTTTCTACCAAACTCTTGAACACCTTAAAATACTGGAAAACATCACTTTTCGCTTTAAGGAAATAAACAAAGGCCATGCGGGTGAAGTCATCAACAAATATGAGAAAATACTTGGACCCACCGATTGAAGTTGTCTCCATTGGTCCACAGACATCAGCGTATATTACATCCAGCGGCCCACTACTCTTTGTACTAGAGTGACCAAATGGCAAACGCGACTGCTTCCCCTCACAACACACTGTGCATGTATTCTTGTTGACATTGGACTTTTCTCTATAAGAAATTCCCACTACAGCTCCATCCCTCATTTTGTTCAAGTCATTTGAGTTCAAATGAGCCATCCTGCGGTGCCACACCTCACTTTTCACTGGTGTAAACAAACACTGCTTGTACTCAGTTATCAACTTGTAAACACCATCGACTAAGTTTGCGACCGCCACTAATCTGTTTTCTCTATTGTAAACATAGCAGCATTTCTCCTTGAACTCCACACTGTTTCCATTCTTGATAAGTTGACTGATGGAAATCAAGTTCGTTGAGAGGTTAGGAACACACAATGCATCTTTCAATGTTACCTCATATTTACAACTTGGAGTAATCGTTATTATGTTCACATCACCCGAACACAATACTGGCATGGCATTTTGATTTGTTGCCATAATCTCCTTGATATTCGGTGAATATGATGGTTTTTGTATCATGTTAACATCCGCCGTCATATGAACACTTGCGCCGCTATCCAGATAAAAGTCCTGTTTTCTATAGTTTCCACTCAGGAAAACAGCGGAAAAAGCATTTGTTTTCTTCACTTGCTGTTGATCACTTTGTTTACATTGCGATTTATAATGTCCAAACTGTTTGCAACGATAACATTTTATGTTTTTCTTCGTCGTCGATCCTGACATTGACAATCCGCCGCCATGATTATTTGAGCTGTTAGTCTGGGTACTGCCGCCAACCTTACAATAATTGCGATTGTGCTGCCCTCTGCTCAAAAAAGCACTTCCTTGCTCGGAACTATCGTTAGCTGCAAGGTCAATCAGCTTCGTCTTCACCACGTCACCCGTAATGGCGATTCCGGAATGTTCAATCGCCATTATCATAGGAAAGTATTTTTCTGGCAAACCTGCTAGCATTAAGCACCCGATCCACTCGTCATTCACTGAAAATCCTGTTCCTGATAATTTTTGTGCTGTTTCCATGATCTGCGTCACATAATTTGTCATCGAATCGCAACTGTCGAGACGAATTGATATTAAGTTTCGCAATAAAGTTATTCTTCGAGAGAATCCAGCATCATCGAACATAGTCTGTAGTTTCTGCCACAAATTCTTCGTGCTAGACGCATCTTTTATGTGGACGTATAATGACGGGTCGATCGTCAAAATTAATTTGGCCTTCGCTTTTGCATCTTCTGCGGCTGCATCTTGGGCACACTCCGTCTTGATAAAACCTGCAGTGCCTTCCAAGACTAACAGATTCTCCGCTGCAAACGCCCATTCGTGGTAATTCTCGCGCCCTTTTAACTTTGGCACGTTGGTCAGGAATGAGTTAGAAGCCATTACTATTAATTTATCACTGTTTTCGTACAATCCGATTGTTAAACACTGTGCTTACACTTCTGCTAGCTAAACTGCCTAAATACATTAGTAAATGAAACCCTAAAGAGGTGTATAATGGCCCATAACCTAATAAAACAACGTGTTTCTGTGAAAGCTGACGACGAATAAACGACTTTTTTATTTTAAAACGTAAGGTAGACAATATAGAATTGGTACAACATATTTCAAGACAGATGGCGTTAGTTGGCTCATTTTGATATCATTTCTAACACTACTTTATCCCAAAATGCCTTATTGTAATACCTGTAGCACCTTCGTTAACAAACCGAGTTTGATAGGTCATTTGCGTAGCAACGCACATAAAACTAAATCCGTAATTAAACAGAACCTTAGTGCAGGTGTCGATATCGTCGCGTCAGCATTTAAGTCCCGGATTATCAGTTATAAAGTTATAGCGTTGGGTGATGAGCAACGCTCTATTGACACGATTTTCGGTACTAAAAAAGATAAAATTAAGAGGCTTTTAGATGAGGCACTACAAAATCATATTTGCGTAAAAGTAAATTTCGAACATTTTGCGTCATTTCTGAACATTTTGCGAGCCCCCCACATGGGTGGTTGCTGGGAGCGCCTGGTTCGGTCTATAAAAAAGGCTATGAAGGCGACCCTGAAAGAGGTTGTTCCAAGCGACCAGACCCTACAGAAGCTATAGTTAACACCATACCCCTGACCTACGTTCCACTCGAACATGCAGACGACCAGCCCTTGACACCAAATGACTTCTTACTGACCAAGACTAACGATTTCGACCGACCCTTCGGAAGCTTCGGCGACGGTGACCTGCTGAGAAGAAACTGGACGGAAGAACAACGACTTGCTGACTTAGTCTGGAAGCGGTGGCTCAAAGAATATTTACCGACTTTGACAAGACGGGACAAATGGTACGGACCAACGACGCGACCAATAACGGACGGTAATTTAGTTATTATAGCAGACGACCAGGCGCCCCGCAACCTCTGGCTACGGGGTGTCGTGACAAAAACGTACAGAGGACCCGACGGACTAGTCCGTGTAGCTGACGTGAACACCAGACTGGGACCGTACCGACAAGCAGGAACCAAGCTCTGCCGGCTGGACGTCCAACAACCGGGAGTATTGGCTCCCAATACTGGAGGTGGGGATGTTGTGGCGTAAGGCCGGCAGCCTCCTTGGCTCGCTGGCCGGCGAGGCTAGGTGGGAAAAGGAAGAAAGGCAGACACATGTCAGACGAGAAAATAAAATGAAATAACCGGCCAAGTGCGAGTCGGACTCGCGCACGAAGGGTTCCGTGCCATTATCTATAAAAAACCGCAAAAAAAATGTATGGGAGCCCCCCTAAATATTTATTTTATTCTATTTTATTATTTTATTTTCTAGTAAATAATATACTCAATATGTTGTGAACATTTTAAGCGTCTACCTGCTACCATTATCAATATCGAGCAAAAATGAGCAAAAAAAAAACACGTTTGTGGTATGGGAGCCCCCCTTAATATTAAATTTCTTTTGATTTTTAGTATTTGTTGTTATAGCGGCAACAGAAATACATCATCTGTGAAAATTTCAACTGTCTAGCTACCACGGTTCATGAGATACAGCCTGGTGACAGACGGACGGACGGACAGACGGAAAGCGAAGTCTCAGTAATAGGGTCCCGTTTGGCACCCTTCGGGTACGGAACTCTAATAAAAAGGGAGACAAAATCTTAAATCTTTTATTTATTGCTTGACCGAACAGGTTAAAAGATGGAAAAATGTGTCTTCTATATGCTAAAAATACAGTCCATTAATTTACCTATTCCCTTTTTAAAATCCAGCGACCCTTTCGAATTCTCCTCTCGAGGATAATTATCGCACATTATATCGGCCAGATATTTCACCTAAATTCATAATTTATTTCACGTACTTCTATCAGTAACTAACTGCAAATACTTCACCCCACCGAAGCATAAAAGTTCATTCGAAATCGTAAATTTTCCATTGCACGTATCGTGACAGCCATTTTAATTCCAGGCTAGCAAAGTATCATTTTTTGAAGTAGGTAAGTGTGACTATAGTAGAATATTGCTCTTTAGAGCCTGCTATTGAATACTTTCTCAACATTTTCATATTGAAAAAACCAAATTTAAGTTAAACAAAAAGTCGGACCATATTTGCAACCCAATATTATAGATATATATATATATATTTATCACGGAATTAGATGAGTGTTTTATTTTCAAGTTACCTAGTACCCCAAGTAAGTACTAGCACTTTATTTTACTAATTTAGTTTGTATCTAGACTTTTATTTCATAGGCGAAAATAGGCAAAAATGCAATAAAACAAAGAACTATTTATATTGTATAAAAAAATATTGTAATGCTTATTACGTGACATCCTATCGCCCCAGCTTGAGAAACCGATATTTTATAAGAGTAGCTTGTGGCGAAGTAGGCAAAACGTAGATAAAGCAGTATAAGTAGCTAAAGATATTCTTGAACTTGTTTGATATAATTTAAAAAAATCGCAGATGACATGGAGGAAAATACAAAAAAAATATACAACCAGGCGGCTTTACGATCGGCTGTAGAAAATGTACTAGAGTCAAATATGACACTATACCGAGCTGCAAAAGAATTTGGAATCCCTTGGTCTACTTTAAAAGATAATGTGGCTCGAGCCAAGCTAGAGAGAAAACGGAAACACACGAGTATTTAGAGCAGCAGATTTAGAGCAACAGTTGTATTTCTACATCATAAAAATGCATGAAATTGGCTTTGGCCTAACAGTGAACAGAATAAGACAAATAGCTTTTTCATTGGCATAAGCAGCAAAGCTAAAGCATTCATTCTATACAACCAACACCTACATACCAACACCTACATTGCGCACGACATTCGCCCAAAGATTCAGTCCGTTCTCCTTCCCATTCATATATAATATTGCCTGCAAGTACACAGAAATAAAAAATTGCTCCGTCCACGAATCTAAGTCCATTATAACCAAATGGCTATTAACGCTCAACTACGATGCCACGGAAGATCTGTTAGTAATCTGCTCATAGCAATCAGTCAGAAATAGTTCGTCTTCTATTAGCATACATTCAAGTAATTTAGTATAAGTAATTTAATTGTAACACAAATACATGTACCTAGCACAGGAAACTTAACTTAACTTAATTATGTATAAATATTTATATATCCACACAACCACAATTTATTTCTTTATTTATTTATTTATTTATTTATTTATGTATACCGCATACTTCACCTCTTAAAATCTCTAATTCAGACGCATTTCAATTTTAGTTTACTACCTTGTTTTTTTTTTCAGTTTTATTTCAGTTAGTCATATTTGACAGTCTCACATCTACTCACAACGCTACCCGATAGCTAATAAATAACTGACAGCAATCTCTGTACGGTCTCCACGATACAGGTTAGACCTAGTGTGGAGACCACAAGTAATCTAAGTACCTCAATCTAGTATATACTGTACCTGTATATTGTAAGTGAACTTTGTACAATCTCCTACTGGCAAATAAAGACTTTTGTATTTTGTATTTGTATTCATTTAACCCAGAAAAGGGATGTGCGGGATGGAACTGGTGGATCGGGTATAAACAAGGGTATGGATTATATCACTAAGGACACTTGAGAACCTTTCTGCTGGACGTGCTAGTTGTTCGAATCTTGCTATATTAAGCGATTTTTACGAAATACTAGGAAATTGGTTTGAACTAAATAAAACTAGCAGTTTTTAGGATATAAAACATTTTTATTAAAAACCGCAAAGATAACTTTGTCATTCATACAAACACTATGAAAAACAAAGTAATTATTTGCTGGTGAAGAATGATAGTGATATTTGGGCTAGGTGTAGAGTTGAAAATTTCAAGGGAAGATTCGCTTTGGACGAAAGTTTCGCGCAATATTGCGGGAATCTTCCCTTTTTTGGCAATTTTCAACTAAAACTATTTTGTCAGAAACTATGAATGATGAAGTTGATTACGTCCTGCACTTATAAAATCTGTAAAGTATGAGTTTGGCTTGCGTGTTGAGGGTTCCGGACATAATTAAACTATTATCAATATCACTACAGTTTTTTTTGCAATAATATTTTACGATGTATTTCCTACAATTAGCGGCTTCAATAGGTCAATGACCGCTTGTTGCCACTCCAGCGCGCGCGCCCCGCACTCGCACGAACCGCGCCGCGGAAAGGGAACTTGTTTCAGTTACCGGCGGCTATCAACAAGTGAACGTGTGCGCTTGTGGCTTCTCGATTGTCGTAAAGTAATTATTAGTGTGGTTTACTTTACGTTGGAAATATGCCCCGTCAATTGGAAAAAATATGGGAACATAATTATTAGTGTGGTTTACTTTACGTTGGAAATATGCCCCGTCAATTGGAAAAAATATGGGAACATTTCGAATTGTTAAACTCAGACTTATAAAGTCCTGAAATCCCCCTCTCAGTATTGATTAAATTTATAAAACCATACAATGGTGACAAAGATCCCTTCCAGCATTCTTAACTAACTGCGATAATGCAATTTCATTGGCAAATGCGGACCAGATAAATGTCTTGTGTAAATATGTAATATACCAGCTGGAAGGCAAGTAGTAAGGTAGCGACGCCGTTTAAGGCCCACCTAATTTAAAATCGTTCTAAATTCAATAAATAGAGATGTTGAGAAAAACAACTGATTGTATCGTATTATTTATTTATTAATCATGTTTAACATGAATGAAATAAATAATTATGTTGCCTTAGGACAGAGGAATGTAACTTTTTTAAACATAGTCAATGGGCTATCTTAACCTTTAACTATGGACGTTCCATTTTTGTTACACTACTATGGACGTGCGGCCTCACAGACCGCTGTCTTGAAGGACTGGTTTCTATCTTGATGAGTAAGTATTGTATATTTTTTTCGTTTTATCCCTTAGGAGAGTTACTAAATATAAATAAATGATGTAATTTTAATGAAAAAATAATTTATTTTAAACTAAATCTAACGATATAACAATCGAACGCACTTTTCAGACTTTTTAGCTTGAGATCACTTTATAGGTATATTGTCACAGGAAAACGGCTTTTTTAGTTAGTTTAACTTCTTACACAATAAAATATAAAGAACAAAGAACATAAAAAACTAAACATAATCTTCTCAAAACTAAACATAAAAATTTCGACAAGGGCCCAACTTGGTCATATTTGTTGGCAGTCATTGCATAGCGGCTTCGAGCATTGTAGGCATATTGGCTGTTACAGCCTACACAAGTGTGGGTCGTCTTTCGTTTTATCTTTGGTGGGCATAGTTTATCGTTTTTTGGTCGTTTTTGACATTTTAGTTTACAAAATCTAAAACAAACAAAATCACCGTCAGCGTCAATTTATAACACAAACGTGGTCGCGCGGTCTCACAGACCGCACTCAAAATATAAAGCGAAATTACTCAAGTACCATTCAGCCGGCGACATAGCCTTCACTCTCAATGGTCGTTTTGCCACAAAAACCGAAGCTACTGAGGCCGGAATACGCATGGGGTACGCAGAAGGAGGTGGGCACGAGAATCAGAAACTGCAAGCGGCCTGTGAGACCGCACGTCCATAGTTAAAGGTTAAGAACCCAGGAGCCTAACACAGCCCGTTACATATCTTTGAATATAATGTGAAATAAAGGCTTACATATATTTTTACCAATCAGTATTATTTTAAAGTTTAGTTTTATTCAGGATTATTCAATAAATCTGTCAAAAATTTTGCCTTGGGCTTTCTTGAGTCTATAGAAACCCAAAAACACTTAAAACATAAAAAATAAACACTTAAACTGGTAATGACACATATTTTGAGATCCATCTTCTTTGTTTGTAACTAAATAATACTGATAATAAGATTTTAATAAGTCATAAATTTTCAGTTGAAGTTTACCTTGGGCCTTATTAAGTATATTAAAAATCATCTTTCATAAAATTTAAATAAACTATCCCTTATAAAGTAATAATTTGGCACCAATTGTTGTTTAACACCGATAGTTAAAATATTTTTTAAATAATCAACATCCATTAACAAAATCTATAATAATTTTCTCTTAACCCTCTGCAACTGACGTGCCATTTTTGTCAACATTCTACTGACGTGACAAAAACACTTAAAACATAAAAAATAAACACTTAAACTGGTAATGACACATATTTTGAGATCCATCTTCTTTGTTTGTAACTAAATAATACTGATAATAAGATTTTAATAAGTCATAAATTTTCAGTTGAAGTTTACCTTGGGCCTTATTAAGTATATTAAAAATCATCTTTCATAAAATTTAAATAAACTATCCCTTATAAAGTAATAATTTGGCACCAATTGTTGTTTAACACCGATAATTAAAATATTTTTTAAATAATCAACATCCATTAACAAAATCTATAATAATTTTCTCTTAACCCTCTGCAACTGACGTGCCATTTTTGTCAACATTCTACTGACGTGTAGTCTGTCAGACACCTTTTTCAGAACCTAATAATAATAAAAATTGCATGAAACTTAACAAAAAGGCCTCTTGATATTCTTTTGTGGTCTATACCTAGTTTGTTGTGGTGTTGTAAGATTAAATAAAACCTTCAGTTTGTTTTATAATCAGTCTTGTTTATTATAACCACAATTTAGGAGCATTTGGCATAGCCACTGTAATGCTAAAAATAATAATTAAAAAAACATAAAATTAACCAAACAAACATAACTGCTGCCTTCTTCTAGCATAAACCTATAAGAAAATAAAAACTAAAAAATATCGTTAGCACACTTTTTTTTTAAATCAGTCTCAAAAGTCACCCTTACAATCCATACAAATTTGTCCGGAACATTGGAGACATATGGGTTTAGAGCAAGAACAGCAAGTGAATCTCGTTTGTCTCTTTAGCTTAGCTGGACAAACTCGGCAAAGCTTTCGACCTGATGAGGGTCCTGCTTCATCAGTAGGCGGAGGAGCTGGTAAATCGCGCCCTAAAACACGTCGAATGGTCATTCGTAATTCTCGAGGTATCCTTTCGCTGTAAACTCTCAGCTTCAATGACGGCAACACCAGTTGACGAGCAAGGTTGCGTAAAAAGTCTCCCCTTCTCAATTTTGCGCCTTGACATTGTCTGTAAAGTACGAATGAGTTTACTCCAGCCAAATCCAGTAAACGATAAAAGATTGCTTGAGGCCATCTTCGTGTTTTTCGACTGCAAGAGTAGATAGCACATTTCTTGTCGACTTCATCTACTCCGCCTTTGGTGTGATTATAATCCACTATCATAGTGGGTTTGTTGGTCTCTTCATCAGTACTTGCACTCTGATGGCATGAAGAAATAAGAACAACTGCTTTGTCCTTCTTAGGCACATATGACACCAAAGTAAGATCTTTTGTAAATCCGTATACTGAACTATTGATAGCTCTGATTTTGTTTGGCTGAAACTCAGGAGGGATTTCGCGTTTGTTTTGAGTTCCTAAATAAGTTAAGCCCTTTTTGAGTAAAAGTTCAGCTAAAGGTACAGAACTGAACCAGTTATCGGCGGTTATGTTTCGATTTGTATTTTCAATTGGCTTGACGAGTCGCAACACTGACTGTGTAGGTACAGCCAACTTTTTCTCTGCTTCTGTTAGTCCAAATCCATCAGCGCCCTTACCAAAGTATATGTATGCATTGTACACATAGTATGTCTCAGCATCGGCCAAAAGTAGATAATATCTTGATACCGTATTTCGCCGGTTTGTTTGGCATGTATACAATGAATTTGCAACGACCTTTGAATGCCAGCAACATTTCGTCTATGCAAGTGTAGGGTCCTGGTGTGTAACGATTTTGACAGTTTTCGATAAACTTGTCAAATAAAGAGGAAATCGCGGCGAGTGGGTCTGTTTTCAAACGTTCCTGTCGGTCATCGATGTCATCATCGGGTTGTCTGCGATGCTGATCTTGGTGATCTGAATTATTCTCAGTAGTAAACTCGGATGAGGAACTATAGTCAACTAACCTTCCAGTACTACTACTAGTAGGATACTGTAAAATGTCCATTATATTTAGTTCTGCAAGGTCGTTTTCTGACAGTTCGTCAGAATCAATCTGGGCCAAAATCGATGGTGAGAATGACAAATCTCGTAGATTTTCTTCAAAGTATGTCACATTTGTGTCAGAGCTGTTGTCATGTCTTGGAGATACCATAACATCTCCGAAGTCAGGAGTTTGTTGCACTGTTGAATGAGTTTGAAGCTGTGTGGCGATAATTGCGTAAGTGCTGAGGGTGCGTAAGCAACTTCTGGAATTGCATTTGGATCATAAGGATAGAGGCCGGTGGCCGGTTAATGATATTTTCTTGGGTCATGCACTTATTTTTTATTTTATTTTATTTTATGCCAAACTTAGGCCAAACTTTAGCAAAAATCTTGCTAAAGCGTTGTTTTGTTATTTTGCGATCTGGGTATTGATATGTATACAATAGCACTTCCTCGTCCCAATGGGTATGATTTGTTTACGGACTTATCCAATGGTTGCAACTCATGAGTAGTATTGGATGGTAAACAGTACAATACAATATCATGCTTGTCTGCTTCTCGACTCAGACGTCGTCGCGGAGCGGACTCCGAGGAACTCCTCCGGTGCATTACACTCGTCGTCGCTTCAAAGAGGCTTCCACACAAACAGACCATTCTCTTACTCTTAGTCGCCTGGGAGGCACCACGATAAACATCCTAATTGAATATTAATAATGGCTTCCATCGATTTAATAATAATAAATAAATAAATATCGTTTATATTTAATTTATAATTTATATATTTGCAATTAAAGGTTCACAATTATATACGATAAACATCCTAATTGAATATTAATAATGGCTTCCATCTGTTATATATTATTGAGGGTAACTAATGAGCATACGCGGGCGGCCCGGCCGCATGCTTCAGTCTATTAATAAACCTACTCCGGAGCACACGCTGTGTATTATTTATCACTGGCGAACGGGAAAATAAAAAGCGGCAGATACGCGTGCACACAGAACACAATGATTGGGAAGATCGAAGCATTTGACGTAAAAACCGGCAACTGGGCAGCCTACATCGAACGCCTAGAAACACAATGATTGGGAAGATCGAAGCATTTGACGTAAAAACCGGCAACTGGGCAGCCTACATCGAACGCCTAGAAATGTATTTCTTGGCCAACGCCATTGACGACAAAGTGAAGCTACCTACTCTCATTGCGGTCATCGGAGAAGAGGCGTACGAGTTGCTATCCACGTTGGCAAGTCCAAGGAAACCTGCAAGTTTGACTTTAGCGGAAGCGGTGAAGTTGTTACAAAATCATCTGCAACCTAAACCGTCTGTCTTGGCCGAAAGATACCGTTTTCGTCAAAGGAGACAGCTGCCAAATGAATCAATAGCTGAGTACATGGCCGAACTCAAGAAATTGTCGCGTCATTGTGAATTTAATTTGGCTTTAGAAGGTAATCTGCGCGATCAGTTTGTGTGTGGCCTAAAAAGTGACTTGATACGGCAAAGATTGTTTGCGATGGACGATCTCAAGTACAGTAAAGCAGTGTCAATGGCCATTACTTTTGAGGCAGCGGAAAGAGACGCCGGAGCAGTGGAGCGGTCAAGCATCGAGGAAGTGAATAAGTTAAATTTATCGAGTTGCAAAGTGTGCGGGGACATTCACGGTTCAGGAGAGTGCCGTTATAAAAATTATGAATGTAGCGTGTGCAGAAAGATAGGGCATCTTCGTCGAGTGTGCCCAGAATCGGAGGGTAGGATGCCACGCCAGTACAGCGGGCGCTCATATGGCGGTGGCAGAGGAACGCGCGGACGGCGCGGGCGCGGGGGGCGCGGGCGCGGCTGGTGGCGCCCCGCGCAAGCGATGGCTGCCGGCAGCGGCACCCACTGGGTGCAGGATGACAACGCAGGGGCAGCGGCGGGAACAGCCGGCTGCAGTGGCGCGCCGCGAAACGCGGGCGCGGGCCCGTCGGCTCACTGTACACATCAGGCCCGGGACCAGTATCAAGAAGAGGACGAATACAGTGAAGAGGAGCCCGTATTTCAAATGTCATTAGCAAATTATAGACCGGTGTGTATGCAAATATTAGTAGAGGATGTAATTTTAGCCATGGAAATAGACACGGGATCGGCGTTGTCTTGTATTAACCAAGAAACTTATATGAAATACTTTAGCCGATTGCCTTTAAAATGTTGCCAATTAAGACTAAAATTCTATGATGGCTCGACTACCATGGCTACAAGTTATGTAGAAGTAAAAGTCACACATGGGAGCGTGAGCAAAATACTGGATTTGTATGTTGTAAATAATGGATGTACTAATTTATTAGGACGGCAGTGGCTAGCAGAGCTAGCAATCAAAATACCAACTTGCAAAATCTACGATGTAAACTTGCATAATACTCAGCTAGATACAAATAAATGTTGTGTTTCGGATAATTCAATAGATGCAATACTTTTCAGGCATAAACAATTGTTCGACGGTTCCCTGGGGCGGTACAATGGTGGCTCTGTGACGCTGAGTGTGCGCGAGGGAGCCCAGCCGATATTCTTCCGTGCGCGGCCGCTGCCCTTCGCCATGCGCGCGAGGGTAGACGCCGAGCTCGACGGCATGCTGCGCGCCGGCGTCATCGAACCCGTTACCCACTCTGACTGGGCCACTCCGCTAGTTATAGCAAATAAGGCCGACGGAGGGATTCGTCTTTGCGCGGACTATAAGGTAACACTGAACCGTGTTTTGATGATGGATAGGTATCCGGTTCCGAGAATAGAGGAGTTGTTTAGCGATTTGAGTGGTAACAGGTATTTTACTAAAATCGACTTATCCCAGGCTTACAATCAGCTGGAACTGGACGAGGCTTCTAGGGCGTACACAGTGATTAACACGCACCGAGGACTATTTAAATATAACCGGTTAGTTTATGGCCTATCATCGAGTCCTGGAATATTCCAGAAATTCATGGCAACACTTTTCAGTGGCGTGTCAGACGTGATTACTTTTTTTGATGACATATTGATCAAAAGTAAAGATATTGATAGTCATTTACAAACAATTGAAAGGGTATTTAAGATCCTGGAATCGAGAGGGTTAAAAATAAAGAAAAGTAAATGTAGTTTTTTAGCAAGTGAGGTAAAGTACTTGGGATATGTAATAGATAAAAACGGAGTAAGAGTCGACCCAGATAAGGTAAAAGCAATCGTAGATATGGCATTCCCTAGAAATGTGTCGGAACTGAGGTCATTTTTGGGTATGGTCAATTTTTATGGTAAATTTGTACAAAATCTCAGCACACAACTAGCACCATTATATGAGTTACTAAAAAAAGGAAAACATTTCAGATGGACTAATGAATGTAGCCTTGCCTTCAATAGGGTTAAGACGTTGTTGTGTGGTGCGGAAGTACTAGTACATTTTGATATAGGAATGGAGTCGGTGGTGACATGCGACGCGGGCCCGCTGGGCGTGGGGGCCGTGCTAGCCATGCGCGCACCAGACGGCTCGAAACGAGCGGTGGCCTATGCGTCACGCGCGCTCACGCCCGCGGAAAAACATTACAGCCAGATACACAAAGAGGCGCTGGCGATTATTTTTGCGATCGATAAATTTCATCAGTATTTGTATGGCCGGAAGTTTACACTGAGGACAGACCACAAACCCCTGGTCAGTATATTCGGGCCAAATACTGGTATCCCTGTTACCGCCGCGAGTAGGCTACAGAGGTGGGCAATTAAATTATCCGCATATGATTTCGACATTGAATACGTAAGAACGGATCATAATACGGCCGACGCGCTATCGCGGTTAATACAATCACACAGGGAGGTAGGAGAAGACATTTTACCAGAACAAACGTACCTACATTTCGCCACGGATGCCCTCCTTTTAGATTATTCTCAGATTAAAAAGCAAACATCATCTGACCCCATTCTATCGAGGGTACTAGCTTATGTAGGAGAAGGATGGCCTCAAGATACGGAGATTAGAGAACTAAAACCTTATCTAAACAGAAAAAAAGAACTGTATAGTGAATTGGGCTGCATTATGTGGGGTCACCGAGTGATTATTCCTCCAGCGGCTAGGAATCGAGTTCTATCCGAATTGCATGACAGTCATATGGGCATTGTTAAAACTAAGTCACTTGCAAGGAGCTATGTCTGGTGGCCGGGGGTAGACGAACAAATTGAATCAATGTGCAGGGAGTGTAGTGTGTGTGCGGCGGTCGCGAGCGCGCCGCCGGCGCACGCGCCGCAGGCGTGGCCCTGGCCTAATCGACCTTGGTCTAGGTTACATATTGATTTTTTAGGACCTATAGGTGGTCATAAGTACCTGATTGTTGTCGATGCTTGTTCCAAGTGGATAGAGGCGATTAGAATGAGAACGACAAATGCAGGATCGGTAATATCGGAGCTACGGGACATGTTTGCAAGATTCGGTCTGCCCAAACAAATTGTTAGTGACAACGGCCCACCTTATACGAGTAGCGAATTTGAACTATTTTTAAAACGAAATAAAATTTATCATATATTCTCCGCGCCCTATCATCCAGCGTCTAACGGAGCCGCAGAAAACGCAGTAAAATTATGTAAAAGAGTAATAAAAAAGGCCTACATACAAAAACTAGACCCAGAAATTGCTTTAAGTAGGTTCTTGCTTACATACAGAAACACAGAGCACTATACTACCGGGGATAGCCCTGCAAAGATTCTGCAAGGTCGCAACCTGCGCATGCGCTTACTGTCCGTTCACAGTTATTTTACCTCTGACAGGTGTCATTCTATCCTTTCCTTATGTTGGTGTTCCCGGTCGAGTCGTCCTGTGAAGTTCCAAGCGTTTTTCTATATTATTTGTGATTATTTCATCTGGTATCATGCCGAAAAGGATTCAGAGTAGTGGAAGAAAAATTGTTCTATCAGTGCGTGCTTTTTGTGAAAGAGAAAAAGCAAATAATGGTCCTCTAATCCCATTTGCAAATGTTCGCCAAAGGGTGGCCGCCATGACAGGTGTGTAAAATAGGGATACCAGCTTATAACATTTTACCCAACTTTAGTGGAAACCCTAACTACAAAGGATTTGTTTATTCGTGGTTTTTTATTCCACATTAAAATTAACTGATTTTTTTATATAAAAAGATGAAGTAGATAAAGAAGAACATGAAACAATATATTTTTTTAGTTTTTCGTCCCGCCCGTCCCGTATTGTGATGAAATAATATAGCGGTCTGACTAATACCTTTGTTATCACTAAGGCTTTTTCTCGTTTCAGGCATATCTGAAAAAACCATAAGTACCATCACCAAAGAGGGCGAAGTTGCCGCTTCCACGTCTCAAAAAATTTCCACGCCAAAAAAAAAACGTAACCATGAAAAGAAAATTATATTAGATGAGTTTGATCGGTGCGCGATCCGAAATAAAATACACGAAATGTATACCGTCAGAAAGGAGGTACCGACTTTAGGGAAACTCTTAGCCGAATTAAAAAATGATATAAATTTTCGTGGAGGTCGTATCACATTGTGGAAAATCATCCGAGAAATTGGTTTTCGATTTAAAAAATGTGGGTCAAAGCGAAAAGTACTTATGGAAAGGCATGATATTGTTGCCTGGAGATACAGGTACATTAGCACTTTAATACAAAATCGCGATGTAGGCAGACCTGTCGTGTTCTTGGACGAGACCTATATTAATAAGTTCTACACAGTAAATAAATGTTGGCAAATAGATGATGAAGAAGGTGTCTTAAAAAACGATTCTGCTGGTGCGCGATGGATAATTGTTCATGCGGGTGGAGAAATGGGATTTATTCCAAACTCTTTATTAATATTTAAATCCCAGTCGAAATCAGGTGACTACCATGATGACATGAATAAGACAAATTTCATGAAGTGGCTGGAGGAAAAACTGATTCCTAATTTGCCGCCGAACAGTCTAATAGTTATGGACAATGCCCCTTATCATACAGTCAAGTTAAACAAGGCACCAACATCAAGCTCTACCAAAGCAGAAATGCAAATCTGGATCAAAAATAAGGGGTTATCCTATCTGCCTACCATGATCAAAGCTCAACTATATGAAATTATAAAAGAGCATAAAGAAGCTCCAATATATGAAGCTGATCAAATGCTTGAAGCTCATGGCCACAAAGTAGCTAGGTTACCGCCATACCATTGTGAGCTCAATGCGATTGAGTTTATGTGGAGTCTCGCCAAAAGGCGAGTAGCTAATAAAAATGTAGGACAAGATGCCAACGAAATTTTGAAATTAACTGAAGAAGCCTTTCAATCTATCACTGCAGAAGACTGGCGAAAACAGTGCGAACATGTGCGTCACATTGAAGACAAGTTTCGTGAAAGAGATGGCTGTATAGACGCCGAAATGGACAGGTTCATTATAGAAGTCAACGACGAGTCTGATACAGAATCTGACAGCAGTAGCGAAGATTCAAGTTCATCAGATTGTGATGATCCAGCATTGGCAATCCGCATAGATCATTCTTATTCTAAATAAATATTGGAAATCAAATTGCAGTTGTTATTTCTATTTAATCATAATAATCATAGTATGTAAAATATACCGTTGTCTATCTATCAAATAGACACGAGGTAATCTTTGGTAAGCAAATTTTAATACAATTGAGCAGATTAGTTATGGAAATTAATTTAAATGCGATCGACCGTGCCGTTATCTAATGTTATTAAGTACAACCATAGCTTTGAAAATTATAATACTATTAATGCAGGCAAGAAATCCGTTTTGGTATCTAAGTAAAAAATTACAATCTTCATATTTTGTATCGGGAATCATAGAAGCTAAATATAGCAACACAATGCTCAGGTAGGCCAACTTAACAGCTAGAGGTAAAATAACTGTGAACGGACTGTAGACGAGTTGAAGCCGTCGCGGGAAGCGCGAGTGAGGGAGAGGCAGGAGCAGAGTGAGCAGCGCGCGGGCGGCACGCGGCGGCAGCTTGCGCCGGGTGACGCGGTCTGGTTCCGCGATTACCGTTCACACGATAAATGGCTTCCTGGTAAGATTACGGGAAGGTTAGGTACGACGGATTACGAAGTAGAATCTATTCTCGGAAACGTGATACATAGACACATCGATCAGTTACGGTTCAGGGTATCTGAAACTGAATTCGTCCCGCAAGAGGAATCTCGTTCTTGGTTAGCATGGCCCAACTCAGAAACACCCGCCTCAGAGGGGGTACCGATGACAACGGCGACAGGTTCCACCACGACGTCACCGGTGACGTCGTCGAGGGATGAAAGAGTGGCGGAGGCAGTGGAGGCGCAGTCACCCGCAACGGCTGGAGTATCGGCTGGCTCTCCGAGGTCGGGGCCAAAACGGTCACCAGAGTCAATGCCCCCAGTGGTCCAGAGTAGCCCGGTTAGGGACCGTAGGCCGCCGCGCCGATTCGGGATCGATGATCTTTTTTAATGTTAAATTTTAAGTAGTATTAATAGTATTTAAAATAGATTTAAGAGTATCAATTAAGGGTGGAGGTGTTATATATTATTGAGGGTAACTAATGAGCATACGCGGGCGGCCCGGCCGCATGCTTCAGTCTATTAATAAACCTACTCCGGAGCACACGCTGTGTATTATTTATCACCATCGATTTAATAATAATAAATAAATAAATATCGTTTATATTTAATTTATAATTTATATATTTGCAATTAAAGGTTCACAATTATATACGATAAACATCCTAATTGAATATTAATAATGGCTTTCATCGATTTAATAATAATAAATAAATAAATATCGTTTATATTTTATATATTTGCAATTAAAGGTTCACAATTATATACGATAAACATCCTAATTGAATATTAATAATGGCTTCCATCGATTTAATAATAATAAATAAATAAATATCGTTTATTTCAGGCTTCTGAGGCCCAAAAAAAAATAAAAAAATCATATATTAGTAGACATTTCCCTGGAGACTTATGTTGAGCCAGGTGTTTAATGAAATCTACGAAGAGTTCTGTGATCATGCTTCCTTTTGGTGGAATCTTCACTAAACTTCCAGCCGGTAAATTGTCAGAAAACTCGGGTTTTAACCTTTTGCCCTTGAATAGTATCATCGGAGGCACTGCATTTCCGGTCGCATTGACACACATTGCAATCGTGACATTTTCTGCATGCTCTTCTGCTATCACATGTACCCTTTTACTACCTTTTTCTGCCAGGACTTTCTGCTGGTGATGAAGATTTAATCTACACCCCTTCTCGTCCATGTTGTCCTTATCCTCTCATCTGTGGGTTTTTGTCATAAAAATCAAAACCTTTGAAATGGAAATCATCAAATAAGGATGGCTACACAGTTGAGAACCATCATGCTCTCTTGGTTGGCTTGAAAACCATTCATTACGTGGCGAGAGTTGTGAGAAATGATCTGTCTCGCTTCCATAAGCATATATCTCTCTCTCGCGCCAAGCGGGCCTGACATGCGCGCGCGTCTCTTACTTTGCATTGCAGTCTACCGTCACTCGTGATCCGTTGTGTATGTGTACTGTGCGCATTTACCTAATTGTTATTCTTTTCTTTTTAACGACTCTGCTTTACTTGGACTTTCGTATCTGCTTCACCCGTTTACCTGGCTTTTCATTTGGACTTCTCGATATTATAAGTGTTTTGTTTCAAACAATGTACAGACCACAACACAGAGTGTGTTTACGGTGTAACCGTTCTGTGGAACGCATCAGAAGACACTCGTTAACTAGTGATCTGCAGAATGAACATAATCATACGGTTCAAAACATCATACGAGCTCTAACTCCCCTTGAGGTATGTACCTATTGCCCTTTTGTTTTTATTTTTTAAGTGAAAAGCTTGTTAGACGTGGTTTAAAAAAACCATTTTTTTTTTATTCAAGTTGGATAGTAATATAAAATAGTAAGTTCACTAGGCCCCTGTTCGCATGATAACTACCTACTCCTGCTCAAATGACTAGGGTTGTCTTGTCGCTTAGCGCGCCGCCGCCAGTCCATTCCAAATCACAACGTGACGCATGCCATGCATTGCATAGCCCGGTCTCGAATACCCTCGACCTCTCAAAACGCGGCAATGTGTGCGTGTGGCGGCGTGTGCTTATGCGGAACGCAATGTAGCTGTGTGTGTGCGGCCTCTCTCGCTGTTTTGTTCGAAGTGAACCTGGCGTGGTAATATATTATTTATTTTAGCATTTTTTGTTGGTTTTAGGTAACATTCAACAACAACGAACACATCTGCCATAGTTGTTGGACAAGAGCCCGGCGAGGAAGGCTACCGCAGCCTGCAGCGGTACGTGTGCCTGCAGTGGAAGGTCCGCCTGCAGTGGAAGGTCCGCCTGCAGTGGAAGGTCCGCCTGCAGTGGAAGAACAAAACGTAACGTTTCGCCTTCCTGGGAGTTACTGCCGAGCTCCAAACACATCAAATTCTTGTATGGTATACAATTGCAATAACAATACTCGTCTTCGAGTACCTAAAAGATTAAAAGTGCAGTTACTAATAAACAATAATAATTATGTTCCACCATATGCGCGTGTGTGTCAGGAACATTTACAAGACAACACCTGGGATGATCTGTTCACTGCACCAAATCGTTTTCATTTTAATCCACAGCAAGTGTTTGAAATGTTGGAATTGCTAAAAATGCCTAGAAGTCATATCATCGATTTCGAAAATCTTACCCAGCAAAGTGATGCTGAGTTACATTACTGGACTGGTCGCACTTGTGATGAATTCGAAAGGATAATAAACGGATCTCCTCTACTAGGTCAAAGATGCCGAAATCCACGGACAGCTCTAAGAATAATACTGTCAAAACTGAGAACTGGAGAATCAAACGAAAGACTGCCACATTTTTTAACATGTCGCGAGCAAATCTAAAACGACTAATGAAATAGCTAGATAATAGCTAGAGAATGCTTAGAGAATGAGTTTGTACCTTGCCACCTGGGGTTTGACCACTTGTCCAGAGAACAGATAGTGGAAAGAAACCTAGCGGTTCCTAATGCTCTGTTTGCTAATGATGGGCAAGCCATTGTTATCTGCGATGGAACGTATATGTATATTCAGAAGAGTGGCAACTTCACGTTTCAAAAAGTCACGTACAGCATGCACAAGTACAGAAACCTGCTCAAACCATTTTTATTTGTTACCTGTGATGGGCATATCATTTATATGTGGGGTCCTTATGCTGCAACTCAAAGTGACGCCACTATTTTAAATGGACTTTTAGATGGCCCAGGTAGTGTAATTCATTGGTTAATACACCATGGTGATGTGTTCATTTTGGACAGGGGATTCCGTGACTCCATGCCCATACTGGAATCCCATGGATATATTGGCATTATGCCACAATCTGCAAGAAGGGGAGCTACTCAACTAAGTACAATCCAGGCGAACAAATCAAGGATGTGCACTATTTGTCGATGGCCTGTCGAAATTGTGAATGGTAGGCTAAAACGTGATTTCAAGATCTTTCGCCATGAGTATTGCAATGTAGCTATGAGCCACTTTTTTACGGACCTCAAAATCGCTGCTGCTCTAACGAATGCCTTCCACGTGGATATAATAGACAATCCCCATGCACGCGATTTTATAAATATAGCAAGAGCGCGACTGAATGTTGCCAACAACTTTGCAGATTATGTAGATCAAAAACGACTGAACCGCAATAGAGCCAGTTTTGAAAAAATTCCTGTTTTGCAGAATAACATTAATGCTTTTCCAGAATTGACTCCTGAGGGGTTAACTCTTTTTGCTGTTGGTACCTACCAAATAAAACTGGCACCAAGTTATTACAGTGAACATATCCGCAGTAGTGGGTTATTCATTGTACAAAAATCAACGGAAATCTCGACGATGCTGCAGCATTTGCGATGCCACATAATGCTCAACTGATACGAGCGCATTTCAAAAGCAGACATATATCGTCAAAAATGTACCACTGCTACATATTAATAGACGAGGACAATCGTGGACTAGACATTAGCATTAAAAACTATTGCTGCTCATGTTTCACTGGTCGGAGAACAATTGGCAGTTGTGCGCACGTTGTGTGCTTAGTTTGGTTTTTAGGATGGGCTAGGCACGAAGACGTTGTGAGGCGCCCTGCATTATTCCTCGACAATATTATCATCGATGACGACGACGAAGACGATTAAATGTACTAGATTTTTATTTTTCTTTCATTTTTATTTTTCATGAATAAAAATATACTCAACAAGGAACATTTTTTTTCTCAAGATTCCTGGGATAGATTTTGAAGCGCTTAGTTTTACAGACTAATGATAGTATAAGGAACATAATCCACTATGTGTTTATTCTAGGCAGCACTTGGTCTAACTCCCATACAAAGACTGTCAATGTCCTTTGCAGCAAAGCTCGATGCAGTTAAAAAAATCATAAATTATTTTAACTGCGATGAAGCACATTATTGTCGGGGCAAAACAAAACGATTTTACTTGGCGCCAGAACTAAGCATTAACAAAATATTCAAAATGTATAATGCACAAGCAGATGCCAACTTAAAAGTTAAGAAAGGATATTTCAGGAGCATCTTCAACAATTATTATAATTTGGGATTTGGGACACCGCGAACCGACGTGTGCTCTACATGATGAATTAATAAAAACTCACGAATAAAACAAAGATGTTGAAAAAAAAGCCGATGTTATGGTAATTAAAAAAGAGTTCACTCAACTATGGTTGCCATGCTAGCCAAGTGGCTTACAAATAAAGCACCAAGTGATGTAAAAGAAATACAGTTAATATTTCCTGTCGTGGGACACTCGTTCATTCCTCCAGATAGTTTTTGGTTTTATAGAAAAGACGTTCGTAAGATGGAGACAATAAAAAACTCTGAAGGCTATTTGAACATTATTAAAAACTACAGTACTGTGATAAAACTGGGAGAAGGCGATTGCAAGGTCTATAATTGGAGAGGCAATTCAAAATCTGTATTGAAAGATGTGGGCTCATGGCCTTTCCCTTTTCAAAAGTCTAAACGGTTTTTTATTAAGAGAACAAAGAGTAAAGTTGATGTAGTAGTTAAAGGGAATCTTTACTATAGAGTAAACGATGGATCATTTGGAGGCATTACAAAAAAGAACAAAAATATTAACATGATGAATGTACAACAAATTAATTCTTCAGGAAAAGTAAACGATAATAAATTGACAGATGTCAAGAAACTACTAGAAACGCACTACGGAGATGGTTGGATGAATGATGAGGAACTTGTGTATTATAAAGAATTAATACAATGTCGGCATAATACTACCGAAGACGCTATCCCACGGGAGGACGACGAAATTCTTTGTGAATTTCAAGAAGATAGTCCAGAGTTAAGACATTAATTGAGTATAATTTTATTATTACATTTCATTTACGTTTTATTTCTGAAATCTAACCTAACCGGTAGAAACTGCACAATTGAAGAATGTTTTGAAAAATCACTAGCTTTATATTAATATAATTTTGTACGAAGTAACTGCAACTTAACACGTTCCCAGTGCATGCCCCATATGTGGGGCATATTCATGCAGCATCATGCATTCCACATATGGGGCATGCACTGAGAACGTGTTAACCCTTAAACAGATTTTGTCCGTTTTTTAGGACGTGTCAATAAAATGGCCACAATTCAAATTAAAACGAAATCTGGCGCGGTTTGAGTGTAACGGGGCGTCTCTCTCTCTCCTACTAACGTGGTGAGAAGAGTTGCGCACGCGACGAATGACAAGCAGTGACCAGTTGAACAAGCGTAATGGCGGAGAGCTTTTGTGCTCTACATTTGAAAATCGAAAATGTAAGTAGGTATTACTCCATTTTACGACACTGTCGCGATTAAATATGATTTATTAACAGTGAAAGAACATTAAACAGTAGTTATTTTGTAAAAAGTACTTGTAATTTCTACTTGATTCGCGTGTAAACCTATGTGTCACAAAAAACGGACATTGCCCGTAAACCCTAAAATTAGTCATATTAATGTTTGTCCCAAAAACTGGACATTGCCTGATAACCCTATTATGTTGTGTTTTTCATATCTGTCACAAAAAACGGGCAGGGCACCCGCCCTCCCAAAGCAAATGCAGCCCAATATGAACTGAAAAGATTTGCATGAACTCTAAAGAAATGAGTCGTAGGGCTGGGAGCTGCGCTAGGGTGGGAGTGGTAGTGATGTAGAAAAACCGGAATTATTTTATCGATTTATTTAACTCTAAAATACGTGCAAGGGTTGCCTGTAGGATTGGGACACTACCTGGTTACATGTATATCTTCAAATGAAGCAACTCATATAATATTGATCGAATTTCACTTGTGAAGTTCGTTTGATCACATATTTTGTTACTCTTCATGTCTAATTATTTTGCATTTATAATGTAAGTCTGAGGTTAATGGTTACTAAATAATTAAAAGATCTCAAAATTGTGATTAAGTTATGTTATTGTTACGTTAAGTATTGTTTTCTATGAGTATTTTTATTATGTTTAACGGGCAATGTCCGTTTTATGTGACAGGTGTTGAGAACCCATAGTACTGCATAATCGGGCAATGTCATTTTTAGTGTACATATGAAAAAACTATGAAAATAAAAAAAAACTGAAAAATTTCAAATTATTTTTCTTTTCCATACCTAATAGACAGTGTATTTCGCATTTTATAGTTTAAACAAAGCGTAAAACATGGTGTGCCCGTTTAAGGGTTAATGGAATGGTAAATAATTCTAAATAACCTATACTTACAGCGTAAAAAAAACTAACATGCTTAAGTAGTTTTCCCAAAACATCCTTCAAATACAACATTTTTGGGAATTAGCAGTTCTCTCATTTTGCGCTTATTTCCAAACAGGGTGTCTAAACTCCGACATCAGGATGGTCCAATCAAAGTTGAAAAGGTGTTTTATGGTCAAAACACTGATATTTAAATTAAAAACAAGAACAACTATTTCACATTTTGTGTTGTTTATTTTTATGAGTTTGATTGGATCGCCTGCAAGTTTGATTGGATCTCTCTGACGCACCCGGTATAGTTAATTAACAACAAAGTAAAAATATTTCATTCTTGCCCTAAAATTAAAGTATCAAAATTAAGCATGTTGGCTTCTAGTCGATCAACAAGATGGCGACCACGTCCAGATCAAATGCGGCATTGTCCAACACTGTCTGTATCAAAGTGGGCAGTCTCCACAAATGCGCTTCAAATCCGGCAATCTCCATTTCAGATTTAATAAAATTGTAGCAATAATTATGGGTAACTGCTAAATTTATTTGACACAAGTCAATCTTATCTGTTTCTACGACAGAACTCATCATTTAAAACATATTTTTTTGTGCTTTGAACCATGTAAGTTTTTCGTTGATAGTACGAAATTGAGGCAAGTGGAGATTGCCGGATTTGATATTATATGACTCAAGGTCTAGATAGAGGTGCACTAAGAAAGGATTTTTCAAAATTCACACCCTAAGGTCACGGCAGTCTAAAGTTTGTATAGGTAAACAAGATTAGTTAGTAAACATTTTTATTTGAAACTTGACAGAAATTTTGCCAACGAAAAATGTGTGAATGTGTCACAACACAAGCATCATTCTCAGAAACTATACGGGTATATGAATGTGAATGGAAGGTGTCTTTTGTGTGTTTTGTGAACTATTAAGGACGTTGTTAGCCTGAGCTATCGTCAAATATCAGACGAAGTAGCGGGCAAAGCCATAAACAAAGCTGTAGGTATATTGTTACATGAATTCATATCTAGATATTAAGGACGTTGTTAGCCTGAGCTATCGTCAAATATCAGACGAAGTAGCGGGCAAAGCCATAAACATATGTTACATGAATTCATATCTAGATAATAAGCATTACTCTACTTCGCGTAAAGACGCGAAGGAAGTCGTGGGTAAAAGCTAGTTTATTATAATTACAAACAGCCAAACGAACTCGTAGGGCGAATAGCGAATAGCGTAACCTTGCCTTCAACACATTTTTGTTGGGCCTAAACTCCTCAATCTCCAACATAGTGCGTTGCCGTAACCGATCTAAATTACATGATGCTATACAATGCGCAGTTGAAGAGGAAAAAATATATAACCTCACCAAATCATCGTCTTCGTCGTTCTACCGAGCAAAACAATGCTCGCTGTGTCACAGGAAAGGGCATGCTTCCACTGAGTGCTTTAGGAACAAGCCTCAAAATCAAACTAAAACCCAACGATCATACGCAATCATTTCAAGACCCGCTTCTGATTCTCTCAAAGGTAGGACCTTGGAGTGTAGATACTGCAAAAATCAGGGTCACACCATTGTAGGACTTAACAGTGTAGATACTGCAAAAATCAGGGTCACAGCATTGACGAGTGCTATAACTTAAAATAAAAGAATTCCCAAATTTCCCAAGGTCAAGACCCCTCACAGGGTACCTCTGCACAGGCCCCATGTGCATAATTTCTATGATGATTCATTTTGTGAACCTTCCGACGACGCTTTAAATGAATGATTTCGGATGTGTGCCTGCCGAAATCGCTTCATCAATACGGCACAAATAACAAACCCCTTGAGGTCACCTCTCGAGTATCATACGCTGATGTTTGAAGAAAACCCAGACTAAAGTTCCGAGGTCATCAGATCAGGACAAAAAAAGTCTTAAGTTCAAATGAGCTATTTGGTAAATCCAACTTTTAATTATTTTTTTCTTTTTTACACGACTATTCGTTGTGCTAAAACCCAAAGACTAAACTGACTAGACTGTAAAGAATTTGGTAATTTATTTATCATTAATTAAAATAAAGTGGGGGAAAAAAATTACATTCTTTCATATCCTTAAACCTGCAAAATTGCCTACACTTGCCTACAGTCGGAGACCACTACAAGCGTATAGCCTGATATCTATTCCTTTAGTTGCAATTGAATCCAGCTGCCAAAAGGTGCCAATTTTCATATTATAACACTTTGATTGGGTCGAGCGGGGATCAAAACTCCATTTAATTAAATCTAAGCGTCAAATCTTATCTATAAAGCATTAGGCGAATCGATTATAACATACTGTATAACTGCTTGGGGTGGTGCCGCAAAGACACATCTTCTGGAAGCTGAGCGAGCACAAAGAGCAGCACTGAGAGTCCTGTTCTCTAGGGGCTTTCAATATCCTACATTCGAACTGCATAGGGAAACACAATTGCTTACTGTTAGACAACTTTACATCGTCTGTACTATTAAAAAACTCATTAAGGACAATGGGATAAGTGTCAAGGAGTCCGAACGAAGCCTTAGGTTTAACAGAAAGCAAAAGGTAGAAGTCCCTAGGAGCAGAACTACATTTGTTAGGCGATTTAGATCATTCCTTGGTCCTCATATTTTCAACAGAATCGAAAGTACAATAGAGTCCAAATGTGATCCTATGTACATAAAGAAGTGGTTGATGGATAAAGCGTACGACGATATTGAGCAAATAGTATCTTCGAGTGGTAAAACGTGAGTTTGAACACACATCTGCTGCTTAGTGGTCCCGTATCCGATCCCAAGACTACCTTGTCGTAGGGCTAAGCAGTCATACACAAATCACCCTCACAACTCCCCCCCACACACCCCCCTCATACACACAACATACACTAACATTCATACACATAACTCAATTCGATGATAATTTAACCATAGGCTAACTACGTATAATTACTTTTTTCCATTTTGTATTTGTCCATTCTGTAAACAGGTAGATATATATAAAAAAACTGTTTTTAGACTGCAATTAGTTTTTAGATTATTTTTTGATCTTAACTTACTGCGAGACGGTCTCTGACCAGTGCAGAAGTTAATGTCATGCTTTGAATAATATTTAGAACTTATTTAAGCTTTAATTATAAGTAAACCTGTAATTAATTATTGATTAATAAACACTTTGAACTTTGAACTTTGAAATGAAACCAATTCGAGTACTCGTATCAACATGTTTATTTTTATGTATTTTACATGATAAATTGATAATACAATAATAATCTTTTTATTTCAGGTAATAAAGAAACGCATATTGATAAATACCTTAAAACTAGAGATATACATATGACAATATTAACTAAAAGCCTAGCTAGGTACCATCGAGCTGGTCTGATGATGGAGCTCGAAGGCAGGGGATGGAACCATGGAATGCTTACTAGTAAACCTATCGAATTAGGGCCCATTTGACTCGTAGTGAAACCTGTCTGAAATCTCTTTGTTAACCATAGGCAACCTTAGAATATTTTTTATTAATAAAAGGAGTTTGAACTCATTAGATTCGTTGCGATAATGTACCGTCTTTTCATCTCGTCAAAATTTATCAGTATCACGTGCGCGTATCCTATTATACCGGTTGCATTTATATTAACAAACAATCGATAAATTATTCACCATTTCGTACGCGGAATTGTGCACGAAAGTTTCTGAAGTAACAGGCCTGGGATGTAAACATCATTTAAGGTGTTACGCCCCTGGCCAAGCTATCCTTTCTTGAATTCAATGATTTCTCTACTCCTTTGAGTATTTTCTGTAATTTTAGGGGCGATTACGATCCGCCAGCCTGTGGATACGAAAAAGTTTGGAGAGTATTTCACTGATACGTCAACGCTCATCACACTGCCTGAGGCAGTCACTCAGTCGCCCCGGGGGGTGGAGATATCTTAGATACTATAGACGACAATGGTTTGGTTTTGCTTAATACGTACGGGTGAGTTGACTACTGTAGGCACTCCCACGTGGCGACCCAGTGCATTGGATTCAACTGTGGTTTCACCTTCTTTGGCATTATCTTGTGATTGGTCGGTTCACAATGACCCGATTGGCAGCTGTCATCTCCCTGTAGTTATTGAGGTTTTATTTGGTCAGATAGAAAGTACTGGTACACTCGGTTTGGGATCTAATATTCCAAAATGGCCTAATTGTAGGTGGATTGACTGGGATTTATATAAACAAACTGTGAACAACGTGTTGGAAGATTTTAGTATTGATGGTGCAGCTGGCCTGGCCCTAATGAAGTCGACGGTCTTGTACCATCCTGCATGGGGCCATCCGTGCCTCACTGCCACAGAATGGGAAAAGGGCTAGTTCAACTAGCATACGGCGGAATTATTAGTAATTCTAGGAGGCCTAGGATACTTCTTCCATGGTGGAATGGAGGGTGTGATAAAACAATGGTGGACTCCAGAGAGGCTTTTGCGACTTTGATTTGATTTTCATTTATAAGAGTGATCCTACACATGAAAATTATATCAATTTTGGACGTTTACAGGCTTTGAAAAGACTCACACTAAAGAGGGAAGGAGATGATAGCTGGATTAAACTTTGTGAAACTTTCAACCGCCATACTCCTTTGTCACATCTGGAGTCACATGAAAAAGTTCAATAAAGCCTTTGTTAATGGACATAATAATAGTTACAATGATTGGATAATGAATTTTTTGGAGTAATTCACACCAGACTTTGTGGATAACATTCCGAACAAGACAGAGAACGTGGCAACCTCTAAAAATACTATAATTTTTTTTATTCAACTATTTTCTATACAGAGGCTCAAGTCTGCAATAGCGGCTCGCAGAGGTGCTGCCTTTAGCTTGGATGGAATCCCATACAAATTCTTGAAAAAAATGAACAATAGAAGTATGACTATTTTGTTAGACTTATTCTACTTTCTCTGGCATAGTAGCTGCATTCCAATAGAGTGGAAAACAGACTGCTTAATACCTGTGATAAAGCAAGATAAAGAGATGCATAGTCCGGATTCTTGCCGGCCAATTTCATTAACATCCTGCATGAGAAAAGTATTTGAACAGCAGAAGGGGCCGTTCGGCTCGTGAAAGCGTGAGCCATTTGCAACTTGACATTCGACAGGCTATGCACAGGGTTGGGTCTCTTGCGTGCATCTTTTTTGATGTTGTTGGAGCATTTAGTGATGTAGATCATGAGATTCTCCACGGAGAGCTGATGTCCGTTGGGCTTCCTGGAAAAATTATTAATTGGATTTATAATTTTCTACATGGCAGAGAGTAGTATACACTAAATTCAACAACAGTTTGTTTGGCCCTGGATGCTCGTACTGGGGAGCATGCCAGGGAGGCATATTGGGTCCTTTAATATTCCTCCTTTACATTCACAGTAAACAGTACCTAGCCTGGGCCCAAGTGTTTCTAACCTGCAATATGCTGATGATTTGGTAAATTGTAGCTCTGGTAATAGTCAAAATCGGGTAAAGCAACTTTTAAACAATGCATTAAGGGGACTCAAACTCAAACTCAAATGTTTATGAACTTCATGCTTGTTTCAGTTATTTAAAGGACAATGCCCATTCATGGTATCGCGAATAATCTAAGTTGTGTCACAAGTTCATGAAATCAATTATTCTTGTTTTTTTCTAAGATAATTTTATGTATTGATAAGAAATGTACACATCTCCCGATAAGAAATGAACAAATAAGTAGTAGTTTTCTTGATATCGAATTCCGTTGTATGAATCTAGGATCTAAGAAACTCTGGGGTGCGTTCAGGAACATCGCCCGCTCACGCCCGCCGACGCACAAGCCCGTTCAGAAAGTCAGTGCGATCATAGATTTGTATGTGGAACTGTCATCAGGCGACTTTCGCCCGACGATAATGACACTCGGTGCGATGTTTCTGAACTCAGCCCTTTGCTTACATTATAATCTCAGAAATAATAACATTGAAAAATAAATTGATTGATTGACACAGACTTCAATAGTAGGGGACAAGGCACGGGGCGCTTGAAAGCGTCGCTACCAAAACGAAGTCAAAACGGGAAAAGTGAATTGATTTCAATCAGTCGTGCTTAGACGGTGCCAGCCGCGTGACGTATCGGCAGCACAACAAAAATGGTGTCCTGCGTGGTAAAAACGTGTAAATCATACCGAAATCGCAATAAACATAAACAAGGAGTATCGTATCACAAGTTATATAATTTACAATTACTATTGGCTGTAAATTGATTATTCATAAAATATTGTTCTCGAAAAATTCCTCAAAGTAAAAATAGGATAAATGAATCATTCGACTGACGACCGAAATAGTACCGATAAATTCCAACAGAGGCGCTATTCTGTCTGGCCTCAAAACGGTAAGAAATTGAGTATGGGAGGGCCTATCCTTTGTATATATCGATGTTGATTGATAATCATAGTATTAGTGATCTCTTAATGCAATACAATGAACGTTGTACGAAGTCACCATGTTAGACAAAATGGAACATATTTCATTGAAATAAATGACCAAATCGAAGATGATCTTCCCCTTGCCATGAGGCAAAATAATTCATTTTTGATTCGGGGCAGAGTTAAGTCCAGGCACATCGGCAGTAGAACATACTACACTTACTTGCTTATAAGCTTCGATGAACAATGCGAACAGCTTAAATGCATAGTAGGCTACTATTGCAGCTGCCTGGTGGGAAACCGAACAGTCGGCTGCTGTGCCCACGTAATGACAGTGACATGGTATTTAAGTTGGGCACGGTATAACGATGTCTCCGCCCCAGCACAGTTTCTCGATGATATTTTCGATAAATTTGTGTATGAAAATGTATAAAATATTGCTATTGGATTTTTTGTTTTTTTTTTACTATATCCCGACAATTACATTAAAGTTATATTTATCAATGATGACTACACATCCCCAGTAACCAGTAGACTAAATATTATGCTGACACAAAATCATTTGTGGCGATACTGGCGTCCATAGTCCCGTGGGCATTGGCCTTTGGATGTCAGTGCAGGTAGAGGCAGGGTGGTTTGTTTTGGGAGGGAACGGAACTTTCAATTGTATTATGATAGTGGCTGCTTTAAATGTAAGGTACGACAAACATAATTAAAATTCAACATTCTGTAAAAGACCTTCTCAACTTCGAAAGAGATACCAACTATTCCGCGCAGTGATAGTGATATTGTATAGCCAGGGACAGACTAGGCCCACGTACGCAACATATTATGACTAAATTCTAGCAGTAGTAAGCGATCATAGTTTCAGGTTGGACTTGGAATGATATACAGTGTAAACTCCATGTAACTTCACTCGATTTAACGATAGACTCCCTAAAGCATCGAAATCACTCGGCTTTGGTTGATTTAGCGTGTCTTCCATACAATGATACACTTTATTGCACTCATTCTCAATAACGACAACAATTAAATAATAAAAGTACTTTTTAAGTTGCGGAAATTAGTAAAAACTGTGCAGCTGTGTACGTTTTTTTGTTCTTTTGACGCTTTATTATCCTAGCCCGTAATAAACTCGACTGTCGACATCATACATACCGAACTTTCTAAGAAATCCGTTCTTAGAAAGTTCGGTATGTATGAAATTGTTACAACACTGTTTACAAATTGCACGAGTAGATCAAGATGCCTCAATATCGCAAGATATGAATAAATAAGTAAAAAATACAAAAAAAATACTGGTGCAGCAAAAGACGTCAGACGAAAATAACAGACTATATGCAATAGCGTTCAAATTATAATTGTTTTTTATGCAATTACTAACACAGGTCTGAAATAAAGTTTTTCTTTTTGTAATGCAGATTTTTCTACTCTCCATTTAGCGACAACTCTATATAACGTCAAAATATGGGTACTGTCCCTTGAGTGTGTGATCAGACTTGAGCCTCTGTATAGAAAATAGTTGAATAAAAAAAAATATAGTATTGTTAGAGGTTGCCACGTTCTCTGTCTTGTTCGGAATGTTATCCACAAAGTCTGGTGTGAATTACTCCAAAAAATTCATTATCCAATCAATTTATCTTTTCTAGGAAAAAAAAGGTCCATCACAACTCTGTGAATTACTCCAAAAAATCATTATCCAACCAATTTATCTTTTCTAGGAAAAAAAAGGTCCATCACAACTCTGTGAAAATAAAATGGAGCCGATACGAAGAAATTGTGCCTCTCTTTCACACTAACCATTTAATCCTTTGTCGAAAAAGGTCAGAACACCCGTCTTAGTTTAGGTAATGCTGGGCGGAGCGGAGCCGGGGGGGAAGCGCGTGAGTATCTTTCTTTGTTTTGTTTAGTAGTGTCTCACTTTCCGCCTGTGACTACGCACACGGTATTTTTTGTGATCAGTTGCTTACCTGTGACCTGCGCTTCGTTTTTCGACTTGTAATTGATTGCCTACCTGTGACCTACGCTTCGTTTATGGACTTGTAATTGATTGCCTACCTGTGACCTACGCTTCGTTTATGGACTTGTGATAGATTGCCTATCTGTGACCTGCGCTGTGTGAATCGGAATTTGTGATCGCTACGGATTGGCTAGATAAACGGAAGATGGCTGCTGCGAGGAGAGCATACACCCAACGGGAGTATGCAGAAATGCATTACCTCTATGGCTTTTGCGACGGCAATGCTCGGGCTGCTGCTAGAGAATATCGACAACGCTACCCTGACCGAGACCGTTTCCCGGACTACAGGGTCTTTATGCGCGTGCATAATGCGTACATGGAGGGAACCTTACCCAGTGAGCATGCTGCGAGAACAGGTAGACCAGTGGTACGATTTGACAATGAGGATCAAATACTGAGTCAGCTAAGATGCGACCCTGGTATTAGCCAACGCCAAATATCACGAAATCTCGGGATTCCACGCTCGACGGTGCAGCTCATCATTAAAAGAAATAAATATCACGCTTACCATGTGCAAAGGGTACAAGCTTTGCTGCCCACTGATTATGAACCTAGACTGAGATTTTGCAGAGAGATGCTTAGACGACACAGAGAGGATCCGCAGTTTTTTAACAAAGTTTTATGGAGTGATGAGTCAAATTTTAGAAGAATGGGAATTTTTAACATCCACAATTTACACTTCTACTCCAGAGTGAACCCACATATCATCAGAAATGATCGATTCCAGCATCTGTTTGGTATAAACATGTGGGCTGGAATAATTGACCAGCAACTTGTGTTACATGAAATGCCACCAAGGCTGAATGGTGCTCTGTATTTGAATTTTTTACAAAATAATTTGAACCAAATACTCAACGAAGCTGAGATTCCTGAAGATAAACTGGCAGAAATGTGGCTGCAACAAGACGGCGCCCCGCCTCATTACGCTCGAGCAGTTCGAGGACATTTGAACGAGCGCTTCCCCGACCGGTGGATTGGTCGAGGCGGACCTACTGCATGGCCACCCCGGTCGCCCGACCTTAATCCAATCGACTTTTTTGTTTGGGGCTATTTCAAAGAAATAGTGTATCAAGGAGAGAACAACACCGAACAAGAACTACGACAAAAGCTCGAGTTTGCTAGGTTACAAATTCTTAATAACATTCCGCCGATTACGTGCGAATTTTATCAGGCGGTGCAGATTGTGCATTATGGTCAGAGGTAGAAACTTTGAACATTTAATGTAAAAATTTACATTTTAATAAAATTACTAAGTCATAATAAAATTGTTTTTTTTTTATCATTTCATGATGGCTTCTGAAATTACTACATATGTGAGCAAAAATCAAAATTTTCCTTTAAATTTACCATTTTATAAATTTGCACCTTAATATGACAAAACGACCATAAAACCAAAACTAAAGGTCAAACAGTAAAGTGTTGTACCTCATTTGAATCAGCATTAAATCGGCAAGTTTTTTTAATACAGGGTCACTTTTCCGTGATACATATTTTTTTCACAGGATGCTCTTAACACTATGGCGGTCAGCGAATTCCCAAGAATACTCCAATGAAGAAGTCATAGTGACGCGGATTCCATAGAATTCGTTCCTTGATCCTCTGTTTTGGACGGAAACTCTATAGAATTCGCATTTCCATTGCAGTTATAGGTAGCCCTGCTCTTTGTGTCCATTTAGGTACTTCCACAGGTTGGATAGTGTCATATTAGACCATTTACGCACACATAGAAAAAATATCTCTTCTTTCTCACTCGCTCCTTCGGTTTACGCACACGACCTCTAGAGAATGCGTGTAGGCATACATTTTACTTCAGTAGCGGCACGCGTGCGCTGGAGTGAAGGCGCGTTATCTGTGACATATTTTCTCTGCTGCTACTCTTGCAACACGATATTTCGAACATCGTAAGTACAGTTTATTATATTACTTTTGCTTTGCATAGTACGGTATTAGAGGATCAGAGAGTACCTAGCTATCATTACTCCATAACTGCGGCGATGGGCTAGCTGTCACGCTAAATGGAGTATTGAATCACTGGCTGAAAGTGATCGTTTACCTACTGTATATTATATTATTTATTACTTTTGCTTTGCATATGCTATAAACGATTCAATAAGTAGCTATCATTACTCCATAACTGCGGCGATGGGCTAGCCCCCTGTCACGGAAAATGGAGGTATTAAATCACTGGCTGAAAGTGGTCACAGTTGTGCCTCTGCTACCCCGTTTGGGAAGAGGTGTGACGCTTTGTTTATTTTGTTTTTGAGTAGCTATACAAGTTCATTTATATCTGAAATTAAGTATAATTTGTTAACAGATGCCACCAAAAAGACCTCGTAGAATAAAACAAACTGACTCGGAGAGGATTCGAAAGTTATTTGAGGAGGCTTCAGAAGACTCTTCGGATCCAGAGACGGAGTCCAGCACCGACTTGCAAGAATCGGAATAATCAGTTGATGAACAAACAAACATTTACATACAGGCACATACATTGCTTCTGGCCCCACACTAGTATACCGTGTGTCGTGGGAACCAGAAACAGCGACATCACAAACATGTTAACATCCAAGACCTGGGGTTTTTTTGTCCCCAGCCGGTATTCGAACCCGGGACCTCTCGCATGGTAGGCAGATACGCAACCGCTGCGCCACAGAGGTCGTCAGCAGGAAGACCAGCAACAGGAAGACCAGTTTTCTGGCGGAGCGGTCCGGAGCAGTTTTTATGCATTCATCACGTTCTACGATACATGATCCCTTTAGTGATGGTGACGGAGAATATGGATCAGATATAGATTACAATACAATCCTAATATTAATGATAAATCTGCAATATCAGACGATGACTCAGAACAAACAAGAAGTGACATTGTGCTCGAATCCAGGAAATATAAAGAACCTCAAAACGTATCAACGTTGTCATATGATCAAATCCTGCGTAATTCACCATCTGTTATACAGCAGGTTGAACATCAGACTAATCCTGGGTCAAGTTCATCGCAGGCAAATCAAATAGATAGCAGTCACGGCATTCCTTTACAAAACAACGACATTTCGATGACTGCCACAGAGCCTATGATATCAATAGAGATTGAACAGATACTTGAGCAAGTTAAATAAGACAATAGGCTGGACAGTTCCCCCGGGCTTACTACAACACAAGCAGCTAGTACAGCAGATATTTTTTTTGGTCGAAACCATGAAGAGCCTATATCACATCAACCAAATACTACTGGTAATAATCGACGAGCACCATCACCAGTTATGGTCGACGACGTTTGGGAGGAGACTACAAAACCTATTCCAAAGTTTTACTTTGATAGTTCTGACGTTGTCCCATCAGTACCTCTGAGTAGTGACAAAACGCCTGCAAACGTACTGGAAATGTTTTTTGATGAAGAAATGTTGAAGTATATTGTAAAATGTACCAATGCTTATGGAGCTGCTTTGTGTAACGTAGAGAGGCCATATACAAGAGGATCTCGAAAACATGCGTTCAAACCAACTGACGAGACGGAAATGAAGAAGTTTCTGGGCTTGTGTATGTTGCAGACGCAAATAACCACACCAAATATCAGGAAGTTCTTCATACAAACATTCTCTGTACTATCATCCTCTGTTTCCATTTGTTATGTCAGGCAGGAGATTTGAACAAATTGCTGCGGTGCTTGTGTATAGCATGCTGTGTCACATTGCATAGTGAATTTGTACTTTCAAATAGACACGAGTTCTAAAGAGTTCGAATTCTATATCATTCGGTGTCACATCACATAGTAATTATTTCTTGCAAATGGACACGACTTCTATAGCGTTCGAATCCTATAGAATTCTGTGTCACATCACATATTGTGTTATTACTTGCGAATGGACACCACCTCTATTAGCGTTCGACTTCTATAGCATTCTGTGTCATATCACATAGTAGCCCAGTACTTGGAAATGGATACGAATTCTATAGCGTTGCCTTTATTCCCATACAAAATTATGTGTCTAAAACGCAATACTTGACATTCGGTTATCGTCCGCCAAAGAGTTAAAGTGAGAAGTAATTTTTCGTAACGCTTCACAAGTTACGGAAAAAAATTTATTGCTCGTTAAATTTGGTACCAAGACCTGCAATACAATTCTCGTAGTATTGATACGTTATCGAGTCATAATACAACACGTTTTGTTTTATTGATTTCAATCAATTTACTTTTTTATTGATTAAATTGTAAAAAAATCGGTAGTTTGATTGAATTTTTTAAAAAAGAACATAACTTTTCGTGCAATGAATTTATGGCTATGCTGTAGAAAGATTTTTTGTTGAAAATTACCTCCTTTATCTCCCTGTTTCGTTTGATCCACGACTTTTTGGCCACCCTAGAGTTTACACTGAATTTTAAGTATTGATAGATAGCTAGCCTTTCGTCCACAAAAATACTGCACAAGAAACTTTTATTCCAATAGTGTTTTACCATCTTCATCAAGTCCATGAATCATATATCATAAAAATCCAATACAAACTGTATTGGATTTGCAAAAATTTTTATAGTGGACGTGGCAGTACACAAAAATACTGCACAAGAAACTTTTATTCCAATAGTGTTTTACCATCTTCATCAAGTCCATGAATCATATATCATAAAAATCCAATACAAACTGTATTGGATTTGCAAAATTTTTTCTAGTGGACGTGGCAGCACACCTCGGACACTCCATAGAACGCTCGTAAAATAAGCACCTATTACTACTACATGACTAAATGAGGTTTGTATACGTGCAAATGTGTGCGTAAATATTGCTAGGGCTGGTAGCGCGGCAAATGCAGCGATTTGCGTCGGGCGAACCGAAAGACGACGGCGCGACCCGAACACAAGCATTTGCATTATTATGAAGTGACTTTGTAGGGGCGCTGCCGTTTAAACAGGTACCTAGTTGGGTTCTCATTGAAATCCTAAAAAATGTTAATGTTCACTTTGATCCTTCATACATTAAGTTACAAAAATGGAGTAAGTAGGTATCGAATAACTGTCTAAAAGTGGGCACAGTGCCTTTGCCACCTCTTATGGGAAAAGGCGTGAAGCTATGTTATGTTGTTGTTACCTACTATTACTTATTCTGAAGTAGGTAAGAGACACTTGGCGTGAACTGTAGGTAGGTACCTACCTATGTAAAAACATCGTTAGGATTGTACAATATTCGAATTTTATGTTAAGTAGGTACCTAGTCTCTGAGAGATTCAAAACAACCAAACCACTACAGGACAGGGTTCGAGCGAGACCCGGCCGAAGCTCGCTATATGTGGACCCAGCTAATGGCGGCGCGCCGCCGCTGCGACAAAGTTGGTGCGTTACGCACGCACCTTGGGTCAATCAACTTTTCTGTCAACGCACGCACTCTCTCTGAAAGTTCTTCGAGGACAAGCAGCTCAACGGCACTATCAAAGGACACCATACCGCGCCATGCGAGCAAAAAAAACACAAACGAAGATCTTCGAGAACGTAATCAAGTTCCCCGTAGTGCCTGCTAGCTTAGATACTATTGTTATATTCGTCAAATGTGTAAATTTAACCATTTAGCGTATTTTAATAATAAATGGTCGGGGACAGCGAAGTGTGGGTAAAATAGTTGATTGACCCACCTAGGTCTTATTTATTATCAATTATCGTAGTCAGTAGCTAGTGTTAGAGTTTGTGTTTAATATACTTATAGAATTGTAGCATAAATTAAAAAATGTATTTGGAATAAGATAAACCAAGCTAAACAGTAATATAAACATCAGTTGCTTAAAGGCGGCAACTGTTAGCGGTAAACAGGTGCTGCCATCTTGTTTTTAAAAAGTATAAAAGAGACTGTTTGGCTTAGTCTCGGGTCAGTCCATGTACGAATTTTGGAGAATAAACAACTATTTATAAAAGTTATGCTGGTTTATTTCTGAATGATACGCCCCTGGTCTTTTATCAGAAGTGGCACGAATAAATTAATCAGTGATATTGATATGGGTAAACCCCACGACGATGTAACCTAAAGCGCCAACATGGATGGAGATTCCAGCCCAATACGGATTTCCAATGAAACTTCAATTAAATAGAATGGATTTTGGAACAGACAATAACAGGTAAAGCCCCTTTAACTGTGTGTAATTGTGGAAATCGCCTGCAATTCTCGAACTTATGGCTTGGCAATGGAAATCAGGGCCTATGAGATAGACGTGCCGAATCGGGAATCTCGCACACAAGGGGTGGCCTGTGCCTCAAGAGATACAAAGCAACGAATTACGTGGTCTGCCTACCTTGCTGCTGACCACAATTACAACCAACGATCTTATAGCGGGGCGGAACAGGTGGATAGGCACTGTTCTTCTGTCTCTGCGTTTCAGAAAGCTGCTGCCACCATCACAGGGCTGAGAATACAGTAACCAGATAGATCCCGTACTTGAATATGAAGAACCTTTGAAGAGGCAGCAGGCCTCTGGAAACTGGTGATGTTGTGACGTGTTGTCCAGTCCCCGCAGCTATCGCAGGCCTGAGTATCGTGTCGACCCGTAGTCGAGCCACATCCGAAAATTTAATGATTCGGAGGCATGTGAATGAAGCCCACAGCAAGCGGTAACGAGTACTTTGTGATCTGATACGGGACGGACCGACGATGGAATGGTAATGTTGTCATAACCCGATGGATTGGGCATACCGATGGACTGGTATTATCGACACAGAGGCTATAGACTGACTATTGTCAAAAACCCGATAGACTGGGTTTAGAGCCGACAGACTGGCACTAAAATGTTGAACCTGAAGTATAACTTGAACTTAGGTTTTTTGTTTTAAAGAGTTGACCTTTATTTAAATTTTTTATATATCGTCTACAAATTATATTAGGGTAACTGGATGATCTGGTGAAAGTTTAAAGTTAGATTGCCTACCTACTTTGTAGAGGCTTGTGAAATGGGAAAATGGCGAGAGGGTTTACGGAATTATTTGATTCAAACCATGGATGGTAAATGTACAGCTTAACAAAGAAGCTTTGTTTATTTGATGGTATTGGATACTCTGTATATTGCCTATAATATTTTCGTTAAAACAGTGTTCACGTTCACTGTTCAATAAAGTGACTAAACAATAATTTCATGACCCTGAAGAAAAGAATGTGGGCAGGATCATATCTCATCTTACTAACGCGTCTATGAACACAACCTGTGACAAAGAAAATAATTTATTTTATTTTTATACTACTAAGAAAGACATAACAATTCACATAAATAAAGAAAGTAAACATAACTCAAAATAATCACACATTTATTAATTTTATAAAATTGTCGATAAAAACAACAACAAAAAAAAACTATCAAATTGATTATTATCTTGTGAATAGACGTTACAAACTCGCTCGAGATAAATCATATCCAGTGTTATATCAGTGCTTAAACGTTGTTGTCAGTAGTATATCAGTGGTAAACGTTGTTGTAATCAGCTAGTAAAATGATAATGAACTGAGAATAGATCAACTATGTGTTCACTCATTCGCTTGATCTCCCACAAGAAATGCCCACAAATATAATATGATTGTCATGAAGAGTCATGCTCTATATTATCCTTTTCTCCGACATATAAATAAACTTTGATTGAATGAAGTAGATACAATGTAATGAGACATGATGCACTTACACACATATAAGACATAAGAATCGAATTATTTTTTTGGTTTTTTGCGGAGGTCACAGGTAATTGAGGAATTACACTGTTGACTCTGCATTGCTTATAGTGAGATTATGTCTGACTGGAAGTCCTTGAGCGGTCAGCATTGATGAAGTCCAATGGTGCAGCTGGTTGACGGCTGGAAGTCATTGGGTGGTCAGTGTATTGGCGTAGCTCTCGGTGCAGTTAGCCATGATGCAATCATAGAGATTTATGTCTAGCTGGAAGTCGTTGAGTGGTCAGCATTGATAGTCCAATGGTGCAGCTGGTTGACGGCTGGAAGTCATTGGGTGGTCAGTGTATTGGCGAAGCTCTCGGTGCAGTTGGCATACATTTCTATGCGGAGGTGTCAATGAAGTCCATGGTGCAATCAATAGAGATTTATGTCTAACTGGAAGTCGTTGAGTGGTCAGCATTGATAGTCCAATGGTGCAGCTGGTTAACGGCTGGAAGTCATTGGGTGGTCAGTGTATTGGCGAAGCTCTCGGTGCAGTTGGCATACGTTTTGAGATTGGAAGTCATGGGTGGTTGGCAATCTCTTGATTACTTTGATATGGAAAGTAGAATTAAAACAACAGCTACCTAAAGAGCTATGTTAATAAATGAATTCTGAAAAACAAAAAACATACCTAAAGAGCAATATTATGATTGAGTGTGTGTGAGTGTTGAAGAGGATCATTTATTTGTGAATGTCAAAACAATTGGAAAATAATACATAATGTATAATTATTGCTGATTATGTCACTTTATGACAAGTTACAGACTAGATACTTAGTTTGAGGACAAACTCTTGGTCAGGAAGGCCGAATGTTAGAGTTTGTGTTTAATATACTTATAGAATTGTAGCATAAATTAAAAAAATGTATTTGGAATAAGATAAACCAAGCTAAACAGTAATATAAACATCAGTTGCTTAAAGGCGGCAACTGTTAGCGGTAAACAGGTGCTGCCATCTTGTTTTTAAAAAGTATAAAAGAGACTGTTTGGCTTAGTCTCGGGTCAGTCCATGTACGAATTTTGGAGAATAAACAACTATTTATAAAAGTTATGCTGGTTTATTTCTGAATGATACGCCCCTGGTCTTTTACTAGTAAGTACTACAAACATATAACTCTGTCTCTGTCTCGCACAAAGTCTGTCCTTGTGAGAGAGCGAGACACACACAGCAAACGCTGACCAAGTTACATTCCGGGAGTTAAGGTATTAGAATTTTTATTTCTCAAAAGAACAACAATAGAGTTGCTGTTGCTTACCTTCTTTCATCAGTCGGGAACCGAAAGAATCTCCTGTCTTTGCTGTTTCTAGTTGACGACAGACACACAAATAATGCACAAAACTTCACCATATTATATTACCGGTTATTATTCACTGTATACGCGCGGTCACTCGTCAGGCGTTCAACCGCGTCTATTGATATTTCAACCAGTTCCTAGACGCCAGGGGTGGGGTGCGGTATCTGAATCAGCGCGGGGAAGGGAGTGGCCGTTCTGTACGGAGTACTATTATCTCTTCTGTGGTGGCAGTATATTATATGCATGGAAACTTGGATACGTGTCGGATAGGTACAAAAAATGTCAAAATATAAAAAATCTGTGATTTATATATTTAAGTTTAAAAATTCCGGAACATACATTAGGACGTATGTGACTTCAAAAACATTGTTATATAGAGACAGGGAACCTATTTATTTAATTTGGTACTATATGCACATCAGCATATCCCCAATGTCAGTGTCAGTCAATCCTTTTGTTAGGTTTATTCTAATACTACAATTAAAAAGTAATGTAATTAATTTAGGGGCTTACCTGTCTTATATTTGCAATTTCGAAAAAGTACGGCATTAACTGGTGATGGTTTTCCACGAACTCAGCATTCAAATTATAAGATCTCCGACGACTGCCGCCAACACGATTTACACTTCGTCGGCAACAGATGCAGAATGCACTGTCAATAGCATCCATGACTATAAATCCAATCGTTATGTAGGTAGTTCAGAGTAGACATGTGCGCCGACGTTGAAATAATCGGCGGTGGACGCCGCACGGTGTTTTTTTGCCATCCAAAGCGCCAATGCAATTTGGGAAATTCCAGAAACGGTTGAAATCATTTGCTGTTTGTTTCCATGCTTCTGCTGTTGGTTGCGGCATCACAATAGGACCAAGATGATTCCAAATCGCTTCACAGACCTCCTTCACAATTGAACGTACAGTAGAAAATCTCATTCGATAACTGAATCCGAAACTCCGAAATGAATTACCCGTAGCCAGGAATCTGCAAAAAAACAAAAAATTTTTTTAGGATTACTTTAATTGCAGTTGAGGAGTGTAAAGAAACTTGGACCAAGTTGCGTTATTGCTACAATAATGCTATGAAACGGCGACAAAAGAAAAGTGGCCAAACTGGGAAAGTAATTGTGCCTTGGCGATTTGAAGAACAAATGTCATTTTTGAAGCCATATTTGGAGGGCCGCCCTACTCTACAGGAAACCTTGCTGTGTCTGATGAAGATAATTCTCTACCATCCCCGGAGAGTCAGTCTTTCACGATACCATAATAGGACAGGACCAAGACATGGAGGCAATCCAAGACACGGGAGTGAAATGAAAATCTATCAGATGATGATGAATATACTTTACCAAAAAAAAAAACCTTTAATCGTGGAGGAATCTGAAGATGATGAAGATGATGATGATGGAGATGTTGCAGAGATGGAGGCAATATACTTAGATGAAGATTTCGGCGAAGATGAAGATAAAGGTGATCTGGTCGAAGAAACAGAACAGCCATCAACATCCACTGGCATAAAGAAGACAAACAAAAAAGCTTCAAACAGAATTTAAAAAGGCCAGTTACGTATGGACCGAAAAGTCTATTGATTTTGACAACCAGAACATATCTTTTCTGGGATGTGAGAATCTGCCAGATGAGATATTAAAGTTAGAAACTCCTATGGACTTTTTTAAACTACTATTTACGACAGAAGCTCTGGACTTGATATATGATCAGAGCAAGCTATATGCCGAACAGATAGACCCTGGAAAGGCAAATTCTATAACTAGGGACAATATAACCAAATTTATTGGTACAATAATTTACATGTCAGTAGTTCAATGCGCCACTACTGGCGTGAAGGGACATATACAGGGTGTTGATTTGTAAAGTTACGCCCGACTCAGGGTTGATAATTTACGTATCGCTGATGACAAAATAACAGTTTGAATTTTCCCTCGCATAATTTTCATATCATGTAAATAACAACCTCTGAGCTCGGCGTAACTTTACAAATCAACACCCTGTATTGAAAAAGTGGCTTCAACTATGGCATGTAATAAATTTGAAGAAATCAAGAGATTCATACATTTTTTCGACAAGACCAAAGAACTTAGTAGAAGTGATGAGAATCATAATAAACTTCAAAAAATCAGACCCTTTCTTGACGTTATAAGAAGGCAATTATTAAAAATACCCAAAGAAGAATATTTATCAATTGATGAGCAAATGATACCCACGAAGGCCAAAACGTCTGGAATGCCTCAGTATAATTCCAAAAAGCCGCATAAGTGGGGATACTTGAACTATGTTTGGAGTGGATCTACTGGATTAAGTTATGATTTTGATATTTTCACGGGAAAACACAGGATTGACTTGCCAGAAAACTGTCCTGATTTAGGTGCATCAGGTAATGTCGTAATAAGGCTTGTGGACACTGTGCCAAAGAATTTAAATTACAAGCTATTTATTGATAACTGGTACACCAGTCTACCTCTAATGGCCTATTTACATACTAATGGAATACCGGCACTTGGCACTATTCAACTAAACAGAGCCAAAAATATTGATCTGCCAAATGTCAAAGAACTTCTGAAGCAAAGAAGGGGTTATTGTATTGAAAAGTGCACGGAAGTCAACGAAGTTGAACTAAGTGTCACCTCATGGGTAGACAATAAAGTGGTGAATTTATGCTCTTCATATGTTGGCAAAGAACCTATGGATATTGCAAAAAGATATTCAAGAGCTGAAAAAGAAGATTGATGTTCCTCGCCCAAAATCGGTAGTTTATAATAAATATATGGGTGGGGTGGACCTATTATATTCCATGCTGGGATTCTACAGAACCAAAATTCGAAGTAAGAAGTAATACATCCGCATCTTCTTTCACGTAATCGACATGATAGTAGTGAACAGTTGGTTATTATGGCGACGACGGATCAATCAAAAAGGGAATGAAATATACATGCCAATGTTAGATTTTAAATTATACATCGCTGATGTGCTAATGCAGGAAACGACTGGTGTCTTTACACCTACAACTCGAAACAGAGGACGGCCCCCAATAAATCAAAATATTGAAAACGTAAACAATATAAAGCGGCGCCGTATCGAGCTGCCTCCACGGGAAGTGGTAGAAGATAGCTTCGGTCGATGGCCTAATTGGGCAAAAGATCGGCAGCGCTGCAAAAATTGCACCCAAAAGTCATATATATATTGCAGCAAGTGTGCCTGTTATTTTTGTATTAACAAAGATCGTAACTGCTTTAAAGAATTCCATATGGTAATACATGGCTAAGTATAGGTAACTAGTGTCATAAAATAAATAATATGAGTGATTTTTCATTACCGCGATGATGATCAGCCTTGATACCTACTCGATGATACCCAGCAGTTATACACGATTATTCATTCTTAACGTAACATGGCTCATATTGTACTGTTATTGCTATTGCATGAAGTTCCATATTTGGACAACCAATAAATATGCTCTGTACTGCACAGTGTTCCAAATATGGAACTTCATGTTTTTTGTAGTTTTTCCCTATTTTCCGAAGACTTTTTTTATATATATTTTTCTGGCATAGCTATTAGGTCACAGAAGGCCGTAAATTAATTTGAGCAGATTTAAAAAATCCATGCGGTAAAGGGTTAATGATGTGGACAATTTGTTGCAAAAACATTTCGGACCAGAATGGAAAAGCAGAAACGATTTGAATTATTATATAGAAACCCTCAGGAGAGCAGAAAATCAGGAACAAAATGAAAATGAAGAAGAAATTTGTGGACCAGATCCTCAGCCCGAATTAACTTTATAGATTAATATAATATAATATCTTGTAATTGTTTTTTTTTGTATTCATTTCTATATCTTTCATACTTCATTAAGTATTAATAACTATAATGCATTTATCAAAACGAAGTCCGGCAAATAAGTTTCACATTTTTTTTTTGCAAAGGCGGACATTCCTTATTTATGCAGAAGAGTTTTCCAAAAGCGACTTAATTTATGGCACCAAAAGATAGTAAAGATGTTTGTAAGATTAAATAGTTTATACAAGTTCTTAGTATGCCAACCTTACTTCGATTTCGATAACAAAATGTCGGCCGAGGTAAGGTTCAAAATTGACACTGTCCAATGCTTTAGATTCAAATATGCCACTGTCCAATTGTGAGAAACAAAGACGCTACTGTCCAGACAAATATGTATTGGCAAATATCTCTTGATTTTACAATGATAGGTCAGTTAGGGTAAGACCGTCTAGAAGGCAAGACCGTCTGCGCGCAATAACTTACGTTATTGAGTAGCTTTACAGCTTCCATTGTCAGTCGGTAAAACAGTATCCTAGTTTGGTTCGAATTTGAAATGTTAGATGTCTCTGGCAACACTACGGCGAGAGAAAATTAGCTGCCATTTTTTTTCGCGTTTTGAAGGTTCATTTGCTAACGACACGTGCTGACGAAAATAAATAAAAAAGTGGTTAATCGAACGAGTTTCTAAAAACAAAGTGGTTGAGTAAGTATTTCAATTGCTACTTTATCTATTTTTTGTATTAGATTACTCAAAATGTCCATAGTTTTGTCATAAATTGCGGTGTTATATCTCATAACCTAAAACCTTCTGGTTGGGAAGACCGTCTGGGTGGCATAAGGGAAGATCGTCATATGCCGGTCTTACCTTCGGGACAGAGGTCACCAACCATTTTTGCGGCATTCTTCAAGTTCTACTCACGGACCAAACAAAGAAAGAAATAGATGTCAGATTTGAAAGAATCTAGTGATTTTGAATAACTTTCCCAAATAACTGATGGTCGAAAGCTGAAAAAATTATATTCATGTTCTCATTTTAAGCGCGTACTGATTTTGCATGAAATCTTGTTTTTTTATTATTTCTATTCTATTTACTAGCCGAGTACCTTCTCCAATCTGACACGTATTTATTTAAAAAAATAGGTATGTTGTTATAGGTACGTATGTACGTTTCAATGAACACTTGTTTTATTTCCAGTGAGGTTCGTCTGAAATAATGGTGAGTAACTATAAACGCAAAACAGAAAGAGGGTCTTACTCCAAACATAAGCTAAGAGAAGCGGCAGAAGCTGTTAGAAATGGAAGTCTTAGTGGATATAAAGCATCACATCTGTATAACATTCCTCGGGTGACAATCATGGATTGCGTGAACAAAAGAAGAATAAAGTCAAATACTCTGGGAAGAAATACAGCCTTAGCTCCTGGAGCTGAAGCTATGTTGGCTAATGGCCTTAAATTGATGGAAAAGCTTGGCTTTGGGTTAAGCCGGAAGGAACTGCTAGAAACGGTTGGCGAATACGTAAAGAAAAACAACATCTCTACTAACTTCAAAAACGGTGTTCCAGGTCAGGGGTGGTTTAATGGCTTCAAAAACCGCCACAATTTGTCGATCAAAAAACCACAGGCCGTCGAGTACGCAAGAAAAAATCTTATAAAATAACATCGAAATACATTGCCTATTTAGTTTTTTGTTATTTGGTTCGGATAAGGCGAACGGACAGTGGCGCTTTTGCTTTTGGGCCCCTCAAATAACGTAAAAGCCTGAACGCCCATGGCTAGCTTCGCTGTTTTATTTCACAGGTTTTACGGAAGTACTTACCTACTGAGAACTCAGTAGAAATTAAAATGTAGGTTCCTTGTAGTCTACCATAAATACTCAAACTAGGTACCTACCTACCTAACAAAACTTTTTTTTTTCAGCGACGCTAAATACGGCGTTGGACTTTAGCGTTGCATTTAATGATGGGTCGCGGAATAATTCCGTCGGAAACATTCCGCGGAATCTTTCCAAAATGGGTTAATTCCCGGGAAAAAACCCAAAATGGGAATTTATGCGGGTAAAAACGATTGGCTTCGTTAGAATTTCAAAAAAAATACCGTTATAACGTTATGTCTACTTCTAATCAATATTCCATAAATGTCACATTTGGAAATTTCAGCTGGAAGCAGACAAACTCGCGTTCTTGAGAGTTTTTCGTTTTTGGGGCTTGAAATTATTGAGATTTCGAAGCTTTTGGTAAAAGAAAATCATTTTTTTCTCACCGTTATTGGTAGACCAACTGTCTATCCTCCTCTCAGACTCAGATGCAAAATCACCGAGCTACCTGTGTTTACTTGTGTTTAAGTATTGCAGTATAAGTACTGGCACGGAACTCTAGCGCTGACCTTGACAGCGCAAGCGAGATATATGCATCTCTTTAGTGGTGATAGAGAGAGCGAGAGCGTTCCCCCACTACGTCCAACAGCGCTAAAGTTATTTGCCGGGCTTTATAGCAATAATATTAATTCACCTGCGCCAATCTTCCTAGTTCAGAACCCTTTTATGAGTAAATTACCACATTTGACGGTTCCTACTCTTATAATAGGGCTTTGAATAATAGAGGATCCTTTAGTTTTACAGGGATTTATTCCAGACGACACGTTAGCACAATTGTAAAGCAAAAGAGAGAGAGAGAGAGACATACAAAACGTCATAGTGACAGGTGACAGATACAGTTGCGTTTAGAAATTGCATACATATTCAACACTGGCCCTTAAACTAACAATCTGGCACAAAAATAATAGAATGCTCTACATATTTAGTTTTGTACAACTATGTTTAGGCAAAACATAGTTGTACAAAACTAAATATGTAGAGCATTCTATTATTTTTGTGCCAGATTGTTAGTTTAAGGGCCAGTGTTGAATATGTATGCAATTTCTAATTGGAGTTCTCCATGGCCATTATGAGAGGATCATAGTCGGCTGTCAAGCCACTCAACATAATCACTGCCACAAAGTCATCCTCAAGAGCTGATCCCATCTCTGTCAATTGTTGAGATATCTCGGTGATTTTGTTTATATAAGTTTCCATGCTCTCGCTCTCGCTAAGCTTTGTTGCGAACAAAGTCCTGAGAAGTCCGAGCCTGCGACACAGTCCCTTGTCCTCGTACGCCTTCTGCAGGTTGTTCCACGCTTCGGGTGCTGTCTTAGCGTTTCTGATATGTGGTATTGCTGATGGATGAACCGCCAAAGCTATTTTGGCCAAACCTTTCAGTTGTTTCTTGTTGTCATCCAGCTCAGATGCCACGCAGTCCCAAAGATCCTCGTGAATCAGCATCATGCGCATCATGAATTTCCATGACGTATAGTTTTCTATACCTTTCAGTTTCTCAATAGCCATCAAGCCTGAAGAAACCAGTGTTGAGCTCATGGTGCCGGCAATGAGTGCGATGACCTTTGTACTTTTTGGTTAGGTTTTCGCCGATCACTGTTTTTTGTCGAAATACGATTGAAATACAGTAGTAGTTACATTCGCGTTGCCGTGGGCACATAACCTCTTATAATAGGGCTTTGAATAATAGAGGATCCTTTAGTTTTACAGGGATTTATTCCAGACGACACGTTAGCACAATTGTAAAGCAAAAGAGAGAGAGAGAGAGACATACAAAACGTCATAGTGACAGGTGACAGATACAGTTGCGTTTAGAAATTGCATACATATTCAACACCTACTTATTTTTATCGATGATAATGTCGAGCTTGAAAAAGTTATGACAACTTATGGAAGGGAAAAATTTGTCACGCTTATTGGAGACAATGCCAGAAACTTCCAAAAAGCCTTCGAATTGGCACGGGACAGGCATCCAAATCTAATAGGACTGAGTTGTGTAGCACACACATTGAATTTGTTGTGCCATGACATTGTGAAATCGGAAGCTATAACAGCTATAACATTAATTTCGATTGCGGTGGACACGATAAAAGCAGTACGGAAAAGTCAAATCCTGAACAACCTGCTTTCACATATAATAAAGGAAAAAGGATCAGGAGAGCAATTAAAACTGCCTTGCAAAACGCGTTGGGGTAGTTACCTTCATGCCTTGAAAAGCCTTTTGAACAGTAAGGCAGCATTACAATGCCTTGCAGTTCACGAAGGTGCCTCCATGATGTCAAGAGTGACAAAAAGCCATTTACTGGATGAAAACTTCTGGGAAATCGTGAGACAATGCTCCTCGCTTTTAGAACCTATCACGGAGCATATATTTAAGCTGGAGGGTAATGATAGTAACATTAACAACGCATCATGGCTTTTAAGGATATTAAGTCAAGAATGTTGTTTACGTTCTGCAATCCTACCAGGATAGTGGGTAATGAAGATAAAAATCGAATTTTGAATGCAGTGGAGGCGAGAAAAAACAACTGCCTTAAGCCCATACATTTGGCCGCATATATGTTGGACCCTAAGACCCAAGGTGTTGAACTGCAGGAAGACGAAGAAGTTGCAGCCATGGAATTTATCCATGGTATTGGATGCCAGTTAAATATTGAAGTGATGGCAGACTTGGCAAATTATAGAGCCAGAGAAGGCTTTTGGGGAAAAGCCTTCGTGTAGAGTAATTTAGAAAACATTGACGCAGTAGTCTGGTGGAAAGGGATTTGTAAAGCGAGACCACTGAGCAAAGTTGCTGTGCGAATATTAACAGCGCCCTGTACATCGGCAGCTACTGAACGGTCTTTCAGTAAACATGGGCACATCCACAGTTTAAAGCGAAACCGATTGACAACTGAGAGAGCCGCAAAAATAGCATACATATCGTGGATAATTGGATTTGCTGAACAAAAAACAAATACCTGAAGAAGAAGAGGAACCAATGTCCAGTCCCCTCCCGAGAAGTGAAATGACAAGTCCTACTATAGATTATGATCTGCAGCCGTCAACATCGCAAGGACAAAGCCACGATGTGGAATTTTTCGATATAGGTGCAGGAAGTTTTGACACAGATAGTGATAGTGACTAAAACATTCATTAAGTTGTTTTAATTATGTATAATAAATGTATGGTGATTGAATTGTTGTAGTATTTTTTGTCTAGATGTGATTCCTTCATAAAGTTTAACCTGCGTAGTTTAAACGTTTTTACCCTCGAAAACCAATCAATACAGCATTCCCTTGGCCGCCTTCCGGCTCCAGCATCAGATCAGCTCTATGTTACAAAAAATACTCTTGGACCATAGTATTTCTTAAGACGAGTCAAACGAGCTCAATCTCGGTGAAGTTGCGTCATTTTATGACAGAGTTCCTATGACCACCTTCCATCTCCATCACCAGATCAGCCCCAAGTTAGAAAAATATTGCATTGTCATCCAACTTACATGTGCAACTTATATATTGCACTTGCGTATGCAAAATTTTAGCTCAATCAGACAACGGGAAATGGGTCAAATGCAAGACCTGCTTAGCTAAACGTTTTAACCTACGAAAAATCCCATTTTGGAATTATTCCCGGGTAGAAACCCATCACAACTAATGACATCATCATCGATTAAAATAAGTAGGAACCGTCAAACGGGGTATCTTACTTGTAAAAGGTAAACCTATCTTGGGAGATTGGCGCAGGTAAATTATCATTTTTTCTATAGCAATACTTAAACACAGGTAGCCCGGTGACCTTGCATCTGAGTGGAGGCTAGACAATTGGTCTACCAATAACGGGGAGAAAAAATTGATTATCTTTTACCAAATCTCAAAAATTTCAAGCCCTAAAACGAAAAATTCTCAAGAACGCGAATTTGTCTGCTTCCATCTGAAATTTTCAAATGTGACATTGACTGCATATTGATTGGAAGTTGACATAACGTTATATATAACGGTACTTTATTGCAATTATAACGAGGAAAATCGTTTTTACCCGCATAAATTCCCATTTCGTATTGTTTCCCGGAATAATTCCGCGTTTTTTCCCAAAATGGAATTATTCCCGGGTAGAATCCCATCACAAGTTGCATTGCATCACACATCGACAAAAGGCAGTTTGCAAACAAACTTCGAAATCGTCTAGATGAAATCTCTTGGAAAGAGATAAGCTTGCCTTGTATTTTCTATTTTATTGTGTTTGTAATGTTATGTTTGGGTGCGTTGCGTGTGTGGGTTCCATTCGCATTTCGCTGGGTTTTTATGTATGGAAAGAATTATAAAATGTACTAATTATAGCCATTCTTTCTTTTTCATTTTTTCTTAGAAAATAATAACAACTTATCATAGCGTCACGCCTTTTCCCATACTGGTTGGCAGTGACAATCAGACCCGTAGTTAAACAGTTATTTTATTTTATCTAGCGTTACTGTAGGCTAAACCATCGCCACAACAAAATAATATGAAGTAAAATCAATTATTTTGATAGTTCTAACATCTCCTTTCTATTGACCTATTCTGACCTATTCTCAATTTTTATTTACCTACCCTTTTTCACTTGCAAACTACTTGAGAGTTATCTATAGAAACAATTTACTAATATTTTGTCTAATCACCCCATGAAATTCTTATCCTGATTCAATGAACGTGACGCCGTTCCAAGTTTTCTTACTGTCTTAGTACCGACAAATTCCGACAGAGGCGCTATTCTTTCTGGCCTCAAAACAGTGAGAAGTTTAGTACGGGAAGTTTAGTTTAGCCTATCCTTCGTATATATCGATGCTGTCAGTCTTCTTTTTCTTTGAAGATGCCATTCCTTCGATTCGGTCTGGTTTATAACCTCTTGAATATTATTTATATCAGCGTCTGTGATGTCAAATAATTTCAGTTCTCCTCACAAGTTTCTTCGGGCATCCATTTTTAAATACCTAATTATGGTCTGCCTCAACAGCATAGGGATTTGCTGGCTCAGAACATTGCTTCATGGGCATTGTAGAATTTGGAAATGCCAGCACTAGATTTCTTATTTTGCAGTTATAACTTTCTGTCTATATTTTCCACAGGGTAGGGTGCAAACAGTAATCTTTTGGCTGAACTTTTTCTGGGTAGTTTATCAGCCTTTACTGGTGTCCCGGTGTATTTTTTACTGGGACAATTCCATTTTTGTAGTTGCTGCGTGCAGACTTCACTCAATATGATGCATTTTTTCTGCACCATATTTTTAATTGCATACAGAAGCACTGCAATATGTTTGCAAGTCGCATTGATTCCACTCCCGGCTGGGCATTCACAATGTGACTCTTCAGGCGGCCCTTCTTTATTTAACTTTACATTAACTTCATATTGTAGATTTTTCATTGTTTTCTTACAAACCTTTAATGTAGCAGCTGTCTTCAGTCCAAGATGATCTGACCACAGTCAAAAATCTGGATTCATACAGATGGAGAGCCTGGTCCAATTTCTTTGTAGTAAAATTGAGATACTGCCTGATTAATGTAGTATTGAGTGGAGCCAGTACAGTATTGCTGTTCACATCTTTGTAGGAGGTGGTAGGTGGTGTTTCCATCGAAAAATCTTCGGTATCAGGGTCAGGCTGAGCTAAGTTACAATGTTTTTTCGTACATTTCTAACCTCTCAACCAGGTCGGCTTTTTTGCCTCGTAAGGCACCGCGCTTCCTTAGCTCTTCTCTAATCTCTGGAAATCGCCAAGTAGCGTGCATCGTGCTCGTTTATCCGGGTTCAGGAGCCAAAATCGTCGTTCCACAGGTAAAACAATATCCAAATCACATAGCAGTCCAGAGTCGTCTCCGAAGCCAAGGTCGCCGTTGTATATGGTATAACAGTATTCCAAATACGTAAAACAGTCCAGAGTCCAGTAAGAAAAGCCGAGGATAATAGAAAAACAGTAGAAACGTTGAAAAATTGAGCACAAAAACACGAAACACTTTGACGAGTAGTGAAGTGACAAAGAAAGGGTCGCTTGCATCTACGGCAGCGCCACCTACTTTTAGCCTTGCCCGGCCGGCGCCATAGGTAACCGGAAACTATCTGAGATTGTCTGTGACCTACAATGGGTGATGCTCAGAACGGGTGATGTGATACGTACGTAATGGCCGCTGTAGACTCTCGCCGAGACATCACGAGACATGCCGAGACGGAGAATGTAGAGGGTACCTCTCGCCGCCGCGCTCGGGGTGTCTCGTGTAGGGTTTGCAAGATCCGGAACTTTTTACTATCCGGATATTATCCGTTTTGAAATTTGATTATCCGGATATCCGGATAATATCCGGATATTAAAAAAAATAAAAATACAGAGTAAAATGTATGGAAATAGTTGTTTATTAAACTAAATAGCCTGCGGATATTAAAAAAAATAAAAAACAAAATAAAATGCATGGAAATTGTTGTTTATTGAACTGAATGGACTGATGTGATCGTATGTAACAATAATAACAGCTTAAGTTAAAATATTATCAAGGAAAAATAAACGATGATTTTTAGAAACTTACCTCATAGTAACACAATTATTCGCGTGTAATGCGTCACCAAAAAAAACAACAACACTGTCACTTCGCAAAAGGGTTTACCTGAGACTGAGACAAGGACCCTCCCCTCTGATTACCTATTCCATCCAACGCTACTGCATGCAACGCGATTGGCCCGTTTAGCACAATGACTCTACAATGCGGGCACGGCGCATGTAGCAACTGCGTGGTAATGATTAATTGCTATAGTTGGACAAATCTAAGAGGTGCCGTTTGACGTTTACTTAAGTCATGAAAATATGGTTCAATGTTGTGTGTGCAGCTGATTTTTTTTCTATGGATATCTTAAACGTCAAATGGCACCTAATAACTTTGTCCGACTGTAATGTATGAAATTAAATTAAAATCTCTCTATCTATATTTAACATTACATTAAATAACTCTTTGAAATTGTCATTAATTTATACAAAGCAAAAGCAAAAAAGAGACGTATACATATGTAGGTAGATATAGCAAAAAAAAATAAAAAAAGATTTATTTTTTAGGATGTTTTCATGTCAATCTGACATAACTTTAAGATCCGGATATCCGGATTTTACGACAGAAATTATCCGGATCCAAAAACTGGACGGATATCCGGATAATCGGATATCCGGATATCCGGATCGCAAACCCTAGTCTCGTGTTGTCTCGCCTGCTCTCGCTCCGGTGGCGGTTTTTGGGCCCGAGTCAAAGGGTCTCGCCATGTCTCGCGAGGAGCCCGAGAGCATTGCATGCAGTAGACTCTCGCTCACTGTCAGTGCACAGCGAGCAACCGTACGGAGCGCACGTATTGCTAGGATAACCTACGCTATGAGTCTACGACGAACTTTATTATTATTGTTATAGCGGCAACAGAAATACATCATCTGTGAAAATTTCAACTGTCTAGCTACCACGGTTTATGTGATACAGCCTGGTGACAGACAGACAGACAGACGGACAGCGAAGCGAAGTAGTTAACAGTTCAGAGGGCGAGACATGAAATATGCGTAGCAGTTCAGTTTTAGGGTTCCGTACCCGAAGGGTGCCAAACGGGACCCTATTACTGAGACTTCGCTGTCCGTCTGTCTGTCTGTCTGTCACCAGGCTGTATCACATAAACCGTGGTAGCTAGACAGTTGAAATTTTCACAGATGATGTATTTCTGTTGCCGCTATAACAACAAATACTAAAAAACAAAAGAAATTTAATATTAAGGGGGGCTCCCATACAACTAAAGTATTTTTTTACGGTTTTTTATAGATAATAGTACGGAACCCTTCATTCGCGAGTCCGACTCGCACTTGGCTGGTTATTTTTGCTACATAGACAACAAAATAGTACTCATACGTCCAAATACGTTTTTGTGTGACATATGTGTACATAGTTATAATAATGGATAGCACATAGCGCGTAAGAGCGCAAGCGACTTCTAACGTGTCCATCCTCTCGGCGTTCGCAACCGCAACTGAAGCGGTGAGAGTGTAGAGGGTACCTCTCGTGGCAGGCCTCTCGGGCGAGAGCCCTCGCCCGAGACATCACGAGACCACTCGGCGAGAGTGTAGAACGGCCATAATGGCCGCTGTAGACTCTCGCCGAGACATCACGAGACATGCCGAGACGGAGAATGTAGAGGGTACCTCTCGCCGCGCTCGGGGTGTCTCGTGTTGTCTCGCCTGCTCTCGCTCCGGTGGCGGTTTTTGGGCCCGAGTCAAAGGGTCTCGCCATGTCTCGCGAGGAGCCCGAGAGCATTGCATGCAGTAGACTCTCGCTCACTGTCAGTGCACAGCGAGCAACCGTACGGAGCGCACGTATTGCTAGGATAACCTACGCTACGAGTCTACGACGAACTTTTTCACGATGTGAAACAATGAAAGTGAATTTAATTTTATAGAAATACTGCAAACAGAACCCGTGATATGGGAAGCCAATCACAAATTCCACAGAGACTGGAATGATCTCTGGATGCTGGAAGAGATCTCTTACTAGATAAGCTTGCCTTTGTACACCTTTACTATGTATTTTTGTCCTATGTAATTTTTCTGTATACAATAAAGAAATTATGAAATTATAAGTAGCTATTGTATAAGTATTTACACATTCATATGTAAAATATCGTTTAATATTCCCTTATATAAATTGATTTCCATAATATTCACCCTCTAATGTCCTGCAAGAACGTAACCCTACATTTTACGCTTCTTTTAATTTTTTTTGTGTGACATATGTGTACATAGTTATAATAATGGATAGCACATAGCGTAAGAGCGCAAGCGACTTCTAACGTGTCCATCCTCTCGGCGTTCGCAACCGCAACTAAAGCGGTGAGAGTGTAGAGGGTACCTCTCGTGGCAGGCCTCTCGGGCGAGAGCTCTCGCCCGAGACATCACGAGACCACTCGGCGAGAGTGTAGAACGGCCATAAAGGGAGAAGTTCCTTTCTCTGTCTACGGATACGTAGTATCCCTATATAGTCTGTGAATGGGTGCCATTAATGTTGCCACTAAAAAAATATCGGAGGATTTTGGTAGAATCATTATGTGGTACGCATAAGTACCTTTATTTGGATAAGGGTTAAATGATTTAAATTGATGGAAGCTTTTTTATTTTACGGCTCTGGATACCAGTCTTTTAGCCGAATCTTAGTTCATCCGACCGACGAAGTGTCTGTCGGGTCTTCAAGGTTTCTATTCTCATCTTCGAATCTTGTTTTTTGGTTTTCATCAAATGTTCTTTACAGTATTCCTGATACGTTTATATTTGTGAAAATAGACTTGTGGTATTATTGTGAAAATAGACTTCCAATAGTAAACGATATCAGCGACCATGATTATAGTCTATCCAACATAGGATGAATTCTGACAGCTTGTCACTGTGACTTTACTAGGCATGGGGATAATGTCGATAAAAATTATCGATATTGTAACATATTTTTATTCTTTTTAAATCGATTCACAGCCCAAATCACCATCATCATCGTCTGATTCGGACTCGCTGGAGCAGTCTTGCAGATTTATGATCAGTTCCTGGGTAGATTGGTCGAATCATACGTCACGCTCCCAATCTTCATCCATAATTTTCCTTGTTTTGTCAATGTTTATCTTCCAATTGTCCGATGTGACACTGTCACAATGCATCCTTGAGTAACATCAGCATTTTATTTGACGTAAAAGGCGGGGTTGTATTATGTCTGGCTGCTTAACCTGTAACAAAGAAATAAAATACATATAAAATACACCATGGCTTGTTGGAAGAGATGTCTTAATAACTATAAGAGATGTCTTATTAGCTAATTGATGTTCTATGAGATTTTTTTGCATGTCTTTGCTATCAAAATGTATTTGAATATAATTTTATGTGAGTACAATAAATTACAAATATAAATCTAATTAAGTTTTTATTAAGCAAACAAGAGAAATGCGAGCGATGGTGATAGAAACACAGAAGCACGTTTACCTTTGACCTGAGCCCAGATCAGCTCTATCGGGTTGTACTGGCAGTGGTATGGTGGTAGCCGAATTACAGTATGGCCCTTTTCTTTTGCAATTTCATCCAAGATGTATGTTGGAGTACGGGGTTTGTGTATGCGGATCAACCGTAGTAATTCAGTTTTTAACATCGTTTCGTTGGCCTCTACACCTTTGCTTTGCAGCCACGAAATTAAATCCAATTTCCGGTTGCTTGACATTGGCGTTTTATCTCTTTGTACGGATCGGTACGATGTCCATCACGATGGTATGCGGTTCTTTCAGGTTTTCCAAAAGAGTTAAAAACCACTTTTTGAGTCTTTCAAAATCCATTTCTTCATGATATTCGGTGGTCTTTACTGATTTAAATGCCAGCAAACAATTGGGCACAAAGCCAGACGACGTCCCAGCATGTGTTATGATTAATCTTTGCCCTTTGCCTTCGGGCACTTTTGTAGTTGACTCAGCTGTGTCATCCGTCCAAGATCTTGAAACGGTGTGATTTGCGTTTAGCCACGTTTCGTCCAGAAAAACCACTTTGTCCCAGTTTGAGATCTCTTTGACTTTTCGGAGAAAATCAATTCTCTTGAGCGCAACATCTGTCCGCTCCATTAGTATTTTTCTTTTGTCACTTTTTTTGAAGCGGAACCCGATGTTTTTTAGTGTCCTGGCTAACGACGAGTGGCCACCTTTAAATAATTCAGCGTCTTCAAGAGATGTTTGTAGTTTTTTGAGTGTCGGTAACTCCCCACGCGCGTAGTACCCATAAATATGGTTCCGGATTGCTGCGGCATCAAAATCGTCAATTTCTGTTCTTTAAATTTCAGGTAAGTATAATCAGATTTTGTCGTTATTAGTGTTATTAAGTTATGTAGATGTAGTTATTAACTTGCAATAAGCAAAAATTTAATCTGCTTTGATTAGAAATGTTTAAAATATGTCGTGCCAAAGTCAACAAACTTTTAACTTTTTGTTTATCTGTCAATCTTACGACTTTTCATGGGGTGACGTCCGTCTGTGCGACTTTCATCCACATTTCACGGGTGCGATCGCCCGTTCACGTCAAACGATGTTACTATGAACGGTTTGGTGCGATCGCCGGGTGATCGCACTGACTTTCAGCCCCCTTATTCGCTAACTCAGTGATGATCACTCAATGATAATTCGGAAAAATTGTGAGGCTATCGGTGTCGTTCAATTATCGCGTAACCAAAAGATATCAAAATAAGTCGGCTAATATTATCCGACTTATTTTGATATCCTTTGGTTACACGATAATTGAACGACACTAATAACTTCTTAATTTTCGCGGATCATCATTCAGTGATCATCACTGAGTTAGCGAATAAAGGCGTTGAACGGGCAGGTGCGTCGGCGGCTTGGCGCGCGTGAGCGGGCGATGTAACTGAAGGCACCCCTGAGTTCATTTATTCATTTTCATTCTCTTTATTTTATTTATGGCCTAAAAGGACCTGATTCCAGGGCCAGCCTATCGAAACTTAGCCTAAATGAAAAAATGTATGGAAATGCGCTATACCCTATCCGACATAGGATGATCTCTGACAGCTGTCAGTGTCAGAACACGCCTATGAAGTATTGCATTTTTCGACGGTAAAATGTATAGAGACAATTAACATACTTTATTGGCAAATAGTGACGTGCTACACTTATCGAAAGACAAGTTATCGATATTGACTCGAAACATATAATAGAATATTGAAAGTCATCGACAGAACAAGAAAAATTATGGATGAAGATTGGGAGCGTGACGTACAATTCGACCAACCTACCCACGAACTGATTATAAATCTACAAGACTGCTCCAGCGAGTCCGAATCAGACTTTGATGATGGTGATTTGGGCTGTGAATCGATATAACAAGAATAAAAACATGTTACAATATCATTTTGTTTGATTTGCTTGAAAAATTCAGAAACTTTAGTTAGAATACCGATAATTTGTATCGACATTATCCCCATGCCTAGTAAAGTCACAGTGTCAAGCTGTCAGATATCATCCTATGTTGGATAGGGTATAATTATAATGGCGAAACCTTCTTACTCTTTCGCTCACTCGGTTTGTCTCTGTTAATCTGTCAAATGCTTTTTTTGTCAATTCACGGCAGCAGGCGGCGGAATGGCCGTGATTTATGCATTTATCTGATTGATAAAGATATAATTAACTGTTACTGTAATCTACTTAGTGCTTTATGTGTCATACTATTGTGTTTTTGTCTTGGAGGAACGCGGCCTTTCCTACGGAAAGGGAGTAGCCATTCGCACTATTTCCCCTCTGCCAAAGTACAAGCCCAGCTGGGCATATGCGTTTAATAAAACTAGTTGTCGCTCGGATTTCCAACTAGACCGAGTCGAGTCGCGCGAGTGAACGGTACCTACACTTAAAATGCCGAATTTCTCTGTTTTTTGCTGCAAAAAGAAATTTGGGACATCAAACTTACAAAAGGATGGTGTTACATTTCACATGTAAGTAAATTTATATCGTTTTATTGCTATTTAATTAGATTAAGGGCCTTTCTCCACTGCTCCGGTCCGGCGTCGGAAGCCGGATCAGTCATAAAAATATCGGAAGAAAAATATCGGAAGGCCGGATTATGCTTCTCCACTGCATCCGGCAATAATCGGACAGTAATAAATCGTCGCGCGTCGATACAGACGTGACGCAGTGCTTTATTAAAATTCACGATTCACAATGAGTCTTTGGTACTAGACCGATTTGCTTCAAAATCGATACCTAAGGATGCGGTTGGAGTCCAATCATGATTATAAATAGGTTAGTCAATGAAAAGTTATAGAAAGAAATGCTTGGAACACAATTTTTGACTTCGTAACTTTGTTTGGACTAGTTAGGAGGTAAACATAATATCAAAAGTCCCCGCCCGGAGGCCTGATGCCTATTATATCGATCGATATCTATTATATCGATAGAATCGATACTAGATCGATATGTTAGTTAATTGATAATCGTTTATCCGGTAACACTACCAGGGGTACGTTCGAAAACGAGTTACCCTAGGGTAAAAAATATTTATTACTCGTTTTCGAACGTACCTCGTTGGATGCCGGTGCAAAAACGATCCGATCTAGCAAATTATCGGATCGGTAAAAACCGGATGCCGAAGCAGTGGAGAAGCTTAGTAGTACTGCTGTGAGTTTCTAAATCGGACCGGTAATTAACGTTTGCCGGACCGGAGCAGTGGAGAAAGGCCTTAGGGCCTTTCTCCACTGCTCCGGTCCGGCGTCGGAAGCCGGATCAGTCATAAAAATATCGGAAGGCCGGATTATGCTTCTCCACTACATCCGGCAATAATCGGACAGTAAAAAATCGTCGCGCGTCGATACAGACGTGACGCAGTGCTTTATTAAAATTCAAGATTCACAATGAGTCTTTGTTTCTAGACCGATTTGCTTCAAAATCAATATCTAAGGATGCGGTTGGAGTCCGATCATGATTCTGAAGTCAGATTTTGAAAAAGTCGCCGCCGTCTTGATCTTTTCAGTTACTAGACCGATTTGCTTCAAAATCGATACCTAAGGATGCGTGTTTGGTCTGCTAGCTGGTCGATAGGTCTGCTAGCAGCGCCTAGAGTCTAGACTCGAAATAAAAGCTCTTGGATAGATATGGAGTCTCACTTTTATTTTACATTTCTGGCTCAAGGTGTTGTCTGAGTCTCGTCTGTCTTGTGTCTGTGTCAAAGGTCGTCGTTTAAAATATAGAATGTCTGTCCGACAGTCTGTCTCGTCATTGTTGTCAGTCAGCCAGTATCCTCAGCCAGCCAGTGTCGAAGCTGGCCAAGGAGTCGCCGCGACACTCCCCCTTCCAGTATTAGAACCTAATACTCAGAGTTGGGAGCGCACGTCCAGTCTGCACAGCTTCGTCACTGGCCGCTTGTACAGTCCGGTCGTCGTCTGTACGTCGGCTACTCGGACCCTGCCGTCGCGCCCAGGGTATACTGCTGTCACCCGCCCCTTGGGCCAATGGTTCCGAGGGAGCTGGCTGTCTGCCAGCACCACGATGTCGCCAACTGCCAGAGGTCGCGTGTCGGGTCGGAACCATTTGCCACGTCGCGTGAGGGTGGGCAGATACTCCTTTACCCAGCGTTTCCACGCTAGGTCAGCCAACCTCTGGGAGTGACGCCAGGATCGTCGTAGCGTGTCTCCGTCTGTAAAAGTTCCGAAAGGGTAGTCGTTGTTGGGATCCTGTGTCAGTAGGAAGTCATTAGGGGTCAGAGGTAAGCAGTCATCATTGTCAATTGGTACATAAGTAAGTGGTCTACTGTTGATAAAGTTTTCTGTCTCAGTAAGTAGTGTCAGTAGAGTGTCGTCAGAGGGCGAAGTCTCTTTCAATGTGACTCGCAGAGATGTCTTCACCGATCGCACGAGTCTTTCCCAGCATCCCCCCATGTGAGGAGCGCCGGGAGCAATAAATCGCCATTAAATGGACCTGATGCTTCCGAAGCGGGTCAGCTCCACCGTGTCGATGGCCTCGACTGACTGTCGCAGCTCGCGATCCGCTCCTCTGAAGGTCGTGGCGTTGTCAGACCAGATCTGTCTCGGGCACCCTCGGCGAGCGATAAGTCGTCGGATCGCCATAATGGCGCTGCTAGTGGTTAGGTCGTGTACCACCTCTAGGTGAATGGCGCGGATAGCCAGGCACGTAAAGAGAGCCACGTACCTTTTCTCGACGCGTCGTCCTACCTTCACCGTCAAGGGCCCAAAGTAGTCCAAACCAGTGTGCCGGAACGGTCGTCCCCCGGCAGTGAGCCTGACGTCGGGGAGCTCCCCCATCAGCGGTGGCTCGGGTCTCGCTCTTCTTATCTTACATACCTGGCACTCGTTCCATATCGACTTGACTGCATTTCTGCCGTTCAGGATCCAGAAGCGCTGTCTCAGGTTGTTATGTACGAGCTCCCGTCCGACATGAGCTGCGTCCGTGTGGTACCGGTATATCAATAATCGTGTGAACTTATCTTTGGGATGCAGTATGATGGGATGTCTAGTGTCCTTTCCTACGTCAGCTCGGCTGATCCTCCCCCCAACGCGCAGAGTGTCGTCTTCGTCGAAGAAGGGAGTTAATTGTCGTAAGCTGCTTGTCCGTGAGACGTGTCCTGTTTCCCTAATTGTCTGTATTGTATATCCTCATTGAATGTGCGTCGTTGACTTTCGTTTACGCACTTTGTTTCGGCGTCGTTGACTTCTCGTGCGGTAAGCTCTCCGAATCGGCGACTGCTCCTGTTCCGGAAATTATAAATCGCCCGATGTAGCCAGGCAGTACTCCTTACCAATCGCCAGTAGCTTGAGAACCTGGATAAGTCTGTTGACTCGCAGGTGATAGTCAACGTGCAAACGATCTTAACTTCTGGGTCATGCGGCGGTGGCGCTGTCATGTCTGGCTCCTCCGTCGGCCAGAGATCTGTCGGCAAGCGCAGGAACGGCGGCCCGTGCACCCACCTCGAGTTGTCCTCAACTACAGTGTCTCTGGTGGCGTCATCTGCCACGTTCAGTCCGGACGGCAACCATCTCCAACTGAGGACGTCAGTCAGCTCAGAAATCTCGCTGACGCGATGAGCGACGAAGGGTTTGAAGCGGCCGCTGTCGGATCGCAGCCAGCTGAGCACAGTCTTAGAGTCTGACCAGTACGTTACCTTGCCAATTTTCAGATGACATTTCAAAGTGTCGGCTAGCCTCGCGCCCATTACGGCGGCTTGCAGTTCCAGACGAGGAATGCTCATTTCCTTGAGCGGAGCAACCCGCGCGCGTGCCATCACCAGAGTGGTGTGCCAGCCACTGCTCGTCTCAGTCCGAATGTAGGTGACGCTAGCGAAAGCGCTGCCGCTCGCGTCACAGAAAACGTGCAGCTCTGGAAGCTCTTGTCTGTCGCGGTCGTCCGTGTATAGCCGGCGTGGTAGTCCAAATTCACTTACCTTGCGCAGCTCCGCTAGCCAGGACAGCCAGGTCTCGTTGAGTCCGGACACGATCTCGTCATCCCAGCCGAGTTTCGATCTCCATACTCTCTGCAGCAGTATTCGTCCTTTCACCGTCACATAGAGCAGGAAACCTAAAGATCGAAATCGAAAATCGACATCGTCAGTCTTAAAACCTCGCGTTTCGTAGGTCTCTTAGCTCCGGTCTTTACCTCCTCGCTCACCTTTGGGAAGTTGAGTCGGAAGACGAACTCGTCACTTCCCTGGTCCCAGTGAACGCCGAGTATCCGTTCTGTCGGAACGGCACTCTTGTTCCCGGATAGCAACCGGAGACTCTTCTCGGCGAGGTTGTCGGGCGGAAGCTGTCGCAGTAGTTGAGGGGAATTCGATATAAAGTTGCGGAGGTTAAAACCTCCCGAAGCATGTATTCGAACTACGTCAGTCACCACACGGGTCATCTCCTCTTCATCGTCGAAAGAGTCGATGTAGTCATCGACGTAGTGGTGATCCACTATCGCCTTGTACGCCTCGGGATGGGTTACCTCATACCTTTGTGCGTTCTTATTTTTTACGTACTGCGCCGAGCAAGGTGAACACACGGCCCCAAACGTCATCACGTCCATGACGTATGTGTCTGTGTTCCACAGGATCCTTTGGGCTTGACGGTCTTCCGGTCGTATCAGGACTCTATGAAACATCTCCTGGATGTCTGCTACTACGGCTAGCTTACCCTTCCGGAAGCCGAGTAACACTGCAGGCAATGACGTCAAAAGGTCTGGCCCACATAAAAGAAAGTCGTTGGGAGACTTACCGTTGGATTTGGCGGCGCAGTCTAGGACGATTCGCAGCTTGTTCGGTTTGTTTGGATTGAATACTGCAAAATGAGGTAGGTACCATACTTTACCTGCGTCGACGGTGGCGGCCTCTGGTGACAGTTTGGAGAGGTATCCCTTGTCAAGATTCTCTTGTATCTTTTCGTCGTACCTGACGCCGAATTGTGGGTCCTTGTTCATCCTCCTCTGGATGCCTGTCAGGCGACTCCTTGCCTGAGGATAGCTGTTGGGAAGTCGAATGTCGTCAGACCTCCATAAAAGTCCGGTCTCCCACCTGCCCTCAGGTAAAAGCCGTGTAGTCTGGTCCATTATCTTCAGCGCCAGCTGATCCTCTCGGGAACGAGGAATGTCATCTGTCTGCTTTACGTCGAAGGATTCTGTGGAGAAAGAGCTTTTCACCAAGTCATGGAGTTCGTCACATCGACAGAGATGTAGGACAGTCATGTCGTCAGGTATACTACCTAGTCCTACATTTCCGTGGATAACGTAACCTAAATTGGTCAGTGAAATCATAGGTCCGTTTTTGTGTCCGTGTATTAGATGTCGCGTCACAATGAGGTCAATATTGTCTTGTCCGATAAGAAGGTCGATTTTGTAAGGCACAGTACAGTCGGTCAGGTAGTCACTTACATAAGGATACTTATTTACAATTGTATTGTATGGCACACTATTTACACAAACATTCAAACTATTTACAGATCGCGCATTATGTACATGGAAGGTTTTGTCTTGATTGAGTCCCTTCACGCCAAATGACACAATCTTGGAGTTGTCTTCCGTCTTTGCCATCCCTGATACGCCCTTGATCGTCAGTTTCGCCGCCTTTCCTGTAATCCCTGTCCTGTCTAGGAGTGTAGAGTCGATGAGGGTGGCCGCGGCTCCCTCGTCAAGGAGCGCGTAGGTCTGTACGTCACCCTTCGGTCCGGAGACTACTACTGGCAGCACTTTTAGCATGACATGCGATCTCTTTGGTCCGCAGGCGTGGATTGTCGTGTCTTCGGCATGGTTGACGGGAGTTTCGTGGTCAGTTGTCTCGGTGAGCGGAGCGGCGTGGAGTAGGTGGTGGTGGGCCCGGCCGCAGTCAGGCACCGGACATTTCGCCTTCTTCTTGCAGGCCTTGAGTTGGTGACGTCTGGAGAGGCAGGAAAAACAGAGCTTTTTGTCGGTCACAAGCTTCCATCTGCCATCTATTGGCATGTCTTTGAACCTCTCGCAATCCTGTAACCGATGAAGGTGGTCGCACATGATGCAGTGTTCTTGTTGTAAGCAATCGGGAAGAGATGTCAGCACTGGTCTCCATGGTCGTGGTGGGTCGGGCTTGTACGGCAGTCTCGGAGCGGGAACGTTCATCGTCTTGGTACTCGGCAGTGGACTGATATATGTTGCGGCACGGGCTACTGTCATGAGCCAATCAGCAATGTGCGTGAGTGCCACGGATTCAACGCTGAGATTTGATATGTACATACACCATTGAAATTTCAGAAGTGACGGCAACTTGTTGACAATCTCTCTGATAAGAGTCGGATTATTTATGTGACCGACCTCTTTTGTCACCGTCATAGTGGCCACAATGTTTTGGACCGCTGTCGCAAACTCTATGAGTTGGTCTATGTCATCTTGACGTATGTCACGCATTTGTCGGACTTTGTTTATCATGGTCTCTATGATGATTTCGGGTCTGCCGAAACGGAGTTTTAATGTTTCTAGGATGGTTTCTAAGTTTGTGGCACTCACCAGCAATGCGCATACGGAGTCCCGTGCGCGTCTTTTTAGGCATCTGGACAGGCGTGCGATGTTTTCCTCCTCGCTGTAGCCACACATTTTTGTCGTAGACATGAACTGACTATAAAATAGGGGCCACTCCTCAGCTTCACCCGAAAAGTGGGGCAGTTCTTTTGAGCCTGTCTGTCTTGCGAGGAGCTTTGTTATGTTGCACTCCAGCTTCTTCAGGGGGTCTGGTACGGTTTCGGTAGGCTGCGGTCGTCTGGTGACGATGTCAGGTTTCGTCTGGGGTAGTGCAAAGGGTGCTTTTACGTCAGTCAGGGTCAGGGCAGGCATCTTGTTAATGAGCGATGTCCTCGAGTATGTACGAGGCATCGCGATCTCGTCTTCGATGTCCTGCATTTGTATGGCAAGTTTTTTTTCTACAAGCCTGAGCTGGATTCTTGCCTCTTCTTCCGCTGCCTCCAGCTGAAGCTGCACCAGGCGCTTGACAGTCGCCCTCGAGCTGGTCATGGAGCCCGAGCAGGCGGACGGTGCTGGCGAAGGTGCGCGGCGGCTGTGGGTGGACGGTGTCGGCGAGGGTGCGCGGCTGCTGTGGGCGGACTGTCTGTCATGTCCGTTCCCGTCATTTGCAGGATCCGCGGGTGTTTTTGTCGCCGACGCCATGGACCTTGTCTTCACCATAGGTTGGGTCTTGTCAAACCGAAGGACCACTTGTTTGGTCTGCTAGCTGGTCGATAGGTCTGCTAGCAGCGCCTAGAGTCTAGACTCGAAATAAAAGCTCTTGGATAGATATGGAGTCTCACTTTTATTTTACATTTCTGGCTCAAGGTGTTGTCTGAGTCTCGTCTGTCTTGTGTCTGTGTCAAAGGTCGTCGTTTAAAATATAGAATGTCTGTCCGACAGTCTGTCTCGTCATTGTTGTCAGTCAGCCAGTATCCTCAGCCAGCCAGTGTCGAAGCTGGCCAAGGAGTCGCCGCGACAATGCGGTTGGAGTCCAATCATGATTCTAAATAGGTCACTCAATGAAAAGTTATAGAAAGAAATGCTTGGAACACAATTTTTGACTTCGTAACTTTGTTTGGACTATTTAGGAGGTAAACATATCAAAAGTCCCTGCCCGGAGGCCTGATGCCTATTTATATCGATCGATATCTATTACATCGATAGAATCGATACTAGATCGATATGATAGGTATTTACGTTTTAGTCAGAGAGTTAACCGGGGCTGCCTGGGCTGGGCTGGGCCCAAAAGTATAGAAACTTCTATGGCCTGGGCGCCCGGTCGGGCCGGGCCTGATGTGATGTGATGCACAGATTATAATGTGTAATGTAAGGGCCTTTCTCCACTGCTCCGGTCCGGCAAACGTTAATTACCGGTCCGATTTAGAAACTCACAGCAGTACTACTAAGCTTCTCCACTGCTCCGGCATCCGGTTTTTACCGATCCGATAATTTGCTAGATCGGATCGTTTTTGCACCGGCATCCAACGAGGTACGTTCGAAAACGAGTAATAAATATTTTTTACCCTAGGGTAACTCGTTTTCGAACGTACCCCTGGTAGTGTCGCTGGATAAACGATTATCAATTAATCGATTAGTAGGTACGAGTGTGGTATATGTGTACATTGTTTAACTAAGATATTATTTTTCTTCTATTATTATGATTATTATAAAATTATTTCAGAGTTACTGTGATTTTAATGGATTTATTTCACGTTTTGACAGTGACAGCAGAAAGTGTGGTAGAAAAGAACGTCTTGTTTTAATGGTAACACCAAAACAAGAAGCAACATGGCGATTTCTTTCATGTCAGTCATGGTGCCATGATTGTGTTTTGTTTACTTTTATTCATAGTTTCTCAAAAATTTTCGAGCCTACGACGACGACGACGAACGTGGAGTTGATTTCGAGCTCCTCCGTCTAGTTTTTTCACACTTCGTGTGAACATTGTGAGATAGTGACTATAAAGTGTTTCACGAGTCTTCGACGTTGAGTTCCTGTCTCCGTCTAGTCTTCTCCCAATTCATGACTTCATGAGAACTTTGCGAGATATATAGTGACTCTCACTCATACGAAATAGTGACTCTAATACGTGACAATGTCCGAAAATAAATATGAAGCGAATCGAAAATGCTTCAAGTGCGGCAAATCGCCGGCCGCAAACAACGTCAAACGGTTTCGGTTTCCAAAACCTGGTGATCGCAATATTTTACGGTACGTCAGTATAATTATCCGATTTTATTATCTCTGGACCAAGATTCGAGACTTTATTACGGCGCGCGGCGCTCTGTCTGTTTCACACGAAGGCAATAGCAGCAGCAGCAGCGAACAGTAGGGACAGAGCTATGCTAACTAACTTAACTTCCTTTTCAAAGCGAGACAAGAGGTAGATTGACGTATATCATCAAATCTGACCCTACTGTTCGCTGCTGTACTTCCTCCGTGTGAAACAGACATAAAGTTATTACATTTTCCAGCGAGGTCCAGAGATAATGTAACCGTGTTGTACTTTGTTCATTCCTTTTCATTTGCACTTGTCAAAAATTTATGGAATTTGAGCTGTCAATTTTACGGGTTTCCAGAGCTCTGGAAGGCAGAGGCACAATTGTTTCCATGTTTTGCTCACCAACCCCTAATATCTATGTCTATTTACATTTCTAAACAACAAAAATTCACTTCAGTAGCTTTTCATAAGAAGCTCTACGGTGAGCACAGGATGCTCTGTGAACATCATTTCTCTGATGCAAATACAAGCAAATACAAACAACAAGGAATCAATGTTCAATGTAGTGTATTTCAGTCAGGTCAATGAAACTCTATGCTGCCTGTTGCAACACAGATCTTTCAATCCTTATGATCATCAAGCGTATAAAGTATACTTCTACCTGTCACCGCGCTAAGAGATCGTTGGAAAGCTGTACTATACTAATATGTTATTATGTTAAGCCTGTGTCCACTAAGCATAAATCTGATGGATAAGTGTTTTGTTTTTATTGATGAATCATGATAAGTAGATGACAAAACAAAAATATTTTCTATAAGAAATAAGATCATTAGTTTGTAAAGTGACATTAGAATGTATACACATAACTAATCCCGTTTTATTTTGATATCTTAGCCAGCAAATTGTACAGGAAAATTCACTTGAAAAACATGATTTGTTCAACTTGAATAAATTCATGTTTTTCAAGTGAATTTGCCTGTCAATAGAAATAATCAAAATGGTATAGGATGCTAGCATCTTAAATATGCCGCCAAATAGTTGCTCTGGGCAACTTCTAGGTGGCGCTAGTAAATCATATCAATTTTTTTGTATGAAGTTGTCTTTCTTCTCGTCAGAGTAATTGTGTTCTGTGAGCCCAGGCGACTTTTGTATGGGTGAGTGACTGTGAGTGGGCACTCATGTGAGCAATATTGTTCTGTAGTGACCATGTGGCTGGCTGTGGCTAGTGATTACTTTCTCTGTGGCTGTGGCCATAGGAATTAGGGCTGGACTGGATTGCTATTTCTTGCTCTTTCTGGTTGCTTGTCGTGGCGAATGGAACGACGAAGAAATATGGATTGAAGGTTTTGAATGAGGACGCACAAATTTAGGGGGTGGAGGTGTGGAAGGGGTAGTGTAGGGGACCTCCCCCTCAAGTTTCAGATTTAGGAAACCAAGGGTTTTTCTCTTATTGCTGGTAGCGTTGTGGAAACATTCAGCATTGAAATACCAAATCAGGATAGACCAGGTAAAAACTTTCAGAAAACATAAAAGTCATTCCATTACTTTAGAGGGCATTCCCTTGGAGGAACGCGGTCTTTCTTACGGAAATACCGTGTTGCTCGAAGGGGCATTCCTAACAAAACATAGCATTGTGCTCCTGAAGTTTAATGAGCTACTTGTTTTGTATTTCAGGTTCCGCTGCAAAAATGACAGTGAAACACAGCTTCTGGACCCGTAACCCTGAGCTGAAACTGGTGGAGTTCATACAACAATGAGAATCATCATTGGCAATACAATCCATCAAATACAACAGAAGTATAAAGCTTAAGCTGCAATTGCTGCTATTTTGGATAGAGGATTTACAGGTAAAACTAAAGTAGGGTAACAATAATTTTGAACTATATCAATAGATGCAGTTGCTCACAGCCCATGGAAATACTTGGAACTTGTGAAGTACAAAGAAGTTACTAGGTAATTATGAACTTCAGCCTTTCAGGTCCTTGCCCACGTCTGGGTAGTGCTAAGAAGCAACAAATTGATACAACATTTCCAGAGCACTACCTCTCTCTTTCATAAAGTTATTGTATGTATATATTTATTATATGTAAAGTGTATGTAGTCTATATCAGTATGTTGTATTGTAGTAGTTCTTCTTTGATTAGTATTTTGTCATTGTATTATATTTAAACTTGTTATTGTGCGTGCACTGCCTACCCTTTCATTACATAATTTTTCCTTTCACGCCTGGTTTGCTGGGAGAGATCTCTTTTTAGAGAAAAGCTCGCCTTTGTACATGTGTTTTCTTTTACTGTTTAAATTATTGTGTGCAATAAAGAATTGTGAAGTGTGAATTCTCGGAAGAGAACCTGTCCACTGTCCACATAGGTACAGTGAAATCTGCAGTACATGTGAAATAGTTTTTTTTTTAATATAAAATAATAATATGTATTAGCCCATTAATGTCTCACTGAGTAAAGGCCCATGCCCCTCGGGCAATTTACAAGTAAGATTGAGTCCATAATCCACCATGCTAGCTCATTCAATTCACAATTTACAAGTAAGATTGAGTCCATAATCCACCATGCTAGCTCATTCATTTCACAATTTCTTTATTGCACACTAAAAGTTGGGAAAGCAAGAAGTACCCACACAAAATAGTTTACAAAGGTGAGCATATTTTCTAATAAGATATCTCTTCCAGCAAACCAAGTTCCGATGAGAGAGGTTGACAGTGTACAGGTAGTTTACTTACAGTCACCTATGAACCTGCATCCTAAGGATCTGATGCCAGCTTAAATAATTTTGACCTACAGTCTATTCATGATAAGAATGCAGTGAAATACTAATTTTAATCTGTTAACACACAGTCACAGGACAGGACACAACCTTCGCGTTCGAAAGTTTGCCTTCAACTAGTCACTGCGAACTTCGCTTGATAATTGGAAACAATTTGATTGGTTACAGGGCGTGGCTAGGCCGCCTGACAGTGATGACTTTACTGCATTCTTATCACAAATAGACTATAACTGATATATCTTATAATGCAACCATAAAGTTACAAGTCAAAGGTTGTTCCTACCCAAGGGACTTGTGAAGAAGAATAATAACCTAGTTAAGTCCCTATGTTATTTTTAGTTTGTACTAAACAGACTAACTTAAACTGGTTCTCTCTCAGAAGCACACCGGTCGAACAACGGAACAATGGAGAACAATAGATAGATAAGATGTGTCGACAAAGGGGTTAAACTTACACTAGTGAGTCTAGTGACACATGTATTTTCTATTATTACAGCCCTATCATGTTGGGTGACATCTGGAGTACATACAACAACTACCTCAGGAGAGTGGAACGGTCAAAGCTGAAAGCAGAGTGTGACAAGGAGGTGTACACACCATGCTGGGTATATTGGAAACTGTTTCAGTTGCTGCAAGATGGCTCATTGAATGACAACAGTCAGTTTCCATGTTAATGTGAGTAATTTGTCAGAGTTGAAAGAGGGGGTGAGGCCTTTGCCCAGCAGTGGGACATTTTTGGCTCATTATAATAAATAAAATATGCAATTTATACACTGGCCGCTGAGAAAATGCGATCGTGCGTGACACATGTCTATGTCCCTGTCTGTCCCGCGCTACTTTTCACTCTATCTCACTCCCACAAAGGGGACTGCATCCCAAACTGACATGTGTCAGGATCGCATTCTCTCAGCGGCTAGACTATAGATGATATGAATAGACAACCTCTGTGGCGCAGCGGTTGCGCATCTGCCTACCATGCGAGAGGTCCCGGGTTTGAATCCCGGCTGGGGACAAAAAAACACAGGTCTTGTACATGTTTGGGATGTCGCTGTTTCTGGATCGCACGACACAGGGTAACCTAGTGTGGGGCCAGAAGCAATGTAGGTGCCTGTATGTAAATGTTTATACTAGGATTACAGCACCCATAGCAAGCCGATTGCGGGGGGAGGATTTGTCGCGGAAGGTGAGGGACAGACACATGTAAAGCGCATGCGTGCCACGAGCGGCGGGCGCAGGCGTGCTACGAGCGGCGCGCGCAGGCGTGCTACGAGCGGCGCGCGCAGGCGTGCTACGAGCGGCGCGCGCAGGCGTGCTACGAGTGCAGTACACACTTTAGGGCATAGACATACTTGATGAGGCTGCCGCGACAAATCCTCCCCCCGCAATCGCTACTTACTTAATTTCTTTTTACTTTATTTAACTCTCACGCTCTCCTGACCTTCAATTAAGACCACCCTTCTGAATCATAAATTTTCCTTATTTCAGGGCTATACTCTAATGGCCTCCGGGGAAACTTCAACTGCTGGAGTCAAAGAAGAAATGTCGGAAATAGATGATACAGACTCTATAAAACTATGACATAGCAGCTACAGAACCGACAGATCCCCACGGTCAACTTACCTTCGCTATCCAATGAATCACAAGAACAACATATGCAAAAGGATTTGGGACGATCTTTTAATCGCTATAAAACCGCTCACGCAATTGAAACAAGGTCCCCTGAATGTAGAAGCTCAAATCCATTGCTTCTTCGGCAAACATGTTCGGGAGACTTGATAGCGTTTCGGAGACTGCATCTGCTGTATTTGATGGCCAAGAAATACTTAAATTGTTGGATAAATCATCGATACAGTACATTGGTGTCACTACTTGAAATCTGGGCACAGACTTGAAATGCATATGGGCCTAGAACTCAAGGATAGGAAGGGTATTTAGGGTTCCGATCCTTATAAGGAATAAAAAGGAACCCTTATATTTATACTATATAAGTGGGTGTGGGTCGTGAAGCCTTCCTAAGGGGGTCGCGAAGCGGCAAAAGAGAAATGACAAGGTTCTATACTACAATAAAAGTACAATATTAGTGAGAAGGATGTGCTTGTTTATTTTTCAAAAAATATTCAAAGCGTGGTGCTATTTTAGAAACGTTTATTATTAAATCATTTTCTAGGAATAGTCTGTTTCTCTTCTTAGTTTTAATGTCCACCATTGAGGAGAATGTTAGTTCGCACAAGTATGAGGTGGCAAATGGCACTAATGATTTTAGAGCTTCCCTTGCCAGCTCTGGATATTCTAGTTTTCTTTTCATCCAAAACACGTCAATACTTTGAGAATGATATTCCATTTTCAGCACGCCGTCAGAAGCTAAATCTACAAGGTTTTCCTTCAGATTTGTAGCGAGATCTGCTAATTCTATTGACTTATCCAAGAAAGGGACCAAAATCCACGTACGCCCATTGTCAGCTTCAGAGTGCAAGTCTGGAAAGTATGTTAATAATTTCTCTTGCAAATTATGTAAGCTCTGTATCATAGAAGGAATGAGAGCCTTTACTACAAGTAATTGTGTTGTTGCATTATCTTCAACGGTCTTCTGAACACACGGAAAAGACTCAAATATATTGTTTTGCAGAGAAGATGACCACCAACGAAGTTTTATATGAAATGCTTTCACTTTATCTTTAGCTGTTAAGATGTTTTCTTCTCTCCCTTGGAGGCTTTTGTTCAAGTTGTTAAGATGGCTAAAAAGATCTGCCAGAAATGCTAACTTCACGTGCCAAACAGGGTCAGATAAATGATTAGCATATTCAGATTTAGAATCTTGTAAGAACATTAATAGTTCAGCTTTTAGTTCTAGAACTCTTGTCAATACCTTTCCTTTAGAAAGCCACCTGACCTCTGTGTGATAAAGGAGATTGTGATGAAGCGAACCCATGTCTTCACAAATAATTCTGAAGAGCCGGGTTTGTAAGGCTTTACCTTTGATATAATTCACAATTTTTATTACCTCCGTAAGCACGTCATTTAAATCAGACGGTCAAACTTTAGCTGCTAGAGCTTGACGATGAAGAAAACAGTGTGTCCATGATGCATTTGGCATTATTGATTTTAATCTCGCAACAAGTCCGCTTTTATTACCAGTCATGGCTTTCGCTCCATCGCTGCAAATAGCGATAAATTTTGTCCAATCAATGTCGTAGTCACAAGTGCTTTCTAAAAACATATCGTACAAACACTGACCAGAAGTATTTGCAGGAAGTGGTTGGCAAAATAAAATTTCTTCTGTGATATTGTCATCTGCTTCAAAGCGCACAAATGCTACAAACTGAGCACAATCGGAAACATCTGTAGATTCGTCGAACGGCAAAGCAAAATGTGGACTCTTCTTTAAATTTTCGATTATTTGATCTCGAATATCATTGGCCATATCGTTTGTTCTGCGTGAAATAGTATTATCAGAAAGCGGTATGCTTTTTAACTTGTTTGCCTCCTGCTTGCTGATCATAATTTCGACCATATCTAGAGCAGCTGGCAAAATCAGATTTTCTGCAATTGTGTGCGGCTTTCCTGCTTTAGCAACTCGGTATGCGACTTTGTAGCTAGCCAATAATGCTGAGTCATTTACGCTGGATACCTAAAACAACACACATAACATTCATATCATCACGCCTTTATTCCCCGAAGGGGTGGCAGAGGTGTATTACTACACCTAATATGTTAGGTCTCATATAATAAGGGGCGAGCCTATTGCCAGATCGGGTACAAATCCAGACTTCGATCCAGAGTGGCAAAAATTTGTAATTAAAATACTTCAATTACTAATTACTCAAGTAATCATTAATTGAAATGATTATTTATTATTCATTTACTTGAGTAATTAGTAATTAAACTGTAATCAATTACCAAAAGTAATCAATTACTCGCAACCCTGCTTCGATCTAATACTGAGTATTTCTTGACAGAAAAACTCAAATATCACTTTTTGTCCGACCCGGGGATCGAACCCGAGACCTCGGCGTGCTAACTACTACTACTACTGTTTTGTACAAGACTAGGACAACACTATTTTATTACCTTCACCATACTATTTTGCTGCTGTCTAAGAGCTTTCAATTTTCGTCATAATGCCTATTTTTAAGTAGCTCCGCAAATGTAACATCTCATTGTGGAGCTGGTTTGCGTTGCAGCATTGCATACTTTAGCGTCCACCATAGTCAATGTCAAAGTATGCTTCACATTAGCAGACAAGCCATCATTTATGAATTGACTGTTTTCTAGTTGTTCTATTTTTGACGATATGTATTCGATTTCTTCGTTTGTTATGTCAGTAGTTTCTTTAGCAAACCTTATTCTTATTGGTCTGCAATAACGTGGCGAGGAGGGTGTCGGATTTTGCCATACAATTTTTTTTCCACATTTTAACTGCAGCGGTACTAAACAGCTTTGGAAGATGTTGGAGTCAGTGGAGCCTTCATTTTGCATTTTCTGTTTAAATTGGGACTGCTGCGAGCCGTCACAGCCCCATTTATAAATAAGCTCCAATGAACCAAGTTCTTCGTGAGTTAAATGACTCAAAGTTTCTTTTAAATAAGTAAGCAGCCTAGTAACAGTGTGATTTAATAGGTCTTGCAAATTAACTTCTGCAATTGTCTCAGAAACAGTAATTGAGAACTTTGGTGGGTAGCAGTTTAGCTTTTCTTTCTGTATTAAGCTATAACAAGGGTAACATTTCTTATTGGAATTTCTGACGATCTCATATTGTTTTCTTGAAAGATCTGCTTCAACAAACATTGCTAGTGCTTTAAAGGGAGATAATTGTATGTCATTATCTTGCAAACATTTTGAATAAGACTGTTTGTATTTTTTTGCTCGCTTCGGTGACTTCATGACTTCTGACAGTAAACGGGACGCATTTCTATGGCCAGACATCTCTAGACTAGTTTTGGCTGCATGTACTAACACTCCTTGACTAACAGTTGACCGTAGTTCACTGGTTTTCTTTCTCTTGTTCCTGTCAGAAAGTTCATCAAAAGGTTTTGATGGGCGACCGGCACGCTTTTGTAGTAGTGAAACAATAGGTATTTCGAACGTTCCTTGAAGCCACGTAGCATTAGCAGTAATAAATTTCTGAAGTATTCTATTCGCCTTCAACCACCTTTTTTTTAAATCACTTTTGAAATGTGAAATTTTATGTTTCATTACCTTTAATTGTTCTTCATTAAAGTTGTCAGAAGATAAAAGGTAATTTTCCAAATAATCTAATTTCTCGTCAAAAGTGTGTAGTTCTTGTTGTTGCATTTTATTGAACAAGTATTCTCTTGTTACAACATTATAGTTAGAGCTCCCTGGTAACCCTGAAACAATAAAATAGAAAACATTTCATAATTTGCTCAAAAATAACGGTTAATACTTTTTAGCTGACACCAACACTAACGCGTAAGTTTTGTCAAAAGTAGCATAAAGTAGCACTCAATTCGGGAAATACCTATCATTTGACTGTTTTTGTCATCCGTTACAACAGAAATCGTTAGTCGGAAGCACTCGGAAGGATAACTAAAATCACTTTGAATGTACAATTCAGATAAAAAACTGCTTAAATAATGCAGACAATTGTAAATTGATTTTGAACCTTTCAAATACATGTAAACTTCAGTAGATCGTTATAAATAAGACTGTTCTTACCTGTATTACTATAATCCATAGTACTTTTGGTTAAATAACTCGCAATAAACAAGCACTGAGGTCTCGAACACGGTACGTTTTTAATGTAGCCAGTAACTGACGCGAGCGCATGCGACAACGATCAAGTTCCGACTGGTTCGTGGCTGGATGGCGCAGGCGCACGACCCTGGAAATGGTCGTCTATTGTGCAGTAGCTACCTGGCTCGCTAACCAGTATTAATTTTTGCTTTTGTATTGGAATTTGCTTTTACCAATTTCGCCCGGCTAGGAATGCCAAATACCCGTTTGTGCACCGGCGTAAACTGAGATTCTACGGAAGCTTCTTTAGTTCGAGGCCATTATAGCTTGGTGCAGCACCATCGAAAAATTGCAAATACCACGAGATGGCGCTAAGATAAATAGGATTTATTCTAAGATTAGCGCCACCTAGAAGTATGTTAACGAAACCATGGCGTTAAATTAACCCTCGGGGTGCCTGGTAGGTAAAAGTCACACGGCGTGCCTGGTGGGTCTGCTGGACCCTACACATAATTGTATGTTTTTGTATTTATATATGTGTTGGAAACCAAATACAAGTTGTAATTTATATTCGTTATTTTTAAATAATAAATAAAAAAATAACACTTAATTAAAAAACTCTTTTTATAAAGTTTTATTGGTCAATTAAAAACCACTCTTATTTAGGTAACAGTGATTAACAATTATCTTTAAATCAACAAAACTAGACTCTTTTTAATTGAGATCTAAATCAGACTTCACATTTATATAAGGCACAGTTGAATTAACTCATAGATTATTTGTTTTGGATACTAAAATAACAATTTTTTTTTAACTACTCACAAACAAAAATAATCACTTACTAATTAAAAGTTACGCCGCGTGCCTGGTCGGGTCTCTCAGGCCCGAGAGCGCAGAAAACGCGTGTTACTTGAACGCGAGCGCATTGCGAGCTGCGGGAGGGATAGTAATCTGACTGCTAGTCTATATTGCGAAGCTACTCAGGTGCACAGCGCCGTTAGTTTTTAATTTTAAGAAATATTGTCGATTTCCTGAAGTGACGGGTCTGTCAGACCCACCAGGCACCCCAAGGGTTAAACTACATTTACTCCTCACGCCATCTCTATTTACGAAGGGTTACTAATTCTAATTTGTATGGGTTGAGCACCCTGTGGTATTATCATTTATATAATATAAATGATTATACCACATAGGGTTGCCTGCCAGATGGTCCAGAGTAAAAAACCGGACATTCTAAATCAAAGGGTCCCCCCCCTTTAATAAATTTTTGTTCCCTTTCTCGAAAAATCAAAGGGGAGCCCTTTGATTTTTCTTGACAGATATAACTTAATAATTATTGAGGGTATAATAATCAGTAAAACACTTAGTAAATTAACTTATATTTATTATTGCGTTTGGTAAGAAAATATGATATTTTTTTTACATATTTGGCACTAGATGCCACTGCTTTTAATAAAAGTTTATTTCCTGAAATTTTTTCCTTAAATTCAGTCTAATTTACATTTATGTTAAAGAAAACACATAGTTCACTTTTAACCGTATTCACACCTAGACGGTTTCTTTCGTCAGTCCAGACGTTGCCCATCACACTAAATACTCTTTCCACGAAGGCATTGGAGACGGGCACGCTGCACACATATTGTACAATTTTCAAAAGACTTGGTGCAGTTTCTTCTTTGAAAAACTTGCACCACATGTCGATTGATTTTCCTGTGAGCGAAGGAACAATACTTTGCAGTGCAGCCAGTTCCTCATAAAGATGTTCAGGGGGTGTTTGCTGCTTCCATGGGGAGAGTAACCATATTTCAATCAGTTGATCGAGCGTAGGTAATATTCCGCAATCAATATCCAAGCAAGTGAATGTTTTGTAGTTATTATTTTCAAATGAGTACCACTTCTCGATATACGCCAGTGCCCTTTGGTAAACGTTCAGAGCATTTTTCGTAAATTCTCGCACTTCATTATCGGACAGATGGCCTTTTTTTAGTGCCATGTGCACTTTTATACTTACTACACGTGCAGCCTGTGGGTCAACTATACTCAGGGGGCATACAGCGCCCTACGTGTTCAGTACAATAATGCGTTTAGGGTGGTGATGGGGCTGCCGCGGTACTGCAGCGCCTCAGGCATGTTTGCGGAGGCAAGGGTCGACGGCTTTGCCGCGATCATTAGGAAACGCAGCGCCTCGCTATTAGCTCGCGTGCGCGGCAGCTCCAACTCCATTCTTCGCACGTTGGCTGGACGGTGGGACTCGCCGCTGCTGGCGCACTGGGTGAGGCTACATGCGAGTGGGTAGCCTAGGTCCTTTTTCCCCTGCTGTGCATGTGAAATTTTCTAATTTTTTACATTTTTGACATTTTTATTTATTTTGTAATGTATTTATTTGAATTTTATTGTTGACATGTTTTAAGTTTAAACTGTATAATTTATTCTATGGGCTTGTATGCCTGCAATAAATGATTAATAATAATAATAATAATAATACCGAAATGTTTATCGTGTATTTTCTTTGTAAGGGTATCTCTAAATTTTATCATTATGCCATGGAGATTATATGCTATTGTGGTATGCTTTTCCAGCAACAACAGTGTTTCTTGATAAGTCGCCATGAAATTATGAGTAAAATATAAATACAACTCATAGTACGTTGGGTTTGCTTCGCTTGCTATTTGTTCTTCTTGATCAGCCAAGATAGCCCAAAGAACTGGACTACAATCATTGGAACCTTTCTCAATAAAATATTTCTTTAATGGTCCCCACGACGAAAGCAGCCTGTCTAGAGCTTTGAACAGACTTAACCATCTTCTCGGGACATGTCTGATGACATCTTTATACTCACTCTCGAAGAAATCGAAGCATTCTTTCAATTCTTCTCGCTTCTTTGCAGAACGAGAAAACTCGGCAAATACTTTCATAACTATAATTTCAACATCCACAGGCATTACTTTCAGAGCATTTTTTGCTGAAGAATATGGTCATTGCAATGAGCGGCTATTATGTCGTTATTTTCTTCCGATTTAAGTTTTTGAAAAACCGAATTGTTCACTCCGTAGTTCACAGATGCATTGTCTGCTCCATATGCAATTACCCTGTTCCATGGGAGTTGTGCATTTTCCAAGACTTGGCATAACTTGTCCTTAATAGATCGGGAATCTTCAAAGGAGTCTTCATAAAAGTCCAAAACTTTATGACAAATTCCATTCCTCGGTGAAAAATATTGAATTACAACCGGGAAGAATTTTCGATTTCCTTTATTAGAAGCATCAGTGGCGACGGAAAAGGGTACCTCATCCTTCAAGTCATCTTCTATGATTTCCATTGAATAAGGATATATACTTGATTTACTATAGCAATACATTTAGTGCGCCCTCCTGTCCTTATGGTTTGTTTCTTTACTTTTGTGGAGCAATCTTGGGCCAGATATGAAATATGGTGCTTAACATTATGAAATACTTCACACAATTCTGCCATACTAACTTTTTCACTTTGGGGGCTGCTTTTTGGTGCAAAGAATGAATGCATACGCTGCGATATGGCTGCTGCACTTTCAGCCTCCTTGTGTTTATTTGCTGCAGCCTGATGAGTTATTGCTTTCAAGCCAAGCCATCATAGGCCACGGAGAACGTACACGTATTCCTCTTTATCACTTTCTTTGTACATCGCTTTTGTCATTTGTTTAATCATTTCTAATAAATCTATTCATAAGGTTGATTTGCGAGAATATCCTTTCACAAGCAGCATTCGACATTGGCAAACACAACTAACTTTTTACAAAATTAGAAACATATTTAAATATTTTAAGTTTCCATTTGAATTTCGGATTTTGCCAACGGCACACACCTGGCCCAAAGAAACAATTTACGATGCCAAAAATAAAGTGTTAAGTTTTGTATAATCTAACTTGGTAATTATTTTTTATGATAACTATTAGAATGTATAAGTACAGCTTTGAGAGGATACTATTAAAAATAATAACGAATTCAGTAAGTTTAAATACTGTATTGTAAGTTTTCAACATAATTATAAACAAATGTCCCTAAATTACATTCTATGCTACATACTAATCGTGTTCGTCTACGTTGTCATCGGAGTCTTCACTGTCTTTATCTGAAAACTCTTCGCTACATAGATATGTAGGTGTCCGCAGCATTCCTACAACAGTTTCATTAAATTTATCTCCTCGTTTATTTGGGTTCTCCCTGTCACACTTAAGTTTAGCGTCTGCTATCACATGGTAAGAGGGATATATATTAGCACCTCTTTTCTTTGCACTTAGACGCATCGTCTTATATTCCGCTTTGGTTAAATTTAGATCCACTATGAGACCTAATGCTTCTTCAGCAGTATACGGCACAATATTTACAGAACCCGAGTGAGCCTTTTCCATTTTTTTTAAACGTTTTGGAGTTGACGTTAAAGCAAGTTTGACAACTTGAGCTGTCTTTCGTTTACCAGCTTTTACTAGACTGGCTTCAATCGCTAAAACAAGTTTTTCAGGCGTAAGACGCGAGACAAGAGGCCTAATTTTTCTCTTTTTGCTGCGATCAGAGCCGTCTGCAAACAACATTTTGGGCCTACCTCTCTTCTTCTCCGAAGAAGTAGGTTGTGATCTAGATTGTATCTCCTCCGGGAGTATAAATTCTTCACTGAGCCAATTGGCGTTCTTATCGTTAAAACGGTCAAACATATAATGACATTCAGGCCATTTAATCAAAAGTTTTGTCACAAACACTTTAACTATCTTGTATCTTGTATCTTCTGTAAGGGGGCTGAAGTGCCTGCACGTGGCCCACACACTTTAACTATATTTTTTAACTGTTTTATCAATGTCTCTTACGGTTCATCCACCTTACATTTGTCCATTATGTATTTTAATAAACGTTTATTACACTTGGATGACGAAAAACCAAAAAAACGTTCATCTCTTAACAATATAAATAGCTCATTTCTATAAAACTTCTTCTGCCCTGAAATGGGCTCAACGCGCGAATACCTGGAAATAAACATCTCGATTTAACAAAAGGGGAAACATGTGGACGGGGTTTTTGCTTTTTTTGAATCTTCATGGGTTGTAGTTTAAAAGGAATTCCAAAATGTAACGGACCTATGTGGAACTTTTTTTAAACGTCTGCAAACTCAAGTGTTTCAATAATATTTTTGTAATAAAATAGTGTTCCACGCAAAATTATATTATTGCTCGATTTATGAAAATAAAGACAGTTAAACAATATCAATTAGATGTACACACCTGACGCTTCACACTCCATCATAAAACTCTAAGTTAAAACAAACACTGCAGCACATAACAAACGTGGTTACTGATCAAGTTTTCGGGCGACCCACATTTTGTCGTGCGCAAAAAGGAATACAAAGCGCGCTCGCGCAGCCTTTTGTCTTGCTTTTGTGGTCTTCATTGTTTATTGATTCTATTGTTTGTTTATTGGGGAAGCTAAAACAAGTATTTTTGTCGAGTATCTGGTCATCGTAAATTTATAATTTTGGCATCGTAAATTGTTTCTCTGGGCCAGTGTGCGGCACCCCAAAATTTATCGACACTTAGAATTGGCTTTGCATTACTTCCACCAGATTCTAATAAATCACTAACATCTTTATCAAGTTTTAATTGTCTGTATTCGTCATCAATTTTTTGAATTGTATGTTCATCAGCAAGATTAGAAAATTGGGTAATACCATTTACTATCGAAGAAAACTCCTTGTACACAACGTCTTGAGGATCTAAGGACTGCAATTGCTTAAAAAGAGTGTTTAATGGTAGACGTGTTTTTAGTTGACTTGAAAGTTGAATAAGAAATGATTGCATATGCTCAAGAAGCGTTTGTATCGCCGGTTACAGATTTATATCTCTTGCTAGACAAGTGATTTCTCTGCTGACGTTGACACCTAAATGGGCGTTTCTCCAGAAACTGGGTAACTTTGATAAGAAATCTGTCTCATGCATTTGTTTGCATATATCTTTGAATATCTTTATCATTATTATAGACATATACCTGGTTAACAATAAAATGTAGTTTAACCATAGGTGTTTCCATTACTTTGGGAGTTATGGAGCTTTTTCTGAAAAAACAATACAGGGGACTGTTGCCTATGACAGGGTACTGTCTCATGAATGAAAAATACCATTTAAGTACGAAATTTAAATCTTTTTTATTGTTATAAAATATGAACACCTTCGGAATAATGTGTTTGAACATTAAAGAAACAAAAAAACAACAGTCTTAAAAAATCTCTTTTTAACAGTCTTTTATAATCATTTTACTCATACTACAATTCTAACTCGGGTGTCCGCCGGCAGATTTTACACTTTGAATAATAATAAAAATTCAAAGTTATTTATTTATTATTATTGTAGCCAGCATGGTTGTTAAGCTGCGGCACAAAAAAGCTATCCAGCATCGCGCGATATCGTTCTGCATTCACAGTTTCACGTGCGCCGAAGAAAGAAGGGCCAATTATGCCGTTACCAGAAATGGCGCACCATACAGTGGTCTTCGGGCAATGAAGAGGTTTTTGATGGACTTCTTTTGGGGTTTTCTCGCTCCAATAACGAATATTCTGTGTGACCGTAGAAAATCGTTCCAAAATGACTTCAGCGTATTTCTGCCTACGTGTGTATAGTCTCCTTCTTTCAATTGTTGAATGATTTGCAGTTTATATGGATTTAATTTCAATTGCCTTCGCATAATATTATGAACTGACGTTTTTTTGATGCCCGTTGATGCTGCAATCTTGCTTACCTATTTGCGCGGATTTCTCAAAACTTCGTCTCTCACTCGATCTGCGTTTTCCGGAGTCGAAACAAGTTGAAGGACCAGGCTTTGTAAAATTTTTGGTGTTGACGAGGAGTCATATTTTCAACAAGTTTTCTAGTTCCCTTTTCTTTTTTCTTGAGATATTTTAGAAGTTCCTTCTCTCTAAGTGCTTCCTTTTTCTGAGGATCGTTTTTAATACACTCGTATCTCTTTCGCTCGGCTTCTCTTTTTCTTTGTAAAATCTCTTCCCTAGAGAGCTTTTTCTTTCTCGGCGCCATACTCAAAACACACCTAAAACACACAAAACATAGCTAAAATAATGGCAAACATAACAAAAGACAGTCCCCTGGAAGGGGAAGGCAGGGGACTGTCGCCAGGGGAATGTTTTTTTGATCACATTCACAGCTAGCACAAATTGTAATAGAGTCACGGTATTTCACACTACATAGGGATAATGTATCTGTTAAAACAATATAAACTGTAAAAGGTGTCAATATATTATTTGAAAAGAAATAATAAAATATCCTTACCAGAGGACTGTCGGCTGTAAGTTTATGACACGTCTTCCGCGGAGGGCTCGTCGCACAGCACTAAATAAAATGGCGCCCGGAAGCTTATGGTGGCGTATGTGCAAATTTCAGATCGGTTGCGTTTCATTACACTCAAAAATGCTTTTATTTAACGTTACGGAAAAAGTGGCAAATAGTTTACAAAATGCAGGGACACATTTTAGTTTTACTTTTTGAGGATTGTAAATACTGTTTGAAAAAAATAAGCAGGTCTAATGAACAGTTGTATAATGTTGTTTAAATAATTAAGTAATTTCTTTGATTCCTAAAGATATTGACCTAATTAATTTAATCAGTAGTTACTATTCTGCTTCGGAGACACCCCAGGGGACTGTTTTTTTAATACTTTACGGACATTTTTTTATACAATAAAGTTTATTTTAATGTATTCATACTCAGTGCAGAGGTCGATCAGGATAGTATATTTCAGTGTTACTATGCATTATAAAATAATATGTACTTATTAATGAAATATTAACCTGAGACATCTAGTTGACCAGTTTCCGGAGAAACGCCCAAATACATATCCTTCAAAGGTAGGTGGTTAACGCTAGATGTCGGATCTAAAAGTAGTGGGTCTGTATTCTTTACGTAACTGACTTTCATGTAGCAGCTTAACAATGCCATTTTGCTATTTTTGCATCAAGCGCACGTTTTATGGCACCTCCGATTCCATCGGCAGCTCCTTTTCCGTGCGCTGACTCGAAGAAGGACCAAGTACCGCTTTCAAATCCGTAGTCGTAAATTTTTTTGCTGAATAGATAAAAGTTTTTTTTTTTGTCGATACTGTGTTGTCGGCCCGTCGAAAAAGAAATGGATTGTCCTTATATTTGGGTTATTTTTTTTTAAATATTTTAAGACCGGGTCTAAATGCGCCCATATCGCTTCAGGGCAATGTTCGTTATTGGGAGATATCGAACAAAAGGATTTTACTTTTTCGTCTTTAAGGTACATAACACCCGTATGTAATGTTATTTGGTTTTTAATGAAATGCGTTGCTTGGACTTCTGTATTGTATTTACACGTAAAATTCTCAGAGAAGTCTATGTGTACCATAGCTTCGTTTTCTTTCAAGTTTTCTTTACAATCTTTATATCCGGTGTACTGATAATAAAAGTTAAAGACGTGTATTTTAAATTTTTCATGTCTCTATTAAATGTGTTTGTTAACTCTCGTAATGTGCCTTGTTTGGATATCTTCATCATCCTTTTAATTATCTTTTTTTCATCGCCGCGTCTATATTCTTCTTCTTTGTTACTCCATTCGTACCATGTAAGTATTTTTGTTTCGTCTCTATCATTCACATCACATTTTTTTTCTGTGCAAACATTACATTCTCCATACATGCATTCTTTTGATTTAAAGTTACAAACGAAATCAGCAGTTATCTCATTTAAGCTCTCTTTTTGGAGTAATCCTTTCGATTTTAACGCATCCACCAGAAATTGCATGTTTGCGTGCTTAGCACATGTACATGTTTCACAATCTTTAATCTTGGGTTGGAGGACGTAAAACGGCCTGTATTTTTTAAAAGTAGAAAAGCCGATTTTCCCTATTTCATTGACGAACTTTTTATGCAGAATTTTTAATTTATCTAGTTGGTATCTTATTTGACGAGTAACTTTTTTGTAAGTTCGATACTCCTTTTTACCGGCTGTTGCACGAGTAACATCATCTCTGTTATAAAATTCTTCAATGTTTTCTCTTAGCTGAATAGTCTTTCGAATATTTTGTGCTCTTCTGCGTTGTTTCAAGTTACTCTTAAATCCCACTGAAACCGTTAATTTAGATTTATGCTTGTATTTCTTGACCAAATCGTTGTTCAAAATTTTTTTCAGGGTATTTTTTTCAGAATTATTAGAGTTTTTCATTTCCGTTTTAATTGTTTCCTTTAAAATGTCCAGCTCCAGTAGCTTTTGCTTTATTACGATTTTCTTCGGTGTTTCTAGATATGGAATATTTTCATTCATAAATTCTTCAACTCTTTTCCTGGGTGTCGTTTTTTGTAGCATCTTATTAGTTACTTCAGCCACATCCGGTTCGTTACTACTCTCTAATTTTTCTAATCTGGCTATAACATTTTCATACTTTTCATTCATCTTATTAATTTTTTTTTGCTGTCTGTATAACTTTGTTTGAAGAGATTTATATGCTTTAGACAAATCTAATATATCTTTCCGTAATTTTAAATTTTCTCTTTTATATTTACGATGTTGAACTTTATGTTTATTCAGGTCATCTTCTGCAGCAGTTTCAGGTTGCGAAGTTGATGGCATTTGTTCTTTGGCTTTCTCTCTAACTTCTTTCCATTTCCGTTTTTGCTCTTCTTTTTGCTCTGGTGTATAGTTATCTCTTTTATTTCTGTAATACTTCAAAGCATTTTCTGAAGACTTCTTTTTCATATCTTCATACTTCTCTGGATTATTCATTTTAAGTCTTTCCCTATATTTTCGTTGTTTTTCAGCTGATGTCATTGGCATCTATAAAAAGAACGAAAAGTCTTTATTAAATAAAAGCTCTCACGTGGTCCCGTAGTGACTTCGTAACGCATGCGAAAGCCAAACCCAAGCAACCACGAGGCTTCGCTCGCTCGGTCAATTAGTACCTACAGGTAGGGAATTTCGATACGTACACGCCTTTACATTGTTTATGTTACGTAACATTAAAGTTTTACATAACCGGTAACTCAAAAGTCACGTAAAAGTATCATAAACGTATCGTAAAAGCGAAATTTCACTGAAGTTTTTAGGTTATAATTTCTAAAATAAACGGATTTACCTGATTAAACTTACTTTTTCGGTTAAATTACATTTATGCGCACGTATTGGTAATGTTGTAAACACAAGAAATATCTACATACCTTGGAGAATCACTCAAAACAGCTTAAAACACTTTTCTATTTTTCTTGACCACAACTAGAGTGCCCGGTTTCACACCTTCCATAGACAAACAATATGGCGCATATTTTTTATTTTTTATGAGAATTAGCATCAGGGTTGCTAGCCTAACAATACAAATCACCCTAATTATGTTTTAACACGTTCGTACTTAGCAATATTGGTAACATAAACCTTGTAACGTAAAAGTCCAAAAACTTAACACAAATCTTCAAAATGGCATAAAAAGTCGATAAATACCGTGTAAGCATTCAGCAATATTGGATAAAGTAGCACATCTATCGTACTTTTCCATGAACTTGACACAATGAACCTAATTTCGATATTTTCTTGTGAATCGACTATTGTTTATGAATAGTACACTTTCCACTAATATTTTTTTTGTATGAAAATGTGAGGTAATCAACACTAAAAACAATGTTTTAAAAAAAACGGCTGCAGTTGCAACTACACTGTGAACTGAATTTATTACCCTAAATACCACTCTAAAGGATAAAATTACTCCGGTTGGTATAAAGTTTAAACTGTATACAGGATAAATAAGAAACATTCGACTGTGCAAAAAGTGGCAAAATCTACGGCCTGACCCATGTTCTGATTATTTTGTTAAAGCCTTTTGTAAATCACGGTTATCATATTTTATATTTTATGAATATTATATACAGTAATTTGTGTGTATTAGTCTCATTGAGAATGAACAAGGTGAGAACGCAATCTTCCTGAAAACGTTTTGGCCTCCGTTGTACTGTACCAAAAATGGCGTGTACAGAGTCTCTACACTCCATAGTACCAAGTGCCCGAGCGAAAGAGTAAGTCCGAAAGTGCAGGCATGCGCAGATCGCGCCCTCGCTCTGTCTCTTTGACTCTACTACAGAGGATCTATAAAAGAATTTATTGATCCTGGCGGTCCCAATAAGGATAATGGTAAATTTTCATCGAATTATTGCATTGTCATCGGTCCTTGAGACGTGTGCAAAGTTTCAAGTTGATCAGACTTCTAGAAACCGGTGAAAATTAAGCGCAAAGATTCCGTTACATACAACCCAAGCTAATAAAAGCGTGTTAAAAATACAAATTCTGTCTTTATTGATAGTTCTAACAAGAAAAATGATTGTCACCATTACAGCCGTTGATAATAAAGCAATTGGACCGTGTTTAGCAGAAGAGTTCCAACCCACAAAAAGTAATTTTCGAGAAAATTGACTTTGAAGTTTGAAGAAGATTGTTTTGCTTTATGTTTTTGTTCCGAAGTATTACATGTTATAGTGTGTATATGTTCGGAATTTCGTATATTTTTAGTAAAATGTATCATTATTACAGTAAAAGGTATATATATTTCAAGATATTGAGGAAAAATGTGGTTTGGAACGTTTTCGCTAAATGACTGTTTTCACTAACTTGGTTGAAACATTCATTTAGCAAAAAAAAATACAAGTAAATGATAAATAAGAAATCAAACAAAATGTGTAATAAAACCATATATTTTTATTAAAAAGGGCATAATTATAAATGCACAGTAAATAACTTATCACCTATCATGTTTATTATGTGAGTGCAATGAAGAAATTACGAAAAATAATTACGATAAAACATAACCATCTCTGCTACAGTTGGATTTTTTTTTACTTTGCTTTGCGGGTCAATGTCCGCTATAGCCAAGTAAAAAAAAACAACTAAAGACCTACGGAACTTCCTCTTCTATTTCATGTTAGACACTCCCAACTTCCTCTTCTGTTTCAAATTGTTGGACACTGCCAACTGCCTCTTCTATTTCAAAATCCAGGATACTCCCAAATCCATCGATATCATCTATCACTTGACTGTTGCCCTTTAAGGACTCATAAAAGTCTATGCAGTCTCTGGGTATTAGGTCATAAAGTGACCTAAGGTCATCCAATTTTGCTTGTGCGATTTCTTTGCCATGAGGCCACAGAATTTCAAAATTATTTTCTGATATTTCCAATACTTGTCCTCGAGACTTTTTGCAATGTTGAGCTCCCTGTAATCGTCTGTAAGTACATTCCGCATTAAAAGGGAGTGCATTTTCTCTTTTTTCAATAAAATTTCTTTTGTTTTTAGACAACTAACTTTTTCTTTTGTGAATTAATTAAAATAATTTTGTGCCAAAGCGACACAAACGCAATTCGGATTTCAATACAACTCCTATACAAATACAAATCGAGTGTTTTGACAGTTCTTATTAAGTATAGTTTATATAAGTAAGTACTGTATTTTATATTTTTGTTGTGATTTTCATGTTGTTATGTAGTTTTATTGCGCACTAGGACTGTCCTCATGCATCCACATTCCTATGCTGCCTAGGTTTTCTGGTAGAAATCTCTCTTTAGAGATAAGCTCGCCTTTGTGTATAATATTTTTTGTAAATGTATTTGGGCGAGGCAGGCATTTTTTGCTGATGAGGCGAAGAAGTATCGTGTTGGTGGCGGAGTCACTTCTACTCCTCGGTGGCGTAGAGTGACGGAGAAAAGTGACGAATAATTGTTAAGGTGTGCATATACTTGTCCGTTTATTTATTTTATTTTATTTATTTTACTATAAACAACACACATTCATACCTTAAATAGGTACATTATCAGGATGGCCAAACAACTACTACTAGGTGGTACAAAAATATTTTTTGGATATAATTCTTCATTTTGGAATCAAGAATTATATCTTATTAAACTATAAAAATAACTAAACTGTATTAAAATTTGTCTCTAAAATTATTTTTAGTTTAAAAGGTACTTCGTTATTGTTTTTATTTACTAAAAGTCGAAAATTTGTATGTAAAATTAAAACCAAAATATTATAACTTAAACTATATTGTAAAAGTCACATTTTCCCTGCAACCTTAGGCAGAAACAAGAGAGCAGCAGGCAGAAACAACTTTGCGTGATAAGTTGGTGTATTTTCATTGTGTCACGGACAGGGACCAGTTTACTTGTAATACTGCTAGCTAAGGCGATTCTCACACTGCCCCGCACTACGCTGCATGTTGCGTTTTGACGCACCCACGCGCGTACTTGCGGGAGTGCAGATCTGCATCATCGTGCGGGTTTTTCACGCACTCACGCGCGTAGGTGCGTTTTGTAGATTCACGCACGGCGGCTCTCATTTCATTCAAAGCCGTTCTCTGTGGTGGTAGTGAGACGATAGTTTTGATAAAAATGGTTAATAGTGTGGAACTCATTCAGGATGCTGCCGTTATACTAACTGTTTGGTTTTTGTATGGTCAAATTAAAAGAAATCGTGCCCATAGAAGATACTGGGTACATCCGTATTTACAAACAAGATCGTTAAATGGGTCATTTGTTCAAAATTACTGGGACCTTAGAAAATATGAAGAGAAATTCTTCAACTACACGCGTATGTCAACTACATCTTTTGATTATTTGCTCAGCAAAATTCGAACAGGCATTAGTGGAAGAGATACAAATTTTCGTCTTTGTATTACGCCAGAAGAGAAGCTTTGGGTAACATTGAGGTAAGTAAAGAATTTCAATTTTAAAAATACATATTAAGTTAACTATATCGATATAATTATAGTTAAACCCAGGCTATTATATACGAATAAAACTAGTAATTTTGATTTATTGTGCGTTTATTTATCAAAATTTGTACTGCAGTATGGAATATTAATTAGTACTTATATTCTAATACACATCAGTCTACTATTATAATCACAGCTTTCATTCTTGGAAGTGTTTAGATTGCTAATCACAATTAGATAGAACCACTAAATAGATATTCTACAAATTTTTAATGACTACTAATCACAGCTTTAATTTCTAAAATCACAAATAGTCATCAGTATAGATATATAGATCAGTAATCGCAGTTACTATAATAATTGAGATCTCAGTAATATTTATTTTGTTAACTTTTTATACCTTATATCTTAAGTTTTTTTTTGTAGTGTATTAGGTAGTTTTAATTTTCAAACAATGGTAAAAGTTCAGATTCCTCGGAATTTTGAGTATTTACGGACATTGGAGATATTTGAACTTCCGTTGCCAATGTGGAGTTTTCCACAGGTGATTGCTGATTATTGGAAAAGTTTCTTTCAATGTATTCTTCAGCTGGTAGATTAAAACTGGATGAGGGGGGCTGATTACTTGGACGCCTATTTTCCGTACATTCTCTGTGAGGTGTAGTGTAGTAACCACCAAATTGATTTGAATAAGTGCCGTGTTCATAATAGTCGGCGCCTTGTACTTGTTGGAAATTGCCTCCCTCATTTTGTGCTTCCAAGATACATTTTAGTATATTTATCTTTATCCTTGGCTTTAATCTTTGAGGCACCAATTTAAAATCGTCAACCAATGACAACATAAATTGTCGATCAGAATCTTCTTCATCAGTCTTTCGTTGCAACGTAGATTTTAAAACGTTCACAAGTTCACTACCAATTGTATCTGTTGGATCACTGTTTTTGGTTTTCTTTGGTTTTGGTGGAATTATGTTACTACCATGTTGCTCTTCAACTGGGTCGTTGTTTTCTTGATTTGCCATACTGTTATGCGTTGTATTCATTGATACTATTGGTAAGAGAAACAAGAGTTGATCATAATATTTGTATTTTTTATGCGTAGCAGCTGATCCGCTCTTGCTAGTAGCTAGTTCCCGCCTTTGTTTAGCAAAACCATCACGAAGCGTTCTCCACCTTTTTTGAAGTAATTTTCCTAAAACAAAATAAAAAAAAACTCTTATATTTCAGATACTTAGCAAGCGGTTGCTCGTTTACTGAGCTCCATTTCAGCCACAGAATAGGATTATCAACCATCAGAAAAATCGTGGAAGAGGTTTGCACAGCCATTTGGGACTTCGTGAGAGCAGAATGTTTTCCTGAGCTCACGACTGAAGCGTGGTTAAGCATAGCTGAAGGTTTCCAACAACGTGCAAATTTTCCTCATGTGATTGGAGCTATTGATGGAAAACATGTCAGAGTTTACAAACCATCCTTAACAGGATCATTGTATTACAATTACAAACATTTTTTTTCAATATTGTTATTAGCCATTTGTGATTCTAATTATAAATTCATTTTCATCGATGTTGGTGCGTATGGTAAATGTAGCGATAGTACTGTATTTCAGAATTCAATATTTTACAAAAAACTTAGGGAATTTAATCTTAACATACCAAAAGAATCGAATATTCCGGGAGTTCCCAATGATCTGCCATATTTTTTCATAGGCGATGAAGCTTTTAGCATTTCTGAACACATATTAAGGCCATATCCGGGGACCAACTTGAATTTTACTAAAAGAATATTTAACTATCGTTTGAGCCGAGCGCGCAGGTATATAGAATGTGCATTTGGAATTTTAACTCACAAATGGCGAATATTTCAACGACCATTAGATGTTAACGTTAATTTAGCAATAAAAATTATCAAAGCGTGCTGTTTGCTTCACAATTTCGTAAGAGAAAGGCATGGTGTTAATTTCAACGAAGTATTATTCAATGGTGATACAGAGGGTATGTGCGAAATTCCGAGGGCTAGAGTTCTATCAGGTACACGCGGAAGTGACGCAAGGAATAATTTAGCTGATTTTTTTGTTAATATTGACCCTTTGCCGTGGCAAAACAAATATGCTTAAACTAGCTGCAGCGTTCATAATTGTAATTTACCTATCATTAACTTGTAGTAAATAAAAAAAATTAAAACAACTTACCGTTCTTTTTTTTTTCTTCAACCGATGCATTATTATCAGTAAACATATTTATTACTTCCTCCCATTGTTTCACTCTCTGCGGTCTTTCACTGTATTCATCACATTTCATATTCCAGATAGCTGGGTGATTTTCTATTTCGAATATAAATCGATCGATATCGAGATCCATTTTCAAACACACACGTCACGCCCTTCCAAAATCACGCGCGGCACTGCGGGCTCGGTGTGCCATACCTTGCGTTTCGCCCCGCACCCACGCGCGGGGGTGCGTGTTTCTCCGCTTGTACGTGCGTGATCTGCATGAACGCGCGTGGATGCGTTTTCAGTGTGTTGGACTGTGCGTGTTTTCTATACAAACGGAGATACTTGCAAGCAACGGAAGAACACGCATTCACGCATGATGCAGCGTGGCGCGGGGCAGTGTGAGAATCGCCTAAAAGCCTGCTGCCTGCACTTCTTCGCTGTACTTTCCCACCCAATTTTCAGAGAAGTCTATATGAATGGCTGCTTTGTTGCTTGCCAAGTTATCTATGCAGAGCTTATATTGTTGGTATTGGTGACGTACGTTGAAAACGTGTTTTTTGAAAGCATTCATTTCAGCGTGAAATTGATCCAATCTCTTTTATTTTTCCTGTATTTCCTATCTTGACCATGGGTTTCGATGTTTTAGTATCGCCCTTTTCATTATATACATGGCTTAGAGACCAAGCAAACCATTTCCACTGTTTTGTCCATATCAATTTTGTCATCAACGTTCATAACATTTTCTGCACATGCACTGCACTCGGTATACACTGCTTGTAAGTGTGATCGCAATCAAGACTTGAAATGATGATATTTAGATCACCTGTTTTAACCACACCAGCTGATTTAAGAGTATTGACTATAAACTGCATGTTTCAGGCAAGCACATGTTTCCCAATTTTTCAAATTTGGAGTCACCACATAAAAGGGTTTGTGCTTCTTAAATGTGCTGAAGCTAATTGTTTCAACTTCGGTCACATATTTTTATGGAGTTTGCGAGTTTATCTAATAAGTATCGCTTCTGTTTTTTACATTTTTTATATGTTAGACATTCTTTCTTTCCAGCGCTGGCTCTAGTCACATCGCCTCTTTCATAAAACTCTGTTATCCTTTCTTGTAATTAATTTGTTTTCTTTTTATTTTCTTCTGTTGTTCTTATGTTACTTTTAAGTCCGAGATTCTGGGTTAAGTTTGTAGTCATTTTGTATTTCTTCACCAAAGGATTGTCCACTATCTCTTTTAAGACCTTCTTTTCAGAATTTTGACTTGACTTATAAGTCTTTTTTAACGAATCTTTGAGAACGTTGTATTCAAATATTTTCTGTTTTATTGCTTCCTTTTTAGGTGTTTCTATTTTAGCCTCAGTAAAATGATTTTCAATAAATTCAACGCTTCTTTTATGGGGAGTATCGTCTTGGCTTAGGAAAGTGACATTGTCGGTTTCTTTTTGTTCTTGTTCTGTTGGGGATGCTTGTCCAAGTTGTTCTACTACTTCTTGATACTTTCTTTTCATGTCACGCATTTCTCCTTCTACTTCTTCATACATTCTTTTCACGTCACGCATGTCTCTCTTGAGTGAACGAAATCCCTTTTCCAAATTTAAGTATTGTTCCTGTAATTTAGCGTTATTCCGTCGCAAATTTTTGATAACATTTCTTTGTACTTGTTTAATTCCGGTTTAATTTTTTCTTTGAGTCGTTTCTGAATTTATATTTTCGGGTCGTCCTGTAGGAATTGGTCCCTCAGTAGCCACATGTTGGTCCTGATAACAAAATAAATAATTTTTGACTTGAATGATTGACTACCCTAAACTCTCCTTTGCTAGTATATAAGGTGCAATAATAATATCTGCCACAATGGGAGCCACCTGCTCATGAATGAACAAATTTTGGGGCAAAGACTGAAATCTCGAAAAAAATAATATTGGTTCTCTCCCATTGAATACGTGGCAGATATTATTACAGCACCTGTGGCGCAAGGCGCACCTGGTTGGGGGGGGGGGGGCTATATCTATTAGTGGACTGGAATAGGCTGAAAAGTTATATTATATGAGGTAAAAACTAAGTTACCTACCTCACTTTGTGATGCCTTCTTTGAAGTGTATGTTTGGCGCCATTTTAGTCTCATATTCCTTTTTTAATTTTCGTCTAAAGCGCCTTTTTAATATATTTTTTTACCGCTCTTAATCTGCTTTTTTCTTTTGCTATATTATTTTTTTCGACATCGCCTTTAAGCCACTCCCTGTATCTTTTGGATTTCTCTGCTTCGGTCAAAGGCATCTGTAATAAATAATATATATATATCAATTTCTTGGATACAAAGGCTTGGATGAAACTATGCTTCGACGTAGATACATACCATGACATTTATGCCTACTGATATGATTAATTGATTATTTAAATTTTTGTAAGTATATTTTTTGTTTTTAACTTATTATCAGCAGGGTAAAAACTAGTGAATATTCTGGTTAATTTGGTGGCGTAGAAGAGGTGGTGATTATCTTCGCAACCAGTGGCGAAGAAGCACCAAAATGTGGCGTATATTTACTTCTCCGCCACCAAGACATAGAAGTAAACGTAAAATTATCTCTAAATAACGCACGATTTGAGCTGAATTATAACTCCAAACACGGCTTTTAGTTCTACTCACATGGCGCACTGACAGCTTTTAGTGAAACACTTATACTTACTACGCGCGCGAGTTAACTTGGCACCTGGCTGGAATAACATGCGTGCAAAGTACAGTGCACAAAAAAGATTTAAGGTTTTTAGTAGATCATATTATTACTAAATAAAATAAAAACTTTGATTTATTCCGGTACACAGTGTTCAACAAATAATGATCATCATCATATACATATATGTATATGACGAATATAATTCGATGGAAATTAAATAAAAAATCATAGTTACGCTGATTGTCACTGTCATTTATTTCCTCTATACCAGACATAATATCGCTATCACTATCATCTTGTTGTCTTACACTTTCTGAAGAGCTTTGTTCTCCCCCAAGAGAAATGATTAATTCTCTTTCGTTGATTTCCTGGAGTCCATCGCTTCTCCAATATTCTTCTTGGAGTCTCTCGACATGGTTGACTTCTTTCTTCCAATCTGCCGCCGGTATCGACGAAATTGCGTCTCTTGTTATTTTTTCTATTTGTCTCTTGGATTGATCGACGTTTTTGTCTGCCATCCTTTGTTTAATCAAATTCCAGATATACTCAATTGGATTTAAATCACAGTGGTAGGGGGGCAGACGTAAAACTTCGTGACCATGCTCCCTCAGCAATTCGTCAACAACATATTTTTTGGTGGTTTATTGTTTGAAATTATGTTGTATAACTCTGCTTTTGTCATATTTTCTTCAAAACTGATGTTGTTTTTCAACAACCAGTTGGTCATCTCAGCTTTCAGTGATGAGCTGCATGGTATTTTTTCGGACTGAGTCGAATGATAGGGCGCATTGACAATGCCGTTAGGTGGCAAGTTTGGTATTATTTTTTCTTGGAGCCACTTAACAAAGTTTTTCGTGTCCATTTCACTGTGGTAATCGCTTGTCTTGCTTTTGCATTAATATAGCAGTTCAGCCCCGGAAATAAATCCATTCTCACCACCAGCATGCACTAGAATCCAGCGTTGACCAGGATTATGTTTTTTTTTAATAGTGGCATCGCTGCTATTTTGCCAGAATATTTGGCCATTAGTGGCCAAATGCGTTCCCTGATTGATGCCATAAGATGTTGAGGACCTGTATGTAGTAAACTAATGTGTTCATCCTGGAATATTAGATGAGTGAGGTGGCACTTAATAAAATTGGATGTTTTTTACTGTAAGTATAGTCAGATGACTCTAATCTTCACAGATGATGTATTTCTGTTGCCGCTATAATAACAAATACTAAAAATCAAAAGAAAATTAATATTAAGGTGGGCTCCCATACAACAAACGTGATTTTTTTGCTCATTTTTGCTCGATATTGATAATGGTAGCAGGTAGACGCTACACGATGCGGGACGGTACTCACCTATTCAAATTATGTGATACGACAGTAAAATTTTCCATACAACTTGGTACTACGGTCATATCAGTACAGTACTGTTATAACCGTGGTGCGGTTATAGCCGTAGTGTCATATTTAGGCTGCTAAGTATGATATCGGAACTACACTACGGTTATGCCAGTAAGCAGTTATAGCCGTAGTGTCATATTTAATGTAATTAACATTATAGAATATGACACTACCGCTATAGCTGTATTTATGTTGTCCACAGTAAAGCATTAAATACACAAAATCAGTCATTTATTTTTATGAAATACGAAATATAGGTTCTCACAATCAAAATACAAAGGGTTTTACCTCTCTGAACGATAAGATTTATTCTTAAATTAGTAGATAAGTAACTCAGAAGTTTCTACTAGTTCTTATACCAAATATTTATTATCATAATACCACATATTTAGAAACTCTGAGAACTAACCTACTATTGCTCTAACAAACTATAAATATTCTAGTCTTACTGGTTATTTGCAAACATAAGTTGCCAGTCTTTGACACATTGCACATTATTATCATAATATCACAAATTTAGGAACTCTAACAACTAGCCTACTATTACTATAATCAACTTTATCTATTCTAGTCTTACTGGCTATTTGCAAACATAAGTTGCCAGTCTTAGAAACATTAAATATTATCATCATAATATCATAAATTTAGGAACTCTGAGAACTAGCCTACTATTACTTTAATCAACTATAACTATTCTAGTCTTACTGGTTATTTGCATACATAAAGTGCCAGTCTTCGAAACATTCGGGGCATAAAGGTGTTCTTTTCACACAACCTTTGCACAATATTTAGTTTCTTTTCGTTTTTTTACTTTACTGCACAGTTTACAGTTCAAGTATTTGAACTTTCTTTCGCTGTCATCTGAGGTGGTTGCAACCACATTCGGCATCACTTCTGGCCAGTGACCTTTCATACCTGTGACGCTGCATTCCTTTACAACATTTGTCCTAAATCTTCGACTGCTGTATATGCTATCTGTTCTCACTAAGTCGGCACCCTTTGCATCAACAGAAATATTACACGTTTCTTTTATCAGCTGATCTCTGAACTAAATCGATTTGTATTTATTATCCTTCTTCACAGTCATATTTCTTATACAGATAAAATGCGTTCCAGACTGCAACGTCGAGGCAATGAAAGATAACTCTCTTGTACCACCTTATACTTATACGGGGGGATGAGTAGTACGAAATCATTTGATCAACTCTATCAACTCCCCCCATAAAAGAGTTATATGCAGCAACTTCCGCAGGCTTAGTCGCTAAATTACCATGTTGGTTTGCCACTTCTGTTAGCTTCGGGTGATCCCGAGTTGTAATGATATGTACCGGTCTTTTATCTTACCACACCGAAACATATACTTGGCCTTTGCGACACCAGTAATGGTCTTCTTTTTTTAATTTTAGATTTGTCACTAGCAACCTTGGGTTTCCTTTACAGTTTTTCCGTAAAGTCCCACAAGAATGTGTTTGCAAGCCAACTAACTTTTCGGACAATTCCACAGAATTATAGAAATTATCCATAAAAACATGATGCCTTTGAGTACATATGGTTCCAGTAATTTTAGGACGATATTTTGAGTCTTCTTCCCTGACTCTGAGTCATCCTTTCCACGATACATGATCATATCCAGAACATAACCGTCAGCTGATGTGAGGACGTAGAATTTAATGCCATGCTTTGCTTTCTTACCCTTTATATACTGGCGAAAGTATAGTCTACCCCTAAACAGAATAAGGGATTCATCGATCGATAATTCTTTAGGTGGACCGTGGACATGCTTAAAGTTATTATTCAGAGCTTTTATAAAATCAAGAACTTTATGTTCACCCTTTGCTTGATCATCTGCTACACAGAGACACCTCAAAATTTGTTCAAACCTTCGGCCAGATGTCACATGTTGAAAAACAGGATGATAATACAGCAGATCATTCGAAAAAAAATTTCGCCTAATGGGAAATTTCATTTGACCTTGAAGTAGGCATAAGCCTAGAAAAGCTATGATCTCCTGCTTATCCACAGGTCGAAATTTATAATTACGACTGGTCCTCGTGCGTGGCCCACCTTGAGCAGCTAGTTTCTCACCGTACTTATTCGTACATTCAATTATAAAGTCGATGAGGCCTTCTGTAAAAACCATTTTGAACATATACATAGGTGTACGAATAAGATTCACATCAAACTTAGGTCCCGTGGAAGACGCGTCAAAGTTGAAATCAACAATAGGGATTGTCGATTTTGTCCACCCCTCGTCATTATGGATATGCTCTGGATCAGATTCACTGGCTAAAGAGCTAAGCCCTGATGCCCGGGATACACGAGGCTAGTTTTATAAGGTAGGATAGTAAGCTAGTTTTGTACCAAACTATCCTGGCTTGCTGACCTGGCCTGGGACATGCTAGTTCTGTTTTCATGAGGCTAGAATATTTCAAGCCAGTATTATTGCAGTGACTGAGGTGACCACACGTCCAAAATGAACTGCATGCGAAAAAAAAACAATATTAGACTGGAACAGTTACTTCGAAGACTGCCAATTCGCACTAGACGAACTAGAAGATGAATTAAAAAAAACGGGTGTGGACAAGACCGTGGATTTTAAGAAGAAATGAACGTGGATCATCTACTTTACTTTTGGAAGAATTTCGCAATGAAGATTTCGGCGAGTATAAGAGTATTTTGCGAATGACGCCTGATTTGTTTGATATTCTGTTGAGTCTTGTAACGCCAAAAATACAACGAATGGATACAATTATGAGAGCGGCGCTACCAGCAAAAGTAAAACTGGAGATAACACTAGATTTTCTTTCGTCCGGCATTAGTTACAGGAGGCTCAGTCATTTTTATCGAGTTTCATGATATCCAAATTTATACCAGAAGTCTGTGTTGAAATCTACAAGGCATTGAAAAAAAATATACGCGTGTAGCACCGTACACCGTGTTAGAAGTAAAACTTCTGTAGCTAGATCATTAAGTGGTACCTATACTATACACCTATACCTACCTATACTAAAAGAGATTTCAATTTCCAATTTTGAGATCCAATCTCTGCTTCAAGTTACTTTTAAGTTTCAGACGTCCGATTATTTGAAATTATTTTATACTTGTACTTACTTTTAATACGTCATGTCATTTATTTCCCACCATTCCTTATCTACAATTTGTCGCGCTCGTGGTGATATACTTAACTCATTCAATAGTGTCACTACTATTTGCATCTCGCTCAGATTATATACCATCTGACGTCACGTCTTTAAGCCGTCTCGCTCAAATGTATGCATTGCTTTGCTTGTTTTAGAAATCCATATCGACCCGTGTGACATTGATGAAACTCTTTTCTTACAAACTGTATGGATCGCATCGCACAGCTGTCAAACATAAGTTCCGGTTCCAACAAAGAGGTTTTTTGTTTGTCCCAGCCAGCGGCGGCGGCGGCGGCGGCGGCGGCGGCGCCATCTTGGCCATACCGGAAATCAAGAACTCGTGCAAGAATGCTTAAAATAATTTTTATTTGTTAACGTTTCATCAGGTTTTTCTCTCACTAATTAACATTCTTTATTGTACGAATGTATTATTATCTTATCTGATTAGTTAAAAACCGTATTGAAAATAGTTGCGGTTTTAAAAGTCTTCAGCCGACCCTGACGTCACCGATTCCAATTTCCGTTACATTTCTTAGCCACTCGTGATAGCACCCGGCTAGTAACAATTGAAAAGCAAATATATGAATAACCCACAGTTGAGAGGTTAAATAAATTTTACCCCCGTGCCCCAAGAAGTTTTACTTCAAAAATACATCACGGTTTGTATTATGTTTATTTATTATAAAATCAAGCATCATTAATTAGACAAGTACTTAAGCAAAATTAAAATTATTCAACGAGGCTAATCATAATAGTTGACTTTGCATTTCTCAATCCTGCGGCAATCAAATCATAATCATCCGCGGAAGATTGTTGTACAACATATTCGTTTGTTGTAAAATTCGTGTTATCTTGAACTGCACTACCGACTGTCGTTGTCGTGTTTGAAGTGTCGTCGTGACTAGGTGTCTGGTATGAAATTGTTGTATTAACCATTAAATCTGCCATTCGACAACGAGATAATACACTAGTGATTCCGTCCCGAGCATTAATAGCTTGTAGAGGTGATAACACTCTAAGTTGGCTAGCTACAAATGCTCCAAAAATATCATGCTCATTTTGTTGTGACACTGATTCACATTCGGGTGTACTTTTTAAATCATTCGTGATCGACCGAATTTCGTCGACCAATGTTGCCACTTGCGAAATTTTTTTCTTTTTTGGAACTGGTGCACTAGACATTTCGGTAGACGGTTTTGCAGATGGTGCTATAGTTTTTGCAGATGTTGCCTCAGGACTCCTTGCGTTGCATCATAACATTTAATGTAGACGTAGATGGTTTTGTTGACAAATTTTCAGAATTTTCCACATTGTTATCCTCGTTAACGTTATCAATATTCTTGTTACTGTTTTCAATAATTTCAGAAGTATTTTCAGTATCGTTATGTTCTTCTGATTCTTGACTGTCCTGAAAGAAAATAAAATAACAATCATATTTATATAGTATAACATATTTTTACAGGTCCCAACTAATGACGAAGACTGGAGGAAAATAGAAAATGGATTTAGAAACAGATGGAATTTTCCGTTTTGCTACGGTGCCTGCCATTGATGGCAAGCTTGTTCAAGTAATAGCACCTGATAATAGTGGAACTATGTATTTCAACTACAAAAAAGTGTTCAGTATTGTGCTTACGGCAATAGTGGATGGCGACTATTGCTTTCGATACATAGATGTGGGAGCTTGTGGAATGTCATCAGATGGAGGTGTTTTCAGAAATTGCTCCTTATACAATCAACTGGAAAATAACCTTTTACCAAATGGTGGAATCATTGTTGCTGATGCCGCTTTTCGGTACGGAACCCTTCGTGCGCGAGTCCGACTCGCACTTGGCCGGTTATCATTACAGTTATTTTACCTCCAGTAACCTCTTTGCCTCTCTTTTTAGCTGTACGGAATCCTTACAGCTATATTTCTGGAGGTAAAATAACTGTGAACGGTGTGTATGTTTTATTTACAACATTGGCGGAATTCCTTGGGTTTTATTATTGAATAAAAAAGAAGAAGAAAGCAAGTAACAACTCAGTAGTACTCTAAAATCATAATCATAATCATTTTATTCATTAAACAACATAGTTGTATGTGAACATTAATACAGTTAGTCTTAACTACTACCTACTTATAACACTTAAATTTAATCTATTAGTAGAAGTAAAAATTTTATGTTAAAAAGTCTAGTGATTGATATAATATATCATATATAATATTTTAAATGTTCGAAGTTAAAATAAAAGCCATCAAGGTCCACGAGTTCGAAAACCATAATTAATGTCGATTATAAAATTCATTTATAGAATAAAAGCAGTTTTCTAATAAATATTTTTTTAGTTCAGTCTTAAATTTTGTGCTGTTGTCAAGCTATGTTGGTTTATTTTTATTTTGTTATTTTTTTGCAATAAATTATAATTTTTAAAATTATTTACAATATTATTATTAGTGTTATCATCATCATCATCATCAATCCTTTATATGTGCCCACTGAGGGGCACGGGTCTCTTCCCGAATAGCGGGCTTGGTTTAGCGGGGGTTTATTATTATTAAGTAGGTATATAATTTTATTATTATTCATTGGGCGGCAGGAGCGGTATAAGTTATTCACATTGCCGCACAAAATTAGCTTTTGATAAGCGAAAACGCCCAAATAAATTGGTATTGGGAAGCAACATCGGCCGGGCCAGTGCGCGCCCAATCCTTCTGCGTGTAACGTCACCCTCTTCAGCCTCTCTTCCTCCGCAGCAGTCTTCTTTCTTTAAACGAATCAAATCGAAAGGCACGAAGGCAACCCAAGAGGTGCCGTATTGAAATGACACTTCAAGTCGACGCGTCGGCGTTGGCCGTCGGTTTAAATTTTCTTGCGCGGTAGCTTTTACGTCAAATCAACTGTCAAAATATCACCCGTCCCACAATATCATTCGTGCTTTCGCCGTCATAATCGGAATCCAAACCAACGCGTCAGTTGGGGTAATTGCGCGGTACGAAATCGCCGTCTGCTGTCAAAATGAAGCCGACACCGATGCCGACGGCACATGCGCGGTAGACCCACTTCCATCTGTGGGAGTCTAACTTTTCTCGTGGCAGGCATCTACAAAATACATTGGAATGAATTCACTATAACAGGCTAGGTATCTAATAAATTTGGAGTACTAAAAAGCAAAACAATGTTTACTTACTTTCTTCTTCTCTTTTATTCAATAAAAAACCCAAGCAATTCCGACGATATCGTAAATAAACAATTTTATGTTCCGTTACCGACACACGCGTTTAAAGAAAATTTGGCACGAAGCTAGGTCTTATAGCACAAGTAAAGGGAAAAATTTGAAAACTGCAAATTTCTCTTTCTAAAAAAATATTAAATTTAGTTTACATGGATGACATCACACTTAAGTTTTTTATGCGGAAACCTAATTACACTTGTTACGCTCTCTAAGTGTGATCGGAACCCTTGGTGCGCGACTCCTACTCGCACTTGGCCGTTTTTTTTTTGAGGGGGGGACATCTTCCAAAGATACCCAACTCTCTGGGAGTAAAAGAGTTGGGTTTTGTGGGATTTTTACCCACTAAAACCCCCCCGGTGGCCTTCCTCCGTGCATGCTGGGGAGCTCCGGGTACTCCGAAGAACTCGTCCGGTGCCCCCTTACACTGTACATTTTGCACCCTTTCCTTGTCAACTGGACTTCGCCACCGAGTGCCATCGCAGTGCTCACGACAACGTGGAGCCACACCACGTTGCCGACTTCTCGGAGTCGCGTGAGGTCGGATTGAACCCCCACTCTCCCCGGCCACGACTCCCGAAACCCCTTTTAGTCGCCTCATACGACAGGCAGGGGATACCTTAGTTCAATTCTTAAGCCCGATACTATAGGGCTGGGGCGCATAGAGGCGTCGTGTAGCGATGCCACCACGCCTCCGTATCTGGGTGGGGTCGGTTCTCTCCCGCTCCCGCTCCGCTTCCTCCTTCTGGGTTATTACTGTCTCACAGAAGGAGGCAACGGCATCCCATTTTGTCTCCCCTTGTACCATAGCTGATACTATAGCGGGCAGGGAGAGGTCGCTCCCGACCTGAGCAACCAGGTCACCGCGCTGCGACTGCCATGCTGGACACACCTCCAGCGTATGCTGCGCGTCATCGCAGTCCGCAGTGCAGTGATAACACCTCGCCGACTGCTCACGCCCAATCCTGTTCAGCAGTGTTACCAACCCATGCAAAATAATTCCCCTAATAAAATAGAAATAAACCTCTAAAAACCCCCAAATATTTTTTCTAAAATACTGTGCCTAATATAATACTAAAATACCATTTGTCTGATGTATGTAGTGTTAAGGGAAATTCTAAATTTTCTAAGAATTTACAATATTGTCGCAAAATTAGGCGTCAAAGTGGTGGTTTAAACTATTCACGACATCAAAACACTATTTTTGTCATTACTATTAAAATAGCACTAAAACTACACGGCGTATTTGCAGTCTTTGCCTAAAACATGATATTTGTGCAATATCACTTGTTGTTCAACTTAGATGACGAATCTGCTGAACTTATTATTGTAAAATTGTTACGATTTATAACAATAACTGTTTTTTGTTGTCGTTAACAGCTTACTGTCAGCTAAGATTTGAATTTCCCGCCACACCAGTGAGGTTTAACCTTAAGTCACTAAATAAAACCCATCCTAAGACATATTTATACACTTTTAATTTTCCTCAAAATTCACGCTAATAATAGTGGAGTAGAAATAGCTGGGTCTTGACTGGGCGAGGCAGCGCTTGAGGCAACCGCGCGACGACGCGGTCCGTGACGCAGATTGTCGACTTTTGTCGACGGACCGCGCTGAGCTGCCTCGCTCAGTGAGTACGCGGCTAATAGTTAACATCTTATATCTTATTAATATGTATTGACAGACATAATAGATCGCGCTCCATTAGGGCAGCTTCGGCTCCGATTAAACAATATTGTTTATTAATTCTAAAACGGCATCATCGTCATTGTCATCAGTACCATCAGAGGCTTTAAAATCGTACATTTTGTAATTAAAAGTTTTTAACATATTTGCTGTAGGTTTGAAATGAATGCACGACCCGTATTCCCGTTTTAAAGAAAATCTGACCATCATGATGCTTTGCATCATCTCCAGTGATAGTTTATTTCTCAACTTATTTTTTATTATTGCATATATATTGCGAAGTGAGTTTGTATGGAGGGTGTCCTTATGAGATAATAGGGGTATCTACGAATCTTTCAGCAACGGATCCGTCTCCCAAGATTTGGTATACTTTTGTTGATATTTTTTGAGTTGTTCTTTCGACATCATGCACAATCTGTATTCTTGATTTCTTTCTAGAATCACAAGCTGCTTGTTCAAACTAAAGGTCAGTTAAGAAAAACAAAACTAGTTGACACTAGTTGACAGCTAGTGGCGCTACTTTCGGTGGTCAAAAATTGGAACTGCATGCCTCTCTGTCTATCATACGCATCATATACGTTTGGCCTGCTGTCAAAACCTTGCGTTTCAAACCCATCTTTCTCCATGGTTAGGTAGGACTCAAGCTGCGTTTCAGAACTAACCATTTTATGGTTGGTTAGTTGGGTTGGTTGGCATTGATTATAATATACGCAATAAATTAGTAGTTACAAACTGTTCTGATGCAATCCATCGTCAGGAGAATCCCCTAATAAACCCCCCAAAAAAATCTTCCCCCTAAAAATCCCCCTTTTACTACCTCAGCCCCCTAAATTTGGGGGGAAAACCCCCAAGTTGGCAGCACTGGTTCAGGTACTCACAGAAACAGCCGTGTCCAGTGAGCACCTGAGTGAGCCGATAGGTAACGCACCCGTTCTCCCTATGGCACCACTTGTCAAAGTTCGGTAAGATCGCGCCGACTACCCGCTGGCGTGTATACCTCGGATTTTAGAGCCATTCCCGCCACTCGCGCCATGCTTGCCGGTGAGATTCTTCTCGGAGCATTGTAACCGCCCTTGGCAGCAGGGTTTCCCCCCCTTGGCGGATGCCGCGGAGTCGGAGATACACCTTTGCGTCCATGTCCGCCAGTATATCCAGGGGTGGAAACTGCGCCAGGAGTGTCTCCGCCTCATACGAGATCGTACGATATCCTCGTGGCTTTTCAGCTTGCCCTTTCAGCGTGGGTCACCGGATAGCCTTGCAGCCTACAGGGGCGCTCCATAGAGGGAAATGGAACGCACGACTCTTGCGTACAGGTGGCGAACGCTCTCCCTCGGTCCCCCAGATTAGGCACGATTCGGTGCAAGGCACCCGCTACCTTATCGATCCGGGGGACTAGACGGTCAAAGTGCTCCAGGAACTCCAATCGGCCATCCAGGATCACGCCCAGGTATTTCATATACCGGCTGACCTGAACAACCGTGTCACCTACACGCACCGATGTACTCGGCGGCTCCTCGCCTCGCCGGAGACCGTGGAACCAGAGAACCTCGGTTTTGTGAGGGGCCACCTCGAGGCCCAGCTCGCGAATCTTTCGGACGACGCAGGCCACAGTAAACTCGGCGAGTCGAGTGGTTCTCGGGAAGTCCTCCCCCTCCGCAAGAACCAGCGTGTCGTCGGCATAACAAATGATGTGGACGTCGTTTGGGAGGGCGACACGCAGGACTCTGTCGTACACTAGGTTCCACAACAGCGGGCCTAGAACGGACCCCTGCGGGACTCCGCAGTATACTTCCCTCTGATGGATGGTTGCATCCCGACCCAGGTACTCAATGCTCCTGCCACGCAGGTAAGCTCCGACAATGGCCGGAAGGTACGGGGGCATCTGGTGGTATGCCAGTGCCGCCATTATAGCCCTCCAGGGCAAGGAGTTAAAGGCGTTAACGATGTCCAGACTCACCGCCAATACCACCCTGCCCTGGAATACTGCCTGTTCAGCGACTGAGCGCACTCGAAAGATAGTATCCATCGTGGAGCGCCCGTGCCGGAAGCCAAACTGACTGTCTGACAAGTCCGGTCCGACGCGCCACAGGTGGAGCGTGAGGCGCTCAGCCACAACCCGCTCAAAGAGCTTACCTGCTTCGTCCAACCTAACCTATCCTAACCTAACCTCACTTTGTGAATTTAAAATCAACCAAATTTGTATTGCTAAATTATCCAATTCAACCTAACTTGTTTTGCTAAATTTTCCAACTCAACCTAACCTATTTTGCTAACTTTTCCTAACTCAACCTCACTAAATAAAAAACATATTTTATTACCACCACCTTTACCGAAAAAATACATTTTAAATTTGCAAGTTTGATTCCTGCCACAGTTTCTCCCATACATGCGGACCTATATTCGTGTATCCCGTAATGGGTACCAAAAACTTAAATGTTAAACTCCTGGCCTCCACCGCTTCCTTCGCCATCTGCACTTTGCAATACATTTCAATCGGATAATTGCTGCAAGTGTACAATATACAATGTTTTATATCACACCTCACCTTGTACTTGACGTCCGTCGACGTTGCTTGACCGCCTGCAAGCAGCTTCCACTGCTCAAACTGGTTCTCGGTTAATTTGCATTCGTCCATCAGACACGCGTTTGTGTGCAGCAATCCGCTAACATTGAAACTCGAGTTTGGACTCAGTCCTGTCAGTCTGCAGTAATTAAAATGACACTGTATCAGCGAGTTGATTCAATGCAAAGTGTGCATTTAATCTGTTTTCGCAGACATCTTACAACACAACCTCCAATGTAACCAACTATCTGTTGGGTGTATTCAGTCAATTGTGTCACATCTAAAATCTGTAAAACTGCGATGTGATAATTGAAACAAAAAGTAAACTTTAGAAAAAACCGACTTCCACAAACCCTATTTGATTAGATTGAGTTTAATACTAACTGTAACCCCTTATCCCCCCCCCCCTTGGGGAATTAATTTTGTCAAATCCTATATCAGTGCTACCCCACGCGACTAAGGAACCCCTGTACAAAGTTTCATGGCTCTAGGTCCACCGGTTTAGGCTATGCGTTGCCTGCCCGTCAGCCACGCATTGTATTTGTACCTAGTATTGAGCAGATCTGGTGGCTATATGTGGTCTTCATCAGCAGTTCCGCATCACAATATTATGCTATGTGCATTTGCACGAGTTATTATGAAAAACACAAAAATCACTATAGGTCTGCCTATAATATTTGAAGAGTTCTCTCGATTTCTCCAGGATCCCATCATCAGATCCTGACCTGGTGTCAATGGGACCACCCTTGAGGTATTACCTATACGCCGAAAAAAGATTTGTTCAAATCGGTTCATAATTGGCGGAGTTATCGCGTAACAAACATAGAAAAAAAAAACATACTGGTCGAATTGAGAACCTCCTCCTTTTTTTGAAGTCGGTTGAAAAACGATCACGTTGTTCCATTTGGACTCTGCATTATGGCTTGCACATCGTATCATACAACTAGGTTGTTCTGGTCAATATTTTTTCGGGCTGTATTTTTTGCTACTCGGCTTAGATACTTCTCACTTAGATGGTTTTCTTGATCTTCTTTTATCTCCCGCTTTTGTTGATCGGAAGAATTTACCCACTGTAAGCATTTGTCACATTGATCTGTCTTGGGTTCGAACATTCCTATGTTAAATTTAGTGTTAAATATTTCATAAAATTTATGGTATGAGCCCGCGTCTTTGCCTTTTTTTTTCTTGCTCCACCTTGAAGTCGTTGTGTAAATCTGCTAATTGTTCTATTACCTTGTATGAATTCTCTTTTTGTGGATGGTCTCAGATAATGTGACTCAACCCGGGGAATTATAAAATCCATTATGTCTTCGACTAATTTTTCATCTACTCTCTTGTAATTCATGTGTTTACTGTAGAGTATAATTTACTTAGTAATGCAGGGAAACCAAGATAGAGCATACAAGGAATTTATTTGTGCTTACAGCAACAATACTTTTGATCGACTGACGTACATAAAATGTAAACAAACAAGCAATGGAACCGTAACTAAGTCAATATGAATTTGACATGGTTCCAATTACAGCCAGTGTAACGATTACCTATCGAAATAGGTTTATTTAGAACATTGAGATATCACATTAAATTAACTATCTCAATACGCCCATTTAATGTGCATATTGAAAACAAACGGTAATACAATAAAACATATAAAGGAAAGTGATATCAAAGAACAATTATTATATATTTATACCACGCATACACAAATAGTGCTTTACTTTTGGTAGAGCTTTCGTTAATATGTCAGCGAGCATTGAATTAGTAGATAAATACTCTAACTCAATGTCTTTGTTATACTTCGTATGTAGTGATACCTGATGTCAATGTGTTTACTCCGAGAGTGGTACATTGGATCACCTGCAAGACAAATCGCCCCCTGATTATCTACATGTAATAATAATGGTGCGAACTTACTTAGCCCAATTTCCGTAAGCAAGCTGTTCAGATAGACAGCCTCCTTCATAGATGACGCCAAACTGATATACTCAGCTTCGCAGCTAGAAGTCGCGACACATTTTTGCTTCTGTGATTTCCAAGACACGCATCCACCTCCTAACATGAAAACATAGCCAGAATAAGAGCGTCTATCTACTACCCCAGTCACCACCACCACAGTCAGCATCCGAGTAACCATGTAGTGTTTTACCTGTCTTTGTAAATAATAATCCGTGGTTTTTAGTATGTTTTAGGTATCTCAATACACGCTTCGCTGCATTCCAACACTGTTCATTAGGACAGTCTAAAAATTAGCTCGTTCACTGTAATACATCAATTACAGTGAACGAGCTTACCTCGTAACGCTTCACATTATCTACAGATGGCGCTAAATAAATATTTTCTAAGAAATAGATTTATCGTAAAGCAAAATTTATCACAATTAAATACTTCGTTATGTTTGTCTTTCATTTATTTGTCTTTCATTTATTTGGATGGCAACGGTATTGAATTGACTTAAATCAACTTAAATAAAATGTTATTTAGTGCCATTCTATACCTAGCGTCACCTATGGAATTTTAATATACATTAATTCTACGATGTATGCCGTGGACCTGCTCTGGTAGTGTGTACTGGGCCTATTAGACTACGCTGTCGGCAGGGCCCTGTCTGACTCACTGTCTCTTTCTAGTCGTTCCATCATGAGTGATACGTCTATACAAATCGTGCCCTGCCGACAGCGTAATGTAATAAGCTCTTAAGATCTGTTGTTAAATAAAGCATAATACAAAAAATGGTACTTATGTTGCCTCTATGTATGTAGAGCTCGTATATTATGCAAGCGTAGCGCCCACTGTCGGCGTTCTACCGAGCACTGCCCTAGTATTCGCATTAATAGCACTACGCCGGCAACATTAGGGGTTATCGAAGTTTCCGTTGCTCGCAAAAGTGCCGATACACTGCCAGAGTGTGGACATTGTGGTCCGTTCTGTCTTGTGTGCACATGTAAGCAGTTTAGTGTTAACTGCTGTGCGGCCACAGAATAACTAATGTGCACATAGGTAAAAGGGTTCGAACATTTTTGTATGGAGCGTGGCATACAAACCTGAGTCTATTTTGATAAAACTTGCCTTTTAGGGTTCCGTACCCGAAGTCTGAAACGCGAAACTCGCGTGTAACAAAAAATCGTCGCCTGTTCTGCCTATTTTAGCAAAATCTGCGTTGCGAAGCCTGCGCTGTCTCAGCATACGCAGACACTTATTATGACCTAATGAATAAGGGTCTGATTAATTTGCCGAAAATCGATATCTCGACAGTGGTGTGTTAACCCCATATTCATTAAACGTTGTGTCGATGACGGGGCATATTTGACCCGCCGATGATATAGCGATACGAGCCAGCGTTCCCCGGGTTATTAATGACCCACACAAAACTTTGAGGCCGTGTTGACAAGTTGGGCGTACACACATACGGCAGAGGATTTCATTTTCCTTCAGGGACTATAAATCATGTGAAAAATGTTTTTATTTTATTTTCTCGTCGTTGTCTAATCCACGATCAAGCGTGTTGTTTTTTTTTAATTATTTGGCTGTTGTTACCTTCCATGAGAGATCGTATATGAGAGATCTCGAGTGAAACACGTAGGCACAGTTCAACGGTTTAATGACAACTGAAGGACACGGCTACGTACACACACAATGACCAGTAACATACATTATATACAATATACCTACACCCTTATCTAACTATACTATACTAAAATAATAACAGGATACAATAATCCACACTGAAAAAAATAAATGTTTGCTTGAATAAAGATCTTCTTTAATGTGATCACGTATCTTGAATCCATATGAGCCTAACAAGTTCTTACCCACTGTAGCTAAGAGCACTTTGTTAAATTATCATATTTCGGTCTACTTAGTGTTTTGTTGATTGAGACACGAATAGTTGTTTAGTTTAGCTTAGATCTTATATTGGAAAATAAAGTTAACTTCCTCTAATATTGTAAAATAAAGTTAACTTCCTCTAATACAATGCTCAATGCATTTTCCAGTGAAATGGCTCCTATTAGCCTTACAATGCGAAGCATCTCTTCGGGCTTATTGTATAAAAACACGTTCATTGACATGTTGTTATATATTACTACTTTACTTGCTCTGAGTGCTTCGTTTTCGAGCGCGTTTACTTTCGCAATTAATGGCTTCTGGTGTGTTGGATTCGATTACAGAAATCTAGATGACTCGCTATTATTAATCTTGAGTGTTTCAAGTTCTATAGCTATACATTCTTCCGATCTAGGATCACCAAAATGTTGCTGCAATGCTTGTTTTAGTGCATCCCAAGATCCTAAATCTTGTCGCTCACTGATTAGGGTAGCGGCTTTTCCGGTCAATTTCGATGTTAACACGTGGAAAAGGTACAAATCTTGTGCCGCATTCCCATCTATACGGCAACATCCTATTACGTATTCACATTTTCTTATAAATAAATTTAAAAGCTTCTCGTCACCGTCAAATTTGGGGATGACGTTAGCGAGTTCCTTCGGAATATGCTGAAGGTTTTCCATTTTTCTTATTTAAACTATGGATTGCGCAATGCGTCAATTTGACTCACTTTCGTTATACTATTTTACTTAGTCTTGAGAAAGAGTAATATGGTTTTGAGGATAGATCGATTTTTAGAAATTCCCTACCGTACACTTCCAGACACTATTTTACTTAATTACTAGTCTTGAGAAAGAGTAATATGGTTTGGGGATAGTTCGATTTTAGAAATACCCTACCGTACACTTCCAGACACATAAAATTAATGGAATAGGAATGGTAAGCAGACAGGAATAGTGAAGTAGATCTACTCACAGACTGCCCATTTCCCTCCTTTTGAGACTTTGACGATGGCTCTGCGTCTGCTCCGGTCCTCTTCTTGCAACAGGTGAAGATGTTAATTTCTTCACACGCAGTTTCCGCAGATTAGACTTATATATTTGTTGGTCTGATTCCCGTTTTTAACGCGTGAAAACGTTCGTCGCGTCCACTGGTTTGAGTTTTCGCGGCGCGGAAATCCAACCGGCTGCGCCAGTCAAGTAATCGCGTAAGGCTGTAACGGATCACAGTTCATTGAACGCGGATTTTGACTGCAATGCTGGCATATTACGCGTGGTGTCGCGGGGATACTGGTCTTCCTTGGAAGCCATGTGAAGAAGAGATCCTGGGTGTCTTACTCACGGGAAATGGGAAGTCCGATCCTGAGTTAGAGGGTGTTTGCTGTCTCGGCGGAATTACATCAGCGCTGTTAAGGTTCCAGTGGGATTTTCTTCGTGAACCAGGGTTCGGGGAAGATGTGAAGAAGCCATGGAGGTTTATTGTTGAGCTATTTACTAATATTTAATTATATTTTGTGAGAAACAAGAGTATAAACACACTAAATACGTTGTTTACAAGATTTAGATTTTCAAATCAGATTACGGAATGAAAGGTTTTGAGAGATCACAGATAAGAAATCAAAGATAAATATGACAGCTCTGCGATGCGTAGACGCGTAATACATCACAGATAGATCGTTTGATTGTAAGTCACAGGAGAGCTTTGCAAATGAAATTCCATGATTGTGGAAAATTTGTTATTAAAATTTTAATACTGTCTCTTTAAAATATCTGTAATAGGTTAATTATTATGTTAATATTAGTCTTCATTAAATAAATAAATAATTAAAAGATTGAGAGATAGAGACATCTGTGAGGGAATAGCGGAACTGTACAAATCTGTTATGTATCATATAATGATGAATTGTGAAGGGATTATTTGTTTATTTGCATTGGATGCAAATGTAACGCATAGATAAGTGAAAGGGAATATTTAATGCTCATTACATAGCGAATAATTACTAAATACAGTGTAGTTGTGGCGACAAATCGGATCTTGACAGGAGGATATAATAAAAATGGGTAAAGCATTAGAGGAACAGAAGGGACAACTGTTTGTAACACAAATTATGACGTCATCAATTTGTGTTACAAAGTTAAGCTATGAGGACACTGAAAGTCTACTGTCAATCATCTCCTGATGATCTCCCCCTGTCCTTTCACACACACGTAGTAGTAGTATATTCTTTATTGCACAGTAACTTAATAATAAAACTTAAATAACATAATAGTGCGCAATACACACATACACACACACCCTCTCACACACACTCACCCCACACACACCTCACTTCACACACTTGCAATCTCTGACACTCCACACCATAACACTCTCTTACCTATCTGTTAATTAAATTGCACCTACCTTGGGTACCTTGATTACTCCGGTTCAGCGTCGGGAGAGGCTGGTAATCTGTCAAACAGGACCTCCTAGTACGGATACCAGTCTCTCACATAGATATGTCAAAACACATAGCACCTAAGTTAAGTTTCACCTGTAAAGCTATGTGAGAGAACAAAATAAACCTTTTTGTATTTTGTATTGTACTTCCTATTGCCCCAGCAAAATTATTCAATGTAAAATTAGTTACTATCCTGTATTTTCTTGGCAATAAACGTTTATTATGATCCGTTACAATCACCCCTTAAATTTTTGGAGTTGAAAACAATTATATATTAAACGAACTTACCCTGTACGTGAAGTTCTATAATAACTATACGAAATGTTTCGTGCGAAGAGATTAGTATCCTGAAAAATAAATCTGCGATTTACAATGTAGTTTCACCTAGGATTCACCACTTTAGCACTTGATTTGAGAGATAAAATAATTAAAAGTATTTGTATCTATCGCTAGTGGCGCCGCCATTTGGCAGCGGCATGAAGCCCCGTTCGTCATTTAGTTCAGAGCTTCAGTCCACGTCGTTGATATTTTTCATAATAGGGTAGGGTGGGAGGGAGTTGATACTAATCTCTTCGCACGAAACATTTCGTATAGTTATTATAGAACTTCACGTACAGGGTAAGTTCGTTTAATATTGTTGCGTATTGAGAGACAAGTGAAAGGCAGGGCTGCTCGATTCGCACTGTTCGTTTATTCTAACGTCGCATGTGGTGTCGCAGCACCCACCATCCGTCTCACATACATATACTACAATCCCTCCACCTATATTTTAAGCTAACTTAACCTAAAGGAACGGTTTGTAATCTACCCGTGGAATATTACGTAGGAGCATAGATGAAGGACCGCTGCGAGAGGTGGTTTGATTGTGAGTCGGAGAGGTAGCGTCCGGCGCCTGGCTCGGGCGGCTCGGCCCCGCGGTCGGTGAGTCACGGTGCTCGGCCGTCGGTGGTGGCGGCGCAGGCTCGCGCGCGCCCACGGTCTCGCGTCGCTCGATGGTCGCGGGTTCCGGCTCCACTGGCTCGTCAAAGCTCGCATCACTTATGCTCTGCCTATCTCTTTCCTCCCACGTAGTATCTGAACCACCCGTTGTCTGAACACCTGGTTCACCGGTATGCCTCACAATCTGATTCTTGTGCCTTTTAATTTCCTGGTTGTCTCTAACGTCTCTTACTATGTACAATCTTTTCCCAATTCCTTTTACAATGACTCCTCTAGTCCATTGAAAGTTGTCCTTGTTTATATAATGTTTGTACATAATCTCGTCCCCGGGTAGAAAGTCTTTCCTTGCCACCCCACCGTGATACCTACTCTGTAAACACTGTTTATTTTGTACCGCATTAGTTAGATCTGTGGGCGTGGGTGATGACTGTGGATTTATTAAATCTAACCTTGATCTCAGCTGTTTACCATATACCAAGCTGGCTGGTGATTGCCCCGTCGTCGAATGAATGGAGTTCCGATAGTCGAACAAGTATTTAAATAGCCTATTATTTGTATCTTCAGCACTCCGACCTACAGCTAGTGCACTCTTTATACCCTTTTTTATAATTTTCACGTAGCTCTCTGCTTGGCCATTGCTTGCGGGGTGATACACCGGAGATGTGACGTGTTTTATACCGTTTAATTTGCAGAAGTCAGCAAATCGTTCTGAGGTAAAAGACGTCCCATTGTCTGAGACCACAGTACGAGGTATTCCCACCCGGGACATATACTCGTATAGTTTACTAATGAGGGCGGCTGACGTAATGTTGTTATTCATATTATAACACTCAACCCACTTTGTGTGTGCATCAACAATTACTAGATACATTTTATTGTGTATCGGGCCTAGAAAATCTAGATGAATCCTATCGAATGGCTGCGCCGGGTAGGGCCACGGCGCCAGCGGGGCGCGCGGCGGGGACGGTCGTGAAGCCGCACATACAGCGCACGACCCTATCATTCTCTCTATTTCCGAATCTACCCCTGGAAACCAAAATCTAGACCGTGCTTCGGCTTTGGTTTTTACAATCCCAAAATGTGAGTTATGCAATTCCTTAAGAATTCTTGGTCGTAACCTTTCTGGAATCACGACCTTATGTCCACGCAGTAAGCAATCATTTTCCACGGACAGCTGTAATCTACATTGAAAATATGGTTTTAACTCCCTATCTACTGTCCGTGGCCACCCCTGCACTACATGTTTCACCACCGTTTTCAAAACCTGGTCGTTTCTTGTTTCGTGGCCCAACTCCGCGAGAGTGACCGGTAGCGAGCCCTCCACTACGAAGTTGATGTACGCGGCGCGGTCCCCCCGCCTGCCCCCGCGCGCGCTCGCCCCCCCTGCAGAGTCCGTCTCTGTCCCTGCCTCGGGCAATGTCGCGCGTGATAAGAAGTCTGCGCTGTTATCAGCGCTTCGTACGAATTCTATCTCATAGTTGTATGCGGACAGAAACAATGCGTATCTTTGAAGCCTGTTAGCCGACACCTGTGGGATACCGCTTTGTGGGCCAAAAATAGAAACGAGTGGCTTATGGTCCGTACGTAATATAAATGGAACCGACCTCGCGTATAAGTACTGATGAAATCGTCGTACCCCAAATATGATGGCGGTCGCTTCCTTTTGTATTTGTGAGTACTTCTTTTCTGCCGAGTTTAACGTTCGAGATGCGAACGAAACCGGCCGTTCTAACCCATCTGACCCGACTTGCGACAGAATAGCTCCCAATCCATTCGGCGATGCATCCACCGTCAGAACTATCTTAGCCTTAGTATCAAAGTGTGCTAACACATTTTCCGATGCCATAAGATTTTTTATTTCAATGAAAACTTTGTCATGTTCAGCTGTCCAAGACCATTTTACATCTTTTCGTAACAACTCATACAAAGGGCACAGCAAGGTCGATGCGCCTGGAATAAAATTCCTGTAGTAATTGACCAACCCCAAAAATGACTGAAGCTGGTTTAGATTTTTTGGTACCGGTGCCTCCACTATAGCCTTCACCTTGTCCGGCGATTTCCTTAACCCATTTTTGTCCACAACGTAGCCTAAATATGTGATTTCGTCCTTAAAAAATTCACACTTATCTTTTCTTAGTTTTAAGCCAGCGCTTTTTATTCTAGCTAGAACGGTTCTCAACCTAGACATGTGTTCAGCCCTATTTTTTCCCGTTACTAGTACATCATCTAAGAAACACAAAACGCCGTCCAAGTCTAAAATACTCTCTATAGCCCGCTGGAATATCGCCGGGGCTGAAGATAACCCGAATATCAACCTCTTATACTTGAATAAACCCTTGCTGGTATTAATACAAGTCACATTGTCATCGTCCTCGATCTCTAATTGATTGTAAGCTAATCGCATATCTATCTTGCTAAATTGTACGCCGCCATGTAACCGCGTAAATAACTCGTGTACCGTCGGCAACGGATATTGCTCGACGACAAGTTGTTTGTTCAACGTTTGCGAATAATCGGCACAAAGCCGGACCGAGCCGTCTTGCTTCAGCACCGGCACGACAGGCGACGCGTACTCCGAGTGCTTAACCGGTTCTATTACCCCCGTGCGAACCAACCGATCTATTTCATCTTCAATTTTTTCCCTCAAAGCAAAAGCCACAGGTCTAGCTCTCATGAACACTGGTCTAGCATCATCCTTCAAATGTAATTTTATCTTATACATGTTAAAGCGCCCCAGCTCCTCATCAAATAAATCTGAATACTGACTTAGTAATGTTTGCAGTTCTACGTCATTTGTGGAACCTTGATGATCACAATATTGGATTGGCGATAACTCTAAGCTAAAACTCGAAATAAAATCTCTGCCTAGCAAGGGCGGCCCGCCATCTTTAATCACGTACACGTCGAGTGTTCTTGTCTCGCCTGCATACGTCACCGGTAACCGCGCCACACCCAGACTGTCGATCCTACCCCCCGTATAACTTATTAAGTTTTTCTTACATTTTGTTAGAGGCACATCACTGAAATACGAACAATAGACTTTAACTGGAATTGCAGTCACCGTGGAACCACTGTCAATTTCGAATTGCAACTGTAACCCTTTAACCGTAACTGTTTCGATCATCGGAGCCCCATTATTTGACCGTATGTTAAATAACTCACCGTCATCACCCTCGCTCGCTTGATCGGCTTCAACATCAACGTAATTTACGGTTTTGCACATACGGCGCAAGTGACCCTTAATGTTACATTTTTTGCACTTGTAATTAGCGAACCGGCACTCGCTTGATGCGTGGCTTCTACGTCCACACACATTGCACTGCACTGCACTCGACTGAGTGACGCTGCTGGTTTTCGGCCCCTTGTCGATCTTGTACACGGCCCCTTCGCTGCTGGTTTCCGCTGGTGCCGCCGCCGCCCCTGCGCGCGCGCACCGCACGCTCTCCGCCACGTCTACCGCCTTGGCCAGCGACAGCTCGCTGACGTCCTTGGCGAAGAGTTTCTCACGCTCGCGACCAGGCAGCATGCCCATCACGAACCGGTCCAGCAGCGTCTCCTCCAGCTGCTTGAAGTTGCAATGCGCCGATAGGCCCCTCAGCCGCGCTGCCCACTGCGCGTGAGTCTCGCCGGCCCGCTGCACTGCCACGTAAAACTTATGCCTTTCTGCAAACCCGCAACGCTTCGGCGTGAAATGCACGTCTAAGATCTTCAATATCTCCACGAATGCTACCGCGTCTAGTGTGCGCGGTAATACAAGGTTCACAGTTAGCTTGTACGAACTTTCGTTGAATGCGCTGAGTAGTATAGCCTTCCTCTTTGATCCCGACTTGTCTGTTTCTCCATCAATCCCGTTTGCAATGAACCATTGCTGTAGCCTGCTGCGATAAGTTATCCAGTCTTGCAACTCATGGTCAAAATTGCCCAGGATTCCAATAGGAGTGGTTGAAGCCGCCATTTTGCGACCGTAACTGCACGCGTTCTGATTTTTTATTCGCCGCCACTGTTGCGTATTGAGAGACAAGTGAAAGGCAGGGCTGCTCGATTCGCACTGTTCGTTTATTCTAACGTCGCATGTGGTGTCGCAGCACCCACCATCCGTCTCACATACATATACTACAAATATATAACTATACTCATGTTTCGTGCTCTAGATTAGTATCCTGAAAAATAAATCTGCGATTTACAATGTAGACTTTGAGAGGTTATTTAAAAATATCAACGCTGTATCAATTTTATAACCAACAGGTTTTATTAATTGTATCAAAAATATAACACATATTATAGCACTAAGTACTTAGAAAGAAACCCTTCATACATATGAGAAGGAATAATTATTATTATTAATAACTCCAGTAACAGTAGTATCAAATTAAACATTAATCTAGATTAATTAACAATCATTGATAATGGCTTTTGCTAAGGCTGATGGGTCGTGTTTGTTTATCTTTTTATTATAAAAATTAAAAAAGGTATCAGAGTTTTCACTCCAGCCGGCGGTCCTTCTGATTTGGTCTATATTTACACCTAGCTGATGTGCCTTGGAGGTAGCGGCATGTCTCGTGCTGTGAGCCGAAAATATAGAGACATCGATCCCGCTCTCCTTTAGAGTGGATTTTATCCACCGGCACAACGACTGTGTAGATACCGCTTTATGAGGATTCCTGTAACCTATGAATAAGCTCTCAGAGCCGCGTAATGTTAAAGTTCCATTAATGTAATCGACTAGTGTTTCTGCAGGACATATGTCTTTCTTCTGTGACAAATAGGGTAGTACCAATAACGGCTGAGTTGCTCCAATCTTGGAAGTTTTTATTAAGTCTGGTATCTTAATAATAATTTCAGAATCCTTAATTTGTATATTGCTGACAAGGATTTTTGAAAGAGTCTGTACCCTATGAGCCGTTACCAGAGCTAACAATGTAATACATTTTTTAGTCAGTTGCTCAAGACCTAGCGTTTTGTTAGGGTATTGAGATGCAAGATACGATAAGACACACGAAGTGTCCCACGTCACACTATATTTCGCTGTAGGTGGACGTAAACGGTATGCACCCTTAAGAAATCTTATTATTCTATCGTCCCTTGAAACGCTAGATCCAAGAATCAATGACAACGCTGCTTTACAACTATTAAGACTACCGTATTGGTAACCATTGTTAAATAGGGTTGTTAGAAATGTAAGTACATCCATTATAGTTGCTTCATAACAATCATTATGGTTTCGCACACAAAAATCAAACCATTTCTTAAAATAAACATCATACTGTTTTAAAGAGTTGTCGGCTAACGATGCCAGCATTATTTGTTTAGACGATTCTGGGACATTTTTTCGTGTAAATGATCCCCGGACAAAATCACTGCGGCCTGGTTTTGAATGTTGCGACTGCTGGAACAATGTGAAACAGTATGGTTATGATCTACTTTTAGAGTGACTATTTCCGATATCAATAAGCTCTTGAATAACGGGAACCAAGGTTGTGTAGGCCACAAGGGTACTATTATGATGCCTTTCGCTTTATCGTTTACAATTTTTCTTAATGTCTTTAAAATTACTGGGAAAGGTGGAAATGCATAAAAAAATATCTTCGACCAACTAATCGTAAAGGCGTTAATTGCGAAGGCATCTGGGTCTCTTTGCCAGGTAATGTATTTTATGCATTTTTTATTTATCCGGCTTGCAAATAAATCAATGGCGGGTTTTCCAAACTTATGACTTATGTAAGTAAAGGTATGATTTGACAGGGACCTATATCCGGGTGGTTCCGTCTTGATTCTTTGTCAGCTATTACGTTATCAGAAGATTTTATGTAATACGCATAGACAAAAATCTTGCGATCCTCACACCATTTCCAAATATCTTTTGTGACTCGAGTCAGGTGCGGAAATTGGATTCCACCCATGCGATTGATATAGCTTATTGCTGTGGAATTGTCAATACGCAGAAGTATCTGGCAATGGTGTAAGCCTCGTGCAAAGATCTTTAATGCGAAAAAGGCGGCTAGTAGCTCAAGATAATTAATATGCCGTTCTGATTCCGAGGGTGACCATCGGCCGCTAGCCGTCTCTGAGCCGCATGCTGCGCCCCACCCTGTAGTTGAGGCGTCAGAGAATATTTCTAACGAATAAGTGTCGTCCTTGATATGGTTTACTGGTTTTTCCAAAGCCCGTAACCACCAATTTAGATCATCATGAAGGTAAATAGGTATATTCATATAACAATTGTAGTCATCATGGCCTTTTAAATTCAAATACTTGTAACGTTCTAATTCCTTAGTGTAAAGCCAGCCGTATTCGACGGCTGGACAAGCTGATACTAACAATCCGATTAGTTTTGCAAATTCTTTGATTGTACAACGCCTTTGTGACATGAACTTAACAATCTCTTTTGTGATGCGTTGTATTTTCTCCTCAGGTAAAGTTATTATCATCCTTTGAGCGTCAAGAACAAAACCCAAAAATTTGCACAGTAATGAAGGCTGCAAATTACTTTTATCATAATTTATAATGAACCCTAGGGCTGTAAGTAATCTAACAGTTGTGTTTATATTTTTTATGCAGTCGCCATATGAATATCCCACCAAGAATAAGTCATCTAAGTTACAAGTTGGAGAAACGGCTACCACATCCAAGGAAGGCAGCAGGCGCGCAAATTACCCACTCCCGGCACGGGGAGGTAGTGACGAAAAATAACGATACGGGACTCTAACGAGGCCTCGTAATCGGAATGAGTACACTTTAAATATTTTAACGAGGAACAATTGGAGGGCAAGTCTGGTGCCAGCAGCCGCGGTAATTCCAGCTCCAATAGCGTATACTAAAATTGTTGCGGTTAAAAAGCTCGTAGTTGCATTTGTGCGCCGCGCTGTCGGTGCACCGCATCCGCGGTGCCACTGACACGTTTGCGGAGCATATGGTCGGTGAGACGCCGGTCAAACGGCGTTTCAATATCAAAATCCTATCGCGGTGCTCTTCAGTGAGTGTCGAGGTGGGCCGACAATTTTACTTTGAACAAATTAGAGTGCTCAAAGCGGGCTCAAAACGCTGCTTGAATATTTCGTGCATGGAATAATAGAATATGATCTCGGTTCTATTTTGTTGGTTTTCAGAACTCCGAGGTAATGATTAATAGGGATAACTGGGGGTATTCGTATAGGCTACATGAAACACCAGAATGAAATCTTGCAAAACCTGGTTACACAACAAAACCAGATGATGGCAAGACTGGCGAATCAGCATAGCTCTCAGATACAAGCGGAGGATGATTGTCATTACGAAGATTATCAATCCAGCGAAGGAGATAGTTGGGCGGCTCAATCTTTTCAAGATATGGAAAAGGAAAACATCCCCGATACAAACAATACTGAAGAGGAACCCGAAAACGAAGACTTGCTGGATTTTATGCCTTTCACAAAAGAAAGTGAAACAAAGACTGGAACAGCAGGTGCTGTTGTGTCAAAGCAAGGGGCCCAATGCCAAAGACTGGGACAAGACGCATGGCAAAATATTCGTTATGCTGATGTACAAAAACGTTTTCAAGCAACGCCAGTTTTCTCCAATCTAAAAGTGAATTCCATCTTAGCCACTGTCACGCCATCTTGGCAACTGCTAGCAGCACTGGAAAAAATGGACCTTTGCTTGGGAGCCATCACACACGGATTGCTACAACAACGAAATACCTTTCAGGAAATTTACAACAAGGCGTCTCTGGAAGTGAAAGCGCATATTAGCAAGAATTTTCTTTCGGAAGAATCTCCTTTCCGACACACCTCGGATGCACTGCTGCAGTACACTTGCGGGAAAAGAGCTGAAATAATCCAACAACGCCGGAACGCCTACAAGCCCTCGAACAAAACATTATATGAGCTGCTCCATACGATCCCGCCTTCAGAAACTCATCTTTTCTCTGAACCTCAGCTAAGTGACTTGGTGAAAGAGCAAGGCGGCCTCCACAAGTTTTTTCCTGGGAAGTTTCGACCCAAAACAAAACCTTCAACCCAAGGCAATCGAACAGAGGTCAAGGATAGGACCACAAGGCCGGCCGAACCTTACAAAAGACCTGGCTTTAGAGTACCCGAAAGAAGTCGACCTTTCTACCCCCCTGCCAAACGGAATCCCAATCATTCATCTGCAGGAAAGTCGAGACGAGGAAGGAAATACTAATTTCAAGGCTGGACAGGTGAGCAACTGTCTACATATCTGGGAAACTCTTGGAGCCCCTAGAAGCATCCTATCAATCCTGGCAGGATATAGAATACCGTTTACTACTTCACCTCCTCTGACCAAACTAAGCAAACAAAATTGCCTTAGGTTTAATGTCAAAACTAGCTTTGAAATGGAAAAAGAGATTGAAAATATGTGGAAATGTGGAGCTATAGAAAAATGCACACACCAATCTGGTTTTCTGTCCCCTCTGTTTCTGAGGAAAAAATCTGACGGATAAAACCGACCGATTTTCAACTTGAAGCTCTTAAACAATTTCCTGAATCCTCCTAAGTTTCGACTATTGAATCACCACAGAATACGTTACGTTATGCCTGAATGAGCTAGACTACATGATAAAAATTGATTTATCACAAGCATATTTTCACATACCAATTGTTGAATCACATCGCAGATTCTTAGCTTTGGCTTACGGAGGCTCCTTGTACCAAATGACATGTTTACCTTTTGGACTAGCCACAGCACCTTATATTTTTGCCAAAATCACTAATTGGGTGGCAAATTTTTTCAGGGAGAGAAGCATTCGCGTGATCGTCTATCTGGACGATTTTCTCCTTATACACACAGATCAGTCGATCCTCTATCAACAAGGTCAATTCGTCGTAGAACAACTACAAAATATGGGCTGGTGCATCAACTTCCGAAAATCAAATTTAATACCTACAAGGAAAATCGAATATCTCGGCATCATCTGGAACACAGAATCAAACGTCAAATGCCTTCCAGTACCAAAAATCCAAAAAGCCTCAATATTAATCAAAAATATCCTGAAAGACCACCAGTGGACATGGTGGGAAGCAAAAGTTCTCTTAGGAAACATCAACTTCGCAGCTTTTACCGTTCCGCTCGGACGACTTCATTGCAGAGAGATGCAGATGGCAGCGAAAAAACTTCCAATGACGTATCGCCACAAGAAATTTCCTCTACCAGATGTTGTAATCCAGGAGCTACATTGGTGGCTTCGAAACATAACTCAGCAGTCGCCAATTCATATAAAAGGTCCCTCAAGCTTCATATCCACCGACGCGGCAGCAACAGGCTGGGGTGCCACAGTAAACAACAGGACGCTGAGTGGATTATGGCACAACAAACAAAGTCAGTGGCACAGCAACCAGAAAGAGTTGTGGTCCGTCCTAGAAGCTTTGAAGGTATGCGGGCCAGAACTGAAAGATCAAACTGTGATGATACAAAGCGACAACAAATCAGTGGTCGCATATATAACAAAACAAGGGGGAACCAAATCAAGAATATTACTTCATACAACAATACAAATATTGGAAATTGCGAAACATTACCGAATAAACCTCATAGCCCGATACCTACCCGGAAGATACAACCTAACGGCGGACAGTCTTTCGAGAGCATCAGAAATACCAGAATGGACACTAAGCAAAGAAATACTAAAATGGATATTCAAGAGATGGGGCACACCATCAGTCGACATCTTTGCAAGTGCACGCTCTGCAATAGTGAAGACGTATGTGAGCGAGGATGCCCGAGATCCAGACTGCATCTTCGTCGACGCTTTCAGCCGAGCCTGGGATTTCAAACTAGGGTGCTTATTCCCTCCTCCGGCTCTAGTACCACGAGTATTACGTCATCTAGCGAAGAGCTGTGGAGTGTATCTCCTAGTGACCCCAAGGTGGGAGAAAACCTTCTGGATAGCCGAACTAAAGCAGCGAGCATTAGATCCGCCAATGACGATTCCCGACCTAAACATGCACCTGACAGACCTCAGAACCGGGAGACCCCCTCCTTCAATCAAAGATCTTCATTTGCAGGTCTGGAGGGTTCAGGCTGGAATCATCTAGTAAATAACTGGACAGCTGAAGAAATATCCTTATTGGAATCTTCGTGGCGGCGATCATCACTGAAAACATACGGTCCAGCTTGGGAACGGTGGCGTTTGTGGGCGAGGGATAGAACTAACACTGTGGCTGTAGACAATCCAACCCCAGGGGATATCGCTCGATATTTGTGTTTTCTACATAGAAACGTTAAGCTAGCCCCAAGGCGGAAAGAACCCATGGTTGGTCCTATGTGCCTGGGCGTCATACTCATAGGGCCAGTGACGGGCGTGTGGGATAATAGCCTTATCAGCTAGGAGATCCGCCGTATACACTTGATAGTCAAATTCTAGCGTCTTTGCCATTTGGATATCCGCAAACATGGCAGGGGTCCACGGTTCAGAGGGTCTTTCTCCCCAATATCCTCCTTCGTAACATTGTCGCACATACCTGTGTGCGTTCTCACCGAGTACAATGTTGGGCCATCTTCTCTTTTGCTTGTAATAGTTCCTGGAGAATTCTAGGACAAATGCTCGTCTAATGTCCTCTGCGATCTCCGTCAGGCCTGGCTTCAAAACTGTTCCTTTATCAACCCATGCTGCTACACTCGCGTCCATCTCAACCTCAGGATGACCAAAACACTTAGTTAAGCCTGTGAGCTCTAATGCCAGGTGGATATCAGGGATATTGGCCAATGGACGAGTTGCCATCTGGACCAGGTGGGAGTCGGGATACTTGATTACCACCTCAGCAAGAGAGTAGTAGAAGTGAGGTTCTGCCTCAATGTCTTTGAGAATGGTAGCAATGACTAGAGGTTGCCAGCTTTTCAGAATAGCATATGTTTTGTCTTTATAGAGACCAAGGTCATGGAGGACGGAGGATATCACACCCTCTACTTCCTTATACAGGTTGTATGACGGGTACTTATGGGGGTTTGTGTACGCATATAGAAGAGCCGAGAACCAAGAGTTCACACAGTCTCGCACTGCCAAGATGTGGCTGTGGGTGATCACGTAAGCAAATCTATCTGAGGGCCATATTACATGGAGGTTTCCATAGCATTTGCCGACGCAGCCAAAGAAGTCGTATGACACTGTATGTCTCTCACTGAAGGTGATTTTGTCCATGACTCGATTCAGGTGGGTTTTGAGTGTATACACCTGGCATAGCAGGCCTGGAGGGGTTAATCTTGGTCCCTCGTATGGAAGATTGCAATAGTCTTTGCATCCCAGTGCCGTGGTGTCGTTGGCAACACGCAAATGCTTCGGCAAGGTTTTAGTTATGGCTGGTGAGGCGGGGCGCTGGCTCATGTGTAGAAGGGCCCAGTGTATGAACTGGTCTGGGGGCAGTAGACATGCTTCCGTTGTATCCCTCTTCAGAGATATGTGTTCTTTCTTGAGACCTGGTTCATTTTTCCAATTGGCGAACATATAACTGATCTCTCCATTGTTCAGGGCCGACTGAAGATGTCTGTCCCTTCTAAATACGGGCTTGCGTTTAAGTCTAAGTGACAAGTTGGGCGTACACACATACGGCAGAGGATTTCATTTTCCTTCAGGGACTATAAATCATGTGAAAAATGTTTTTATTTTATTTTCTCGTCGTTGTCTAATCCACGATCAAGCGTGTTGTTTTTTTTAAATTATTTGGCTGTTGTTACCTTCCATGAGAGATCGTATATGAGAGATCTCGAGTGAAACACGTAGGCACAGTTCAACGGTTTAATGACAACTGAAGGACACGGCTACGTACACACACAATGACCAGTAACATACATTATATACAATATACCTACACCCTTATCTAACTATACTATACTAAAATAATAACAGGATACAATAATCCACACTGAAAAAAATAAATGTTTGCTTGAATAAAGATCTTCTTTAATGTGATCACGTATCTTGAATCCATATGAGCCTAACAAGTTCTTACCCACTGTAGCTAAGAGCACTTTGTTAAATTATCATATTTCGGTCTACTTAGTGTTTTGTTGATTGAGACACGAATAGTTGTTTAGTTTAGCTTAGATCTTATATTGGAAAATAAAGTTAACTTCCTCTAATATTGTAAAATAAAGGTAACTTCCTCTAATACAATGCTCAATGCATTTTCCAGTGAAATGGCTCCTATTAGCCTTACAATGCGAAGCATCTCTTCGGGCTTATTGTATAAAAACACGTTCATTGACATGTTGTTATATATTACTACTTTACTTGCTCTGAGTGCTTCGTTTTCGAGCGCGTTTACTTTCGCAATTAATGGCTTCTGGTGTGTTGGATTCGATTACAGAAATCTAGATGACTCGCTATTATTAATCTTGAGTGTTTCAAGTTCTATAGCTATACATTCTTCCGATCTAGGATCACCAAAATGTTGCTGCAATGCTTGTTTTAGTGCATCCCAAGATCCTAAATCTTGTCGCTCACTGATTAGGGTAGCGGCTTTTCCGGTCAATTTCGATGTTAACACGTGGAAAAGGTACAAATCTTGTGCCGCATTCCCATCTATACGGCAACATCCATTACGTATTCACATTTTCTTATAAATAAATTTAAAAGCTTCTCGTCACCGTCAAATTTGGGGATGACGTTAGCGAGTTCCTTCGGAATATGCTGAAGGTTTTCCATTTTTCTTATTTAAACTATGGATTGCGCAATGCGTCAATTTGACTCACTTTCGTTATACTATTTTACTTAGTCTTGAGAAAGAGTAATATGGTTTTGAGGATAGATCGATTTTTAGAAATTCCCTACCGTACACTTCCAGACACTATTTTACTTAATTACTAGTCTTGAGAAAGAGTAATATGGTTTGGGGATAGTTCGATTTTAGAAATACCCTACCGTACACTTCCAGACACATAAAATTAATGGAATAGGAATGGTAAGCAGACAGGAATAGTGAAGTAGATCTACTCACAGACTGCCCATTTCCCTCCTTTTGAGACTTTGACGATGGCTCTGCGTCTGCTCCGGTCCTCTTCTTGCAACAGGTGAAGATGTTAATTTCTTCACACGCAGTTTCCGCAGATTAGACTTATATATTTGTTGGTCTGATTCCCGTTTTTAACGCGTGAAAACGTTCGTCGCGTCCACTGGTTTGAGTTTTCGCGGCGCGGAAATCCAACCGGCTGCGCCAGTCAAGTAATCGCGTAAGGCTGTAACGGATCACAGTTCATTGAACGCGGATTTTGACTGCAATGCTGGCATATTACGCGTGGTGTCGCGGGGATACTGGTCTTCCTTGGAAGCCATGTGAAGAAGAGATCCTGGGTGTCTTACTCACGGGAAATGGGAAGTCCGATCCTGAGTTAGAGGGTGTTTGCTGTCTCGGCGGAATTACATCAGCGCTGTTAAGGTTCCAGTGGGATTTTCTTCGTGAACCAGGGTTCGGGGAAGATGTGAAGAAGCCATGGAGGTTTATTGTTGAGCTATTTACTAATATTTAATTATATTTTGTGAGAAACAAGAGTATAAACACACTAAATACGTTGTTTACAAGATTTAGATTTTCAAATCAGATTACGGAATGAAAGGTTTTGAGAGATCACAGATAAGAAATCAAAGATAAATATGACAGCTCTGCGATGCGTAGACGCGTAATACATCACAGATAGATCGTTTGATTGTAAGTCACAGGAGAGCTTTGCAAATGAAATTCCATGATTGTGGAAAATTTGTTATTAGAATTTTAATACTGTCTCTTTAAAATATCTGTAATAGGTTAATTATTATGTTAATATTAGTCTTCATTAAATAAATAAATAATTAAAAGATTGAGAGATAGAGACATCTGTGAGGGAATAGCGGAACTGTACAAATCTGTTATGTATCATATAATGATGAATTGTGAAGGGATTATTTGTTTATTTGCATTGGATGCAAATGTAACGCATAGATAAGTGAAAGGGAATATTTAATGCTCATTACATAGCGAATAATTACTAAATACAGTGTAGTTGTGGCGACAAATCGGATCTTGACAGGAGGATATAATAAAAATGGGTAAAGCATTAGAGGAACAGAAGGGACAACTGTTTGTAACACAAATTATGACGTCATCAATTTGTGTTACAAAGTTAAGCTATGAGGACACTGAAAGTCTACTGTCAATCATCTCCTGATGATCTCCCCCTGTCCTTTCACACACACGTAGTAGTAGTATATTCTTTATTGCACAGTAACTTAATAATAAAACTTAAATAACATAATAGTGCGCAATACACACATACACACACACCCTCTCACACACACTCACCCCACACACACCTCACTTCACACACTTGCAATCTCTGACACTCCACACCATAACACTCTCTTACCTATCTGTTAATTAAATTGCACCTACCTTGGGTACCTTGATTACTCCGGTTCAGCGTCGGGAGAGGCTGGTAATCTGTCAAACAGGACCTCCTAGTACGGATACCAGTCTCTCACATAGATATGTCAAAACACATAGCACCTAAGTTAAGTTTCACCTGTAAAGCTATGTGAGAGAACAAAATAAACCTTTTTGTATTTTGTATTGTACTTCCTATTGCCCCAGCAAAATTATTCAATGTAAAATTAGTTACTATCCTGTATTTTCTTGGCAATAAACGTTTATTATGATCCGTTACAATCACCCCTTAAATTTTTGGAGTTGAAAACAATTATATATTAAACGAACTTACCCTGTACGTGAAGTTCTATAATAACTATACGAAATGTTTCGTGCGAAGAGATTAGTATCCTGAAAAATAAATCTGCGATTTACAATGTAGTTTCACCTAGGATTCACCACTTTAGCACTTGATTTGAGAGATAAAATAATTAAAAGTATTTGTATCTATCGCTAGTGGCGCCGCCATTTGGCAGCGGCATGAAGCCCCGTTCGTCATTTAGTTCAGAGCTTCAGTCCACGTCGTTGATATTTTTCATAATAGGGTAGGGTGGGAGGGAGTTGATACTAATCTCTTCGCACGAAACATTTCGTATAGTTATTATAGAACTTCACGTACAGGGTAAGTTCGTTTAATATATAACTATACTCATGTTTCGTGCTCTAGATTAGTATCCTGAAAAATAAATCTGCGATTTACAATGTAGACTTTGAGAGGTTATTTAAAAATATCAACGCTGTATCAATTTTATAACCAACAGTTTTTATTAATTGTATCAATATACTATATTATAGCACTAAGTACTTAGAAAGAAACCCTTCATACATATGAGAAGGAATAATTATTATTATTAATAACTCCAGTAACAGTAGTATCAAATTAAACATTAATCTAGATTAATTAACAATCATTGATAATGGCTTTTGCTAAGGCTGATGGGTCATGTTTGTTTATCTTTTTATTATAAAAATTAAAAAAGGTATCAGAGTTTTCACTCCAGCCGGCGGTCCTTCTGATTTGGTCTATATTTACACCTAGCTGATGTGCCTTGGAGGTAGCGGCATGTCTCGTGCTGTGAGCCGAAAATATAGAGACATCGATCCCGCTCTCCTTTAGAGTGGATTTTATCCACCGGCACAACGACTGTGTAGATACCGCTTTATGAGGATTCCTGTAACCTATGAATAAGCTCTCAGAGCCGCGTAATGTTAAAGTTCCATTAATGTAATCGACTAGTGTTTCTGCAGGACATATGTCTTTCTTCTGTGACAAATAGGGTAGTACCAATAACGGCTGAGTTGCTCCAATCTTGGAAGTTTTTATTAAGTCTGGTATCTTAATAATAATTTCAGAATCCTTAATTTGTATATTGCTGACAAGGATTTTTGAAAGAGTCTGTACCCTATGAGCCGTTACCAGAGCTAACAATGTAATACATTTTTTAGTCAGTTGCTCAAGACCTAGCGTTTTGTTAGGGTATTGAGATGCAAGATACGATAAGACACACGAAGTGTCCCACGTCACACTATATTTCGCTGTAGGTGGACGTAAACGGTATGCACCCTTAAGAAATCTTATTATTCTATCGTCCCTTGAAACGCTAGATCCAAGAATCAATGACAACGCTGCTTTACAACTATTAAGACTACCGTATTGGTAACCATTGTTAAATAGGGTTGTTAGAAATGTAAGTACATCCATTATAGTTGCTTCATAACAATCATTATGGTTTCGCACACAAAAATCAAACCATTTCTTAAAATAAACATCATACTGTTTTAAAGAGTTGTCGGCTAACGATGCCAGCATTATTTGTTTAGACGATTCTGGGACATTTTTTCGTGTAAATGATCCCCGGACAAAATCACTGCGGCCTGGTTTTGAATGTTGCGACTGCTGGAACAATGTGAAACAGTATGGTTATGATCTACTTTTAGAGTGACTATTTCCGATATCAATAAGCTCTTGAATAACGGGAACCAAGGTTGTGTAGGCCACAAGGGTACTATTATGATGCCTTTCGCTTTATCGTTTACAATTTTTCTTAATGTCTTTAAAATTACTGGGAAAGGTGGAAATGCATAAAAAAATATCTTCGACCAACTAATCGTAAAGGCGTTAATTGCGAAGGCATCTGGGTCTCTTTGCCAGGTAATGTATTTTATGCATTTTTTATTTATCCGGCTTGCAAATAAATCAATGGCGGGTTTTCCAAACTTATGACTTATGTAAGTAAAGGTATGATTTGACAGGGACCTATATCCGGGTGGTTCCGTCTTGATTCTTTGTCAGCTATTACGTTATCAGAAGATTTTATGTAATACGCATAGACAAAAATCTTGCGATCCTCACACCATTTCCAAATATCTTTTGTGACTCGAGTCAGGTGCGGAAATTGGATTCCACCCATGCGATTGATATAGCTTATTGCTGTGGAATTGTCAATACGCAGAAGTATCTGGCAATGGTGTAAGCCTCGTGCAAAGATCTTTAATGCGAAAAAGGCGGCTAGTAGCTCAAGATAATTAATATGCCGTTCTGATTCCGAGGGTGACCATCGGCCGCTAGCCGTCTCTGAGCCGCATGCTGCGCCCCACCCTGTAGTTGAGGCGTCAGAGAATATTTCTAACGAATAAGTGTCGTCCTTGATATGGTTTACTGGTTTTTCCAAAGCCCGTAACCACCAATTTAGATCATCATGAAGGTAAATAGGTATATTCATATAACAATTGTAGTCATCATGGCCTTTTAAATTCAAATACTTGTAACGTTCTAATTCCTTAGTGTAAAGCCAGCCGTATTCGACGGCTGGACAAGCTGATACTAACAATCCGATTAGTTTTGCAAATTCTTTGATTGTACAACGCCTTTGTGACATGAACTTAACAATCTCTTTTGTGATGCGTTGTATTTTCTCCTCAGGTAAAGTTATTATCATCCTTTGAGCGTCAAGAACAAAACCCAAAAATTTGCACAGTAATGAAGGCTGCAAATTACTTTTATCTAGGGCTGTAAGTAATCTAACAGTTGTGTTTATATTTTTCCTGCAGTCGCCATATGAATATCCCACCAAGAATAAGTCATCTAAGTAAATAGTTGATGTATATCCGGTCAGCCTCAGTAATTTTATGACTGGTTTCAAGAGTTTCGTAAAAATAAAAGGTGCCGTGTTCAAGCCGAACGGTAGAACGTTAAATTCGTATAGTCTCCCGTTAAATTGAAAACGAAGGTACTTTCTGGAATCTGGATGTATGTTCAATAAGAAGTACGCATCTTTGAGGTCACATGTGGCCATATAACAATTTCTTGTCATAAGGTTTATTGCGGTGCGTAAATCCTCCAGTTTAAAATGGTCAGTTTTTATAAATTTGTTAAGCTTTTTTAAATTTAGAATAAATCTCTTCTTACCGTTCGGCTTGGGAACCAAGAAAATGCTGGATAAATACTGATCATTACATGCAGTGCATTGGGATACAGCACCAATTCTCAATAAGCCAATAATGATTTCATTAAAATCATTCATCTCACTCTTGGTTAAGAAGGGGGTAGAAGGTATACTTAGTTGTATAGCAGGTTCAGTGAACTCTAGCCTGTAGCCATCAATCCAGGAAAGGACTGTTTGGTCCTGTGTAAGGAGACGCCATTGTGTTGAGAATGAAGCTAACTGGCCAGCGTATCGTACCTCGTCTAGTAGCGGCGCGGTGCCTGGCGCGACTGTGGATAGCGCGATGACCTCGATGATGCCGCGGGCGGCGGCGGCGGAGGCGGCGCACGGGTCTGCGGCGGCGGCGGCACCCAAGTCCTCGGACCCTGTGCTGCAGGCGGGTACGGCTGGCGGCTCCGCTGAGGTCCCGGCTGCCTGCGAGTCGGGAAGGGAGCCTTCCAGTTTAACCGCGAACTGGATGGCTGCGGCTGGGCACTCTGCGTAGGCTTCTTGTTATTGTATGTCGTCGCCCTTATGTCCGCTACTGACTTGGTAACAGTTTTTGCTGTCCTTATTGTTTCGGACACGTTCTCCCCGAAGAGATATTTATCTGGCTTGGTTAGCCCAAGTTGTTCGTTGACCTCTTTTTTTAAGGTGGACAGTGCGAAGTATCTCCTCTTTTGTGTGTCTGCATGTATAGTATCACATAACATACGGATGGTATTCATCAATTTTTTTATGAGATCAGAGTCTCTGTTCTTCTCTTCCATTTGACCGGTAACAATTTGACTTAAGCAATTTATGCATGTAGATATTTGTTTCTGTCTGTTTTCGAGTCCTTTGTCCCTCTTTAAATTGATCTCAGTGAGGGCAGCCTTGATTTCAGGATTTAAAATGGGCGGGCTTAAGCGCTGACAATTTTCTGGTATTAAATACTTTTTTGTTATTTCTTTTCTGGATTCATTTTCCAGCCCATTTGTGATTATGTGTTCAATGCGGGTGGCCACCCCCGAATGAATGTCCTTGCCAAACAGGGTGACAATAGAAGGGTCCTCACCGAGAATTTCGATGTCTTCATCTCCCTGTTCATCATCTGCCACCAGGCAGGAGTTGTTTGTTTGTAAAATCAGCGGCGGTGGCGGTGGCGGCGGCGAGGTAGGCGACTATTCGAGTTCGACAAAATACTCGTAGGTATATGTTAGATTCCATTGAAAATAACGAACCTTTCTGCCTCCAGCAGCCCGACTACGAACTATGGTTCGTACTTGGCTGATATATAACATTTCTAATCAACGTAGCTATAGTACAAACCTTCATAGTTTTGCGCGTAAGATTGATCCGAATAGGATAATGGCGGTGAACGCCTGTTTGAGTCACTGGAGGACCGCCCGCGTTTTTCCCGTTCCAATCTTTTCTTGAGTCTTTTAAGCCTCCTGCTGATTCTTTCTAATTCACTTTCATCGTCCTTTTTTCTTTTAGGCATTGTAACACTTCACAGCAGCTAAACAGCTATAAAACTCACTTATTTCAATATAAATTGATGAGAATAAAGCGTGCACAGTGGTGAGCAGTTGAGCACTTGCGTGAATGACGAACGGGGCTTCGCGCCGCTGCCAAATGGCGGCGCCACTAGAGATAGATACAAATACTTTTAATTATTTTATCTCTCAAATCAAGTGCTAAAGTGGTGAATCCTAGGTGAAACTACATTGTAAATCGCAGATTTATTTTTCAGGATACTAATCTAGAGCACGAAACATGAGTATAGTTATAAAAATTTGTAAAACTTTTATTATCATTCAATAATATTGTCTTTATCCTAATTGTCCCCCTACCAAAGACCGGGTTAAAACGAATATCAACTTGTATTGAAATTAAAGTTGTTGGTTGAGCGTGATTTATATTATAAATAAATTACCAAATTTGGTAAAGCAGAATATCAAACTTGATTGACTTCTACAAGTGTATCTTCGCTCTGGATGGGGGTTAGGTCAGTTAAATGTTTCGTAATTTCGTAATTTCTTTATTGTACTCACATGACAGTAAAAATAGCTTAACATAGAAAAAAAAAAAAAAAAGTGTACAAAGGCGAGCTTATCTCTAATAAGAGATTTCTTCCAGCAAACCATGTTGGGTAGGAGACGGAGATGATAGGTAAGGGGAAGAATTGCGCGTACAATAAAACTATTCTAGTAGGTACCTATAATACATAGATATTATTATTACACATAGGTACAAATGTTACAAATGTAAATGTTTATTTGTTTAGTTACATAATATCTCAAAGTAATGAGTGTTGGTTACAATGTTCTATTATTAATAGTTTGATATAATGAATAATTTTTAAGATATGATTAAATTCAGTGTAAAAGATTAAATCTAATTTTTAGATTCATTACTTTTGAATTAACCAAATCTTAGATAATCAAATTTGAAAAAGACACCTAGCATTTGTATACATGATACATGATAATAATTATCAAATAGGTTTAAATAAATATTATGATGATTTCGTATTTTGTTCTATACATGAAACAACAAAGAAAAATTATGTGACTTCTGAATGATTCAACAACATTGCTTTCAAATTAATAAGATCGGACTAACTTACCTTGTGACGTCCGATCCTCAATTATGTGAAGTAATCTCGTCCTCATAATTTTGTCCTCGTCCTCATAAGTTTAGAGTTAGATCATCAAAGTCTGGGTTGGGTTGGGAATAGTATGAGGACGAGATTACTTCACATAATTGAGGATCGGACGTCACAAGGTAAGTTAGTCCTATCTTATTAATTATGCTCCGTAATCTCGTCCTCATAATTTTGTACTATGTAGATGTTTAAAGAAGAAAGTTGTGTTAATAATCACGAATATTTTATTCCTGAATAATTGTTACATTGTTTAACAATGAGATAACTGAAAGCATAAATTCTAGGTTCAGTTTAGATCAGTCTTATATCGTTTATAATTTATAAAGAAGAGACTTATAGATATGCTAATATAATAAATCTTTAGATAAATAAGACTAGTTAGTCTTATTTATAGAGCACACCGCTTGAGCGAAATCATTGGGATCACCAACAACAGGTCTTCTGTAGAAACGAGCAAAAGTGGACGAGTTTGTAGTCCAGCCTGCTGCTTTCCTTATGACCTCAATGTTAATGCCTCCTTCAAAAGCTTTCGAGGTGGAAGCATGCCTTGTGCTGTGTGCTGTGAACTTGCTAACATCCAATCCGCTATCAGATAAAGCCTGTTTAATCCACCTGCTAATAGATGCCGTGGAAGCGGCATGGTGTGGTTTCCTAAGTGTTAGTATTAATGTCTTACAATCTTGTCTCATAACTTTAGTATTGTTTAAATAACATAGCAAAGTGTTTGCCGGGCAGATATTAATATTGTCTTTAAAATATGGTAAAATCAGATTAGGTTGAAACCTACCCGGTCCAGATGTTTTAATATTCTTCATAATTTTAATATTGATGTTGTCCTCATTTATGGAAATGTTATCTATGGATATAAGAGATAACGTTTGGACCCTGTGTGCAGTCACAAGAGCTAGAAGGGTCACCATCTTTTTAGTTAATAATTCTAGGCTAAGGGTCTCATTAGGAAATAGGCTAGATAGGTAATTCAGAACAATGTTGGGATCCCATACTTCGTCAAATTTGGGTTTCTTAGGTCTCAATTTAAAAATACCTTTGAAGAATCTTAAGACTCTATCATCCGTCCCCACGTGGGGTCCTATGACAAAGGAAATTGCTGATCTAATGGAGTTGAGTGTACTATATGACAATCCGTCGTCAAACTTAGATGTCAAAAAGGATATCACCATGGGTATAGAGCCAGAAAGAGGATCCACATCACGCGTTCGGCAAAAGAGAATCCACTGATTTAAAGAGGACTCATATTGTTTTCTGGTCTTGGTTGACAAGGAAGCCAGCATTATGTCCACCGAAGAGTGTGGTATTCCTTTTCTTAAGAATGCCTCCCGGATAATATCGCAGCAACCAGTGTGAGACTCTTGTGCAGTGGATGTGGATCCCTGGAAGGAGATAATAGTAGATCAGAACGAGGTTGTAGTATTATCTTTTGAGATATAATCATAGAAGTGAACAGTGGGTACCATGGCTGAGATGGCCACAGTGGAACAACAACAATACCAACTGCTTTTTCTCTTTTTATTTTTTGTAACACTCTACTCAAGAGGGCAAATGGGGGAAAGGCATAAAAGAAAGTATCAAGCCATTTTAACGTGAAAGCATCTATAGAGAATGCGTCTGGGTCTGGAAGCCATGATACATAATCCTGACACTTTGTGTTGTTTCTATTTGCAAACAGATCAATCTGTGGCTTGCCCAAGTTATTAACTATTGTTTCATAAGCTATGCTACATAACTCCCATTCTATTTCTGTGTCTGAACGCCTAGATTCTTCATCAGCAATGGTGTTTTCTTTAGAACTTATGTAAGACGCATATACCCATATATGTCTCCTCTCGCACCACTGCCAAATTTCTCTCGCTAAATAATTTAAGTGAGGATAACGAGTGCCACCCATTTTATTTATATAGGCAATGGCAGTTGTATTGTCTATTCTCAGCAAAATTTCACAGTATTCTAGTTTAGATGCAAATATTTTCAACCCTATAAATGCTGCCAATAGTTCAAGATAATTTATGTGAAAAGATTTATCCTCTTCAGTCCAGTGTCCATGACTTTTAATGTCATTACATACCACCCCCCATCCAGTCCTTGAACTATCTGAAAAAATTTCTAGCTCAAAATTAAATTGTTTATTGTACCATAGCTCCTTTGGATGTGGGATGACCACCATTCCAGATCTGATATAATTTCCATGGTAATAGGAAGACACCCATTATAATTTTCATTACTAAATTTCAAAGCTGCAGTTTTATTGCTTTCCATAATTTTGGTGTAGAGCCAACCATACTCCACGGCTGGACAGGCAGCTGATAACATGCCTACTAGTCGAGCAAAATCTATGATTTTACATGTCTTTTTAATTTTAATTCTTTCTATAGACAGAAGTATAGAATTTATCTTTTGTTGGGGAAGTGATAAGGTGAACTGGACTGAATCTAAAATAAAACCTAAATATTGGCAAGACTGTCTAGGTTCTAAGCAGCTTTTTTCTGTATTGATTATAAACCCCAGACTTTCCAGAAGAGTTTGGGTAATAGAAACATTTTTTAAACATTTCTCATAGGAATCCTCAAGGCAGAGGATATCATCAAGAAAGATGACAGACAAAAGACCCATTGACCTCAGGTGTAAGGCGACTGGTTTCAAGATCTTGGTGAAGACATATGGAGCTGTACTTAGTCCGAAGGGGAGACAAGTAAACTCATATAAGATGTCTTGAAATTGAAACCGCAGATACTTCCTGTCAGTTTCTTTCACTGGCACTAAATAATAGGCATTTTTCAAGTCAATTGTAGTCATGTAACATCCTGGGGTCATGAGCTTTGTTGCTGTCCTTATATCTTCTAACTTAAAATGGACAGTTTTGACAAAAACATTCAGTTTCTTAAGATTCAATATGAACCTCCAATTGCCATCTGACTTAGGGTGTAAAAATATGCTGGATAGAAATTGACCATCTGCTGAAAAACATTTGTTTATGGCACCTATCTTTAACAATTTCTTTATTTCTATAGAAATTAGGTCAGATTCTTTCCGAGTGAGATTGTTATTTTTTGGGCAAGAGGTTTGTACAGGTTCCTCCTTGAAAGGTATAGTATAACCTCTAATCCAACTTTGAATTGTGGGATTAGTGTTGATACTATCCCATTGGTCAGAAAAATATTTTAATCTGCCTGTTTGTACCTGTTTCAGCGACGGTGGTGGTGGCCCTGACGACGATGCTGCTGGTGTCGGGGTGGGGATCTCCTGGGTCGGTTCATCCTCAGGGTCGATGCTTGATATGCAGGTTGTTTCAGTTTCTGTTTCTGCCCACTCAGACGTGGTTGTCGTTGTGGGCCTTGGTAGTTTAAAGGCTTCTTTTTGTTCGTCAACTTCTGAGCAGGAGTGTTCTTTAATTCTTGTGCTGCCTTTTTTACAGCTTTGCATGTGTTCACTTTGTCTTGTAACTTGTCACCAAAGAGAAATTCCGATATGGAGCTCTTTTCCATTAATTCTTTTACATCCTTGTTAAGGCCGGGGAGGATAAGTGATCTGCGTGTTATTGAGTTTTCATGGTGTAGTTCACATACCAATCTGGCTGCATCACTCAGGTTTTCTATGTCTTGAATATCTTGTTTATTCTTTATCATCTCATTCAGCGTCTTTCCAATAGCAGTAATTACTGCTGCTAGTGTGCTCTGTTGGTCACTAATTCTTTTGTCTCGCTTTAGGCCACTTTCGTTCATTGCGGCAGAAATTTCTGCATTAAGTTTGGGAGGCACCAATAGGCCACAGTTATTCGGCAGAACATACTTTTTACCATATTAGATTTAACCTCCGAGTCGAGACCGTCTTGTAAGATAACCATCCAGCGCTTCACTAGGCTTTCGTGGAGATTATAGGCATTGTTAGTGCTGGAGGTACCCTCTGGTCCCAGGAGTCCTTCGATGTTGTCTGGTAAGGCTGTATTATCTTCTTGTGGTACCTCAATTGGTGGAGCCTCTGTCGCCTCTGTCTCCTCTGGATCTGCCCCCCCCTGTTTTCCTCCTTGAGAAAAATTATCATTGTGATCAATGACAGATGAGGGCGACTGGGACGGTGAACGATGACGGCGGCCGGCGTCGCGATCGGTCACGTTTATTGTGGCGATGGGATGAACGGCTTCTGTGGCGATGGGATGAACGGCTTCTGGAGCGTGACTGGATGGAGCGATGCTCGTAGTTCGAGTAATCGTCTAAGAAAGATGAACTTAGTTAGATTCTCGTTTCTGAGATTATAGTATCCACGGCTAACCTCTCGTGAAAGCTCAAGGGATGCAGTTAAAGCGCATTTCCTAATGGAAAACGTGCGTGTGTACCACCGGCTAACCTCTCGTGAAAGCTCTAGGGTCACTAAATCTATTCCTATTTCTGGGACACTAGTATGTTCTCGTGGTTAATCTCTCGTGAAAACTCTTGAGACTTAAACCTATATAAAACTATAGGTGTGATATGATGCTAGTCCTGGAAAATTTTGATTAGCATACCTGCTGTGGAAGAAAAAATAACCTATATCTCACCGGTACTGTCGTGACGACTCCGACTGTTTAGACACTTCTCCAGCCTCCGCAACCGCTCATTCAATTCGTCCGTCGAATTCCTCTTCCTCCGCTTGTGTTTACCCATTATTTACCCAGTATTTCACCGAAAAAAAAAACGTATCAATTCCAGTAACGTGCAACAGCGTGCGGCACAAAAAAGCACAATGACAGCTCCAGGTAGAGGGCGCCACCGGCCGAACCATAAAGGCTGCGTTCAGTTTATTGGATGAATAGGTGCATTCATCTTTGAAGATTGTGACAGCGCTGTAGTACAAGGTGCATACTACATAGTACAAAATTATGAGGACGAGATTACGGAGCATAATTAATTATTCTTATTTTCTAAATTCTAATTATCTTACACTAATCCATTTTTTTTTTTTCACTATACATAATACTTCGATAAATGAATCGCATTGAAATTTCCCCGAATTTCTCTAGTTGTTTGATTCATCAGAGTATACACGTTTGCGAATGGAATTGCAGCTACAACATAAGGTCCTTCATACAATAATGCAAACTTCTTTGTCAATTTCAATTTAGCATCAGATTTGTTTAATTTATGAACTTTCACAAAGTCTCCTACTTCAAATTGTATCAACCTATGTGTTCTGTTGAATTTAGCTTGTCTTTTCTCACTTGCCCTTTGAAGATTTATTCGTACTTGCAATATTACATTATTTACATCAATATTCTTTTCCAAAAGTGGTAAACATTTGTCAAATGTTAATTCTGAAGATTGACCATAAACTATTTCGTTGGGTGTGAAACCTGAACTCTCGTGAAATGTGTTGTTATATAAAGTCTCAATTTTAGGCAAAATCGTAGCCCAGCCTCTATGGTTATTACTACAATAAGCTCTAAACAGTCGTCCAAGTTCTTTGTTTACTCTTTTTGTAGTATTCGGTCTAGGATTACGAACTGTAGTATGTATTGTCTTAATCCCTAGTTGTCTCAGATTTGATTTCCAATCCTCACTTATAAATTGGCTGCCATTATCAGTCATAACTACCTTAGGTTGAATTATTTCTGCAAATTGTTTTAGTTTTGTTACAACCGAACGAGCAGTAGCAGTTCGTAAATCATACAAATTTGCTAAATGAATCCTGGACAACCAATATATAAGTGGCTCCAAACCTTCCTTTAGGTAATGGTCCAATTAAAATAGTCAAAGATAGATAAATTAATAACATTGTATCAATAATATTATCTTTGATTGATTTCTGTAAATGTAATATTAGGTCAAGGGAAATAAACGGCACCAAATTGTAACCTTTCCCTTTTACATGGCCAATATTAAATGATCATCTAGTAGAATTAAGACTTCTACTATTATGTAAGTTAGTAATCCAGATTCTAGAGGTATGTGAAAAGTAATTAAATCAAACACAACGAAAACTTCATTCTATTCTTTATTACTGGGAAAAAAGTAAAATCTTTGTAGAAATAAAAATCTCTATTCTACTAATACTAACATTTAGCCATTCGACATTTTAACACTAAATATTTAAACGCTCGACATTTAGAGATTTTCCTTTTAAAATGACATCTATCACCGTTTGTAATTTTTGAAATGGATAATTACTATTTATAATGAATATAGAGAAAATATATGTATCATTAACATTAGTGGTGGTTAATATAACGTAAAGTCGTTGAAAGTAGCACGCTATTTAATTTCAACGAAAAGCGCGTGCTATTAGTCGAATCAACAATGCGTTCGACGCATTCGTTTCGTTATAACTTAGCGTGTAAATCAGCATGCTAAATAAATTTAGCATATTCAATTTAGCATGCTAAATAAATGTAGCCGTTATGATCATCACTAATTAACACAACAATTTGTGTTAATAAAAATAAAAATGACTTGTAGTTTGTAACCTGAATATTTTTAATCTTATCTTTAATATAAATAATTTGAACTACATATATTTTTTTTTTAAATAAAGATGTATAATGGAATAAAAGAATAAAATTAATTAAAAATTGGTTAAGAATACCCCTACCACTTATATTCGATCTTCTACTCTAGAAAACTTATGAAACCTATTAAAATGTAATTCTGATGCTTGACTTGAAGCTAAATTGTAAACACATAGTGTTCAAATACAGGATTTACTCATAGTTTCTTCAGAGTTGGGTTGGGGTTTGATCGCCACAGTATAGGATGGTTGGGTGTTATTAAAAGTCATTCAACTGTTTCATTTTAGTCATTCTTGACTAAATAAAGTAAGTATTCATCTTCATATAGAAGATAGATGGATATATAATACCACAAGTTCTCATTTATTTCAATATAATTAAGTATTATTAATACTCAAAGATTGTCATATTTGACATAAGATAATATTAATCTTCTTTTAGAAGATAAGTAAGCATTAGTGAATTTCCTAATTGCTGTGTTGTAAAGCATATTCTGCCGTTTATTATAGACTCCTGTCTATTAAATAATATAATAATACTCGAAAGTATATTAAAAGTGTGATACACTTAGACGTCTTCTGACGTTCACAATATGACATATTTCAGTCATTAGTAAACTGACTAGCAGTTCTCCATCAATACCATCAAATATAATATTGCCTCTTCGTTGAGTGCGAAGGAACAAATAATTGTGTTGTAGATAAATAAGCACATCTGAACATGATGATAACTGAGTATTTCCATATCTGCTATAACATCACTCAAGCTGAATGGAGCAGGGGCATATTGCGTCTGACTTATCCATTAAAATAGTCAAAGATAGATAAATTAATAACATTGTATCAATAATATTATCTTTGATTGCTTTCTGTAAATGTAATATCAGGTCAAGGGAAATAACACCATTATCAACAAGCAGTCACTTTGGGAATAGAGGATTGATCTCATTGTAAATCCGTAATTCCCAACACCAAATCGGACATATTTAGATTTTAAATATTCCGGAGATCATGCAGTCAATCTAATAAAACTGTGATGTAAGTCGCAATGATTCAAATAGAATAACATTAATCAAATATTACAAGTTCACACTTCATAAATATAGATTCAAATATAATTCAATAGAAGTAGTTGTTCTTTATGCACATACACACATTAGCATCTCACCTTTTCTCATATGAGATAGCAGAGATACAGATGTGTAACTTTTTAGCCAGTTATTCAACACTCCCTTGGTACAGTTGAATGAATTTCAAAAGGATATTTTCAGGAAAAGGTATAACAATTATATAATGTATTGTTAGGATAGACGATTATTTGTGTAGTCACCAGTTGGCGCGTGGGGCGCCCGTGCCTATAAATACGAGCGAAACTGGGGGTGGGCTCTCATTTGCTCGTCTGCGCTCGGTGGCGCTGGTACAGGATTCGGTGCTCAACGCGTTCGGCTGGTGAGATTGTTCCGTACTTATTGTGTCGCTAAATTGCTGTGTACTTTTGTAGTAATGAGCATTTCTGGCTTTTTGTTTTGGTGTAAATAGTTTTGAATCATATTTTGAGAAATAAAGGTTAGGTTTTGTTGGTATTCGTTTTTTTTAATTAAATTCTACTTCTGGTTCTAATATCAGAAGTGGGATTGAAACACGTTTCCACTAGTTTTGTCATCCTACACGTTTGAAAGCAGCTAACGTAACAAAAAGCCAGTAATTGTTTGAAATGTCGGACGATGACGACTCACCCAGCCGATCGCGTCGACACCGACGGCATAGGTCACATTCTCGTCCGAAACGATCTCAACATCACAGCCGTGATGATACGACTAGAAAAGCATTAGATAAAATCTTATCGCGTTTGGATTCTTTGGAAGAAAATAGCAGTTCAACGGCTACCCGCCGCATTCCTCCACAAAGTCATGACTCACCGCAGTTACGTTCGGAAACGCCACCGAGGCGTGTTTGTGAACCACCCAGCAATACGCAAGCATTAGTCGATGCTTTGAGCAACGTTATTCAACCCTTACGTTCTCAAAACTATTATGTGTCGAGTTTTGACCCAACATTACACGATTTTGACGTATGGTGTGAGGAGGTTAACCGTGCTAGGTTAACTACCGCTGGAATGACGCTGAGTGCTTGTCTCGCGTCGCAGGATGTTTGAAAGGGGACGCGAAGACTTGGCTAAATGAGAGTGGGTCACAAATGATAGGTCGTGGTCCAACTTCAAGACGGAATTTAAATCTTTGTGCCCGCGTAAACTCGATTACGCCAACTTACTGTTTGAGGCCATGAACACAACGTCAGACAAGTACTCATCGTATGCGGAATATGCACGGCGAACATTGTTGCGATTACGCATAGTTAAAGGCTTGACTAACGAACTTATGGTTTTGATCGTAATTCGCGGCATCACTGATCCTCAAGTGCGAGCAGCAGCCGCAAATGCTAATTTGACTAGTGAAAGCCTTGTATCTTTCCTTACCATCTATGTCAAGCCTGGCAAACAAGAACAAACAACGAAAACTGATTCTCGTCACCATCACATAGAACAACGAAAACGCCATTTAACACAACCTCGTATAAGTTGTTTTTCTTGTGGCCAGACGGGACATAAGAAGACAGACTGTCCTAAGAAACCAAAGACGTCCCAATCGCAATCGAATACCTGTACGTTCTGTAAGAAAGTTGGTCATACGGAAGATGTGTGTTTTGCTAAACATAGATTCCGGTAAGGCACTGGTTTACGTTGATGACGTGTTACTGTTGAGCTTAACGGTTGATGAGAGTATTGCACTGTTGCGGGAGGTCCTTCAAACTCTGACAGAAGCGGGGTTTTCAATCAATCTTCGCAAATGCTCGTTTTTGACTACCGAAGTTGAGTATCTGGGTCGAGTAATTAGTCAAGGGTCAGTCAGGCCGAGCCCAACGAAGGTTGAAGCTCTTGAGCAAGCTCCTATCCCAGGGAATGTCAGACAAGTTAGGCAATTTCTCGGACTCGTAGGGTATTTTAGAAAATACATTGAGGGGTATGCGACAAAAACGGCTTGCATTTCTGGGTTGACCAAACAGGGAGTTAAGTTCGAGTGGGGGACAGAGCAAGAGAAAGTGAGGAGAGAGCTCATAAAAACACTGACTAGCGAACCGATACTGGCAATATTCGATCCAAAATTGCCTACAGAACTGCACACAGACGCAAGCAGTGCAGGTTACGGTGCAGTACTGATGCAGACTCATGACGATGGTAGTAAGAGAGTAGTGGCGTACTACAGTAAAGTTACCCAGGGTGCAGAGAGCAGGTACCATTCTTACGAACTGGAGACGCTTGCAGTCGTCAAAGCTTTAGCACACTTTCGACATTACCTTATCGGTATCCAATTCAAGATCATTACCGACTACAATGCGCTTAAGTCTACAGAGCGTAAGAAAGATTTGCTCCCTCGTGTGGCTCGCTGGTGGATCTACTTACAGGATTTTACCTTCAACATTGAATATCGCAAAGGCACGATGATGTCGCATGCCGACTACCTAAGTCGTAACCCACCAACGACCCATGTTCACCAAGTTGCAAAACCACGCAACTGGATCACAGGATTAGGTTGTGCATCACATTACCCCTGAGATGCACCATGCGAATGGGCAGGTGGAGAGATATGCTCGTACAGTATTAAACATGATTCGCATCGAAGCAAATCATAAGCAGACTTCATAGTCTGATGAATTATGGCGACTTCAGTTGGTTTTGAATATCACAAAACAAAAGACGACACAAATATCGGCACTTAACTCACTCATTGGCACGGACGCATCTACGCCGATTATCCGCGCTTTAGTCCGTGATGTTGCAGCCGACTCATCAAGGCCAAATCGTGAGGCTTGGCGGGAGTTATGCAGAGGCAGGGCATCGGAGCTTCTCAAGCGCAACCAGGCTAAGCAAGATGCTTATGCAAATCAGCAGCGACAGGCACCCGGTGTTTTCAAAATTGATGACCTTGTGTTTGTGATTAAATACTCACAGTCAACAGGGAAGCTTGATTCCGGGATAAGAGGACCATACAAGGTGGTGAAGGTCCTCCCGAGTGGACGATATGAACTGAAACTGTTGGCTGGTTCATACGGCAAGTCCACACAGGCTGCTGCCCAGTACCTAGTACCGTGGCGCGGGGAATGGTGCCCTGATACATGTGCTGTTTTCGTTGAGAGTGAGTATGCTGTTGGATATGGTAGATGCCGCCTCTATCTAGGGATACGGCAAGTTATGCCTCTATCCATAGATATGACCGGTGGAGCGTCTCTATCCGGGTTACGCGTAAGGGCCTAACAAGCTCCATCGCTTTCGTGCACGGTTGAGTGTCACGGCGGACTTTGTCCGGCAGCTTATAGCTGGCAGCCTTTGGCTGGTTGGATATGGTAGATGCCGCCTCTATCTAGGGATACGGCAGATAATGCCTCTATCCATAGATATGACCGGTGGAGCGTCTCTATCCGGGTTATGCGTAAGGGCCTAACAAGCTCCATCGCTTTCGTGCACGGTTGAGTGTCACGGCGGACTTTGTCCGGCAGCTTATAGCTGGCAGCCTTTGGCTGGTTGGATATGGTAGATGCCGCCTCTATCTAGGGATACGGCAGATAATGCCTCTATCCATAGATATGACCGGTGGAGCGTCTCTATCCGGGTTATGCGTAAGGGCCTAACAAGCTCCATCGCTTTCGTGCACGTTGAGTGTCACGGCGGACTTTGTCCGGCAGCTTATAGCTGGCAGCCTCTGGCTGGTAAGATGATGGATGTTAATAGTTTTGCTTGTATGCAGTGATGATGAACGATTGGTGCATCCGAAAGGTTTAAAGATGACGGATGCAATGTGTGGCTAGAAATAGGATTTATCTTGGTGTGATAGTTTGAAAGAGGGCCTTGCAAGCGAGATGATATGACTGTGAAGGGGTGAACAGCAGCTAAATCTGCTGCATAGTGGATGCAACACTAATGATTTCAATGGTTTTCAGATGACGAAGAAGACGTTTCTACGGCAGGTCCTTCGTCGAAAGATGGTGCCAATGAGACTGACTCTGCCCGTGAGGGCAATGAAGATGTGTCCGAGGACGGACCCCCGTCAGAATTGGCCGTGTTAGGATAGACGATTATTTGTGTAGTCACCAGTTGGCGCGTGGGGCGCCCGTGCCTATAAATACGAGCGAAACTGGGGGTGGGCTCTCATTTGCTCGTCTGCGCTCGGTGGCGCTGGTACAGGATTCGGTGCTCAACGCGTTCGGCTGGTGAGATTGTTCCGTACTTATTGTGTCGCTAAATTGCTGTGTACTTTTGTAGTAATGAGCATTGCTGGCTTTTTGTTTTGGTGTAAATAGTTTTGAATCATATTTTGAGAAATAAAGGTTAGGTTTTGTTGGTATTCGTTTTTTTTAATTAAATTCTACTTCTGGTTCTAATAGTATTGTATATATAATACAGTTTCCCTAATAAAATCTCCTGATATAATCTAGGTGAGTAATCTTTATATCAATAACCTCAACATAAATAAATTAAATATTCAATGATTGTCAGTAATAATAGAATATACTTATACACTAAATTAATAATTAATTTCTAACCAAATCAAGAGATATATAAGTTATAGAAATTTTGAACTTGAACTTTTCTATACTTCTAATCGTTTGGGATTTAGAGAAAAAATACTAAAAGAAAGTTTCTATGTTTAACTGTTTCACTCTCAGAAACACTCCGGTCGAACAAACAATCAATGGAAAACATCAGGTAGACAATATGTGTTAATGAAAGGGTCATTCCCTTCACTCGCAGCAACACACCAACCGAACGACCGACCGTACGACGGCAATCTCCGCTAAATAAAATGTGTGTGTTGATGAATCGGTTAAATAGCAATGATTTCGTTTATGGAAATTAACAGTCATAACACCAATAGATTCTAAGAAAGAAATTTAACTACTATATACTACTAAGCCCTTGATTAAACTTGTAAGAATAGTTTCCTTTATTTGGAAATTATTTTAAGTAAAGAAACATCTCTTTAGATATTCAAATTAAAATAATTCTAGAAACCTACGAAGCTTTCATCAAGGGATGATTAAAATGGACTGAAGTTAATTATTAGTACTGCTAATGAGCTCTATAGGTTTTGATCTAAGTAGAAGTTTTGTAAGGTAATCAATCCATTTTAACCTAAAATGTTTTACCCACCTTTTACTTTCGCAATTCAAACAAATAATAAACACACTTCATCACTGATAAAAGGCAAAGATTTGAACTGGTTTCACAAACACTAATTATGTCACTTTGCCATAATGTTGATAGAAACACTGAATTTAAAATATTAACACTTAATTGCGAAACTCGATTCTTGAACTCCAAACTGCAGTCAGCATTTAGAACTAGGTAATAAAGGTCGAATTGTAAACAAGTTTGTTTGCACAAATATTGTTTTCAATTCTAGTGAGCTTCCAAATAGGTACGAATGATAAAAGTAATAACAAAGATTTTAACTCAAATACTCAACGACATGTTCCACTGACATCTGACTTATTTTTTTCTCTTTGCGAATATAATTTTTGATACAAGTAGCGCCATCTGTTTTCACATTGTAGAACCTGCTTAGACGATTGTTGTTTGTCTAAAAATCACTCAACCCTTTACCGCATGTCGTTCCATATTTGGTACACTACCAATTCTGGTAGAAATATACTCGTTACACCATCTGTTTTACGTGATCAACACTACAATACTTGTTAGATGTGTATCCGAACGTAAAATAACAATGGCGTGCCTCTAGCTTGTCTCTGGTTCGATATTTCAATGACAGGAGCTGTCATTCTGGCATATTTTGATGGTGAGCGAGTTTGATCTCAAATTTGAGTTGTTTTCTGCGTTAGTTTGTGCAAATTAATAAGATTTTGTACTTTATTGTAAATTTAAACGTATCCCGAACGATCCTATCGAAAAACATGTCAGTAATTTCAATCACATCTTGATAAAATTTCGTTTACAATTTCGAGCATATTTATTTGGAACACAAATAAATATGCTCTTTACTGCATAGTGTTCCAAATATGGAACTTCATGTTTTTTGTAGTTTTTCCCTATTTTCCGAAGTCTTTTAATTTTTTTTTATATTTTTCTGCCATAGCTACTAGGTCACAGAAGGCCGTAAATTAATTTAAGCAGCAGAATTAAAAAATCCATGCGGTAAAGGGTTAAATACACACTCAAACACAATCTATCATCTTCAATTATCACATACACAAATACATCTTCTCTTTCTCTATTCCTGAAGACTATTTAAAGCTCCTTTTCATTCAAACTGCGATGAGTTGGTAAAAGACAAAAATATATGAATCACGTATCTCCGTCTCGTCTTTTTCTCACACAAAACTTCATAGTATTCAGATAACGACAAAAGCTACAGATGCTGAAATCTTTTATTCAAAAAGCCAAACATCACACACATCACACAACACAAACATATAAGCCAAAATTGTCAGTAGAACATATTTTGTGGATTATTTCCTAGATTTCATGGAACCTAATTATCTACGTACATACTACAATACATAGTTAAAAGCTCACTAAAATTCAGAAAAACATACCATCTTCCATAGATCAACAGCTTGGCTGTCTGGGAAACAAAGATTAATTCAAAACGCGAATAATGGCTTTTAGATCATTTATTTATATTTAAAATGCAAATGGGTCGTCTATAGTTTCAGACTATCCAAATAAAGCCATTATTTATCAAACTGAGTATATTTTTTTATTGTAACGGATCACAGTTCAAGGCCTAGCGCGCACTCCGATTTTATTTTTTGCGACACGATTTTATAATCGCGCTGTAAAATGTCGCAGAAAATTCATAGGGCGCACGGCGATGAAAAAATCGATGCGAAATACCGACGAAATAAAAAAATAATAAAATTCTGCGAAACTGACATCCTCGTCAAATATTTTTTCTTGTTTATTCCGTATTATATTTATTAATTCTTCATCAACATCTGTTTTGTCTTTCTCTGCTTTAGCGCTTTTACGGTATTTTACGGAACCTTTTTCCTAAATATCTCAGGCACGACCACCCTGTGGCCCCACATCACACACCCTATAGTGTGTTTCAGATATCTGTAGATAAAATACATTGAACCCTGTCTGCCAATGTACTTCATTTTTGTGAGCGATACGATAAAAAAAACTATGATAATTATCGCAAATACGCCGTAATGTGCATATCGTGGTAGAAGGCGGGGCAAGCCCGTGACCTTGGCAGGTTTGGCAAACATTTTTACGAAAATTTATTTTTGAAAAACTTAAAAGGGGGATGATCTCAGATCAACTGATTTTAGGGTTGGTAGGCAGTTGTTTTTAACTCCCGATGACGACCAAAGGTAAGGAGGGGTGTTATAAGTTTGAGGTGTCTATCGTTCCTTCCTTCGTTCTGTGTGTCTGTGGCACTCTAGAGGCCAAACGGGTGAACGGATGTTGATCAGGTTTTTGGTATATGGTAGTAGACTTCCCTAGGATGGTTTTTAGATATAATTTGTTTAAATCGGTTCAGCCGTTCGAATTTAATTTAAAGAATAACAGTCAAACGGGTGGACGTATTTTTATGCGGTTCCTTGTAAATGGTAGTATACTTCCCTGCAATGATTCTTGAAATCGGTTCAGCCGTTCCAAAGTTATCTGCTTAACAAGGGATCCGGTGAAACGGGTTGGCGGATTTTGATGCGATTTTCTGTAAATGGTAGTTAATAATGAGCATTTTAATTATGATTCAGGGTTTTTTTTAAATTATTATCATGATTTATAGGTAATGTATGTATAAGGTATGACGTGTGCAAGATTAAGGAAATGAATGTAGGGGGTGACACAGACACGCGAAGGTTTAAAAAAAGCCTTTGCTTCCTTATAATGTTAGTGTTTCATCATCATCATCAGAAGAAGAAGAAGAATCACTCTCCGAACTGAAGTCTTCCGAAATAGATATAATAAATGAATCTACTGTTCTATCTACTATGTGACCCATTCCCACCATCTTGACTTCTTCTTTTTTCACATGCTCCACGCAGTTTTTCCACTTTTCAGCCGTGATTCTGGCCAAACCTTCGTTCAGAAGGTCCTTCACGTCAGCCAATTTAAAACTCGTATTATTTCTGGCGACGTGCCCCTTCACTTCCGCCCATACGAGCTCAATAGGATTGAGCTCGCAGTGGTACGGCGGCAACCTCAAAACTTCCATGCCTTTGGCTTTGGCCATCTCATCTACCACATAACTTTGAAATTGGCCCTTGATTTCTTTGGCTTTTTCCATAAGCTGCGCTTTTGTGTCGCCGACTTCTACAGTGATCTGTTTGGATACCAACCAATCGACAATTTGTTGTTTTCTCCATGACATGGTAGGTGTTCTTTCTAGACGCCTTCAATAATAAAAAAAAAAGTATTAGACATAATGAGATGCGCGTAAAAGACATTTGATTTAAGTGACGCACAGGTATAGGCTAAGTTAAAAGTAGCATCTACATACCGGGAGTGGTAACTCGCATTATCCATGACGATGACATCATTGTTTTGCAACTTGTCAAGAACTTTTGAAAACCATTCCTAAAAATGATTGGCGTCCATGCTCTCATGGTAGTCGCCTGTCTTTGAACAAGTAAATACCCACTGGCAATCCTCCACAAATCCCTCTTCATTCCCAACATGAACTACTATCAATCTTTTGCCCTTGCCAGTGGGATTTTTGGCCCTGTACTCAGCCCTTTTACAAATGCCTGGCGACTTGACGTGACTGATGTATCAATCCACGATTTTGATACAGTGTAACCTGAAACACATTTATTAGTTAACTAGCTTTTGCCCGCGGCTTCGCCCACGTCTAGCCAATAGATGAAAAAATAATCGAACAGCTTTGCACCCCCAACCCCCGTCATTCATCGTACTTCGAGTACCGCAAGCTACGGGTATACTTATCCAGCTACGGACGGAGCTGTGCTCTAGTTCTTTAATTAAGAAACGCAACGCCAACTGTATATTCGGCCAGCTACATATTTTAATTATTTTTTATTGCCGGGGGTTCCACCCCCCAACCCCCCGTCTTTACTTGGTAAAACCTTTCACCAAGTAACACAACGCCAATTGATATGTTCGGCCAGCTACATATTGTATTTCTCCAATTTCTCCAATTATTATCCAACCTCCCATCTTAAACAGTTCCCCAAGCAATAAAATGCCAATTGATATGTAATTGTTCGGCCAGCTACCTACACATTTCTCTTTCAATGGGGGGGTGACCCCCCAACTTTCATAGTTCACCAAGCAAAACAACGCCGATTGATATGTTTGGCCAGCTACACATTGTATTTTTCTTTTATTGGGGGGGCTCCGCCCCCGTTATCCCCCGTCTTTCGTAAATCACCAAGCAAAACAACGCCGATTTATATGTTCGGCCAGCTACAAATTGCAATTCACACTGTCTTATTAAAAAGACATAAGAAAAATCGTATCTAGTTTCCCCATTTAAACATCGCCTTCTCCAGGCTAATTTCGTGCGTCATAGGACCAGTCAGAATCGGACCTCGAACAAAATATTACAATAGAAAATTCATGTGTAGTAATCAGGATGACGGAAAATAAAACCGTCAAATTGACGAATGATATTTATTTAGATTCTTTGTTCCTGGGTTTTCTGAAGGTGATCTGACAGCGAATCATTGACCGTCCAGCTTTGACAAAATCAGTATCGTATTTCTCCGTGACCAATTCAACCTGATGCTAATCACAACTCAGCATGTAACTTGAGAATGCTCCTTTGTATTTAGACGGCGGATTCTGAAATAGATAAAGATATATAGTGATATGCTTATTGAACATAAATAATATTATATTAACTATCGATAAGTAACAAATTATTACATCCCTACATACAGGTTTCTTTGGGAATTTAGGTGTAAGATAAAATGGTTAAAATATTATGTTTCTACTAGGGATGCAACCGATACGATACCGATACCGATATATCGGCGATATTTCGGGTTTGCCGATATATCGTCATCGGCGATATTTTTATGGCCGATACAACGATACATTTAAAATTTCGCGCGATAGTGTTCTTTTTCTGTGAAACAATATAATCATAAAAATTAAAAAGTCAAAAATATATAATATCAATTCAAGTATATACGAGTACACTATATCTAAAACTTACTATAAGGACATAGCCTCCGAGGGGCCGGCTTCGGCGTCTTCGCCGGAAAAGGGAACCATCATGAACGGAACGGCAGGTGGTTCTAGAAATAAAAGACATGTTTTAGATTTCAGTTTAAATACAAAGCATAGAATCCGACGACCTCTATAGCCATGAGGTAGGCACTGCAACTGCCGGAGGTCTAGAATCTGGTTTAGAAGGTTACAAAATGTTCAACTGACCCGAGGGAGATCCCTGCACTGATGCTGCTGGAGTCTAAGTCGGGGAGGCCAGGCTGTCTTTTGCGCCGGATGCTGAAAATTGCCAAGAAGTTGTTAATTAGGAAACTTAGTCCAGCTTAAACTTTAATTCAAAGAAAATATATATTTTTGATTATACTCACAAGGTGAAAATCCCAAATACTCAATCTCCACATTGGTAACAACGTTTGAGAGAGAGCAAGTTGATAGTTTTCTTTTTCTGTGAAATAATATAATCATAAAAATTAAAAAGCCAAAAATATATAATATCAATTCAAGTATATACACATACCTAAAACTTACTTTATGGACATAGCCCCCGAGGGGCCGGCTTCGGCGTCTTCGCCGAAAAAGGGAACCATTATGAACGGAACGGCAGGTGGTTCTAGAAATAAAAGACATGTTTTAGATATCAAATTCAATAAAAATAACCATAAAGCAAGTACGAGTATAGAAGAGATTAAACTAACTTTTGAGGAGCCACGGCTGAGCAACTCGTGGAGGAGGGACGGACGGTGTGTCCTCCACCAACGGGCACTCGACGCGGTGCGGAGAGGATGTTTTTCTGTAAAATTATTTATTATTATATAAAAAAACAACCATTTGCATTTAATGTTAATAAAATCATGTCTTACCGTTTCGTCTTTCGCTCCGGGACACCCGGCATCAAAAACCTGCCCACCTGCTTGGCCTCTCTGAGATCGTCCAATTGGGCACGTAGGTAAGATAAGATAAGATAAGATTATTTATTGATAATTATATATTACATGTCAGTTTTGTATTAAAAATAAATCATAACCATAAATAATTCAATGTCAACAACATAAATTAAAAGTCACGAAATAATTAAAATAATAAGTGATAATAATTCATTAGATTAAAACGTCAAAACAATGTCATCATATTAGATATGTACATACAGTACCATATCATCATGTATAGTCAAGTAAAGCGAAATCCATTAAATCAAACCAATGTCAAATATAAGAAATAAAATAATTAGCAATAAAATACATTCCACGAGAAATCTACATCTTCCTGTCAATGAATTCCGTCACTGTGTAGAAAGTCTGCTCTGTAAGCCATTTTTTGAGGTGACGTTTAAATTCTGCCAGAGACTCAGCTCTCTTCACCTCGTCCGGCAGATGATTGTATATCTGTGGGCCGCACACGTACACGGACTGCTCGCTCTTGGCCAGCTTGTGCCGCACAGCTAACAGTGTGCCCGAGCGGCGGGCTCGCTGACATACCCTGTACAAGTGCAGATTTTGCCTCACGAATAAGGCGACTTGCAATATGAACAGGGAAGGTACCGTCATGATTTTTAAGTCCGCGAAATGTGGTCGTGCGGACTCGCAAGTGGTATCCCCACAATCGCACGGATGGCGCGTTTCTGCATGACGAATACCCTATGCCAATCCGCCGCCCGACCCCACAGCTCAACACCGTACAGGAGGAGTGACTGTACCGTTGCGAAGTAACACGTTCTGACCACGTCTCTCCTCACGGTCGACGACAGCCTGCGTATGGCGAAGCATGCGCCGCTGAGTCGCCCGCATAACCACTCAATGTGTGTGGCCCAGGACAGTCCACGGTCTAGTTTAAACCCCAGGAAACAGGTCTCATCGACCTGAGGCAGGTCTACAGACTCTATCGCCACACGCAGTGGACGGTTCGTTCTCCCTGCCAGGTTAAAGTGCATGAGTTGCGTTTTCCTGGGGTTCAGAGCGAGTCCGTTTGCACGGAACCACAGATGTAGCCGCTCGGCGGCCGTGCACAGTCGTGCTTCGAGCTCGTCAACGGAACGTGCCGTCACGACAGCAGCGACATCATCGGCATACATGTAGACCTGCGCGTCTGGTATGCAGCTCGGAAGGTCATTCAGCAACAAGGAAAACATAATATTGAACACTGATGAACCTTGCGGCACACCAATGTCTGTTTCCAATTCGTTGGATTTTATTGTGCCTCTTTCGCCAACCACTGTTTGACGCCTGTTTGACATAAAATCAGCCAGAAGGTCAAGTGAAGGCCCTCTGATACCATAATGCTGCAGTTTGGCGGCAATGACGGAGTGGTCCGCGACGTCGAATGCTCGCGACAGATCGCAGCACAGTACGGCCACCTGCTGCCTCCCCTCCCGCGCGCGCAGGACACTCCACACCACCTCTCGGGTCAGGGATGTGGTGGCTCTACCCGCCCTATATGCGTATCTGCTGAGAGGGCCATCTTATTTTTTTTGTCGGTGGCCTTCTGCTTTTTCACCCCCTCTTCAACTGCTCAGAAAGAGACAGGCTTAAAATAAAAAATAATAACCAATTAGTCATGGGTATAATAATCCGTTAATGTTTTGTTAATGTTTACAACAAATGTTTACTCACGTGGGCAGATCTGATGTTGAGGCGCGGGGTTGAGGTTGATTATTGGGCGGTACTGGGCGCTCCTCTGACTGTCTAAAAATAAGACAATAAACAAAGGGCGGCTGGTAAAGATATAAAGAAAATAAAACGTGAACAATAAAATAAAAATAGCTTGTAACTAACATTCCAGATGGTCCAGCCGCTGCTACATCTTCAATTCTAGGGCGTTCCTCTGACTCTCTAAAAACAAGAATATCAAGAAATTGTGGGTTGATAAAGAAGATGGATATGACATGAGTTCCTTTGTATTATCAGTAAAAATCTCATTGTGTATGTTAGTGCATATTAAAAAGCATTAAAAACAATTACATGTTAAAAAGCGGGCGTCTGGCACGACTGCCACGTGCACGGCCTCGACCTCTGCCCCTGCCTGTGCTTTCACCCGGCATTTGGAACTGAAAAACCCATGCAAAACAAAGTCCACTCAAACCAAGCGATTTTCTGTAAAACGGTGCGTCTCCCTCCAAGCCTTCAAGTCATAGGACCTTTTTTGTTCCCCAAGAATAGCCCAGTCCAAAACCACAAAAAAATAAATACAATAATATAAAATACAATAAAATAAGGCATAAACATAAACATACATCAACTTACTGATGCTTTTTTACCGACCGAATTATCATCCGACTATCAAAACCCGGGTATCGAAAATTTTGCCCAAAGTGTCCCATGCCTTTACGCATCGGTCGGCAAAGTGACCGTTGGAATATTTGACCTTGCGGAAACAATGTCTGTTTTCAACTGTAGTTGAGGGTTTTTCTACAATGTTTTTACAGAAAACTAGTGTTGAACAATGGTTTTTCAACATATAAGCTTCTTGTTGGCTTAAAACACGAAACATTCACCATGAATAGAGGAAACATTTCGACATTCTGGCTGAACAAACCTGTGTTGACTAAACTTGTGAAAAATTGCACAAAATCTGGTTTTTAGCAAATGTTTTTTGTTTAAACATTAGCGGAAGGAACTAATCTACATGACAATGAACAATTATCAGCTAAATACTCACATAATTATTTAATATCACACCACGAAATCCACAACACAATAACAGTTGTCACTGGCGTGAACGGAATGAATTGCATTATTCTTTTCCATAGCTGCGATTGGTTGATACGTTGTCGTATGTCAAAATGAAGGTTATTTAACTGAAAACGAGATGGAATACGATCCTTACTGAATTAATCATTAGTGTGACAGAGACAATAGGTTTTGTCACATAGTCCGTCACAAAATGCCTCTGGGTACCCAGGGTACCCATTTGCAATCTACGGTAGAAAAACGCTTGGGTAGTCTGACTACCCATTTGCAATTTATTTATTTAGTTATTTATTTATTTAAGCTTTTTTTGATTCCACACAAATTTATAGTATCGATTTCATGCATTCATTAATTTTTAAATTATACAATTATAAATGATATATACTTATTTATAAATTAATCATTTCATTAATCAATTATTAATTACAAAAAAAAACATATAAAAATTAAAAATTATAAAATTAGTCCTGTGTGAACCCCTCACGGGTAAAAGCCTCCTCCAAGGAAAACCACCTTTCTCTATTTTTGGCTGTATCCGCCCATCTTTGACCTGCCACTTTCATGATTTCGTCAGCCCATCTTGCACACGGCCTGCCTCTTGCCCTTTTACCATTTGGTCCAGGCCAGTTAACACATCTTTGAGTCCACCTGTCGTCTGTGTATCGAGCTATGTGGCCTGCCCATTTCCATTTTCTTTGGAGTGAAAAGATAAGTGCGTCGGTTACTTTTGTTGTTTCGCGGATGTCTATATTTTTCATCTTGTCTTTCAGTTTTATACATTTGCAATTTACGGTAAAAAAATGCTTGGGTAGTCTGACTACCCAATTGCAACAGAGCGGTTAAAAAGTGCGGAAAAGTCCCTATGAACAAGGAGTTTGATCATCGTAAAAAAAAAAACATCCAAAATTTGTTTTTAACCGCTTTAATGAATTAAATGTTAAGATTAAAAACTGCCTACAGTTCGTGATACAATTTATAACAATTACGTGAAGAATTCAGGCACAAATACACATTACATTTTGGGCATTTGTGTCGTGCAGTATTGTAATGGCAACCTGGCAGCCGGCATCTATTTTTGGTGTCCATTGGTTCGGGAAGATGATCATTTTTTGATGTACGAACATAATCAGACGGGTGTTGAGTTTTTGCGCGTTTGCTTGGTCGCCCAATCGACGATATTCCGCCAGCAGGATCTTCAGCAACGTCTTCATCTTCGTCTTCCCAAAATATAAGATAGTCCGAAATTGCTTCGCGAAAACCAAGACAATCCAGAATATCTCTCTTGCGTATGCCTATTTTCTCTTGATCACGTCTATATTCGATCCAGCCAGCTGCTATGGCAAAATAAAAAAGATGGAATATCAGCCTAATGGTCCATTTCGAAACGAAATTAAGTATAAGCTTATGCTGGAGAGAATCCAAAACAAGTTCACCAGACACATTTACCACAGACTGTATGGGGTGTATCCATACTATCCTCTCATGTATCCTTCCTTATTCGTTTTAGGAATGGTAGGGTATAATGAGCTGAGAGTGAGGCGAGAATTTGCACTGGTTCTTTACTTATTTAAAGTGCTGGTAGGTAAAGTCGATAATGGGACGGTGCTGGAGTTGCTGCGCATACGTGTCCCCGACCGGTACGTATGACAGCGCCGCCGGCCTGAGCTACTTTGTGTGACGCGCGCGCGCACCGCGCTGCTCAGCAAGTCCCCGATGTCGCGAGCGCTCAAATACCTTAACTTGATTGCCAACCAGATAGATTTGTTTTGTTGCACTTTGAGTGGCTTCACAAAGACTGCTTTGCATACAATTAGTTATGAGATAATTGATTAAATAATAAAGGATAATGCTTAGTTGTATAGTTGGTAAATATTTTTAGGTTAATTGAATAATCATTTGAATAAGCTGCACTATGTATTAGGTCTAACCTGTAATGTAGATGTAAGTTTTAGATAAATAAATAAATTAATAAATTAATTAATTTCTTGGTCCTCGCGGAAATTCTGTAGTAACTTATCATCCGATCTAAAAAGTCCACTCCGCCCATTTTCTCATTGTAGTTCTTTACCATTTCTGGTCTCGATATATCTATGTAGCGTTTCAGCTTCTTCTCCCATCTTTGACAGACATCTGTTGGCTCAGCGCCGTGTCTTGAAGACGCCATGATTACAGGCTTATTATCAAACCATTTGATAATGGCTACCTGTCCGCTGGAATGTACAAGTTGGGAGTGACTGCCACGGCCTTGCTTTCGTAACTCAGAGTCGCTCTTCAAATTACAGTTCTTGGGTATCCTGTTCTTCTGCAACGTTCCAGTACCAGAGCATTCGCGCATGGAATGAAGCAATTCCAACAAGTGAACAGATGTGAAGTACCTGTCCATGTATATGGTGCAGCCTGCAGGAAGACGAATGCTAAGGCGCATGATAACCTTTCCTCCAATATCAAGGGCTTTCGCTTCTTCATCATTTATAATAGTGTCACCTTTTCCTTCATAGAGAAAGAAATCCAGTGGAAGACCGTCAGGTGAAGCTAAGACAAAGTTTTTCAAACCTACAGGATTTGGTTTTCCCCTGACCATCTGTCTTGCTGCATGTTTGCCCCAAAATGGGATCATCTGCTCATCTATGCAGGTTTCTTGGGATACAGGATTGAGTAGACATCCATTTCTTACAGTCGACAGCAATGGCTGAACTTTCCAGAACTTCGTTTCTGCCTTGACGGTTTCAGTCACATCACTATCAATTACCATTTTCAGATTAGATCGTAGTTTGTGATATCTGTCTCTTGTCATCTTGTCCGCAATTGCAGGAACCCTGGTCTTTTGTTCCCAGTATTTTCTAATTCTCGGAAACTTCATGTAAGACATCATGATAGTGATACCAAAGAATATCTTTAATTCTTTAGCAGTCACATTCAAACTTGAGCCGTTTTTTAGTACGTAATTTTGGTCGGTACAAAAGGCTATTCTTGAGAAAATGTCTTCAGGTATGTACTTAGAAAAGTAGTCATATGGTCTTAAGTTAACACCTGGCTCCGTGTACCTACCACACTTCTGTAAAATCTGGAGCTGGCTGCAGGGGCTCGAAATCATTATTCGCTCTCCAATATACTCGGCGCGGTAGATATGGTTGGGAGATATTACTCTGAGCTGTCCTAGGAGCAGTTCTTGATTCCCCTTCAGGTTCTTGTGGTAAGTTTGCAGGTTCATCTTCTGAATCAGAGCTGTCCGGTTGCGGAACATAACTGTTGTCACTGGCCCATTCTTCACCATCAGATACAAAATCAAGGTCGGAGTCATCGCCAGCAATAACATCATTAATGATGTTGCCAAGAACTGCCTCTGAAAAAAAAAACTTTACATAAGGTTATAAAAGTAATAAAATAATTAAAAAGAAATATATTTTATTGCATTTACTACGTTAAATAACATCTGGAACGTTTATGAAAATGTAAGGAAAGTTGGTACTATTTGAGATATCAGCACCTGGTGTCACCAATAGACGACATACAAAAGTTTGGTTGTGTGGGTGGACTTACAAAACTCGTATCGACAAGTTGGTTATCGTATTGGATGCAAATTTTCAAACAAATATACAATTCCATAATAGTATATCATAAAATCATGCCACTGTAAAGAAATCTTGGACTTACCATCACGAGGGACACCAATTTTGTATTTTTTTCGCGAGCTCATTTTCAAAACACTCTCTTGCCAAAAAAATCCACAAAAGTATGGCCGCCGCCGTTGGTAGGATACATAGCGACATCTCTCCCGTAAAGGATTAACTACTAAAACTGGGTCAATAATAAGAAATGCTGGTTCTATCAACATTTTCCTAGAGGGCGTTACATGTCACCTATAGGCGACCACAGGCCCGAGGAGGTTATGAGTGAGCAAGATGATAGTCTTCTTTTTCTGTGAAATAATATAATCATAAAAATTAAAAAGTCAAAAATATATAATATCAATTCAAGTATATACACTATACCTAAAACTTACTTTATGGACATAGCCCCCGAGGGGCCGGCTTCGGCGTCTTCGCCGCAAAAGGGAACCGTTATGTAAGGAACGGCAGGTGGTTCTAGAAATAAAAGAAATGTTTTAGATTTCAGTTTAAATACAAAGCATAGCATCCGACGACCTCTATAGCCATGAGGTAGGCAATGCAACTGCCGGAGGTCTAGAATCTGGTTCAGAAGGTTACAAAATGTGCAACTGACCCGAGGGAGATCGCTGCACTGATGCTGCAGTGGTGATAATCACTGGAGTCGAAGTCGGGGAGGCCAGGTCGGGGAGGTCTCTTGCGCCGGATGCTGAAAATTGCCAAGAAGTTGTTACTCAGGAAACTTAGTCCAGCTTAAACTTTAATTCAAAGAAAAAATATATTTTTGATTATACTCACAAGGTGAAAATCCCAAATACTCAATCTCCACATTGGTAACAACGTTTGAGAGAGAGCAAGTTGATAGTTTTCTTTTTCTGTGAAATAATATAATCATAAAAATTAAAAAGTCAAAAATATATAATATCAATTCAAGTATATACACTATACCTAAAACTTACTTTATGGACATAGCCCCCGAGGGGCCGGCTTCGGCGTCTTCGCCGGAAAAGGGAACCGTTATGTAAGGAACGGCAGGTGGTTCTAGAAATAAAAGACAAGTTTTAGATTTCAGATTCAATAAAAATAACCATAAAGCAAGTACGAGTATAGAAGAAGAGATTAAACTAACTTTTGAGGAGCCACGACTGAGCAACTCGTGGAGGAGGGACGCCGGACGGTGTGCCCTCCACCAACGGGCACTCGACGCGATGCGGAGAGGATGCTTTTCTGTAAAATTATTTATTATTATATAAAAAAACAACCATTTGTATTTAATGTTAATAAAATCATGTCTTTCCGTTTTGTCTTTCGTTCCGGGGCACCCGGCATCAAAAACCTGCCCACCTGCTTGGCCTCTCTGAGCTCGTCCAATTGGGCACGTAGGTCTGCAGAGAGGGCCATCTTATTTTTTTTGTCGGTGGCCTTCTGCTTTTTGACCCTCTTCAACTGCTCAGAAAGAGACAGGTTTTTTTTATGAGCCTGTAATATCCCACTGCTGGGCAAAGGCCTCTCTCCCCCTCTTCCACTCCATTCGATCCTGAGCGGTCTCCTTCCACTCTTTATCCCATAGAGCCAACTCATCACTCCATCTCTTCCTGGGTCGGCAGGCTTAAAAATAAAAAATAATAACCAATTAGTCATGGGTATAATAATCCGTTAATGTTATGGTTTTACAACAAAAGTTTACTCACATGGGCAGATCTGATATTGAGGCGCGGGGTTGAGGTTGGGTATTGGGCGGTACTGGGCGCTCCTCTGAGTTGCGTTCGTTTATTCACACCCGGTGTAGGGTATGTACACGGTGTTAAAACACTGAATGCTGTTTGCTGTTTAGAGTGAATAAACGAACGGCCGGTGTGATATCTGGTGTGAACACCGTACACCGGGTGTGAATAAACGAACGCAACTCTGACTGTCTAAAAATAAGACAATAAACAAAGGGCTTGAGGCGTCACACTTAGCTCGCCACTCAACTCGCTCCGCTAGTCCAGCCACTCAGCTCGGGCCGCCGCCCGCTAACCCGCGCCCGCGCTGCAGCCTCACCCCGCCAGCGCCCGCCGCCTACCGGTTCTCGCTGTTGCTAGCTCGCGCGGCTCCCGCCACGCACTCGCCCAGCTACCGTGATGCTATATACTCGCGCTTGCGCTTTGCTTTGTTATTGCTAATTTTCTTACGTAATTGATTGTACATATGTTTCCTTTCTTCTGTATATTATTCTGTCTAAAGTAAAGTGTTAAAATCTATCAAATACTATTCTTCATTACTTCGTCTCACGACCTTCATTTCACCTACCTACTCTGAGTAAGGGATGATCAGTAGGTAGTCCACATAACTACTTTCCACAGGCTGGTAAAGATATAAAGAAAATAAAACGTGAACAATAAAATAAAAATAGCTTGTAACTAACATTCCAGATGGTCCAGCCGCTGCTACATCCTCAATTGTAGGGCGTTCCTCTGACTCTCTAAAAACAAGAATATCAAGAAATTGTGGGTTGATAAAGAAGATGGATATGACATGAGTTCCTTTGTATTATCAGTAAAAATCTCATTGTGTATGTTAGTGCATATTAAAAAGCATTAAAAACAATTACATGTTAAAAAGCGGGCGTCTGGCACGACTGCCACGACTGCCACGTGCACGGCCTCGACCTCTGCCCCTGCCTCTGCTATCACGCGGCATTTGGAACTTAAAAACCCATGCAAAACAAAGTCCACTCAAACCAAGCGATTTTCTGTAAAACGGTGCGTCTCCCTCCAAGCCTCCAAGTCATAGGACCTTTTTTGTTCCTCAAGAATAGCCCAGTCCAAAACCACAAAAAAAAATACAATAATATAAAAAACAATAAAATAAGGCATAAACCACAGAACAAGTAAACCAACTTGTTCTGAGGCATAAACATAAACATACATCAACATACTGATGCTTTTTTACCGACCGAATTATCATCCGACTATCAAAACCCGGGTATCGAAAATTTTGCCCAGTGTGTCCCATGCCTTTACGCATCGGTCGGCAAAGTGGCCGTTGGAATATTTGACCTTGCGGAAACAATGTCTGTTTTCAACTGTAGTTGAGGGTTTTTCTACAATATTTTTACAGAAAACTAGTGTTGAACATTGGTTTTTCAACATATAAGCTTCTTGTTGGCTTAAAACACGAAACATTCACCATAAATAGAGGAAACATTTCGACATTCCGGCTGAACAAACCGGTGTTGACTACACTTGTGAAAAATTGCACAAAATCTGGTTTTTAGCAAATGATTTTTGTTTAAACAGTAGCGGAAGAAAGTAATCTACATGACAATGAACAATTATCAGCTAAATACTCACATAGTTATTTAATATCAAACCACGACATCCACAACACAATAGCACTTGTCACTGGCGTGAACGGAATGAATTGCATTATTCTTTTCCATCGCTGCGATTGGTTGATACGTTGTCGTATGTCAAAATGAAGGTTATTTAACTGAGAACGAGATGGAATACGATCCTTACTGACTTAATCATTAGTGTGACAGAGACAATAGGTTTTTGTCACATAGTCCGTCACTAAAATTCACAAAATGCCTCTGGGTACCCAGGGTACCCAATTGCAATCTACGGTAGAAAAACGCTTGGGTAGTCTGACTACCCATTTGCAATCTACGGTAAAAAAAATATTTCTCTATATTACAAAAATCGCCTTGCAATTTGATCTCGGATGGCCCTTCCTCTTATAAGATCGCTGGCAGCTTCATTCTCTTGGTAAGCTTCTTGTTGTAATGCAAGACCCTGTCTTTGCATACACATCGCCGACGATTTTTTAGACGTCCGAAAGTATTTTCTATAGATACTCGTGTTTTGTTGTGTTTTGTATTAAAAGCCTCTTGCATTGAGTCAGGTGTAGAATCCGAATATGGTGTCATCCGCCACGGCCGCAGCGGATACCCAGAATCGCCTGTTAATATTAATAATAATTAGTAACAATCACATAAACTAGAAAGTTGTCTAAATAATAATGTTAGATGCGCAATCAAAATCATATCATATTCATACCTAACAACCATACACTTTCACCACTGTTATGCAAAGTCTGCATGAAATTATTTATAATGCTGTTTTCCCATATGAACTTATCATGTGTAGCTCCTCCAAATTTCGGGTTTACAGCTAATATTTTGCAATCTGCGTCAAATATCTGAAATTGTTATTTTGTTACAACATAAAATTTAAAAATATTAAAAACTAAATGAAGTAAACTGTCTAAGAGTAGACACATACCATTTGCACATTCATGGAGTGATGATAGTGCTTACGACAATAAAATAATTGAGAGAAACTGAGTAAACAACTCTTCCCATCTTGCTTGTTGCTGTAACTCAATTTCTCTCAATCTGTCTTTCCTTCTCCATTTCCATTATTTGCTTCTCCTCTTCTTTTCGTAGTACTCTCCACTCAGTGTCTGATTTTAAAAACTGCATCCTGGCCAATTAAGCTTGAGTGGAGGGACGTGATCTCTTCTGAGAGGTATGTGGAGTTATAAACATTTGTCGCCGTCGGGTAGCACGCTGCGCTGCTGGTGGTGTGGTTGGCGCGGGTGTGGTAGGTGAGGGAATGTCAGGCGGGGCACCACTGGCCGGTCGTAAAAAAGGAGCCTGCATACTGGTACTAGGCTGACTCTCAATCTGAATCCACTCTGAAGTATTGGTACTAGGCTGCGTAGGCTGCATACTAGTACCAGGCTGACTCCAATCTGAAATAATATAATGCGTATTTAAAAAATATAATATAGCCTCACAACGGCGGAAGAATTTTTCTAATCGGTCCATTACTTTCGGAGCCTATTCAATGAAAACAAACAATAAAATCTTGCCTCTTTATAATATTATTTTAGGATATAATATTATAGTATTAATTATTAAACATAACATTAGAATTTGGTTAGGTTTGACATAAATACCGGAAGGGGAACTTGCTGTATTGAATAAAAAACTTTAACCAGCAACTTACCTCTACCAGGCCTCCGTCACTGAATGTACTCGCGCGCTATAATTACCTACTTCCCGCCCGAGCTCTCGGAGCTCACGGCTATGGCCCTGCGCTCAACGTCAGTATGGTTGTCGCAAGCCAAGCGCACGCACGTTTTGAACTGTGTTCGTATCGTACGAGTATCTGCGATGTCTGCCAGCCCTGCGATTAGTGTGAGATCGCGCTGTGCGAGGCGATCACAACTATACGCTTGAGCATTTAGGCACATTTTAGCATGCAGCGGTTGCTGACGCGACGGAGTAGGCTATTATAGCAGTAGGTATTGGAAATTTCCTACTTAGTGAAGTATCTGTTACGTAGTAACTATTTAGTAATCTGTGCCTCTACATAATTCATTTGTATTGCCAACATGCATGGTCACTGGTGGTTCTACTTCAGGCGACCGATCATCCTGTTGAAATAAATATATTGTATTACTATGCATGTATCATCGAACAAAATGTGAAACGTTACTGGTAACTCGCTCTTAGCCGAGGAGCACACTGTAATTTGTGAGTTTTGAGGGAAATTTACACTTAATAAAAACTTGAATTAGATGCATTATTTGAAAGATAAAATAGAGATAAGATGAAAAAACATGAAAAAGTTTAATTTAAACAGGTATGTGACAGGTGATGAGTGTAATAAAAAACTAAACACCAGATCCAACCCTATTTCAGCCACCTCCACTATGCCCGTTGCTGCTTGTGGCCCGATTATATTTAGGACTCGTTGCTCCAAGTCTGTCAGTTTAATTTTAGAAGCAGGCCCACCACCAGTGCCACTGGCATCTCGATGACAGTGAGCTGCCTTTTGGTATTATTCTTCAGTTCGCTCCATACCTAAACAATATGCAAAGCATGCATTAAAAAAGCATTAGGTTGAGAATACCAGATGAAGAAAACAGAAGAACCTAACAAGAAGTATTAATAATATGTCAATAGTTTATGTAAGTAATATTACATTTTTATATTATATTTATTTTAATTAAACCCAAAGAGTCATTCCTCACGCAAGTATTTCAGGTGAAATTTCCTTTCCATATTTCATTTCGCTCAGCATATTCATCAATTTTCTAGCATCGATACATCGCACTAGCATTTGGGAGAATCGAGGCATAGAAATTCTCAACTCGAATATGTTTGCCATCTATGGCACAAATGCAAAACGGAAATTAAGAAATCCTTTGTAAGAGTATCACGTCAGGGCAACCAATGTAAGAGTCTATGCCCTACTTGTAGGGAATCACTGTGGAGTCGTTCCTGAATAAATAATACGCAGTAATTTAGACACGACTTTCTTTATTAGATACGATGTTAAACATTTCGCGGCACAGGAACGACTGGCTGTGCCAGGTAAAACATAATGCATTGCGCTTCCAATTCGCTGACGCTACCTTCGGATGAAATCATGAAATCCGAAATGTCTGTCCATTTATTTTGGTCTGGTTTAGCCAAGTGAATATTTTTAGGAGAGTCCATACTTTTGGCAAACCAATCTTATTAATTCGCTCAGAGTCGCTACCCCTATTCTGTAGCTGTAGTATGAATTTGTCAATGTGTAACCAGGCAAGCTTCGCCGTAGACTGGTTATCACTATACAGAGTTACGGTGTTTCCCTGACTCTGTCGTACTTATATTTGGCCGCTTCAGACAAAGCTATCTATTATATCCAACACTTGAGTGATCGAAGTCCCGCCAAGGTTTTCGAATCGCTATGGTATCAATCAGCGACAGAATTTCGTTTCGGTCCAACCCTTCCCTCCCATCTGAGTAGGTAAATAGATATGGATGCATGTGTGTGTGTAACAGCGTCGTGTCATCAGCGGAACCGGAAGACATAAAGCGCGCGGCCTGTCGCGATAGCAGGCTAATGTGCAGAAATGATGGCTAGATGCGCCAGTTTACTCGTACTATATCCATACACTCGTATAAGTGCTGGTTGGCTCTTAATTTTGTACAAAACAGACACCTACATAGAACCGTGAGCAATGTGCATCGCTGTAAAATTCAAACTCCTAAAAGTGTTGACATTCTGTTACGTTTGGTTTTATTATCCGTATTGATTTATTTTACGTCAATAGGAAACTTGGGATCGGGATTCAAGATTAATTTATGTATTTAGAGATCGACGCTTCACCTGCAATAAACTACAAAATAAGTTCAATCAAACCATTTCACCACCAAGTGGTAAAATTTGGACGAAAATGTAATGTGCGACATTGTGCGTGCCGTACATGAGAGCCAAACGGCCAGCCGCACCGACCCTAATGATCAAAGTTTCCCGACTACCCTCCGGGAACTAAACCAGTGCCTACCTTACACCCTGCCTAATTAGCAACAAACTACTCGTAATAGTTGTAATAGCTTACGTGGTGTTTTTTTTGGATAGCTTCTTTATGGAGTAGAGATAAGATTTTCTTCATGATGCATGCATTCATGCATTCATCGTTACTAATTATGTACCCTACCAGTTTTGCAAAGTCTATATCCTGCAATGTTTCACTTGTAAGAATTTACGTATTTCGGGTGCGGGTATGCAGGCAGGGGCTGCAGCCTCGTACGGGCGGGTCCGTCCGGGCGGCGCATGTCTGCGTGGCTGCGGCCCGGATGCCTTCCGGTTTACTGGCATCGGTTTTGAAAATCTTGGAGTGTACTTCATCTTGAAGTAAAAATACAAAAATACAAAATTATTTATTTCACCTAAAAGTACGTAAATACAGTAAAACATATTGTCGTGATTAACTAATTACCTAAACCTAACAGTAGGTATATGGAAGGTGGAACAGAAAGACAAGTGTAATCGATACGTAATGAACCAATTTATTTCAGTGTCTTAGCTATATATATATATATAAATGGGGTTGCCTACTCAGCTAACTGCGTTGATCTTGATAGACTGTTTATGTATTTTCCTTCGGCATCACCGAGTTGTGATATTCAAAGATTTTTCCAGATCAATTGCTGTACCTTGATACTGCTTTGTATTTTAAACACCAGCCATGTGGGGCCTAATTCTGTCCTTACTGGACTTGGTGGGTCTGAGCCCGACCCCATTGGTGGCCAGTCTCATCGGCACCACCGACCCGGCGATCAAACTTCTTCTCTCCATCTTAATGGGATACCCAATCGCAATCTTCTACCACAAGTATGTGCGCCAACACAAGAACCTGTGCCACCTGTACTTCATCATCACTGGAGTAGACATGGCCTGGTACAACTTCGGAAGCACAATGTACCATAACCTGATACCAGCAATCACCATCTACATTACCACAAAGTATTTTGGCGCAGGGAAAATCAACTCCATTGTGACTTTTGTATTTAACATGGCATATCTACTAATTGGATATGCAGTGACGGAATCAGAAGACTATGACATAAAATGGACAATGCCGCATTGTGTGCTGACCTTAAAACTGATTGCGTTGTCCTTCGACATGTGGGATGGAGAGAAAATGAAGAAAGGTGAACAGATATCAGTGACTAACAAGAAGACGGCTCTGGAGAATCTGCCTTTATTGGTTTGTTTACTTCCCGGCTTGCTTCCTTGTGGGGCCAATATTTTCCTTCAAGAGATATCACGACTTTATCAATGACAAGTTTCATCTAGATGAAAACACTCAGGTGTATGAGAGCCAAGCCATGTCCCGGCTTCTCCAGGGATTGCTGTACATGGCTGCTCACCAAGTTGGTGTTGGAGTATTCAACATGAAGTACATGATGTCCGACGAGTTCAGCGAAACATCCATCTTCTACCGACACATTTACAACGGCCTCTGGGGGCACTTCGTTCTCTACAAGTACATTGCATGTTGGTTGCTTACTGAAGCGTCCTGCATCCGCATCGGCCTCTCCTACAACGGTGAGGAGAAGGGCGAGACAGGCGACGCGACGTCCAAGTGGGACGGGTGCAGCAACATTCAACTACTCCGCTTCGAGACGGCGACCAAGTTCCAACACTACATCGACTCGTTCAACTGCAACACGAACCATTTCGCCGCCGAGTACATCTACAAGCGACTCAAGTTACTAGGCAACCGGGTGGCCAGTCAATTTTGCACTCTCTTCTTCCTAGCCGTCTGGCACGGGACGAGATAGGGGCACTACGTCACTTTCCTAAACGAATTCCTCGTCATGCACATGGAAAAGTAATTAGAACCGATCCTTGTGAAATACAAGTTGTATCACCAAATTTGGGAGAGCTCGTTTGGGAAATACTTCCTCTATGGCGTACTGAAGATGTACACATATCGTCTTCATGGGTTGGTGTTTGACGCCGTTCGATTTGAAGGTGTTTGGTAAATGGTGGGGTGTGTATAGCAACCTGTGGTTTTCTGGGTTCTTGCTGTTTATGCCCTGGTCTTTTATGTACAAGCCGCTGTTGAAGAAAGCTATCAACATTCTATTCTTCCTTTTAGGTCTGTACTTTGGACAGACGCCTACATTATTGTTAAATGGTTTCAGAGTTAAAGAGATCTTCTTTTTAGGCACGGGAATCAAAATATGAATAACTTGTGGCTCCCGCACTAGGCAGAGCCTGTATCGCGGGATCCATCATCATGGAATACCAAACATTATAAACATTAGTGTTTATAATGTTTGGTATACCATGATGATGGCAGGTTAAAACATTGTGTTTAATATAAAATACTGAAAAACACTGAAAAAAAGCTTTAGCTGGATTTACCAGATTCCGGGTTAATTTTACCAGTATTTTAGGTAAAAAACGGTCCTATCACGAATTTTTGCTGATTTTACTAAACTCTAACGGTTGATTGAATACTAAAGTTGTTAAGTAAAATCAACGTTTAGTATGTTTTAATGTATCAAAGCTATTTAATATCTTGGTGTAATTTCTACCAAATTCATTTACTTTTTACCAAAATGATTTAGTGGATATTACCATAGAGCAAAATACTTGCTCCATGATATTACTAAATATTTCTGGTGTTTTAATTTACGTGTTACCAAAGTGATTTAGCAGATATTACTAAATATGTCTGGTGTTTTAATTTACGTGTTACCAAAGTGATTTAGTAGATATTACAAAATATGTCTGGAGTTTTAATTTACGTGTTACCAAAGTGATTTATTTAGTAGATATTACTAAATATGTCTGGTGTTTTAATTTACGTGTTACCAAAGTGATTTACTAGATATTACTAAATATGTCTGGGGTAGCAATTTACGTGTTACCAAAGTGATTTAGTAGATATCACTAAATAAGTTTGGTGTTTTTCTTTACCTTTTACCAAAGTATTTCAGTTATATTACAATTAATTTTCACCGAATAAGGTTGTATATTCCACCAGTATAGATGAGTAATTTTTACTAGTATTTGTAAAAATCAACTAAATATTACTGGTACAATATATAAAACTTGTTTGGTATAAATTACTGAACTAAACTGGTAGATAAAGGCAAATATCTTGCTATTTTTACAAGCAATCGTTTGGTATTATTAACCTAATGTTCCATTTTACGATGCTTTATTTTACTATATCTCTTCTGTAGATTTTATCACTTAGTTTCGCAATGGCTACAAAATATGGTTTGTAGATCCTACCAGACCAGGTTTGGTTGTATGTACTAAATTGAATTTGTAGTTTCTACTAGTATTTTGTTGGAATTTTTTACCAAATATCTTCTGAACATTTTAGCCTGTTTTGTACTGTCTATAAAATATATTTTGTAAAATCTACTAGACCTACTTTGATATTATCTACCAAAGAGTATTGTTTATTCGACTAGACTTTGTTTGGAATTTATAACCAGGGATCGGAACGAAGGTGTGAATTTACCTAAAGTTTGTAGTCGGACATGACAATGAGCAGTTACAACCACTTGAGTGGAGTTGAAAAAATGACTGCACCTTTCAATTACAATCTGTATGAATGTTTTATTTACCTCGCTTGAATGATGTAAAGTACAATACTCAGTACTTTTTACGAAAAATTGAAAAAAAACAAGTTATGATTTTTTTGGGAATCAGCAGTTTGAAAATGTTTATGTTCGGTGTTTCAAATGTAAGGAACATGTAAAACTAATAAAAACAAAAATTAACTGGTTAGACAAAAACCCGAAATTCAACAGGTTAAATTCAAACCGGTTCAACTCAAGTGGTTGTAACTGCTCCTTGTTATGTCCGACTACAAACTTTAGGTAAATTCACACCTTCGATCCGATCCCTGTTGATGACAGATCAGTTCACCGACTATACAGGGTGTAACAGAGGCACGGTACCCTAAAAATATGTGCCGTCTAACCAAAACCAACTAACCTTCACATGGTTCACTTTCTAAGATTTCTGTGTACTGCACTGCAGCAGCAGCTTTGATTCCTTTAAATTGCGGTAAAGCCTTTTCTAGAAATTCTAGCCATTTCTTGAATAGGGCAATGGTTTTGTTTGGGCACTTATTGTTGAAGTCCAACTCAATCTGAAATGGTAAAAAAGCAATAAAAAATAAATAAACGGTCAAGTGAGAGTAGGACTCGCGCACCAAGGGTTCCATACACACTTGTAGATTGTTACCTCGTAACTGGTGTTTCTACATAAAAAGATGAAAAGTATGATATTATCCATGTAAACATAAACATTTAAATAACCCCCGACACATTACTGTTAACAAAATATCAGCAACATTGCATATTAGTCTACGACCTTTACACAAAACCCCATCAAAATCCGTCCATCCGTTTGACCGCTAGAGTTCCACGGATAGACAAACAGACATACAAAACGACAGAACGAGAGACTGACAGACCGAAAGACGCTTCAAACTTATTAAACCCCTCTTTTGGTCATCGAGGGTTAATACGAGAAGAGGGCGACACAACTTACCAACTTGTAACCGCAGCTGAGCCTGTACGATACAGCAAGGGAGGTCGTGGGGGAGGGCAAACTAAAGGCTGGGCCTGGGGTCAGTGGGCTGAAGGCTGGGCTGGGGGACGGGGAGCGTTTTAACGGAGTCGAACCGCCTAGAGCTACGGCGGATGCTGTGAGGGTCTGGTCGGGACTGGGGTTAGATGAAGTAGGGATAATGACCGGCGATTTCGAATGAGCGGTCGAGCAAGAAGACGGGCTAGTAGGGGGGAACTTGCGCACCATGGTGCAAACTAATGGGTTCGCGGGCGGGTTGGGGGGCTAAAAGTTCGTCAATGTACATAGATAAGAGGGGATGAGCCTCGACCATCTCTTCTCTCCTCAATTTTCTGAGGAGTATCTCCGAAAAATACGGAGAGAAGACATGGCCGAAAATCTCGGCAAAGGAGGCCATGGAAAACCTCCCTGTGGCAGTGTGGTGTGTACCTAAGTGAGTCTCTGACCGTCTCCGTCTCAGTCCAGACGGCCCGAGGTGAATATACAAAACACAAATAATATAAATAATAAGAAAGAAAACAGACAGTGGGGGACAAGGGAGACAGAGAGAATAAATAAATATACTATACGACCTGCCGGAACCAATCCAAAGGGAGGGCACTAGCACAGTCACTACACAGCACTCGCGACGGTCGCTACTACCTGCCTCGACCGGGATGGTCTCGGCGGGTGTGCGAGGGAGAGAGAGAGCGGTCTCTCACGCGGGCGCGGGCGCGGACGCGGGAGAGGGAAACTGGTTGCCGGGGTGGCAACGGGGGAGCGCGAGTGGAAACGACCGCACAGCTCGGCTGCCGGACGCGGAAAATCATTGCGATTCCGATTCTTCCACATAATCCATAATTGACTAAATAATTCCTGTATTCTTTCATCCGAAATAATTCAAAAGTTCCAAAAACAGTTACACAAAGATTATTGACTTCGAATGTTTGTAAATGGTTAATCGTCAATGTAAAGATGAGAATTTAAAATTCTGTTACACAAAACCTAACAGCTAGTAAGTTTTTAAAACCACTTTAAAAACTTTCTCAGTTCATGACCTTTGAAATTGACTTTGGTGCTGCCCTCTGCTGAGAAATGCTCTCGACTCATTTTCATTGCCTTTAGCCGCCAAATCGATGAGTTTTGTCTTTACAGCTTGTTAAGTGACATTATTTTATCTCGAACCCTGTGACATCTAATTGTATTGTATTGTTAAATTATTTTTATGACATAGTTAGGGTATTTTTGACTAAGTTATGTAAACTCCCCTGTGATATCTGCTACACTCATTGAGTAAAATTACATAGAGCTATTCTGTACGACCATCGGTACCTAAATTACTGTAATTTATGGCAATAAACGAAATGAAACGAAATGAAATGTCAGCATCTGGAAGAATTGGAGTCATTTCTATAGCTACCCCTTATCTGGTTATGGCTGTTGAGATCGCCCAAAATGATAAGAGGAGGGGGAAGAGAGGAAATGATGCTGTCCAGATCCTGAAGATTAAAAGGATCAGGATGGGGAATATAAGCTGAAAGAAAGGTGGTTTCAAAACATCTTGCGGCAACCACATGTTATCACTATGGGGGGAGGATTTATTCTAGAAAAAGGGATGCCATTCTTAATTAAGAGAACAGCACCCCCGTAACCATCTATTCTGTCTTCCCGAAGGCTGGTAAAACCTGACACCCGAAAGCGAGAGGCAGCAACCAACCCTCTGAAAGGGCAATAACATAGGCTTTATATTTATTTATTAAATTGATGAGTTATGATTTTTTAGGATTCAGGCTCCTGCAATTCTACTGCAGAATGCTGGCCATTTTGTTGGGAATAAGAAGAGTAAACAAGTTGTAAGATCTGGTTAAGACCTTGAGTCACGTTGGGTGGTAATGGGCAATCATTGAACTCAGTCAGAAGATTGATAATGGTAGAGTGAAGAAGTTCGAGGAGATTTTCGTTAGGCTGGGCCGAATCGGATGGTACATGCATGACCTTTAAGGAGAGAAGAAGAGGGAGAGTTAGTAATCTCGAAGTGAGCAATCCGATCATACCCCTTGTCTATCATCAGATCTGGGTTGTCTTGTAGTAAACAGTTTTGCGGTATGATACCGACTTTGGAGATAGGGAAGGGGCTACTGATAGGGTTGAAGTCGGGGTTGGGGACACTGCTAGGGAGCAGCGGGCAGCATCTGCGAAGGATTTTCTAACTGCCGGAAGACGAATTGAAGCCTCTCTATATGATACATTTTCTTGAGACATAATGATCTTGATAGCTTTTTGTCTGTGAAATTCAGGCATTCTCTATGCGGGCCAGAATAATACAGACAGGAGTCCTGTGTTTTTTCACATGTATTACCATCATGGTGTTGAGGGCACTTGAAACAGCGCGGCTTAGACCGGCATTGGTTTTCGACATGGCCAAATCTACAACAATTCCAGCACTGGATAGTAGGGAACTGGTACTGTTCCACCAGAATAGAATTATAAAACCAGAAGATTCTTTCTGGAAGAACCTGTCCTGAGATCTCGGGGTGTATGATACTGTATCATCGTCTCTTTTTGTTTTCCTACTAATGCTGCGGGCTTTTATTATAGGACCACAATCAGGGGGGAGCTGGATAGTTCGATAAAAACCAATACAAAAAAAAATTATTGGCGCGGCCGAAGCTCGAAGTTTCATCTCATGAACCAAATTATATAACTTCTAATTATATAGCGAACTTCGAGCTCCTCTATCTCAGTCCGGACTGAGTGAAGGGTGTACATGTACATGTCATACAGTTTTATTCGTTACATTATTCTGCACTAGAAAAACAAGGTTTGGTTGATGACCGCGCGAAAATTATATTTTTTTATATTGGCTTTTATCGAATTTCAATAGCTTATAAAAACAAAACCATGGAGCGAATAGGTTAAGTGTCATAGTAAAAAAAACAAGGATTTGTGTGTATTATCCGAATGGCCCACTTTTGGCGCAAAAATGTATGGACCGTGAATTAAAACTTTAGGTATCCCATAAAGGTTCCATGTTCTTTTTAAATGGGTAGACCACTGAGTGGAATATTTACTTATTAAATTCGGCCAACCAAAATAATATTGCATCAGCCTGTATCAGTTACGTAAAAGAAGTACAGATATTAAAATATCAATAAAAGTCTTCCAAATCCGTCAGATTTCTTAGGTGATCTGATTTCCTCTGTGCTACTGACATTTCTGCTGTTGGATTTTCTCATTAAATTATTAATCTTGGCGATAATTAATGAACAGTTACCAAAACGAGCAAAAACTGACAAATAGTTCGAAAGCAAGATGGCGTGGCGTCAGCGTATCATAGCCATTGAGATAATAAATACATGGAGGCGCTGTATTCTTCTATAGAATTTATACATGTAGTGTAAATAGGATTTGAACTATTAAAATTATTCGTGTCTCTTTCTAACAAGTTGAATATTCCGTACAGTGAACGAGATGTCATTATTTCTGCATTTGTAAAATTTTGACAACAATGCAATGTGAAGTATAGGTAGGGTGCCAGGGCCGCCATTTTTAGCCGTGAGAATTGTGTTCTGTGGTCGTGAGTCGGTGGTATGTTGACTGTCAAGTGGTTACTTTGTGCTGAGTTTTTTGTGATTTGTGCGATTATAGAGAATATTTGGGACATAAATCTTGGTGTGGATGCTGAGGACACACAGCGAAGCATGAGCCGCTGTAGTATTCTGCACTGTGGTTTGCGGAAAAACAAAAATCAACCGCAATTGTCTTTTCATAGGTTAGTACTGGTTATTTACGAAATAGTTGTAAGATCAGGTAGATTTAAGCCTTACTACCCAGTTTTTCTATTATTATAAAGTGTCAGCAAGAATACAAACAGTATACTTATCGCTGTATACGCCGTTATTTCGTAATTTTATATCCAAAATATTTGTAAACAAATCGCATGTTGGGATAGTGATGTGCTGTGTCGATATTTTTTTTAAGTGCCATGGGCCCGCCCCGCTGCTGGTTCCGTACAGTGACTAGTGGAAATTATTTTTTGACTATTAGGTCAATGTGTGGATAAAGGGGCAAAAAAAGACTTAGAAAATTTCAACTAAAAAAAGAGATTTTTTTTGCAAGAATATTATCGTTTGACTAAGTTTTTTACTTAGGAATCGTGTAATGCTGCTCTTTGCCATCACTTTTAGTCATATACCTTTTCCTCGTGCACCTCACCGTGCAAAGCACCCTACACGACGCGCAAGTGAAAACATCAATATGAAACGTGCCCCACCTACAACAATACCACCGCTTTCAACGACTAGAGAAATTTTGCAAAAATATTTTTTTGAATGTTCGTTACTTCGTAATCGTGTAGTGCTGCTCTTTGCCATCATAAGTCCTAGGATAAACATACACATGATGACATAAATATACCATTTTACTATATCCATAGAACCTTATTATGAAAAATATATTTTTGTTTCAGATTTCCCAGGAGGGAATCTTTGAAAAAGAAATGGACACCGGCAGCATGTTCGAAAAAGTGTCACATTCCGCCTGGCACCAACGCCGCAATACATAGCTATTTTTGTCGAAGACAGTAACTAGTAAGGTGGCCTAGGCATATAGCAGTCAATATTCAACAGCGCGAAGGGTCCTGAGTTCAAATCAAACCCACAGTGGCTTACTTTTGTATTTTTTTAATATATTTTAGTAGTAAGTGTTAATTATTGAGGTTGCGCTATTCCTCGAGATTTAATTGTTAATTGTTAAGACGTCCCTTCTTTAGGGTGAGCCAAGAGCCCGCCTATAGGTTTAATTATTTGAGATTTAGACTAATATTATTTGCTCCTTAAATTATTTAGAATTAAACATAAAATTAAGAAACTTACAGCCTTGTATTCATTTTTCTAAACTTTGTTTATACTACCCGTGCGAAAAAACTGGTTTAGTCTGCTTCCCATTGACCGACCCGGCTGAAACCCGCTCATCCTATTTAAGACATTCCTTTGCATCAAAGCCACACACACAAAGTTCTATTAAATGTACGAGAGTAGATAAAATTATGTGTGAAACTGCACATAATTAGGTGTTGTTCGCGCCAAAGGCGCTGGGAAATAAAATTTAGTATTTGAAGAACAGACTGAGGGATGGTTGAATGAACCCAGAATATGTTTCGTCTCCAAACCTTAGAATATAATAAAAAAACTTGCTCACCTGTATTTTAACCTTCTGCACTTCCGTAATTCCGCATTTTATTGGCTTTTAGTAGGCACAATTATTTATATTCTGTTTGCATCATATTTTATTTTCCGCGGTCGACCGACATTTTTGGAGGCGAAAGTTCAATTGTTTTTTGTTTCTTGTTTTTTCTTTTAAATCTGTGTGAGATGAGGCTGGCACACGATTTCCAGCGAGCATGGAGTATTACATTCTATTGAATAAAAACGAATCATAGACTGGCGTAAACACAGCCCCCGGGTTGAAAGGTACTTGTCTTTCAAATTGTAATACTTGTTTTACTTGTTTATCCGTAATACCAACTTTAACAATCATATGCTTATTGTAACTTCGGAACGAAATATACCTAACTTAAAATTCATTTCTTTCAAAAGATTAAATAACTTAAAGGGCTTTATCTAAGCTGTTCAATTAAAAACTAAAATAAATTCTACTTCTCAGAAATAAATAATCCTTCTCTGACATTAAACTAATTATAACTATACCTAGAAAGATGTAATATCTATATACACGTTATATACATGTACTTTCATTGTGTGGGTAACGGACATAAACGAATGACTGGTCTTTTTAGAATACCTGTTTTGGTTTTAACGAGTGCCACTCGTGTGACACCGTCTAAGCCTGCGTATAATTCTATAATTACACCTAAATGCCAATGCAGGGGTGGAGTGTTATCACTCATGATTAGTACTACGGTTCCTAACACAATGGGTTTCTGAGGAGTGTTCCATTTCTCACGAACCTGAAGAGTATGTAAATATTCTAGACTCCAACGACGCCAGTATGATTGAACTAATTTATCCAGCAAAGTATATCTAGAAAGTAAATGGTCACGGGTTTCATTTACTTCAGCCGCAGGTAAGGATCTCAATGGGACAGTTGTTAAAAAATGAGCAGGTGTTAGTGACATTGGCTCAGATGGATCTGGACTAAGACCCAAAGAAAGTGGCCTGGAGTTTAGTACTGCTTCTATTTGACAAAGAACTGTCAGTAGTTCTTCATATGTTAATATTTGGCCTCCAATTACTCTTATTAGATGAGTTTTAAATGACTTTACAGTCGATTCCCAACTTCCACCAAAATGAGGAGCATTTGGGGGAATCATTTGCCAACCAATCTTGTTTTCGGTTAACTGATGTTGAAATTCTGCTTGGAATGATTGCGTTGCCAGAAATGTATAAAGTTCATTTAAATAAGATCTAGCACCTATAAAATTTGAGCCGTTATCTGAATATAATTGTTCCACGGGACCTCGTCTAGCCAAAAAACGCTTCAGTGCGTTAAGAAATGAGTCGGTTGTAAGGTCTGGGGCAATTTCTATGTGAACTGCTCTAGTCGACATACAAATAAAGACGCATATGTATGCCTTTTGTGATTTATGTCCACGTCTACGGGTCAAAGTTATGTTAAGCGGACCGCAATAGTCAAGACCGGTATGTGCAAATGCTTTAGAAATTTTTAACCTGCATTCCGGAATGTTAGCCATGATTGGTGGTCCTATCGGTTTAGGCCGAGCTTTAAAACAAAAGTTACATGCATGTACCCTGGACCGTATTATCCTACGTCCGGATAATATCCAAAATTTTTGCCTAATTAAGGATAGTAGCAGTTGAGGTCCAGTATGACAATTATTAATATGAAAATGGTCAATAATCATATCTATTAAGTGACCCTTTCTTGGTAATAAGACTGGGTGTTTGTGGTCAAAGGTAAGGTCACTGTAGTGAAGTCTTCCTCCAACTCTTAAAAGACCGTCTACTAATATAGGATTCAATTTTTGTATTGATGGAACACAGGTTTTACCATTTTGAAGAGCCTCTATGGAATCCTGAAAATGTACTGTTTGTATATCTTTCAAAACCATGGTTTCCGCTTGTTTAACGTCTTCAGTATATATATGGCCACGAGTTTTTAATTTCTTTATAAACCGTAAGATATACACAGTAATGCGTAACAATTTAGACCAAGAAGAAACTCTATTTGCAAGTGCATACAAAATAGGTTCTTCGACTTGTATGGTGGGTAAAGCTATTACTTTACTTTCTGGACATTCAGATTTTTGATCTATCACAAACGGTTTAATGGGCCATTGGTTACGGTTCTGAAGTGCCCAGGCTGGGCCGTAAAGCCACAGTGAATGGTTGACTAACTGAGAAGGTAACAAGCCTCTCGAAAGACAGTCACTAGGGTTTTCCTTACCGGATATATGAAAGAACCTGCTTTTAGGGACATTCTCTTGTATTTTAGTCACTCTATTGGCGACAAATGTTTGCCATTTATGTGGGCTAGAATGGATCCAGTGCAAGGAAACAGTGGAGTCAGAAAATATGAACAATTGTTTTATTTTACATCGGTCAGAATAATTATCTATCACTGTGCGAACTAATTCTGACGCCATTAATGCGGCGCATAGTTCCAACCTTGCCAAAGATACAGTTTTAACTGGAGCTACCTTCGACTTAGCACACAGAAATCTAACAGTGCAACCCTTGGAAGTTTGAACATGTATGTATAAAACTGCTCCATAGGCTTTCTCACTAGCATCTGCAAATGCTAACAAAGTTATTTCACATGTTTCGAAGACTCCTATATGTCTCGGTATATTTATTTTTCTTAAAAGGTGCATTTCCTTTTGCATGTTCATCCATTTATCAATAATTGTTTGGGGTGGAAGTTCATCCCAATCTATATGTAATAACCATAGCTCCTTTATTAGAAGTTTAGCATATAATATCACCGGCGCGGCAAAGCCTAGTATATCCCATAATCTAGCAACCATAGATAGAATGTTTCTTTTAGTACAGGATTCATTAATTGATGTAATCCCGAATACAAACACGTCTGAGCCTGGTTCCCATGTAACGCCAAGTATTTTATGGCAGTTTTCATAATCAAAGTTTACCGCCTTTGGGTGTATATGAGACTCTGGAAGAATTTCTAGTAATTCTTGAGAATTACTAGACCATTTCATGAGATCAAAACCACCGGCTTTAAACATATTTATCAACTCACTAGAAAGTATGACAGCTTTAGGCAAGTTTGGAACACTGGATACGACATCATCCATATAAAGGTCCCGTTTTATTACAGCAGCGGCATGTGGATATTGATGTGCTTCATCTTCTCCAAGCTGTTTCATCGTACGCAATGCTAGAAAGGGACTTGCCGACATTCCAAAACAGACTCGAGTAAATTCATATAGTTGGAGAGATTTATTTGGATTCATCCGATATAGGATGCGCATGTATTTATGATAATCTTTATGGACTTTAATTTGTAAGTACATTTGTTTTACATCTGCGCAAAAGGCTACAGGGAAAAGTCTGAAGTTAAGCAGAACTAGGAAAATATTTGTCTGTAGACTGGCTCCTGTATGTAAGATTGAATTCAGTGATATGTTTCGATCAGTGGGTGAGCTGGCATCTAAAACCATTCGTATTGGTGTAGAAACACTGTCAGTTCTTAATACAGCATGATGAGGAATTACATAGCCTTCAGTAGAATGTAAATCCTCTTTACCAACTGTTCCAACAGGTGAAAGGAAATCTTTCTCGACATATTCCTCAATAATCTTATTATATGACTCTTGCATAGTTGGTGAAGCCTTTAATTTACGCTCCAATGCATTGAATCGCTTAGACGCCGATTTTAAGGAATTTCCTATATCTGTGGGGTCTTGTTTGAAAGGTAGTGCTACAGAATATCTACCTTCAGCATCACGTGTAGTGGTATCTTTATAAATCTTTTCACATTCTTGTTCTTCTGGACTCAGTATTAAGTCAGAGGAGTTAGGTATTTCCTCAAGCTCCCAAAAGTTTTTAAGAACTTTGTCAAGTGGTTGGCTCGTAAAAGCACATAGAGCAACAGATTTAGTTGGTTTCACTTGAGAAGCCATACTAATAGGTGCTTTACCCATTAGAATGAAACCTAGTGTAGTTTGAATAGCGATAGGGGCATCTGGAGGACCATTTAATCTCCCTTGTAACAACAGATGAGGAAACAGTTCTGCACCTATCAACATATCAATGTTTCCAGGAGTGTAGAAAGAATCATCGGCTAGTGGCACTCCAGTCAGATAATGTAGCACCGTGACATCAACTGGAGCAGTTGGAAGCATGTCGGTGATACGGTCAACTATTAGAGGACTCAGTTTATAGTTTATATTATCATCAAAGCGAGAACTAATTTCCATCTTAGCAGACCCTATTATTGGATTAGATTTTCCTCCAAATCCATGTACTGATATTGGTAACGGAAGAGATTCTACATTTAGAGAGAGCCTTTTGCAGCAGGATTCAGTTATGAAGTGATTCTGAGAGCCACTATCAATCAGACAGCGTACCATCTGTGGTACATTATGCCTATCTAATACATTGACAAGTGCAGTACCTAGTAGCACAGTCAATGGTTGGGTTGGTATGGATGCCTGTACGGACTGTGAGGACAATAAAGATACAGACATGTCAGGTGCATCATTTGATTGTCCATCCTCAGAGTTAGACATGAGAGGCATTGACCTTTCAAGTTTTAATTCATAATCATTATCTAATTCGTCTAATGAATTAGAAGTTGCCATTGCAACCGGTAAAGATGTACTTTGCAAGCGGGAATTGTCATTGAAATGCAACAATTCATTATGAGTTTTTGACTGGCATATGCTGCATGGTTTTTTCGTGTTACATGCAGAAGTTTTGTGGCGTAAACTAAGGCATGATAAGCAACCTGTCTTTTCTTTTATGAAATTATATCTATCTTTAGCGGACAGGTTCTGAAACTGGGTACAGCGCTGCAACATGTTATGATTGGTGCTGAAACACATTTGACATTTTTCAGTGGATGTAACCAGAGCATGAGGTTTACCAGAGTAACCTTTTGGTACTGGTATTGATAATTTTGGTTGTGCAGGTAATGCTCGTGTCACATTTGACAATGGAGCCCCCGTTCTTTCAAGAATTTTGGCTTGTTCTTTGACAAACTTTACCAGGCCTTCGTAACTAGGTATAGGCTCATGTCTCACAGTATTCTCAAACAAACGTGCAGTTTCTGTATCCAGTTTCTTTAGAGCAGTATAAAGAAACATGAAGTCTAATTTGTCACCAATATTTAGTTTCTTATAGGCTGCCACCGATATGGAGAACTTGTCAATAAAGGTGTTCAATCCTTCTACTGTTGGAGTTACTCGTTTTAGATTGAATATCTCATCTAAATGAGCAGTGCCCAATGTACGCACATCTTCATATTTATCAACTAATGTTGCATATATCGACTGATAGTTGTCACCAGTTGGAGACAAACCAGCAATGGTAGTCAGTGCTTTGCCAGACAGCTGGCCACACAAGTAATACACCCTTTCAGAATCAGTCAAGTATCTATTATTGTGAATTGTATTGTTGTAACATTCAAAGAAGAGAGGCCATGACTTAGCAGTACCATCAAACTTGGGTAGCTCAATAGGTGGAAGCTTCACGCGTTGTGGACGCAGTGGTTCGGGAGATTTAGCGGTGTCACTTCGAAAAGATTCTACCTTGCTCATAATGACACCATACAGATCCTCAAATGCTTCTAAAGCAGAGAAGTTTGGCAAGAATGCTAGGTCATCCTCTATTTTAGACAAATTAAGATCTTCTGCGATTTTTCTGAACTCGGTTCTTTGTGTAGCCAGGTTGTTAGTCAAAGCTAATAACTCGGATATATCAGATGGCGATCTTACCTTCAAAGAAGTGTCGTAGATCTTTTGTATGCGTGCGAAATACGATTGCTGGTATGCTTCTAGTATTTTAGTCTTGGGAGAAACCTGTTTCATCAACGCATTTTCGAATTTAACATCTTTTTCTTTGCTTTGAGCCATGTCGAAGTTATTTTGTTTACACTTATTTTATTACACAAATATGCACAAATGTCAAACACGCGAACGTCAAAATATTGAGCCACAGACCAATAAATAACGCACAACAGTTATAAATGACGCCAAATTGTATCTACATGTAGGAACGAAACGACAGGATAAGTTGCGTTCCAGAACACGTAAATAACCTCGCAAGATTCTAGATGTACTTGGCTGGGTAAATCGGAACGTAATATCAAGTAGGTATGTAAATAATTGTAATGTATGCGGATAAAATAGATTCTTATTTGAATGCTATTACGGTTGATTTCTCACAGCTAAAAGTATGCTATATGTGAGAATGTACAAATAAATCAGCAAATTACACAATCCTATAGAGTTTTGATGTAATTTACATGAAATAATGTAAAATTTATGTTACATTTAGTACAGATAAGATCCGCTAAGTAAAGCAAATACTATGGGAATAGATGATTTACCTACCTACATGTACTATGAAAACACACAACATCAACATCGAACCTAACTAGTATGTTTATTATATAGAAGATTTATAATGAAATGAAACCTCACTAAACAGCATTTTGTTTGCAATGTCCTAGCAACATTTTGTTACCATTAGCTAAGTAAGTAGGTATTACGGATTACGGATATTAAGTTTATTTTATATGTGGACTGTATTTAATTAGTAATAATAGGATCTTCGGTTCAAAATCCGGTACGTCAGGACCAAATGTTCGCGCCAAAGGCGCTGGGAAATAAAATTTAGTATTTGAAGAACAGACTGAGGGATGGTTGAATGAACCCAGAATATGTTTCGTCTCCAAACCTTAGAATATAATAAAAAAACTTGCTCACCTGTATTTTAACCTTCTGCACTTCCGTAATTCCGCATTTTATTGGCTTTTAGTAGGCACAATTATTTATATTCTGTTTGCATCATATTTTATTTTCCGCGGTCGACCGACATTTTTGGAGGCGAAAGTTCAATTGTTTTTTGTTTCTTGTTTTTTCTTTTAAATCTGTGTGAGATGAGGCTGGCACACGATTTCCAGCGAGCATGGAGTATTACATTCTATTGAATAAAAACGAATCATAGACTGGCGTAAACAGGTGTTAAAACTCTCGTGCCATTATTCGTATTTTGATACCCTTTATTATGCAACAGTTTCATAAACTACTATTATTAATTTTTAATTCAACATCAAACGTCAAGCTATTTAAAATCCTATCCTAATAAAAATCCCCGAACCGCACTTGAGAAGTAAGTACCCTGCACACATATTTTTCACGGTATGCGGTACCTAGTGATTTATCGATATCGATATTTCTGGCCTAGGGGTTTCTCTTTACTGAAGGCAGCCATTTTATGCCTTATTTTAAGCCCCGCCTTACGGCACCCACATTTTTTAGGTATGCCCAGTCCATGTATTTAGAGGTCAATGATCATAGCGAAATCCTTGTCCGTGATTGGCTGTAAGGTGGATGTTGATTAAACAAGCACGGAGCTTGGTTTCCGAAGCGTTCAGAATACGCAAATTACGGAGGTTGGCCAAACAAGCGCGGAAAACAATATATCCACTGGACATTAACTTTTTTATTTTTGCTTAGAACGTCAATTGTAAGCACTTTAGGACATTGGTTGTCCCATTAAATCAGGGGTTCTCTAACTTATTTGTTATGCGCCCCCTTTCGACCATTAAAAAAAATTCGCGCCCCCCCAGATCGCCATCCTCCAGTCCAGATTGGACTTGAGTCCAGATTGCTGAGAGAATGCATTCTAGACTGCTCGATACGACTAATAAATAAAATTCATTTTCGTTTTCTGAATGAACGAATGACTTTATTTTGACCAGATGGTCAAAATAAAAAAGTATTCAATGTAATAAGTATTTTTATTAATCATTAAAGTCATTCGTTCATTCAGAAAACGAAAATGAATTTTATTTATTAGTCGTATCGAGCAGTCTAGAATGCATTCTCTCAGCAGTCGCGGGTTTTTTATACTTAACCACACAGGTAGCTCGCGCCCCCCTTTAAAGGTCTCTACGCCTCCCCTGGGGGGCGCGCCCCACACTTAGAAAACCACTGCATTAAATGATTTAAAATTAGCTATTCTTTAAGTGGACATCAAAAAGTATTTTTTTGGAAAAATGGTCTGTTGTCAAGCACTGAGGCAGCGTAATTACACCATCCATCCATCAGAATTTGAGTACTCTTTTAACTTATTTTCATCCAGACTTGGGTGAGTGTATACGGTTTGGATGGAGGCCCATTGTGAATCCATGTCAGAGATGTGTTTTTTTGTTGTGTTCATAGGTCATAGGCAGTTGAGAGTCAGCTAGGGACGACAACGTTCTTTTCCTATTTTCTTCATTTGGAATGGTATTGGCCGGGAAGGAAGGGGAATGTTCCATATCAGAGTTTTCAGGATCATGATGGCTCTCCGACTTATTTGTTGGGAAATACTGTACCTTGTACCTTGTTGAAATGAAATGAGTTTATCAAATAAATACCCACTTACATACTCAGAAGTATATAATGAGCACAAAATACAGAGATTCAACATTTAAATCTTGATTTTAAATAACTATGCAGTACAGAATGTCCACAAAATACATTTTCATATCCCTGGCTGTGGAAGCCAGTCATCATCTTTAATTTCATGTAGGAGATGCCTCGTACTTATTGAAAACATAAAATTTTGTTGTTTAGGGGCTTGAGATTGATATAACTTCTGTCTTTTTCTTTGTGCAGAAACTGTAAGGAAAATGATTCTAGTTTAGTTAGTTAAGTACATGGATAAATGGGTACCTACCTACCTTGTGATGGGTGTGAAAGTTATCAAACTGGGCTTTCTTCAATTACGAATTCAGTGGGTAAGTATTTATTTATTTATTTTCTTTATTAGGAAAACAAACAGCTTAATCTATTACATAACAAAAAAAACAATGAGTTAACACACAAGCCAATAAAGTTTTCACAAAATTGTATTGATCAGGGTTTCCTTGGTGTATGATCTACAACAATGTTAACTAATGTTCCTAACAAATTGATACTTTTTAGGGTCTGTATGAATGAATTTTAACCATACTATATAATTTTTATCTTTTTTTATTGCCAATTCAATTCCAATTAAATTTTTAATATCAATTATTTCAATTTTCTATTCCATTAATAACATAACTAATTTCATTTTTAATTTTGTTTTTCTTATGTTATTACTTCTATAAATTAAATTGTGTAAGTACTAGAGCAACTGTTGTGCGTCCGCTTTGGCCCTGGCAGAATACCAGCGTCACAGATTCGTCTGTGACATTGCTGAGTCAGGGCCATTTCACTGCCGTGGTACAGTCACATAACCACACAGCTGTAGGTACCTACTGTTTTTTGTTGTTATTAATTATGTGTGTGTACCATGTCCAATGAATAAATGAGTTATCTATCTATCTATCTATCTATCTATCTACTAAGCTAGGCGAAGGGTAGGGATTGATAAGGTGTTTGCTGCACTATGCTACACGGTAAGTATCCTATTGTGGGAACACAAGCAATGTAAGTATGTACCTGTTTGTAAATTTTATGATTATATAAGTTGTTGAATTATCGTTTATTGAATTAATAATTATTAAAATTGTCAAAGACAAAGAAAACAAAATATAAATTAAATCAAATGGACATCAAATCGGTCGCAACTCGCAACAAATAAAAAGAAAAGGTGCAACTACCTCGCAAAACACCTAAAATTAAAATAAGCACTGCACCACAGGAACGGAACATCGAGTGGGACTGGTTTAGTGACAGACTAAGAGAGACTAGCCTTGCTTTTTCTTGCCCTGCGTCTGAGTGGTCTATTTTCTGGCCACTACGCTGAAGACAGCTGCGGCGGCGCCCTCAGCCGATTTATTTCTTTTGCCGGCTGGCGAGGGGTCTCCTTGCTCGGGTACTTCGCCGTGAACGGCAGCAAATCTGCCCAGCACTCCAGCTTTTGCCGCGACTTGTCGGGCAGCAGCAGGTGTATCTTGCCGTCCGATGTACAGGTGTTGCTAAAGCCGAAGTGCTTCCGCGCTGCCAGAAATACGTCATGCCGGTATTTTGTCTAAAACTCAGACACTGTAATGCTTGAGCCCTTGAGCTCCTTCTTACGATCCCAAGCTTCACAGCGCGCGGAGTATGTGGCGAAGCGAACCAGTAGCGGGCGTGTCTTCGTGCTCTTAGCTCCCAATCTGTGCACCACCTTGATGTCACCGAGGCACACATCCGACACTTGAGGCGGTCGGAGAACACTGCCTTCAAGACAATTAACGTCCGGCTGCTCCTTGTCTACTTCTTCAATGCCGTGTACCAGCAGCATCTTACGCCGCGCCGCAGTCTCATGCCGGTCGAGGCCTCGGGTCAACAGCTCAAGTTGCGACTTGAGCATACCCAGGCTCTTCCAGACCAGCAACCTGAAATCTTGGAACTCACTTGCCAGCTTCGTGATTTCCATGGGTCCGGAGGCAGGTGCGGCTGCTCGCAGCTCCTGCTCGTACCTCCCCATGCGCTCATTAAGTGTCTCTGAGAGAGTGTCCATGTTCTCCTGCAGCTTGGCGTAAAGGTCCTTGGAGGTCATTGTGAGGTGATTTAATATAGGTTGTGAAAATTAGTGAGATTATCAGTTAAATGTTGAAATATGGAGGGTCCAGGTCAGTTTTTTTTAGATCACTATGTTCATAAATTCAATATAATTACTGAGAGCAAGATATTTGTATGCGCTTCTTCCAACTACCATCGAAGAAAAAAGATTTCTTAGGTGATCTGATTTCCTCTGTGCCACTGAGATTTCTGCTGTTGGATTTTCGCATCAAATTATTAATCTTGGCGATAATTAATGAAAAAATTACCAAAACGAGCAAAAACCGACAAATATTTCAAAAGCAAGATGGCGTCGCGTCAGCGTATCATAGCGGAATCTTTGTCCGTGATTGGCTGTAAGGTGGATGTTGATTATACAAGCACGGAGATTGGTTTCAGAAAGCGTTCCGAATACGCAAATTACGGAGGATGGCCAAACAAGCGCGATACAATATTTCCACTGGACATTAACTTTTTTAGTTTTGCTTAGAACGTCAATTGTAACCACTTTAGGACATCAGAATGGAATAGAATAGATTTTTTTTATGATACATGCTTATGTCTCCCTAATGATGGAGGTGTGTACTTACAAATATTGTCCGGGATCTGTTTGCAGTTGATAATTTAAATTATCACGTTCTATAAGGTGAACTAGGACATCAGTTGTCCCATTTACAAACATTCGAAGTCGAATGTTTGTAAATTCTTCCATTCCGAAATAATTCAAAAGTTCCAAAAACAATTAATCTTTGTGTAATTGTTTTTGGAACTTTTGAATTATTTCGGAATGGAAGAATACAGGAATTATTTAGTCAATTATGGATTATGTGGAAGAATCGGGTATTTTTTCCAGAAATCTTAAAAAAGGCATCTCTCAATCAATAGATACGCAACTTAGAACAGAATTTCAAGCAGAAATGTATATATTCAGTACAAGCCCCGCAGTAAGGTCTACTATAATAGACGACAGAGTAAGATATTACATTTTTCTGTAAGTATTGTTAATTTTATTTGGAATTCAATTTGACAAAGATTTTAATAGTCTCTTGAAGACGGCGCGTCACGGCCTTTAAATGTCATAAAATACGGTAAGAAAGCACTTCCCAGTCTTCCTTTATTGTATGGGAATATAATACGTGTATAAAGTACAATAAGTGTTCCACTAAGAACGTAATTTAATCAGATGACCTTGCTATATGCCAGGGATCAATTTATCATCTCCAATAAGGCATATTATGTTTGTGGGGATTGTTGAGTGTTTGAGTGTGTTTATAATGAAATCCTTTACAACGAAGATAGGGTTGAGATGAATTTAATCGCGACGGGTTTTCGTGAATTGGAATGATTGAAGAATTTATAATCAATTTATCAAGCATGCTTGACAACTTGCTTGATCATTTTGCTTGATCGTTATCGCGGTTGCTTGATGAAAACGTGAAGTTTGACCAACATGCTTGTCAAGAATGCTTGAACGTCTACGGGGCCACGGGGCCCTTAAAATTAACATAGGGTAGATGAAAAAGTCTAAAATTAGTAATATTTGAACCGCGTCTCACATTAGGTATGTTTATTATACGACACTGGGAGAAAATGTCTGGCAAACTCTGGCAAAAGACAGATTGCCATGAATAAAAATTGAAGTTGAAGCTGAACAAAGGAAAAAAGCTTGTTTAGGAGAAGAATGTGTTGAGAGACGTTTGTGAAGTCCCGATTAGTCCGGCGAGAGACTGTCAGCTTGTCTGAATCGAGGCTGTGAGCGGAACGGCACTTGCCAAGACGTTTGCTCAGTAAAAGCAGGTATAAATAAGTAAATTGACTTTTATTGATATTATTTAATTTACTGTTTAGTAAAGCAGTGTATTAGTACTTGAAACTTGCAATGGTTCATTTACTACAATTTTGTACAATAGTACCCGTCGGAGATCTAAGAAGCAGACAAGGAGAAGCATATCATTGCCTCTTGTAGTGTTCGCACGCAGCCCAGCAATTATTTGTTGGCGAATAATGTGGCCGTGAAAGTTCCGTGGTCTAGTAGGTTTCACGCTTGTTTCTCTTGCAGGAGTCGCAGGTTCGAATCCCTGTTCCGACCATGTTAATTGGTGAGTGAGAAGTAACTCATTAATGTATTCCGGACGGGACGTTGACTAAGCAATCTGTATGATTTGATGGTTAATAAAAAAAATGACTTTTGACATTTAATTGAATTATCGCTCGTTCCGTGTTTCGGATGACACGTTTAGCTGTACGTCCCGGCTATGATCGTTACTTGGTAGTATGTAAGAGTCATAAAAACTTTCCACCAACCCGCTCTGAGCCAGCGTGGTGGAGTATGGCTCAATCTTACTCGTATCCGCGTTAACGGCTGTGCCCCTCGGTTGGCACGCTAACGGGCTAGATTAACTATTTACTATACCTTCTTGTTTTCTCCATGCAGTTGTTTTACCTACATTCAACTACACCGCACCGCAGAAGCAAGTTTGTTCATTAACCCCGAGTTGCTGACTGGCTGACCTACAGTCGAATGTGAAAAGTTTAATTGTTTAAGTGCTGGCTGGCAGCGCCAGGAAATAGGTTCACAAAGAAGTGTACAAAAATATGCCGCTACGAACCTTGGAACCTCTTTGGAACAGTTAAGTGAAGGTTAGCAGTATTTCAATATTATTAGTAGTAGAACCTCTGTTCAGTCAGGCTAAAGGTTAAAGGCTCTCCTTTGGGTGGCCGCGGCAAGATTCTTTGGCTGTGAATATAATGTCCATCTCGCATAGATTAAGTTGAGGAGAGAAAAGATAAATTACAGCTCGCTCAGGGCCAAAGAAACTTGTAGTGAAGTGAAGTAGAACTTGGTGACATGGCGTCAATGTATCCAGCACGCCTAGACAAAGTTAATAACGCTACGAAAACGAATAGAAACGAAAACTCGAAATGACTAGCATAGCGTGACTAATTGTCAAATCGCATACATATTCTTAGTGTTTCGTGCGAACGATAAAAGCGTTTTGCATCTTGTTTAGGGGGGCAGGGATCCTATCGTATTTACTTAAGTATAACAGGTTAAATAAGCGTACATATTTTTCATATCTTAATATTTACCATTCGTGAATGCATCTCTTAACTGTGAGATTCTTGTCGTAGTCTCCGTGTACGATGTTGTTTATCAAATGTCCGAGTTTGCGAGGTTCGCATTCGCATCCACTCTGAGGTCTAAAGGCCACGATTTATTTTCTATAGATATTTTTTAAACACGATTTTCCAAACACGTTTTATAAAATGTACCGTAGCTAGATTATATAGTCAAATACCAGAAATTGATTACGATTTGCCGAGTATTTTCTGAGATACAAATGAAAAAAAGCACCCCTTATTTATTTGTGAGGGCCTTAGAAAATGAAAGAAATAAATGAATTTATATGTGCCTATACATTTAAGACAGGCTACATCACATTGAAATAGAAAATACTAATAACTTTATTTTCCAGAATCATAATATCATAACAATTCTAAACACATGCTATCAATTAATAAAATAACAACAGACAGGCTTATCATTATGTTGCTATCGCCGATTTTGAGAAATATCACCGTTAGAAGTACTATCATATTTTTATTGAGGCTAGGTTTTTGGATAAGTGGGTAGGAAGATGCTATGCTAGCCTCCACCTCTTTGTAATCCTGCAGCTATGCAATTAATATAAAATGCAGCCCATGAATGTTTCCACCGAGGGGAACAGGCCATTTCCATTGTGACTACCCCGTTAAAATACACCCCCATATTGTTTCACGGAAGTACCGTTTAAAAAGCAAAATAAACACTGCAGTGCTGTATTTTCAGGCCAGACCGTTAGCTTTGTCCGCGGCATTATTAAAAAACTTTAAGAGCCGTATTTTCCCGCGTTTTCTTTAACGCTTAAACCCTTCTTGTGCAGCCTCTGTTCTGAAGAAAAAATAATCTACAGCCGATAAATAAGGCAAAAACATCAGTAGGGCATTATCGCGTGTTCGCTGTACGTTCGTTACGATTACGATACGACGCCGCCGCCGCCGCGCCGGGGCGGGAAAATCTGCAGTGCACTTTACTTTAGTTCACGTTGTACCCTTGTTGAGGCCGGACGTGCGTTCGCCCTCGCTCCGTAGACAAACGATACCCGGTATTTACTGAAACGATATCGTTGGGTGAATATATCATTAATCTGTTTTTGAAAGTAAATACGCTGCTTAATCGGCAGAATTTCTAATTTGAGACCGCGGTGAGTGTTGTTTTAACTAGTGCGGTTTTCAGTTGGTTTTCGTTGCGTTTTTTGAGTCTCGCGTGTTGCTATAAAATGTTTTATGACACTCTGTGATTGTTGAGATCGAAAAATGTGATTGGTACTCGTTGTGCCGCGGTATTGATGGAGACAACACGGTGTTGGTGGCAGTGCCTGTGGTATTGAGAAAAGTGAATACACTGTGTCAAGAAAACTTTCTCGCAAACTTCGAACAAAGTGAATGGATTCTATCTTCTGGATTTATCAGGTAAAGTAATTTGATGGTGAATAAATATTTCAAACCTGTGTGTGGCGAACGTGCATGAGGAATTTATTTAAGTTGAACTTTTGAGGAAAACCTATAACATTATGAACTTTTAACAAAAAATATATCATATGTGGCTTTCATATTATGCTTGCCATTCTCTCAAGGAAATATATATGGGTCCGGTTTTAAATTCATAGTCGTTGTGAATATTGAAATGCGATAAATAAAAGGTCGGTGCATATTCTTGGATTTAAGTAGGTAGGTAATTCTCTCTCTCTCTCTCTCTCTCTGTGCGAGTGCGGAGCTACAGACCACCTCAAATATTGCCCGGATGAGGCCCCAAATATCACGAGGGGGATCTCATGCGAGCTTCGGCAAAGCCACAAAACTAGAACTAAACTAACGGCACTAAACTGACAACCTCAAATCCGCCAGCTCTTGCGCGGTGGCCACATATTCCATTTTAAAACACACTATTTTAATTAGTTTAGTCAGTATAGTTCGTGTCGCCTCCCAAATCGCAGGCAGTATCAATAACATATTGAGAAATCATCTTAATCATCAGTGTAATAAATGACCCACATGCATTATATAGATAGGTAGTCTATTTAAAATGCTATTGTCTAAATTCCCCTGTTTATATGCCCCCCTTACATTACATATTCCTTCCTCTTTTCCTCAAAAAGGGTTCTCAGTTCGGTTGTATCTACTCATGTTTTTTACTTGTATTTTTATTGGTAACAAATATAACAATAGATTCCAAAAATACTACCGACAACTAATAGTAGTAACGTTTTATACGAGAAATCAGAAGATTTGGTACTGCCAACATCAAGTCAACCGGGATGTCATTAATTATTGTAATGTGATTACCAAATGGATGTTCTCAGACTACACACACAAACGTTGTATGCAGTGACTCGGAAAAACTACAGTTATCATGCAAATTGGGTTATCTGTGTCAACTCTTCCCCTTCTTTGCTTTCTTGCCCTTCTTTGCTCCATCCCTAAGCCCACAACTTCCGAACGGGCGGTAGTATACAAAAATATTAATATTATATTGATGTTGACTAAGCAATCTGTATGATTTTATGGTCAATAAAAAAAAAGACTTTGACTTTGACTCGTAACGAAATGTAACCCTGTCGGGCTCAGAACTACTTTCTTATTTATACTATGGAACTACTGTGTGAGAAGTGTTATTTTCAAAAACTATTATTATTTTAGATTTCGTTGCTCTAGTGGGTTACACGCTTGCTTCACACGCAGGAGATGCAAGTTTCAATCCCGGTGCTGACCATTCACCAATGAGATAATTCATTTATGTTAAGTACGGTTACATAAATGGACGTTCTGATAGTGATGGAAAACATCGTGAGGAAAACTAGCTGCGGCGATTGGCTAGCCCCTTGTCACGCGCAAAATGGATTATTGAATCACTAAACTAAACGCTATACTTGACGCTATGTTGTTATGTTTTATTCGGATTTTTCGTCTGCTTTGCGTAGGTACAATTAGCGCCGTGTTCTTTACCCTAATTACTAAAAAAACGAAGAAACTGACAACATCAAACGTCACTTCTTGAAATAATGGCCATGTTCAGTTTGATAGTGATGTTCTCATTCATTCTAAGTAGAATGAAAATGAATAGAATGGGTATTAAATATGTATTAGGGTTTATTTATGTTAAGATATATATGATTAATATGTATTCATGTAGGTACTTAGGTATTTATTATATTAAGAAAGAAAGAAAGAAATGGCGTTTATTACACAACAGACCATAGGTAGTGCCGCGGTCTGTTCTTTCTTTATATTCAGTAGTTTAGTAATATAATTTATTTATATTTTATTTTTTACTTTAGCACATAGGCCTACCCGTTTTTAGTTTTAAAATGTATCCTGTCCATCCTGGGTTTGCTGGAAGAAATCTCTTTTTAGAGATAAGCTTGCCTTTGTTCATGCCTTTTCTGTATTGTTTGTGTTTTTTTCTGTTATGAGCAATAAATATATATACGAAATATACGAATAGAGTAATTCCTTACAATTAGGATTGTAATAAATATTTGTCACAATTTAATATGACATTGAAAGCATTGCGCTTTTCCCATTTGAGGTGGCAGAAGCAAATTGTGCCCACTTTTTGTGAGTTATTCTATTGCAAATGCTTATTTTTTTTTACTTATTATTCGCAAACAAAGGAGGGGGCGCGTCATATCAGTTTGAACAAGCTATATGCACTAGCACTACTAGCACTCTTATAATTTATATCAATATATTCTATCATTAAAATTATCTAAATCATTCTTGACTCCATCACTATTTATTTTCTACCAAAAAGCGGTAACATCGGAACTGTCATTTTACTTCGTTATTATAATAATTAGGTATAGTGTAGGTTTCACGCTTGCTTTTCACGCAAGAGATGCTGATCAGCCTGATTCGAATCCCGGCGCTCGCTGACCATGTACCAATGTATTAAACTAATAATTCATTTATCTTGTGTTGGTACATTTATCGGACGTTCCGTGTTTCGGACGACACATGAAGCTGTAGGGCCCGGCTACTATCGCTACCGGTAGTGTGCAGTAAGTAGTCGAAAAACCCCTCTACCAACCTGCACTGAGCCACCGTAGTGGAGTAAGGCTCAATCTTACTCGTATACGGTTAAATGTCTGTGCAAGATGCCAGAGCTGAAAGCCGTTTATTATTACGAGCCTTCATACAACCTACCTATAAAACCTTTGACATAAATATTAGGACACGAAACTACGTATTTTCATTTATGACTGACCCAACGTGACTTATTTTGAGTAATCCCCGATGTCAAAGCCCCTCAGATATATCATAAACCAAGCAATTAAATGCAGTTTCTGTGTACCAATTAATATTTACAGAGTGTGCAACTATCGCTACCAGTCGGGGTACGATCGTTTCCGATGCGCGGATACAGCTCGGTACGGCCACGGACGCTTTTAGATGATAATAATAGTATTACTGGATGGAACTTATATTTTTCATTTTTTCATACTGCGCCTAAAGAAAGTTCAAAGGAATATATTAATGTCGCAGGGATATGATAGAATCAGGGATTCAGCTAAATCTAAGTTGATTTTTTCATAGCTATATGCAATCACAGATCAAATCAAATCAAATATTTTTATTTGTCAAACATAGGTACATTAGGATGTTAGAGTATAGTAAACATTGGATCACTATGTTTCGCCATAAGGCATACAAATATTTCATAAATCTAGGCAGCTTAGTATTTTGAATCAAGCCAAAGTCAGTGTACATATTTATTTTTATTACATTACAATGTTGGGTCATTTATATATTCATTTATAGTGTAGTATGTCTTATTAATAAGTAACTTTCTCAGTTCCTTCCTAAATTGTATTATATTATCTATGTTACGGATATTCTCTGGTATCTTATTATAGATTATTGATGTCATGCCATAGATATTATTTTTAAACAAAGCTGTCCTATGTTGGGGCATACATATTCTAGATTTGTGACGTTTGCTGGTGAAATTGGTAAAAAGATTCGAATTCGTTTTGACAAAAGTTGCTAGTTCGTAAATATATAGTGAAGGGAACGTTAGAATATTTAGCCTCTTAAAATGAGGCTTACAGCTGTCCCTGCGATGCAGGCCAGACATAGACCTAATAAACTTTTTTTGTGCAATAAGAACTTTTTCTTTGCCTGCCCCGTTCCCCCAAAAAATTATACCAAATCGTAATGTGGAGTCTACATATCCATTATATGCTAATAATACTGCATCCATACAGACTATTTTTGACACACATGAGCAATAGATCTAAATAGCTTCTGTTCTTCTCTAAGGGGGTTGAAGTGCCTGCACGTGGCCCACATGTGCGGGGCCTTTGTGCATGTCCCCTTCTCCCGCTCTCTTATTTCAGTCCACCCAACTCCTGCACCAGCTGGAGTAGGAGGCCTGGATATTCAAGGAGCTCATGGGTCGATGATGCTTCTCCCAGAATAGCCATCCTGGTTTCATGTGGATGGACAATTGGACATGCCAGCAACATATGCTCGACCGTCTCTTCCACTTCCATGCAACCCCTGCATAGGGGGCTGTCGGTTGCACCTGTAATTGTCAAGTGTTTGTTTAGTACACAATGACATGTTATAAGGCCTGTTAGTATTTATATTTTGCTGCGTGGCAGCCTTATTAAGCCTTATTGGCCTTATTCAGCGTTGACCTAGAAGGTTGATTTTTTCACAGCTATATGCGATCACAGACATGAGCAATTGATATATAGCAGCTTGATACGTCAACGCGTTCCCGATATAAAAGGTATAGGATAGGAGACATGGGCATTTTGTAAAATATACTTGAATTTCGTAATTCCTTTACACGTGACATGCACCATACTTATGATAGAAAAAAAAAAACAATGTGAGCTTAGCGGTAGCAGAGCTGTGTTTTTGTCACATTCACATGGAGAAGTGAAAAATAAAGTTGCTTTGATCGATCCGTTTTCATAGCTTATGTACCTAAATAATAATCCATTAGATAATAGGTAATAGTTTTTGCTATTATAAATTATGAAACTATAATATACCTACTCAAGGTATAAAGTTCTAAAGTAAATTGAGATCACAAAATCTATAAAAATATCCCATTGACATTAGACCTAGTGACTGATGTTTTCGAATCAATAATGACAACTTCTATATACAGGGTGATAAGTAGTACCGACAAGGGCAATGGTCGCACGTCTGTGAACCCCAATACATACGTGTTTAACGCATGTATTATATATTTATATATTACCTACAGTATTTGAGTTTTTGTAAGGCCAAGCTAGATCGCGTGTCGACATGAAAACCCCGTATGTGCTAATTATCATGCAGTACAATAGGTACCATAACTACCAAGCTTATAACGATGGCTAGAAATACAGTCAGAAGCTGAGTTGCATGCGACATACAATCCATAAATATTGTGAACCTTGTGATACATTGTCCCGTCTAGAGTAAGGGCCTTGCTTGTTGTCCTTACCCACGGTCACCTAGGGTTATGTGATGATCTGTGGCATGATTCTCGCGCATTCGATATACGATATCTACACCTATATCGAGTGATTTTGTATCGGAATCTGTCAATACAGGGTGTAACAGAAAGGTGTAGTCATATTTTAGGGGGTTGTTAGGGACATCATTCTGAGCAACTTTCACAATGAATCCGATTTGATCAGAGCAACTTTAATTTTCACTTCTCTATACAAATCAGCTGACCGCCCGGACCAAAACATATGGAGCAATGAAAAATAAAGTTGCTCTGATCAAATCGGTTTCATAGTAAAAGTTGCTCAGAATGGTCTCCCTAACAACCCCCTAAAACATAACTACACCCTTCTGTTACACTCTGTATAGGTCTCGCTCGAATCGAATGGTATGATACCATATTCATAAAGTAATTTCAACACAATAAACATGACTACTAGTGGAAATTTCCCATGGCTAGCAAATCCAGTAACGAGAATGTTAAAATAATTCATAGGCGGTGTCAGCCGCCCCGGTAATCCCATGGCTAGCATTTTTTTATTACTGGAAACAACTCAATTAAGAATAATTTGTCTAAAAAGCATACTATTGTCAGGCTTCATTCCCATACTGGGTTAAAAAGACACAGTTGCCCCCACATTTAACCACGTTTCAGAAATCTTGTCTATAAAGGTGACTTTTGGGTCGTGACTCTAACAAATTGTTTCTAACTCGGCAAATGATTGCGGTTTCTAACTTATAAGAAACACTAACTCGAGCTGAAACACTAAAGTTTACATATCTTCCTATTAACCTATTATTAACCTCGTAATTAGTGAAAACCAACAACAGGGAAACTAACAATTTTTGAGATCAAAGATTGTAGAAACCCTTAGACAAAATTTCACTTTTTAAACAAAGTTATCGATCGACGTTGCAGAACTAGCGTTTGACGCCCAAGTGTCACATTGTCAACAAGTTATCGTATAGAAACGAAAACGAAATGCTAGAGCGTTAACGTTTTAGCGTTTTACATTTTAGAGCAACAGCTGTTGTGCTTGTAGAGTGTGTAGGGTGACCAGAGACTATATATCCAATTGACTGCGCCTGCGGGGAAATGCGGCTCGCCAAACGTTTGTTGTATTCAACAAACTTTCGCATACGCAACCTATGTACGACGATGGGCCGCCAGACAGTTTCGCAGCGGCTGACCAATCACAGCTCTCTTACCTCGTCCCCCGCCGCCCGTAAAATGGTGAGTTGTGTTTCAAAGGAAAATGTATATGCGCCCACTGGATAAGTGCTCCGTGAGGGTGGCCAACTGACCGTGAACCAAAATTATTTTTTGTACCAAAAAAATATATGACTTAGCGAGCTCTGATCTACAGCCTACAGCATAACATTCCTAACCAATAGGTAAATCTTAACTTTGTTGCTACACGACCCTGCAGTCACCCTGTATAGGTCATGTCATGTTAGACGCTAGTTAGGGGCGCCCTGAAAATTACATCTGGCCATTTGTAAGACAGAAATACGAGAAAAGATATAGGTACGCTCTCGATCTCTTATTAGAGATAAGCTCGCCTTTTTACATGTTTTTTCTAATATTAAGTGTCTGTATTATGTTTTCTGTGCAATAAAGTATAATTGTAATTGTACGCTGTCCCAGAAACTGGAAAGGGATAATTATTGTAAGGTTAACCTGATATGCCTATTCGACCTTCCGAACTACCTAGTATCTTTGAATACCAGAGTTAAATGAATGCCATACAACTTCTGTGATATTATTTACCTAGTCGTAATCTGTCTAGTTATGGCAGGCTTTGTTGTTATCTTTAGCTTTTCTCGCAAGTTTCTAAGGAACTCCTTCGCCGTCTTCTCATCTGTCGCTGCGACTAGTCCGTCATCGACAAACAGTGTCAGAAGTATTCTTTTGTCTCCATATTTCTTCGTATAAAGACACGGGTCTGCAGTACTTTGGTCAAATTCTAACTCCTTGAGGATTTCATGAAACCGATGGTTCCAGCATCTGGGGGCTTGTTTAAATCCGTAGAGACTGCGGTTAAGGCGACATACACGGTTTGTACCGTCTTCGAATCCTTCGGGTTGTTTCATGTAGATTTCCTCTTTCAGTTCACCGTGCAGGAATGCTGTGGTAACATCGAATTGAACAAGGTGCATTCGTTGGTTGGCAGCTACACTTATAAGTGCTCGTATAGTTGCCATTCTGGCTACAGGACTAAAGGTTTCCTCGTAGTCAGTGCCTTTTTTCTGTCTGAATCCTTTTGCAACTAGTCTGGCTTTATAGCGTTCTATTGAGCCGTCTGGATTTCGTTTTAGGTTGAACACCCATTTACAAGGAAGCACTTTTCTTCCTTTCGGCAGATCACAGGCCGTCCACAATTTAAGTCCTCTAGTGACTTCATTTCACTCCTCCTGGATTCCAGAAACTTTAGTTTTATTTTACCTTTAAAAGCGATATGTAGTGGTAAGTCTGGGGTCTGTAGGAGATAAAAAAAAATATTAAATAAAATATAATGTTTTTATTTTAGATTAAGCTTATGTCATGTATTTATGACGTTGGTTCTCAATTATTGGGTAGTAATATTACTTACTTACTTTATATATGACATTGGAATTTAACGTCAAATAATAATACAAGAATCGTAGTAGGGTTTTTAATAGTTATCAAGTAATACTTAGCCTCAAGATTACAATTACTCTAGCAACAGACTTATAGAATTCTATCACTCTTAGTAAAGAACATATCAGTCTTACAGTTTCTTCAGTTTGTTCAATGGAACACAAGGTGGCAGTTTCTTTTTGGCGTGCTACATAAAAATATATTGCATTTAGTGCAGAATGCCGTTGTTGTATTAGAGCAGTAAGGATTGCGGCATCTTTGTTGTTTGTTGCTGTATTCAACCAGATGTTCGGCTTTGTGATGTCTGACAATTTCTGTTGGTATAGGTACAAATAAAAAAAAATAGGTTTTATTTGTACCTTTCTTTTTTTGTGCTTTGGCTCCAGTTCTTCATGCTCGTCAACACTTTCTGAATCCGAAGACAACACGTGTTTTTCAATGAAGCTGGTACCCAGTTCCAGTTTGAATGTGCGTAACTGAAGTATTTTATACATATCTATACCTTTCTTCATTTGTTCCTGTTTGTACAACAACCAGGCGTTGCTCACCGCTAAATCGACTATGTGACTTATGAACCGAATAGTCCACTTTTTGCTTCGTGATCTGGAAGGACATACAGCCAGCATTCGATCGGCCATATCAACCCCGCCCATAAATTGGTTATATGATTTTATAATATCTGGTCGGGCTACCATTTCGTATATTTTCTTTTTCTTGGACCATCTACGACATTCATCTGGATTTTCATCCGGGTGAATTGTGGACAGAATGATGACCGGCTTACTATCCATCCAACGAACAATATTTAATACTCCGTCGTTTCTGCACTTCTTTTCCCAAAACCCTTTAGGTTTCTTTGAAAAGGCCCTTTCTTCAGAAAGTTGGCAGGTTTTTGGAATTCGATTCCGTTGAATGGTGCCAGTAGCATGAAACCCTCTTTTTACCAATATATCCGCCAATTTTACGGTGGTAAAATATCTATCAAAGTAAATGTAGTGACCCCTCACCAGCGTTTCACACAGTTTGATAATAGATGCCTCTCCAAGTGTATATCCTTCTTGAATTGACTCAGGACACGTAGTATCTCCTTGATACAACAGCATGTCTAGAACAATACCTTGCGGAGTAGCTAGCACGAAAATTTTCAAGCCGACAGGGTTTGGCTTTCCTGGGCAGTATTGGCGTATACCGCATTGGCCGCTGAATGGTACAATCATTTCATCAATGCTTAATTGGATGGGTTTTTCTTGTGCGCGACAGCGACAGTAATACGGATTTGAAAAGTGGAGCAACCTTCCATATTTTGCAGGTTTTTTTTCTTCTGTGGACACATCATCGTCAAATACTACTTTTAGGCTACTCCTGATATTAAAATACCGGTTTCTTGTCATTGCCCTTTTAATCACGTCAACGCCGTATTTCTGGGACCAGAATAGACATATTTTTGGCAAATTTATTGCGCTCATTACCATCTGAATACCAAAGAACACTTTCAGCTCTTTGAGTGTCAGACCTAAGGTCTTGCCTTTTCTAAGAATGTTGGATCTGTTAGTAGCAGATACCATTTCTTCCAATATGCCATCATTGATATATTGTGTATAAAAATCTTCAGGTGTCCATGACTCTGTCTCAAGTTTCATATAACTGGGCTGGTAAAATGGAATTTCTAAAGGCAGGAATTGACCATTCCATTCGTCAACGATAGGTACTACATTTACTGCTCGAGGTGCACGTCCTCTAATACTCTTAGTACTTCCTCCTCTAGATCTACGACCTCGGGTTCCACCACGGCTAAGCCCTCGGGTGCCACCACGGCTACAACCACGGCTTCGTCCTCTCTCCAATACAGACGATTGAAGGGAAACTTCTGAGTCTGACTCTATTACCTCATCTGAAGAACTGGAAGATGAAGAACTTGACTCACAATCATCATCAGGTCTAGGCATGAAAGAAGCATCTTCGTCTGCATCATTGTCGGAAAGATCCATGTCCGATTCTGCCAGTCTTGAAATAATTTCATTGTCGCGTAAAACTGAAATCAAGAAAGAGTTGAGAACCAATGTAATAAATATAAGACATAGGTTTTAAACGACCGTTTGAAGCAATCTCCATTTTACACCCCAATTCTGGTAACTGAACATGTAGAATAGGGACCCCCCTTCACAGACTCTATGCTACATATATTTTTACCGCCAAAGAAAACATGAAACTTCATGAAAGCTCACATAAATACTGAATAAGATTCTATAACGCCAATTTGCCATTAGAAGATAATGCAATATCGATATCGGAGCATAGCCATCCAAAGAAGTTTCATTACCTGAATAAATGTTCATTGTTCAACCCAATAGACACGTTTATGCATTCCCCATAGGATAGACACACCCGCCATAAGGCAAAGGTCAATAAAATCGACCCAAAACCCGCAAACGATTATTAAAGGTCTATTACACTGATATGTGATCTGAACACCGAAGAACGTCTTGAGGCACGAAATTGCCGCCAATTTGGGAATAGCTGGTTATAGGCAATGCCGGACTGCCCACAGAATTACAACTTACGTCTTTCAACATTGAATATGGTTTGCAGTAACAGTTTTATAGTTACGAGGGATCCTAAGTGTGGCTCTATATTTTACCGCTCGGCCCGATTAGGGTAGAAGGGTTGAGATGAGTTTTTAGGATGTTTTGCAAATGAAGATTCTGGATTAATTTGACCAAAACTTTCTGAATTAATGAAATGGCATATTTAGTTAAAAAGAACCTTTTCTCTGGTCATCATGGTTTGCTACAATCAAATAGTTCTAAGGTCCACTTACCCAAAGCGTGATATCTACGTATTACCACAGATACGATGATATCTAAGTGTTACTGAATTGTCAAGAATGTCTGGTTATTAATGTTACCGAGATTTGTCAACAGCGATTTAATTAAATTCAAGTGTGGTTCGACAAGTATGTTCAACTGCTATTCTTACGAACCGGATATCTATCTATCTATCTATCTAAGATCGTGCCAAGAAAGACCTTGATATTCCTAGACACTGGTAGAGATTCAGTCGTGCTAATACACTGTCTGGGCGAGCGACCTGCATATTAGTCTTCATTCAACCCATTTATTGAGGGTTCATCGTAAGGTCAAACAAGTGATCTGGTCCGTTCGTCCTACACAAACCTAAACGGTGTTCGGTACTTAGTAGTTCTGGGGCCTGTTAGTAAACGATAGAGACAGATCAATCGATCAATTGGGCTGAATTTATTGTTGTCTAGAACAGTGTTTATTTTCTTCTTTAGGTGGACTATTTACTCTGTCAGTAAGTAGTAGGTTAGAACAACAGTTTTAATAAACGTAGTTAGGTTTATAGGTACTCGTTATTTATGCCCGTATTTAAGTGTTGTTTTATATGACCCTATTGTGGCGAACGGGTATTTTGTAATATCCATAAACTATAAAAGTAACTTAAGTAAGAAGATATTATCACCGTGGTATCTTCGGCTTTTTATTCGATGCAGAGATTTATTTTGCTGGCTGTGATAAAAAAATCGCACTATGTTGATTGAGACTGTTTCTGCGATATCAGATTGGCTCGGTTCCATGTTATTCGTGATTTTTGATCCCTCTCTTTCGCAAAAGTCCAACAACACATGATATCCTCACCGAGGAGCATAGGCCTTTACCCGGACACGAGTAAGATTGAGCCACTCAGAGGTGAGGGGTGCCGGGCTAGTGGCCAACCCGACACTGTCAGAAGTTATCAAAGTTAAGTACGTATCTAGGAAAATATCTCTTATAAATTCAATATTTTAATTCGTGTCGCAATGGAAGCATAATGTTATGATAATTCATTTATCAATAAAATCGTACATAGGTAGGTATGATACGTGCGTAAATAGTAAAAAATATGCTGTACGGTACGGTACGGTGCGATAGCCTGTGCTATGGTAACCAGGCAGGGACACCACAAACATGGAAAAACACCCAGACTGAAGTCATTTGCACAAATCATGCACGCGGACCCCTTGCGGGAATTGAACTCACGACCTCGTAGGCTAGCGATGCGCTAGGACAACGAGGCAGTCACTTTTCTCATTGGATTCTATCGCACAATCAACTTGTAACTGATTCTGTTTTCATTTCCTTTCGTGGCTGAACTGAAATTTAGTAGACTATATTTTATTAACTCAGTACATTTCGGGCTTAGCGCTCAGCTGATCTGTATGGTGGGGTGAAAAATAAAGTTGCTCTGATCAAGTCGGTACCATATTGAAAGTTGTTCAGAATGATGTCCCTAATAACCCTCTTTCGGCTTGTACTTCACTTTCTGTTACACTCTTTATATATAACATAATAACATAGTAACAGCTTGAACAACTGAAAACTTGAAAAATTTAACACTTGAACACTCTAACACATCTACCTAGCCCCTTTTATATTAATTATCCTTTTTTCCAGGGTCAGCAATAAGTTTTAACAATAACAAAATCATGCAAGTGACTGTTTACCAGATGATACTCGAAACTTCTTTGATAAATCCATAAGCGAAATTTGTGAACAAGCAGCAAAAGGAGAAAAATGCGCTCCGAAGGTTTACAAAAAAGGAATGAAAGACCTGAGAAAGGCTAAGTGAACCCATTATTACCTTAGTCACCCTTTACGACTAAGATACAAAGGTCAAATGAAAAGTGCAAGTAACTACTAGATAAAAAAATACTTACTATGTTTATTATTATAGGTCCCGTAGGTACTTATTTTTCTTGTATGCTTTACCCGCCATATACCTACTTGTACCATTATTATAATCAAATGTTTATAAAACTGATATTCGGAACACAGCAAAACATTTCCACGACCTCTTTTATTAATAACTGGTACATATTCTTTAGACATTTTCAACGAACTTTTAATAAAAGAAATCTGTTGTGCTTGCTGGGTTTTTTTTTACCTGGGCACACTTTACTCGCGCGAAGAACGGAGATTTCCCCTAGACCAAGAGCGAACGCTTGAGGCATATTTTCGGACATAAATTGTATCATTTATTATAACGGTAAGGTCGTATTGTAATGTATGCACCTACGTGACTCCTATTTCCTCGGGTCAGGAATTTAATTGAAGGCATCGATTCAGTTTCACATGGGTATTCTAGCGTGGGACCGCAGGCGTTGTATGCGCCTGTGTAATGTCTACATGTGGAGGACTAAATAATCATAATCATGGACGTATTCAAATATGAGGAGTTAGGTCTTGAAACACATGGTGCGTGGGTGGTAACATTTCGCCGGGTCACAAATTAACTATTCCCTGTCAATATTATTTCAAGTGTCTTAATTTAAATGGGAAAATGGTTGTGTTTTTACGTCATTTGACAGAAAAGTGGCTGTTTATATTGATGGGAAAAATAATGATGGGATGTCATTAAACAATTTTTTTTGGTTTCGTTATGGGTACTTTCTCAATTACGTGATTAACTAAAATGGTAAATTCTATTTTTATTAACTAGCTAGAGGTACGTATATTTTTATGTATAGAGGTCAGGGTTTGTCAACTCATAACGAGAACAAGGTGTAAACTTGTAAGCGACCCTTTCCGACTATTACCTCTAAATTAGCATGAGTTAGGAGGTAATTGTTTCCTTCGCCGCCGTAAGGAATGTCCAATTTTGTCGATGGCTGACAAATTACGGACTGCCGGAGGGTCTTGATCCCTTTAGGGACAACTATTTGTTCACATTTCCATTTCGGAGTCTTGGGACGCGTTTTGGGATAAAAGATTGTTTGTAATAGAAGTGAGGTCTTATATTCGTTCACGTAAAATGGTTCAATGTCATGTAACTTTTTAGAGTTCCCTAGCTACTTGTCCGCTTGTCCGACTGTTCCAAGGGGGTTTCATCCACTCTTGAACTAGTGAACAGACAAAATTCTGCCTATTTTTTCCATTTCGATAAGTTATCTGAAGTTTCATTTGTGTATAGCTCTAATACACTTTAGGTTCTTAAAGAAAAACAATTGTTTCCTACCGAATGTATTAAGTCAGGAAGCATTTTTAAAGAGGACTATATTACGATAGATATGTACCCCACGTACTATCGATCAGCGTCAAAAAGACATCGCGACGGTATATGAAGTAAAGTAAGTGAATGGGAGATGAGTGGGAGACGCCACAGATTACACAGTGATCAAACACCTCTTTAGTGTGTAAGCCGCCGTTTCAATGTGTATGTTTTCTACTTGAGCCGTGCAATACCTTTTAATCGTCGTTTAATCCGACGCCCGCGCCTCTCATACCGCGTCGCATCTTCTTTGATGATATACTGTGAAGCCCAGCTTTCTTCCTCCTCTCTACGGATTACGTAGGTATCAAGATACTGTGCTTGGCTATAAAATAGGCACAGACAGTCTGTTCTAACACTAAGGACGTACACAAAAATGTATAAATGTATGTATGTATGAATAGACCAGGACACAAACCCAGATAAGTTGAACATTTCACCAATATGGATAATGACAGTGTTTTCTATGTATTATAGATGATAATTTAGACAAAAACCTCATTTTCCTGCTTCTCAGACATCTCGTTTATAAGACAGTAATCTATTTGCCTTCAGGCACTTGTTTATTCTGCCAAGAAGCGCTCGACAAATAGATAAGGGTGAGAAATACGTTCACATTAAACACTGAATAATAAATCATTATTAATCTGCTCTTAATTTTACTAATAGTTGAATGGGGTAAAAGGTTCATAAAGTGGGCTGGCTAAAATTGCCTGGGCTGAGTAAAATAAAGATATAATGGATTGACATGGTAGACGTATTATGAAATAACAAAAAGCTTTTTTTAATTATTTGAATGTTTTCTTCATTGTACTCAGATCAAATAATACAGATAACATTCTTGCTTGGAATTATAGCTACTAGGAAGGCAAGACACTACACTCGGCCAACGATTTCTTGTAGCTCTGGCTACATGGTACATAGCCAATGGCTAACACCCTGTATAGTGTAATGGTTTCTATAACGCGTGGGAAACGTATTGTTAGCATGTATTAGTTATTCTGTGGTAACGCCAATTAAGTGTAATAATTAGTCAATAATTTCTCCGTTTTAATCACGCATATCAAAGTTACGATTGCGTGTGTGTGAGTTGTCAAAAAAACGGTCAAGGACAAACTGAAGGTTCCGTGTTTCGGGTTCCGTAACCGGCTTATTTACGACCCTATTTGTGGCGTGGTCCAGTACCCGTAGCATGCCGACTGCGGGGGAGGTTTTGTCGCGGAAAGTGAGAGACAGAGTTATTTAAGGTGCCTGTAACCCTCAAAATTAGAAACTGGATTTATGGTGGTTGAAATTTTCACAAATTATAATAGAAATATGATAAAATAAAGTATATGATGACGTAAACTGCAGGCAGGCGACCGTCTAACAAATTCCCCGCGGCGCGGAGCGCGCCGTCCGTCTAAACCTATTCAGCGGAGTGACACAACCCTGCTGAAACGCAGACCAGATCCAGAAGACCACACAAGGAATTACGCGCGTCCAACGGAAGAGATCGTCTGCCCTGCTTTGCCAGGCCTGAGTCTGCCTGGCATGCGTCTCAATTTTCGCCCAGACTGACCGCGTCTATGACTTCCATTGTTGTGCTACGCGGACGTTATTATAGATAGTTTGCTAGCCCATCTACTGACAAAACTACTCCCGACTCCCATACCCATACTCGACTTATTCCGCTTGTGTGGGAGGATATTAGAATTTGGGTTATCGTCGAGATCGATCATAATGGATTTAGAAATTGATAATTAGAAATGCAGCATCAATATCATTCGATGAGTGTTTTTTATTCATTAAAACCATATATATTTAATAGAGAAGTTGCTGATGTATTTCATGGACGTCCATTTGCACAATCCAATTAAAAGTGTGCTATTTCAGCGAATTTCTAGTAGCACAGGAAACCGTGTTAGCCTGAAGTAAATGGGTATACGTGCAAAGCTTAAGTAATAGCCGATCAGAAAACACTGAGCGATAGTAGATGTGGTGATGCAAAAATAGTTCGCGTATAAACTGTGTTCTTACCAGAGGGGCAAGTCCCTTCTGAATAAAATGCCTATAATATCTGGTTATTTAAGTTCATAAAACATCAGAACAAAGTATTTTGTAACAAAGAAAAATAACAAAACAACAAACGTACTTTAAATATAACGAAGCTGTTTATTTTTGCTCATCTTTAATACTTAACATCTTCTGATTATCACGTCGAACATGAATTGGCACTGTGAGCCCCACATTAATATTGTAATACACGTAAGAAATGAGATTTTGCAGTATTTGGTTTTTAGGGTTCCTCGAATGACATCAAAATGAGCCTAAGCTGTAAGCCTCCGCTGTCCGGCTGACTCTCCGTCCATCCGCCATTTTCCATCCACCATCAGTTGTCGCTACCGCAACACATATAACTATGTACACGCAATTATAATAATTGAAGCGTGGATACAAAATGATATACTTTTTTGCGTTTTTGTTTTGTATGAGATTAATGATTATACACGAAGGTTGCTCTTCGTGTGCAAGTCCGACACTCATGTCATGTGACCGCTTACTGTTACTTGTTTCATTATGTTTTGCAGCGTCCTCATAGATTTATTCATACACAGAAATTATGAAATTGAAATAGAAATCGTTAGATATCTACGTTAATATAAAATGTATTCCAATTAACTTTGAAGATTATCGAATGTCGCCTATTTGTAGGTAGGGTATGGTAGGGTATGTGACTAAGCCCGGGTTTCTCAAGAGACGGAAAAACAGTCAGATAAATTTTTGTTCGTGTGAAATGCCAAAAGCCCATATAAACAGACAGATAAACGCTATCTGAGGAATGAGAGAACGGCACTAAATATGTCAATTAAATATTTGTTCAACAGTTGGAATCTAAAATACCTCAAGAATTTCAATAAAGAGTTAGCTTTGAATTGAATATGTTATATATTGAAAACCCTTTTCCAGTCGAACGGATTAAACTTAGTGTTTATTACACTGGTAGTTTGCCTGTTTAGAATTGTCCATCAAATGTACACAAATAATTAGATTGAGTGATTTTGTAGATATCCTTTTCAGACTATGTATAGTCTAGCCGCTGAGAGAATGCGATCCTGACACATGTCAGTTTGGGATGCAATCCCCTTTGTGGGAGTGAGATAGAGTGAAAAGTAGCGCGGGACAGACAGGGACATAGCGCTCGTTTAGACTACAGCGAGTAGGTGTGGGTCGTTACGTGATTTTCGTGAAACGTAACGTAACCTGTTACGTCGAAGTCGTAACCTGTTTTAAAACTAGCTATTCTTGTAACGCGTTATTTTTCATCATCCGGTGATGTTATAGGCAAGTTGTTTCTCTAAAGTTTTACGAAACGAAAATATAACGTGACTAGTGACTTCGTTACTTACTCCAAGCTTTACTATTCCCAAAAAAAAAAACCATAACTTTTTTATTTTTGACTTTTAAGAAAAATAAATAAATATGTACACATAGATTTTTATATTCTATGAAATAAAAATATAAAAATCGTAAAAAATAAATAAAAATAAAATAAAATAAAAAACGTAGTTGTTTTTTTAATTTTCTCGAAAAATACTTAACTTTTAATATTTTTTTTCAAATTATCCATCAGAAACTCAATACGCATGTTTTGACACCCTAAACTTTCCCGTAGTCCTAAAACTTACTACTATAATTTACCATTATGTATTCAAATCTCATACCTAGGCGAATTTAAGCATAATGTTGTAAAACACAATAAAAGGTTACGACATAAAAAGTTTCTTCGTCTCGTGTCACTCTTTGTATTCAGTCTAGTACGCAGGTTAAACACGTTACAAAAATAACTAGTTTAACGTATAACTTGAAACTAGTTATTCGGCTACATGCCCCGTAGCTAGTTTTTGTAAATAGTGACGTGAAATAACGCCCACACCTAACAGCGAGAGCCGCGCGGTTTGAGAATCGTGCGGGCACCGCGCGGGTCTATTTCCTTAAGACGGCGCCCTAGGCAAAAACAGCCTTTAGCAAAACACAAATCGCTCGGAATGATGAGGATTATTGCTGTACGTTTTTTCACTAGCTTCTTTATCACGAATGTCAGCGTGACTTTGCTTTCCCATAAACGTAATTTTATTAATTTTGCTCGATAGAAATGTCTCCTGAAGTTGCCAGAAAATCTGTCTGTCACAATGTTTTATTTTACAATTTCGCACCGCATCTGAATTTGTGTTCTTGTTATTTATCTAATCATTATAAAAATGGCACCGTATGTTCCTCAGTTAGACTTGTTTAGCTTGGCTTATTTAACCTGTTTTTATTTATTTTTTATTTAATTTCTTCTAAAAATAAGTTAAGGATGAAATTCTATGTTCTGATTGCCTAGGGCCCGCCCTTAAAGAATGTATGTAATCGACTAATCGTTCAGACGCAACCACGCGGTTAGTTCATGGTTGTGTCTGAACCATGAACCTCTACTAGAACTGGACTGTGCACTATGAATAAAAAAACGAGCAGAGTGAGAGGCTACAAAGTAGTAGTGCATCTCTTCCGAATAGGGTGTCCATGATAAAATCCTTCACCCACAGTGGTCCATCCAACGTAGTGAGGTAGCAAAAATTACGTGTTATTTATAAGTACCTAAGTACTTACTTATGTATACAAGGTATTTCTTTTATCACCGTCAATATTTTGGGGATTGATAGTACCCATTCTTGGGGAAAGTTTTTCATAATTATGAACTTTCCCCAAGCAACATATGGTCGTAAATGAAAAAAAAATTGGATTTCCCATAGTAACTTGAAAACAGCTGAGAGGGTCAATGTACTGAGGGACGAAATGTTTCTCGGGGAATGTTGCTGGTAATAAAAAAATACCTGTATCTATAATAACATAAATAAGGAAATAAAATCTTGAATCTAATATAATTTTGTCGATTCTGTATTACAGATTGATTGATTTATCCATACATAAGATACAAGCGAGTAAAGAACTTTAACAGAAGTACGGTACAGTGTCACATAAAAGAGTAGAAAATAATTGAGAGCGCCTCTTCGCCAAGCCTCGCCCAAATCTTTATTTCTCGTTTTAATTTCTTTTTTCGAGGTGTATCTGGACATGAATATTCTGTTTGAATAGATTTATCTGATTCTTGTTTTTTTTTTGTTTCTTCGCAGGTGGTTCTGACGTACTCTGTAGTGGTTCAACCAATGATATGCTACTGAGCACATGAATATGTTTCTCAGCTGGAACAATCTGTAAAAAAAAAGTGTTTTAAAGATAAAATAATTTAAATTCTTTGTAATGTAGTAGTAAGTTCTAAAGTTTTCCTCACCTTTGGGAATATTGACGTGACGGTATTGCTGTAGATTTTAATCTTTTTCTTGACTGATTGACAAAATCAAGTCCCAAGTCACCTCCAAATTATAAGTAACAAACAGAAATTTAAAAAAGTTATAAGATTTTGGTTAATGCAACATATTTTCTACTCGATTAAGGAATTCCTAGAACATAATGTTAAAAATTGTGTACATTGTAAATTTTGACTAATTTGTTACCTTCTATTTAAAATTAAGTGACTCTATGTCATAATTGTTTTTGCATGCTATAATTTAATTAGCTGGATGTGTGTATCTGACAGAAACTATATTATACCACCTTTGTATAACCATATCTATCGCAAATAAAAGTCTTTATCTTTATCTTCATCTTTGAAATGTAGACTGCAAACGACCGATGTCTTGGTGAATTTATCAGGTAAATTTTCTTTCCACCTCTCAGCCATTGATTCGTTTTTAGGAATCCTGAAAGTATTTATGCATATTACAACGAAATTCTAGATATAACAAACAGTTAATATTATAAATGAGAAAACCACGGATAAAAAAAAACAAACTATTTAAATAAAAAATAACCAAAAACCCGTCGCATTATCATTGAAATAAGGTCAGCAAATAAATTGTATCTAGATTCCTATTATTTATTGCGTTTCCATACTTTTGCCCCACCTCTTAGTAAATACTGGGTAGGTACATCCATGCATAATGGACACCCTACTCTAGCATTATTCCGAAAAATGAAATTGACTCACCTGTGAAAAGATAAGCCGCACCCGGAATACCATTCTGTTTTACATCCGTTAACGCAACAAAAATACACCATTTTAGTCAAAAACACACTCAAAACATAAAAACTGTACTGCTAATTATTTCAAGCGATTGCCCATCGGTTGCCATTTAGAATTGATTCACGAACAATGTGGTGAAACGATGACGAAAAGCTACTACATTTTTATTCAAACTACTTGTATTTCGTTGTGTGAACTGCGAGATAGGTAATTAAATCCTTGATACAAATTATTCGTTAATATTCTAATTAAACAAAAAAACTTAGTGTCACTATATTTAAGATATAATACAGCCGTCTGCCAAATAAATAGACTACCAAATAAGATTTTATTTCGTTCTGGCAACTCGGTAGACAAGGACGCACTACTACTTTCAAACTATCTCACTCGGCTCGCTTTTCTACTTTCACGTTTGACGGAGAAATATAAACTTTATTTCGATGGTTTAGAGTGTAAGTTTGTATTCGTTGTAAATTTGAGTACGCTATCCAGTTTACGAAGTATATAAATCCGTGGTCTGAACAATTACATACATTCCTAAGGAAATAGACCCGCGCGGTGCCCGCACGATTCTCAAACCGCGCGGCTACTGCTGTAGTCGAACGAGCGCATAGACATGTGTCAGGATCGCATTCTCTCAGCGGCCAGAGTATAGTTATAACATTTATATTCAATTAATACTACCTACTTGTTTCTTGAAATATTCTTCAACTAGGGATAATTTTAAAAGAGCAAACTTTGGTGTAGAAGCTAACCTAACCGAAAATATTTGTGCGATTATGCTAACTAGCTTTTTAATACTTTTTAATAGAAAAAATAAATAAATATATATGTATAATAAATAAATATAAAGTATATATATATATATACTTTACTGCACGAAAAACAGTTGCGTACACATAAAATATATCAGTATGCATGTGTCTTTTCTGTATTGTTTGTATGTTTTCCGTTATGTGCAATAAATATATTCACAAAATATGTATACGATAATTGAAACAAAAAGTAAACTTTAGAAAAAACCGACTTCCACAAACCCTATTTGATTAGATTGAGTTTAATACTAACTGTAACCCCTTATCCCCCCCTCCCTTGGGGAATTAATTTTGTCAAATGCTATATCAGTGCTACCCCACGCGACTAAGGAACCCCTGTACAAAGTTTCATGGCTCTAGGTCCACCGGTTTAGGCTATGCGTTGCCTGCCCGTCAGCCACGCATTGTATTTGTACCTAGTATTGAGCAGATCTGGTGGCCATATGTGGTCTTCATCAGCAGTTCCGCATCACAATATTATGCTTACCATGTGCATTTGCACGAGTTATTATGAAAAACACAAAAATCACTATAGGTCTGCCTATAATATTTGAAGAGTTCTCTCGATTTCTCCAGGATCCCATCATCAGATCCTGACCTGGTGTCAATGGGACCACCCTTGAGGTATTACCTATACGCCGAAAAAAGATTTGTTCAAATCGGTTCATAATTGGCGGAGCAATCGCGTAACAAACATAGAAAAAAAAAAAAAAAACATACGGGTCGAATTGAGAACCTCCTCCTTTTTTTGAAGTCGGTTGAAAAATGGATAATACGTAGGCCATGCAAAATACATTAATTAAAAGTCTTGTCGTTCTCTTTGTGTGGAATTTACGTTAAAATCGACCTGTAATGTGCCTTTCAAGACACCGTTTCGCACATTGGCTACCTGCCAACGGAAGAGACAGTTATATTGACGATTCAATTTAAAACGGAAAGAAATCTGCCCTCACTGTTGTATCTCATCTGCCCTCATCGATTGAAGGCTACAATGTTTGTGCATTATTCGAAGAACATTATACCGTAATAATAGCGTGGGTTTGTAGGTTTCACGCTTGCTTCTCACGCAGAAGATGCAGGTTCAATAAATTACATGTTAGTGCACTACTGCGTGTTTTGATTGCAAACCAAGTATGTCATTATAGAAAACACGCAGTAGTCTGCAAATGTTGACATCATTTAATTTCTAGCATTTCTTGCCATCTTGTATCTGAGTTAATTTTGTAGATTCCAAGTGGCGCCTCTAAAATGCTTCTACTTAATCGTGTTTTCATATCTTTCAGGTACATTAACACCATTTTATCCAAGGAAAAAATTGTAAGTGAAAATAAATATTAGGTACCAATTAAACGAGCATAAAAAAGTCTAACCTAACCTAACCGAAAAACTAACTGTGCCACTAAATTACTAACTAGTCAGTAATTTAGTCGCTCAGTTAGTTTTTCAGTAAATCGTTTTATTATATTCCATAAATATTTATTCATTCCACTTCTATTTCACTTATTCCTTGTGAATCTTGAGATATTTCCAGAGCAATGAACAAGTTTTAGTTTGGTAAGTATATTGTAAATTAACCAAAGACCCAAGAGAAGTTTAGAGTTTAATCTTATAGAATATAATTTGACTCATTTTGTTAGGTAGTAAATAGGGATTGAATATGTTCTATCACCTGCGATACCCTATGTCCGCCCTTACGAATGTTAGTCAAATTAATCGAAATTGTCACTCAATAATAATATTATGTGTGTGTGTGTGTGTCTGAGAGGGTGTCTGTGTGTGTGTGTGTGTGTGTAGTTTGATCACTTTTTTTGCTGCCCGAATCATACCCGAATGAGATAGGATGGTTCTCAAAATAGTACCTACGACGCAGATAAGTTGATGAAACCTACTTCGTGTAGCACTCTGTGCTATGACTTGACGTCTACGCCGCGTAGCATTATTTTCTACGCTTCAGAAAGCTCTACGGGAGTTCGCTACGAGACGCGCTCCCGCTGATAGTACCTATACCAACGACATAGTTTTAGGTGAGTGTTTGATTTTTATCAGAGAACGACATATGTGACAACTGCACTGACCTAATCAGAGCTGATTTTTAATATAATTATGGTAAAAGTATTGTTAAGTAATTCTATTAAAATATTAGTATGACTCCTGTAAAAACTCGAATAGCAATTTCGCGCACTTAGCCATCGATTTCGAATGTCTCCCATGGGTTATTTTATTGCTCAATTATATTATATTGGCCGTCTAGACCACTGGGGTATGGGGTTCTGAGGGTAGGGCCTTCATCAGGGACATCGGCCGTCGTTTGAGGACCGAGGTTTTGGCAACCGCTCCGGGGCTTTCCTGGCCCAGAGGATTTCGCTCGCCGTGCAGCGCGGTAACGCAGCCAGCGTTATGGGCACCTTTGGTCCGGGCGATTCTTGGGGCGGTTTGTTTGTATAATTGATTATTTTTTCCGTGGTAGTAGTAGTAGTTGTAGTAGTAGTAGTAGTAGTATATGTATAACCTTGAGTATTGAAAAAAAAATTATACCAATTATTTGAGTTAAGTTTCGTTTGCGCCGGGCCTAGATTCGATTCCATTCAATTATTTCAATTCAAACCATTGCAATGCCTTCAATGCCTTTGTGTTTCCGAAAAGGGTACCCAAGGCAAAAACAAAATAATTGGTTTTATTGAGACTGTGTCTGTCTAAGAACTTTTGGGAGGCTTTTAAACCTGGAAGCCAATTGTCTCTAGACAACTGGATGCTCTTATTAAAAGGGTGTTTATCATTCAGCCAAATACATCAAGTCAAAGAAAGCAAAATATGAACAAAACTTTTAGGCACAACAATAACCGATGATATCTCTTCAAGTTATAATTCCTTTGAAAACGTTTTTATTTAAAAGTAATAATCATTCGTTCTTATTTCAAGTATCCACATGAAATAACAAAATCGCCTTTTCTTATACCTATTCTTATCAAAGCAACCATTTCTTAACACTCAGTCTGTGTTAAAACTTGCGTTCAGCACCTGTACCACATTTTCTGCCGCTGACTGTATACATACACATTCTTTCACATACTCGTGTGTAAAGGTGCATCCATCTGTTGCGGTAATCGATCTTCACATGCCAACCCGATGCTAGCTGGAGCGCGGTACTGCCGAGATTACCGGGCATACCAGCTTGTACAATGTACATTGTACAGACGACGACACATCACATAACTGGAAGCCTCAGAATGTGAGCAAAGCGACACTAACCGATTCCAGGATAGACGACGACGTCAAGATATTTTATTTATGGTTTAAGCTGAATTTAAAACCGTCTGTTGTCTTATGGTAACACGCTCGCCTATCACACAGGAATTACTTATTCGAATTTAGTTGACTTTTGCTACGGCTTCCATGACACACAAAAGTAGAGACTGAGAATAATAATTATTGTGTGGTACAATCTTCGATCATATATACCCATCTTCGTTAATATATGATCGAAGGGTGCAATATATTTTCAGTTTAATTGCAGGGTTGGCACGATTTAATCATTTTGATTTAAATCATGATTTAAATCACGATTTAAATCAAATGATTTTTTCAATAAAAATCAATGATTTAATAAAAAATGTTTAATTTCACTTTCTTTCACAGAAATCAATTAAAACAGAGTTAGTAATTATAATTATTTTAAAAACAAGGGTCGTTGAAATCTGAGAAATCAATATCACTATTATAATATTTACATAAAAAAACCAGTTTTCCGGCCTTTTCAATTCCCAGTCGGTTTCTTACTTTGCTCTGAACAAGTCCAAAGGTGGAAAACACTCTTTCCACAGCAGCTGAAGAAGCTATTGCCCCAAACAATTGCTTCACTACTGGAAAAATTTTTGACTGTTCCTCTTCACTGAATATATTTTTCTGTGACATCCACCACTCAAGTGGTGTCACATTTTTTACTATTTCTTCTGCGAACATCACACCTTTGAATGGATTTGATTTTGACTTAAGTTTTACTATCAATGGTAGGAAAACTGAACCATCATAATGATATCGTGCTTCCTCCATCGCACTTTCTTCTTCTTCATCTGTCAGTGTGAATTCTGTTCGGGTTGGGTCTAATAAAAATGCCAAAAAGTGACTGGGGGTCATTGCTTGCTTATATCTCTTTTGAAACTTCGACATTTGGCTAATATTCAAATCAGTTTCCTCAAATTTAGCTTCAAGTTTCTTCCAAGCCGTCACAGCAGTAGACAGATTTGCATTATTTCTTTGTAAAGTATCCAATGTAATAGATATTGGCTTCAAAATTCTTAGATAATCTTCCACTGACCTCTTTACGACCATGTTTTCAACTTTTGCTCTAATAACAGGATCTATGACGTCCCGGTTCTCTTCACATATTTTTAGTAGTTTTTGCCACTCAGACACATAGACTTCGAAACAGTCAGTTACAGTATTCCAACGAACATCTTGTGGCAGCACTAACGCTTTCCCTCCTTCCGCTTTGTACATTGCGTTAGCTGCATGATTGTTTCTGAAGTATTTTATTATTTGCACAACATGCTCCTTTATGCTGCCAATTTCTAAATCTTTGGAAAGTAAGTTCAACAAGTGTGCAGAACAGCCGTATGTTATTATTGTACCACTATTATTTAATTCCCTCCGCATTTTAGCCATGTTCGCGGCGTTGTCGGTAACAAAACTTGCAACTTTACAATTATATTCAGACTTTAATCTTTCTATCAAACCCTCGGCAAGTTCGACTAGGTATTCACCAGTGTGCGGCTTTCCTGTGGTATCTATCGAGTCAAAAAGAATTACTTCAGATTGCTCCGTCGTAACAGTGGCGCAAATGATCGGTTCATTGTGTACGTTAGACCACCCATCTATTGACATATTCACATAACTGCCAGATAAATTAGAGAAACACCGTTCTTTTTCTTCAAGGTATATTTGATCCAATAATTTGCCTGATATATCCTTCCGAGATGGTGGGATATACCCTGGGCGCAATAATGAAATGGCTTTCTTTACTTCTCTATGTTCAATACTTCTGAAGCTACAGTTTGTAGCAAACATGGCCTTTGCTATTTGTCGGTCAATTGTTTCTTTTGTAGATTTTGGCGTTGATACTATAAAGGAGCTTAAGTTTCCAGCTAGTTTTTTCTTTTTAAGAGACGGTTCCGCGCTTTCGTCATCTTTTGCCGAAGAAGTTGCAGATGAGCTAGGTTCAGAAAGTGAAGCCAATTCTGAAAAAATAATATATATATTTCTACTTGTTACACTGTTAGTACCATTAAGACTTGTTAATGTTTTAGTTTTCACTGTAAGTTAACATGTTTTCTGTGAATAAATGAAATGAAACAGAGTCGCGGGCAAAAGTTCGTAAATAATAACTTTAATAACTTACCTACGACTTCAACATCGTCACTAGATTCCGGAAAATTATTTTTGCACTTTTCGTAATGTATTTTCATTCTCGCAACCAGGCCTTGAATTTCTTTTTTACATTTGTTGCATATAGCCCGACAGCCAGTTTTGGTAGTGCTTTTTTCTGTGAAATGTCCCCAAATCCCATCTCTTTGGCGAGGCATTTTATTTATAATAAATTGGTCACGCACGTATCACAGCAATATCAATAGTAAACAAAACTGAACGAATGAAATGAATGCTTGCTAGAACGAAAGTTGCGCGGGGTTTCACATGTCAGACAAAAGGGAAATCCCCTCGCTGTGTTCGTCCGCGCAATATCTTGAGGGCGCGTTCCGTTTTGCGCAAATTAAGTAATAAAATGAAAAAATCAAAAAAATCGTGATTAATTAGGATTTAAAAAAAAATCGTGCTTTATTCGATTTATTAAAAAAATCATGATTTTTTCCAACCCTGTTTAATTGTTTTAACGGCATTTTCCTGCATTGAAGATAGTTTCCTGTGGCCGCTGCTCGCCACGTGGTCCTTCGAGCCGGATATGTTCCAGCGACCTATGGATGAAATTGACTTTCTGCTTTACCCAGCAGACGATAGCGGCGACTAATGTGAAAGCGTTTAGTGGTAAGACGATATAGTCCCGATAGCGTTATGGCGCTTGTAAAAGAACTGGTTACGGGGAACGGAGTATTTGCGGCAAGAATGTTTTGTAAGTCGAGTGCCTTATTCAGAAAAATGCCTTACAATAAATAGGTGCTCATAATAGTACTCTAACGTGTTGTAACGGTGATGGAAAACATCGTGAAGAAACCTTCATTACTCCATACCTGTGGCGATGGGCTAGCCAACTGTCACGCAAAATGGAGTGTTGAATAACTGGCTAAAAGTAGGCACAATTATTGTGGCTCTGCCACCCCGTATTGAAGAATGCGTGACTCTATTGATGTCCTTATTCATAAGCGTCCAATAAACTTGTTTTAGTGCGATGTTCCCATCCTCAGATAGCGTTTATCTGTCTGTTTATGTGAAGTATTTGACATTTCACACGTGCATGAAGTGTCAAATAAAGTTATCTGGCCATTTATCCGTCTCTTGAGAGACCAGGCCTTATAGCTGAATTGCCGTTAAAATTAAAATTCGTTTGTCTTTCAGAGTTTGTGCACATTTGTGTCTTGTCTCTAGATAAATAAGATCATAAGATTTTATGATATCATTGTAAGTGCACGTAACATTTTAGGAAAGGGGAATGTTAAAAAAAAAACCCAGGCCCGGCGCAAACGAAACTTAACTCAAATAATTGGTATATTTTTTTTTTCAATACTCAAAAGGTTATACATATACTACTACTACTACTACAACTACTACTACTACCACGGAAAAAATAATGCCGCGCTTATGTCAATCGACGCATGATAATTTCCGGAGGCGATATCAATGTATCCGGGTCCTGTGACCAATTAAAATACAATCGATCCTGATTGGTCATCTCTCTCAGGGCGGCATTGTCTACGGCATCGAGGGTAGCTAGCTGATTTAGTGCCGACGGAGGAATGTCTTCCTCGTGGCTCGGGTACTCCACCACGTTCCGGTGCCGAGTTGGTAGTGGCAGCAACATCGACTCGACCTCCAACTCAGCCGCTGCCTCTTCGACGTCGCTGCCAACATTTTCTGAAGCGGCCATTTCTTCAAATATTCTTGGATCTAAAACAAAATACTGTACTAAATAATCTGAAGTCCATCCGACCTAGAAAATACACTAATTTAAATACAAAGCATCATCAACATCATCCGACGACCTCTATAGCCATGAGGTAGGCACTACAACTGCCGGAGGTCTAGAATCTGGTTTAGAAGGTTACAAAATGTTCAACTGACCCGAGGGAGATCCCTGCACTGATGCTGGAGTGGAGATCGAAGTCGGGGAGGCCAGGTCGGGGAGGTATCTTGCGCCGGATGCTGAAAATTGCCAAGAAGTTGTTACTCAGGAAACTTAGTCCAGCTTAAACTTTAATTCAAAGAAAAAATATATTTTTGATTATACTCACAAGGTGAAAATCCCAAATACTCTATCTCAATCTTTGAGAGAGAGCAGGATGATTGTCTTCTTTTTCTGTGAAATAATATAATCATAAAAATTAAAAAGTCAAAAATATATAATATAATTTCAAGTATATACACTATACCTAAAACTTACTTTATGGACATAGCCCCGGAGGGGCCGGCTTCGGCGTCTTCGCCGCACAAGGAAACCGTTGTGTAAGCAACGGCAGGTGGTTCTAGAAATAAAAGACATGTTTTAGATTTCAGTTTAAATACAAAGCATAGCATCCGACGACCTCTATAGCCATGAGGTAGGCACTGCAACTGCCGGAGGTCTAGAATCTGGTTTAGAAGGTTACAAAATGTTCAACTGATCCGAGGGAGATCCCTGCACTGATGCTGGAGTGGAGATCGAAGTCGGGGAGGCCAGGTCGGGGAGGTATCTTGCGCCGGATGCTGAAAATTGCCAAGAAGTTGTTACTCAGGAAACTTAGTCCAGCTTAAACTTTAATTCAAAGAAAAAATATATTTTTGATTATACTCACAAGGTGAAAATCCCAAATACTCTATCTCAATATTTAAAAGTGAGCAGGATGATAGTCTTCTTTTTCTGTGAAATAATATAATCATAAAAATTAAAAAGTCAAAAATATATAATATCAATTCAAGTATATACACTATACCTAAAACTTACTTTATGGACATAGCCCCGGAGGGGCCGGCTTCGGCGTCTTCGCCGCACAAGGAAACCGTTGTGTAAGCAACGGCAGGTGGTTCTAGAAATAAAAGACATGTTTTAGATTTCAGTTTAAATACAAAGCATAGCATCCGACGACCTCTATAGCCATGAGGTAGGCACTGCAACTGCCGGAGGTCTAGAATCTGGTTTAGAAGGTTACAAAATGTTCAACTGAGCCGAGGGAGATCCCTGCACTGATGCTGGAGTGGAGATCGAAGTCGGGGAGGCCAGGTCGGGGAGGTCTCTTGCGCCGGATGCTGAAAATTGCCAAGAAGTTGTTACTCAGGAAACTTAGTCCAGCTTAAACTTTAATTCAAAGAAAAAATATATTTTTGATTATACTCACAAGGTGAAAATCCCAAATACTCTATCTCAATGTTTGAGAGAGAGGAAGTTTGAACTGTTCTTTTTCTGTGAAATAATATAATCATAAAAATTAAAAAGTCAAAAATATATAATATCAATTCAAGTACCTAAAACTTACTTTATGGACATAGCCCCCGAGGGGCCGGCTTCGGCATCTTCGCCGGAAAAGGGAACGGTTATGTTAGGGTGTTACCAGACCAATCGATCGATCGTCGATCGACGGCATCGATCGAAGTTGATCGACTGGTCTAGTAACTTTAATTGATCGACAGATACTGTTCGACAAACCAATCGATCGATTGCCGGTCGATGGCATCGTTCAACGTCGATCGATGTTGATCGACTGGTCTGGTAACTTTAATTGATCGACAGATACTGTTCGACTACTGGCACCGGTCGACGTTGATCGATGAACTCCGGCAATATTCCATCAGTTTCTTTCAAAATGTATTCACAAGAGGACGCGTTGTTGTTGGCAAGTACGATGTTGCTCGTACTATTATTACGGAGACGCAAACGCAGAAGACTCTGGATGCGACCATTTTTTAAAGCCAAAGATCGCCTATCTTATCCAAATGACATTTTAAATAGCGGTTTCTTGGATGCTTTTCGAATGAGTAACAGTGATATTGAAAATCTCTTAAATATGGTGGCTCCTTTAATTGCAAAATTGGATACTAATTACAGACAGTCAATTTCCCCTAAGAATCGGTTACTTATAACACTCAGATTTCTAGCCAGTGGTGATTCATATCAAAGTTTAGTGCTAACGTTTAAAATTTCACAACAAAGTATTTCTTGTATAATTCCAGAAGTGTGCAATGCGCTTATATGTTCTCTCAGGGATTACATAAAAGTAAGTATTCTTGGACTTGTAATCGTAAGTTAAGTTATATATAAGGTAAGTGAAGTTGTAAAGGTATCGAAGAAATTAAAAATATAAGACATACATAGTATTTCAGGTTTATTATAATTTTTTCAGAGAAACAGTAATCATATAAACATATCGTTTAATTTTCTTGCAATTCAGATGAGACATCTTCTAAATTATCCAACGACTGTACTGTTACACTATTTTCACTTGTGGATGAAAGATTGATATTATCCAGCGAAAAGCTATATCCAGTTAAATCTCTTGCGTATTGAGAAGTGGGTGGAAGGTTGGATTGATTCGAAGATTGTGCATTTGTAGAATACTGCGTGGTGTAGTAGCCTTGATTTTGAGTTTGTGGATGGTCATATTTGCCAAGTTGAGCTTCGTAAATTAGGTTATTTATATGATGCTGTACGGTAATACGGGCGTAGTCCGTTTTTAGTGTCCTCAATTTAAATGCTATTTGTTCTCCAAACAATGTATACTCATCAACATCTCTTTTATTGCGAATCAAAGAATCAACCATCTCCAACGTTTTTTCTATTGCGGCATCATTTGGATTGAGGCGCCTTTTACGACTGCCTTCACTATCAACGGAACTGTCCATCCCTGACTCAGATGCTTGTGAATTTATCTGAAACAAAATTATATACATATATTTTAAATAGGTATAATTTAAAAAATATATGAACTGACTGATAGCTCATATTCAATATATTTACGTTGTATATATTTATTTTACAGATGCCAAACACGGAAGAAGGATGGCTCAACATTGCAAAAGATTTTGACCTGCTGTGGAATTTTCCCCACTGCCTGGGTGCAATAGATGGGAAGCATATAATTATGCGAGCTCCAACTAACAGTGGGAGCACATACTTTAACTACAAGGGAGTTCACAGTATTGTCCTAATGGCTGTAGTGGATGCGAATTACAATTTTATGTACTGCGATATTGGATGCCAAGGTCGTATTTCTGACGGTGGTGTGTTTGGAAATACTATTTTGAATTCCATGAATCTACGAGGAATCCCAAAAGAAAGTGAATTGCCTGGAAGAAGTTGTCTTACACCATATGTTTTTATAGGTGACAATGCCTTTCCTCTTTCTGAAAATTTAATGAAGCCGTTTCTCGAATTAGGGCGAAAAGGAACAAAGGTGCGAATTTTTAATTATAGGTTGAGTAGGGCTCGCCGTATGGTAGAAAGCACGTTCGGCATTTTAAGTGCAGTATTTCGCTGTCTTCGAAGGCCTTTTCATCTTCAGCCGAAAAATGTGGAAAACATAGTGTTAGCTACGACTTATCTTCACAACTATTTAAGAAGAAATTGTGAGAGTTATAGGTCTTTACAGTTGCGTTATTCAAGTAACATAAATCAGAGTGCAGATTCCGAAATAACACAGCCGCCAGAAATTCAGTCATCTGTACTATTCTACAGCATACCAACTCCAGCTGAACTAGTGAGAGAAGAGTTCGCTGAATATTTTTGTTCTAACGATGGTATGATTGCATGGCAATACAAGTATTGTTAACCTTGGAATCTTACTCTGGGTGCTGTAGCTCCCTGTGATAATTTTAATTGCAAATTTTTTTTTATCGTGATTATTAGTTGTGAATTTCACTTTTATTGAAAGGTAACATTTTTTAAATAAGTCATTTCTAGTTTTGTTTTGGACTAATACTCTGTACACAAGTGACAGCTACTGTGTAATCTGTATCAATAAAGGTCATAAGTATGTACTTGTAAAATTGTATTATTATTTTAATTACAACACGTTTACACCAATAGTTGACAATTGGAAAAAACACCTTTTGCAACTGTTAATTTAGTCCATCTATTGGTGTAAACGAGTATACTGGAAAATGTTTTAATGTGCTTAATATTATACTTTTATTTTGTAAGGGTACCTGCACAGCTAAGCGTGCGGCCGGCGCCGGCGGCCGGCCGCACGCTTAGCTATGCAACCACGCTAAGATCTACAAAAGTTCAGTATAGCTAATTGTTTAATTGCAGATAAACATATTTGCCGTAAAAAATATAAATATGTATGTAGGTACTTACATCACTTGACATGCTCGAACGAGGACGATCCTCTGTAGACACAGTAGATCGTGGGCGATTTCTGTCTTGTATGAACATCATAGCTTGAAATGCATACCATTTAGAAACGTATATTTCGTCTCGTCCGGCACCGCTTCTTAAACTATCTTTCACTTTTTTATTTTCTTTCGAAAATGTTGTTTGTAAATTTTTTATCTTCTTTTCCACTTCCTCCTTAGTAATTTCAAATGAGTTGGCTATTTCGAGCAGGCATCATGACGTTTTATTTTACTACGGTAATCATTGTGAATAATGTCCCATAGTACTGGTTTGTTTTTGTATTGCTCAATAAATTCCAAAGTTCTTTCATTCGTCCACGCGGTCGCCGCCATTTTGCCATGCGCGTCACGAAACAACCGCGAGCTTCACACAACTGAACACAACACAAACAAGCCAGGTAGGAAGCGCGGCGCGCGGGCGGGGGGGAGGGAACAGTCGGAGCGCGGCGCGTTTGATCAAGCATTATATTCCATTCTACCATCGATCGATGCCGTCGATCGACGATCGATCGATTGGTCTAGTGGAAACTATCGATCGACGTCGACTATTCCATTCTACCATCGATCGATACCGTCGATCGACGATCGATCGATTGGTCTGGTGGAAACTATCGATCGACGTCGACTATTCCATTCTACCATCGATCGATACCGTCGATCGACGATCGATCGATTGGTCTGGTAACACCCTTACGAACGGCAGGTGGTTCTAGAAATAAAAGACATGTTTTAGATTTCAGATTCAATAAAAATAACCATAAAGCAAGTACGAGTATAGAAGAAGAGATTAAACTAACTTTTGAGGAGCCACGGCTGGGCAACTCGTGGAGGAGGGACGGACGGTGTGCCCTCCACCAACGGACACTCGACGCGGTGCGGAGAGGATGCTTTTCTGTAAAATTATTTATTATTATATAAAAAAAAAAAACCATTTGCATTTAATGTTAATAAAATCATGTCTTACCGTTTTGTCTTTCTTTCCGGGGCACCCGGCATCAAAAATCTGCCCACCTGCTTGGCCTCTCTGAGCTCGTCCAATTGGGCACGTAGCTCTGCAGAGAGGGCCATCTTATTTTTTTTGTCGGTGGCCTTTTGCTTTTTTACCCTCTTCAACTGCTCAGAAAGAGACAGGCTTAAAAATAAAAAATAATAACCAATTAGTCATGGGTATAATAATCCGTTAATGTTATGGTTTTACAACAAAAGTTTACTCACATGGGCAGATCTGATGTTGAGGCGCGGGGTTGAGGTTGGGTATTGGGCGGTACTTGGCGCTCCTCTGACTGTCTAAAAATAAGACAATAAACAAAGGGCTGGTAAAGATATAAAGAAAATAAAACGTGAACAATAAAATAAAAATAGCTTGTAACTAACATTCCAGATGGTCCAGCCGCTGCTACATCCTCAATAATTGTAGGGCGTTCCTCTGACTCTCTAAAAATAAAAACAAGAATATCAAGAAATTGTGGGTTGATAAAGAAGATGGATATGACATGAGTTCCTTTGTATTATCAGTAAAAATCTCATTGTGTATGTTAGTGCATATTAAAAAGCATTAAAAACAATTACATGTTAAAAAGCGGGCGTCTGGCACGACTGCCACGACTGCCACTTGCACGGCCTCGACCTCTGCCCCTGCCTCTGCTATCACGCGGCATTTGGAACTGAAAAACCCATGCAAAACAAAATCCACTCAAACCAAGCGATTTTCTGTAAAACGGTGCGTCTCCCTCCAAGCCTCCAAGTCATAGGACCTTTTTTGTTCCCCAAGAATAGCGCAGTCCAAAACCACAAAAAAAAAAAATATATAAAAAACAATAAAATAAGACATAAACATACATCAACATACTGATGCTTTTTTACCGACCGAATTATCATCCGACTATCAAAACCCGGGTATCGAAAATTTTGCCCAGTGTGTCCCATGCCTTTACGCATCGGTCGGCAAAGTGACCGTTGGAATATTTGACCTTGCGGAAACAATTTCTGTTTTCAACTGTAGTTGAGGGTTTTTCTACAATGTTTTTACAGAAAACTAGTGTTGAACAATGGTTTTTCAACATATAAGCTTCTTGTTGGCTTAAAACACGAAACATTTCGACATTCCGTCTGAACAAACCGGTGTTGACTACACTTGTGAAAAATTGCACAAAATATGGTTTTTAGCAAATGTTTTATGTTTAAACAGTAGCGGAAGAAACTAATCTACATGACAATGAACAATTATCAGCTAAATACTCACATAGTTATTTAATATCGAACCGCGAAATCCACAAAACACTAGCACTTGTCACTGGCGTGAAACGGAATGAATTGCATTATTCTTTTCCATCGCTGCGATTGGTTGATACGTTGTCGTATGTCAAAATGAAGGTTATTTAACTGAGAACGAGATGGAATACGATCCTTACTGACTTAATCATTAGTGTGACAGAGACAATAGGTTGTTGTCACCTAGTCCGTCACAAAAATTCACAAAATGCCTCTGGGTACCCAGGGTACCCAATTGCAATCTACGGTAGAAAAACGCTTGGGTAGTCTGACTACCCAATTGCAATCTACTGTAAAAAAATGCTTGGGTACTCTGACTACCCAAGTTCAATCCAGCGGATATAGTTACATCCAAATTAGTAAACAGCTTTACCTTCTGATCTGAGGAGACCTGAAATCGATTCACTGTGGATGTTGGCTATGATACGGCCAAGGATGGTTCTTTTTTTTTTATCCCCTAATTTCCCCCCCCCGTAACCTAAAAACAAACCAAATTATGCAATTACTTGACTAAAACCAAACTTAAATTTAAGGGCTCATAGGGGCCCCGGCAACCCCAGCTGTCCCATCCCGTTGACGGCTTTGCATCATCAAGCTGGCTTTCAACATGTGGTATGTGCCAGCCACGCCCGCTTGGCCATATAGTTGAGAACCAGCCGCAATCCAAGTTTTGATGGATCCTTCTGGAACCAAGAGTCCCAGATGATTCAGTAGGACCCTTCTGCTTGCATCACTATTAAGAGGGCCATTGACGGCAGCATTCACGAATTTTTCTGCCATTTCCAAAGCTTTAGTTATTGGCTCGTTGACGATGGCTCTTTTAATTGCTGGCGTCTGCAGAGTCACAGTCTGCTCTACGTTGAAGAACCAACAGAACCTTCTTAATTCTGTAGTCAATCCATCCTCTGTCCTTGGCAGTAGGGCAGGAATCAGCCCGTGGGTTAAAATAGCCGGTGGCTCTTCTACAATGCCAGTCGTCATGTAATGCTGTGTGCTAATGCATTCCAGGTCAACTTTTCCTCTGACACTAGTCTTCTTGACCACCGCTAGAGCGATCTGGGGAAAAGAAGCAGTAATTCTGCTCAATGTCACATCTTTAGAAGCCACTTCTACCTTCTCGTTCCTCTTTCTGCGAGCAAGGTCTTCGTCGGTATCACTTTTGATCCCGTATGTTTTTACTTTGGTCATTAAGGCCTCTTTGACCTTAGCATTCACACTGCTCAGTATTTTGCGTACATTGTTCCCCCTGGTCAGGAACAGAGTCACTAAAAACAAGACATCTTGGGCCACGTCAGCCCTCTCAGACACCTCAAATGTTTGTCCGTCTACCGCCAGTTCCCAGTCCTTTTCCCTAGCCTCCTTATTCCAGTCAGTTGACTTTCTGACCATCTCGTTGATTATGACAACTGGACTGAAGCCTTCGTAAGACATCAGCTTCACTAGTGCTGCTGACGCCTCGAAGTTGGCTCTCTTGACTTTTCCTATTATTGCCCCCCTGACAATTTCTGCGTCAGTAGGGTTTATTGCCCTCAGTTGAGCGCTACTTATCTCTGCGCAGTTAACCCTGGACAATCCAAGATACCCCTCTAGAATATTCCATTCGTCGTCAGCTGAGCTACTCCCCGCCTGTGGTGGTCTAGAGGTCTGAACCTCATGACTTTGTGGTTTGACGTTCTTACTCATCTTAGAAGCTTCCACTGCCTTTTTTGCCTTCTTTCTGCCCTTCTTCGACAGGTTTTGCCCTGAACCAGATGACCCTGGCTCACTATTGGACCTGGAGTGTTTTTTTCTGAAAACTGTTAGAGGACTAAACCTTGAGCTCTTCCAACCTGAACCGCCTTTGCTGTTTTGCATCAAGTAAGTATAGAACGTAGAATATTTAATTTTCTCTTAGTACACCAGGTCTGTGTGTGTAGTATAAGTGATTCTGATAGTATCTACATGCAGAGTTTCTATTCTACAGCTAGGTCATAGAAGCAAAGCCACTGAACGTGTTAAATTAGAAATGGACTCCTTGCGACAGTATCAATGCGAGAAATATACAAAATACCTTAACTAGAAATAGCCTTTGTTCAATTTAAATGTGCTTTGGAAATGGATTCCTAGCATTTCGCTGTAAATCAAATTCGGGACGTGGCTCGGACCGCTCCAAGCTGGAGGTGGAGTTTTATTTATGTAATGTTGGTGGAATTGAAGTATTGTAGGTGGAATAGAAGTATTGCACCTGCAATGTTTCTGCGTATTTCGGTTTGCGTATCGAATAAAGTCTTCGAGGAAATTTCATGATACGCTTTTTTGGAAATTGTTGTTTTGTCAGTGGCAGGTTTCTATGCCATCCAGGATTTTCGTTTCGGGGGCTTCAGTTGACTATGAAAAAGCATTTGAAGTTAAAAATAAATTAATGGCAAATAAACCCTAGGTACTAGTAGATATAGGGAAAGTTTTAAATACAATAAAAGCAAAAAAATATTATGAGAATTAACAGATGAGTCAACGTATAAGAATTGAAGATGGCGGTGTGTTCGCCGGGGTGGAATCGCATACAATCGTTATTTTAGTACCTATAATATTTAACGTGACGTAGAGTCAACGTCCTGTATTTTTTCTTTAACTCTACTTTAGTCGCGAAATACCTAAGGTATTTATTAGGGTTCAACACAATTCGGTCGCGTTATACAAAGGATTTATGTGACACGCAAATCGTAACCGTTTCGTTTCTCGAGGTTTTTCGTTTTGACATTTCTGTGCGGATGTCTCGTTACTTTTTTTTCATATCTAGGTCAGGCACGACGGTGAAATAGCTTTGGTGTTCGATTAAAACAGTCGCCGCTTTAATCCGAGGTCGGGGGAAAAAGAAAATACACATTCAACTAAAACGTTTCTTTGTTTATTTAACACCTTTGTTTGGTTTGTATTTCAATTTTTTTTTGTTTGTGCAGAATAGTTTGGGTTATGACGCTATTATCCGCATATAAAATAAACAGTCGAGTCACAGCTTTCATTTAGTTTTTTATTCTGGATAAGTTGAGGTGACTTCCTATGACAGCATACATTCTATGTATATGCTCCTGATTACAATTATATTAGTCGCATTACGGTGGGGCATAGGAATGTTCAGAAAATCCAAAAAATAGGACAATATTTCAGCAGCACGAGTCCAATGTATTGTAAAAGTTTGGCACATGGCGAAATATGTCAACCACACACCAGATGAAAATTTGACTGCAATGCAATATTCTTTACGAATTCGACCAGCCGCCGCCGACTCCTTCCAAGAAACCAGCCAGCCACTCAATTCTGATAAACCCTTTCCCCAAAACGTGCACTTTATCCCTAATGCAGCAAAGTGGCAAATCCTTTGTTTCGTGTTTAGATGTAAAGCTGGAAACATGCCAGACAATATTTTTACATATTTCCTTAAAGCGGACAAAGGGAATCCTCGGCATAGAACGTAGCAGTCGAAATGTCTTTGTACAGAACCGAAAGAAAATGCGGAGGCAAAGTCATAAGTTACTAGGTTTCCGTTTATAGACAAGGTCGACGGATATGCATTATTGAATTAGTAGTCTAGTTATATTTATATTGAGTCTTGAGTGACTAATGACAACTTTGATTATTCGCATTGTACATGTCTTGCTAGTAATTCTATTGGCAAGGAAATTCCCAGTAGTTCAACTCGTCAGACTGATAGAAATGGTGGGAGGGGTTTAATTTATAGTAGCATTTTTTCATATTATGATTTCACATTTATTTGTTTAAAAATACAAGATTAGGTTATCCCGGGGGTTATGTCTAATGTTAATTTATGCTAAAATCAGTAGGTACTCATGGTTAATAAATATAAAATGCACCTCTGACTTCGAGTCTGATTTCGTCATATCATTTACGGGTTTTGTGTTTCTTTAGAATGCACGGCAAAGGTTCACTTTCATTCAACCCTAAGATTAAGTAGTAAAATGGGGCTATTTGGAACATTTTTGACGTGACAACGTCTTATAAATTGGTTTGCCGGGTGACACTTCAAGAAACTGCGTTACGCTCCGCTCACGTTATGCGCTCACAATGAGAGCGAGTGAGAGGCACGCGTCCCTTCCACTCGGGCATGGTTAGCCCGCCTAAGAGCGAGAGAGACAGACATAAAAAGTGTGCGTTTCGCTAATATGAAATTCAGTGCGAGATTCTTTGTATAAATTAATGTTTTAAATATAATTCTTTGTATAAATAAATGTTTTAAATTGTTACTATTATTTCATCCTTCTTCCTACTATACGAATGAATATTCACATTAAAATTATTTTACCACTCAAAGTCGTTGTCACGTAAAACTTTCGCCCGTATACCGACTTTACAGGCAACCAATTTTTTTTACAAAAAATGAATTTACTCACGAGTTAACAACTCGTTGCACCTATTGTTTTTTTTTGGATATATTTCACCGATCTCCATTAGTTACTTGCATGGGTATTTGTGTATTGTGAGTATATTTAATGCAATATTTTTTCAAATGTGGTGTTCCAAATATCGCTCTTTTGGGGTTATTTGGAACCTGAGGTGTGATGCCGCTTTTTTTCGTGTTTTACTGGTCCTGTTCTAAGTTAGGAAGATCTAGCGATATTTAGAATAACATTACGCGAAATAACCTTTGATAATATTGCACTAACGTAGTATTCCTGTAAATAAATATTGAGATAGTTGAATTTGAACATTCATAACGAAATGTGATGTCGCATCTTTGGGGATATTTGGAACCTGGCTTATAGTTCTATAAGAAAAATTATCGACTTAAAGAGACGATATTTGGAACAATGGTAAGCATGGATTTGTGTGGTTTTCTCTCCCTATCAAAATCTACAGTAAGGGAAATATTTATCTTTTTAATTTATCTAATTTGAACTAAGCTTATAGCATGGTATTGTTGAAACTAAACATGGTATTGTTGAAACTAAACACACTAACTAATACTCCAGTTGTTAATAAAAATAATCAGTTATGAACAAAATATATAAATCCGTAAATTTTTTACTTGAAAATGCCTACAAAAATCAAAGAAAAAATATCTTTCAGAAACATTCAGAAAATCAAAATATCATATCTAACTAATATAAATCGGTTCTCTAAAATTAACACAATTAAAAATTAAATAATCTTTATCACACATGTGAGATCAAATAGAAGATAAACTAGGTATTTTAAGGTTAGCCGTAAACATGTTATCCAAAATTTATTATATTGCACATTCATATTTAAAGGCACTTTTAATGCTAATGTAACCACATTAATTTAATTAAAAATAAATTGTATCCTCGAAATCAGTAAGAAGAAATTCGTTTGGGTTCGATGGAGTATTTTCTAAATTAATCTGTTTCATGATGTTTATTTCTAGGACATCATCGCGGTCAATAAATGCCAGATGCGGTTTTTTAACCGTTTTGAAAAAATTGACCGTGTACACGTGTATGCCATCTATAACATGTATTGTTTCGATGAAACCAACATAATACATCCAATTTTTTCTACTAAAATAGCGCACCAAAACATAATCACCTACGCAATACGAAGGTCCAGCATAAAGTTCAAGATTTTCTTCATCCCGGATTTCGTTTTCATCAGACAAGTTGATAAGATTTTGTTCGTTTTCAATATTTTGATTATTGTTCCAAGTCTTTGTTGATTTTGAGTTTGAATCACTGCAGTATTGCAAATCAGGTCCATAACAGAGAGATTCTTGAGTCTTTTGGTTAGTGCCAGTCTTATCTTTAGTCCTAAAATTATTTTCAGTCTTGGTGTTATCAGCAGTTTTTTCTTTATTCGAATCAGTTTTCAGGTTGTCAGCAGTCTTTTCTTCATTCAAATGTCTTTGGGTTATCAGTATTTTTTTCTTTATTCAAATCTGTCTTTGTTTTATCAGCAGTCTTTTCTTCATTCATATCTGTCTTGGGGTTATCAGCAGTCTTTTCTTCATTCATATCTGTCTTTGGGTTATCAGCAGTCTTTTCTTCATTCAAATCTGTCTTTGGTTTATCAGCAGTTTTTTCTTTATTTGAATCAGTCTTCAGGTTGTCAGCAGTGTTTTCTTCAGTCAAATGAATACTACTAAGTATCACCTTCGTCGTCGCTTAAATCACAAATGTTTTCACCGGTGTCAAAACCATGTATGTCTGAGTCACTATGTATACTCATTAAATCTGAATCACATTCGCTAGTGGAAGAGTCGTAACATTTCCTGGCCCTTTTCTTCATATATTATGCCACAGTTGTGTCAAAATATATCATCGCATTTATTGGCTTACTAGTTTTTCCTTTTCCCTTGCCCTTGCCAATATAAGACTTAACCGGTCTATTGATAGTCTTGTGAATTGGCCCAGCTACACAATCTGAGTCATCAGAATCGCCATCTGAATGATTTTGTACGGGTCTCTTACGTATTCATGTGATAAAATCATAGAATTCGTGTTAAAATGATGCCGGTTTCCAAATTATTTCACTTCTTTAAACTAATCTTAATTAGTTAGTGTTGTAATTTTGAAATATAATAGTCCAATATGGGTATGAAAATATTGGTGTGATTGCTTGGAATGTTTATTTTGAAGTGACAAAGAAAGAATCAAAATACAAACATTGAATATTAGAAAATATGTCAGAAAGAATATGTCTGAGATTATGAAGTAAACTTAAAAGAGTCAACACAACAATGATTATGGCAGTATCTACAACAGTTAGCACAGATTAACCAGTAATCGTCTTGTTGAGATAAAGTATGCGGAATTAATAAAAAATACGTAAAGAAAGTCAAGTAACTTTCTCGGCAAAGTATCTTTGCATATTTACCCTAAGCTACTTATGGTGCGAACGATACCACCAAAGTGCCTAGCGACAGCTTTCCACTGCGAGCGGTAGCTAGCACAGCGAATAGATTTAGTACTACTTAATCTATTCGCTGTGCTAGCTACCGCTGGGCACGTATGGACTTACTACTAAATTAGTAGTAAGCCCATACGCCAGTAATTCATTAGGTTTGATACGGTACTCGCGGTCCGCCCGTTCGTTTATCTGTTACGGCGTTGTATTTCATGAACCGCAATATCTAGCTTGAATTAATTAAATAATAGTTAAAATGTTCACAGAGTGCGTATTTATATTGCTGATGCAAACAACAAATAATAAACCATGCGTTTTTATAATTAAAGTGTGAGATTCTCATTTGACGTTTTTTTATTTACCATTATGCATAAATTACCAAAATATAACAGTTGTAAATTATGCAATTTTATATTGACGAGCCTCTTTGTACACAGTAATATTAGTAATACATTAAAGTATCTGTGGTAATACTTATTTTACTATCTAGCCAAATACCTACCGCATTTCGCTTACAATGGAATCTCATCCTTATAACTGCCTAATCCCTTCCTTACGTATGGCACACTTCACGCGAAGTAATTAGGTTCATGGCGTATAATAATTATAATTATGTATGTATAATGCATTTCTGTGTGTGGGTGTCTTCGGAAGGGTATGGTGGAGGGGGGCCATCATAATTTCAGCGTCGTTAATTATGCAGGCATCCGTAATTAAACGATGCATTAGATATTAAGGGGATTCCATGTTTGTCTTGAAGCCTTCTTTCCGAACATCTTGGCCACAAAATCTTAGTAAGTATGAAAATAACAGCCCTTCAGAAGGAACGTAGCGTGTTATAAGTTATCGAGTGCTAGTTGACTAAAGGGGCAGGTCGCGGTCTACTCAAACTGGAAAGGGATTCGTAGCTAGAAAGAGCCATAAAATGTAGTTTCCGGAACAAAATGTGTATTTTCGGCCCTTTTCTGAACATTCGGGTTCATCTTGATACGGAACCTTGCGTAAATCGGTCTTGAAGATATTTTAAAACTCACAAGGAAAATAATTGAAACAAAAAGTAAACTTTAGAAAAAACCGACTTCCACAAACCCTATTTGATTAGATTGAGTTTAATACTAACTGTAACCCCTTATCCCCCCCTCCCTTGGGGAATTAATTTTGTCAAATGCTATATCAGTGCTACCCCACGCGACTAAGGAACCCCTGTACAAAGTTTCATGGCTCTAGGTCCACCGGTTTAGGCTATGCGTTGCCTGCCCGTCAGCCACGCATTGTATTTGTACCTAGTATTGAGCAGATCTGGTGGCCATATGTGGTCTTCATCAGCAGTTCCGCATCACAATATTATGCTTACCATGTGCATTTGCACGAGTTATTATGAAAAACACAAAAATCACTATAGGTCTGCCTATAATATTTGAAGAGTTCTCTCGATTTCTCCAGGATCCCATCATCAGATCCTGACCTGGTGTCAATGGGACCACCCTTGAGGTATTACCTATACGCCGAAAAAAGATTTGTTCAAATCGGTTCATAATTGGCGGAGCAATCGCGTAACAAACATAGAAAAAAAAAAAAAAAAACATACGGGTCGAATTGAGAACCTCCTCCTTTTTTTGAAGTCGGTTGATTACACCATATGGTGCCGCCGAATATATGACTTCCACCAGTATATCGGCGAACTATTATAGTTTTCTATTGTACCATCGCTAAACATCGTAATCGTTCATCGCTTGCTTTAAGTAACGACAATACACGATTTATAGTCACTTAATTATGTCACTCACTGCATATTATTTTAACTTCTAGTCTCAACTAATTTAGTGCGCATCTCCCAGGAGAATTTATGTCACTCAGGTTAATTAATTATGAAATGGATCTATGTCATGTACTAACACTTACTTCAATACTCCTGGGCCCTAATTCTACTAATGAATAGCGGCTGAGATCGATTACAGAGGCGCCACGACTAACTAAACTGCTAAAAGTTTTGCTTGTAATTAGAGATAGCGACCGAACAAGAGCTCTCGGATTTTTGCTGTCAATAATTTAGTTCGTAAATTAGATAGGTAGTTTTTACGCCTTCAGAATTCCCATATAGTAGAAATTAAAGTAAACATTACAAATCCATTACCTGGCATTTGGGAAATCTCTTGGCTTAATATGATAGTGATAAAGATTTTTAAAGTCATACATAAGTAATTTATAAAGATAAAGGTTGCTCCAACTTCAATATGTACAATATACATACAGATGAGCCTCTCTTTTGATGTCGTGATTATGACCTTATCAGATATAAGCTGCCCTATTCATAAAACTTTTGAAAACTTTAATAACTAAAATGTGCTTTCTCCCTTTCTCACAAACACAAATTTCAAAGTGACAGAAAAGGACAAACTAATTTTTGGAGCATTTTAGTTATAATAGGTTTATTGGACGTTTATGAATAAGAGCGAAGGTCATTATGGCGAAATCAAAAGAGATATGAGTTTTTGCTAACCACTTTTGAGGAGAACATAATAAAATTGCAATATTCGATTAGAAAAGCTTATTTCTTAGCCAGGAATCGACGTTTCAAATTATAGAAATAAAAGGTCTTCTAGCTAAGTATTATGGCGCCATTAGGATCGAGTTCTGGATAATATGTCAAAAGAGTGGAAAGTGTTTCAAGTCAAGAATTAGGTCTTCAGAATGCGACTGACATTCTCTTTTGAAACATATCTTGATTGCATCATACCGCCCGCCAGAGTCGCTCGTAAACGAATAAAACTAAATTGACGTCCGAGATAGAAATTCTATTTGGTATTGCGATGCGATAATATTTTGGATTAAATTGGTGCGGTAAAATGCCCATCTTTGAAGAGTCATTCCAGCTAAGGAGACCCTTGCTTGCTAGATCCAAAAAAAATGTCATAAGACATCCCATTCATTCAATCTGACTGAAAACGTCACAATTGTCATAGGGAACTATGTGAAATAAATAAAACTAAATATATATTTTTCACCTTATCCAATATGAGAACATCCTTATTTTTAGAAGTCGGTAACACAAATATTTGTAAAAAAGTAGGTACCGTACCTTATAAGTGTCCTAAGGCGAGTTTATTTCTAAAAATATCCCTTCCAGCACACCAAGTTTCGATGAAAGAGGTTGATAGCTGATGAGAAATACACCTATGTGTACGACATTAAACTAAACATACACATACACATGATCGATAAGGATGTACATGTACATCCACCCTTGACCGTGTGCCTATTGTCCTGGAGCTCACCGTACCGGCCTTGGCTGTCTGCGCCCGCAATGCGGATACCGTTTAATAATTTACACTACCTACTTATATAGCAAGGTAGCACGGAATGAGGTTCGCTTATAAATATGGCGAAATTCTCTTGAGACCCGTCTAAATCTAGTGGCTTCACACTAGCTTCTCACTCGGGAGATTCGGGTTCCGGTGCTGATCATTTACTAATGATTGGTAATTATATTATACGGAAATTCGAACGGTGATGGAAACCACCATGAGGAAACCTTCATAGCTATTTGGCTGCTGTAGAGGCTATAGTTCGTAGTATTGAATAACAGGCTAAACGTAGGTGGGTATTATTGTGTCTCTGGCGTCACCCCCTAAAGGGATTGAATGAAATGAATGATCCGTCATTAAAACCTTTTTGTTGAGGAATATCCCTAGTTTGCTTGTACACGGAGAGTCTGAGGGCAATACTTTATTTAAAACTGAAATTTAAAGATATTCTTCCGGAAATTCTGGTCTATCACTGTCCTCTACTTGTCCCTTGCGAAAAGTGTCAAAATTCTGAATGCTTTACGTTCTTTAACGTTATTTAACGTTAAATAGGTACAGTGCCTTACTAACAGTACATTTTGGCCTGAGTGGATCAGCTGATTTGTATGGAGAAGTGAAAAATAAAGTTGCTCTGATCAAATCGGTTTTATAGTGAAAGTTGCTCAAAATTATGTCCCTAACAAAGTAGTTGCTCATTTTGCGTTAATTCATTTACAACTTGTATAATAGTAAACTGACGCACAAGACGCGTTGGGAGAATGAGAAAGTTGTGGTTCCGCAGCATCAGGGAATGGGCGGGAGTGACCAGCGTGGAACAGCTGCTGCGAACAGCAGAGACTAGTATAAAGATCTGATTTGTATGGAAAAATTAAAAATAAAGTTGCTCTGATCAAATCGGTTTCATAATGAAAGTTGCTCAGAATGATGTCCCTGTTAGGGGAAGTAGTTTCTCATTTAGCGTTAATTCATTTTCACCTTGTAGGTAGGCACTATATTTAAAAAGTATTAGAAATGAAGGTACCTAATACCACTAATACCCTCAACTGTAGATGTGGTGACGAGGAGGCCACACAAACGGGAGCTACATGAGTCAGGAAGGGAAGTTGCTTGCAGATTTAGAGAGCATTAGGCAGGAGGGAGAAAGGTATATAGGCTGGCAGGATAAGGTCAGTTTCTAGTCAAGGACTTGAGGCCAATCATAGAGTTAGGTCATGTATACTTTACTTTAATGATTCAGTCTGGAAGGAAGGTTTACAGAATGATATCCCCTCGATGAAACAGGCCATATTAAATAATCGTTTGCAGATTCTAAAAGTTTCAGGTGCCTAGTAAGGAGATACCCAACAAACCCAGTCAGTGCTACTCGTATATCCTCTAGCCGCTAGAGACTCCGGGACACACCTACATACTACACCATCGACAATACTGCTTGGGTATGTGTGCGTGACTTTTTATACCAAGCCCCATTAACCCTTGAAAGGGTAGACTCGCAACTTTACTTGGAAAACCTTACACTGGAAAATAGACTCTATGTTAAATAGACATTAAACCTTTTGAGTGGGTATGTTGTCGTTATACACCGAGACTCGATATCACCTTTGCAAATGTTCTGTAACGCAGTGAAACTTTAATGTGTGCATAGCCGTCTAAATGAGATTTTTATGTTCTCGGCTTGAGAGTGTGTTAGTGTTTGTGATGATTTTGTGCATGCGAGCGTAACGTAGTCACATTCACATAAACATTTCTGATTTAATCCCGAACATTGTTGAGTATTCTGGATTTCCTTTTGTTTATTCTAAGTAGCCAACATACTAGCAAAAAACATATTTATATTGTTTATGATAATAATATGTTTATATGTATGCATCCTGACTTTAATTTAAGAAAATGAGCCAAAATAAATGTTTTCTGCCTATATATATAACTACCAATGAGTCCATTTTTAGATATAACACAATCAATCAATTCCAAATAAAATACAATGACACAAATCCACACAACGCTTCGTCATTTGATGTGCCAATTTGACGGTTCATAAAATGAAATCATTTTGACTGCCCAGTCTTAGTCAAATACACAAATAATTAATTACAATCATATCTGACTGTCTGGTATAAACGAGTAGATAAGCCCCTCTTTTGGATTGGTGGTGACATATAATTGAATCTTCATGATTAAATAGACTGACAGCTGGTTTCCTACGCGCTATACTAAGTTATGATTAGTTCACAAAGCATTTGATTTGTCAAATGAAATGGCTTTCCCGTAAATCACAATGAGCTAAAAATTAACTGATCATTGTAATCATCCGACCGACCTGTCAAACACATTTGTTTAGCATGGCAAATTGTAGCAGTTTAGTTCATTTGTCGTTCATTTGATGGATGAGTCATTTGAAGCCAGAGCCGTGAAATAAAAATAATAATAGACATTTCAATGACAGGCCTGATGTCAATTTTGAGAAACAGGAAAATTCTAGAAAAGCTTGGGGCTCACAACACTTGATCTTCTCTTTAACACTCCAAAAATGGGATTAGTTGTACTGCTGGATTCAAGAGGTTTGAAAATGGTGTGAGATGTAAAGTAAAGTAGTAAAGTAAAAAGTATTTATTCAAGGAAAAATGGTAGGTACACTTAAAAATGGTGGTTGACTGCTGCCTTAACTAGGATAATAAAATAACCTGTATTTATGGCTCGCAGGCCCGTACCTCATCAGAGGCGTTTGTGGTAAGATTTGGATATTAAAACGGTTCTAACAAGAATAATACAAGTACTTAAGAAAAACAAATAAAAAATAAAATAATAATAATAGGCTAGTTACAATTCAGAAATGCAGAGTGTAATATACTGTATAGTGTGTGTTTGGGGGTGTGTAAATATGTGAGAGGGTGTGTGAATGAAATTAACGGATGGGTTGGTACCCACTGTCTCCTCCATAAAACTGTTCCCATACCGGTTTAAAATCAGCTCGAATATGAGAATCATTAAACATTTGCGTATCATGCACAGAGCCAGGTCACCTGCATATGATATCATTAATTTTTACTCACTCAAACTCAGATAGAGAGAAAGAGGCTTTTGCCCAGCGTGGGACTTAGTAGACTCGTAATAAGTAATAATCACATTGTGCCTTTTTGTACGTTCATCGAGAAAAATCCTTTTCTATTGCGGTAGATTTCTATTCTATATTGCTGCTCATGGACCACTTTTGGACATGAGTACATTGTACATCATCAGCACCTACAACATTGGGAAATCAACCAATGTTGAAAAAAAAACACTCAGTTTATTTCTTGAGTTTGCTGCATTTTAATGCTGTTAGGTAATAACAGAACAGTTAGGCTGGATTCACACGGCATAGTCCTGCACGTTTTTTTGCAGTATACGTCTTAACGGATAAACAGTGGCCTTGGTTCACACGGCATAGTCCTGCACGTTTTTTTGCAGTATACGTCGTGTGAACCTAGGCCACTGTTTATCCGTTAAGACGTATACTGCAAAAAAACGTGCAGGACTATGCCGTGTGAACCACGCCTTAGGGAATACTGCTTTGGGGGAGAGCGGCAGATATAAACACAATATTTGTCTTACAAAAAAGCGCCATTCGGGCTATCTATCAACTAGATGCTAGGCAATCACTAAGGGAAAAATTCAAAAATATCAATATACTTACTGTTACCTGTCCATATATTTATGAAAATATCATGTACACCAGAAAAAAACATAGGTTTATTTAAGACTTTAGGTCATAATCATAGTATTAGCACTAGAAATAGAAATAAGATTGCTATGCCCGCGTTCAGACTCAGTAAGGTTGCTCACTCTTTTATGGGAGTATGTGTAAGTTTGTATAATAAAATACCCAATGAAGCAACGGACCTACCAGAAAGGAGGTTCAAAAACTATATCAAAAACGGCCTATTGAAGAAGTCTTATTACAGTTCAATATTGATGTGTGTGTTATCATTTCATATAATTTCTTCAAGTCATGGCAAAGGCACAACTATTAGGTTTTTTGTGAATGTTGAGCAAACTGTGAGTGACCCCACCGTACCGCTAGCGCCCACAGCGCTAGCATTCCGTGTTATGATCCTGAACCATAAACTTCCCAAACAATTTTACATTCATACACAAAAACAAAGAACGCCTTTTATGTAATGTAAATATGAAAAACAGTTGCAGCATTAAAGCTGCTTACAGGCCGAAGTCACGCGACTTACAGCTGTCATTACTAGACCCATTTGTATGTTAATATTAGGATATTTATTACCATATTCGTTAAGATAATACGTAAAATATCTAATTTTCAATTATGGGAAAAGCCATTTTTTTCGTGCAAGTAATTTTTTTCGAGCCCTGTATTGTTAACAAATTTATATGAGAATCTCGTTTGGCATTGTTTTTGTTATGCCGCAATACGGTAGATTGTTTTGTACACATTATGAAGAAACATGAGCTTGAAGAACATGGCTGAGCTACACGCAGCCAAGTGACGACAAATCTAAAATAAAACTACAAGAATACCAGAAATGTTATCATCTTATAACTACATACAAGTACTGAAGATTGGTTCAAATAAGTATTTCAGTATTTCTTTATTCAATTTACAACCATGTTAGGTAGGTAAGGTGCCGGTGCCGGGTTGAAAGAAAATATTAGTAAAAAGGTTGTAATAAAAAGTATTGGTATAGGCATAGTTTACTTAAGTTTTACCGTTCTCGTTTAATCTTAGAGCTACCAAGATCTGGCAAGTAGAAGATAAACCACCCCCGCGCGCGTTTGTCCTTACTCAAAGAACTACCTATCAGTTCATCCAAAAACATAACACCACTTTTGGAAAAGTGATATTCTACACAACATTTCAAGTTCAAGTTAAGTTTATTGCTTCCATAAAGTACAACATTTGATTTTAAATTAAAGTAGGTATTATCTTTAATTAATTATCATTTTTCATCGCTGCACAATTCAAATGGATGTTGTAATGGTTCACACATTGAGTACAAGAGTCAGTTCATTTAACGCTTGGGTCATCGATAAATTCGAAGTAATTTGGCAAGAAACAACTGTGAACAACAATGGATTTCGGGGAAAAGAAGTCGGGTCAGGTTTTTTTTGTCGCATTCCTGCGAAATGTGTAGGGATCAGAGCCGATTTGGCTGCGCGCTGAATAAATTATTGATAACTAAATAATGGAAGTTTCTTATGGAACTATGCGGAGAAGATCAACACGATTTTCAGACAGTTGCCGCGTGATATTCAGGTAGCGTATTTTGCTAGGAAAGACCCAATGACGATACGAGACGCGGTCGAGTTTCTTCGACAATTAGAACGGAATATTGATGGAGGATTAAATGCGTTGCATAGATCGGAGACAATAAATACGAACAATGTAAATCGGAATAGCTACATGCGAGGGCAATATCGTGCTTTGCGAGTAAATACGATGCGGTATAACGCGGTGAGTCGTAGGAATAATTATAACGCGGGAACAAAGACACAAAACGAATTTGGGACGCGCGCTCGTGGTTATTTTCGAGGTAGAGGTAGACAGCCTCAGGCTAGTTTCAAGGCAATAGTGTTCCAAAAGGGCAATGATAGTTCCGGTAATACAGAGGCAGGGCAAAGTTCAAGTGACAGGAATAATGCGATAAATCAGAATTCAAAAAACTAGTGGACTCGCGCGGGTCGTTCGCGCTCAGATATTTATTACGTTTTGGATGGACAGTCGATCGAATTGAAAGAGATCATAGACTGTATGATTTGTGTAATTTGGATTCGAACGTGGGTGTGAATGAATTTATACAATTACTAGCGCATAAAGCGCATGGATATGCCGTATGTTTAGATGGAAAAACGAGTTTGGATTGTAGAGACCGGAATGACAGGCGATTACATACGATATTCAGAGACGACAATTCGACTGAATGTGGACGCGATTTATGTAGTACATTGACATTACCTGAGATAGATGTGTGTATTGGAAATACTGTTGTGAGGAGTTTGATTGATTCGGGGAGCGAAGTCAGTGTAATAAGTCGGGGTGTGTATGATGAAGTATGCAGGCAATTGGGAAAACCAACGGAAATACCGATCCCAAGTTTGAGAATCACAGGTGCGTTTGGGGTCAGTAAAGAGAAGGTGGATAAGTTAGTCACGTTACCATTAACAATAGGTGAATGCGTTATCGATACTCCAATGCTAGTATTAACAAGGGTGCCTAAAGATTTAATTTTAGGGTTTGATTTTATACAACAGACGCGAGCCAGTTTAATGTGTGAGTTAGGTCTCTAAAGCGCTAAAGAAAACGTTTCGATAACATCCAGCTCGAATTGCGCAGAGTTGAAGGTTTCAAAACGTTACGTTCCTATCGAGGAAAACCGTTAGTTCAGACCCATTTCGGAAAATCAAATCGCAATTGTGTAAACCCGGTCTATTTGGATCGTTATTGCCGTGAACTAATTATATAATTGGAGCCACAAAAGCCGCTATTAGCGAGCACATAAAATATCATTGAGTACTCACGTCGTAACACTACGACGAATGACCATACGATATCCCAACAAATATTATAAATTGTGGTCGACCACGTAAAAGAAGCTCCAAGCGCCCATATATACAAAAAAATAAATGGTACCAGTACACAAATTATAACAAAGATCGATCTGGCGCAAAACACCGCTAACTGATGCGAATTACCGGCTTGCAGACATACATGGCTTTCTCTGTTTAACTTGAAACTTTAACTTCCTGAACCAATCTTCCGTAAATTGTTGCATATCTAATGGATTCTCAATAAACGGAAAATTCAGATTTATCATACTGGACTTGTAATTTTCACAGCTGAATTGGGATATCTCTTTGGGGGTAGAAGAATAGACGATCATAGCTTTCTGACAGCGGTGGCTCGGCCTTAGCCATTTATGCCGTTACAATGTAGGTAGAGCGATGGTGGTGGTGGAATTTCATGGTTCTTGCGTGTTGCATGGCATTGATGAGGTTTGCCAGGTTATCAATTTCCTCCACTGCCTCAATTGCCCTGTCCATTTTTATTAAATTCAGTAATCAAACACAAAATCGTGCGCACCGCAACAAGCTTTTAGATTATCCAGAATGTAAACGAGGGTCAGGGTAGGAATAGCGGTATAAAGGACTGTTACGCCGACCTTCGGCTGGGATTAACTTATTCCTCGTTTATTAGTAGACATAGGATACCACTCGTCATAACTTTTTTTTTATGAGCCTGTAATATCCCACTGCTGGGCAAAGGCCTCTCTCCCCCTCTTCCACTCCATTCGATCCTGAGCGGTCTCCTTCCACTCTTTATCCCATAGAGCCAACTCATCACTCCATCAACATTTATACCACGTTTATAAGTAGGGCTGTTAGTGTTAAAAAAAAACCTTCTTAGCATATCCCCAATGTTCATCTGAGTGGCCTTTATTGACCCGAGCTGCGAGCAGTTCATTGAATAAGTTTCATCTCGTCTAGTCATAACAGATATGCAGGCAGTTGCTTCGGATAAACTGTTGATATCGCACTTGTAGCTCTCTACATTTTAACTTACATTTGCATTCAGTTTAGACTCGCGCAAGTGATTATTAAGATATAGGTAAATATTCAACAAAATCTTCAACATTAAAAATAAACATAAAAATCCTGTCTTGTTACGTATTATAATAAGCAATTTAATAACATTAAATGATAGTCAAGTGCTATTGAAGTTGCCATTGAGAAAATCCGAAATTAATCTTGTTTTTTCCTCATAAAGTTAAAGTGATTTGAACTCGTGAAGATATTCAACCCCTTTATTAAAAACCCGTCCAATCCCTCATTTAAAAGGCAAGTACCGAATTTCATTGCTGTTCAATCCTAATAACTACTGTCTGTCTGTTCTTTTAATCAAAAATGTAATTAGAGTAACCTTTCCCTTTCCTCCTTCATTAAAACTTATCTGTTTGTATCAATGTAAGGCAAGCTTAAAGGACAATGGCAGGATAATATCTCATCTTACTAACGCGTCTATGCAAACCACCTATACCAAAGACCCATTTATTTCAGTACAATTTTTCATACTATAACGGAATGCATAAACACCACATAAAATATATTGTATTAATTAGAAATTCAAATTACTTTCTTCGTTATAATTTCGAGTAAAAATGCAAAGGCTATTGTCACAGAGTATTTTTTTTTATTTGACATCATCAGATGGAAGTTGTTTCCAGCCAGTAATTGGTTGTTTCTTTAGAAAGATTTCCCAATATCATTATAAAATGTTTATAAAAGAACAAAAATTCTTACAGTATCGACCTTATGAATAAAAAATCGATCATATTTGACTTTTCTTGTGAATAGACATTACAAATTCTTCGAGATATTACTAATTGCTGACAGATTGCCTCATCTCGTTCAAAACATCTATTTTGAAAAAAAAACTCGCAGTCTCGTTTTCATAGCTAATTCTCTACCAAAATTTGTGGCGGCGAATAAGACCACATAATACAACTGTCAGAGTTAAAATGAAACTGCTGGTGACCTGGAGCCAAGATGCCCCAATTACATTAGAACCGATGAGCATTACAATCACCGTTCACACATTATCACGTGAAAGACCACCCACCGTCACAGTCACCCTGTCAGATGCACTGCAGCGATCAATCCATCCCAGCTCCTTGTTATACCTGCACTCCCCAGACTCAGTCACATCCAGTCAGTCCATCTGTCTCTCGAGAGACGAGAGAAAGAGAGGTCACCTTGGGTTCATAGCTTACCTCAAAGATGCGCATATACTTACTCTCAAGATAGGTAAGCAAACCATCCAAGGCCGGGAGATCCGCAATAACGAATTCTCTAGTAGGCCAACCATCCGGCGCAACTTCCGCGGAATCAAAAAACCGCCGTCATCAGAATGTACAGGAACTGAATTTCAGTCCCTAAACAATAACATTGTGGCCATCTAATCACCCAAGAGGCATCTAAGCCTGAAGGTTTTCGACGAGGTTGCCAGCTGTGATGGTGAACGGATCCGGAGTTACCCGGTCAGGAGCAAAAATGCGGTACTGATCAACACCGACTTGGAACCAACCAGTTCCCGACATCACATTTACGACAAAAACTATATTTGACAAAGAATTTTTGAACTTAGAACTGTCTAGGCCGCTTAGGTTCCTGTCCATTAAGAAAGATGTACTACAACCGCAACTGTCTAAATTCAAACACGCATTTTGGTTACCTATGTCGTAGCGATATAATACCAAATAAGAACTTGTATTGAATGTATACATAAACACTGCGGTAGCTTTAAGTTAAGACTAAAGGGGGCGAGCGCAACAAAGATCCTGAATAGTCATCTTGTTTGTTTGCCATGTTTATCTCGTAGTAAAGATAATAAAAGCTTTTGAAAAATCTCAACCTTTTCTTACCAATGATGAATGATCAATTCTATCTTAAGGCTACGAAACCAACATAAGGTAAATACAAAGTGTAACTAAAAGGCAAAGTCATATAAAGACGTCACAAACAAACCCCTCAAAATACGACTACAACCTACTGTTACAGCCTGTATACAGGTATGTTTGAGCTGTAACTCGAGAGCAGAGGATTATGGAGGTTTCTCCGAACCCATTTCGTTGTTTCAATGAGTTGTTTTGAGGTATTGTAATCTCAACGAACCACGGATATAATCATGATTTGCTTGGGAAGGCTTTGTGATACCATAATTGTCGTGTATAGATAATTTCAATTGAAGCACTGTTATATTAATTAATATGTTAAATTTTGAACCTTGCAAAATGTTACCAAGAACGCAAACTTTCCAAATGTTTACGCAAAGCGAAAGCGTAAACTTTGGAGTACTCTCGACTAGTATTTCTAAATCTCTGGATAGCGGCTTTGTCAATAATAGCGGCACCATCTTATATTGAGATACATCATCCAAGACCATCAAACACTCAGATGCTGCTCGAATGTGTCGCACTCGTTTTCTTTCCCATTAAAAGCTGATTCGAATTTACTGACACAAAAAGTAAATAAAAATAGTGTACAAAGGCGAGCTTATCTCTAGAAAGAGATCTCTTCCCGCAAACCCAGTTTCTATTTCCATTCGTTTTTGATAGATTCTACTTGTAACTTTTGGACAAGTTAGAATGGTTACTTTCTGGATTGTTTGATTGATATCTAGAATTATTTTACTTTACTTATACCATAGACATTTATTTGTATATGCTTAAATTTATACTTTAATCATTGCACAAAATCAAACTATAATGAATAGTGAATACCTAATAATATAAATAACATGTACTAAGGCGAGCTTATCCATAATAACTTAATAAGATCTCTTTCAGCAAACTTAGGATGGACAGCATTAGTTAACAAAAGAATCTAAACAAATACTTAACTTTATTACTCTGACAAATTGTGCAGAAAAACTAGCAACACTGTAGGGCACGCCGCGGGTAATCGTTTAGATTTAAACATCAGATAGTCGAGAGTTCTTTCAGTTCGTTAACTACTGTTTAAAGAAGCGACTCGTGGTTTTTTATACCGAGCACTTGTTCCAAGGTGAAACGGAGATTAGCTTTTTATGATTTTTTTATAAAAAAAGCTTAGAGTGGCATCTTAATCGGAGGCTTTCAGTAATTACTTCTTTTAAACGAGTGAACCTTATTCGATGTAATGGGGTATTATTAAACAGCGAATTAATGATTAAAGTGTTTTTAAAAAAACTTAACTCATAAATTCATAATATAGTCTGTACTTTATTAGTTGTTCCATAGATACTCGTATCACTATGAAATTGATGTCAGATTGTCAGTGCCTTATGTTCTGACTACCTTTTACCGGCGACTTCGTCCGCGTAGAGTAATACTCTTTTCTAGATATGAATTCTTGTAAAAAATATACTATTGTTTATGACTATTGACCGCTGATATCGTCCATTATAGTATTTCACTATAAACAATATTTTTGACTAATCTGGAAGTTGGCACTAAAATAAACAGGCTAGTTGGAGAGCTCACACGTGAGCATGCTACATTTATGCAGCATGAGCATGCTATTTTTGATTTTGTTTTTTTTTTTTTACTTTAATTACTATTATTTAACATAAACATTATACATATGTTATACAAAGATTATGAAATGACAGAATTCAGAACTACGACCGCCCTCTTTGAAATGCCATTCTATGCTCGGACGCAATTCCAAATACGGCAATACTAGAAGCCAATAGCGACACCAATTTACACCCGTCATTTCACAATAAAGTTGGTTTATCTGTATATACAATTTGAACAAGTAAGAATGAACCAATCCAAAGGTACTAACTAATATGCCAAACCTGCTGTTTAAAAAGAGATCAAAAAAATAATCTGTGGGAGTTTCTTTGCCCTTCTTCTTCCACGGTAGTCCAAACTCCAACAAGAGAAGAAGAAGAAAATTGCGTGTTCGGAGTATTATTTGATACTTACTTTGATACTTTATACCTTATTGCACAGAAAACGTAATACAGACACTAATTTGTAAATATCTACACAATAAAAGTCGTTTGAGTTTGAACGCGGTATATAGGAAAACGAGTCTAAGTTAGTCTACGTCAGAGACTATATATCCAATTGACTGCCAGACAGTTTCGCAGCGGCTGACCAATCACAGCTCTCTTACCTCGTAAATTGGTGAGTTGTGTTTCAAAGGAAAATGTATCTATGCGCTCTCCACTGGACAAGTGCTCCCTGGTTTACGTATAACCAATGTTGCGTAAGCGTAACATAGAGTCTGGGTTTCTTGTTATTTAAATCAATACAAAAGGACCCGCGCTAATGTGCGCCCGCCCGAATGAATCCATTACTCCATTAGCCGGCGAGCTCGATCAATGCGAATTGCTCAGCTCACGGAACCCCCAACTAGTGCGAGTTTTAGAGTTCCGTGACAATAGACCTTTCGAGTTAAGACAAGCTTTGTGAATTGGAAGGAGTAAACGCTCATAAATCTTCATTATAGATAGAAAGCAGTAAGACATGGCTGAAATGCTACCAAAAAACTCTATAGTTGTTAATTACGAAGAATATTTGAGAAACAGATCTGCTAGAAATGGATCTCCAGGATAGTCATGCTGGGTAATTTCTGTAGCTGTTGAGCCTTACACTGCTTTGCAGCTTTAAGTGGTGAAATAAGTTAAATCGATCGTCATTATAATGCTCTTAGATTTAGAGTTGATGACGAAAAATGCTCAAGTTGATATTAAGCTGTTATAAAGTAAGTAAGATACAATTTGATTATTAATAACATGGAGGGCTGCCGTGCGCTTTCGAAGTAGTACGGCTTGTTAGCTTGAATTACGGTCCCATCCGGCAGAAAGCATGAAACTTGGCATACATGTAGCTTTTATATATGTGCTTCAATTTCGATAGAGAAACACGCTGGGAAATGACTCCCCCCCCCGTTCCCCCCCATTTTATCTCCCTCATTTTGATTTTTTTCATTTTTTACAAAAACGGTAGGAGTGATGAGTTTACTTTTCAAAGACCAAATAATTGACGATAATTTACCTACAAAACGATACTACATTTATAGTTATAAGACTAATAGTTTTTTAATAAAGCCGTCATTATAATGTGAACTTATGAAAAAAATAATATTTTTTTTCCTTTTTTCTTCACTTAATGCTAAATGAAAGGTGTTGTGATAAAATTGACAAAAGGGTTAAAAACTGTATACATTAAGCTACAAAACGATACATAACAAATTATTGTAGAAGGTTTGGTTCCCGAGTTACAGCTCACGGCGTCTGGCTCAACGAAATAACTCCTTTTTTGCGTCTGTACAATATGTTTACGGGACCTGTTCCGAAGCAAGAAAGCTTATCCTTATAGGTATAAGTACAGTCCCCTGCAGCTAAATGTATACAGGCTAGTATGGCGGACACCGCGCCTATTGCCATACATACCCTGGATACATTTAGCTGCAGGGGACTGTACTAGGATTCAAGTAACTTAATAAAACAACCAGTTCAATCAGTGAAAATTATACTTATATTTATTTTAATTACAATCGCAGGTATCTCCCCCGCACTTACAGAGGCCAGTACAAGGAAGCCCTGACTTCCTACATAGGCATCGACCTGTAATACAGCTGCGGCAGGAACACTTAGTTAACTCCTTTACGGATGCTGCGGTTTCTTTGATCGTGCTCCATAATGGAGTCCAGACACCATTTTCTTTCTTCCATCCCCAATTTCGGAAGTTGGGATATTCAGGGTTTGCTATCAAGCTCTGACCCCAGATGAATCCCGCTTGCAAACATGCCCGTTTCGTATGCTCTAACAGAGCACTAAATGTGGGTGGCAACCTATCCATGGCCCGTCCTTTAATGAATAATGCCTTCCTCGCTTTATTGATGTCTTCTACGTCAATTGTTTTATCATATGTTATGATAACATATCTTGACAAAAGATACAAATGATGGTTTTCAATCTCATTTACTGGCTGTGATAATTCTTTGAATATTTTGGTGACTTCAGGAAAAGATTTCCATGCTTTCCAAAACGACTTCTTTCCTTTTCCACTGAAGCCCGATACAGTATCACAGCCAGTAAACGCATGGAAAAACAGAATGCCACTGCATATATCTGGACCGAGTGTATTAACCAGTTGATGGATAGCGATACTACGTGTAGCTTTACCGACACCGAAGGATATCCAAAATTCTTGTAACTTCATTTTTTCGAGTTTACCATACAGGGAAACAGCTATCACAACCACATCTGTATCCACAGTTCTTATTAAAACCTTCGTGTGACCTTGCTGCACAGCGTGAAAAACATGAAGGAGGATTCTGGAGTCAGCTTCTTCTTGTTTCGACTTCAGGGAAGCTACGTCTGTGGTGTCATTGCATACAACTTCCTCGCCTTTAGTTGCAACAATGGTTTTTGTGTCATGTTTTTCCTGGAGTCCGTCTGCTAGAAAATAGAAAAGTTCAACTTTATTTTCCGAAGAGCGTAGGAATGTTTGCCAGTTTCTTGGCAGCTTGCCTGCTGCTGTGACCCTTTGTCTGAGGCCTTTTCCTCGCTTTTCCCTAGTATTATTCTTGAGGCTGTCGTCTTTATAAACGTCAAAAATGACATCTACTCTCTTCTCCGTTCGGTTCGTTACATAGTTTATAAAACTATGGCGGTAGTCTTCAAACGTTATATTAGTCCCTGGCCTTATCATTTGAACGACAGCAGGCCCATCTAAAAATGATGCAGTGCAGTCTGTAGGACCTTCCATCTCCTTAGCAGAAGTTTCATTTTCATACTCTTCGTCGTCTTCATTCTGCTCTAAACATTGTAGGAGTTCCGATTTTACCACCGGTCTTAAGTTTCCTGTCTCTGAAAGGGACGGTGGGAACGGTTGATTTTCGTGTTTGAAAAATTCATCCATATCACCTTGCCTATGCTGACAGGCGATATATAATTTGGAAAATAAGGCGGCATCACTTTTTGCCAATGTAAGTTTTGTGGCCTGTTTTGGTTTACAAGAAGCTGTACTTCCAAATATATTCACGTTATTCCTTTTAATTGGGTTGAATATGGAAACATCCCTTGAAATTATGCGTTGTTCCACAAATTGAGTGTATTGTGTATTTCCAAGGCTTGTAAGTGTTCGCATACGTTCCACAGCGTCTTCTCCGACAATGACATGAGTGTCAACAGTTTGTAGATCAATATCTAACAGCGGGTTATCCATCTCCAGAAGTGTTGAAACAAGAGAGTTCACGTGCTTCATGAATCTTATTTGATGACTGTCTGATTCTTCGTGGTGGACTTCTTCAATATTTTCCTTATTACCTCGACAATTTTCGTACGAAGTCTCGTATTCCCGCAACATGGATGCTATCTCGGGGCCAGCAATCATCCAGCGCCTCAACGCAGCAGCATCTTCTGTCAGTCCCACTGCCCCCCCAGTGCTTTTAACTACTTTGTTCTCCTGTTCATGGCCCTGGTCAAGTGCAATTGAGGAAAAACGTGCTTTAGATTTCTTGACAGTAAATTTTCCTGAACAGAACGCCCGGTGCACTTCAGGGGCAACAATGGGTAATATTTCCATATCGCGAATGTGTACTGGTACCCATCTGGCATAATTTGTATGGTTAAGAGCGAAAAACCACGGAGCCATCGATTTTAAGGCCTGAAGGTATAGACCAAAGTTAGAAGTGCGGATAGAGCGCACAAAAGTAGCTCGCAGCAACTCTAAGGTGAGAATCATATTCCAGTAGTGAAAAGCGGCTGAATCTGCCGACTGTTGCTCTTTCCATGTCTCAAGGTCAAATTGTGTACCTGGGTTTTCAGTTTTGTATGTATTATAGGCGCTCATAGATAGGATATGTAAAGCAGCTGATAGAACTTCGTGAATGTATCGAGCCCGTCTTGGATGCGAGGCTTTTAAAAATGATTTAGCCTTTCCTTCGCCACATACATCAGCACGTATCAAAGCTGAGGTTATTCCAGATTTCTCTAATAAATCTCCTATCAAAGTCATAAAATTCATCTCTATGTGGAAAGCACCCATCATGAGCACAACCTTGTTTTCACCAAAGTGCTCTTGGTTATTCCACTGGAAGATCTTTCCGAGAGTGTACAGAGGTTGATCCATAGTGATAACTGTTGCTTGTTCTGGGTTCAAAGATGCAATGGTTTTTTGCACGTTACAAATAATATGCCTGACAACAGCTATTGAATGCGACGGGTCTGGAAGAAGAGGCAACAGAACTGACATCGACATGCCTCTTGTTTCTTCTGGCTGTTGACATGCATGGTAAGCCGCCCAAGAAATTGAATTAGGGTTATCTTGTTCTGTTGTATCTACAATATTTTGAACATGCTCTAACCACGCATTCTCGATCTTTTTCTCAGCTTGCAGATTTACTGTGAAGTCAACCGAACAGTTCTCAGGAACGAGGGGAATTTTAGGTTCCTTCTCTTTCAATATGTAAGGAGCAACATCAGTGTAAAAAGAAGGTAAACTTTTTACCCGAAGTGATGAAGAGGGACTGGTCTCAGATATAGGAAGCGTACGGCGACGTATTATTTTTGAGCCTAGATCATGATGCTGAACAATACTGATGGATGTTCCGTGAAGGGCACCTTCTGCTGTCACAGATGACGGGTTGTAATCAATGTTGTCAAAAGCAGCTGTACAGAAAACATCCGACTGCAAAGCTGGTGGGGAAACAACTCCTTCGTCTTTATAAATTTTACATGCAGCATCAGAAACTTGTTTTGAGCATTGTAAGACTCGATTATAAGATACTGAGAGACCATGATGAGCTAATTTCTCAATCAATTTACTCTGTCTGGTATGAGTGTGAATAAGAAGTCCAATGTACAGCGGCAACGAGGGCTCTCTTTTGGTTGTATGACGAAGTAGAGTACCTTTGCGCGGATGTTTCGTAGCATTGAACATTATGAGTTGAGCTATTGAATTCACAGCAAGCGACCCTGCTTCCTCACTCTGATCTACGATGCTTGGTCCGTGAAGAAGCATTCTGATAAGTGTTACCAAAGACAGCGGAACGTCTTGCTCTTCTTGGATAAGGCTTCCCCTAAATGTAGTGTCCTTCAAATCAAACATTTCAGCTCGACAAGTATTAGCAACTTTTGCCAAATCAATGAAGTGGTCGGGGGCTTCCCGATTTGCTGCAGCACGAACAATTTCACTAATATCTTTATCAAACGCAAGAATTGTAGGCTTAGGTGGATCAGATTGAGATCGAAGGTCAGGAAAATATTTCAGTAATTTCTCTTGCAGGCGATGCGATGAAATGGATAATGCATTATCTCCCTGCAGTTGTTGAAGTCTATCATTAATCATCTTTCTTAACTCGGCCAACTTGAAAATTTCTTCAGAACTTGTCTCCATATACATCACAAGCTCAGAGAATGCGAGATTAAGGAAATCTGGCTCATTTTCACTATCTTTTGCTTTTCTTTCACAGGATCTAACTTGAGTGTAAAATTGTGTTAGACAAGTCTTGTGGTACGATGCTTGTTGAGCTACCAAGTCTTTTGTTGCCATTTTGACTAGTAAATCGTGTCGTTCAAGACTGAGTGCTCCATCTCGAATACGTTTTTCAATCTCGAGAGTTGCGACTGTATGCAGGGTTTGCTTGTCAGTCGCAGGATTATTGCAAAAAAAACAATCTTTAATTGTTGTAACCCTTGAGCTTGTAGCCCTTGATGGACGGCTCGCGCTTCTTGATGTGGCTGCGTTACTTGAATTGGTTTTCTTGATCCGGTCAATTATAGTTTTGTTATATTTAGAACGACAGCTTTTGTGGAATTTTGCTTGCTTGGATTGCAGAGTTTCCAAAAATGACCCACCTTCCTTCAGTCTCTTCACAATATCTTCAGGTAACTTTCCAAGCTCATATAGGGTCGAAGCATTTTCAGCGAGACTCACAAAGCCGGTACCTACAACTTTACTTTTACGTGATGCAGGACAAACAAGCGGCTGACCGTTGTCTATTTGACAATACAAGCACTTGTTCCAGTCTGTTTCTTCCTCCGAACTTGCCATTGTGAGTTTTCATGGAGCGTATTAACTGCAAATAAATTAAAAATAATGTATATTTATTGATTAGACTTTTTGATAATTTTATTATTTGATAGGGTAGACACTATTATTATACATCTGTATTAATTACAACCCGCTAGCTATTTTAACGGCTGAGCTATTGAACTTTTTAACAGGTCACTGTATGAGCGCCATCTTATGTTGGATCGTTCTAGAAACTTAGAATGTTCTAGAAATTTCTCAACTGATCTAGATAGCTCCAACACGTATCTCAACATTCTGATCCATTAATAATATGTTGAATCGTTCTAGAAACTTCAAAAATTTCCTGATAAAATTGATCTAGAATATTCTAGAATGAATTAGAACGTTCTAAAATTGATGTCGCGATTCTGAACAATTTAGAATTTTTAAGAAATTTCTGGAACGCTCTAAAATGTATGCCAATTGTCTGATCAATATAGAATGTTCTAGAAATTTCTCAAATGATCTAGAGAGCTCCAACACGTATCTCAACATTCTGATCGATTAATAATATGTTGGATCGTTCTAGAAACTTAGAATGTTCTAGAAATTTCTTAACTATCCTATCTTTTAAGTTAGACCAAAATACGGGTACATGTGAAATTTGATTGAAATCGGTTCAGTAGTTTTGGAGTTTATCGGCAACATACATCGTGACACAAGATTTTTATATATATAGATTATTTGCGCGTAATGGCACCGGCATGCAATACCTATGCAGATACTACAGTAATCTCAACATTCGAAACAACAATGCTCTCGAAAATGCACTTACCTATTGAGTTAGTTCTATAAACAGGTTCTATAACAGTGTTCCACACTTGGTAAAGTACTCCGTAGCGTAACACGTGTAAACTTGAAAGGGCAATGCGAGCGAGATGATTAGTAAATGCAGACGAAGTGAATACGTGTGTTGTACGAGTGGTAATCCAGACAACTGACTGGCTGGCAGGCAGCCCGGCCGTGCGTGAGCGTCGCACGCAACTCCCCCCGCTCCCCCGTCTCCCCGCACTCCCGCCTGCACCGCATCGGCTAATAGCTCCGTAGTAGGCCCGTGTTATTTAATTTTATTCCCATAATTTCTTGCAAAAATTAAATAGATTTACGCATATTTTGAAAACTATAAATCCTATCAAGATAAATCCAAAGACTGTTTTGTAGATAATTTTATGAAGAAAAAAAAATCTCTTGACTGCTTTCTCCTAGAATTAGTAGTTTAAAAAAAAAATTAAAAATACTATAATTAGGGACACAAAAGAGGGGGGAGAGGGGGGAAAAACCAGTCCTTCAACCTGTTTCTTTTTCAGTATTGAAGCACATATATAAAAGCTACATGTATGCCAAGTTTCATGCTTTCTGCCAGATGGGACCGATATTCACATATTTTTTAGCTAACAAGCCGTACTAAAGGGGCCAAGACAGTCATATAACTTTATTTGATATTTTAAGTACCAGTGAAATGCCAAATTCCCCAGCTAAACAGACAGATAATAATATTTATCCATTGTAATCGATAGAGTCTGTGTCTGAAAGCCGGCCTTACATCAATTAAAATCATCGAGTTAATATTAAATATTAAATATTTGTATATGAATGATATTGATATGAAGTTTAATAAAATGTGTTGTAAACGCGACAAACTTTAGCACAAAACAGGCTTTTTAAACTATAGTGAATTCATCGCTCAATAATTTGGTCCTCTTTTCGTGAGATTCGTATCTTATCCCATGTTTTATACCACTGGGAGTGGATTTAGTGTTTCTAAATTGTTCAATTAATATATTATACTTTAATAGTAAGTGATAATAATGGTTTGAAATCAATTTAATTCTGTTTCAAATCGCCTGGGAATATTCCTTTGTGGGTCGGATTTTAGAAGTTTACTTAGGCTGACTGCGTCGAACGTGAGTCATACTTATTCTCTGAATACTTTTGACTGGAGGGAATCATAAATTTTCAAAAGTTCTTTGCGACCGACCTTAATATGTTTACTAACATTAGTAAAGTTACTCTTTTATTTTGTACGACATAAGTGAACTATACAAAACTTATATTATTGATAAGAGAGAACGTAAAAACTAAGCGTTCTCTCAGATGAAATTCTTTGCTTACTTCCTCTGTAAGCAATTGCAATGATAATTATGATTAATATGCCATTTTGTGCAATAAAGAAATAACATTTATATGTATATACAATTAACTTACAACTAAAAACAATTAAATTAAATAAAAAATATCCTTAAGGTCACCGCCGCCGTCGAGTGGCAGGGTGTCCAACATGCTGGCACCATTACCTCGCTGTATCGCCATGCTAATTCGCTGAGCGAGGTAGGTGCCAGCTCTAGAATCACCTGACGCTTCGACGAGTATCTTTGCAACCTCCTTAAAGACTCGCTGAGCGTCGGTCCCCCACGGCCCGATGTTCTCTACGCCAAACGGCACAAATATGTAGCCCTCCCCAAGGGCGGCATATTTGCGCCGTTTCAAACCCTCTGCAGAGTCCGCCGCGGCACCGGCCCTGGAAGAAGTCGCTGGTAAATGGGATGGCGCTAGTGTGTCAACACACGTTGCATCCCATACCAACGACTTCCCATGCTGCCACGGAATGAGTGTCATTCCGTCGGGCCTCTTACCGTCGTCGCGGGCTATGCCTGGCGGTTCTAATACAGACGGTACGCCCGCGCTAGAAAGGGCCCGACGGATGATATCATTCAGGGCAGCATGTCTGGGAAAACGACCGGCACTGTAGCTACAGGACAGGTCGTGGTGTCCTTGTTGGCACACGACCAAGATCATCGAGTACCGTTTTTGCATCGCCTCCCAGGGTCCCGTCATCGAGGTACGTTGAATTTGGAATTTAGGCTGGTTACGGCCGGATGGATTGCCAAACTAAAAATAGCCGGTCCGAGCGGGTCGCCCTGCTGACAGCCTACTGCTGAATGAATCAGGTGGTTATTGTAAAGCAATTTAGAATGTTTACTGTAACATTGCCAAAGGTAGTTGTAGATGGACGGGGTGTGTTATTTAATTTGTGTAAGCAGGGCGCCCCTATCTACCAAATTGATAATGTACTTAAGAGGATCGTGTACTCGCGAGCTTCCATTCAAAAAGCGGTAACGTTTTCCACCCCTTAAAAATTGTCCGATTTTCACAAACTTTTTTTCATGTTTGAGATACTATTGAAAACTATGCTCGTACGTTTTGTTATTTTTTTGAAATAATGTTATATTTTAGGAAATATAAGAACTTATATTTTTATATGTACTAGGTTAAGTTCATAGAGCCTTGCCACGAATGCCCGTAATGATAAAGCGCTTTCAGCTCTGTGAGTTGTCTCAGCTTTGTCACAATGATGGTTCCTCCATATGAATTCTGTCATTTCGCATGAAGAGCGTGCTAGCGATGGCCCTGAGAGCTAAGAGCCGTCCGTGTATTATTACGGGCCAAAGTTATAATGTTCTATTGCGGGAACGGAAATCGTTGAAGGGTTGCTAGGGTTGCTTGGGCTTTCTAAGTACACCGATTCGTGAATATAGCGATAAGATATAGCGAGCTATATATATTTCACAGCCCGGCCAATTCTACTAATAAAGTGACGGTTCAGTGATCGTCAGTATCACTGAACGGCGCCGACGTTTTGAGATAAATCCATTATCTGACTTTGTGTAAAGCATTTCCCTTTCCTTTTGGTGAATGACGAACGATGATATCCACCTTGTTTGTTGTGACATCAGTTAAACAATGATGTAAAGCTGAGCCCAAACATCCCAGTCCTGATGAAAGATGACGTTGTATACTTTCTTTAATAGAGTCTAAATTCACACCGTCACGGCTCTCTATGTAATCAAGCTTTGTAAATTGGTACGTAGATACCCAGAAAAATTTCCACTGAGAGCTCCAGGTGCAAGTAGTAGGCTTGATGATGTTCCGTTTAGCAGGACAGTGACATACACTCGCTCTACTAAATTGTAGTGTATAATAAGCTCCCAAATGATATTAAAATGTTGACAGGCTCTATGTTCCTAGATAAATTAAAATTATATTTGATCGAAGTGACTGCCTATGACATGTATGAATATTATTCTTATGAGAGCTAGTTATAAGGTAAACTATAATAGAATTTAACATATTATGTCTCCAAATCCTAATCCAATCTAGATCCTTAGTGGGAATTATTAATTGTTGTGTATGTTTTGAAATAATGTATGTAGAAATACATAACATTGTATTTTTAAGGCTCTGATATTTTAAAATAGGTACGGGGGAGGTTTCTTGCCCTTCTTTGCTCCATCCCTAAGCCTAAAACTTCCGAACGGGCGGTAGTATACAAAAATATTAATATTATGTTGACGTTGACTAAGTAATATGTATGATTTTATGGTCAATTTTTTTTTTTAATTGAATTGAATTGTCACTATGTTTGTCAAGATCAGTCATTGTAGAAGCCGCTTCAGGGTTCAGCTTAGGAATTCCTGGTTAATTCTCAATAACCTGTCTGTTCTTTATCTATGTTTCTTTTTCCTCTTTCTTCAGACTTTTTTTTCATAACCGTCATCCATACTGTAGCTGTCTCCTTCCTCAGTGGTTGAGGTTTTACTTCTGCAACAGTCTGCATGCTTAGTGCCTCCAGGATGCTGTCATCCAACTTGACAGACACGTCTCCGACGTCTCTTCGTCCGGTGTCGTTGCAGGCTCCGGTGTCACGGCTGGCTCAGGTGCAATCGCCAGTTCCAGATCCTCGGCAAACTCTAAGAAAGCAATGTAAACATAAGCCATAAGCCTTTTCTTCTTTAGCTGTTTCGGCTACGGTCTCGATTACTGCATGGCAGAAAAAGCTGCGTTGCACAACTACGCACCACAAATCAAAATGTTGAATACACTAACTATCGTGTAACGGAACACCCTATAATGTTGTTTTGAAATTATGCCAGATCTGTGCGCTCCCTCAGAACGCCCCTTGCGATCAAGCATTTTAATCATAAAAAGGAGAACTAAACAACATTGTTTCTAAAATAAAAATGCCGGCCGGCGCCATTGCACTGCACGCGCACTCCTTTCATAGTCGGTGTCTGGTAAAACCAAAACCAAGATTTATCTCTCCAAATGACGAATCTTCTTTAAGTTACGCTCCCTTTCCACTTCTACCAGCCTTTCCTGTTCATTTTGACGCACGAAATACACTTTTCGCGATTCTTGAAAATCAACAAAACATTCTGCATGCTTGTTTATGCCCCATAGCTGATTGTCGTAGGCCCGTAATGGCCACTGAGCCGTCATTTAGCTAGCAGAATTGAGACCCCCTGTAACGCTCGGAAAAACATGAAAAATGACAACCCAGCTTAGACGCGTAATGTATTACGAAGTGGGATACGAAAATTGCGTCCACTGAAGGGTGCTTTACGTGTTATTCCAGTTTCTGTTCAGACCCTTTCCTTATTCCTAGCTCACATAGGATGTTTGCACTAAATTCACGTTTAGTGTATGAAACTTATAACAATTACTTTTGAATTGTCATTTGGCCTGACCGACCAAAATTATAAACTATTTTGTTAGGGACATCATTCTGAGCAACTTTTATTATCAAGACGTAAGTGTAATTCTCCAATGTGGAATGAGCGGTCTCCACTACCGTAGGTTTTTGTTTACTTAAAAGGGGAGTCCCACGACCTGTGCTGCTGTACTTACTGAAATAAACTAATTTTGAATTTTGAATTATGAAACCGATTTGATCAGAGTAACTTTATTGTTCACTTCCCAGTACATTTTGGCCTAAGTGGGTCAGCTGATTTGTATGGAGAAGTGAAAAATTAAGTTGCTCTGATGAAATCGGTTTCATTATGAATGTTGCTCAGAATGATGTCCCTAACAAAGTAGTTTCTCTACACCATGTATTAGAGACTGTCAGGGTAAGAATTTTAATTTGAATAAAGAATAGAATGGCTAGTTTGTAAAAGAATCACTGGTTACAAGTGGGCACAGTTGTGCCTATGCCATCCCGCATGGGAAAAGGCGTGACGCTATGGTATTTGAAAGGTTAGGTTAGTTTAGGATTTATTACATATATCGATTGCTTTAAAACAAATACTAGGGGATTATTATCATGAATGTGAAAGATAAACATACACTATGTAGAGAAGTGTACAGCTATGTAAATATAGTTGCTTTGATGAAATCCTTTTGAATGTTGATAGTTGGACTATGATCATAATAACTCTATAACATTTGATTACTTCATATACTCTGATACACTGTAATATTCTAGTAACTGTTGTAGTTGAATAGACTTTACACAAACGAGGGGGAAATCCGTCTGCAAGATTCTTTAAGACATCATCATGGGTAGTTAAAACTTTACAAGCAGATGATATCAAATATGTAGGCGGGTGTCGGCTTACTCTCATGACAAAGTTCCCTAATCCTTAGCAAACACTTGAGGCTCCGGCTGGTATTATGACGTCACGTCAAACTGTTGAACCTACAACGGCGCAAGTCTACAGTTTCCTAATTATGGTGATTCTCTATATAAGGAGAAACTCTATGTAACTTTTTACGTTCTTTATTATTTAAAATTAACTATTACACTTTGTTACTGATTAAAATTTATCTAGTTTTCGTATACTAATAGTTACGGTGAATCATCCAACATAGTGAGTCTTTTACACAATTATTTTATGTTATAATTAAATGTTGCGGCATCAAGCGTTAATTAAAAAATCCTGTGACCTTCTACTATTATTCTATTCATAATTCATAATTCTTTATTGCACGGAAAAACGTACTATTCGTACTTGTGTTGCTCATTGAATAACCTTCCACCATTATTGTGTAGTATTTGTTGTGTGTACCTACGATAGGTACGCAGATGTAGATGCGAGGTATCAAAAATTAGATGAATGTTATTAAAGCAGATAAACTGAGCTCTTTCGAAAATTTTAGTCAATATACAAAAAGTCATAGCCTCCATTTTTATCTAAGGTAATGTTTATTATACAATAGCTATATTTTTAATAAAAGCGTTTTGCCTCGTCTCACTATTTTGTTTAGTAGTAACTTAAAAAAAAGATTTCTCCCGCGTATTTTTCATACAAGCCACAGCAGGTCACAAACCCGCTACCCTCATGTTTATTCTTTCACTAACCAAACTCAGGAAAGCCGCAAAAGGACGTTTATCACACGAATTTACCATAAGCCCGCTCAACTGGGAATACCGGCGCCTAAATCTATTTCCCTAAACTACTCTGAATTTTGTTGCCACTTTGAGAGCTACTTAAAGTTTTTCTGTATCGTAGGTAAAGTCAGCAAGTCATCAGGCAAGGCACTCAAATAAATCTACTTTCACACCAGAAATAACCAGAATAATCTACACGGCCGGGGTAATTTCGTTAACATTTGGACACTTGAAGTTTCTGTATTGTTAAGTATGTGTCGATATATTTGAGCAGCTTCCGGGTTTTTCAGCAGCTTTTATGAAGTTGCATTTTCCACCTAGCTTCCGGAGAGCCAGGACATAATCCTCGATCTTTTCATTACCTAGCTGGTTTCGACTTCTATATTTTCTTTCTAGCATAGATCATTGGGTTGTAGCATGTTTGTTTCTGAGTATACTATACTATATAAATCCTTGTATGTGTAGTCCAACTGCTTCTTGGGCACGCACAAACATGTTAGTGTTTCAAAAACTCTGGGTATCAATTTAGTCAACAATAAAGGTACTTTTTATCTTTGGGTACCTCATTCAACATCGTTTGACACTCCAGCTGCTGCACAAATGCCCCGTATTCATTGTCTCACGATCAAAAGACTCGACTGTATACTTCAATAGTTATGCGCAGGCATTTTTGTTTTCTTGTTTTTGCAATGTTTGCTGATAAATTTTTGAAGCTTATCTACTGTGTCGTCTTGCCCTATGTGGCGAGCTCCCCAGTCTTTCAGTTTCAACTGTAATTCTTGTCACGTCTATAAAATGAGGGTTTGCAGATTCGAACTGCGCTGCCTCGACTAGCTCAAGGTTCGTGTGTATTAATTAATACACATTTATTTTATACTGAGCAAAATCGTACGATGCGCTTTATACTGTGTCTGCAAAGAGTAAAATTGTTGTGTTGGTCATGTCTGTCTGATTCCCGTCCGTGTTTCGCCATATGGTGTGGGGTTCAACATAATGTCCTTCTGCGTCCCCTCTTGAGGGATCTCGACTTCTTAACCGCTTTTTGCCAGTCTTTCTAGGAAGATAATAAATAAATAAAAAAAATGGTCAAGTGCGGGTCGAAATCGCACACGAAGGGTACCTACCGTATCATCGTACAATAAAACTTAAGCACTCAAAACAATAAAACAAAAACAAAAAGAAAGTTATAAAGATTATGCCGACCTACGGATTGAGGGCCTACTTCGGGTACGGTACCCTAAAAATAAACATAAGAACAGTTATTTTTTTATCAAGAACACGCATAATAACATTAATTCAATCTAGCTACTCTAACTCGTCGTGCCTTAGAGAGAGTTAGAGCCAACTGATTTTCATTAAATCATCTTTTTATAAATAAAATATCGCATGTTTATATATTTCTTTTTATTTTCCATCGGCGCAACGTAAGCAAACACATCAAGTTCCGTAGGTTCCACGAGTGAGATTAAAGGGTTCGTGCATTGAATGAGAGGATGTGGATGTATTGAGTCGGGGGGCAAAAGGTTTATCTTGAATGGCGCCGGATAATTCGGTTTGTAATGTAGTTATTGTGGAACCCTAATGGAATTTTGATGTGAATTCTAACTGTGCACAGGTTGTGGATATCTTTTTGTAGAGACAGGATGCTTACTCAGTATATTGTGGGTTGTGCCCCGACCACTATTATGTACCTTGATATTATATTGAGTGCAACAAAGACAATATAGATAAGCTCGACTTTGTACACAGTTTTTATTTACTTTTGTCCTTGCAATTAATTGTGTGGAATAAAGAAATTGTGAAAGTATGAATTATGAAATAAAGTAAAATTTTACAATACATATACAGGATGTTACAGAAATCATATTTATAGGGGGTCGTTAGGGATATCATTCTGAACAACTTTCACTAGGTTTAAAACCGATTTTATCAAAGCAACTTTATTTTTCACTTCTCTATACAAATCGTCCATAATGATTCCCTAAAATATGACTATACATTTCTGTTACGGGTTCTGGGTTGGCAGAGCCACAGGTTCTACACACATTTAGCCAGATTCAATAACTGACCCACTTTACGTGACAGAAAAAAGTGGCCAAGTGCGAGTCGGACTGGCCCATGAAGGGTTCCGTAGTTCCATAATACACATGATACACCTAGTCTAAATATCGCTATCATTTTTCACCAGCAAATGATTACATTGTTTTTCATAGTGTTTGCCTAACTCTTTATTAATCTGTGATGTTTGTATGAATGATATCTTTGCGGTTTTTAATAAATGTTTATATCTTAAAAACTGCTTATTTTATTTTGTGCAAACCAATTTTCATTGAAAGTGTGTATTGAGATACACAGCATATATATTCATATTTATTTTTATTTTTTTGTATAAAAATCGTAAAGCGGCTCACAGAAAACATCTACATACCAAGTTTCAACTGTGTAGTCTTAATAGTTTCGGAATAAAGTTGCTGTATCATACGGACGGACAGACAGACAGACAGACATACAGACAGACAGACAGACAGATAGATATACAGACAGACTTGACGAAACTACAAGGGTTCCTTGTTTCTCTAACAAACGGAACCCTAAAAAGTGGAGTACCTAGTACGGTCGCCTGCGCCTAAAAGTATACAAGGAGTATAAGCGGGATTCACTCGCTAATATGACCTGCCCTTTTTTTGACGCAGGCGACGGTACATACGGCTTTCCAACTGTTTCAGGTTGGTGATTTATGCTTTATAAATCAAAATACGTAATGATAATTAGGTGTAACGTTTTACTGAGTAAAATAATTAGCAAAGTATGACTAGGTCGCCGTATTGCTTGATGACGAGTGAAATCCCGCGGCCGGCCGCGGCGGGGCGCAGACGTCACAGGGGCGTGCGCGGTCGCGAGGGCGCGGGCGCCGGCAATGTATTGTCGCAGACACCAACTTCCAACGATCTTTTAGCGCGCGGTGACAGGCGGAACTAACGCTTGATGACCAATGAGGAATGAAAGGTCTGTGTTGATGACAGGTTCGTTGCAATAAGTTGCGCAAAGCTGGCGCCCCCTCTGTAAATGTCGCTCATCAGTCAAAAGATCGTTGGAAGACTGTAGTGTAGCTTTTTTATGTAGGTATTATTGATGCTTAAGGCTCTTATATTCGATATTTAGATTTTCACAGAGCTGAGACATCAATATTACTACCCTGACTCTCTTCGTTAAATTGTTTCCGATAAGATCATTTTCTTGTCTAATCAAATCGCCCGAGTTATAGACAATTCTCTCGTTTAAATGTTCATAACAATTAATTCAATTCTGTTCTAATTTCATAATTTAGTATCTACCTTTCACCACATTGCAACGTCCAACTTTAGCAGCGGCGTAGTTTGTTCATTAATCTTCGGAGCTGTTACCTATTAGTCCTGCATATTCCCAGCATAGTAAAACCAATTTGAAACTCTCCAAGATGTACTATGGACTTACTTTGACCTCATAACTTAACTTACCTGGTATAGTTTGTAGAATAGTGATCATGTGAAGTACTTTATTATTTTATGAGGCTGTCTCTTACTTCGTCTTCACCAGCGTATTTTCGCCAAAAGTATTGTGAAGCAGAGTGCAGACAACTTGGATATTCAATGACAGTTATTGTTGACGGTACTGTAGGACGATTTAATTTCGTATCTGCCTGAAAATATGCAGCTGATTCTACTAATGTCCCGAAACGGCAAAGAATGCGACACGAATTATCGCTTATAAGATGATAAAGCAAACCAATATATTCCATTGACTATCCATAACTCACGGCCGGCCAATTTACGGCAATAAAACACGGCCCGAGGAAAAATGGGAATCAGCGATCGGTATAACATTTTCATTTCTTCACGACGACGATATTTCGGTCAAATTGGATATCTTCCGGAAATAGCTTATCACAAGAACAAACGGGCGGCGGCGTTTTCCGGACGAAAGGACGCCACCGTTCACTTTCCGAGCATTTTGAACGGGAGTCTATTGGCAAATCTTATTTGGCGTTGGAACGGTGACTGCGATGGTTTTGATGAGTTTCAGAGATTAGGTGCTGTCGTGGATGCTATCTGTCGTCGCAATTTTCCGCCTATTTCATATTGGACTTGGGACAAACTGGCTAAACGTGGCCATAACTGCTTCTGCCACTCCGTATAGGAAAAAAGTTGGTTTAGCTGATGGAATAGGAAATTGATCTTATAGGAAAAACAAACAATTTACCTATTATTTTTATATTATTACAATAGGCTAGTGGCCTGTCAAGTCAAAATAGATACTTTTTATGAACTGTCAAAACGGAACTTTTGTTCCTGAGTTCTATGAATTAATAACAGAATGACGTCATGTAAAAGTGCCATCAAATGCTGTCTTTTTTTTAACAAAATTGACTTTATAAAATATATCTGCTGGAAATATATAATTCTGAGAATATCAAGCCATTTTGTACATAATGCTTCAACTTAAGACTTGTTCCTAGATTTATTGGATTACCTTGGCCACAAGCCTATTGTAGTCATTGGTCAAATTATCTAAAGGTGCTAGTTTGTAGCCGATCAGACGACGTGTCGCGCGAGTGTGTGAGCGAGACAGCGACTGGCTACGAACTAACACCACCATTGGCTACACGTACTGCTTTCAAACGATCTGTTGGCTTGCGGTGACATGTGGAATTAGCGCCCCCTATAAACATCACTTAAGTGCCAAAAGATTGTTGGGAGGCTTTAAATAAATACGTCTGCCTATCTGTTCATCTGTCATTGATAGTGAAATTGATAAAGGAAATGAGATTGACGGTCTGTCAGGTGTTAGGCTCATTGGCATAGATGGTTGGTTGAAGAGTATTTGGATTGAACGAACCTCATATAGAAGTGCTGCCATCTCTCATTATATATTTAAGCAGCCTCCATTTTTTCCTCCTATTATTTCATCGCTAATCATCGCAAATGTCAATAATAAAAATTATTTGCTCGTTTGGGTCCTTTAATGTTGCCTGCATCCCTTGGAGCTTCTCGTGGGTCACCTCGGCTGATAAGTGATTATTACCGATCGGCTGATAAGTGATTTTCCAGCGAACAATATTCCAACCTAATTTTCCCATTTCCTAGCTCCTAAAATATAACAAAAGAACAAAACTGGTTATTTAATAAAATAGCAGAATTGGCGCCTATACTGTAACAGGGGTGCCGGGCTGTCACAGGTTTCAACTCTGTTTGTTGATCGGCGTAAACATATAAAACGCTTTCCCAAGCCTTTTAAGACGTCTTTCAGTATAGCGCGTCTTGTTGAACAGGACGTAAACATGCCTTACTCCGGTTAAAGCACAATGACCCCATTGTTTAACACGGTCACCAAGCTCACCTTCTCGCTCATTCGCTAGGTAACTGCGCTCGCTGTCTTGAGGCGAGAAAAATGGTTTAACCAAGCCCAGGAGTCAGACCTCCCTGCAATGTTATCTACAATGATGTCCGTAGAGTTCTCCATCGTGAGGCAGAGACTACATTGAGCGGAACACTCGTATGTAGCATACTGACTGACTTCGTCCTCATCATCCAGATATTCTAATTGTTCACCGATTGTTTTCAACGACGATAAGAGTTAGCGCTGTTCTTCATTGGCAGCGGCTTCTAGTTGCGGAGCTCTGTACCGAAGATGTTTCACTATTTGCTTACACTTGGTAATGAGGGAATTAATCTCATCAGTACTCTGAATTCCATCAACGGTAACCAAAAATGCAAAGCATGTCCTAGACAAAGATGGCTGTGAAAGTTCATCAATTTTGCAGCTCTTTTCATGTTACTACCGGATTCCGTCACCAACACAATATCTTTTTCTTGAATCTAAAACGTTCGCAGTATATCCCGAATTTCTTCTTTAATTCTTTCACCAGTATGCTTTTCAGTAACTTAATTTGTTGCCAGCGTAAACTTCATTAGCTTCATTTCTTCAGATATGAAATGGAATGTGCCAGTAATGAATTACAATGTCTGTATTAATCAGTCAGCAAATAGGTTTAGGTTTAAAGAACTTTATTCTCATAAGAAATTACATTTCACTTAAAATGAGATATGCTTAAAAATACATAGGTAGATTATTTTACGGTACTCGTCGCAATATGTAGCTTTAACTTATTTGTGAAAGTGTTAATACATTCGCAAATCTTTACATCATTTGGTAAGTTATTGAACATCTGTGCTCCCTCAAATACTATTGTCTTTTTCCCATAATTAGTCCTAGGTTTAGTTAGTTTAAGTTTGATTTTGTTACGAAGATTTCTTTATTTAACGTGCCGAATTTTACATTTAATTTTTGTAAAACGGTTTTTACCTACATACATTGAACAATGTTTTGGCGCGAAGGAATATCTTCAATAATCTTCATCAACCACGACTTTATCATATTTTTTGAAAAAATCTTTCATGGCTTCATCATTGATGCTGTCGAACGGTATTAATGATCTGGTGAACCAAAGTGCTAAATCCCGTAAAAGCATCACTGATAAATGACTCACTTAGTTTCTTTTTACATACGTCTACCGCTGCTGTGGCCATTTTTTCAATCCGTGCGCGTGGGTAGTCGAGTGAATGACACTGAACTGAGGGTAGGCCGACTACGCGCCGGCCGCGTCCGCCGGCGGCGGCGGGGGGAAAAAGGCGGCGGCGGCGGCGCGCGGTTAGGTAGATCATCTCTTCCTAACCGCATCATCGGGAGAGACATTGGCCATGTGAGCATCTTCCTAGAAAGGGCGTTATTCGAGAACTTCATCTGGGTCTGAGCGAAGGCATACTTTGTCCAGCCGCCAGCAGGTTCTTCGGGACACACATTCTCCTCTTGGTAAAGTTTACGAAGAATCTCCCCTCAACATCCACCCCCTTAGGTTCGTACGTATAGTACACAACCACCAGTTTGTAAGTCAGTCATTAGTCGACCCTGAAGTGAAACTGTATGTCCGTGACGTATTGATCTCCCTCCCTATCGGCATCATGAGATAACGCATTACCATAATGCTTCCTCCAAACCATTCCTATATCCGGCAACTCACCGGTATCAAAGTCACCGAGAAGGATCTGAGGATCGAAGAGAATGGTCGAGATTGCTAAACTGGCACCAGCCGAGTCCATAGCGTCGGCGACAGCAGTATTGTCCATGTCATATTGGCTGTCGTCGTTGAAAATCAGGCATGGAGCCTTGACCGAACAAGATTCGGCCGTGTTACGGCAGAACAACTTACCCCCCACACAGAGCTGAGCGGCCAGGGTAGGATCCTTGGCAGCAGCAGCACGCACAGCCTGCATCTCTCCAGAGATTCTCAGATTGTCCCTCGTGTCGAGCACAGGTAGACAGCAATGCATATTAAACCATTTTCTGGATGTCAATGTCGCCAAACTCCCACCCACATCCTTAACGGTGCAATCGTAATCAGCCATAGGCTTCTCAATATTACTGTAATGCAGACGCGCAAGCATTAACTCCAGATTGCACAGGCGCATGTTCGCCGCCATGGCATGAGAACGACCGGAGTTTGCTTTCGAAAAGTCCAGAGTAAATTCAGGATAGAGTTCACTCAATTTACTCTGCTGTAGCGGGCTACAGTACGCTCGCAGATAGACGTTCGCCCTTGGTCTCTGCAGATCCATGCTGATGACATTAGCCAGAGACCTCAGCAGATTCGAACTGTCCTCAGAATTTGGATTCTGTAATCTCTCAGAGATGATCTTCCTAACCGCATCGTGCACGATTCCGAATCTACCAGAGGGCCTGTAGATACTAATGGGTAGACTCAGATTTTCAGCCTCCCGAAGCAGAACAGCAAAGATATTCTGCAGCAAGGGATACGTTCCTAATCGAAATGCGTATAAACGGATCTTCCAGAAGGGAATTCCCGCCTGTCTAAACCAACGCAAATAACAAAAACCTCCAGTTCCTATCCGCATTGAAGATGCGGCGAAACGAAGAAACACCTCAGCCAAAGTTACGCTATCACAATCATTATCGATATGCAATTGCTCGGGGCCCACATGAATGGGCGAATACATAAGGTATTCAGGTTCATAGTCAACATAAAGTTGCATCAGTACGTCAGAAACGAGAGGGTTCGGTCTTTGGTTTCGGAGGGAGGGTTCTTTGCTACTGTTGTTCCCTGATACAGTGACGTGTTCCATTGGGCCTGAGATTCCAAGTCGTTGCGCAAGGTTAGCATCTATGAGCGTCGCAGTAGACCCATTATCTAGAAGAGCATAAGTTTCTACCTCACCTAGAGGACCCGACGATGTTACGGGAACGACTTTGAGTAGTACACGACCTCTTTGCCTTACCTCACATGACATGGTTTCAACCTACGACCTATCCGAAATGTTTGGTGGCAGCTCGTTTTCACTTGCGTATCTGTGGGCGACGTGACAGCGGTTGGTCATATTGATGTTTACGGGATGTTCATGTTGTGAAAAATAATCGATGATGGTTCCTTTTACAGCCCTGCATGGTACAGGACCTGGATGAACACCGTCTTGGGTTGTGATTACCTTCTTTCAGACATATCGTCTTCCAGCCGAGCCTTCGTCGCGGACTGAATAGGTTGAGTTGAGGTCCCACAGGGGAGACCTCACGGAGAGGACCATGTCCACGACGGAGGCTCTCCGCCTCTTTAGTCTTTGTAACTGCTATTTATATTGGTATTTGAATTATAACTAATAGTGTTCTTTAGTTTTGTTGTTGTTGTGAAGGCTTTGCGGTGAAAGCCAGGGCTTGTTTACCGGTTTATTTAAAGAGCGTAATCAGCTCAGGTACATGAGGAGCGTTTCATAAAGGTTTGGCTCTACCTTAACCCCAAAAATAAAGGTTTTACTCAAAGAGCAAAATTATAAAGGTTTTGTTCAATAAATCGGTTTTTAACCTGTAAAACGGGTTTTTTCGAACTCTTTTTGATGTTTGCCGCCAGTGGCCGCCCACCACCAATGTTGCGATTGGAAATTACACAATTTTTATGTTCACTACACTGGTGCTACGTGCTGCCGTGCCGACACTGCCAGCCGTGTCTTCTTTTGCCACTGGCAACTAACAAACAACAATGGGTAAGTTTTTAGTTTTTTGGTTACATTGACCCTGTAGACGGAATACTGATCCTTCTTATTTTTATCTTTTTAAGCTATAAGTTTGATGATCAATCTCATAAACTCAGAAATCCTTGTTAAATGCTTTACAGAAATAGTTTTTAACATGCTCTATTCAATTTATTCTATCCCTAGTTCTCGAGAATTCCCGGAAAATCCAGCTCGAGAAATGTCGAGAACTAGAGAGAGAAGGTAGGTATAGGTACTTTCGTTTCTGGGCCCTCTTTGTACCAAATTGCATACACAGGTTGTCAGTCTCTGTTGGTAATTGGTATTATTTAATATTTTTATAAAGGACAATGCTACGAATGTATGAAAAAAATACCCAGGCCCGGCGCAAACGAAACTTAACTGAAATAATTGGTATGATTGAGTAATAAAATAATCCATGGGAGACATGATCGAAATCGATGGCTAAGTGCGCGAAATTGCTATTCGAATTTTCACAGGAGTCATACTAATATTTTAATAGAACTAACAATACTTTTACCATAATTATATTAAAAATCAGCTCTGATTAGGTCAGTGCAGTTGTCACATGTCGTGCTCTGATAAAAAAAAACACTCACCTAAAACCATGTCGTTAAGTCAAAGTCCACGGCCCGCGATTTTCAATCTACCCACATCAAGATGAAGGTATGAAAAAACATAAGTATGGAAAATGGGTATGTTCGTCCGTTGGGCGGTTGAGTGGGCATCAATTATTGTACGAATCATACCATGCCCCTTGCTCCCGTAACTATTAGACCGACGTAATAGTAATAGTAACCTTACGACAAATAGACCGAGTCTACTTAGAACAGAGCGAGAGACATTTACGAGCTCCAAAAAATGTATGAGCGAGACATATGGAAACTTACAGCATGCGATAGTAATAATCACTTCATAGAAGGGCTACCTTACGCTTTTAAACTGCAATATTATATTAATTAAATAAATATTAGTATGACGCCTGTAAAAACTCGAATAGCAATTTCGCGCACTTAGCCATCGATTTCGATCATGTCTCCCTTGGGTTATTTTATTACTCAATTATACCAATTATTTGAGTTAAGTTTCGTTTGCGCCGGGCCTGGGTTTTTTTTAACATTCTCCTTTATATTTATTTACAGATCCAGACGTAGAAAATGATACCGAATCGACTCAGGACGATTGTGAAATATCACAATCCCTACTGCGAGCACTGAAAAAGCGTCGTATGTTGAAAACGGTAGATTCAGATGATTCAGCTCTACCAAATTGCAGCACGCGAGTTATGAAAGGTGATGCTGAGCCTACTGATGAAGATAATCAGTCCGAACCTGACGTAGAACGACAAAAAGAATATACTAGCACATGTAACAGGGATGGAGAAATGAGAACTCGTAAAATTAAATGTACTGATTGTATTGTGGCGTCACCTATCAGGCGATCCACATACTGACATACAAGATGAATGGCGCTAGCAAAAAAGAACTCAGCAGTTGGCAGAAGTCACGACAGATGTCATAGCAGTAAAACAGAACGCACAACAATGCAAAAACAACTGACAATCGATCCTACGTCGCTTCACTGGTGACCCTCGACATTGAACACGCAGCAACCTTTTTCTACCTTCCGAAGACTTCTTCCGCAGCCATCTGAAGACGCATTCCTGCAACCACCTCGGAGCCAACTTCTCATTCATCCTCCCTCATCAGCAGCAGAGCACCTATGGCTTGGCCGTTTCGTTACTTGCATTTTCTAATTTAAGCTCATCTGACGGTAGTGAAACGGCCAAGCCACATATTTTGAGTAAGGTGTTATAGTTTGTGAAGTTAGGGCTGTACAGTTAAGGCGTGTAGAGTTAGAAGCTTGGCTCTACTTGAAATCTGATAACTTTTTATTTCCCTCTACAGTTTTACAATATTTTGATCGGAGTCCACGTAAGAAAAAAATTGTTGTTTTTTTAACCGACCTCCCAAAGGAGGAGGTTTACAATTCGTCCGGATGTTTTTTTTTTTATGGATGTGCCCCGGTAGCGCCTAGACGGATGGACCGATTTGGTTTTTTTTTTTTGTTTGAAAGGGTTTACCTTCCCATTGGTCCCATTGACACCAGGTCAGGATCTGATGATGGGATCCTGGAGAAATCGAGGGAACTCTTCAAATATTATAGGCAGACCTATAGTGATTTTTGTGTTTTTAATAATAACTCGTGCATTTACTCACGGTAAGCATAATATTGTGATGCGGAACTGCTGATGGCCACATATGGCCACCAGAACTGCTCAATACTAGGTACAAATACAAATAAGTATGCACTAGTTTATGTAGTCTATTGATTTGTAAGTAATAATTATATGTATTGTACACATGGGTCTACTCCTGCTCAGCAATCCACCTGTCTCATCCCTATTTGGTTTGCTGGAAGAGATCTCTTATTAGAGATAAGCTCGCCTTTGTACACGTTTTCTATGTTTTTTACTGTCCTATGTAACTTTTTGTGTGCAATAAAGAAATTATGAAATATGAAATATGAAATACAATGCGCGGCTGACGGGCAGGCAACGCATAGCCTAAACCGGTGGACCTAGAGCCATGAAACTTTGTACAGAGGTTCCTTAGTAGCGTGAGGGGGTAGCACTGATATGAGATTTGACAAAATTAATTCCCCAAGGGGGGGGGGATAAGGGGTTACAGTTTGTATTAAACTCAATCTAATCAAATAGGTTTTATGGAAGTCATTTTTTTCTAAAGTTTACTTTTTGTTTCAATTATAATTATAAACAATGCCAAAAAACAAAATAAAAACCAATTAAGTATCAATATCAGATTAAGTTAAATAAAGAAAGAAAGGTAATTGCCACTTTTAAAATTCGAGAAAATCTCGAGATTGAGCAAATTTTGACGTAATTTTTAAGCAAAATTAGTTTAATTTCGAATCGTAAAAGTGGACATTATACATATATATGTATTTAGTACGAGATATCATATACATATAACAAATTATAGTAATATTGATTTCATTGATTAAATTGTTATGATTTAAATAAATCGTTTTATTTTTCACTTATTTATTATATAGTGTATTATTTCTAAACAACAATATATCCTCTACTATAGAGTCTTTTAACGATAACCTTAAATTATTGAGCACGAATTTAAATGAAGAAAATAGTCTTTCGACGCTGACTTATGTTGGGGGGTGGCTAATGATAATATGTTTGAAAGAAAATATAGTTGTGGGTCACTAATTTTCTTTTTTTCCATAATTCGAGACGAAACACTAGGTTCAATTACTAACGCTTCAAAGTTCAAGTGCAAATTGCACGCGTTTAAACAAGTTGAAACCTGCCCTTCCCCTATCCCCTGCCTGCTCTGCGTGTGTGCGTGCCGTACCTTTCGCAGTTTTGGCTTAAACCGGTTTATTTGGGCTTTTTAACCGCTCTCTTCTCAATTACGCTCCGAGCGATTTTTTTTCTAAAAACCTCTATAAACCTCTATTAACCGGTATTTTTTAAACCGGTTTCAAGCCCTGGTGAAAGCACCTAATTGTATTATTTATAACTTTTAATCGTTATTATAGAAGTTTTCTAGTAATACAATGTTTTACTGGGATCTCCGTCCCCGACACCGTTTTTCCTCGGTAAGCAATTTGCATAAAGATTCGACAGAAAAAAGGGACACATATGGACGAGTTACGTTGCGTAAAAAGGGACCAAGACTAAGAAACTTCTAGCAAACCTCTCATGCGGCAGCTGGGTCCAGTGGCCCATTTCCTCTAGCTACAAATGTCTATTTTACAAGTTTTACCTAGTATTGGTAAAAATAACCAGATTTTGCTTGTACTTGAGTCATGACTTGTAAAATTTTTGCTTTATGAAATGGGCCAGCTCACGGTTGCCCATTTTATCCCACATTTACGCCACTTAAGAGTTCTGTCCCCGGGTGCAAATTTCTTATAATGAGTCCGGTGATTTATTACAAAAAAAACGAAGGAAGTTTTTTGTTTGAAATTTTCTATCTTCGCCTCAGGGGACCTAAACTAAAGGGCCGATAATTTTGTAGTCCCGATACTTCGCTCTCTTGCAAATTCACGCAGTCTTGTCAAATTAAGTTATAATGTAAACCTCTACTGCACTTTCGTCACTATAACGCTACTTTCGTCAGAGCTAGCGCACATGGGTGATTTTTGTCATTGTGGCAGAAAAGATGTCCCTTGTCGCATTTCCATACATTTTCACAGACGTGTCGAAATAGTCATGGTGGCGAAAGCCCACGTGCGCACTAGCTTTTATATTTAAATCATCTAATGGGAATGGGAACAGTGTAATTCTTTTTGAATTTAGAATCTGCCGCGAGCTCGCAACTGTCATTTGTTTCGGGTTCGTTACGCGTACTCTAAATTCAAACGGGACGGGAGGGAAAGTTGGTCCAAAACAAATTCCATCGGACGCCCACGCTAAAAGATGTAATTTCTCTGACCCATGTTTCATCAGGCCTTGCCGAAAAATTCTCGAGCGAACGATAGCAAAAATAATCCCTTTACTAAATTAGGATCTTTGTTATTACTTATTACTGAGCGATTGCGGGAAAGGCTTTTGATGGGTAAAAAAATAAATCATATTAAATCTAGACAGCTCTTTTCTTTTGTCTTTGGCCTTTTATTATTAAGATCGAACACTCCGCATTTATTTATTTCTGTAAACTGTAACATCAGTATTTCTGACTTTGCATTTTTATATTTTTAGTTCTGTTTGATGGTTAGTTGTAGTATAAAAGCAGAGCGAAAAACTACCTAGCACCCATACATACTATAGCCTAAAAGAACACTGTTACTTTTCCATACTAACATATATCTCGACTAATTTGTAACGTCTATTCACAAGACAAATCATATATGTGGGATCTGCTTATTGAAATGATAGTGATTTCTTCGCAAAAACTTTAATTTGTAAACACAATACAACCATCGTCATTCTAACCTCATCTGTCTCTCTCTTGACGTCTAGCTATCACCTACTAACAATGTTGCTAGTAAAAAAGTAAGTAAAGATATTTTAACAACAACAAAAAAAAAACTTAAAACCGTTATATTATCCACACGGCTGACTATTCATCTGTCCCAGATGAAATATCTTCATCTTCAGTGGAGTAGGAGACCCATGGCTTCATAAAATCAGCGAAACTTGTTGTATTGATAGGGCCTTCTGAATTGCCAACTTTTCGTACATCGTATCTGTCATTACGTTTTTTTATCGTGACCTCATACGTTATATTATCCACATATATGATAGATTTTTTATTCCTAAGGTCGATACTGTAAGAATTTTTGATCTTTTAATAGCAGTTTTAAAGATATCTGAAAATATTTCCAAAGAAAACTCATGCAGGCAAAGAAAAACTCGAACGAAACATCCAAAGATTTATATAAATACTGGCTGGAAACAACCTCCATCTGATGATGTCAAATACAAAAGTGGACTCTGTGACAATTAGCCTTTGCATTTTTATTTCGAATAATACCAAAGATAGTTATTTGAATTTCCAATTAATACAATATATTTTATGAGGTGTTTTATGCCTTCCATAATACTCGTAGTATGAAAAACTGTACTGAAATTAATGGTTTTCTTTGGTATAGGTGGTTTTCATAGACGCATTAGTAAAATGAGATATTATCCTGCCCGTATCCTTTATGTTTTTTCCTAATTGGGTCGGTGAAAGCGAGATTTCGTCGGGGTTTTATGAATATTTTTCGGCCAACTTCGAGGTCTTCATATCGAGCAACTCGAAAATAAAAATATCGCCAGCAAAGTACCTAGTAAAAATACAAATATAGAGTGCCGCCTTTTGCCATGTGGGTTGGCAAAAACACAGTGCCCACCCACGTTTAGACAATGATTCATATAATACTAAAAGCTGTAAGGTTTACCTAAATAATTAAATAAATAAAATCCATATAGCATGTAGGGACCCCATCGCCGCAGCTATGGAGAAGGATGTTTCCTTACCATGATATTAGGGCATAATAATTACGGGCCTACGCTACGGTAAAGGTCTTTTTAACATATCTTGCGACTTGCGAATGATATTCAAACAAATTCAGGATGATACATAGATAAATTCATGTGGAATACGATCCTGTGTAGGAGGCATTATTCCAATGACTGTATTATACGGCCTCACAAATCGTTCGTTTTTGTCGTATATTATCTAAATTATATTGTTATGACCGACCTCTCTTTATGTTTTTTAAACTATTTATTTTGAGAAACAAAGTATGTTTTTTTTTCTTCATATTAATGTGCTTAGAGAAAGAAAGTACAGGAAGGAATTACGAATATGTACTTAACCTATCAAGTAGGTAAGATTAGCGTAATTAGGTAAAATACGAATTTGTGCGTGACAGGAGACCCTATTATAGAAGCACCTTATAGGTCCGTATAAGTACGTGACTTAATAATAAAAAAATCCGAGAGATTTGTGTGGAGTTACCAAAAGTTCTTCTTCACAAGTAGGGCTCTCCATACTCTAGATATATTATTCGCCAAGCGCAGACAATAAAGTTGGTTTCATCAAATCGGTTTCATAGTCAAAAATCTCAATAATTTGTAAACAATTGTAATTTTTTATTATAAAAAGATGGAACTTGATGTTTCAAGTGCTTGCCAAAATCATAAAGAAAAATTAAATTAAATTCCGCTATTAGAAGAGATTACTTTTCACAAAATTAATGGTCGACTATCGACCGGATCTCGCAACCTATAACCTATATACGCTATACGAAATTATATCTATCTGCCTTATTCACAGTTATTGTTACAGAATCATTTTATGAAATTCATACACTTCACTTATTATACAATAGCAATTACTATAAAAAAGTTTGCTGTAGAGAATAAAAATTAGGGTACTCTCTTTAAATGGTTTTTGTGGAAACCTCTTTTCTTCTTTTTACGGCCCAGTAATAATATCTTGTACCGTCCCGTTCAAGTTGTTTTAACACTTGCAAGTACGATAGTAGCCTCTACTGAGGTAGGAAAAATCTATCAAGTGCGAGTCAAACTCGCATTTCGAAGGTTCCGAACCATCTTACAAAAAACAGCTGGTCTGTCGTATAGGGTGATGAATAGTGCGAGTAGCCCCCATGTTTTTTTTAATAGAGAATTAGTTCTCTGACTGTCTGAGAGACGGACGGACAGACAGCGGCACCGTTAGCTGTTTGTTCCGCTGACTCTTTAGCCGCTACGTCAAAATTGACAACTTTTGGACTAATCCTAAACTTGGCTGAGTTATGTGATACAGCTTTTTCTCTGCTTTTCATCTTAGCCTAATTCCTCATTCTTGGTTTATTAGGCGCTCTTCAGACAAGAACAATATTATGTTGACTATTGTGCTGCATCTTGGCTCAATAGACCCCAATTTACATGTGAGATATCCTTTGGTATTCATGACTGATGCAGCTCTATTGATTTGCTATTCAATGACGACTTTGATGTTGAAGGTCGTAGCAATAGAGATTACATTATTCTAGTATCTGTGTCATTAATTGAGAATGATAGAAGTATGGTTACGTAAAAGCCAAAAATTTTGATACTACTTTAAGGTACTACACAACTGAGTAATTCATATAAATTTCAACGTGATACCAGGCCTCCGTCACTGAATGTACTCGCGAGCTATAATTACCTACCGCCCGCGCCCGAGCTCTGGGCGCCCGGCTATGGCCCGGCGGCGCCCGAGAGTCAGTATGGTTGTCGCAAGCCAAGCGCACGCACGTTTTGAACTGTGTTCGTATCGTACGAGTATCTGGGATGCGAGGCAGCCCTGCCTGCGGTTGCTGACGCGACGGAGTAGGCTATTATAGCAGTAGGTATTGGAAATTTCCTACTGGGTGAAGTATCTGTTACGTAGTAACTATTTAGTAATCTGTGGTGATGCCTTCAAGCGTTCTTGAGAAGAAGGGCCTTGACATACGGACAGACAGATATGCGGACAACGAATTCCATATTAGGTACCGCTGCTGTCATTTCATAGATAAGTTGGTAGATCTGTACGGAAGAACTCTTCAAAACTTTGAAAACAGAAATACTCTTCATGTCACTGTGCCATTACCATTAGTCCAGTACATGCTATAAAGTTTGAATTTAAAAAGCCCAATTAATTTCAACTGTAATTCACACTCGAGTTTCCATTAAACGTATAACTACTTACAATTAAATTTATCGTCAGAACGACGGTGTTTCTATCATTGTTGTTGTACAGAATCACTCCAGGTAAGCTATAGAATTTTGAATACCATCGCACTTATTTTTCACGTCGTACGGTCTTTAATCGTCGTGGAACGTAGCTTAGGTTGAACTTTTATGCTCTACTCAAAGCAGTTAAAACTTTTGTTGCCGTGTTAAACTTTAACTGCTGCTGCATTAGTACTGTACACCGAACCTTACATCTGCAATATTTACAAAAAACTGAAGATAATGTTGACTCGTGTAATTTTAATTAGTGGTTGATTGACAAGCTAATAAGTGGTTGATTGACGAGCGGCTTGTGGCATATATGTAGAGGTCAAACTCAAATACACATTTTTAAAGGCTTCGTAGACTGACTCGCTCATTTGTTAACGATACCTTAAAATGGCCATTATATTTAAAACATAATGAAGTAGTACGAACACAGGTGACGCCATGTCTGATCCTGAGTTACGGGATGGAGGAGGTTACCTCTCACTCTCACCGTAAAGTGAAAGAGAGAGAGGTTTACCTTCAACGCAGCACTCAGGGATAGAGAAAATTGGCACTTGTATGTGAGTACTGACGTTTTTGTACCCGAAAGGTGCCAATCGTGACACTATTTCCTATACCTTCGCTATCCGTCCGCGTTCTATGCAGTAGGTTATAGAAACACCAAATAGAGTAATGAGCTCAGTCAGGCCATATCGTGCTACTTCGGAGAAACATTACGTCCTTTCCTGTGAATGTAACTCGGCACGTAAAGTAACCAACGAGATCTTTTGATGACCTGCTTCCAAATGCAATTTTCACATTTGTACATGTAGGTCAGGTGGGTAGTTAGATTTTCTATCTCTCGCTTTGAACATGCAGCTGGCTTCGAAGTTTGTTAAATTACATCCACTACAACTAAATTACAAGTAGCTACGATATTTCCCTTGGAAGCAGGTATCATTACTATGTTTTCCGTTACTGTACCGACACCGGTAACATCCGTATAAAGTAGTTAGGTACTTTGGACAACTTACACCATGGTCATCGCACATGATCAGCACCGGACCCAAGAGGACCCATTTTGTAATGCTGTGTTTTCACATAAATATCCTTATTGTATTTACCTAACGACATTTACATATACCACGAAAGCTGAGGTCAATGAGTAGGTACAGGTAGAAATAATTTAAATATCGGCACAATGAAAATAAACCAACAATATTCATCAAAAATACGGCAGCAATTCATCAAGGTCAATCAACTTTAATGGTAGAATGCCGTAAACATAAAACGGTGCCTACATCATCGTCAAATTAGTTAGTAATGCGGAAATAAAAACATCAAAGGGCGGACGTATGATATTGCCGCAAAACAAGAAGCCTGTGGAATAAAACTTTCGCACGGTAGGAATCAGGGATGCCTGAACCGAATCGATTTGTTCAAAGATCAATTTCTAGACGTCCTATATTCAATCTTTTAAATCGATTCAAACTAAAATTTTGGAGCCTAGAAGATCGAATGATAAGATATTGCATAGTTTTTTTTTTATTTCTATTATTTATTCGCATAACAAGTTTGACACAACTTTTAATGGCATAAGTATTTTGATATATCCATCCTTTGCATACTGTTTTGTTTGGCATAACTTGCTTTTAGTATATTTTCAGTTGGACTACTTTTGAATCTTCCAATGAATGCTTTACATATTTTTTTATGGCGAGCGAAGCGAAGCCCCCTTTAGTCTTCGTGTTAGGTTGACATGTAAGAACCAAAAAATATGTGCTGATTATAGGAAATGATTGTTACCGTTTTTAGGGTACCGTACCCGAAAGGTGCCAAACGGGACCCTTTTACTGAGACTTCGCTGTCCGTCCGTCCGTCCATCGTCGTTGAATTCCCTCACAAGCTTGCTATGGTCTTCGGGGCATGAGTAGTTGTGGCTGCATATAGGTCCTTCTCATATTGCTCCATTCGGTCACCGAAAGACTACAATGCTGTCTAAAATAACTGATAATTAATTGAACATGTTAATTTTGAGAGTCAAGGTCAGTTCTCATATAGGTAAATAATAATAAATAATTTTCCATTATTTTTTTCAATAAGGAAGCTCATAAAAAGACTCTTGTAGTTAGGACTACCTCGAAGAAAAATGCTTATTTATGTACCTATACGTTTCAAATAGTTTCAATTCCCAATGCAATAAACATACGCTTGTAGCAGTTTCGTAGAACTTTCGTAGCAGTCGATGCCGTGCCTCAGAGCACTGTGAAATTAGACAACTATTCAATTCTGAGAATGAGAAGTCACACACACACAGCCCTCTTAGAGACATAGATACTTGGTGCGGACCGCAAACTCACACTGATTGAAATACCGCGTGAGTTTGCAGTCCGCGCCAAGTGTCTGGCTCTTAGAGAACCGAGACTTCCCATTCTCGCTCAAGGTTTGGTGAAAGAAAATTGACTGTGTTAATGAATTTTTCTTATGGTTTGGGCGTGGCATAGCTTTTCCCGCCGCGCAGCCATGCCTCACTCCCGCATCACGAGATCGCGACGCCGAAACCAAAGTTTCAGAACAACGGTATGCTAGTGCGTGTCAATGATAATTATAAGATTTTTATGTTAAGATACATGTACCTACCCCCACCTACACATCTAAATTTTATTGTTTATGTATGTACCTGACTACCTGTCTCTTGGAATGTAACCTCACTTGTTCTTATTTGACTATTTACATAGTGAAATCTTTATTTGACCTAATTATTTAATCTACAGTTTTGTTTAATTTTATGTATATATCGACGTACCTTTTGTTCAAATTAAAATATATCGAAGCATTAAGCCCCGTTTCCATTTAGGAAGACAGTCTAAATTATATATAACCTATTCGATCTACTAAGTGCTATGCAATACAATTATCGAGTGACGTTTTATTGTACTAAGACGATTTTAAGGAAAACATCTTGGACATTTATAGGTATACCTTGCGTCACATAAAAAAACGCTGGAGTCGATGGAGCGGTAGGGGAATCGACCAGCAATTGTTAGGCTTGAATAATAGAAATCTTGGTCGGTGACTTGAACTTCACTGGTCCAATATTCGGTCACATCCTCCTCAAACCTCAAGATAGGGATAATCTTGTTCCCTTCCATCGACCTGGTCTGAACATCTTAGTCGTCCTTGACATGACACCAGGATCGATCTATGGCCCTCTAGTTCATAATTAATCGCTGAGGACACTCTCTTTGGGTATTTGCGAGTAACAACCTCGAAGAACTGCTTGCATGCTTCAACATCAGAAACACGAATAAGTCATAGTTCGCAGGCATTATATCATCTGCGTTGACAAGTCTTTGTTGGCCATCTTCACCTTGCCAAACCCCAAATGGAAAGAGGTTGTTGCGGTAGAAATTTCGGCGTACGGGGGCAGGTCCATTCGCCGCAAGGTTCACTGCGTTTCGTAAGTTTCCCAGCACAATACTGAAGGGATTTAACTGATTCGGAATTCCGAGTGTTTCACGTCACCCATTGTGAAATTTCCGATGGAGTTCAAATAGTTCACAAAAGCCAAGAAGTGGGTTTTGATACTCAGGCATCTATCGCGAATATCGCTAGGTAGTCACCCATCAACAAATCCATTAGAGGAATAGGGTGGTAAAGATCGAAGCTTATATTGGGTGTAGAGCTTGTTTCGAATAGGGCTAACGCCACTCTATAAAACGAGTGCCTGTTGTAATTCACGGGCATGCCGCGTTGCTGCATCTCGCCTTCTGTTCTGAGGACGTTTTCTCGTAGAATGGGTCCTATTGCCTGAGAGGACAAGGGAAAGATTTCGCAGTTCGCTGTGTTATTGTTAGATCTTTAACTGCGTTCGCCAGGCTTGCAAAACCAGGATGCAATATCTTGTTTAATTCTGCATCAATGCTATCCATCGTGGAAGCGTTCTTCTTTTCGCGGTAGGCTTCCGCTCTCTGCTTGTCACGACTGTCCATTCTTCCCTTATTCTTATTTTCGCGTTGGTAATCTCCACGGTAAGGACTTTCGTCCCGGTAAGTATCTCTTTGTTGAGAATTTGAATTCCCACGGGATCCACCTCGGCCTCTGCCTCGGCTAGTCCCTCTGCCACCGTTATTCATGATGGTAGTTATGATATGTATCGTATATCAAACGTTTCAGGAATGCCTGAAAATTGCAATGGCTGAAAATCGGAGCCGTGCATGGCAATAGCGTTCTTATATATAAGGGTACACAGGCGTAATTTGCGTAAAAGAATGTGGTAATATGCATGGCAATAGCGTCCTTACGTGCATAGACAAATTGACTTAAATCGCCTACCACCACTCTGCGCTTCCAGCGTTCTTTTTAGATGATTATACCTATATTCATAAAGATGAGCAACCTATAATATGTACTAAGATAGTTCATGATCATGACCAGCCAGATACCTAGAACTACCATGTGACAATGTTTCCGTTTTGTGTCGTCCATAAATAACGTGAGATTATATTCGCGATCTTTCAACCCCCCTTTATTTGAGATTTGTCTTCTAACTGTTTATCAGAATTTTGCAAATAAGCGTTCAAAGACGGATAAGATAATAGTTACTACGTAAGTTCAAGTAAGGAGAGTTTTGATCGTATACTCGTTATGCAGTCTTATGTGGTATAACGTCAATATAAATTCCAAATTGTTAACCATTTAGGCATAAAGATATCAAAAATTGTATGGTTAGTGTAGCCCATTAATATCCCCACCGAGGGGCACAGGCATTTGCCCGGACACGTGTAAGATTGAGCCATACTCCTCCACATTGGCTCAGTGCGGGTTAAAAATTGTATGAATTATAATATGTATTTATTTTCTGAAATAAAAACTGAGAATTGCAGTACTATTGATTTTAATTAAATATATCACAGAATTGAAATAAGTTTAAAAAACTATTTACAAATAACAATAACAAAATAACGTAAATAAATTATACATAGGTACAACTAACTAAACCAGACATGACATTAAATTGCGTTTATATTTGTTAGAATACAGTTTTATCAGTTTCCACTGACTTAGAGCTCTTCTAATCTAATGGTACTATAATACAATACATATTTTTATTAACTTAAACAAGTATTTCTAGGTTAGGTTGTGAGGTTTTTGGGTATATCCTTTATTACTTATCTAATAACACGTAACTGGAATTCACACGTCCGCATACCGTACAGCGTACACTTTATTATTACTAGGTAGTTTACCCATATATCAAGTCGTGTTGTAAGTTGTAACTAATGACATTATGCAGCAAATCTAGGAATAGAATTTTCGCGTCTTACTTTTAAGTAAATATACATCAACATAATTAAAATTCTGTGAAGTTGAGTTCTCTAACTTCCATGAAACTGCCTATATCTTGAACCTCTATGTATTCGTTATTTAAAACATCTGCTATTAATGTTTCATTATTTTCATTACTACTGTCTTTATCCTGTACCTGTATGTATTCTTTATTTGAAATAGCTTCTATTGTTGTTTATATGCTTTGATTAATGTCGTTGATATGATTTGTGATGTTTATATTCTGTACCGCTATGTTTTCCTTATTTGATATTCCGTCTAAGGGCTCTTCAGCTTTTTTTTCTTAGATATTTCAGAAGTCTCTTTGGTTTTTGCTTCAACCCTTTTTTTGTTTTTCAGATATGGCCCTCTCAGTATATTCAGGGATGACGTGGTTTGTGATAATTATATCCTGTAACGCTGTGTTTTCCTTATTTTATATTCCATCTTGAGCCTCTTCAGTTTTTTTCTACTTAGATATTTTTGAAGACTCTTTGGTTTTTGCTTCAGCCTTTCTTTTTTGTTTTTTTTTTAGACATGGCCCTCAATATATTCAGGGATGACGTGATTTGTGATGTTTATATCCTGTACCGTTATGTTTTCCTTATTTAATATTCCATCTAAAGGCTTTCAGTTTTCTTCTTCTTAGATATTTCAGAAGACTCTATGGTTTTTGCTTCGGCCTTTCTTTTTTGTTTTTTAGTTATGGCCCTCTCAGTATATTCAGGGATGATGTGATTTGTGATGTTTATATCCTGTACCGCTATATTTTCCTTATGTGATATTCCATCTAAAGGCTTTTCAGTTTTTTCACCGATTAATTCTAAAATGTCAAACACTAAACTTTAAGATACCTATTTCGATTACCTATTTTTAGACACAAGAAACAAACCACTATTCCTTGTAGAACTGCTGGAATAATTCGATTAAGGTAAAAAACGACTATAAATTATTTTTTTCATATAGTTCCTGATGACATTATGATGTTTTCAAACACTAATTTTGTAGGAAAAGGACATTATAACATATTTTTTTTTCTAAATGCAATTAATATTATTAATTATCTTATTGGTACATGGTCAGCACCGGGTTTCGAACCTGCATCTCCTGCGTGAGAAGCAAGGTGAAACCCACTAGACCACGAACCTCTTCAGTTCCAAAAGGTCGCATGACGCATCTCATTCTGATAATGAAAAATAAATAAAAAATATCTCGACTAATTTTAAACTTCCTCCTTTTGGGAGTCGGTTAAAAATAGGAAAACAATTATAATAATTTTTCTAAATGTATGTTTTTTGAAGACATGCTTTTCTAACATTAACGAAAAATTCCAGAAAAAATATTGTTAATGTTTTATAAAGTATAAAAAAACTGTATGCACGAGGAAACAATCGTAAGAAACAAACTTCCTCGCAATTTTACCACTGGTGGTCACGCCGCGTGGGTAATAAAGGCGAAATTTGCATGTTGCGGAGAAGTAGAATGCCTCGAGGCGAGGTAGACAATCTCGGGTGTGGCTCAAAGAACAATGGCCTTTGTCTTAAGTGACCACAGCATAATCAGAGCGTTTCGAGATCTTTGTGGAACAAGGAATATTTTTTGTTAAACGCACTGTGTGTTTTGGACGCGGTTCGTTTTTGTAGAGAAAATACACATATACTTATTTTGATTTCATGAAGATTAATTTATTACTATGCAATACCACAGATACTATACTGTAATACATACTAATCCATAGTAAGGAAGCCAGATTCGTAGATCCATAGATCCGGCGACGGGCTAGCTCTCTGACACTCAATTGTGGGCCCTGCTGTGCATTGGCCACCCCGTATGGGCAAAGGTGTAACGATATGTGGTCTACATATTATCCGCGCGTGGTCAGAATGGGATAATGACATTGACCGGTCGAAGTGTGTATCCTCATTTTTACCCTGAGTTGTACAAGCAGAAACAAATGACAATCCTGTGAGATTCTCACCCTAAAGGTCAAACCGCACTTCGGCGGCGCGGCGCGGAGAGGCGCAGGGCGGCAGGAAGCGGCCAAATATTAAATATTATTTCTACTAATTACTATGATTCAAACCGCACCACAGCGGAGCGGTGCGGAGCGCCGCGGCGCGGCGCGACAGGCTTGGGCCCAAGAGAATAGTGCCGCGCCTCTGTATCTCTGTATAGTGCGTTTAGAAGAGGCCGCGTCGCTCCGCTGCAGCGCCGCGCCGCGCCGCCGAAGTGCGTTTTGACCTTTAAACCAGCAAGGAGATAACCTTATATTTCAAAATAGTTTCGTGCAACTCAGCGTAAGATTACTAACTAGAATTTGATAAAGACACTCACTCTTGCTCTTTTGCTTTGCTGATGTTTTAGTAGTCAGATTTTAGGTTTTGAATGTAATGTCTTATGTAGCCTCAATATGACCTATTTCTTGAGTCCTCTCCCCACACTTCATACTTAACTTGTGTAACAACAAATAAGTTTGATTTATTTCCCAGGTAACACTGCGATTTCTGCTGTACACCGAAGAAGTAAATACTTAGTTACGAGTAAGTACTTAGTTGCTAAGTGCTTTTCCTTTACATGTTATTACATGCGGCACTCCAGTTACGTTGTTTGCTGTTCTATATATAAATATTTTTCTACTTTTACTTGCTGATGGCCGAGTACACAGATCGCTATTTAAATAAGGTGCCGCTCAAATATCATAGCACGGTCATTTCAAGAACGAGAGACAGTGCTTGTATGAGTTTGAACAGTGGTATAATGGAGGTAAGAGTGTTGTCTCAGCCAAAGAGCTTGAATACGCTTTGCTGAATATTTAGTTAGCTCAGCTATCTGTCATTTTTACGAGCTTGAGATAGCTCTCAAATCTAAGAGCGGTAAAATTAATACGGGTCTGAGAACTGTCAGCGTTTTTCAAACCCAGTGCACAGTCCAAGGGCCCAACTCGCTCTTAAAGTATTCTTTAATCTCCCGGAGGACTTGCAAATGATTCCAACAAAATAAAAGCGTCCCAAGGCTCTCGTTCCCCTCCCTTTGTAATTTGTACTTTCACGCGATTCTGAGTCGCGCACTTTCGTTATAATACTTTATTTCAATTTAATTTATTGTCCTAAACAAGGATAATTAATGAATTAATGGATAATTTACATTCCATCTAGTCTAGACGGAGATCATCCAGGTGTCCCCCTTTTTCTTGAAATAGGCTTGCCCTTGGAAAAGGACGGCCTATAGAGCGAGCCGTTGCATATTTCCCCAGATACGTCACAACCCTGATGAAAGCATGGTAATCGAGATGGATTAATTTATTTAAGACCTGTATTAAATGTAACCTATGTTCATGAAATTATTCTATTCTATTCTGACTCTGGCTCTAATATTTTAAAAGAGGTACGGCGGACTTTCTTGCCCTTCTTTGCTCCATCCCTAAGTATACAAAAATATTAATATTATATTGACGTTGACTAAGTAATATTATGATTTTATAGTCAATAAAATTTTTGAACTTGAACTTGAACTTCTATTCCCTTCTCCTGCCCAGCTGGTGCATGTTTATATAGATTACGCGTTTTTCATGGAAGCATTCAAAGGCCACTTCAACAGTTGCCAACAACACTTATTTTCATTGATGCTGGTACGATGGCAGCCAACATTTTGATCTAGGCGATCAACTCAGCCCATGTACCTATTTATTGTACATGTGGACACAGGCTGGCTGTTGGATCGATATTTTCTTCTTTGCCGCTCGGCCATCGCTGTGCGGACCCCATGGGTGAAACGCCGACGCTTACTACGCCGTTATCGTTATAACGAACAAGAGTCACACCTGCGTTCTCATCTGTTATGTACTGAAATATATGTTATGTATGTAATTATCTGCGCGTAGCTTTGTTTGGTTGTTTTATAAAGATCTGGTTTTTTGTCTCTATTTTAGCGTACTCATTTAAGACGCGTTTTTTAATAGGATCGTTTTGTGGTAAGCTAATTGAATATCCATCCTCACCGCGACAAACACAGACACATACATACAACTCTTTACTTTACAACTGTTGAACTAAAGCAACTTCATTTGTTGAAGGTGAGTTGAAACGCCCTCTGTGTTCCTGAGGTGGTTTTTTTCTCCATTGATGACAACTTTACAGCCTTCCGACGATCTTTTGGCGTGTGAGTGACGTTTTTAGGGGGGGCGCCAGTTCTACGCAACCTAATGCAATGAACCTGTTAGAAAGCGTTAGTTTCTTCCTGTCACCACACTTAAAAGATCGTTGACTTTATAATTTTATTATAAAGTCTTATTTTATAAGGCTATTTTCAAAACCTGTATGGATTGACTTCTTGTAGCATTTTCTGATCTTTTTGAACTAAGCCTGGATTAACGTCTGGAAAATTGGAGGACCTCAAACTTACTTCTCTTCATCTCCACCTACGAAATTTTGCAAAAAAATATGTTCCTCATGTGACGACGGTAGTAAACTTCCAATTAAATGGTGTACCTGTTCTGTATTTTAAACTTTGCCATAAATCCTGTGAAATCCGTTTATTTCCCACCAAAATAAATCATTTAGAAGAAACTGTTATATATACGAAAGAGAATGCCAGGGCGCGTACACTTTTTGGCGTTAATTAATTAAATACGTCCAGTGAACCGTTGAAGTGTTATTCCTGTTGTTCACAAGAGTATAAGAAGATTTTGCACCGATATAGTCCATAATTGATAGATTTATTGACTATTATTTCTGTCAGGCGATCCCCTTTTATTCAAGCATGAAAGACGTTCGAGAAACAGCTACTCTTGTTTTGCTTCTGGCACGAATAAACTACAATATTTTTTAAATTTTACGTAAGACGTAGCAGGTCGAAGATTGAGATGAGAGGATTACACGACTGAGGTGGAGATGGGCGGGACATTTGGACAGACGGGAGACGAGCGGTTGACCAAAGCTGTCACAGAGCGGTGACCACGGGTAGCGATAACGCCAGTGGTGGGTAGAACACATGGGCCGTTATTCTGTAAACGAATCCCATGGCAATAGCTGCGAACAGGATCTCAATAGATTTGGTTCGCACGAGACCGTGCGGATTGGGACCGTGCGGATTGGCGTTATAGAGAAGAGGTGTAGGCCTAGCAGTGGGTTGATTGTTATGATGAGTCGATGATTGTTTTTGGGTCTGGTTTTTATTTTTCGTGGTAAACTAAGTTCCAAGAGCCAATTTTGCCATAAATTAACGGAAAGAGTACTTCATATGATACAAGCACACAAATGCATTATGCCTGTACATACATAAATGTTTATGCTATGCTTATGCCGAGCAACAGCTGCCTGGCTGGTATCTCAATCCACAAACGAAAAGGACCGAACAAAAACATCACGACACAAAATTAAGACGAATGTGACATCGCGCGCGGAACGTAAAGTTTACAACCAAAAAGGTATGTACTAAAGAGGGTACGGCCCAGTTTTTTTACATTTGCGACCGTATTAAAACATTCATGCTGGCATTCAGGGTATCGGTAGATGAGAGGATGGGTTCGGAGACTATCCGTCTAAGGGCACGCTATTTCTAATCTTTCAAGAAAGTTACGGTGCGTTTTGATAGCTTATGGTAGCTGTTGTCGAACGTGTGAAGCTTTCGGCGAAATATTATGTGGTGACCGTTAAGTATAAAAATAAAAACTTGCATTGCGTTAGTTTACCTAAAACTATAATTTTCGTGTGCCCACTTTTAGTCAGTAAAACAAAATACCATTTTACGTGACAAGGGGATAGGCCATCGCCGCAGCTATGGACTGATGAAGGTTTTCTAACGATGTTTTCCATCACCGTAAAAATTATGTAATTTTTTGCTTTACCAATTTTGAAACTATTAAAGCATCGTATTTGAAAGGTACTCACAAATCCGTCCTTTGACAATATTATCGTTATCATTGGCTTACACATTCTGTTAATTTATCGGTTAAACCCAAAATTCACCGATCACTTGGGTCTATACTAAAGGGATTACTTGACAATGGACTATGTGTCATGTAAACCACTATTTATTTGTTTAGGGTTGCTTTGATTTGATCAAGTGAGATTAGCTTTTGATGTGGGTACCGTCTCCAGTTCTGAAGTCTGTGTGGTCAAAGTGATTTATTTTGGACCAATCGGTCCGGACCATTTGGCAGTAATTTGTCTTTGCTATGTTCGGGATATGTGTTGGATGGATCGCAGGCAGGAAATTAAGACCGAATGGAAAATCGAGTTCTCGAGTTTCTACACCCGAAACTCTGTCTAGTATAACATAGTTAACACCTTGTCAGTGGAAATGGCGCAATCGACAATTAACAACATATATATTTATTTATAAATTATCAACAAATAAATGAGCTTTACCCTAAACTCGAATGACTTATCTCGTAGCAAAAAGGCAGACACTTTCTAGTACCAAAAATATAATACTAAACGTCAAAGTCAACTTCATTAGGTACCTTGCTTGCCTGTCACGCAACATGGAGTTCTGAATAACTGGCTAAAAGTGCGCCCAATTGTGCCTCTGCCACGCCGTACGGGAAAAGGCGTGAAGCTATGATGCGCCAAAAAATATTTTTGGTACGAAATTAGTAATTCGAGTATAGTAGCTACATTCTGAGTGCGAGGCTTGGTAAGATTATGAAATAGCATGTCACAAGAGTGATAAAAGGTCAGGCTGGGACTGATATGTTGAACTAGATACAAGTGTTTCTATTGCATTATGACTTGGCCTTGTTTATAACCCCATAATACTGCAGTAAGTGACAGATGTGAAATGAAATAAAATGAAATGAAATGTTTTATTTGCCTGAAATGTGGTACAGTAAGGTGTTAATCGTAATGAGCTCTACACATTTCACCTGTCCAGGTATGCAAAATTTGTTTACTTAAATCTAAAAGAGGTCATAATTCAATTACACAATACATATAAACCTACATTTCGTCCAAACAGCCAGAATTGATTTTTGGCCATAAGCATTCCGAAAACAAAAAATTTCAATCTGCCCGGTAAACGGTTAAGTTAAAATAATTGTTTTCGAGTGATTAAGTGCATGATGAAAGTAATTAGGAATGGTTGCATTTTGCAGAATATTCATATCTTTTGTTTGCCTATAGATAGATCCTCTAACAGGCTTTGATTTGATTTGAAGTTATGAACGAGCGCAGTGATTTTAAAAACAGCGGTTACCTCGATGGTATATATTTGGGATACGGAGTTGCCAAAGTTGATCCAAGAAGTCAAAGTTGATCCGAAAATAGTGCTATCACGCGTTCTATCTTCACAGCCTAACTCGCGTCTGTGGATGGCTGCTGTCTCGACTTTGTTTGTTGAGTATTATATCAACCCTGACTATAGTTAGTGCTATTTCAGCGGCAGTCAGAGTTGTGATTAGTTTTGTCTATTTCGAATATAACTTCAGTAACATCGTGAGGTTTACTTTAGCTTTGAGTTAAGAGGAAATACCTAAACTATACATACAGGAGGGTGTAGGCGTATATTAAAGAAAGTTGGACGTCATTCTGAACAACTTTCTCTATTAAAGTTATCGGTTTAGTTAGAGTAAGTTTTTGTTTAATTACTGTTTTAAAATAGATCATGAATGTGAAACAGACGCAGTCTATTTCCTTATTTCTAAGCACGAGACAGTCACGGGCAGTCACTGTTTTAAGGGTCTGCCAAGTTTGAGTTATCGTTTCTGCATCCGAGCTGCATCGGTAAACTTTCAAGCGAAGTTGGTATTAAATAAAAAATATTTTTACGGAACCGGCCCCACGGGCAGCGTGAAGTTTCGCCAATAACTCTAGAAATATGCGAAGCAAGTAAACTCTAGAGACGAGACCGAGTTGATCTATCGCTTAGTAAACTTGTGGAATTGCAGGTTCACCGAAGCTTCCAAGTGGACAAATGTAAGGGGATGTCTACTGTACCGTCCGTCCAAAGTTCACGGCCCGCGATTTTTAACCTTCCTACAACGTAATAAAGTACAAAACCTATAACCCTTTCGCACCTGAGATTTTCGTTCCTTTGATTTGAAATGAAAACTATAATATTTTGGCAAAGAAGTGGTAATATTCATGTAAAAAATAGTAAAAAAAATCCAGCGTATACCAGGACTCTGGAAAGTCGATAGCACGATAGTGAGCTCTAGGGCTGACTTCTTCCAACTCACGATCGTGCGTTTATAAGTTTTGATGAGATTTTAATGCAATGACGGTGTCAGCTTACCTGAAAAACTATTTATAATGAAATAAAACGCATCTGGCTATTAGAAAAGACTTATTTAATTATTGCCAACATTATAGTTTAGGTACAAAATTTCAGTCTTTTGTTTTCATTGTAATACAAATGCTCTTTCAGCAGACAACTTAGAAATTAAAAGAAAAGAAACAAAAATATTTTTACGAAATAAACAATGAGATAAGCTCATGCTTCTTAGGAAAAAAAACTTAACACAAAAACATAGAAATCAACTCAAAAGCCTTTCTGGCTGTAAAAAAATAACATAAAACTTAACTTAGATAATCTTTTGAAATATCTTTCTAAATCACAGTATTATCATAGGAAAAGTTAATAAGACTAGTTTCTTTGGTGATACAAAAAAAAAGCAATCTTTATCACGACTCAAGCATAAGTAAACATCACATTTACGGCACCTAATTTTAGAGCGAGATGAACAAATCTCTGAGCGGCATTTGCGAGGATCCTTCAATTTGTCAAATATAGGCAATTGTCCATATCCATCAAACCTCTTTCCCACAGACGGATGATTAGCGGGTTTGTATCTGCCCGAAGTTTGTGCCTGCGTTTCAAGTAATGGGGATGAATCGCGACGATCTCTGTCAGGAGTGCAGATGAGAGTCTCAGCTACTTCAAATCTGAATGAAAGGAGATCTTGAATTCGATTTTTAGGAATGCCTTTAGCCAATGAGTCAGATCTGCAGAGACGCCACGAATTTACAATTGCTAGGTCTATAAAGTGTAATATTACCTTGAGAGTCCATTTTCGGGTCTTCATGAATGTCCTGTAATATTCCATAGATTGGTCTAAAACATCCACCCCGCCCATGAAAGAGTTGTATGTTACAATTTTTGGAGCATCAACATCAACGTAGCATTTTTCTGTTTTATTGTACCGCTTTACTATGTCGATTGCCGTGCCCCCAGTACAATTTGATGTTATCAATACCGCCTTGCTGTCCTTCCATTTGACCAAAACTACGTCGTTTGACACTCTTTGTTCAATTTCTCCTCGTGTCATTTTTTTGTCATCTTTGAACTTAAGCTGCTGTCGATCTGGTACCCGGTTAAGCATAATTGTCCCTGTGCCATGATAGTCCATTTTCGACAATTCTTCCAACAAGGGAATCGTTGTGAAATATCGGTCAAAAAACATGCAGCTCCCGCGTGGAACACTTTGACTCAAGCGAAGAACTACAGCCGGTCCAAGTCCTAAAGGATGGGAAAGGGCGGGATTGTTGCCGTAATAAATTTCAAAATCCACCATTAGCCCTTCACTGGTAGTAACCACGAAATTCTTCAGACCCACTGGGCGAGGCTTGTTCTTTACTAGCTGGCGAAGATGACACTTGCCAGTGAAAGGTATCATTTGTTCATCAATCGAATACCTGCCCGGTGTCCTTAGAATTTTGTTGCAGCCTTCTCTCACAATGTCGATCATTGGCTGAACTTTCCAGAGAGGATTTATTGCTTCCGAGACGGGTGGAGAGTCGGAATCCACGACGTGCAAACTGTTTCTTAAAGTTGTCAGTCTATCTCTTGTCATTGTAGAAACAATCATGTCAACTTTAATATTTCTTCGCCAGTACATTGCGATCCTGGGATATGAAAGTATACCCATCAGTAGATGGATACCAATCAGTTTTTTTATTTCCTGTTTGGTGGTATTTAAAACTCGCCCAGTTTTTCTTAAATAGTACAAGTTTGTACACAGTGCCATGCGCTCGTAAAAAATATCGTCATAATAATCATTATAATATTCCACTGGCGATCTTATTTCATTTGGTTGTGGATGACCTGAGAAGTTATGTGATTTATCGACGTAATCAGTTTTCTTCCATAACCTTTTACGAGCAGGCAATTTCACTTTAACAGACTTTGATTTTTTTGTTACTTTTGAACAAGGTGTCTGCTTTGACTTTTTAGAACAAGATGGGCCTGCTTCACTATCATTCATGTCATCAGACGTAGACTTCCTTTTAGATGCTTTACCTTTGTTATTTTTCGATTTCTCAGCTGCCACAGATGGGCGAGGCGGAGAGGATAGCTCAACTTCACCTTCTTCGTCATTTTCCAGCTGCAGAGGAATAAACTCTTCGTCGTCGTCGTCTAAGTCCAACTCGGAACAGTTACCATCATTGAGGATGCCCAAGACGAGGTCGCTGGTCAATTCCATGCCTGTGGATAATGAAATAAATCGAAACATAACTTAAAAATGAATAAACTCACGATCATGCGTTGGTACAATTGCAACCCAGATATCACGACAGTGAGCTGACAATTTTGTCGCAAATTAAGTCGGTAATTACTAAAAATATAGACGAAAGTTATAGTCATTCAGATGTATCATACACTTAATGATGTAATACAATCAAAATATCAATGAATTCTTACGAAATTTGTAAAAAAACTAATATAACTTACGGCGTCCAGTGACGGGGTCAAGAAACGCAGCCATCTTGCCGGTGCGCTCGCTGCTACTGATCGTACTAGCCTCTTAAACTGTTCCCTATTGGATAGATTGATGAGCGCACGATCACGCGATGTCGGTTTAACGCGGAGAAACGGATTTGGCGCGAACTTATAATTTTTCAAAGAAGAAACTCACGATCGTTTCATTCAGGTGCGAAAGGAAAGTAGATAAACAGAACATCAGAACTGGGTCTTTAGTGGGCGTTGGACGAGCTAGTATAATAAGACTTGGAGCTAAACGATATAACTTAACTCACATTGCTTGTGGCCTGATAGGGTACCCTTGTACGTTGTCGAAGGTCATGGGTACTGGGTAATCCTCGTCTGGCACATGCTAATATATTGGTTTTGGTACTCCTTATATTCGTAAAAGCCATAAGAATAGTCAGGATCAGAGTGAAGTGAGTGATTTATATTCCGTTACCTAGCAAGCGCACTCGCAAATAACTTTGTCTAACAAGAACGTCTTTCCAAAAACTCCCATTTTTACGTAGATGATTTCCTTATGGTCCAAGGAATAAAGGCCAGTCGCTACGTAAAAGGACCGCAGGGTTCTATTTTGCATGCTACTCTGAAGCAAGGCACACTTTCACTATGATAATGATCTGTAAAGTTATCAGCATTAGGGATCTATTTGACGCTGTAGCCGAGTCGCGCTTGTGTATACCTGAATTAGGTCTTTGACTTGTTATAAAAATACGGGTGCAGCGTCTTAAGAGGATCGTGTACTCGCGAGCTTCCATACAAAAAGCGTTAACGTTTTCCACCCCCTATTGGAACTTATATTTTTATATGGACTGGGTTATGTTCTTATATTTCCTAAAATATCTAATATTTCAAAAAAATCAAAACGTACGAGCATAGTTTTCCATAGTATCTCAAACATGTAAAAAAATTGTGAAAATCGGACAAGGTTTAGGGGGTGGAAAACGTTAACGCTTTTTGTATGGAAGCTCGCGAGTACACTATCGTCTTAACATATCATAGCGTCACACCTTTTCCCATACAGGTGACAGGTAAAAATTACATGGCATGGGAAAAGGTGTGACTTATACAAGTAAAACATTTCTGGATAATATGAATTGTTAATGCGAAAGTGTAACGTATTCTAAATTCGAAATAATAGTAAATAACGGAAACATTGCAATACAGTACAAACATCCTCTCTATTATCAGAATCACGCACGTCCCAAAACAATGTCGTAGAACCGTCGTTGAGAGTGAACACATTGTAGGGTTCACTTTGGGAATCAAAGTATGATCTTAGCGTGGAATCCTAGAAACATCCTCTCTTATGTACGACCAACACAATAGTCTGTCTGTCTGTGCCGACGGTACGAGAGTACCATTGTACCTCGCGATGTGTCACTAACAAAGAGTCTCTCAAGGGCCTGTGCTAGGACCACTTGTATAACAATGTTTATCCACTCCGCGCCAACAAGCAATTTGAATTTCATGAGCCTTTTTAGGGTTGCGTAGACAACAACAAGGGCAACCACTAGCCATTGTAGAAAAATGCACTTTGAGTAAAAGAAAAATAATCTTGCTAATGCTATTTAATAATCCACGCCCGACTGATAGAAACTGGGTTGGCATGCCACTAGCATCGTTCAATATCGTTCGGTCGATCATCGGTGAAAGTTGATTCGCAATCAGTCTTTGTATCTGACGGGCCTTAGACAAATAGCTAACAAAAGCTGAGTATAATAGAGATTAATTCAAATTTTGTCGAGCATCTACAAAACCATCCCGCGTGGACCGAAACCCACTTGGGGAGCAATTCTCGCCTATTAGAATTGGAAGCGTACGTAAACGTAAAATATTGTAATTTTTGCGTGAAATTATAGTAGACAATTGGCGTCTACGCTTTCAATTCGCATGTGCGAGAATTGGCCTTTTGGTCGGTTTTCAAGCTCATGCAGGCGCATAGTTGTGACCCACCGCCATAGTTGTTAATCTCGGCTCATACAAGGCTAGCACATACCACAGATATTTACAGAGTACCTACATAGTTGGGGTGTGACCACCATTATGTTACGAAACAGGGTCTTGGCTACCCTTAATAGCATATACCTACCGACCGCATGAATAAAAAATCTATCAAATATGTCTATTCTTGTGAATAGACGTTACAAATTCGGTCGAGATATTCGTTAGTATGGGCAATTGCCCTCATTCTTTCCTATCTCCATTATTTAGAGTACTTTCCCTCCAGGTCGTGTTTAAAATTTCCATTCTTCCTACGCAGATATAGACTGTTTTTTCGTAATTTAATTCGTAATTTCTTTATTGTACACACATGACAGTAAAAATAGCTTAACAAAGAAAAAAAAATGTACAAAGGCGAGCTTATCTCTAATAAGAGATTTCTTCCAGCAAACCATGTTGGGTAGGAGACGGAGATGATAGGTAAGGGGAAGAATGTTTTTTTTTTTTCAAAATTCGTTTATTGACATAAAATAAAATACAATCGAACAAAACTAGACTTATTTCAAAGATTAAACTAGAATTGCGGTTGGACAATGATTTGTTTGGTTTTTACCAGACTAGAAAAGCGTCTACAAAAAACTTATTACTATAATTATAAAATACGGTGAGATCTATGTTGTGGATGAACTAGTCTACAGATATAGACTACAGACGTAGACGTGTTGTTGCAGCCTTGATTGGTACCTAGTTCCATTTACAAAAAGTTCACTTAATACTAGAATTGCAAATTATTAGGCATCGTATTTACGGAAAGGTCTACAAAAAAGTAAAGGGTTCACAGTAGCTTTCCTCTCCTTTCAAACCCTTTTGTTGATAATAGGCCACTGTAACAAAATGAGGTTTTCAGTAAGACACACTACACTACCCTTGTTGGTAATATTCAACCTTTTCCTACGGTTTCCTATTGAAGTAAAAGAAGTTTTCGTAAATGGCACATCAGCAACTAGATTGAATTTTCTTTTGCAAGTCCGCCAGATGTTTCCATTACTTATTACCCACAGGGCAAAAATAAATAACAATAAAGGTAAATAACATCGCTCAACAAATCTAGGAATGGAAATTTCGCCAACTTCTAGTGCTTCAATCATTTTGAAAATTAGTATAATATGTATGTAGTTGAGACGACAATAGAACCATATGGTATTGTTACCGGCAAAGTATGAAATCCAGGCATTCTATAAAATACCGGCCCTCTCTAGGCAATATGTGAAATAATATCTCAAATGATCTTTATTACACACATTACACACCCACACACACCAAAACAAGGCCAGGTAATGTATGGAATGAGTACTGTACCGTTGAATTTCCGTGTATCTATTTGAAAAATAAGAATATAAGGGTATTTTTATATTAAATTTTGTTTGCTTCGCTTCGTTCGCTTCGGTTTTACTTTTTCGAAGTTCCGACCTAACCTAAACCCAATTTAAATTTAGCCACAATAACCTACTCTAGCCAAATATTGACAACAGAGAAAAGTTTATTTGACATAAAGTCCATCATTTACATCCACTAATATTCCCCCCCCCCATCAACAAAATATCATATAGAGAAAAAAAAAAATGAGAAAAAACAAATTAAGTCTCTGCACACCCTTAATCCTTCACCTACCCTGACCCACCGCTTCGCCCTATTTATATTTCGTGTGCAATTTAGATTTTTCAGTCCTCAAGCATCGAAAAAAAACAGTATTGCCTGCCAATTTTGGGCCTTCTATACAATGCATAAAATCGAACGTTACGACTGTTTATGCTGTAGAATTGTTGGATTTTCATAGTAATCGCACTATAGGGTACTTCCGGTAGGCCTACAAGCATGAAATTTGGCGTATTGCAAGGTAGCTAGCACAAATAAAGGGAAAAAATCTGAAAACTGCCTGTCCTTCTACAAAAATATTCAATTTGGTTTACATGGATGACATCACACTTTAGTTTCTTTACGTGGAAACCTAATTACACGTGTTACGCTCTACAAGTGTGATCGAGTCCTACTGGCACTTGACCGTTTATTTATATTTAATAAATGTTTTAGCTTATCCTACAAACTGTCAAAAGTAGGTTTATCATTCTTCATCTGTTTAGGTTTACCGTGACTTCTTGAAACAGGTCCTTACTGATTGTAATTGAATAATTGGTAGGAACATACTTACTCGTATATATTGTGGTATCAATTAATTAATCATCAAGCTACCATAAAATGAAACTTATTTAAGGAGTCAATTAACGAAAAAAATGCGGAAATAACTACGCAACGTCAAGCAAGCCATCTGTCACGGTCTCAACATAAAGTCTAATTTTAATTTAATCGGTAGGAACATAACAAATACTTACTCGTAATAATTATGGTAAGTACTAATTAATTAATCATCAAGTTACCGTATAATGAAAGCCTATTAACGAAAAAAGTACAGAAATAACTACCTAACGCCAAGCAAGCCAACTGTCACGGTCTCAACAAAAAGTTTCATTTTAATTATCATGCTGCGCCCACGATTTATTTATTTATTTATTCAGGAAGCCAACAGCATTTCTCATTACAAAAATTTTACTACAAAAACTTAAGAGATAAAGCCAATTACAGGTTTCCACCGATTACAGATTACGATATAGCAGGTTCAGCCTAAAATGTTTCGTTGTATTGTATACTTTTGAATTTAGACCGTTTATTACTCAGTACATCTACGCTTATAAATTTTTCCAAACCCCAATTATTTTTTACTATAGGATTTTCCACGCCCATTATTAATTCACTCATAGTTGCTGAGGAGAGCTTCATCCCAATCTATTAGATCTATCTCGATTTACGGCAGACACTTACAATTTATCGCATCATGTCTCAACCCAGGTTTTATCGAATTAATAGGAGATCCTATAAAAAGATCTCATCGATTTTGTTACTATCCAAGTTGTTATGGTTCCGATCCTTAAGACGGCGCTCTAGGCAAAAACAGCCTTTAGCAAAACACAAATCGCTGGGAATGATGGTATTATTGTTGTACGTTTTTTCACTAGCTTGTTTATCACGGGTGTCAGCGTGACTTCGCTTTCCCATATCGCGGTGGAGTCAAAACGTATATAGGCCATTTCCCGTTGACCTACAATCAAGAAATTTGGTTCAAAGCAAGGTCTTATAGCACAAGCAGAGGAAAAAACCTGAAATTTGTACGGTCTTTCTGCAAAAATATGTAATTTGATTTACATGGATTACATCATACTTTTTATATAGAAACCTAATTACACCAGTTACGAGGTAACAATCTCTAAGTGTAATCGGAACCCTTGGTGCGCGAGTCCTACACGCATTTGACCGTTTGTTTGTTCATTATTTGGTAGACCAATTCAATACACGATCCTGAAAATCGATTCGAGTGACGAAAGAAATGATAGACCATTCCTATTTAGCCAACTGACGAGGTTTTCCCACGCTAAATGGCAGTCGTTTCACAAAATGACCTATTTCACGAACTGCCCGGTCGCATGGAGAATCTGTGTCGCAGAATGCAAACTGCATGTCCCATGGGCAAACAAAAATGACAGCCATTGATAGGTACAACATCTGTAGTTCCGGACCCTGCACAAGATTTCTTGTGCGTTTCCTGTTTACGTTTTTATATCTCAATGTCCAAGGAACTGCGAAAGTTCTATAGCTGGGCTCCACGTCACTAATAAATTATAATAATTATTATTTTGAGATTAGATATAAAAATAATAGGTCAAGTGCGAGTCGGACTCTCGTTCGAAGAAAAAGTACAAAAAGCTTATTATTTTGTTCAGTTATTAGCTGCAGCGGCGAATTTCAATTTAAAACCACGACACGCTGACGGATGGACGTACGAACGGACAGCGGAGGCTTAGTAATACGGGACCCTAAAATAATCTTTTTGTACTACGATTTCTGAAGGGAGGTTGGATTGTACTTATTGGATATACCATCATAACATATCATAGTATCTAAGTCTAAAGTAATTAGATAAATGAATAGTCCGATTTATGTAAATTGTTTAGGGTTCCGGTCCTTAAAAGGAAACAAAGGAACCCTTACCTTATAGGATCACTTCGTCATCAGTCTGTCTGTCCATGTCCATCCGTCCGTCTGTTTATCAAGACCATTTATTTCAAGAACGCGTGGTCGTATCAATCTAAAATGTATATCAATTGCTCAGGTCTGTGGTTCCCTGTACAAAAATCAACCTTCTGGGTCAACGCAATCGAACTCTACGACCGTTTATACAGTCAAATTGTTGGATTTTCATAGTAATCGCAAATTCGCAATGGACCTGAAACCCATAGGGTACTTCCCTTTGGCCTACAATCATGAAATTTGGCACAAAGCAAGGTCATATAGCATAAGTAAAGAGAAAAATCTGATAACTTCAAATTTCTGTCTTTCTGCAAAAATATGTTATTTGGTTTACATGGATGACATCATTTTTTTTAAAGTAGAAACCTAATTACACCAGTTACGAGGTAACAATCTCCAAGTGTGATCGGAGCCATTGGTCCGCGAGTCTTACTCGTACTTGACTGTTGATTTATTGCTTGCTATTTTTTCACGATTTTGATGACAGGTACATTAAAATGTAAATGTTATGGGGAAGTTTTGTTCGATATTTGGTGAGGAACAGGAATAACTCAACTCCTCCCCTAGCGGTGCTTGCAAACATGATATATCACTCAAGACTGTACGTGCCACGAAAGTGTAGGCGCCAAGCTGGTTCCGCTGCAGGATATGCGAGTTCCGCAAGGTGTAATATTGCAGCGGTTGCGAACTGCGATTTGCCTTGTTTTTGTAGGTAATTATCGATCTAAGAGTTACACAAACGTCTGTCTGTCTGTTCACCTAGCGGGTGAACGGACCAATGTCCGTTAAAAAATGTTTATTGGTAGGTACGTCTTCTCTGTGATAGTTATTTATTATATTATATAATATATTATGGTGGACTTTTTACGGTTTGATTTTTTTGTGTCATTATTTTATTTATTTATTTATATGTATACTAGCAACCCGCCCCGGCTTCTCACGGTTGCAATGCAGTGCACGGTGCACTATATGCATGTATAAAACCTTCCTCTTGAATCACACTATCTATTAAAAAAAAACGCATCAAAATCCGTTGCGTAGTTTTAAAGATATAAGCATACATAGGGACAGACAGCGGGAACCGACTTTGTTGTATACTATGTAGTGATTATTTGGTGTATCAATTGTTAAAGACATAGCCTACACGTGTTTCTACATTTCTATTCATTCGTGTGGGTGTATTTAGATGGATTGATTGATCGATACACCACACAATCATCATTCTACCTATTTACGATTCTACACAAGAGTTCCACTTCAACACAAGCCTTACACTAATTTAGTTATTTCACATAGTTTTTTGAAGGGTTCCTCACAGTCCTTCTAATATATATAAATAATAAGTGTTTATAAGTTTGAGGGATACTATCGATTTAATTATTTCTGACTGATAAAGTCAAACGTGATTTACTTAATTAACGATAATTAATGTAATCGAGTGAAATTACTCAAATAATAAATAAATGTTCGAACTTCGCTAGAACTTTGACTCACTTTTTACTTACGTAAACAAGTTTATGTAACACAAATAAAGCTCTATTTTTCACCCCACTGGCTGCCCAACAGATTCAAATTATGACAATTATAAAAAGTTCCCAATTCAAAAAAATACTGAAAGGTCACCTTTCCAATGAAGTTGTTTTTCAAGAATTTGAACCATTTGGAGGTAATAAAAATAATAAAAAAATATTAGAATAACCGACCAAGTGCGAGTCGGACTCACGCACGAAGGGTTCCGTGCCATTATCTATAAAAACCGCAAAAAAAATGCTTGGGAGCCCCCCCTAAATATTAATTTAATTTTAATTTAATTATTTATTTTTTAAGTAAATAATATACTCAATATATTGTGAACATTTTAAGCGTTTACCTGCTACCATTATCAATATCGAGCAAAAATGAGCAAAAAAATCACGTTTGTTGTATGGGAGCCCCCCTTAATATTAAATTTATTTTGATTTTTAGTATTTGTTGTTATAGCGGCAACAGAAATACATCATCTGTGAAAATTTCAACTGTCTAGCTACCACGGTTCATGAGATACAGCCTGGTGACAGACGGACGGACGGACGGACGGACGGACGGACAGACGGACAGCGAAGTCTCAGTAATAGGGTCCCGTTTGGCACCCTTCGGGTACGGAACCCTAAAAACGGCCGAATTGAGCATTGATGATGATGATTGATTTAAGTCGATTATGTATGAGTCTGCGACCAATTTTGTAGACCTGCAAAACGACCAATAAATAATACGCGTGTGGACCAATTTGCGAATGGACTACTACACTGCGACAGAACACAGTTGACATGCACTCGATCAAATGCCCCGCGGAGCTCCAAAACTTAGCGCCGCTCAGCTGAAAGTTGGTCCATGTAAAGTTCCTGCAATATTCATGTACAAACTCAACTGCAGTCTGGACATGGATTTATTCATGGAGGTTTTGGAGCGATGCGAATAATCGCTTTGTTACTTTATGCGATGACTTGTAAGTCTTGTAACACTGCTTGCATTCGTTGAAATAAAAATTGTTTTAATTGTTTTACATTAAAAGGTCCTGGAAAAGAAATAGATACCTGGAAAAGAGATAGATAGATTTTAACGAAGGGTTAATCCGTTAATTTTTGATAACGTGCGCGTATCACGTTCTGCGCGAAAAAACGAATGACAGCTGAGACAGGTGTTTGGGTAGAAATTTCTGTCTATTCTCTGAAGTCGCGTACACACGATCCGGAACGAGTCGTTACGACTAGTGAATGATGAAGAAAATATCGGACTTGGCACGAGTATAATTTGTTTTTGCAATCTTTCCTTTCGCGCTAAAACCACCTAAACTTTTCACCAGCAACAGGCTTTTTTAGGCGAAATCTCAAACCAACTTCTCCTTTCCTTTGCACCTCTACAAGCTCTTATCCTAGCATCATAAAGTCTACTTTCGCACGTACGCCGTCTCCTGATTAAGTGAGGACATGGATCCAGATTAATTGCTTTCGTGACGTACGTGCCTTGTCACGACTAGGGATGTCACGAATATTTTCATTAGCTTATGCGAAAATTTCGCATAATTTTAGACATTCGCATCAACATTCACATGGCGAATGTTACGAATGTGTATTCGAGCCTGGTTCACCGGCTGAGCGGAACGTCTTCTTGCAATGCCGGTTATGAACTTTGACGACGTCTACGACTAACGTATGTAAAAATATAATTATTTATATCACACAACATAGGTATTACGCATTTTCCCATGCGAGGTGGCTGTGGCACAATTGGTATGAGTGTAATAGAAAAATTATTTGATTTCTGTTTCATAACATTCGCATTGTGGAAAATATGACATTCGTGACATCCCTATTTACGTCTATGATTAGGTAGCACGTGGTGAAAGTGAGATTGACAACCTTATGTCGAGTCAATAGAGGTCATATTGGAAGGAATTCGTGGCTTAATTTAGTTCAGTACTGAAGTAAGAGGCATCACATCACCTCGATTATGTTGTGTAGGTACTCTATTAAACAGTTGGAGTGTGACTAATAAGATAATAGAATATACCTAGATACCAGCAGTGCCAGAATATGAAAAGGTATATTTATAAATTAATAAGTAGAGTATTTGGATCAACTACTAAACTACTAACCAAATTAACTACAGTATCTACTGCAGAGATGTCTGATGCAGCTTTGATTACTCTATTAAAAAGTTAGCAAAGATGTGCGTTAATGTCCCCTTACTTTTCTTCTTTCACGGCAAACTGCGAAACATGTATGATGCAGTTATCTCTAAAACTTTAAGGTCCTGTTTCAAACAGTCTCATAAGCCCCATTGAATGGTAAAATCATAAATGTTGTATAGCAAATCGGTCACAGAGCTTATCCCGACCGTTTGGTATAGGCGATTGATAAAGTTGTTCATATATAAGTTACTATCATCATTATCCAAAATAAAGCTAATAAAACTAAATTAAAGTCTAACTCAAAGGAAACATTTGACTTCGTGCATTGACAATATACCCTTACCTATATACTACGTATGTATTGTATATACTTCGTATGAGTAACAAATGAGCTTGCGATAACGAACCAGTAGGAACGAATACATGAGAACCCCGTGCGTGCTGAAAAATAAACAAGGTCAGAACGTAATGGTTGGGTGTGGCTAATAGCTAAGCGGATTTGATTGGTTTTGTGCCTGCAGCTATTTCGTACGTTGAATAACATTTACAGGCACATAACCTACACAATTATATTACTTCTGCCCTGCACTTGGATATTCGGATGAAAATATCTTGATTACTCCTCGGACCTTTTTCCATACTAGTAATAATGTCGGTATCATAAACCCTCTTATTTTGCGATTTCTTTATTCACTTCGATCACGTGTACCGTTTTACATGCATTCGTTCAGTTTTTTTATAAAAAAAACGAGGTGGCTAAAATGATCCATATTATCGATATCGATTTAACACCCAGAGCCGAGACAAACGAAGTGTAACGAGATTGTAATCTCACGTCAAATGTATTGGTATATTTCGCAATTTCTTTAGTGTGCGATACAATACAGACATACATTTCATTTCATTTGTTTATTTACTATTAAGTTTTTTACAGAAAACTCATAACAGCGGGGCCGTGCACAAAATCGAGCTTTTCTCTATCTCTGTCGTATGTAACATTGTTGATCACCAAAGTTTTTTTGCCTCAACTCTCGCTTCTTGATATTATTATACCTTAACCGACGTATAACGGTACGTACCCTGCCTTGCCCTACAAGGCTGATAAGGGTAGCATACATAGTCGAACTACTGAAAATAAGGTCACTCCATTATTAGCATAAAACCCTTTCGTTTTAACACCCTTATCATGGAAATCTAATTTCGTGCGGCGCCCGACTTTCGAATTTCGCCCCGTAGTAGTTAATTAATTATATAATTAGACTAATTAATTCGAAGTAATCGCTGTCAATAGTTTGTTTCATAGCTGCATTGCCGGTGGATTTATTTATTTTGACTTGTTGATGTTTCACAGCATATTGACTATTTACATAGTGAAATCCTTAATTGGCCTAGTTGTTTAATCTATATTCTTGTTTAACTTTTATGTACGGCTGTGGATTTTTGTTCAATCTCTTCTCTTCTCTAATATAATAAAATCGTAATGGGAGCAATGACATTTTGACTGCAATTACATGAAAGAGAATCACGCCAAACTACGCAATCTATCGAAATGGGGTTACCGATAAATATTAAATAAATGATCCTGGGAAGGATCTGCGGTACATATCATCACGCTATCATAAATAGGAGCTGAGCAGTAAAAAAAAATATATTTCGATAACGTTGCGACATCTACATGTTTTTCTTGAACTTCTACGAAGAAAACCTCCTTGTAAGTAATATTTCTCTGTGCACATAACTGACAGCTGTTCTGTCATGCATTGTAAACAAAAAGTATTGCCTTTCCATTCATTTGGATAAAGACGGAGAAAAAAAAATGAATCGTATGCAAAATTTTCTTTCGGGAAGTAATTTTGTGATATTTGCCAAGTTAAACCTATGAAAATCTTAGCTCAAAAGTAAATATATGTCGTGTATTACTTTAATAAGTACATAAATCTCGCCGTAAACATAAAGAATTGGTACTCAAAGGTTAGAGTTATCACGATAGGAGTTTTTCATATGATGTAAGTATAATATTCAACTTATGGCATTGTTTTAGGTAGAATTCGTTAGATAAAGACAAAACCCAGTGATTACAGACGTAGAAACATAATATCATGTCATATTTTTACCAATTTTAACCAATTTAACTTACACCTAAATTCCCAAAGAAACCTGTATAGGGATGTAATAATTTGTTACTTATCGATACTATAATATTATGTGCAAGAAGCATATTACTATATATCTTTATCTATTTCAGAATCCGCCGTCTAAATGCTTGCTTGAAAGGTAAAAGACGGGGAGTTGGGGGGTGGAACCCCCGGCAATAAAAAATAAATAAAATGTGTAGCTGGCCGAACATACAGTTGGGGTTGCGTTTCTTAAAGAACTAGAGCACAGCTCCGTCCGTAGCTGGATTAGTATACCCGTAGCTTGCGGTACTCGAAGAACGATGAATGACGGGGGTTGGGGGTGCAAAGCTGTTCGATTATTTTTTAATCTATTGGCTAGACGTGGGCGAAGCCGCGGGCAAAAGCTAGTAAATAAAATAAAATAATTGACACAGACAATTGATAAAGACAGGTAATGCCAGTTAAGGGCTCTACTCACGATGCAATCTGACTTGCAATCTGTGGCTGCAATTTGTCCTTCTCTCTCTGTCTATCTTCCTGTCCTTTCCTTCTCTATCTGTTGCAAGGCAATCTGCCTTCTATCATTTGCAGCAACAGATTGCTAGTCAGATTGCATCGTGAGTAGAGCCCATTAAGAAACATATCCATTAGAAAATTATGATCGGGATGTAAAGACAATTATGACATTGATTTTACATACTTCTATTTGTTTGAATATAACTATTTTAACAGCTTCTTCTTTTTCGTACAGTATATTACATGGAAAATAATAGATTAATAAATCAATAAAAATAAACAAAGTATTTACAGGATTAATAAATCTTTAAAATATAAGCAAGAGTTTTTGTCACTATTCGTCTTCATGATGTTTTATGCAGTGTAGTCTGCTAGGTCCATACCCATATATGAACCATAGTTTTATAGCATCTTTTTATTTTTATAGCTTTCTTTATCATACACAATACAAATACAATATAGATTTTTGTTTACGCCTTGCGACCATATATTGCATGGGAGAGTTGTTCGTGCTTGGTTCCTAGGTCATTCAATTTCTCATATTTTTTTCAGCTTGTCACCACCCTTCAATCCTTGTCAATTTCTATAATCTGGGTCGGTTGTCCTGTAATGAAAAATTGTGATCCCATTAGGTCCTGAGTGCGGCGATGCATTACAATTAATTTCTGGCGGGTAAATATTTTGAATTTTAAGGCACAATCCCTTCATCCTTTAGGGTTAGGGCAAATCTCATCCATAGCTGCCTGTATGCAATACCCAATTTCGTACCGCTGCAAGTCTTCTTAACTACAAAATATTCGCAGCGCGAGCTCCGCTGAAGGGTTTTTTAGATAAATACGATATTCTGCTTTCCCAACACTAAATCGAGAGCAGTTTTTCTATTTTACTAAGCGGGTGAGCTTCTTGGGACAGCTTGCGTTGCGTTTGCGTACTACAGTACCTACTATTATTTATTCTGTGCTACAATTAAGTTGTTTTCACGTATAAAGCTTTATTACTACTGTGTGTCGATGGCGTCTGAGTAAAACACTGTACATTTAAAATACCCTTAATAAAATAAAAAAGACATAAATTCGTCGTAACACAACAACTAAATAACCCACCCTCTGAAGGCAGTCGGGTAAAAATAGAACCTTATTAAATTTATAGACACAAAACTCCGAGACTCCACCCAACCCACAAACGAAGCAGATGGCTGTGGGGGGGGGGATGATATGAGCGGTTTCCGCGGTGAGGCTACCAACCAACTCCAAATAAACAGCTCGAGTTACCAAGCACGTGAATGCCACGTACCGCTTTCCACGTCTCCCTCCCACGGTGACGTCTACTGCTCCAAAGTAATCGAGGCCTTCTGTGGTGGCCCAATCTGGAAGGAGAGTGCGAACCGATTGGCCACGATAAATAGTTATAAGATGATCTTGGATAGTGGTAGAGTATGGTGGTTACGAACCCAGGCTTCAGTGTTGTGTGCGCTACTTCGTCCCCCGCCCAAAATGACAGTATGATTTGTTCCGAGATTTGAAGCTATAGGAAGCTCTCGAGACTCAACCTCATGCAATGATTCTGTCAAAAATCGACAGTTTCACCTGTCGCCGCACGCCAAAAGATCGTTGGACAGCTGTACCGCTTAGCGAGTTTTATCATTGACAGCTTTTATCGCTGCGCGACCAAGTAGTGAAGAGAGTCCTCGCCGACAGTGTGAACAGCCAGCGATGAACTATAAATATATCTCTCTTTTTTACCCACACGGGATCTTTACCTTTTGTTCGTTTCTTGAGCGAGAAAATAGTTGACAGCTCATCGCTTACTCGCTCTTGGTGAGACCAGTGCCTAAAATACAACCTATTGACTTTTCACTAAAATTATATAGTCTGTCGTTTAGGTTGTAGCATTTTTTTTTTACATTTTAAAACCTTATATCTCCGCCATTTTGAAAAAAATACCTAAAAACTGAATCAACAAAAAAAAAACCAAGCTGCTCACCGAGAATCAGTTGAGATATGCGACCTGTAGAGGAGAACAGATGAACAGGCAGACGGACATATGAAAGCATTTTTGCCCAATCCTGAAACGGAGTCGCTTCGCTCGCTCGGTCAATAAATATAGATAAATTAAACGTACACATGCTTTCACTGCAAAGCCTACTTCACAATAACAACTTAAAAATAGAAGCCATACGTATAAATACAAAATACCCAGTAACAAAAAAGGCCTTTGCCGTGGACACTGTAAATAAATTGCGATAAATGATGAATTTGATTATCGGATGCGTATCGCAAAGTTGAATTCCAATCAATGATTAAAAGAGAAAATTAAGTATCAAAACTGAATTTTAATCGCAGCCGATATTAAAATTACACACGACCGTTTTACTCCGGCTGAATAAAATATTGCAGGCAAGTAAGTAATAATAAAGTATTGCAAGCGTGTGTGTAGTTTCTGTAATATAATGTGTACTTGTAAATATATTTATAATGGTCAGTGTAAGTCATACATAACTTAGCAGGCATTTTTTTAATTCTTTGGGGGCCGTGGCGACCGTTACAGGGATAATCTTATTAGGTAACGGCAATTCTAAACGTTTTGCATGTAATAAATCGAGATAATTGAGTAGTTTTATACTTTATTGAACTAATATTTATAATTAATTTCATGCAAATTAAGGAAGCATAATATTTTTTAATTATCTGGTATTAAGTCGATTTCTGATGTCCGTGTGGAACCAGCCGTGGGAAAATCCTGTCTGAATCCACTTTAGCTGTTTTGATAAACATATATTTCTTGGCCTTTTTTTTTCAGGTTTGGGATATACATCATAATTTCTCCAATAAGTTGAGTAGCATGTATCCATTTCAGTACTTAGATACACCAGTAAGCAAATATTCCCTTTTCCCCCTAACCATAATCGTTATTTTGCTAGTTTAATGAATTTACACACACTGGCTTACTCGTTTTCGGTCTGTGCTGTCTGTATTTCGGAACAGAGTTGGCGAAATGGAATATTGAAAGCCTAGTCACCCGCTGAAATATTCATGAAGTTTGTTATGTGGAGCATTGGTACGCTTGTAGCGGGTGATCAAGCATTCAAGTTCAAGTCATCTTACTTAAAGCTTTACAAACATAGCGTCACGCTTTTCCCATACGGTGTGGCACTAACACAGGTACATCCTATATACCTAAACATTTTTTTTTGGTGTTACGAAATTCCACACAGGTGTATGTTCCGATACACTCGTCAGCAAGGTGATTTAAAGTCACAAGTCTAATTTAATAATACGAGTATATGCATGTTGGTTCATTCGTCTAAGAGCAAGGATCAGATTTATCCGCAAACTGCACTATTGAATAACGGGCTGAGCAATTGTGCTCAGTGCCGGGGAATATCCGTAGCCTGTGAAAACGGCCCATGTAGTTTTCGTTTAGCTTCTAAAAAAATAAAATAACTAGAATATAAATATTATCAAAGCGGGGGACAGTGGTCACACATAAACCTATCAAGGATTTAGTGACCACCTAATTTTAAGATGTTTTTGTGTAACTACCTCTTGTTATGAATAAATCATGTGTGTAATAGTGTGTATGTGTGAATATATGTATGCCACGTAAAACACACAGAGGCTCCTACTCTTCATGCGGCGGGCAGGGGTTTAAAAATAAAACGTACAGTATGAACTCTCTTCGTATGAACATTCTGATTGTTATGATTACGAGTAAAACTGTTTCATTTGCGAAGCTATTTTCGTAAAAATAATTTCGGTCAAATTGCTTACTTGAAAACAAGCAAAGCAATTCTTTTATTAGTTCTAGACATGCGATTACCGTTGTATGCTATCTGTACACCGGTTTTGTTCACTAGCACCCACCAGACACTTGGGTCCACTTTTGATGTTGATCTATGTGGACGAACACGCGTTTCTCACTCTAGAAAAAAAATGTTTATTAGTAATATCCTTTTGGATTTGCACTTAACTAAAATGTTGTATGTTCCGGTCAGGGTTAATTTATAACAATTACTTTTCTTTTAGCGTGATCAGCCAATTGTCTGATGACATTGTCAAAAATAATTGTCAAACTTGTCAAAAATAATGACAATTATAATGTCTTTGACAGATATCGTTATTTTTGACAGGTATCGCTATTTTTGAAAGGTGTTATAATTTTGACAGCTGTTACTATTTATACCAGATGTCATGGTTGTAACAATTTTTGTCATCGTTCTGACAGTTTTCATCATTTTGACAGGTGTCACTGTTTTTGAAAAGTGTCACTATTTTTGTAGTTTTTTTTATCAAGGCGTGTGGAGAGTATGCTTTAGCAAGCTTGATTATGCTGATTATTAAATATCACATTGTCATCGTCGTTGTCTCTAGACAGAATGAAGAAGGAAGCTGGAACATCGGCTGAATCGGTGCCTACTAGTGGATGTAAATAGTGGATCTTCGTGAACCTAATGACAATCCCACATGTTATGTTTCTCACTGTAATTGAATTGAAGAAGCGCGGCTTTGAAATTGGTATTTCGTGAGTAGTCTAAGTTCTGTTAGTGTTTAGAAACACGCATTCGATTTGAGGTTAACAATCTGATTCCGTTGCATTTGGAAAGTGCATAAGGACGCGGATATTTTATCTGCTTTACCAATAATATTGAGTAATTTCTATATTTACACACAAACAATTGAGAAAACAAAACATAAAAGCGTATTAAAAAGAGATCTCTTCCATCAAACCGAGTTGGTTGATGGTTATCTTACTATGGCACTAGGTAGTTTCATCTGAATTGTACTTGTTGGAGTCTCTAAACTTTATCTTGTTCAATAAATCTGCCTAGCAGTGGGATGCTATAGGCTAATAATAATAATAATAAATCTACACTGTAGTCTTTAAGGGCGGCATTCTCCAAAATTTAAGTAGCTGATTAGCGCAGAACATAAACGTAAAACATAAACATTTACATACAGGCACATACATTGCTTCTGGCCCCACACTAGGATCTCCTGTGTCGTGGGAACCAGAAACAGCGACATCACAATCATGTAAACACATCCAAGACCTGGAGTTTTTTGGTCCCCAGAATTATTGTAGTTTAATTGGAAACAGAATAAAAAATAACATATCGTCTTGCTCCACGCAGATTTCACTGCTCGCAGATTTCACTGCTAATCCTCCGTTTAAGCTAATTGTAGTATAATCTGTCAAGTTTGGGCGATTAAACTACATTTAGTGGCTGTCAAAATTCCATAATAGTTGCCATGGTTACCAACTGACTTGACGTTTGCTGACGACTCCCATGACAAGGACAAACAAACAACAACAATGAAAGAAAAGGAAATTAATAAACATGCTTTCTCGCTCTGTTTTGTATCGTTTGTCTGTCTCGCTCACTCAAATCACAGAGTAAACCGGAAGTCACGCGAATCATTCATTCTAAGTGGTGTAAGAGAAGGGCTTATTGCGATTAAGCTAATTCTGATAAGGAGGTTAATCTAAATTAGTAAAACACGATATTATTACAATTAAGCGGATTTTCTAGCAAGCGACCCAGGATTCACCTATGTACACCTTGCATGAGCCGCACACCAATCCCATTGGCTAATATTGACCAGACATATAAGTCTACGACCGACACCCCACTAACCAACAGGGAACCTCATAAAGCAATCGCCATTCACGTTTACGACTTACAAGACATTAGCATGATCATTGACCGGGCGAAAGACCCATTCACACAAACAGTTTTCGGAACAGAAAAGTGATAACTTACTAACGGCCATTTTCAATAATCTAAGTATCCTTAATCGGCAGAAAGATTAGGTCTGATTTGACATATATCCATAGCGCAACTGTCAAATCTGACCCTAGTAATGTGAAGATCATGGATAGATAGGATATTGCAAATGGACGTACTTACAATGTTAGAGATCCTGCCTCTAACATATTACGTACATTTGCAATGAGACTTTCAAACACTTGATCAAGTAGAGAAAGTGTCTCTTTCCTGCCACCAACACTTCTTGTGTCTTTTATGCCCGACTTCACCAACAGTTAGAGGTCACTTAGCTGTCTAGCGACTGTTTCGGAGGCCTGCTTCTTAAACTTAGGGGGTCCCCTAATGGCCTAGATGACCCTTAAACTTAGGTCAAAGTGAATCAACCGGTAGGTGGCCCCTGAAAATTGTTGGTGAAATCGGCCATTAATGTTCTTGCGATTGTGTAAATGACGTCATACGCCCGCCGGTTCCTCTCATGCCTTGCCCCGCGACGAAGCGTTAATATTTGCGAGTAGACACATTGTCGTTCTTATCTGACTTTGCCTCACACCGGATTGAACGTCATCAATAATGCAATGCCGACGTTCCGCGATTGAAACTGTTTTTCTATTTTTGTCGATCGGCCGGTATGCCATACTGTTAGTAAGAATGTCAACGTCGTATTGCCGCCCGTCTCCAAAGGATTCCATGTTGTTGAGCTCAGTATGAAAAAAAATAATACGCGTGTAGCACCGTACACGTGTTAGAAGTAAAACTTCTGTAGCTAGATCCTAGATCATTAAGTGGTACCTATACTATACACCTATACCTACCTATACTAAAAGAGATTTAAATTTCCAATTTTGAGATCCAATCTCTGCTTCAAGTTACTTTTAAGTTTCAGACGTCCGATTATTTGAAATTATTTTATACTTGTACTTACTTTCAATACGTCATGTCATTTATTTCCCACCATTCCTTATCTACAATTTGTCGCGCTCGTGGTGATATACTTAACTCATTCAATAGTGTCACTACTATTTGCATCTCGCTCAGATTATATACCATCTGACGTCACGTCTTTAAGCCGTCTCGCTCAAATGTATGCATTGCTTTGCTTGTTTTAGAAATCCATATCGACCCGTGTGACATTGATGAAACTCTTTTCTTACAAACTGTATGGATCGCATCGCACAGCTGTCAAACATAAGTTCCGGTTCCAACAAAGAGGTTGAACGAAGTAGTTTGAGGCATGCATAAGTTGGTTTTGAGGTTTGTCCCAGCCAGCGGCGGCGGCGGCGGCGGCGCCATCTTGGCCATACCGGAAATCAAGAACTCGTGGAAGAATGCTTAAAATAATTTTTATTTGTTAACGTTTCATCAGGTTTTTCTCTCACTAATTAACATTCTTTATTGTACGAATGTATTATTATCTTATCTGATTAGTTAAAAACCGTATTGAAAATAGTTGCGGTTTTAAAAGTCTTCAGCCGACCCTGACGTCACCGATTCCAATTTCCGTTACATTTCTTAGCCACTCGTGATAGCACCCGGCTAGTAGCAATTGAAAAGCAAATATATGAATAACCCACAGTTGAGAGGTTAAATAAATTTTACCCCCGTGCCCTAAGAAGTTTTACTTCAAAAATTGATAAGAATTGTTCTCCGTGGAAACTATTTCAGGCTTAAGCGGGAATCTCCATGACTAGGTTTCACGCTTGCTGCTTGTTCAAATCTCGGTGATCACCATGTACCAAATAAGTAATTTATGAACGATAACAAGAACGTTCAAACGTTGATCCCAAATAAAATAAAAGTAAACATCGCGAGGAAACCTTCATTACTCCATAGCAGCGGCGGCGTTAGGATGAACCCCCTGTCACTCATTAAGGAGTATTAAATAAATAGCTGCAAGGGCGTACAATTGTACCTCTGCCAGCTCGTATGGGCAAGGCGTAATGCTATGTGTTAAACGTGACTTTGTCATCCGGAACATACAAAATCACATACCTAACCGAAATCCCATCCGGTTATCTCAGTCCAAGGCTACAGCCCAAATGGTCATTGGCGGCATCGTATTGTGTTTAAACCGATTACGGCAGGACATTGTCCGAAGCAGTCACTCGAAAACGGAATGCGTAGTCCTGGGACACGGGATTAGGGTTAGGCTCCAGTATTACACGTGTGAGATATTGCCCGCATATCGGTACGATGACCGAGTGTACGATAGTGCTGGTAATCAATTGGTTATCGATGAAGAATCGAGAATTGCGGTCGATTTATGGATGTTTGGTGTGACAGGAAAGTTATTTTTAGATACTCTATACCATACTAATAGGTACAACTCTGCACAACACGTATTTTCTTTTTCGACTTATAGCCTCGTTGATATTGACGGTGAACGGTCAGCTTTAAATACCGATACATTAGAAATGCTATCGATGGTGAAGAGAGCTCTAACTAAAAATAAGCTCGCCTTTGTACACGATTTTAAAGTTAGTTTTGTTTTCGAATTGTTTTTGCGCAATAAATCAAATATGAAAGCACAATATCGTAAATGATTCAGTAGGAATGGAATATATCGATGGAAAGATTGTCGATTGTTAGCCAACACTATCTCGTGGCAATACAGGAAATTATATGCCAAACGGTTGTAGCGATAGCGAGTAGGGTTGTGGTTACGTTAACGACCGAGTTAACTGATTGATTTATATCAGTGCAAATAAATAGTTATGGTACATTTAATCACAGTGGAATTAAGTAAGCTATGCCGGGAGACCAATTCCAAAATATTTTTGTAATGTGTAAGTTTTCGCTATAAAACATAGCCTTCCTTCGGCCACTTCGGCTTAATCCTTCTCCAAGGTCATACTATGTGTGAAGCAAAAGCCATTAAAACGTATTAACTTGTAGTAAGGTATTAACCTCGGATAGTTCGTCTTGTCGTTATTTTGAGTACAGTTCTAATAAGGTTCATTTATTCGCGGTAAGCGGACATCTTGGAATACATCTCTCGCTTCCTCCCATCTCACTGCAGTACCTATTCAATAGCACTTTGAATTTCGTAGTCGGCGTAGCACATGCTACGAGCTAATACTCGTAGCTGGCGTAGCACCATGCAAGCGATAATGCTACGTGTCGTAGTAGCTAGTAGACAAAAAGGCAAACCAAAAATTTAAAATGCATTACAGAAAATTCGGCAAAGTGTGTAAGTTTAGGCGCATGACAGGCATGCTGTTTGGCTTGAATGCCTCTTGTCTTGAAAACTTGTTTATTAAATTAACGTTTATTTAACAGGTCCGTGGGTCCTGGGCCCCTGAACTATCAGCTTCAGTTGACACTGGCAAACTTTAACTGAAATAAATACCGCCATCAAAGAAGAAGAAGAAGCTTTATTATAATTCATACATATAAGGTGCGGTCGACTCAAGTGAGTCCCTGTATATCAGCCCTGGGATCGCGTGATGCGGCTTTTCGTTTTCACCCTTAAGCCGCCCTGCATGCATGTAAGTAATAAATCTATGGCAGCCAGTCAGGCAAGCGCGATTTTTCACCTCATAAAATGTTGACTTACTATACGGATAGCGTATGAATATGTAGAAACGAAAGACGACCGCTTTTTCTAGTTTAAATTGGATGCGGAAACGCGTGCGTGACATATGTATGCGGGTAAAAGTTTGTATAGTTGTACACATCACTCATCAATCAGTGAGGAATTATTAACATGTCGACGAAGAATATTTCCGTGACTTTGAATGCTACTGGCAAAATATTCTGATTAAATAAGAGCTATTCTTTAGTTATGCGAAAAATAGTATTGCGAACGTCACAACGCAACTACTTATTCACCAACTGTGCTCAATTACTCAGGAAAGTACAAATTATAAGCTGACCTAGATTTACCAAATAGAGACAAATGATAATTCGGACTCCGTCCGATTCCACAGGCATAACAATTAGACTAATTAAAAAAGCGAATTAGAAAACAGAACATGTGCTAATCGCACAAGATCTGTCGCATTTCAAGATGTCACTTGTTCATTATGTCAAGCGATAAATGTATGCGGAGCTCACCCTTGCGAATTGAAAGCGGAGACGTAAAATATTGTCATTTTCATATGAAAATGACAATGAGTAATAGCCTTTTTTTTCGCGCGGCCATCAACCAAACCTTGTTTTTCTAGTGCAGAATAGTGCAACGAATAAAAATTAGTACGACATATTATATACCTCTATACTCAGTCTGGCTGGACTGAGCTAGAGGATCTCAAAGTTTGTAACTTGTATTAGGTTTTTGAGATGTATTGGTATCCTAGGGGCAAGTTAAGTGTTCAAACGTAATTATAATCATAGCGTAATCATGGCTCAGCTTGGCTCGGTGATCCGGATCGATCGTTGAGGTTAAGCAACACCAAGTGTGGTCGATATTTGGATGGGTCAAGTCACCACAGACCTCGCCAAATGTATGTAGGCATCTTGTTATACTGTAACCTGTAACAGATCTAATTAGAACTTTACAAAGTTACGATGCTGTTGTTGTTGTTGACTGTTAAGGCTAAAACTTAATTATGAGAGCAAGACAAGTTAAGCAAGTCTTCTGTAATTACTGAGGATAGTAAATTAGATGTAAATAGTAAACTTATACTTATTTGACTATTGTTCAGTGGCACTATGGTTGGCACTAGCACTAGCACTGGTATTATTCGGGTAAGTTGCCACAGTAAATCACGATAATAAAATTGTATAAGGTGAATATGATAAATATTGCATGGGTTACTAATACTAAATCCCTATGGCTTTTGACAATAATTGAGATTGCCTGAAATAATTGCGATGTCTGAAGAGTATGCAGATAAATATGTAAACAAAAATGAAACCAGCATACTATAATTAAAGAGCTGTCTGATAGACTCATAACTACTGGCGTGTATAAACATTGGCTTGCAACAGCAGCGTAGTAAACTTGACAAGAGTATATACATTGTTACTTTGTTGTACAACTAGTTAGTGTTTTTTTTAAGTTACGAGTATGTTTGACAAATATGGATAACATTTTGTGTAAAATGAATCTGAAAATAAACATTTAATAATATTATTATTTTACCTTACACATACCTAGAGTAAACCTATGCGATCTGTATTGATATTATATCTGACACGCATAGAAAGTATTAGCCTGTCTAAAATCCTGCAGCAGTTTCTATTACCATATAGAAATCAGGCAGACGGAGGTACAGATCACGTTTTATGTCTTTAGCTATAACATAAAACATAAACATTTAGATACAGGCACATTTATTGCTTCTGGCCCCACACTATGATATCCTGTGTCGTGGGAACCAGAAACAGCGACGTCACAAACATGTTAACATCCAAGACCTGTTTATTCTTTCCTATACAATCTCTCTCTACCTTACCCTATTTTTGGCCTCTCACATTTCATTGGACCCTGTCGTTCAGGGAGAAAGATATTTGACACTGTCTGTACCTACTATTACTTACTTGAATACGTTGTCGAAGGAATTATAAAATTGAAGTACCTATTCAATTCTGATTGAATTCCGGCAATTCTTGACAAAGAGAGAAAGAAAATCCAATTATTCCGCTATTTGGGTGATCTGTAATCAATAAATAGAAGCTTATAAGGGTCTCTGGGGCAGAAATACAAATGAAAAAACCCATAAAGAAAAAAGTTTAATGCAATCTTAGTTCAATAATAATTTATAGTTACGGGGTTACATTTATTTATCTTACCTTTCGGGTAATGACAGTAATATATATATGTACACCCATACCTGTAATTGCTATGCCCATAGGGTAAAATTACATTGTAAGATTTGTACCTAAGGCAATAAATATACTGAATACTTACTGAATCGCCATCTTATAGGAAAATGTTGATAACACATGCTTCGTGTTGTAGGAAAACTAGCAACGGGATTCCAGTCTAATTCTAAAGTTTGCGTGGCTCCGACCGACGACGTGCGTGGCATCCTGTGTCAGGCACACTTTGTAGAGAAAATAAGTGGAAATCACACCTGCACATGTTTATTGCAGTATGGGAAGAGGACGGGCGGACGACAGCAGAAAATAAGGCTGGACCAGTCGTGTGGGTAATGCCACAATACACAGAGAAATAACCTTTTATTTTGTCTCCTTCCATTAAGCACCTTATTTCATCCACCCAACCATTGTCTATGATCCTCGTAAGATGCGCGGAACTACTAACCATCACAGGGTACATAATTATACATACTTTGTTGTGTTTACTGTGAATAAATATTTTATTATTATTATTAGCTGCGGGTTACATGGATAAATTTAACCGGTTGGCTTGCTTGCGTCTCATTACGATAACGTTACGTACGTCAAAGGTTCGGTTTCGGTGAAGGTGGGATATCCCCTGCAGCATATAATTTTCGTCGCCCGCCATTTGGATAAATAAGGTACTTAATGACAAACCAGGACCGTAAAATAAGGGTCGTAATCTAATAAAATAAATAGCTAAATGTCCTTTGGACAAGTAATTCAACGAAACGTTTGAGTTGACTTATTGTTAATAGGAAAATAATTAATGTTTATTAGTATGGGTCATATTAGTATGGGTCATATTTCAGTTAAACATAGCGTATTTATTGTAACAGAAGATGTCGTTCATTTTGAAAATGAATATGCTCTAATGATGGTTACGATAGAACTAACAACCTGTAAACAAGGCCCTTACATGAAATGTCTCAAATAATTATTACTCAGAAACGTAATTAATTGTTACCCATGTTAAAGAGACATCTACCTTGTTCATTAATTTAAAACTGTCAGTTTCACGCCCATTTCAATAATTCATTTCCATTGTCCTTCAATTTGGGAATGCAAATTAGAACCTTAGGTAGTTCTGATTAGCGGTAATTTACAGAAAATTGTGGCCTGGGGTCTAAAACTGACGATACTGACTTTTCTCCGAATTTTTAAAAAGACATTCTTCATTAAGTTACATCTTAATTCTACAAGTATAGCAAGCTACGCGCTTCGACAGTTTGACAGCACCTATGCATTATGTTTATGCATTTATTTGATGTGTTTCCGACTTGAGAGTGAATGCTGCCATGCTTCCGAGAAACGCGATGAATGGAGATCCAGGGGTGAATTTAAACGTCTCTTAGACTAACTTCTACAAGGACCTATTTATTTACTTCTGGAAATGTATTCACCTAGTATTCAACCTTAATTAGGTACGTCTCGGAACCAAGCAGTTACATTACCGATAATTTAGAAATAGTTGTCAATCCCTTACTGTAAGTCTAACTGTTAATATTAAACCTTAAAATAAGTACAAATGGATGTAATGTCTGAAAATAAATATATTCTATTCTTTAAATATGTTTTACCGTTAGAGTGAATAAATCAGTTAGAGTGCAGATTAACTAGGTAATTCGCACATTACCTGGCTGAGTGATTAACCCTTCATAACTCAACAACATAAATATTGAATAAATTTTAATGGTATGACAGTAATAAATAAACAAAGAAACACGTATTTTTTTAGTTTTAAAAATTAATCACCATTTATTATCAATTTTAGGGAGTGTTACAAAAATGTCACATTGTATCATAACATTCCTCTATGATGTATGGAATGCCTTAAAACAGTTGTTTTGCTTGTTGTAGCACAAGGCAACGCCACATTTAGGACAGATCGTCTGTGATACGCCAGCGCATTTGGGATATTTGCACCTGATCCTCATCTCAGCCCAGATAGGCCAATTACCCACCTGATCCTGCCGCACAGCTGCTGGGGGCACAAACTGAGCTGGTCCTTTATGTTTTTTGGCTTGTATATCATGCTCAATGGTTCGCCTGTTTTGATTGGTTTTTGTCCCCAGCTTGCACAGAACCAATGCAATATCCTGACGAAAATCTGCTGACTGCAGCAGCGGATCTGTTCTTTTTGTAGCCTTATGTACTCTTTTGTACAAGAGCCAGGCATTCGACAATATTCGACATAGCAAGATCCAAGAAATGGTATTTCACGCGAAAGCCTCACAACAACATTCTTTGCAGCGCCCAAGTCTGGTTCTCCAGATGCAACTTTATTTTCAGCTCCGTGCCAATGTTTCGTAACCCTTGGAAGCTGTATCAACGACATGATGTATACCAGTCCAATGAACTGCTGAATATCGGTCTTTGTGACACGAAATCTCATATTGGGATCCTTCTGGACTATGTAAAGATTTGTTTGGCTGGCAATGACTTCAATCAATTCTTTGGGAAATAGTTTCAAGAAGAATTGGATTGGTGTTTCGAGCTCTAGAACCTCAGGAGATAAGGTTTCATCGCCTGTAAAACGTAGCTGTTGCTCATTTAGTTCAATATTTTTCTTCCTCCAGAGTACATTCAATTTCTTTTTGGTTTGCCGTCGCCGTGCTGATTGGTCTTGGCAGGGTAGAAACGACGGAGGAGGCTGATGGACGCGAAATACTGCCACTGCGCTCCAGATCTTCAATAATGCTGTCAATGTTCATACCGTCATTTTCTTCTAAAGTTTCAGCTTCAAATGGGGGTTCGGGCTCCAAATCCGGAAAATATTCTGGATCTGCCACGTTGTCGTCATCGTCTTCAAACCCATCCTCACTGGCCTCATCGTCAAAAAGACATTGTACAATTTCATCATCTCCTAGAACTCGGGAAGCCATTCTGTGAAGAAACCAACCGTAGGTCAATGAACTATAAAACACGACCCTTGTGTTGCATTGTGACAGAAATGGTACAAAGATAAATTCCACACGAATTTTCACAAATAACTAAAAATACGCGTTACCAACAATAAACAGTCAATACCATGAACTTACCTACTAGAATCACCAAACTAGCCGCAATTATTTTGGTTTTTTATATTATTTTCGGTTTTTTTATCTTTACGCACCCACCAGTGGGGCTACCGTGCAACTGTCATCGGCTTCATCCCGATGCTGACGCTTGAATACGATGCCGACGCCGACGCTATTGAATGATAGGTACCGCGCAAACAATTTTGCGTCGGCTTGGTGACCGTCGACATAATGACTGAATGAAAATACTCCGTCGTCTTGCGATCCGTTTTATTCAAATCGTCTAACTCGGCACAAAAAAAAAGTTTAATATATTTTTACAATTTGTTGATTAAAAGATACGCATAAGACAATTTGTTCTTTGTTTATTTGATTTCTTGAAAAAGTTGTTAAATTTCGAGCTATTTACAATGTTTTTTATTTATTTTTCTTTACGCGTGTGTTGGTAACGGAACATAAAATTGCATTGACAACTGACATGACCAAAGATAAAATATAATAAACGACATGATTACATGCTTTAGTTATTGTTCTGAGTGATTACAGACCTTGGAGGAGGAAGTAGTTAAAACAAAGAGTTTCATTGATCTGAGGTACAGACCGTTTACAGTTATTTTACCTCAGGTGGCGTTGGCATCGGTGTCGGCTTAATTTTGACAGCCGACGGCAATTTTGTACCGCGTAAATTCCCGTTGGTTTGGAATCCCCATGACGACGGCGAAAGAACGAATGATATTGTGGGACGAGTGATATTTTGACAGTTGATTTGACGTAAAAGCTACCGCGCAGGAAAATTGAAACCGACGGCCGACGCCGACGCGTCGAATTGAAGTGTCATTTCAATACGGCACCACTTGGGTTGCCTTCTTGCCTTTCGATTCGATTCGTTTGAAGAAGGAAGACGACGAAACCATGGCTTGGGTAGCCTTGAGGGCTGCTGCGAAGGAAGAGAAGCTAAAGAGGATGAAAGTTACACGCAGAAAGATTAGGCGCGCACTGGCCCGGCGGATGTTGCTTCACGATAACAATTTCGTTGGGCGGTTTCGCTTATCAAAAGGTAATTTTGTGCGTAATAATGTGAATAACTTATACCGCTCTTACCGCCCAATGAATAATAATAATAATATAATAAACCACCGCTAAACCTCACCCGCTATTCGGAAAGAGACCCGTGCCCCTCGGTGGGGACATTAATGGGCGACATTTAGGTATCTAATAAATACTACTGAGTTGTTACTTTTTACTTTCATCTTCTTTTTTAGGATTGTCTTTCGGTTATTATTCAATAATAAAACCCAAGGAATTCCGCCAATGTCGTAAATAAAACATACACTCCGTTCACAGTTATTTTACCCCCAGAAACCTCTTTGCCTCTCTTTCTAGCTGTACGGAATCCTTATAGCTATAAAGAGAGGCAAAGAGGTTTAGAAGGGCGCAACTGTCATCGGCTTCATCCCGATATTGACGCTTGAATACGATGCCGACAACCCGACGCTATTCGATGATAGGTACCGCGCAAATAATTTGGCGTCGGCTTGGTGACCGTCGACATCATGACCAAATGAAAATAGGTACTCCGTCGTCTTGCGTTCCGTTTTATTCAAATCGTTTAACTCCGCACAAAAAAAGTAGTTGAAATATTTTTACAATTTGTTGATTTAAAAATACGTATTAGGACAATTGTTCTTTGTTTATTTGTTTTCTTGAAAAAGTAATTTAATTTCAAGCTGTACTGTGCTATTTTTAATGTTTTTCGTTAAATTTTCTTTAAACGCGTGTGTCGGTAACGGAACATAAAATTGTTTATTTATTTTTAGGGTTTTTTACTTTGAGTAATAAGGTAATACTAGAGACGCTAGCTCGAAGAAAATATGTGCACGGCCTCTTGACAAGGTGGGGAAGCGCGGAAAGCGGTACACTGTCCACTCCCTCATTTTGAGAAGTTAGATTCTGTCAGTCGCGGAAAGCGGTACACTCTCCGCTCCCTCATTTTGAGAAGTTAGATTCTATCAGTCGCGGAAAGCGGTACACTCTCCGCTCCCTCATTTTGAGAAGTTAGATTCTGTCAGTCGCGGAAAGCGGTACACTCTCCGCTCCCTCATTTTGAGAAGTTAGATTCTGTCAGTCGCGGAAAGCGGTACACTCTCCGCTCCCTCATTTTGAGAAGTCAAGTTTGTGTTGTGTAATTACTATTTCGTGTAAATCTCTCTGAGATCAATAAATAGTTTATAGGGGAACTTTTGTGGGTTTTTTTAAAAAGACTAACGACCGTGGCCGCCTAACAGTACGAATGTGGTACTTACGTAGAATATTTATGTGTAAATAAAAAAATGTCTTTGTACACAAACACTAAACATCTTTTTACTATTAATAGTCTTAGGAGTTCTTTTTGTTATAACAAGATTAGAAGTTTACCAATTAATTTTATTATTATTTTTTACAAGAGAAATGCGACAAAGTGTGTCATGTTTGACTATGGAAGCGCGGAGGATTTTTGAGATCTAGTACAGGCTCTGCTTAGTTTAGATTTCGAATAATCATTAATTAATTACATCACAAACTCTTACTAGGAAACCATCCAATGTAAAATGACACGTCAGTGGTTGAGGGTTAACACACTGATGATGATGGACACAACTGCATGCGACGTCCTCTAACACTAGATCTTGTCCTTGTGTCCATCAATGTGTTAGGTAGTTGATCCTACCACTAATGATAATTGATACTTAGTATCTGAAGTGGCATTTTTGAGGCCTTCAAAATGAATCTTGAATGAATATCTTGGTAATTCGCTCTCGTGCATCAAAGTAGCGCTTTCGAATGCGCATTTGAAGGCCTCAAAAATACACCTCCTGTATCTTTTTACTAAAAATATAATTTAATTCATTTTCCTTAATAAAAAATATATTTTTTCAAAAAAACTTTATTATTATCATCATTATCATTGAAGCCCCCCAATAAGCGTCGGTTGTGTGACTTGTGTGTGCCACAACCTCTCCACTATATGTTGCCTGTCATTCAAGCGCTCGTCTCCGTGGGGGTGAACTGGCGCACGAGGAGGCTGGTGTTCTTCATCACGACGCATTATCTCACCGTCAACCTCAAAATTTGGGTCATTTATAAAATTGTGAAGTACAACACAGGCATTCACGATCTGTGCTGCCTTTCGTGGCTTATAGTGCAGGGTTCTGTGCGCCAACAGGCAGCGGAACCGGGACTTAAGCACACCGAAAGTGCGTTCGACAACATTCCGAGTGCGCACGTGGACTGATGTATAGTGCGCCTCCGGTGAATTCGGCTCAGTATGAAGAATAGGGGTCATCATCCACGGACGCTGGGCATAGCCGAGTATGATACTCGACGTTTGACTTGGCGGGGGACAGAGAGAGAGAGCGAGACGAGACCCGACGTGCCAAAACAATGGCCTCGTACTGTACGTACTTCATTGCTACAGAGCGCCTCGATCCGCCTGGGATTGTGGGAATTTGACATATTTCCTTAAAATGGCAGGAGTGTTCAGTGCGTCTGTCACATCACGCAAGCATTCGGATGTTGACTGCTGGCTCAGGTGAAGAAGGTCATTGCCACCCTACCACACTACCTTGGTAGCTACCAGTAGCATAAAAATTCAGCGAAGCCAGTATCTGTAAAAGAATAGGTACCTGTGTATAAGGTCAATCAAACACTATTATTCACCTCAGTCATGGGCTATTTATATATTAAGCAATATAATAATATATTAAGTGAATGATGTCACTTTGCTTCACTTTATTATTATGGCAATTGGGCGATTATTGTAACAACCTTTACTGCCAAAATATACAGAAGAAAGAAGTGTCATGCATGCTCACTCCACAAAGTTGCATCGCGACTGTATCGATGCGAACGTGCGACAGTATCGCGACTGCATCGCTGCAAAAAGTCGCCGTGGGTGAGGGCTCTTACATTACCCACTGAGAAATTTTATGCCAAAATTTGCGACCGATTGTCCACGTATACGTACCTTAATGTCAGGTCTAATCCCGCTGGCTCTTTCATTGGGCGGCAAGAGCGTGTAGTGAGGTACTGATATATTGAAGTACACACTAACGTTTGATAAGTAATATGTTTATTTATTATTTTACAGTTTGTTTAGGTACTAATTTTATTCGCGTATAAGAGCGGGAGCGACGTGCGTCCGACGCTGAGTTGGATGAGCGACTAACTCTGTGGTCGGCCGGCTCGCCCGGCCAGCGCTTTTTTTTTTTTTTTTGTGTGTGAGGGGATAAAAAATCTTTTTAAAGATGCCCGGGAGTCAGACCTCCCTGCTATGTCCGATTCTCCACAATGAGGTCCGGATGAGGTCTCCACCGTGAGGCGGAGACTACATTGAGCGGAACACTCGTATGTGGCATACGGACTAAAAAAACCCCTGTGTGCTGTTGTTGTTGCGTGCAGTTGCGCGTATGCATCACTGTTTCCATGGCCTCGGTTAGACGCAGAAGGCGTTCTACCTACAAGTTATATATAAGTTTCGATAATATATATGGGAGGGGTCTGCCTGCTTTCCCCAGCGACTGTGGCTACTCGAGCGGGCCTCGGCTCGTAGTCAGTGGGTAGCGGCATATCAGGGGGCAGAAGGCCTCCGCTGCTATGAGATGATTATATAATGGTTAAACCTATTCTAAACCTAATCCTAAGCCTAGCTGCCTAATATTGATCGGGGGGGGCGAGGAGGGGGAGGGGGAGGTTGTCCGTCTGGCGGATCCAGACGGCGATCCCTTTGGATCCAAATTTGATAGCGGAGGCGCTGGAGGGCTTCCGGGATAACGCCTTCGACGGGTTGGCGCGCCTGAGGGGCGTCGGGGGAGGGGGGAGGAGGTTCTGCCTTGAGAGCTATAGTAATATCATCGTCGGGTTCTAGGAGGACGTCTTTGGGGCGTCTTTTATAGATATGTTTGGACTGAAGGTCTGGGGAGGGGTCGTAAGAGATGGCCTGAGTGACAAGAGGGTTGGGGTGAGCTGAGGCCGTTTGAAAGAAGCGTTCGGACGCTTCTTTCATAAACTGCTTGACTGTGGGGAGTCTAAAGTCACTATGGAGGTCTACGTTGCGCACGTACCACGGGGCACCCGCGGCTTTGCGCATGAATTTATTTTGGAGTGTCTGAAGGGATTTCAAAGATGGTTTAGAGGAGTGAGCGAATACTGGGCTTGCATACGTGAAGACCGAACGAATGCAAGTCTTGTATAGATTTATTTTGCAGCGCAATGGGAGTTTGCTGTTACTTCTCAAGAGTGGGTGAAGCCTACTCAAGTAGAAGGCTGCTTTGTCGCGGACCGTTTTGATGTGTTTCCGAAAATTTAGTCGTGAGTCTAATGTCACGCCTAGGTACTTCACATCTTTCTCCCAGGGTATGGGTCGGTCAAAGAGTGTGATGGCGGGTTTGCGTTTAATTCTTCTCCTAGAGAAGAGTACAGCTGCACTCTTTTCAGGGTTCATCTCGATCCTCCATTTGAGAGCCCATTCACCGAGATCGGTTACTGCTCTCTGGAGAACTTTGCAAACGCGCGCCTGCGTCCTACTGGTATAATAGAGGGCCGTATCGTCAGCGTAAAGGGCTAGCTCGACGTACGGAGAGCGGGGGACATCGTGGATGTAAAGTGTGAATAGAGTGGGGGCGAGTACTGAGCCTTGCGGGACTCCTGCGGCTATGGGATGGGGCTGAGAAATGGATTTTTCTACTCGATAGCAAAAGTTACGCTCAGAGAGATAGTCCTTGATTATGAGTACTAGCCTATCGGGGAGGTTGAGTCGGTAAAGTTTATAAATAAGACCATTGTGCCAGACTTTGTCAAATGCTTTCGCTACGTCAAAGAAAATGGCGCTGGTATCTTTGGACTTTGCCGTTGTTTGAAATCCTCTGTGTATGTGCTCCGTTATGCGGTGCACTTGTTGTACACACGAGTGTTTGGATCTAAAGCCGAACTGCTCGTTTGGAATGAGGTTCCTAGCTGTGCAAATGTCTTGGAGACGGTTTAGAATAACCCGTTCGTAGACTTTGCCAATGCAGGCTAGTAAGCTAATGGGGCGGTAGCTGGTGGGGTCAGATCTATCTTTCCGAGGCTTGTGAAAGCCTATAACTACGGCTTCTTTCCAAGCGGTTGGAAAGACGCAGAGGCGGAGGGAGACATTGAATAAGACCGTAAGAGTGGTGAGAAGCCTAATGGGGAAGGATTTAATAGCCAAGTTGGTGATTTTATCAAGCCCCGGGGCTTTCCTAGGTTTGAGGTCTTTGATTAAAGTTTTCACTTCCTCGAGGGTGACCTCGGGAAGGGAGTCAGTGGGGGGGAGGGAGCTTCTACTGTCTACTTCTGAGTTGACCATGTTAAGGTGGGCGGGGTCTATTGGTTGGGTGGATGGGGTACATTGGGATTCTAGGCTTTCGGCAAGACATTCGGCCTTTTCGTCGTCGTCAAAAGCTGGGGGTTGGTTGACCCGATTCAAAGGGGGCATAGGAACTATTGTGTCGGATTTAAGATACTTAGTGAATTTATATATGGCTGTATGGTTGGGGGCTATGCTAGAGACAAAGTCATCCATGCGGGTGGCTCTGAGCTCTTTCATGCATCTATTGACCTCTCGTTGGAGGAAGCGCATTCGCTTTCTGGTTTGATCAGTGGGGCTATAATCGTAATCTCTCTGGGCCGCATTCTTTGCACTAAGCAGCAGTCTCATGTCCTCGGGGAGCTCGATGCGATGATCGGGCTTGACCGGAACTTCGCGAGAGGCGCCGATTAGGGCTTCGTTGAGACTGCTGCCTATTTCAGAGATTTTGGCTTCTAATTGGGCTTTACTGTTAATTTCTGAGGTGATATCTAATCTCGAATCTGGTTTGCTGAGGGCTTGTCTGAATTTACGGTTATTGATGATGGTCTTCGTTTCAGTCGGTCGGTCGAAAGGCCTGCCGAGATGGTATAAGACTGGTCTGTGGTCCGAGTGAAGCTCGCTGAGGACGCTTATGTCCTTGACTGGTAGGCTAATGTTTTTGAAGATGCAGTAGGAGAGGATATCGGGTCTGTGGGCTACGTTGAAGGGATAGTGGGTGGGGGCAAATGGGGCTATGACTTCGCAGTCATCGAGGGATTCGAGAACTCTGTGAATGGTCAGTCCGTTACTGTTCGTCTCAGTACAGTTCCATTGCCGGTGCTTGCTATTGAAGTCACCGCCAATGATGACTGTATTACCTAGTCCTAAGAGGGTTTCTATATCTTGATCTATCATCCGCTGTCCGGCTGATAAATAAATTGAAGCTATAATTACGGGGTCATGGCCTGTTAGTGCAATGCGGATGATAGTTGCCTCGCAATTTACTAGTGTGGGGGTAACTATAGGAGATATATGGAGGGAACGTTTGTAATAGATGGCAGTACCGCCTCTACGGCCTAGGGGGTCATTGGAGCGATTCGGATCTGGCAAACGATCGTTCCGAAGAAGATTGTAACCGGCTATGTTAAACCGTCTATATTTGGGTTTGAGGCAAGATTCCTGGACCGCGAGTATATCTATCTGATGTCTTTTGAGAAGATCGGCTACTTCTTCTCTTTGACTTACTAAGCTGTTCGCGTTATAAAGTCCTAGGATAAAGTTGTGGGGCTTCGTCCGTCCGTTAGTTGAGTTCATTTGTACTGCCATAATGGGGTTGAATAGTTAAATTGTTTGGGGGAGGCGACCACGGAGGCATAAGACTGTCGGGAGAGATAGCAAGGGGGCTCAATTCGGGGGAGGTCTAAGAGGCTAGGAATGGATGGAAAGGGATTTTGAAGGTTGAATGAATAGCTATATTGCCGGCGCTGAATGTGCCGTTCGAGAGAAGGGGCGTGGGGGCGGGGTCCGTAACCTTGACCGAGGGGGTAGAGGGTGCGCTGTGATTGGGACTGGCCGAGCGTTCCCTGCTCCCACCTGCGATTCTTGCCCGGGGCCGCCGGACATCCGCCATAGCTGGCTGGGTGTCCGGTTTGTCCGCACAAAGCGCAGGTGGGAGGGGTCGACGCGTCCTTCTCACACAATGCGGTGGCATGGTTGCCAGCGCATTTTACGCAGCGGGAGGGGCCTAAACATCTAAGTTGCGAATGACCATACAACTGGCAGTTGTGACACTGCTGTGTGGTCGTTTTGGATTGGGGGGTTTCTACTTTAATATAAGAGAGGCCGCAGATTGAACTAAGGGACCTAAGCTGCCTCCCTGCTTCCGTTGGTTTGGTTGTCACCAGAACCATGCCGAAAGGCTTAGTGGGGTGGTTGGGGTGGGAACGTTCGCGATGTAGTCGATGAACTTCGACTACGGGAATATTCTTGGAGAGGAGGTCATCTTTAATGGCCGAGGTTGAGATATTTATTGGGACGGGACGGAGGATGAAGTGGTAGGACTTCTCCTCGGGAATTTGGTAAGTACTAAAGGCCAGGCGGTTAGACCTAAGGAATTTGGTTAGGGCTCTATAGGTATCGGGCCTTGCCACTTGGACGCGGGTTCCGGCTGGTGTTAGCGCGGAGCTGACGATAGATAAACCATTTTTCTGTAAATGGATGTTTGCCCGCGTCCAAGCGGTTTGGTCTCGAATGACGATGGGCGGTGGGGGACGTGTGAGCGATAGGGGTGCGGGCGTTCCGGTTGTCCCGGTCGGCGCAGTGGTGGCTGGGGGGGGCATAGCGGGGAGAGCGGGACTCTGGAGAGTTAGGGTTCGGGGCGCGGCGGTGGGTTGACTGCGCGGAGTCGCTAATGGGGAGTGAGATGGTTTGCTCAGCTTAGCCTCGGGGCTAACCGGAGACTCGGAAGAGCGGTTCTTCCGCTTCTTGTTGTTTTTGACAACGGTGGCGAAGTGAGCTTCGTCATCGCTGTCACCAACAGCAAGGGAGGTCGTGGGGGAGGGCAGACTAAAGGCTGGGCCTGGGGTCAGTGGGCTAAAGGCTGGGCTGGGGGACGGGGAGCGATTTAGCGGAGTCGAACCGCCTAGAGCTACGGGGGATGCAGTGAGGGTCTGGTCGGGACTGGGGTTAGATGAGTTAGGGATTATGACCGGTGATTTCACTGGGAAATCAGCGGTCAAGCAGGAAGACGGGCTGGAAGGGGGGAATTTGCGCACAATGGTGCAAACTAATGGGTTCGCGGGCGGGTTGGGGGCTAGAAGTCCATCTATATACATAGATAAGAGGGGATGCGCCTCGACCATCTCTTCTCTCCTCAATTTTCTGAGGAGTATCTCCGAAAAATACGGAGAGAAGACATGGCCGATGGTCTCGGCAAAGGAGGCCATGGAAAACCTCCCTGTGGCTGTAAGCGCACAGGGAGAGGTGTGTTGAGTACCTAAATGTGGTGTGTACCTCAGTGAGTCTCTGACCGTCTCCGTCTCAGTCCAGACGGCCCGAGGTGAATAAACAAACACAAATAATATAAATAATAAGAAAGAAAACAGACAGTGGGGGACAAGGGGGACAAGGGAGACAGAATAAATAAATATACTATACGACCTGCCGGAACCAATCCAAAGGGAGGGCACTTAGCACAGTCACTTCACAGAACTCGCGGCGGTCGCTACTACCTGCCTCGACCGGGACGGTCTCGGCGGGTGTGCGAGGGAGAGAGAGAGCGGTCTCTCACGCGGGCGCGGGCGCGGACGCGGGCGCGTGAGAGGGAAAACTGGTTGCCGGGGTGGCAACGGGGGAGCGCGAGTGGAGACGACCGTACAGCTCGGCTGCCGGACGCGGAATGCCCGGCCAGCGCAGTCGCAGGACCGCATTCTTTCTATTGTTCATCTATCGCGCATCGTTTACACGGCGCGATTTCAATACATGATTATTTTTCTGTCTTTCTTTGTGTTTTACTTTCTTTTTATTCTGTTTTAGGGGCTTATTACACTTGGCTAAATTTAGTAATCCTAATTAGAAAGCAAGAGAGGGGATAGGAAGGACGCTCCTGATTACACTATTCTAAATTTAGTCACTGAATCAGTCAGCATTTCAAGCGTATCAGTGACGAACGTCTCGGATGCAATGCCGCCAGTATTTTCTAAACATCAAAAGATTGGCCTTGGAGTAGCCCTCAGAACAATAACTAAAGCAAGTAGTTAGTTATTGTTCTGAGGAGTAGCCTTGGCCGTAGCGTCCTTAGAAGTAAAAAAAAAAGAAAAAAGAAGGACTTGGTTCAAGGAGTATTTATTGCTGAGGAACAAATTGTCGACAATAAATATAATGAATATTTTATAACCTGAAGATTTCAGCTGTTATTTACGAATGGATACGAAATCGTTTGACGAATTACTAAACTTGGTGACACCTGGAATTCAAAAACAAGATACTTTCCTGCGTGAAAGTATAAGTGCAAGAGAGAGATTAATTGTAACTTTGAGGTTTCTTGCGACGGGAAACTCGTATCAAGATTTGCAAAATTTTGGTTTTCATATTAAGTAGATATCTAATTTCTTCTTCATAGTTTTTATGGTGGCGTCTTTTTCCGCATTTTTATACATGCTTAATAACACGTTATATCCCTCATTCCGTACTACTTTGTTCATGTAGTTGTTATCGTTTTTATCCCAGAGATAGGGCATTTCTCTATATAAATCCAACACGTTGCCCAAAACTTCTTTTTCGTGCGTCATGTTTCTACGAGTATACGGAGTATACCTACAAGTACCTACACAAAACACACCGTGACGTTTGCGTGGCGACTGACTGCACTAAATATTATTACACCTGTCCTAACTAGGATGCTAAATCATTCAGCTTGTCAGAAACCATCCTTGCTTCTAATTAGGATACTTTTTAGGATCCTAACTAGCCTAAACGTGATTACACTGTACTAAATTAGGTTTCTAAATCATTTAGAATCCTAAATTTAGTAAAGTGTCATAAGCCCTTTAGGTCACATCGCCACAAGCGGTATAAGCTCTTCACATAGCCGCACAAATTTGGGTTTTGATAAGCGAAACCGCCCAAGAAGTCGGTATCGGGAAGCAACATCGGCCGGGCCAGTGCGCGCCCAATCCTTCTGCGTGTAATGTTCATCATGACAAAATGTCAACGAAATCGTGTTTTATTGAGTGATCCCCAAATCCAAATAAATAATGAGAAGATTGTATGCGTAGAAAAGGCAAGAAATCTGGGCCTGGTGATGGACGATGAGCTTAGATTTGAGGACCACATAGGCTCCAAAGTTAGAACGGCTTTTTATAGACTAAAGATTTTGTACGGATTACGCCAGAATCTTAGTGTTAAGACTAGGGAAACTCTGACAGAGACCCTGGTTCTGTCACTGTTCAATTTTTGTGATACTGTCTATGGGCCTCGCCTCTTTAAAAGGACTGAAAAAGCAATACAAAGAGTGCAAAACGCATGTGCCAGGTTCTGCTACTATATTAAGAGGAGGGACCACGTTACCCCTTATTTGAACACAAATGGAGTCCTAAAGATGTCAGCCCGACGAAAGTCTCATAGTGCATGCCTATTACACAAAGTAATACACTCAAAAAGGCCGGACTACTTATTCGAAAAGCTAAGTTTCACGAAAAACATCCACAACAGAGGGACACGTTCGAAGGAGGAAAACAAACTGTTTATCCCTAGGCACAGGACCAGCGGATTCAGAGGGGGCTTCCGGTTTGCATCAGCGAAAATCTGGAATGATCTGCCACCACCTTTGCGGTCGCCTATGTGTATAGCTACATTTAAAAGAACATTCAAAAAATATCTCCTGGATGAGCAGAGGGCAAAGCTTTAGTGCCACTTGTATTATTCTGTGTACCTATCTACATAATTATATTTAAAAAAAAAAACCCTACCCTTACAATAAATAACTCTAGTAAATATAACACTATGTTTGAATGTGTGTGTGCTAGGCTAAGCCTAAATTATTTTTTTTTTTTTTTTCCTAGAATTTACTTTTTAGATTTTTAAACTTAGTTTAAAGTTGGAACCTAACTATTAGTATTAGTATAATATAGTATCTGTGCTATTTGGCAGGAATAATTTGTTCTTGCTGGTTTTTTAACTATTTGTTTTTTTTTAATTTTATTTTTCCTTTTGTCAAAATTATGTGTGTATGTGGTAGCCCCGTGTTCTAAAGGTCCGGCTGAAAACCAGCGCTGAGCTGAGACCATCTCAGCTCGGCATTGCTGAGCCGGGTCCTATTAGCACTATGAGACGTCATAATCTATTGTCTGTTCTATATATTTAATGTATGTACCTACCTAATGTGTGCTAATAAAGTCTTTTTCAATTTCAATTTCAATTTCAATCTTCTTCAGCCGCTGTTTCTCCGCAGCAGCCCTCACGGCTACCCAAGCCATGGTTTCACCGTCTTCCCTTATCGCACGGATTGAATCAAAAGGCAAATACACTAATGCTATCACAGAATGCTATACATATTTTTTTTGTACTATGAAGACCTCATGAAGACTGTCAAAATATCACTCGTCCCACAATATCATTCGTTCTTTCGCCGTCGTCATCGAAATCCAAACCAACGCGTCAGTTGGGGAAATTGCGCGGTACCAAATCGCCGTCGGCTGTCAAAATGAAGCCGACACCGATGCCGACGGCACATGCGCGGTAGACCCACAGTTCCGTGAATTGTCACCAACTAAAGTTTCAATGAATTTCAAAACTTCTAACGCCATCTGTGTATTACGATGTGTACCAGAAATGCATAGAACGGTGCGTAGCCGTTGTGATACATTGATGTAAAATGGACTAAAAATAAGATTTCAGATTTTGTGAGGACTTGGATGGTTTGTTACAGAACTGTCACATGGTGATATGAAGGGTGTGATAATTATCGATTATTATTATTAATTTTTCACTACTTCACTACTGTCTTTGATAAGAGTAATAAATCCAACAAAAACGGGGCAAAAGTGTTTTGGTTATCGTCTTTCGCACTGCGGTGTACCATCCGTTAATATGCAGATAGTTAATAAAGTAAAGTGCGAATAAGGTGAAGATCTGCGAATATCAGTTATTTTAAGTAAAATTTCGCACACGGGTCGTACCAGGTAATCTGCAAATTAACCAGCAAATTAACGGGTTTCGTATTTCGGTTTAAATCTTTTTTTAAGTACCGCCTTTGTAACGACATGGTTTAGCGGTAAAATTACAATTGAAAATAAATGAATTGAATTGAATTGAATTTGCACTCTAACCTACCTTTTATAACCAACTTTAAAAAAGACATCAATATTTTATTAATTCAAATCAATAATATTACAGTAAACAAATAACATGCATGTCAAATTTACACACAAAGCTTCGTCACTACAAAATAAATAAAACATAACTACCTTACACAAACAATTCGCCCCAAGAATCACCCTGCCCCAAGGCACTCATTAGACTGGAAGCATTACCGCGCTGCACAGCGACTGAGATCCTTTGCCGAGGTAAGCCCCAGAGAGATTGTCAAAACCACGGTCCCTCAAGCGATGCCCAATGCCCTTGATAAAGGTCCTACCTTGCAAACCACAAACCCCAGTGGTCTCGACGGCAAAAAGGACAAAGATTCTCCCCAATTTCCCGACTACTTCTTCTACTTTATGGTCATAAAAATAATGTTTCTGTCCCTCAATGCATTGGTCCGATCAGCTGATTACAAGTTTAATTAAAATATAAAAATATGTATTTTTGACCATATTTTTTGTATTGTTTCTTCAAAACTCAAAACAGTTTGCAGTATACAAACCTTACTTACTTACGTAAAATTAGAAGTATCAGTTGAAGAGTCTTCCATTTCGAGATTACATCTCATTTCGCGCCTGAACTATTTGCTCCTTTTGATTCCTCTCCCTTCATTATTACCCAAAAGTCCTCTTTCATAATAAACATCATACAAACGAGAGTAACTTTGGAATTTTCCTTTCCCCGTTGATTTGATATGATAATAATGTACGACAATCTTCGAATTACCTTTCGTCGTTTTATGATTGATAGGAAAATATTTGAGGCGGAAATGTGACTTTTCAAAGAAATCAACAGCACCACGCCTTTACTGGTAAAGATTGCGAAACCACGGCCACGGTTGATTCAATACCCTTCTCCATTTCTTGCGTATCCTTCCTTTTTTTTAACCGACTTCAAAAAAGGAGGGGGATATCAATTCGGTTGTGTTATTATCATTTTTTTGTGTGTTACCTCGAAATTGGTATTATTTGTGAACCGATATCAAAATTACTATTTTTTTATTAATGAATGGACCTTCAGGTTGGTTGCATTCTTTGAAAATCAGGAATCGGTCCAGTACTTAGGTTTCTACATAGAGAATACTGTCATCCAGGTATCCAAAATTACATATTTTTGCCTTTCTGTGACCATGTGGTGTAGATAGAATTCTGGCTGTAAGGACCGATATTCGTTTATTTTGTGTAATATTGTAAAAGAACATGAAGTCGGTTTTTTTTTAAGTTTTTAACTTCGTCAATTAACTTATTAGTTAGTTGCCTACGAATGAGCGAGCAGCCTCGCGAGGCAGCCGCGCAAGACATTTCCTTGGTCTGTCAGTACCCAGCTATTGCCATTCAGCACATCAGTACCTACCTCGCGAGGCTGGTCTGGCAATGTCGCCATATAAGGATGGTCCTATAGGTGGTGAACAAGACGAATAACAGGTTCAATAGACAGTCGTGAAATGTACCACGAACCATAGGCATAGTATAACAGGCTATACAGGGTTTAACAGAAAGGTGTAGTCATATTTTAGGGTTGTGGGTTGTGAGGGACATTATTCTGACTGAGCAACTTTTACTATGAAACCGATTTGATCAGAGCAACTTTAATTTTCACTTCTCTATACAAATCAGCTGACCGCCTGCCCGGACCCAAACGTATGGAGCAATGAAAAACAAAGTTGCTGTGATCAAATCGGTTTCATAGTAAAAGTTGCTCAGAATGGTCTCCCTAACAACACCTTAAAATATGACTACACCCTTCTGTTACATCCTGTAGATGTAAATAGGGTTTGGGTGTTCACTTCACACTCTTCAGAGAGCGAACCCAGTTACAGCCGTTACGGATTTGGGAATGTGTATCGCGGCGAGCGTTCATATAAATTTTCGAGATTCAAGTTTACACGGAACTTGGGCATAATGTTCGATTATGTCATAGCAGGTGTGTTATTGAAAGGTAAATACTAAGGCCCGACCGATGGGACGCCCGCCAGTCATCACTATTCTATAATAAATGATTCTGTAGTTGTTCAAGTCATTTAGAGAATATTTAAGTATTTGTGTAAAAAGACTCAATAACTTGCTTACAGTAAGTGTTAACTTGCGTTGGAAAAATGGCTTAGACTAAAGAGCACTCACCCGACCAGGGCAAGGTTTTCATCTTATAAACTGCATCATAACAATATTTCTACATTGTCCACGACCACTTGAGCCAGTATTTCGGAGAGGCCATCCTGGCGTCCTATTATTTACTCGAATACAATAAGTTTTCTAGCACAAAGATAGGGTGACAACGTTTTACTCCGTCGACGGGCTAGTGCAGAAAATTCAATGGTAGCAGGTTTTATTTTTCCGAGAAATAAGATTTTATGATTAAAGCTGCTTGCGATGAGAAATATTATGACATACTTTAGGATCTTGCTTACACTTATTATTTAAGTACCTAATACGACAGAAATAATGTGACTAGATATTTAATCACGCTCTCGTTAATGAATTTCTTGTGAGCAAAGCAGTTAATATAAATGCGTCTATTAGGGTTAGGGTCTTTAATTAGTATAATTATTATAAGGGAGTGAGGCCTTTTCCAGCACACTTGGCTTCATAAAAAGTCTGAACTGGCGTTCTCATGATGTTTTCTTCATGGTCTCCCTGTAGCTATAGATATACAATTTCCATTACATTTTTGAGGCCATTACTCCACGGAACCCACGGTTTCTATTTCACGCTGTCTCTTGTCTCATTTCAGGAATATATCGCTCACTTTCCGAGATAGAATTGTTGTAGAATTCAATTTTATGAAATCGTAAAATTTGTGCCACTGGAGTTGCAATAGCGAAATTGCGCTCGCCTAGTCCACTCTTCACTCTTCAGTGCTCCATTTGTTTTAGTTTTATTTTCATGTTCGTTTCGCCTCCCAAATCGCAAGCAGTGTTTTTTTTTGTTTTTTTTTGGTTCGTTGAGATTTCAAAAATCTTTGATTCTTTTTGAAAATAAAATAATATTTCCTTTGAGTAAAATGAGCTATCCTAAGGATTTAAGGTACTTTCCCTCTCGGGCCCATTCCTTTGTTCCAAACTGTTTAAATGTAATAACTTCTCTCGGATACCCTTTTATTTGTCATGTTAACATAGAAACGTGGTACTACCAGTAGTAAACCCATCTATAACTAGTCCCTTTATTTATTCTGGGTTGTGTCACTGACTCGCAATTTATGTGCGCCTGACACGACATAAGACTGATAAAGTTATAATGGGTGGGGTCATGGGTTCGAGCCACGACCCCAGGTCTTGGATGTTTGTGATGTCGCTGTTCCTGGTTCCCACGACACAGGGTATTCTAGTGTGGGGTCAGAAGCAATGCATGTGACTGTATGTTAATGTTGTTATAACCATCTCAATATCCAAATCTTACCACAAACGCCTCGGACGAGGTACGGGCCTGCGAGCCATAAATACAGTTTGTATTAAATTATCCTAGTTATGGCAGCAGTCACCACCATTTTTAAGCATGTACCATTTCTACCTTGAATAAATACTTTTATTATTATTATTATGTTATGTATGTTATGTCGCATCATCTTGGCGCGTGGCAGTCAAATTGTCTATACTTAGGCCCTGTCAAAGGTTTTTTATAAGCCGATAAAACATATAAATGATACATTTTTTATGTAAAAATGACGGATGTGTCTGTCAAATAGAGAGCTATGACTTTGTCTTTGAGACAGGGCCTTTAATTTTTAGGTCACTCATTCAAGCACCATTATTTAATAGCCAGCTGTTTCTGCTTAACCAGAGTTAACGTTTTTAGGGTTCCGTACCCAAAGGGTAAAAAACGGGACCCTATTACAAAGACTCTGCTGTCTGTCCGTCTGCCTGTCCGTCCTTCTGTCACCAGGCTGTATCTTATGAAACCGTGATAGTTAGACAGTTGAAATTTTCACAGATTGATATTGATATAGTTTTATTAACACAATTACACAACACATTATAGATAAATCAAATAGAGACAGTGTTAATAAGGACCGGCTCAGCAATGCTGAACTGAGACAGGTCTCAGCTTCAGCGCAGATTTTCAGCCGGCCGGCCCTCCAGAACACTAGAAAGTACAATTTACACGAGGGTCTATATTAAGTGGTTAGTTACTTCTAAAACATATTTAAACAAGAAGAAAAAATAAATATATATACACAAATTAGCTTTGCACAGCAGCACATTAAATCCAGTTTCAACAGGTGACATTAAGTAGGCCATAAAGGTTGGGTTTTATTAAACTGCAGTTATTTGCTCATGTAAAAGATATTTCTTAATAGATAATTTGAAGGTATCTCTATACATAGGCAGTCTTAAGGGCGGTGGTAGGTCATTCCAAATTTTGGCTGCAGCAAAACGAAAGCTCCCCCTAAACCCGCTGGATTTGTGCCTGGGGATCGACAGCTGGTTTTCCGCCTTCGAGCGTGTTTGGTTTGGAGGAGGAGGTTGTGGAGACTGTGGAGGTTTTTTGGAAAATGACAGCTTTTGGAACAGATAGTCGGGTCTTTTGGAGTGGATTACTTTCTGTATTAAACATGCATTATGAGCTCTCCGACGAGCTGACATCTTCAAAACGCCATTCTTGTTCAGATAAGGGGTGAGATGGGCTCTCCTCTTAATATTGTAGCAGAATCTTGCGCAAGCATTTTGCACTCTCTGTATTGCCGTTTCAGTCTTTTTATATATTCGTGGGCCATAGACAGTATCGCAAAAATTAAATAATGAAAGAACTAGAGACTCCGTTAGAGTTTCCCGGACTTTCACACTAAGATTTTTACGTAGACCATACAGAATCTTCAGTCGGTTGAAGGCTGTTCTTACTTTTGAGTTTATATGGTCTTCGAAACGTAGATCTTCGTCCATAATTACACCCAAATTTCTTGCCTTCGCTACACGTGTGACCAGTTCCTCGTTTATTTTGATTTGGGGATTATTTGATAAGACACGGTTACACTGACATTTCGTTCCTAGGATCAGGTATTTGGATTTAGTCGGGTTCAGAACTAAATTGTTATTTTCAGACCACCTATTGACATTGTCAAGATCATTGTTTATTGTCTCTCTGCATCCAAGGTCGAACCTGGCAAGAAGCTGTGGTATAATTGGGTGTCATCTGCATGAAGGTGGAATCGGCAGCTCTTGATACTAGTACCAATGTCAGCAGTAAATATAATAAAAATAATTGGACTAATTATACACCCTTGCGGTGCTCCTCTGGGTATGTTTTTTACTTCCGATCTCCGATCATCCGATCAGATGATGTATTTCTGTTGCCGTTATTAAAAAAAATACTGAAAAAGAGTAAAATAAATATTTAACGGGGCTCCTATACAACAGACATGATTTTTTTGCCGTTTTTATAGGTAAAATAGTACGGAACCCTTCGTTCGCGAGTCCGACTCGCACTCGGCCGGTTTTTTCTATCACAGGAGCCTTCTGACCTGCACTGCAAGGGAAAAAGAAATAGCCAAAATAAAAGACGTCATTTTACGGGACAATTAATTGAAAAGCTGTGTAACAGCTGCTGTAGTAATTTTACATTGTAGTAATATAACTGTTCGTTAAATTGAACGTAAAATACTCTGTATGGCAAAGACTATGTTTATACTGACGTTTTTCTGATTGCGGTACAGGACAGAAAAGTGTTATTAAGACTACCTAAAAGTAAACTCTCTACTTAATGCAGGTCATCAGATAAAGCCTGATGGCGGACAGACGAACGGACGAACAGACGAACAGTGGAGTCTTAAGCTGGACATAACGGTCAGTTTCATTGTATGAAAATCCATCGTATGCCAGACGGCCGGACCTTGAATGTGAAATCATATGATGAAATTTTGGACCGACGACAATCACGGATTTTCAGGAGAGGGATCGAAGGGTTCGCGCGCTGTCTTGATCTCTCTCTCTTTATTAAATCTATTTCCCTTCTCCTCCCTCTCCCAGTTTTAAGCCAGTGAGTGGGGAAATCAAACGGCTTCATCCGTCCGTTTGGCAATCGATAAATCGAATCAGTTCGATCGACGATCAAACTGGCCGTGAATGCCCAGCTTTAGAGTACAGTCCCGCAAACTAATGACTTTGTTTTAGTTATTAGATGGATAGAAAGAAGATATACTGAAGTGAAATTGTGTCAATGTAAAACCATCCTTACTTATATGTATTACAAAAGTGTAGTGTTTATAACTTTATGTCTGTTGTATAAAATTTGGTAATATAGTGGTTATTACGCTTTTACGTCGAGAAGCCACCAGGGAAATCAACTTTCAACTTTTGCTTAATTTTCCTGAGCTGATATGCAGTTTATACATACGGGATCACCGGTAATTAGATAGGTACATTTATTGTGAGGTTAAAGTAGTGCTCATTTCTAGCAAGTTAATATTAGATTTTGAGTAAATAGTCTTTGAGAAGGCGAGTCAACACAATTCTCAGAATAACTTTTACAACTTCATACAAATGGTTGCTTACTATGTAGTGCTGAAACTTATTTATGGAAATTGTGTTGAATCGCGTTTGAAGTGAGTGTGAGCATGAGTTTGAATCATAATCGGACAGAAAAAAAACCTATAGGATTTAACTTTAAGACGCTGTACTAGGCAAAAAAAACCCTTTAGAAAAACACAAATCACTCGGAATGATGAGTATTATTGCTGACCATTTTAGGGTTCCGATCCTTAAAAGGAAAAAAAAGGAACCCTTAAAGTTAAATGATAACTTTGTTGTCAATCCGTCCGTATGTCCGTGTGTCACAACCTTTATATCAAGAACGCGTGGACGTATGAAGCTGAAATTTATATCAATTTTTAAAGTCTGTGGTCGCATAAAGGTGTGAAAACCTTCTGGGTCAACGCATTCGAACGATACGACCGTTTATGCTGTAAAATTGTTTGATTTTCATAGTAATCGCATTGGACCCAAAACCCATAGGGTACTTCCCGTAGGCCTATCGGCGCGGCAGCAGCAAAACATCCGAATAATGATTCATCGCACACCTGCACCCACTTTACCTGACCCGGTGATTGTTGTTGTCGGGTGGCTACCTGTGCACGTGTTCATCGGTTGCCGGGTGATTACCTGCGCAGGTGTTTGTCGGTTACCGGGTGACTCTGCGCAGGTGTTCAGTGTTGCTGGTCGTAAACAACACCCTTCTCGGGTATAAAAGGCTGTTACCTGTTGCCTAAAGGACAGATATAGCAACCGGCGGGACATAGCCTGTCATGGTTTCCCAGTACGTTAATAGCCGCCAGTACTTCGTTATGTAGCGACCCCCCAGCTTCAACCAACCCGTACTCTCCTTTAGAACTTTCCTTAGGTTATGTGGACATATGCTACCCGTTATTGCACGTAGATGCTGGTATTCCGCTAGTATGCGCGTGGCCCCACGTCCAGGATGTAGTCTAGCCAGCAAATGAATGCCGTCCTCTATGGTGCCATCGGGCAACAAACATCCGTCACAGCTGTGGTCTTTAGGTAAACGGTATCGACTTAGGTTGCTATTGAAGTTGCTCAGCTTGGCCTCCCATCCCTTCTCATCACAACACGGCATCAACCCTGACACCAACTCTTTCTGTCTCTTCCTGTACAATGACATAGACCAGTCCCAGTCTGGTACCATGACCTTCACCTCTTCAAGCCCTAGGCATGGTCCACCGCTGCCTGGTGGTCGAGGTTGCGTTCGGCTTCCATTGGTGAACCCCCTGGCTTGGTGGTATCTGGCTGGAGCGCTTTCCCCACACCTTTGTTGGCCGTAGTGGCATTTTTTACATCGCCCGATAAGGTGCAGGGCTCTTCCCGAAAATCCGTGCCGTCGTCATCTCCTTGCGCTGCTTTGCCTTTCGACTCCCCTCTGTAGCGACCGACAGAAGGTAACGGCCCACAACCCAACTCTCTGAATAGCAGTTCTCGGCCCAATCCTGCTGACGCCACCGTACGCCGTGCTGTATGCCAACCTTTACTGTCTACGAGGTCCGCCGACTCCAGGCTGCTGACCATATTCGGCGTCAGCGTCACCATACAGTACTCGTTCTGCTGGAAGTTTCTAACCAGTGGAAGTAGGCCCAATCCGAAGGCGGGCGTGTTCTGCTGGGGCAGGGGGACATTTCTGAAGTCCTGGCGCCACCCCATGTTATGGCCAATTATGGTGAAGACAGCCGTATCTACTCTGAACGTTACAGCCGGACTTTCCAGGTTCTGAGGTTTCGTCGCATATGAAATGGTGCCCAATGCGGCGTCAATCAAATTGAATCTGTTGAGTGCCCGCCCCAGATTAGAGGTGTCGAAGCTCCCGTCCCCTCTGTGTCCATATCTGTTCTCCTGCCAACCACCCCCAACATTAGTCAAGAGTTCGAAGCCCTCGGCATCTGTAATCGCGAAGCGGCCGCCCAATGTATAGTCGCTTAGGTTCAAGGCCAAAGGAGTACGCACCCCAGTGAGAGTAGGCAGAATGGCGCCCGCTGCCCTGTTAGCCTGCCAGTCTAACATGTCCTTGCTGGTGACGGAGACGGCACACGCTCCAATGTCTGACACTCCCGATGAAGCCACTCCCTCCTCGCCATTAATAATTACATCCCAGTATCCTCCGTGTGCCCCAAGTAGGGCAGGCGAAATAGTCTGATCAGACAGCCCCGAGACACGCTTCCTTTCCTCAAAGCTTCTACGCCTGAGTAGAACCCTCTCCACATCATCCAACGCCTGACCGGTACCCGCCTCCATCCCGCTGCCATTTGTATATCTATATGTGAAGTGCGCCAAACCCAGGCCCGTCGCCAGCTCGGCGTCTGTCCCCCATGCTCCGAGTCGTAGCGCAGGATTAGATATAGCAGTCTCCTCTGTCGTGAAAACGTTGTCGGTGTAAGTGGCGGCCTCGTCGTGGTAGTAATCTTCGTGGTCTACGTTGACTACGGCTGCGGGTAAGTTGCCCGTACCCAATGCAGTATCGATGTATGGCCTAGGCAGCCAATGGGTGACCCGGTCGCCCCCCGCCCCTACTGTGACCGCAGGTTGGGGCAAGAAACGCATAGTCAGCCAGGCCACCAACTCATCTATCAATGACCAGTCCAAGTTGCTGCTGGTACATCTCTTGTTAATCCAGGGGCTGAAGACCTCCCGCAAGGGTTGCATGCAGGAGAGTGTGGTGTGTAAGCAACCCACTATTAGCGGCCACATCATAGCGGGTGCAACGGCGCCGGCCACCCCCTCTCTGTTCGGGCGTGTAATACCTATCTCGACTCCCCCCACCACGATGTTTGGCTGGGCTGTATTTACCAGGATTACTAACTTACGTACGAGCGGGCTTATACTCACGGTGCATTCGTTACGTAGCATGCCCGTTAGCTCTGGGTTCACTCTATCTTCCGCACCAGTCACTGCGAATAGCTCGACCACGTTCATCAGGGGATATGGCAGCGCTGTCAATATCTGTAGGGCCCACAACTGGGCGACGTTGGAAGCCTCATGGTTGAGACACACTAATGCGACGTCCGGGTCGTCCAACCTCCAACCCAAGCCTTCCGCTGCGCCAATAACTCCATTGCCCGACGACATAATTACTTCAAGCTGCTGTGTGGATATCGCTATGTATTGCCAGTCGTTACCAATGTCAGGTATGGTTTCATAGACACGCGGGATCGGTCCTCTCACTGGTACTCCCCACTCCATACCCGTAGGAAAGTTGCAGCTAACGCGGCGTAGGTGGTTATAGAGCCGCAACTTTAGCAGTACAGGGGTGAGATCCGTCGTTGTGCTTGCTATTCCTCCCGTAACGCAAGATTGCAGGAAAGGTGTTGCTGCAACATATCTCCATGCGTTTACAGGGTATCTGGCGTTAATTCGGCCATCCTTCGAGTCCATCCTGTCCACCTCGGAGTTAAGTGTCATGCCCATGTCGGTTAGGGTGACGTTGCCCCCTGATCTAGCTCCATCTTCACCCACTGCTATCCACGTAGGCTCCCGCTCCCTGAATACCGCCTCCCCCTCCGCCCTTGCCCCCAGTGCGGCCATGCCGATGTGGAACTCGTTGTCTGCGTGTAATCGGTCACCACGTCGCATCGTCTCTTGTTGCTGTAGGAAGTACAATATTCCGCGGTTGCGGTCTGCCTCGCGCGCAGCCGCTCGCCATCTGCGGTAAAAATCATGGCAAGCAACATCACGTGCGTAGAGTATCCGTTCTCCTTCTACTACTTCCTCTTCATCTCCCGGCTCCGGGGGCTCAGGTGCATTCACCGCTATCGGGTGTGGTCGACCGTTTATCCGCCAGATCAGTTGATGTCGTGTTGGGGGGGCGCTGACTAACGTAGTTCCGCTACACACGTTCACCGCATAGTTTAATTTGGGAATTTCATCCGCCACTATGTTGAGTTGGGCTTCCACGTTGGCACTCTTGACGTAGCCATGCTTTGTAGGTCTGCCACTACGCGAGATGGTGTCCATAATGACGTCCTGGCTTGTAGCTGTTCCACTGCACTTATAGTGTATGTTACCATTCAGGGCATGCATCTCGCGGTTATGTGCTCTGGCCAGTGCCTCCAGGCCTGCAGTACTTCCGGCTTTAAGCATATTTGCCACCGCGGAGTGGCTAACCTTCTCAACACTCTCTGTCACTTCCACGTCGTGTCCCGGCGCGCCCAGCAGTTTTTGCACGAAGCAGATGAGACAGATGCGCGCGTCAAGGAGGGGGGAAGCCAAAGGCCTAGTTTTGATAAGGGCCCCCGCCCCAACGACACACCTGTCCAATATCACCTCGCGGTCCAGCTCTGCTGCCGCTAGTACGGAGAGCGCCTCAGCGCTTGACCTGCCCTCTATACTCTGTCCCAACCGTCGCGTCTCGGTTACTTCGTCAACTGTCCTTGCTTGTGGTGCGAGTTCTGCCCGTCCTTTCTTTAGTACCCACAACTTGATCAGGTCAAGCATTGTCATCGCCTCTTGGCGAGTGCATCCACTGCGTTGTATGTTGTCGGCCGATATCAGGCCCACTAGCCGGCTACAGACGGCGCTGCAAAAGACCTCGTTCCGCACTCCTGCTGCGAGGAATCCACGCAGACGTAGGTAGAGTAATGGGTCACCTGCTATTTTGCGAGCCAGGCCGTCTGCCGCCCCAGACATGCTGGGTCTTGGCCCCCGTGCACTACGTACACTCCCATCATCTGCCCCTTGTGCCCCGCGTTCCTCTCTTGCACTACGCTGGCTGTTAGTGAACATCCGCTGGTTAGCACTCGTCGTAGTCATCTCCCTCCCCTTCTCGGGGTAGTCAAGGTCACTCCCCCTCTCTTCACTCGCCGTTTTAAGCCTGTTAGCGGCCGATCCGTCAACTAGTGACCCAAGCAGCGCGCAACCTATGTCTGCTGTCTCGCTTGACGCCGTGTTGAGGCTGCGCAGTACCATCTCAAAACCATCGGACACTGGGCCATTCCAGACTGCATCTCTCCTCTTTCCCCCTCCGGCAGGTATAGGTTGTGGTGTATCGATAGCGCGCTCTTTTGAGCGGGTATTATAGCCCGAGCAGCCCGCTAAGGGCTTGGACTGCGGGGATACCCCGCTGTCTTCGTCCGTGGTAGGTGGGCTGACACCCGCGGGCCCTGCTTCTAGGCTCATTGGTCGTGTTAAATTCTGGTTGCGCGCAGCTGTGCGTCTTGCCGCTATCATGTCCGCCATTTGCTTGTTTTTCCTCGCCTTCTTCTCAGCAGGCGTCTCCTTACGTTGCTTCGCTGCCTCCTGTCGTTGTAATGTTATACGGTTTACCACCTCCAGTGTCATCGAGACCATGTCCTTACAAACGATTGGCTCCTCTGATGTGGACGCTGTAAGAGTTGTCTTTGGCCCCTCCTTTCCTCCCTCTTCTCCCCCCCCCCCCCCCGGTGGTGCGGACATGTTCGTCCGACACGGGCTCAACCCTGGCCTGCAAACCTACTCCCTAAGTTTCGGTTTGGAACGCCATTATTCTTGCTATGTTAGCGAATATTATAATTGTTGAACTTGCGGAAGTATTCTATATAGTTGTGAACATAGAAAATCTCGGGGACATAGAAAATTTCGGCTCAAGTAAATTGAGCTCTCCGCTCAATGTAGTCTCTGCCTCACGGCGGAGACCTCATCCGGATCTTGTGTGTAGAGAACCGGGCATAGCAGGGAGGTCTGACTCCCGGGCATGGTTAAACCATTTTTTTATCCCCTCACACACAAAAAAAAAAAAACCTAAAGGACAGATGCCAGTAGACTCTGACCGAGAACGCTTGTCCGTACAATTTGTGACTGGATTATTGAAATATGAATAATGAGTGATGATAATAAAGTTGTTTCCAATGTGGATAACCCTCCTCTTCCTACAGGCCTACAATCATGAAATTTGGCACAAAGCAAAGTCTTATAGCACAAGTAGGGAAAAATATGTAAACTGAAACTGTCTTTCTACAAATATATTTAATTTGATTTACATGGATGACATAATACTTTAGTTTTTGATGTGGAAACCTAATTATTACACTTGTTTGTTACACTCTCCAAATGATATCGGAACCCTTGGTGCACGAGTCCTACTCGCACGTGCCCGTTTATTTTACCAGCTAAGACTAGCTTGTTTATCACGAGTCAGCGGCAGCGTTACTTTGCTTTCGCATAAACGTATTAATTTGGTTAATTTTGCTCGATAGAATGGTCTCCTGAAGTTGCCATAAAATATGTCTGTCAAAATGTATTTTTTTACAATTTTGCACCGGATCTTAATTTAACAGTATGTTCCTCAGTTATGATTGCTTACCTTGGTTTTTACCTTTTTTATTTCAATTCCTCTAAAAATAAGCTGGAGATTAAATTTTGACTTCTGGCAAATAAGCCCATGGAATTGGTAGTTTTGCCTTACATGAAATGAGGTAGTTTTAATTTTTTTATGAGTTGGTAGGGATGGAATGGGTAGTTACAAATACAACGAAAGCCACATGCCACAGCCACACCCTCTGGATCACAGTTAAACTCTTGAAAATATAGTTCATTTTTCCGTTTTTCATGATGATGATGTGTATCAGTACATCAAAGAGGACAAAATTTCACGTCGATGACAATATTTTTTTTTAAATTGGTCAAGTAGTTTGACTTTTATGGGGGTCCAAAATACTCCCAAAATAATCAAGAAGGATTTCAGAATTGAATCAGTATGTGTTCCATATCTTGTATTTACAATCCGCATAGTAACTTTTGGGACGCAATGCCTATCTCTACTGCATGTTCCAGATTATCTTCCAGGTCCAAAAGGTTTTGGGCTATACCAGTTCAGGTTCAAGGGCTTTGAATACCAACTTTATTTGCTACTTAGAACTATGGATAACGGGATAGGTCCCGCGAGGCCACTCCTGCCATGTCACCTGGTAGAGGAGTTCCTACTGCATGTTGAAGATGGGTCCCAAAGTTTATCGGACGATATCTTTTCAAGCATTCGAAAACTTACCAATCAACCTTAAAACCTTAATATTTGCTATTTAAGACTATAGATAAAACTATATCCAGGTTCGGCAAGGCCACTCATGCCATGTCATCTGGTAAAATAGTCCCTACTGCATGTTTTAGATCACCGTCTGGGTCCCAAACTTCTTTAGAAGATGTCATTTCAAGTCTTCGAAACACTTAGAAGTTGATTTTCAGGTTTGGTTGATAGGTTGGTAGCTAAAAATAAAATGGTTCAGTATATTTATTATCTTGTTGAGTGGAAGAGGGGGCGAGAGGCCTCCAGCAGTGGGACATTACAGGCTCTTAATATTATACAGGTGATTAAGTACCAATTATTTCACGGTTTACTTGGTTTTTGTTACTATCGTCGAACAAAAACGAAGCGCCTGAGAGAATATTCAAGGCAATTTTTCTCATTGTTCGACTGCGATTAGGGATATATGATATGTATATATTTAATGCTGATGAAATGTACAATAATTGATGATTAAACGAACTTACTTGTACGTGAAGTTTTAGGCATTTTTTTCACAGAAAATATGAAATAGCTCGTGCAGTGGTGAAGCACTGAAACGTGAATGACAAAAGAGGACTTGGACAGCTACAGAAGAAAAATAAATAAACAAGAAAAGGTTTCAAACCTTTTTTCTCCTAAATTCAGTGCAAGTGGTGAGACTGTAGGTGGTACTACATATGTAACATCTAACAGATTTAATTTTCAGATACTAATCTCTTCGAACGAATTCACGAAATATAATCTGAGATAGGTTCCTTTCGCGCCGGTGCTGGGAAAATTTTGGACATTCTCCTTTAGCATTAAAAATGCCAAAACGGCAACACTGAGTAGGCCATTTTACTGGACACACACATGTTGAAAAATAAGGCGAATATAAAATAACGTAGCTATATCCTACACGTTGCCAAGTCCTGAATTGAATGTGCTCCTAAACCGAAGCCTCGTGGCAATTCTCGTCCAATTCTGAATTCAGTCTACACGTGCTGTGGATCTGGTTATAGGCCATTTTCGACGAGTCGTGTATTTGCAATATTGGACGTGGTCCAGACAACTATGCATAGGTGGGTGCAGTAAGCACTAGTTTAGTTAAGAATACGCCAGAGTCGTTTTATGTCGAATAATTTATATGTGAAATAGGTGACTACTGTTACTAGAATAATCGTGAAAGAAACTTTAAAACCGATATGATACTTATTACTTTGAGTAGTGTAACCAGATGGGGCTAGCCCGCTATCACGCGATATAACGTACCTATTTAATATGTAGCTAAACGAGGGCACAACATTATTGTGCTTCCGCCACCCTGTATGCCCATATGAGGAATGATGGAATGAGTTTCATTCTCCTCTTGATCATTGATCAAGAATAGAATAAGTATAGAGATGGTAGGTACACTTGGTTTTAACTTACATATTAAGATATTGATTGATTATTGTATTCTACAGGGTGTGACAGAAAGGCGTAGTCATACTTAAGGGGGTTTTTAAGGACATCATTCTGCATAACTTTTAATTTTCAATCGATTTGATCGGAGCAACTTTATTTTTCACTTCTCCATACGTTTTGTGCCGGGCCATCAGCTGGTTTCTACACCTTTCTGTTACACCCTTTTAGGGTTGCTAAGGTTGACAGAATATCATCCTTAAATAAAAGCTACTCATTGCATAACTTACAGCAGTACTTTATTGTATATGTCGCCCTTTATCAGGTCTCTCATAACCCGTATACCGATATCAGATAATAATCCCTGCCGCAAGCCGAATTTATTATCCCTTGTCACCCATTCACGCTTTTATTACCAGCATATAATTCACAGCACATAAACAATACTAGGGTTGGTAAATACGCATCTTCGTAGGGATTGCATTACCATAACGCGATATGTGTATGTGTGGGAACATAATTCGCCGCCTTGAGGGCTGAAGTCGATGTGGGTTTCTATTATATAATGAACAAGCTAAGTCATCTCTGAGTCACAGAGATCTTGTAGTAGATATGTCTAATAACTTACTTGTTCTAAGGATAAATACGGCAATAGAATTTATGAAACAAACATTATTTTAAGAAAGCATTCAATCAAATATGTATCTTTTATCATTCATCATCCTCGACGACGAAAATATGTTTTATTAATTTTAAGGGTCTGTCTGTGTGTATGTCTCTGTAGCGCTCTAACGGGTAGACTAATTTTGATGCGTTTTTCTGTATACGGTAGTAGACTTCCCTGTGATGTTTATAATATAAGCCATCGTTATATTAAAATTGGTTTCGTGGTTTGAAAGTTATCATCTTCAACACAAAGGAAAAATATTAGACGTAAGGTTTCATTTAGTGTGTCAGGATTGTTTAAATAGTTTATACTTATCTATTGACTAAATTAGCCAATGCACATACCTACTCGTATACCACAAACATCTGTTTGCTCTACAAATAACTATTTACTCACCCGTCTATTTGCGAAGGTCTTGGTTGTATTTTCACACACTTCACCCCAAAGTGACACGAGCAATCCAGTCACAGATATTGAACTCGCGTGACTCTTAATATTTGGTAAATCCCTTCAATCCAGGTACGAGTAAGTCTGGCATTGACAGCGAGGACAAATAAAATACAAAATTGCCCTACTCTTTGCTTTGCGAACTGGAACTATAAATATATGCGTATAGGCTGATGTAATTCACTAATGCACTATTCAGCGAATGTAATGAGTTTTTTTTTTCATGTCCCTCAGATTTCCAACTTATACAAAGCAAAGTACTTCGGGTAAGCTTTCAATCTCCTCAATATTGTTACTAATAACCTAGTCTCGTCTAGGTCATCCCCTTGATCGAGGATGGCGTCTTGGACCATCTTTATGGTTAAGCCGAACATCCCTATCTTGATGATTCCCTTTCTCTTTTTATCCCGTTTTCCGGTTAACTCGATGCCCCGGATGTATCTTTGGACGATGACATCTCGAGGTCCAGAGCCACTATTGGTTCCGTCGGCGAACTTCCTGCACAGGTCTATAATGTCGTCTCCGTCGAGGGAGCCGACATCCTCATGTGGGGTACTTGTTTTCCCCCTTACAGGATCCTTTGACGGCCCGGGTTGTCCCGAACATGGGGCACAATGAGCAAAAATCACTTTAACCGTAGGGGCGTCACTCTCCAAGCTTTTTATCGATTTATCATATGCCTGCTGCACCAACTCAGCAATGTTTCGTCCAACTTCGGTCAAGGAGACATACAGCACCCGTTGTTTTCCTCCGGATCCTGGTCTCGAGTTCGGAGGAGAGTTATAGGCCCGAGTCAGCTCCAACTCCTCCTCAAACTGAATTCCTATCCGTTCATGCTCAGGGTCGGTGTAGGGGGGAGATATTGATAGATAGCTACTGCTGCTCGATGCTGGTAGGGTTGCACTCATTAGTGGCGTATCGGTTGTAGTGATGGTCAGTGCCTCGGACCCATCTTCTCCTTCTTCTTTCTTCTCTTGATTCCTTAGTATATCCTGCATGAGTGGTCTCATGCCTCTAAGAGCCTCTTTGATCTTTGAGTCTTTTTCTGGTTTCCTATTCATGGTGCTGTTTGTTCCGGTGTTATTTGTGTTGTCTTGAAATCATTCATAGTTATTTATGGACCAAGAATTTAACCCAGAACTTGGACCGGTATCAGATATATGACCCTGGTGTAGTCATATTTCTGACAGGAAATAATATAACTAAAAAATCGCACGCACACAATCGTATAAGAAAACTCAAGGCCTGTCAAATAATAAAAAATAAACATCATCTTTTGTATGGCCATACCCCTTGTATTTTTTGTCTTTAATTTATGAAATTTAGTGTCGTTCATTGTTTATTGATGTAGCGGCAACACAATACACATATTTTTAAAATAATAACTATGGTTCATTAGTAATCATGAGATATATCCCGGTGACGGACAGACTCACGGACGGACGGACAGGGATAGCGGAGGCGTAGCAATAGGGTCCTTTTTGGCACCGTTTGTGTACGGAACCCTAAAAATGAGGGAAATTAAAAATATACTAAAAACAACGCCTTGTACAATAAACAGATGTTGTAATTTTCATTATACTCATATTAACGATACACAGGGGCATAAAATACTGGCCTAGCTAGTTTCACCAACGAGTTTACGAACACAAAGATTTCAGACGTTTTGAAATGATAATTTTCATAACATAACAAATAACATAGCGTCACGCTTTTTCCCTCACTGGATGATAGATGCACGATTGCACCCATGCATTGCTAGTTTTTCATTAGTCGATAGGGGCTTACCATACAACAACGATAATTATAATTTTTACTTGTTTGAATAAACTGAAGCAGGGCTATCTAGATACTCTATACTAATGGTTCTCCAATTACATAACATAACACAGCGTCACGTCTTTTAGCCAGTTTGTGTGACATGGGACTTGTTCATCGCCGCAGCTATGGAGAAATTATGGTTTCCTCACGATGTTTTCCATCACCGTTAGATTAGAACGTCCGATAGCGTAGTTAAGATAATTAGTTATCCATAATTATCTACACTATTTTTAAGACCTTAATGTTATTATGGCGTGCAATAAACAAATATGAATATGAATAGTTATCTCATTGGTATATGATCAGCACGAGGATTCGAATCTGCATCTCCTGGGTGAGAACTTGTGGAGTAAGCGTGAAAACTAGACCACGGAGCTCTGTCTTCCAATTATCTCCACAAATCGTTGAATGAATTGTTAACAGGATTTCGGCAGAACTGGGCCTTATTATTTCGCGTGCTACAAAGGCCCCTGTGTTTTTCCATGAAAATTTTTAGTCCAACTTTTTGTGCCTCCCAAGCTCGCAACGTTAATTCCATAACACTTGGTACGTGGTTCAACTTTTTAATTTTATAACTGCACTTGATCGTACAGTTGGTAAAGCGTTGTATAAACTGCTGCGATAGGCTGACCCCTTTTTAGGTAAAATATAGATACTGGCAGAGCTCGTCTAAGCGGAAATGACGCGCCCCACTCCTTGGTTTTGTATTTACTTGTCATACAAAACCAAGGAGTGGGGCGTTAACTTTTTCAGTATTAGTTACTTATATAAATATTTTGTACTTTTTTGAACCATTGCAATAAATAAAATTGTCAAACAGTAAATAATTTGGACACCACGATACAGGTTGGACCTAGTGTGGTGTTCACAGATAACACTTTTTTTGTACTAAGCTTTGGTAAATAAATAAACTTTTAAACTTTTTAAACTTTAGACGAGCTCTAACTGATTGTATCTGAGTACACATCTTGTTATATAAAATACAACGATACATAATATACTGCATATACTACCATGTCATCTATTTCGAATGTGTTTGAAAGGCTTATCGGCGAATTAAAATACCAACAGTTGATTAGTTAATGTCGTTTAATATGTTTAGTGTTGTCCCAAAACACCTTTACAAGTTGTTGAAATCTTCACATTGAGTGTATTTCTTATTGTTTCGAAGAACTAACAAATGAGATAGATAGATAGATAGATAAATCATTTATTCAAAGGACATGGTACACACACATAAATTAATAACAAAAAAATCAATTTAAATAGACGGCACATAATAGCACGCACTATGCAATTAACAGTAGGTACCTACAGCTGTGTGGTTATGTGACTGTACCACGGCAGTGAAATGGCCCTGACTCAGCAATGTCACAGACGAATCTGTGACGCTGGTATTCTGCCAGGGCCAAAGCGGACGCACAACAGTGGCTCAAGTACTTACACAATTTAATTTATATAAGTAATTACATAAGAGAAACAAAATTAAATAATGAAATTAGTTATGTTATTAATGGAATTGAAAATTGAAATAATTGGTATCAGAAATTTAATTGGAATTGAATTGGCAATAAAAAGAAAAAAAAATGTATTGTATTTATTATCTAACATATTGAAAATGGATTATAATGGTGATTAGCTTTAATTTAAATAGATATAATCAATAGTTTAATGTCAGAATGTAGGAAGTCGTAAAATCTTTCCTTTTAGTTGCGTACCGTCACCTCAGCCTTCTGCTGGAGAATTAATTTATTTCTATAAGCATTTTTAAAACCAGCTTTACTAGTGAGCTGCCGAAGAGGAGGCGGTATATTGTTCCAGCACTTGGTGACACGATATTTGAAACTGCCACGGAAAGCAGCACTGTTATGTCGCGGTATTAATAGGAACGGAGCAACTCTGTGGGATTTACGCCAGGTAAGTTTGTCATAAAGATACGAAGGAGTCCTCGTCAGTACAACCTCAAACAGCAGCGTTGAAAAATATAGGTCCTGTCTAGCCTTCATCCTTATGATATTAGCTTTGTTAAGGAATGGAGTGACGTGGGTTCGGGGAGGAATCACAAAACAAAACCTAGCACAAGCATTTTGTACTCTTTGTACAAGCTTTTGCGTTTTCTCAAATAGGCATGAACCATACACCGTTATACAATAGTTGAGCTTTGCCAGTACTAAGGCTTCACTTAATTGTATTCGCAGGTCAACGCTGAGGAGATCCCGAATTCTGTATAGGACTTTAAGTCTATAGAAACAGTTCCCATAGCTGCGTCGATTGTCCAACCCCTGTTATCGCAAAATATTGCATGGAATACCAACCATCCATACCTACTGACGAAATCCAATATCGACATCGAGTGAGTGTGTAATAGCATTGGATTATAAGCCAGAATGCCGGTGACGTATTGATGAAGAGGTGGAATAAGCGGGTGCCACGCGCGGTATTAAAGATACCTGCCAAATAATTTGTAGGATTTAGTGTTAGGCTGCTTTTGGTTGGCACAGTTGTTCCTACGTTTAACCAGTATTAAATACTCTAGTTTGTCGTGACAGGAGGCCTATAACTTGTCACCTAATGGGAAATAGCGTGGCGCTATGATAAACAGGAAGGGAAAAGTTTTCAGATGCAACGTTATAGTAAACGATTGCACTGTGGTTATTAGAAGGGTCATATCATCATCATCAACAACATTATCAAAGCCTCCTAATTTATGCCCAAATCCGGTGCTGTGCCAATCGAATCCAGGACTATCTACCAGCAGCCAGTTACCAATATCGCGGTAAAATGGGCTGTTATCTTAGCAAATTTAATTCGGATGGGAAAGTTGATATATCTGCGACGATGGGCAAGCCCCCTGTCACGCAAAATGGAGTATTGAATAACTGGCTAAAAGTTCAATTGTGTCTCTGCCATATAGGAAAAGCGTGTTGCTATGTTATAAAAAATTAAAGAAGTTGTAATATTTCGAGGGCGAAAATTAGGAAATTAGAGTTCTAGCATCAATAAGGTTTCTGCACAGCGAATAAGCCGTCATTTGCGCACGTGACGTGGAATACGTATTTGTGATGAGACCTGGGGTTCTTTTTTGTCCCCAGCCGGGATTCGAACCCGGGACCTCTCGCATGGTAGGCAGATGCGCAACCGCTGCGCCGAAAAGGCGTGAAGCTATGTTAGGAGTTGTTGTTTTGATTCAAATCGGAATGACATGATAAATTATGACTATAGTGTTGTGGCTGCCAAATCGTCCTATCGATGTATCGGTCATTGTGGGAATAACATGCGAATACATAAAGTGGACGGGTTGTCTGATAGGCAAACACTACACCTGTGTTTGTCGCGTCTCCGTGTCACCATGTCTTCCCCAAGTGTCATCCCCATTTAGCCACGACCTTACATACTACGTATGTGTGTGTAGTGTACTGCATAATGTACATATTTAATTTAAAAGCATTTAAACTAATAAATGTATGAATGAGACTTGACAAATAGATTATTAAAATTAAATTTTTCATTTGAATGCGGAATCCGCAGACAGTAATGTTTTTTTTTAATACCTGCTGGTCTGTATAGAGGGTTACTTTTGGACCCCTAACCAAAAGCTACTATTATTTTAAGGATAACATTTTGAATAACTTTTACTATGACACCGATTTGATCAGAGCAACTTTTTTTTTCACTTCTTCATACGTTTTGTGCCGGGCGATCAGCTGATTTGTATGGAGAAGAAAATAAAGTTGCTCTGATCAGTTGATCTGATTGATGTCATAGTAATTTTTTTTCAAAATTATGTCCCTAAAATAATAGTAACTTTTGGGTAGGGGTCCAAAAGTAACCCTGTACAGTAGTGTACATGTACAGTTAGTCTGCGTCGTATCGTACCTTTTCAAATCTTATAATCTCACTCACCTCTGGTTTTCTTAGAAAGGTAAATAAGAACACCAATTTTCCTAATTTAGGCATGAATAAAAATTACCTTTTAGGTTAACGTGAATGAAAAATTTATATTTTAATTGGAATACTAATTCGAAGAAAAGATAAAAGAAAAACGAATGGAACTTATTTGAGTCTTTATCATACCTATTTTTAGGGTTCCGATCCTTAAAAGGAAAAAAGGAACCCTTATAGGATCACTTTGTTGTCCGTCCGTCCGTCTCTCCGTCTGTCCGTGTGTCACGACCTTTATATCAAGAACGCGTGGACGTATCAAGCTGAAATTTATATCAATTGTTAAGGTCTGTGGTCGCATATATCTGTGAAAAAATCAACCTTTTGGGTCTTCGCAATCGAACGCTACGACTGTTTACGCTGTATAATTGTTGGATTTTCATAGTAATCGCAATTCACCCAAAACCTATAGAGTACTCCCATAATAGTCCTACAATCATGAAATTTGGCACAAAGCAAGGTCTTATAGCACAAGTAAAGGGAAAAATAAGAAAACAGCATCTTTCTGTTTTTCTGCAAAAATATCTTATTTGGTTTACATGGATGACATCATACTTTATTTTATGTGGAAACCTAATTACACCAGTTACGCTCTTCGAATGTTATCGGAACCCTTGGTCCGCGAGTCCTACTCGCACTTGACCGTTTATTATAGTCGGTGTACTTTCCCAGACATTTCATTTTCAAATAATGAGTCTACAAACATCACAGTCGTGTTCGCTAATCAGGTTCATAATTCAGAGCCATAGCGGTCGTGAGCCTCTTACTTACACAATGAAAACCACTCAAGTGATAAGACAGGCTTGTTTACATTATTAGTTCGCATTTAACAAGCTATACTAATGATTTCTGCCCTCAGAACAAACAGCCCTGGAACCGTGAACAGTTCGATAAGAACCAGTCCAAGGACTCAAAGGTGAAGGTGCTTGTATTGTTCAAGAGGCCCACATGTGAGTGGGAGCCTTCTCTCTATTTGGCACCGCTCCTTCTAACGCTCTCTCTCCCCGATCTGCGATGCATTTAACAAAGCGCATAATGGCAGGGAGACATGAGATGAGGAGAAGTCCCGTGATTAAAGACAACAACCCGTGGATGATTATCTCTCTCCAACTGGGCATGAATATAGAAGGTGTGGGGGACGGATCTCTTGTATGGACCGACTGATAATAATCCTTGTCGTTGAATCCCGCTGACAGTTCGGATTGGCTGTATAGAGATTTCCCCGCGAAGGCTTCCGCCTGTTGGATCAGATCTAAGCGGTCCAGGGTGACCTCAGGCATGAAAACCTGTCCAGTAAGAGGTTGGATCCCACTGCCATTTACCCCAGGTAGCCACTGGGCAGTGAGGGAAAAATGAGTGGACAGAGGTTCCTTAAATATGATTCCCGTAACCGGCTCAGCCCACCCGGAGGCGTTAGAGATAGGATCTCTCACGAAGTACATGCCGTTTTGGATAATTAAGGGGACTGACAAGCTCCATGCCAAGGGGGATGGTGCTGTGGACTGTATCCTATAGACTCCATTGTGGTGATCAGCTACGGAATAGTGATCACCAATCACCATATATGAACCCCGCCACTTTGCGAGGGAGGTCGGGAGGAGATAAAGAAGACCATCTTTGAAGTAGATTGTCACATATGGTTTTCTGGAGCAGCAGAAAGTTTTTATTGATCTGTTCTATTACAAACTGTTGCTCATATCTTAACTGAGCATACTCAGTAGTAGTCTTTAAAGAAGATGCAAATTCCCAGGATGTGATGGATCTTTTTCTTCGAGATGATGTGAAGACGAAAAAGCGTGTTGTCGTTCTATCGATCCTAAAGACGGACCTGGGAGATGTGAGGCAATAAGGGACCTCCAATTAATGTTCCCACTATCAACAGACACAAGGTATCCTCCTAAAGATTGTTCAATTAGGTAACTGGCACCCCCAAACAGGAAAGAGAGTGGTTCTCGGAGTGGTGACAGAGAAAATTGGAGACTGGCCGAGGGAATGGATATGATCGCGTTTCCTCCTCCTGAGGAAGAGACAACCCCTGCATGAATTTTAGCAATTTTGAAAGGGCAAGTGGTTCTTTGATCCCGATTGTAAATCTTCATATAACGAAGACCATCATACAGCAGATCTGAGTCAAACATCAGCCAATTTCCGGAAGGACTCTTAATCCCTCCATCAGGGTATCTTATGATCTCCGTATCTGGTTACTTTGTTTGTGGGCACGGTATAGCTGCTCTTTGAGACTTTTCACTTCAGAATCTCTTTTAACAAGGTTTGGCTTGTTGGCATTCTGGTTTTCTTGGCATAAAAAGTCTCGTAGGTCTTGATGTGATCATTTTGACACCACCTGCAATCGAATTTGGATTCCCAGAGTAGGACAGGGACTTCCTTGACATCATCATCGTTCCATCCTGTTGCGTCTCTTAGGGTTTCATTGGTTGGCAGCTGGGTCATTCTGGCTGTGGTTCTCGAAATTTCTGAAGTAGCATATACCCCCCAAAATCCAAAGGAACAAGAAGTTGTTATTCTCTTCGACCAAACTAAGACCCCAAATTCAGAATTGGAAGATTGATCAATTTTCCACACAGAAATTGTGACGGGGTTTGTCTTTCATGAACATCCAATAGAGAGGAACAGGAGGGGGGGATGGGATATGGATGAAAGGCCACGCTGGTGTTTTCTCGGAATCGTAAAAATGAGAGAGAGGGTGAGCGTCCATTGAAGAGTTAGAGTGAGATGAATCTCCTTGGAAATTGATGGGGATAACTAAGGCAGCGGTTTTGGAGAGGATCAGAAGCGCCAGGGATATGAGGAGGGGTACACTATGGACCCTCACAAGGAACATTGTGAACTGTGGATGCACTAAGCGAAGTGATGGTGGGCGGAGAAAGAGCTGAATGTGTGAAATGTCCTGTCTTATCTTCTAGATGTATTATTTTTTTTCCTTCTGTTGGACTATTCGATGGTTAGGCACGCATTATTTTATTATTTTGCGGTTTTTCGTATTTGTCACATTTGTATCGCTCTTGCTCATTCATACGAGTATACAAAAAATCTTCAAAAGTGACATTCCGTATTTTGATTTTTCTCGCGTTTGGTGCGATGATTGCGTATATGAATTAACAAAATGAGAAAATACTTTGTTGGGGACATCATTCTGAGCAACTTTAATTAAGAAACCGTTTTGATCAGAGCAACTTTATTTTTCACTTATACATACAAATCGGCTGAACCACTCAGGCCAAAATGTACTGTCCTAACAAAGTAGTTTCTCTTTTTGCTTTAATTCATTTACACCTTGTAAATAAATCACATACATACATAATATTACACAATCTCCAATTCCCCTTTATCCTTCACTTAGCCTGATCCACCTCTGCGCCCACTTTTACCTAACATTAGCCGCAACACATATACAGGATGTAACAGAAGGGGGTGTACAGTACAAGCCGAAAGTGGGTTGTTAGGGACATCATTGTAAACAATTATCACTATGGGACTGTAGCAGTCGCCACAGGCAGCAAGACATCCACACGGCACGGCTGCCGGTGGGATACTGAAGCTCTGCGAAGGCGCAGCGATGTACTTACGCTCGCGACTTACGACGTATCGGTTTTGAGACGCGGCGATGTGCATAATCGCGCCGCCTGCTACTCGTAGGATAGCTAAATATTGTATATAGTTAGAAATAGTGGAATGCAAAATATATCGTCTTCAATACGCAATTATTCTTTAACTCCTGCTACTGAATCCCCAAAGGACCGACTTGATAACAGCAACTTTATTTTTCATTCCACCATACAGATCAGCTGAGCTCTAGGCCCGAAATGTACTGAGTTAATAAAAATAAAGTTGCTCTGATCAAAACGGTCCCATAGTGAAAGTTGTTCAGAATGATGTCCCTAACAACCCTCTTTCGGCTTGTACATCCCTTTCTGTTACACCCTGTATATAAAAACGCCTTGTCCCAAACGGGATTATAGAGAGGCAAAATGAAATGTTAATGTTTATTCCTAAAGCGGCTTCACTGTTACTAGCTCTTATTTTCTGCCGAAAGTCGAGGTTTCAGCGGAGATAGCGCGAACCGCCATTTATCACGTGCCGCTGACCAGCCCACAAATTAATCTGAGCAACCATAAAACAAGGCGGTAACCCTAACTGAACGAGGGTATTCGGGTTCTTGATGGTGCTTGTCGAATGCTGTACTGGGCCACGAGACGCGTACATAATCGCATGGCGTCTCGGCGCCGCGCCGGCCACGAGCCAAAGCCGGCATTTTGCGCTCTCGCTATAGCAATTGCCATGCGATTCTGTACGCGTCTCGCGGCCAATATTCCGATTTACAAATATTTCTTTCGCTAAACGTGTTTTCTGCATAGGTATCAAATTGACGCTTATGAAACACAAATAACATAACAAAACGTCACGACTGTGATACAGGATGATAGAGGCACAATTGTGCCCACCTTTGGCCAGTATTTTCTATTCTTAATTTTGCGAATACTACTTACTATAATATTGGCAAGGGCGCCTATTTCGTTTGGACACTGACCGCAAAATAGGGCATTGGTCGCCATATTTATTAACTGTCAAAAAGTGGGCACAGCTGTGCCTCTGCCAACGCGCGTGGGAATAGGCCGTGACGCTATGTTAAGTTAAGTTATAAAACTAAAGTTAAATCTATCTACAAAAATGGTAGCTAAGTTTATAATAAGTTACCAGAAGCCTCAGTAGTCTTAGAATATCGTAAATTTATTGTAGCACTAAAGAAACTTTTGTTGTTCATGTGTCCTTATAGTTTAAGTTAATTTTATAATTTTGACATTGAATCCTGTGTATTTCCTGTACATTTTGAAATTATCTCCCAATTCTAACTGACATTATATGACCTATATCAATCTAAATGCAATTAATTTATAATGACCGAAAATTTCTAAATTATTATTATTAACTAACTAAAGGCATGTCATTCTCTCTAAATTTAACCTGAATGTGGTTGTGTACATTCTTTCATGTAAATACTTATTTTATTCTGAATTGCTACACTCTATGGGTAAAATTACATAGTACCTACTTAAGTGATGCGAAATGTAACACCTTCATCAAACATGTAATTATTGCAATAAACAAATTGAATTGAATTGAATATCTAATTCGGTTAGATAGTGAACACAACTAGAATGAAACCGCGTTAAGTTTCATGCCACTGCCTTGCATATTCCCTTAAGTGCAGTTTTGGTGATTGCTCAAATGTACGTAAGTTGTATTGCAGTACCGTGTACTCGCGCCTCGGAATAATTAGGTCTTGGAAGCGCCTACCGAATAATCTACATTAACATCACCGTCATACTCGGCACACATCTCCTGAGTATATGCCTTTTGCCTTCTCTCTATGCGTCAATCGGCACTGCGGGTCGATTCTCGCGCCTTCGATATACGGATATCGAGACCTACATTGACAGATTCCCATACGAAATCACTCGATATAGGTGTAGATATCGAATACGCGAGAATCATGCTCCTGTGCCAACCGCATTTACTGAGATTATGTCGACTTGACCGGAATAAAGGACTAAATAGACCTTGTTCTGTCATAGAGGAGTTAGCAAAAGACGTCTCCATATTAAACCTTCCTTGTTGCTTGAAATCCTTTGTTGCCAAGGGGATTATTTTGATTTTATGATGCATTATTCTCCAGTGTACGTAACAAACGTACGTTTCGTGTACGGACGCCATTTTGCTTGGTGTATATTAAAATACCCAGCAATGTTCTGAGATTGAGCTTCTTCTTAGAATTTATTAGTTTTATTTGGTAACCCCCTTTACCAACCCGCACTGAGCCAGCGTGGTGGAATAAGGCTCAATCTTACTCGTATCCGGGTAAAGGCATGTGCCTTAAGATTTTTACACTATGCGCTTTCATTTGGTAATATCACACGGCATATTTTGTTATTTTTTTTTATATTTCTCATTTGGCCCCCCAAAAAGTTGCCCCCATATTTCATACTTTTATATATTTACATTGCACCTCTGTCTTTGGGTCCCAGATATTGATATGTGTACCAATTTTCAACTTCATCGGTCCAATATGTTCTGAGTAAATTGCCTGTGACATACGGACGGACAGTCGCACGAGTGATCCTTTATGGGTTTCTCCTTCTGAGATACGATACCGTAACTACAAGAATAAAAACACCACTGACGTACAAAAACCTCACAATATTTTCTTTTACCGATAGATCGTTTTACAAAAAAACAAATAAATTGAACGGCAACAGAATAGAGCGTAGGAACAATGGGGAAAACTATTAAAAGGGAAAGAAAAAAGAAGTTCTCTTCTTCACATAGAATGATCGCTCCGATAAATTGACTCGTAAACGGGGCATGACTGCTGTATAAAAGCTCTTGATTAGAACAGTTCATTAGCATTGGAGTGTGAAAACCGACGTTCCACATTCTTTGTGATATCGACCTCAAATTGAGAATTTGATATTATTATGTATTGCCGTTTTTAACTGTGGTGATTAGAAAATTAGGCGACAAAGGCTATATTAACTAAAATAAAATACAAAGAAACATAGCGTACGCCTTTTTAGGGTTCCGTACCTAAAGGGTAAAACGGGACCCTATTACTAAAACTCCGTCGTCCGTCCTTCTGTCTGTCGCTCTGTTCTGTATGTCTGTCAGTCCGTCTTCCACCAGGCTGTATCTCATGAACCGTGATTTATGAAATGAAATAGTTTATTGACTTTTATCATAGTGTACACAGGTTCTACTTGCAAGACTAAGGAAACAAACATAGTTAGGATCATTTATCGTATGACTTAGGAGGGAGCACTGACAACCGAACTAGTAAAACACTGTATCTCGGTGGTCAAATGGTGCTCGATATTTACATTTATAGAGTATAAAAGAGCAACTAGATTCATTACTACTCATGTAGATTGTGTTTGGTACGTGTTATAACAAACCAAAATTATGGACATAAAATATGCATAATTTAGGAAAGGTAGGTAGTGCCCTGGCGCTGCGCTTGGCGGGTAATACTTCCGTGCCCCCAGATCAGAAGGCCTTTACACGAACCTACCGAAAATTGTGGTAAATGTTACAGCTGTATTATACATTAAATTTCAACACCTTTATCCTTTTCAGGAAAAAATGTATTCTTTCTAGTAGCTAATATTCTTTATTTACTTTCAGAACACGGGTGATCGAGTGACCCACCTTTGCCATCGATCTGAATAAGGCAAGTGAATTTGATCGAAAACACTACAACCGCTTTCCTTTATCAAGATATGTTTGAACTTTTGAAACACTATGTTTTAAGATATTTTAAATACCTACCCGTTTATGACGCATGAGCATGAACCTTATCAACAAATGAAGATTGAAAGAGGGGTCTGTCTATAAAACGTATATTTTCAAGCTTCTTTATCTAAAACAACGCTTCAAAACAGGCATTTGACTTTACCAATCCCACATATGAATAAAAGACTTGTCTAGCATCCTACTCCAAGTATTTATAAACGTGACCCTGACTAAGGCCAGTAATAATAAACCGCTCTCAACTCTGCAAGTGAAAAAGACAGATTTTACATGGCGAAACCATCATTGTGTCAGAGCTGAGACAACTTTCCAAGCTGAGAGCCGTCTATTAGGTGTAGTCATATTTTAGGGGGCTGTTAGGGAGACCATTCTGAGAAAATTTTACAAGAAACCGATTTGATCAGAGCAACTTTATTTTTCATTGCTACTTAAGGTTTAAGGTTTAATGACGTTTATTATCACTCAAGACACAGGTCACTTACGTGATAACATAGTTAAAAACACATTGTAATGTCCGTCGTCGACATAATTCTAATACAATACGAGGTGACAGCCAGAACAGTTGGGTAGGTACGTCAAATAAGTTATCGAAGTGCTGGTATGAATAAGGTGATTAATGGATGTATGGTTGTATTCTAATACTAACTTGTCCCTTTAGAAAAGGGTCAATCGAAAACTCATTCATGATAATTAGGTATATAAAATAAAAGTCTAGTAAAAAATACAGTTAAAATTATATATTGTAACTCGTAATTTAGAAGGATGTCATCGTACTATGCTACGAAGTGAGCCTCGGAGTGCTACTAATTTGCTAATTATATGCTCTATGTGAATATTCCAGTATAACTGGCTATCGAGAAACAGGCCGAGATATTTTTTATGAGTTTTCTGTTGGAGGGGTACGTTATCTATGGTAAGTGGTGGGTGCGAAGCTATGGGTTTATTTTTGGCTTTAAATAAGATATATCAAGTTTTCGAGATGTTTATGGTGAGTAAATTGCTTCTGAGCCAGTCATACAGTCGTACAGGTCTTCTTGTGCCTGTGCAACCAGGTCGTGTATAGATGGACCAAAGTAGAATAAACATGTGTCATCCGCATATAGGGTAATTTGGCCATGGAGTCCTATATATTATTAATGTAAGTCACAAAAAGCAGGGGGCCCAAGATAGAACCCTAAGAGATTCCGCAGGTTATAGGTAGCGCATTACTTTTATTGTTGTTGTTAGTTTTAACTATTTGGGATCTGTGAGTTAGATATGATTCAATTATTTGAACGGCTGTACCCGAAATTACGATAGCTTCCAGTTTTTTAATGAGTAGTTTGTGACTTATAGTATCGAAAGCTTTTTCAAATCTACGAAGATACCTAGTCCTATATATTTTTGGTCTATGTTTCGTTTTAATTGGGTGACGAGATCAATAGTAGCTCCATACGTTTTGGTCCAGGCGGTCAGCTGATGTGCATAGAGAAGTGAAAATTAAAGTTGCTCTGATCCAATCGGTTTCGTAATGAAAGTTGCTCAGAATGATGTCCCTAACAACCCCCTAAAATATGACTACACCTTTCTGTTACAACCTGTATAAGTTACTCTATGCCGTCTATGTATTACCTACGGGCCTCCATCTGCTGTGTTGAGCGCAGACAGGCATTGAAAATAGTTCGATCCCGACCGAAATTGTTCAGCGGACAAACCCTTTGACCAAACTGTTCAATGTTTCATTTCTATTCCCCTAAATACGTATTCATATACAAAGTTTCTTTTGTATATGAATACGAACGACATGATGTCGCGTCGTCGATTTGAAACTTTAGGGATTTGTAGCTTATTACACGGTTTTAACATAAGGGCCACGATTGTACTGCATAGGTACTTCATTGTGATCATAGAGAAAGGCTTTACCGGTGATGATGGTAATGGTGGTCTTTGTTGCAATACCAGGAATTAATGAAAATTCCTGTTTTACAAAATGACGACATGGCGGGGTACCATCTAATGATATACATAATAGCCTATAAAGTAAAATTATTAAAAGCTTTGTTCCTCTCTTGCTTACTTTTTGGTTCTGTCAAATAGGTTCTCTGGAGTGAGCAATTTATTTTCGCGGGTTATTTTGGATCTGTCGAATGAAAAGTATTGCTTCAATCATATTGTCCGACCGTGCAAAGTCCACGGCCCGCGATTTTCAACCTACCCGCATCGAGATAAAGTTCAAAACCTATGAAGAAACAGAACAAAAGTGTGTCTTTTGTGGACGTTGGACGAGCTAGTAGACCTTCGACACCTTAAGAATATGACAAATACAAATACAAAATACAAAAGTCTTTATTTGCCAGTTGCAGTTGATATACAAAGTATACGTACAGTACAGTAACCACAAGACTATGACTATACATGTTTTACCTTATTGTATGTACTAGATCAGCACGACCGATAAAAATTTCAGCAATAATTCCGGTCAATCTCTTCAAAATTACCTACGACCAATTTATTGAAACTCAAACTTCGAAACTAAAAATAAAGCTCGAGCCTTAGTTGCTGCTGAAATGTAAAACAGCCGTAGCTAACTGCCCCGGTATGATTTACGAAAAAAAGTCTGTCAAGCGCGAGTCTGACTCGTCTGCCGAGGGTTCTGTACAAACTTGTACGTAAAGCTAATCTCAAATATTCAATGTAGAAGATTGATTTCTCGCGAACCGTTTGTAAGAAATTGTTCCATACTCATTTCACGTCAAATTTTCTATGTAGGTACCCTTTAAAACTGTTTAGAATATAAATCTGACTCTTTGCGTGACAGGGGGCTGCCCATCGCCGAAGTTATTAAGTATTTCCATCATCCGTTTAACTCATTGGTACATGGTCAGCTCCCGATGCAATCCTCCTTTATTCCATACTGTCATACGGTAGCGAGCGACTCATACCAGTAGCGTGAGAAGCAATTGTTATTCAGAACTTCTGGCGAAACCCTATTTTTTTATTTTATTTAGCCATTAAAGTGGCCCACTGCTGGGCAAAGGCCTCCCCCTCTTTCGTCCACACTTCCCTGGACTGTGCCACCTCCGGCCACCCCGGCAAAAACTTGTCGAGGTCTTCCCGCCATCTCCGTTTCTCACGGAGAAACCCTAAAAATAGCTCTCGAAAACCCGCGAAGCCGTTTCGCACCGCATACGTTATCCAGTACTGTCGGCAACTTTTGGTGCACCCATATTTTCACTGCACACCGCTTCTGAGAGTGTTTGTTATGGCTTGTGAAATTATGCACAAAGTTTCGCAGTTTTATTTATTTTATTCGCCTGCTTGAGGCGGTGATATGGTTGTTTGTTGGTGAAGTTAATCTTGCGAGTTGTGCACGGTGTTGCTCAACTACTGACCTAGCTGTGCAGTGGCCACACAACCTTAGTCGGGATTCAGTTTTGGCTAAATTACCATGACTGCCTAAAAACAAGTCTCAAGCAGATTAGGTACCTAATCAGCATCGCTAAACTGCGGCCCCTGGCCGCCTATTCTCCCGCTATCGAGATCATCTCCCCAGTCAAGATATCGGTTTTGATACCGCCTAAATCCGTCAAAAAAGATCTTGATTTATATTTATTTCGATCGAAAACGGGTCGAGATAGCTTTTTCTTCTTTTTGATAGAGATTTCGGTATCTCAAAATCGATATTTCCACCATGAACATGATCTCGCTAGCGCCAGAATTGCCCCCCCCCCCCTGGTCTAGTTTGCATATAGCCTAAGCTTCTTGAAGTGGGAAAAGGTGACTTGGCTATGAAAATTTATAGGTTTTCTCACGATGTTTTCCATCACTGCACCGTTAGAATAATCTTTCTCTTTTTAAATAAAAATTCGGAACCAGTAATTTATTATTTCCCAAAAGCAAGTCAAAACTTTAGAGCCAGATAAAGTTGTTAGCAAAATCGGGTCTTTCCAGGACATCCAAAATATCCTCGCAGCACTCCTACCTCAGTTCCATATTTATGAGGTAAACGTGAGAAACCGAGCCAATGGGCCTGTAGTATGATTCACCTACGATATAACGCCATCTGTTTTTTCAGCCGACATTGCAATATCTGCAGCAATAAGCTAACCCCTTGCCACGCAAATTGGAGGATTGAATAACTTGCTTATGCTTGTGCCACCCCGTATGGGAAAAGGCGTGACGCTGTGTTTTGTTTTATACTGTGCTGTATAAGCCGTGTATGATTATACAATCAAACAAACTTACCAAGTGATGTTCGATTGGAATTGTTCTTCGCAATCTCGTCCGAAGATGATCAGAATATTTACTACTTGTTAGTATCGAGTCTGTCTCGATTCACACACATATGTTTTAAGTTTCTAAAAAAAAAAAACATTATATTTTCTAAACATTTTAGTACCATAGAGAAGGGTGGGAAGGCATAAAAGTTAAGGTCTTTACAAGACATTGTAAACGCATCTACTTTTATAGCAGATGGGTCAGGATGCCATGAGACGTATTTTTCACATTTTTTGTTGGTTCTTGAAGCAAAAAGATCAATGTCATCTCAGTATAGTGGAATCTTCTGTGAGTTTCCTCCACTTTTTTATAAAGAGAGGTAGTCTGCCCACCTACAGGTGGTACCACTAGGCGGAGCTGGGCGCCTCTTGTCGTAGGACCTGCGGGCAGCAGCAGGCGGAGTTGGGCGCCTCTTGTCGTAGGTCCTGCGGGAAGCAGCTGGTGCTGGCACTGGTGCACGTGCTGATGCTGGTACAGGCGCTGGTTTCGGTTGGCCTGCCGCTCTGCCTATTTGACAGGGAGGTCCCTTCCAGTTTAAAGTTTTATTCTTAAAATTGTTTGCCGGCTGAGTTGGTTTGGTCGGCTTGAGGTCTTGTGCTGACCTTTGTACAGCTTTGGCTGTCTTTATTTTTTCATTTATGTTTTGTCCAAAAAGGTACTCCCCTGCATCGGTTTGTAGAAGGCTACTCTTTAGTTTTTTGTTTATTACAAGACTGATCAGACTCCTCCTTGATTTGAAATCCAAATATAATGAGTCACACAGGATTTTGGCAGAGTCATTGAAACATTTTATTGTTTCAATTTTGTCACTTCCTTTTAGAAGTATTTGCAACCCTTCGCCAATGCTGGCCAGTGCCAGTGAGGTTATGTCCTGGCGGGCCTGTATTAGTGTATCCTTCTTTTTCACAGGGTCCGGGATGGCCACTTCTATTTCATCATTGAGCTTCGGGGCCGCTATATTAATATTGCCGAAGATGCAGTAGGTTGTTTGCATTGTTTGTTTTTGCTCCTTAGTATTGCCTTTCTTAAGTATTGGTTCCCATCGAAGCTGCAACTGCCTGTGTAGACTTTTCTTTTGAGAGTTTTCCTCGGAGATTTCTCCCAGAACACTCAGTATTTCTTGCTCCAACTGGTCAGTTTCTTCAGTTTCTCCTTCAAGAAAAACCTCTTCTTCAATGACAGCCTCATCATCAATGGTAATATCATCAGGTGGGGTCGTTGTAGGGGCAAGCGGCGGCGTTGCAGGGATGAGCGGAGGTGTTGCTGGTATTTCTGGCTCTGGCGGTAAGTCACAATGACTTGTGGCCTCTTGTTTCTTCTCAGGTAGTTCTGGAGATTACATAAACCATATTAGTTTATACACTGTACTCCTTACTTTAGAAATACAGATAAACTAACTCCATGTTGACAAGTACCAACATGTGGCCAAGCAACAAGTGAGGTTATGAAAAAATAATATTTACTATGGATTATCCAAATAATTTTGTGTTCTGACAACAAAGCAATTATTTGTAATAATACATGTATGTAGGTGCGATGTGGTTACGTCCCGACACAGCTCGACACTCAGAATTAGTGTAGCAACTATGTTTATGGGTAGACACGCTCGTCCCTAAAAGAACGAGCCGTGCTTTATAACCTCAAAATACAGTCGTCGAGTTGCGGAAAACAAGCCCGCGATAACTATAACTATAACCTCAAAATGCACTTGTAAAACATGAGCAATCACGATTTTCTCGTAATCGATCCTCGCATGATTGCATTTGTTAATATAATAAATCTATGAACTGGTTGTGGGGATATGGGTTCACTTGGATTTTCGGGCTTACCTTGTATTTTCTCTTTTAGACGCCTAAATCTCTTTTCTAATTTCTTTTTTCTTTTTTCCACATCTTCTATGCTTCTGCTTCTTCTTCTTTTTCCCATTTTGATTTATTGAATGAAATAGGAAATTTTATTTTATTTTCGTGTGATTTCTCGGGTTGACATAGACAACGATTGACGGATAGAGCCGCGCCAGCGCTTACGCAATGTTGCGTTCAGAAATAATGTTTTTTTTTTTTTTCAGAAACTTAAAACATATGTTTGTGAATCGAGACAGACTCGATACTAACAAGTCATAAATATTCTGATCATCTGAAGGACGAGATTGCGAAGAACAATTAAAGCCAAATGCAGGGTTATGAATTTCGCAGTCTATTTTCGTTTGTATTTTTGTACCTACTCGTCTATTGACAATTGACATCTCATTCTATGCATCAAAACTCACGCAGTAAAGCTTTACGCTTTTATTAGGAAAGCTCACGCCTACGTGATTTAAATATAGAACTCATATTTAGCCACAATAAAACCATTTCTTTTTGGCTAAGGGTGAGACCCGATTGGGGCTTTGCGTCGCGTTGTTTTGCATATATCTTTTATGATATGCCACACCTGTGTTACGTCGACATACCTACGTCGATCCGTTGAAAGTTTGAAACGTCGTGTGCTACGACTCAACACATTGTTGTGCCATATCATGGAAAATATACGTGAAACAATGCTACGTAACGCAACGCACCGATGGCGCCTCATTCTATGCCGTAGTAAGGTGAAGTCTCGCTTTTATTAGGAAAGCTCACGCCTACGTGATTTAAATATAGAACTCATATTTAGCCACAATAAAACCATTTCTTTTTGGCTAAGGGTGAGACCCGATTGGGGCTTTGCGTCGCGTTGTTTTGCATATATCTTTTATGATATGCCACACCTGTGTTACGTCGACATACCTACGTCGATCCGTTGAAAGTTTGAAACGTCGTGTGCTACGACTCAACACATTGTTGTGCCATATCATGGAAAATATACGTGAAACAATGCTACGTAACGCAACGCACCGATGGCGCCTCATTCTATGCCGTAGTAAGGTGAAGTCTCGATTAGGCTAGCGTTCGTATTATAGAACGTATAGCCCTAATTGAGTCTCAACACTTAGCCACGAGTAATCAGTTTGACCGACATCAAAGTCATTCTACAACATTCGGACATTACATAAAAGAGTTACTCACCATGAGAGAAAAAATATTGTATGTTTGTATGAATTTCAGTAAAAATCGTGAGGTAACCTTCATTTCTCCATAGCTACGGCGATAATCCCCTGTCACGTAAAACGGAGTATTGAAACACTGGCTAAAAGTGGGCACAGTTGTGCCTCTGTCACCCCGTATGGGAAAAGGTGTGACGCTATGCCAAGATGTTCTGTGTGAGGCACCTCTTCGTAAACGAGCATAGCTACACCTGCTGCCGATGAATACATTATTTTGCATAACAAAACCTCTAACAAGTAACAAACAAGCACTCGGCGCGCCACTTCAAAACAATAACCTGACAGCCAGTCGCTAGGGTTGAGGCGAGTATAATGAAACATCTTAATGTAGTTGCTAATTATGTACTTCTTTGCTTGTTTCGAACTAAGTAAGCAAAGTCATAAATTTACAATTACTTGGAATTTACTCGCTCAGGTCCTTTCATCCCTGCGTGTGATCTTTGGGCTGATTGTGTTCAAATTCTTACAGCTCGTTCCCACATGTCGGATGTCAGACTCGGATTTTAATTATCGTAATTAATGTTTATTTGCTCTGTTTGTTTTTAAGGTTCCGTACCCGAAGGGTGCCAATCGGGATCCTATTACTGAGACTTCGCTGTCCGTCTGTCTGTCTGTCTGTCTGTCTGTCTGTTTTGTTTTTTTGCGGTTTTTTTATAGATAATAGTACGGAACCCTTCGTGCGCGAGTCCGACTCGCACTAGGTCGGTTATTGTTATTTAACTTGTCCTGTTGGTAACCCCTGAATAAAATAAATAAAGAAATAAGTAATTATAATGATAGGGATAGTTCTTTGTTTCCTTTCCGTGAAAAATCACTCTCAAGAGGATGTACAGAGTCACCAAAGTTATCTAGAGAAAGGCAAAAGCGGAACTCCTGACGCTACTATGAAAACGTCACTTCGCTGATAGAATGATAATAATTATTCGGAATATACAACGTTATATGAACATTTGATGATTTCATAGTAAGTAATTGAGTAAAGCGTTTGCTTAACAGTATGTCTAAAACTATTCGAACTCATTCAATGAGCATACCGGGAAACTATCTCCATGTAGGCATAATTTCAAACGCTTCGAGCGGTTCAATTTATGACAGGTTAAGCTGATTGCCCTAGCTAGAATCTCTAGGTGGACTGGCTGAGTGACTCGTTAGACATTAACAGGGCCAGGCCTAAGTGACAAACTAATACTATTATAGCAAGAAAAGAAATACAATACCAACCTTCTGTTAGACGTCAGTTTGTAATATATTGCAGTCAGTGTTCATTGACGGGATCTCAAATGATTTGAACTTGACTGGGAGTTTTGAATCATATCGCAAAGGTCGCCAAATCAAAATCACTCGATATAGGTGTTGATATATAAATATTATTATTATTAGCCTATAGCATCCTACTGCTGGGCAAAGGCCTCTCTTCCCCGTTTCCAGGCATCGCGCTCCTGGGCCGATTCCCACCAGTTCTTGTTGTGGTCCCTCAGCTCGTCACTCCAACGTTTTCTAGGGCGGCCTCGACCTCGCCTTGCGTTTTGTGGGACCCAGAGTGTCATTTCAATATAAATATAAGTATAAATAAATAAATAAATATCGAATGCGCGAGAATCATACTCCCGGATTAACTTTATTTTATTAATAAGAGGGATAAAGTTTATGATTTATCTGTTCAATTAGACTTATCGAGAACCTTTGGGAGAGTGTCTTAGCATAATTATATTTAGAAAAATGTACATATAACCCCAGCGGCATCCCTATCCCTGCTAACGTCTTTCGCCACAACTTGTACCTACTCTTCGCGCGGCTTAATGAATCAGATCTTGAGAATAATGGCCTCAAGCCTTCCGCGCTAATGTAAGGCAGCTGCAAGGTTTCAACCCGGGATTAATGTACGGCGGATTTTCAGTTGAATTATGCCTTTTAGTTCTATAGTCGTCGCGCTGATTACTCTTGAATGGGTTGTTTGAGTATGTAATACGCTGTATGTAATAATAATATAATAATAATAATATATAATATAATATATAATACTGGGTCTGTCTTTTTAAAATATTTTTTTTTAGACTTTCTAAATTGCACTTAACTTTGAAAGCATATCCTTAGCATTAGAAACAAATGACAGATGATTAATTCTAAATAGCGGCACGTGATTGGCTTATACTGGCAAGAGATTGGCTGAAATTAGTCAATTGCTCTTTTAGCTAATCGTTACCTTTAGCAGCGTCGGCAATCGGATCGCAATAAAAAAATCACGTTAGTTGTATGGGAGCCCCCGTTAATATTAAATTTCTTTTGTTTTTTAGTATTTGTTGTTATAGCGGCAACAGAAATATGTGAATGTGAAAATTTCAACTGTCTGGGTACCACGGTTCATGAGTGACAGACTGACAGACGGACGGACAGACGGACGGACCGTTTGGCACCCTTCTGGTACGGAACCCTAAAAAGTGTGACGCTATGTTTTTGTAAGTGAGTGACAGGATTTTTAAATTAATTCAAGTAATTTTCCTCGTATTTCAGGAAATATTTCTAACAAATTGTTAAGCTTACTGCGTTCCCGGCTACTCTTCGCATATTTTGGTCAGACTCTTGAGTTTCAATACGTGTTGGGTCTGCCTCTACCCTCACAAAAGTCGAAGTTTTACGATAATGCTGTTTTGTACGTGTTCTTAGGAGTACGGGTAAGATAATGCTTTTTGACTGCTACGTGATTTGATTTTCGGGCTGAGTTGGGTTATTTTTTCGCAGGGCTTGGAAAACAGCGCATAATCCTAAGCGGTTCTCCGAAATGACTTGTTTTGCTTGGGGTAGAGTTATTAGCATACTTGGTACATAGATTAGAAGCGTCAGTGAGCTAGAGCGGATTTAAACAGTTTTTGTAGCGACTTCCGTTTTGAGACTAAAATAAAACGAAAATGCGACGTGCTTTGCTTAACAGCGGGAAAGAGTGAGGCTTAGTGAAATATTTATTTATTAGCCTATAGCATCCCACTGCTGGGCAAAAGCCTCCCTTCCCCGTTTCCGAAATTTTTAAAGGGAAATAAATTATCCTGATTAACTATGATCCAATTTGGTATAAGCAACTTTATTTTAACTACCTATTGTGTTTACTTCTTTTTCACACTGAAAGTTATATAGAATGGTGTCTCAAATAATAACCTCATTATTACCACGGGTGATGAGAGTCATAAATGACTTAGTGCCCTTTTCTCATTCCTCAGATAGTGTTTGTGCGGCGCCGGCTAACCGGTTGTCATTTCATACGATTGCCCGGCAAATCACGCCGGTACGTATGAAAGCGTACGTACATGACCATACCTTCATCGCCGGGTATCTGACTGTTCTCCGTCTCTTGGGAGTCCCGGGCTTACCTAAATAAATAACCGGCTAAATGTGGGTAAAATTGTGTCCCTGCCACACCGTATGGACAAAGGCGTGATGCTTTTTATGTATGAATACATTTTTTGTATTTTGTATTTTATCTATTTATTTGCATCAGCGCACACACACACAATATAAAACATAGAAGATTCTTAGCGCTAAACAAAATAACATATAAAACATACAGACACAGATGATTTGCACTAAGATAGATAGGATATAGGTACCAAATTACCTATATCGCACTAGAACTGAGGGTGGTGTGGCATCTGCAAAAGGGTTCTGACTCAGCATGTGCCTGAGAAGTAGACTCCTCAGGCGCTGATCTTCCGTCAGTACCGGAACAATGGAGACGGCGTGCTCATACACTTAGCACTTAGAAAAGACAATAATGTACAAATATCAAACCGCACTACTTGAAACGAAAAACGGTGCGGTGGGGCGTCACTTCTGCGCAACCTCATGCAAAATCCTGCCAAAAATCGTCAGTTTCACCTGTTACCGCACGCAAAAAGATCGTTGGACAGCTATACTCGGCGTTTGACTTGGCGGGAGAGAGAGAGAGAGCGAGACGAGACCCGACGTGCCAAAACAGTGGCCCCCCGTCCTGTAAGTAAACATATCAATTTATAAGGAGTTGTCAAAGTTAATCAGAGAATCGTATTTACTCGCCATCGAAGTAGTGGCGCTAACTGATTAAATAACTCGTTTCTATTGTGAACACTGAGGTAACAAGTTAGTTATTTACTTACCACCGCAGTATAGTACCGCGAGCATGGAGATACAAAGAGGTTGAAAGGTTTTTCTTTGTAAATATCTAATACGAGTAGATACATGTTACGGCCGTATTTCCAAAACATTAAGACAGGCACTTACTGTAGATATTTACAATATAATACACGACATTTCTTGCCTCTTCTCTACATCAGACCACTGTGTGAGAAGTAGAGCATGCCTTCTAAAAATGTGTTTTAAATTGTACAAAAGTATTTTTTTTCTCAGTTTATATTTAGTTGTATAGGTACTATAGTCTATTCGTGATAAGAATGCAGTGGAGTCCTCACTGTCCGGCGTCCTAGCCACGCCCCGTAACCAATCAAATCGTTTCCAATTATCAAGCCAAGTTCACAGTGACCAGGTGAAGGCAAACTTTCGAACGCGACGGTTGTGCCCTGTCTTGTGAGTTTGTGTTAACAGATTTTATTTTTTTATTTCAATGCATTCTTATCACGAATAGACTAGTAGCATGTAGTACGTAGTCGTACAGCTGTGTCATAGGGCCTAATAGGGCAGCTTGATAACTTCTGACAATCGGGATGGCCATTTCCCGCACTGAGACAGCGTGGTGTAGTTTGGCACTTTCGTGCGTGTATCGTTCTGCTGTAGAGCTCGTCTAAGCTGAAATAACGCGCCCCACTCCTTGGTTATGTATTTAATTGTAATACAAAACCAAGGAGTGGGGCGCGTCATTTCAGCTTAGACCAGCTCTACTACTAAATAAAATACAGGTGCGTATCCAGTTAGTTTGAATTTCTGGCACTATGCGTAGATGATAATTATGTCTGGTAATTTGTGTATCTGGTCATTTGCGAAATAAAATTTTGGTCCATTGCGTATCAGGTACTTCACGAATAAAGGCATGGTCAGGTAAGTTACGTTTCTGGGAGCATGCGTTGAAATGTTCGTATCTGGGTAAGTAAATTAGTACACAGCTGTCGTCCGTTCCGTACAAAGGCTACGGCCCGCGACTTTCAACCTACTCACTACGAGATAAAGTTGAAAATCTATGAAAAAAAACAGAACAAAACTTATGGGACTTTTGTGGACGTTGGGCGAGCTAGTATGTAAAGGCCTGTGCCCCTCGGTGTGGACATTAAGTGGCAAAATTTATTTATTTTAGTGTATTTATTAGCAAAGTGATGCTAACGGTACGGGGAAAATACACTCGCGTATTTCTTTTCCAATCAGTTCCATTTAATTCCCCCGACGTGCAGCCAAAGAAACACCTCTATAGATCTAACTTGTTTGGGAGCTATCTAAACAACGGCCGAAGAGTAATTGAGATGTTTATAGAAGCGCGATTTCCCTGTGGGACAGATAAATGGGATAAATCTGAGCATGAGGTTCGCGGCCGCTATTCTGTGTATCCTGCCTTTGCTGAGGCGAAGAGCTAACTCCCGATATAGAGTGTTGAATCAGGCAATATAAGTATGTCATCTGTCAGGCAGCTTAATTTTCGACGCTCGCTCATTTTAATAATAATTTTGGTTCAAATTAAAGGGTGCTTGTAAAATTTGTATACTTACTTTCTGCTTAATTATTACTAACTAAAAGCAAATCAGGATCAGGTAGACTAATCAGGATATTTTTCGAAGCTTCTGTAATAATATCAAAATGAAATACAAAAGTATAATTTTCCTCATAACATACGGAAATGGGACTTGCAATCACAATAGCAATACGAGAATACTACGTGACTAGAATGACGTTGTTGAAATTGAATTGCTAAGCATATTCTTCTAAGAAGACTCAGATCTGAGGCAGCAAATATCAGAGATAAGTGCTTCAGACTGTGTCATACTATTGTGCTGAGTCAGGATACAAAAAATACAAATTGCGGTTGGAGAAAATATGCGATTAAGAATATTGTGTTAATTTGTGTGCGCAATAAATAAAGAAGAGTAAACTAAATTATGTTTTTTTTCTCCAGAATTAGTACATAGCTCAAGTTCTTATCTGTCGGGCCTGACTCACTAAGGGGCGACTTTTCGATCCCCGTATATTCAGACATATTTTGACTTTCATTTGTTAGACATTCCACAGATAATCAGAAAGATAAACGATATCTGAGGTTGTGGATTAAATGGGCCACAATTCAAGGATGAAACATTTTATAGGATTCGCGGTCGATTATTCGTCTTTACTACGCTTATAATTCTCAGAAAGGCCTATCACGGTCATTACGGTACTTGCCTACCTTACCGCTACTACGGGTCTCTTTAATAGCTTTACTGGCCGAACTGAATAATAAAAGTAAATGGGAGCAAAATGTTACAATTTATAGCTTAAGTTTAACTCAGAAAGAAAAGCGGATATTATTACTCTTTTAAGCGCCCCGACCCTCAGTGAGGATGATGTTTCAAATTAAAGGTTAGATTCGTCTAAAGTGTTTTGTAATTTTCAAAATGAATCGGACTGAACTATAAAGCGCAATCAGCAGAATTAAATTATGAAGTCCCAAAAGGTTCAGAACGCCTAGACAAAGTTAATAACGCTACGAAAACGAATAGAAACGAAAACTCAAAATGTATGCGATTTGACATTTGGTGACGCTAAGGGTAGCGTGATGAACTGTCAAATCGCATACCTACATATTCTTAGCGTTTCGTACGAACGATAATAGCGCAGGATTATTTAGGGATAGGTACAGTCGACGTCAAAGATATCATGACAAGATATTTCCTTAGACTTAAGTAGAAATACATAACATTGTATTTTTAAGGCTCTGATATTTTAAAAGAGGTACGGGGGAGGTTTCTTGCCCTTCTTTGCTCCATCCCTAAGCCCACAGATTCCGAACGGGCGGTAGTATACAAAAATATTAATATTATATTGACGTTGACTAAGTAATATGTATGATTTTATGGTCAATAAAAATTTTGAACTGAACTGAACTGACAATTGAGTATTCCATAAAATATGTTTACATTTAATAAGTTTACACACACTATCACAAATAGTTGTTACGAAGTATGTGACAGGTTCATATTTCCAATCAATGCTACAAAGTTATGTTTACGTCCTTTCTTACACAGAATCATTGGCACATATTGTTTTTGCATAAAATATGTATATGTCGGCGGCCTAATGTGCCCAAACATGAAATATCATGAAACGATAAAATCTCTAGGGGTAGGTTAGGTGAAGACTAAAGGGGGCGAGTGCAGCGAAGCCCCCGAATAGTCTTCGTGTTCCTTTGACATATGTACACAAAAAACGTCACGTAGTGCTCAATAAAAATGGTATTAAAAATAAATGTTTTCGTTAAAACCCGCCACATCGTGATGTGCCCAGTAATTGTTTGCCCAGTAGTAATTGGCGGGCACATCATGATGTAGTTTTGCTCTTCATCTCCAAGTATGATCGGAACCCTTGGTCCGCGAGTCCTGCTCGCACTTAACCGTTTATTTCTTTGTGAAAGTTGTTTAATGATGGGTAAATGTAGCCCTGTTTATGACTACACCTTTCTGCCACATCCCTGTACACAGCAACATCAGTACCTGTCTCGTCTCGCTCTCTCTATCTCTCTCTCCCGCCAAGTCAAACGCCGAGTATCATACTCGGGGCACGTCGGGTCCCGCCCCGACGACGTGCCAAAACAATGGCCGGGTACTGTACATAGTTTTAATTACAAGTTGCCGGAACGTGTGTCGGCCAAAGGACGCTTGTGTATTTCACACTCGGTTGAGCTCACATTTATTGGGGCCTCATTGAAATGAAAAGTTGTTACGAACTCCATCCGCCCATATCGTATGGTGGGAAATAGAATCTGAAGTGAGTTAAATTGTGCTGTCACATGATACACATGTCACGGGTGATTTTTTAATCCACACATAAGTTATTTGTCTTTTTATCTGCGGAATTTCAACCGATGAAATGTCTGTAAAGAAATCTGTCTGTTTGTCTGGAGATTCTTCGATACGAAAACGGTTCGTCGCATTTAGTCCATTCCGCATTTGGTCAACTGAACTAAAACAATCCGTTTTCTCGAAATGTCCATTTTGCGAAACGACCATTTCCTGAATGCGACGAAAAGATTGAAAAATTGCCCATAGGTGAAGTAAGATGTTAGTTTCTTTTCTGACAGGGTCAATGTCAAAATGGCCATCGGACGAAGAAGAACATCGTAGCTTTCTGACATTCCGAAACAGACCAGCATAGCCTGGCGATCGACACAATGCCGTTCTCTCATTCCTCAGATAGCGTTTATCTGTTGTTTGTTGTTTGTCTGGGGCTTTTGACATTTCACACGTACAAAAAGTGTCAAAAAAAAATCTGACTATTTGTCCGTCTCTTGAGTGACCCGGGCTGAGAGGGATATTGAGAGCTGACTGGCTGTCAACCCCGAGCACATCTTTTCAACGATCTTTTGGAACTTGAGTGAGTTATGTTATGACGTTACTGGGTTGGAAAGGTGTGTGGAGAGGTAGAGAGGCACTGAACGAAGCAAAAACAAAAGAAACAGAATAGAATAGAATAGAAAGGACATTTATTCAACTGTCACAATACACAAAACACAGCAATAACAAATTGTAAACAGAAACAAGTAGGAAATAAAATATACATATGACAAAAAAAAACAGTAAAAAATAAGATTGGGCAGAACGGCGCCATGAAATGTAAACATAGCGTCACGTGCTTTCCCGTACGGGTACATCAAAGTCACAGAGTTGGCTTGAATTTTAGGTATGATTAAAACTGGACTCTGTATTAATATTTACAGGCAGCAAGTTTGTCGCAAAGCCTTCAAATCTTCAATCTTTCAGCGTCCTTCGATGAAAAGTTGGTTAATTACTGAGATTTGGAATATCAGTAATTAACAACATCGTTTGAAGGCCTCGTGCTTCGACTTGAAAATGTTATGTTATAAATTCAAAGTTATGTTGGAGGATTTTACGTGATGACTAATCTATGTTTTGAGTTATTTACGTAATCGCAAAGTTAGTCTTTACGTAAATGGTCTTCCGAATACCTGTGCACTAACACTACGAATTCGTGCAAACCATATCATTCACATAACAAATTATTTCGGAAATAGCTTTATGTCTATACTCGTATCAAATAGGAGGGTTTCAAAATTCAATGTACTTTTGTGTTACCAACATAACACATATTACTGTGACTGCACATTTAATGGAAAATAGTTTAGGGTTATGACGTCATAGTGAATTGCAGATTCCGATTTCGGCAATTATTATTACATGCAGGCATGTAGCAATCAAAGTGCATGAAATTCGCCCACACTGAGATGCCAATCGTAGTATTGGGTGCGGAAGGGGTGACATGTAGGTACTATGCAAACCCCAGAATTTATGCATACTTACATTTGAATAGGTCGATATTAGGATGTAACTTAATTAATAAGTTTTTATCGAATTGAAAAGCTACTGACTAACTTATATTTCGCAAATGTGACGTCACGTAATCAATATTAAATTTTCTATAATATTCTTTGAAACTTAACTGAGCCAGCGTGGTGGAATAAGGCTCAATCTTACTTGTATCCGGTTGAAGCCTCGATGTCCTCGATGGAGACATAAATGGACTACTTATATTTTTTCTTAATTTACTCTTTGAAACTAAATTGGTATTTGATTTACTTGACTGGACCAGACCAATACCAAAGAGTTTTGTAAACTCACGACTCGGCCACCGAATTCTCTCGATATCTAAATGCATTTATGTAAATACTCTTATTCATTTCTTGTATCTAATTTAAGCCGCATCTGCCACAGCGGTGAGCCTCAAAAATAATCCAGCCCTCGAGTTAATCCAGATGACAATAAAATTTACAGATACAATAACAAGACAATTTACAGATGCATAGATTAGAGCAAATAGCATATTTCCGAGCATACGTTTCGGTACTCGAGCTGGTTTGACTCGATTGTTCAAGTCGAAAATTGGGTCAAGCTGTCGGCGGCGCGGCTCGATTTTTACAGCTTAATTAGTGCTGCGTCGTCGAGGGAAATAGGCTACGTTTTGCAGCGACTTTTTTCGTAGATTACACTTGCTCCATACTAATGGTGTATATGTCGGCGGGCGATCGTAGAATTGTGAACATCATGCTGTGCCTCGCCATCTCATGATATGCCCAAGCCGTTGCTTTGGTTTTAAAGAAGACATGTCTTTTTAAAAGCATTTGTATTCAGCAATACGTGATGTTTTTTGTGTTATACATGTCAAATGAACACGGGGGCTTAGCTGCGCTCGCCCCCTTTAGTCTTCACCTAAGCTGCCGCATTATTTGCCTTAAAAGATTTCACCGTTTCATCATATTTCACGTTTGGGCACATCTACGATTGGCCGCCGACATATCGATGACGAGGCCCTTGCCGTCTTATCAATAAACACAGAATAAATAAAACCTTGTAAGATATTGGATGATTTTGATAGGACCATGGAGCGAGTGGTAATTAGCTAGCAACCTGTCATGCAAAATACAGTTTTCAATATTTTGCTAAACGTGGGTGTTGGAAAAATTCTTCACTTAGCGTTAGAATCAAACTGTCAAACAATTGGTTATGAAGGATATCATATACACGTCCAACTTCTATCGCAACTATTCGCAACCCACACTCTGTTTTAGCTTTCACATATTGTTGGCGTGTCAAGAATTTGTTTACCTGCCTATCTGCTCTATATCCATTGTTTTAATATTTCAATTCAAACGCTAGTGAATCGAACATTTCATTAAATTTTCAGCTCGACGAGTCGGCCTTTCATATCATTCTCTCTTACCGTGGTATTATATGAGAAAGCTAAATAGAAAAGAATTTCACAGACTTATATGCTCAAAAATAAAATAATTGTAGCTTATAGTAAAATAAAGTGGAAATAGCCACAGTAGTGCCTCTGCCACCCCATATGGGAAAAGGCGTGACGCTATGTTATGTTTATAGTTATAGTAAAATATTCATGAAAGTTTCCTTAGAGTTGTTTCACAATGGTTTTGGTTGAGGTCGTTATGCAAGAATATTATTAAAAACGTTTTTAAATGTACTGTACTTGTCTATCATCCTAAGACTAATACATTATTGGTATACTTTGAAAAACAAATGTTTGGTCTAAAGTAAATCAAAGAATAAACCTAGTGGCAAAGAGCACAGAAGCGTCAAAAATGGAAGAGAAGAAGAGAGGCATTTGCTCAGCAATGGGAAGAAGTAAGCTATTAATAATATTATTTTATAACATAATAATACCGGCAGGACGTGGGTACAAATGTGTCTCTGTCACTCCTTAAGAGAAAAGGCAACGTATGCACGAGTAAGAGCACTATTATCGTCGGCTTCCCTGTCTCCGCAATCTCAGTTACATGGCAAAGCGTTAACAATATCTTAAGCAAGCACAACAACAAAAGTGTACTTTGTTCCCCCGTGATTAATGATAACAAGAAGGGAACCTGAGAAAGTTTGCAGACTAAAACGACTTACGAAACTTGGACACAAAAACCAAATGAAGTTTTCTTTTAAAATGGCGAAGCTAAAAAACGTTCAGGAGGACATTATTTTTTTGCCTTCGTTGGAAATTACAAATGGTGGTGGGAATAATTTAATTCACAGTTTAACCCTCTGGTATTTGGTATTGGGACATAAAAAACTCCCCAGGTCTTGGAAGTTTACATGTTTGTCGCTGTTTCTGATTCCCAAGACACAGGGTATCCTACTGTGGGGCCAGTAGCAATGTATGTTTCTGTATAAAAATGTTATGTTATGTTCGTCACATCATTAAATTGAACAACACCAAGAAAACTAACAAGGATTTTATATTTTCAAGACGTTGTTGTACTATTACGATGCGGAGAATATAAATTTTAACACCCGCCGCAAAATGCGGTTAGCATTAGCATTATGCACTACGAAGTGCCGCTGGCTATTAATTTCCTTTTCATACAGGTTTTCCTTACATGAAACTGAAACCATTTTTTTTTTCATCAAACCTACATGTGTGGGGTGTCTATAGATAGGTCTTCAAAAGTGGAGGTTCCTAAAACCATTTTCCTCAAAGTCAATCTTTAAAGAGACAGACCCATCCAAATTGTAACTTCTAACTTTTAAAGTAAAAGAGTGATAAATCTATAAAAAATATATGCTGTTTATCTCAATATAAACTTTCGATGGAAATTGGTTTGAACAAAATATAATAAGAGTTTTTAAGATAAACATTTATTAAAAACTGCAAAGATAACTTTGTCATTCATACAAACACTATGAAAAACAAAGTTACAACACAAACATCCAGTCTTATAATTACTTGCTCCTACGGAACCCTTCATGGGCGAGTCCGACTCGCACTTGGCAACTTTTTCCTAACGCTGATAATCGGGTCAATAATATGTCTAACAGGCAAAAGTCTTATCATTCGCGACCATTTTCGTTTGTTGATAAAGATTGGTAGGTAATATCATTCCCCAAAATAAGTACAGTTAATTAAAGGTCAACCTGTATAAATCCGGAAATTATTAGCCCTGCCGCAGCCGTACAAAGTATGCTCCAGTCTCGCACCACTAATAGGGAAAAGTGTGAAATATTCCAATAAAATCGGGCCAAGTGTGAGTCGTACTCTCGCAGGAGGGGTCCGCATAAATTACTTGCACTCACGAAATACTACAGCCTACAAAGTGCCCAATTTCTTATTCTTTCATGATTCTAGATCAGCGGGAAGTAAACAATAGGTTTCGAGTTTCTTGCGAGTAACACTATGAAAATCCAGCAATTTTACAGCATAAACAGTCGTAAAGTTTGATTGCGTTCGATTGACCTAGAAGATTGATTTTTTCACAGCAAATGTTTTCATGATTTTTTCATTATAAAATGTCTGTATTCTGTTTTGTGTCGTAAAAAACCCCTTCACCAATCCACACTGAGCCAGCGTGGTGGAGTATGGCTCAATCTTACTCGTATCCGGGTAAAGGCCTATGCCCCTCGGTATGGACATTAAATCGCTATATACATTTACTAGTAAGCTGAAGGGACCACTGAGATTAATTACTCTATCAACTTGATAATGCCTCTACGCGTCTCCGAGGGAAAACGTCTTGTCAGACGGGTGGACAGACGGACGGACAACGAAATGATCCTGTACCTGTAAGGGTTATTTTTACTTACAGAACCGCTACATAGAGCAAGAATATCCGATATTTAGGGTAATTTAGATTCTCGTTTACGGGAAACAAACAGGAAATTGGATAGGGGCCCACCGGAAACCATTACCTCCTTAACCTCCAGGGTAGTTATAGTTATACTAACTAAAGAGGTGTGGTATATAGAGAGTAGGCGTTATTATCTGCTCTTGATTGTGTTTTTGTTTATTTTATACCATGTAACTCTATTATAGCATGAGAAATAGATAAAATATATTACTCTTAACTCTTTTGATCACTCAACATAGCAGATTCATTTACTATTCGAAAATCCTTTACTATTCGAATCTCGCTGTTTTTTTTTAAAATTAATTGCGTCCAATTTAAATAAGCGGTACCTACTTGAAACAAAAGTACCACTTTGTGTAAAATGCAAATAAAAGCAATGTAAGTTAATCCTCGTTCTACGGTAGTCACCCATTCAAATAATAAACGCTATCTTTATAGTTATATTTATTTTTTATCAATCTCGTTCTACTTATAAAAAAGAATCACAGTGCGTCAAGTTTTGCTAAAACTCGAAATGCCTCTCCCGGCTTGATGTTATTCCTATATGGATCAATATTGCTGCTACACATGGATAAATGTCTCAGTAAATAGCTCTACTGGGTTGTGATGTGACGACAAGTCACGCGACTTTGAGTGTCAATGAAACTCCGAAATAAGTATAAGTTGCGCATCCAAGCCGTATCGCGCTATCTGTCGCATTCGTGTAGTGTACAGTACGGGGTCATTGTATTGGCACGTCGGGTCTCTCTCTCTCTCTCTCTTGCCAAGTCAAACGGCGAGTATCATACTCGGGGCTCGTCGGATCCCTCCCCGACGTGCCAAAACAATGGCCCCGTACTGTACCTACCTTTTCCCCATCCCAAGATCAATACAATACACCGAAGAAGTACAAACAAAGGCTAACAAAAAGCAACGGTCGAAGAAAAAGCAAATTGCATACACTTTTAACGGTATCGAGGCAATTGTTTTAGAGCAAAAAAGCCATGAGATAGTTCGCAGACGATTGCTAAACTTGACTCTGGATAAAGGCGTTGTGGAGTTGCACGTTCCAAACCAATATCACTAGGAAAAGCGCGGCCACGAAGCGAGCGGAAGCGTTTACAAATTACAAATAAATAGTTATTGAAATAGTGCGGTTTAAAATAGGAGTCATAATGCATAGACACCACCGCTTATTCAAAGTTAGTGTATCGCTTATTTAAGTTACGGCGCTATCGATGTGCTCCTTTTTGGAGGAACTTTTTGACGGGTTTGTTTTATGCGTAAAAGTGGCGTCCCGCCAACCTATTCGGTCCCAATCGAATCGTCTTCCCCGCAATATGCGCAACGTCGTCGACCCATCTGGCTGCCGGTGGACCCACACTTCTCTTTCCCTCGGCCACCACTCGGATATGCAATGATATAGGAAGTAATTAAGTCAAGTAAGGAATTTAAAAAAAAAGGATTGGAAATATGAAGAACAAAACTTTTTTTTTTCAATGTTATATGGAATGGCCAAACTCAGGTGGAAGAAAACTTTTTTTTTTCAATGTTATATGGAATGGCCAAACTCAGGTGGAACTGGGCTGGACATTCTGTGCAATGCATCCGGACAAATGGGCGAAATCAGCCACTGAATGGATGTCTACAGACGGACTACGGCGTAGGGGAAGGCCCAGAAGGAGATGGATAAGTTCATGGACCGACAAAGCTTCGGCTAGAGATGTGTGGGCTCGAACCGGTGAGGCCTTTGCCCAGCAGTGGGACACCATACAGAATAGGCTAAAAAAATGAAACGGAGTATAATTTGCCTTATGTTTTATCAAATGGAGCCGCCCTTTGATAAAACATAAAATAATATTCACTTAACTAAATTTGAACAGCTAATAATTAATTTCAAAACTATAACTATAATAAACAAACAAAAGAAACTCAAAACAATTAATACAGAAATAATCAGTAGGCATCATAACACAACACACATAATTTCGAAGTTAGTCGCTTGAGGATGGATGGAGTTTACAAGCCAAACTAAACGACCCATCCATAAAATATATGTACGACATAAACGGTTGTTTTGGTATTCAAGTTTTTTGAAGTTGTATTTGTATGATCATCTTTGCCGGGTGTAGATTAATTAAGACTTTATTTTTAATCTGTGCTACAACTGAGCTCCTCAGAATAAAATGATAAGTGATGTGAATTAGAAACTATATTTATTATTAAATAAATTATTCCGAGCCAACTATGTCTATCCGATCTTGAGCGGTCTCCCTCCATTCCTTGTCCCATAGACCCAACTCATCGCTCTATCTCTTCCTGGGTCGGCCACGCTTCCTTCCTTCCTTGCATTTTCTGGAAGCCATTCTGTGGCACTCTTAGCCCAGCCACAGATTAATCTATTTGGCAGCATTCGAGAAACGAAGCCGGCCTCGTAACTATAGTGTCCTTTGTGATAATCACTTCTATGTTATAATTATAGGCTTTTTGTATATTTGTATATATTTATTGCACACAATAGAAAACACAAAAAAAGTACACCTCTTATCTTAATTTATAAGCATTGTTCATTTTGTGATGCTCGTAATCGTAGTATCGTCCAAACTGCGGTGTTTGTCGATTCGTAAATCCGCTTTGGCCCTGTTTGAAGGGGCTTGTTTTACATGGTTGCAGTTGCAATGTCAGCCAATCAATTGGTGCAAGCAATCTTACATCCGTCCGTGGGAAAATGTGGGTTGGCTGATTGATTGGTTGAAATGTGTAGAACTAAAAATCCTAAAAAAATGTTTCATAAAACTTGATTCCATTTGGTTGCAAATACTATCTAGTCTTTTACTCGTAGCTCCATCCTGTCTGGTTCTATTGTGTTATTTATTATACACTACCCTATTATTGTGAGCTGCGGGTCTCTGCCGGTATTTTTCCGGTACATTTGACCCGATATGAGCTAGCACTAGCACGTTCTTCTTACCTAGAGAATCCAATACTCTACGCTATAGAATAGAGATTTGTCCCTGCTTATAGTCGGAGAGGGACAAATAAAAATTCCGATATCGGTTTGTTTGACGCGATACCTGGGGTATGATTCTCGCGCATTAGATTTATACAAGGTGTAAATGAATTAAGGCAAAATGAGAAACTACTATGTTAGGGACATCATTCTGAGCAACTTTTATTTTGAAACTGATTTGATCAGAGCAACTTTATTTTTCACTTCTCCATACAAATCAGCTGACCCACTCAAGCCAAAATGTACTGTGAAGTGAAAAATAAAGTTGCTCTGATCAAATCGGTTTTATAATGAAAGTTGCTGTTTACGATACACCAGCTGAAAATTAACTTAAACTAGCAAATGGATGCAGAAAAGTTAAACAGAGATGTTCCGTGCCAGGATTTGATTAGCACTCTTTGCCTCTACTGAATGAAGTTGGCCTCAATTTTAATGTCCGCTTTGAGCACGATTTCGTGTTTCCGACTTATCACGACTGCTTGAGACAGACCCTCAGCATATTTTTTGACCACCTGTCCAACAGCTAATGGCGATCGATTGATTTTTTATGGTTTCGTAATCGGAGAGTTTCAAACGGGACCCTATTACTAAGCCTTCGCTGTCAATCTGTCTGTCCGTCTGTCTGTCGGTCGCACGAACCGTAATATCTAGAAAGTTGTTTTTTTTTACAGAATCTCCATAGAAAACTGTCAAACAGATGAATTGCTGATAGAAATCAAATTCAATTCCTGATATGAATTGCCAGCTATGTAATCATTTTATGATTTGTAAAGTTATTCATAGAAGGATCCCTTTATGATTCACGTAAAGTGGCCTTTTTAGATTCGCTGTTGCCGCTACAGCAACAAATACTGAACTACACGAAATATAAAAAATATATATTAAAAAGTAAGTGGGTTGTCCTGTAAAAACGTGTTTTTTTGTACTTTTTTAGTACGATGGTGCAAAACCTTCGATCATATATTACCTATGATCGAAGTGCGAAACCCTCCGTATGAGAGTCCGACTCGCACTTGGCCGAATTTTTTACTTCGAAACTCTCGTCATTAATCACAAAAGTTGTCAATATTTAGTCTCCTTTACTTTTCCAATTTGTTACCTCCAACCAAGTGAGATGGCTTGTCAAACAAAGACTCCAAAACTTTTATAACAAATGTACCAACATCAATACACCAGTTACATACTTTGCGAAAAATGCGACATTTTGGGGAAATTCCCTAAAATGTCGCATTTTTCGTGTACACCTTTATGTTCATCGATCGAAAATTTAATTACGAACAACAAAGACAAAATGTCGTAAATAGGCCGTCGTAATCGTGTAGTACCTAGGCTTACTGAAATAATTCAATTTGAATATGTTATGACCGAATGACATATTCAAACTGAATTCACAGAAAATGCTATTTGCAAGTTTAAAGTATCACAGGCACCATACAAAAATGTCCGAACCCCTTTAGGTAATCACGAATCCTAATCGGCCCCTGTCACGCAAAATGGAGTATCGTTTTGTCTGTGGCTCTGCCACCCCGTATGGGAAAAGGCGTGACGCTATGTTTTGTGTTATCAAGAAACACGGACATTTTCAGTAGAAAAAAACGCGTGTAGCACCGTACACGTGTTAGAAGTAAAACTTCTGTAGCTAGATCATTAAGTGGTACCTATACTATACACCTATACCTACCTATACTAAAAGAGATTTAAATTTCCAATTTTGAGATCCAATCTCTGCTTCAAGTTACTTTTAAGTTTCAGACGTCCGATTATTTGAAATTATTTTATACTTGTACTTACTTTTAATACGTCATGTCATTTATTTCCCACCATTCCTTATCTACAATTTGTCGCGCTCGTGGTGATATACTTAACTCATTCAATAGTGTCACTACTATTTGCATCTCGCTCAGATTATATACCATCTGACGTCACGTCTTTAAGCCGTCTCGCTCAAATGTATGCATTGCTTTGCTTGTCTCTGTGCCCAGTCCCTTTATTTAATTGATCGAGTACGTATTTTCAACTATTCCAAGTTAATGTGTACCTGCGGGGCTACCATAAGGCTTGCCACTCACCTCAGTCGCGCAGATAAATGACAAAGAAGATGGCTAAATCAATATATGGACGACTGCCGCAGACATGTACAAAGACTTCTCAACAGCCAATAGCATTTAAATATTCATTCATAAATTTAATTTACTGCGTCTGTATTTAGTTTGTAGAACTTGAAGAAAAAAAAATTAAATATAGGTAAATAAGAGTTGTTACTCAATACTCCGTGATTCCAATATTATTCCGTGACCTTTGCCGTCGCTAGAAATAAGCACCATTTTGCAATAACATGCAACATAACGCCATCTAGCCACTCCTCTGGAAACCTCCTGTTTTCAACAGTTTTGCTAGTTGGCAATTATGTTGCATGTTATTTTTAACGATGGCAAAAGTCACTAATCAATGGCGGAATCATAGAGTATGAAGTGATAACTCTTAATTATTTAATCATTTCCTTCAAGTTCTACAAACTAACTAAAGACGCAGTAATTTATGAGAGAATATTTAAATGCTATTAATTGGCTGTTGAGAAGTCTTTTTACATGTCTGGGGCAGTCATTTTGCCAAATTGCCAACTCCTTTCGCGTCTCAATGATGTTTCTCCATAAAATAGCGCGCATTCATTATGATATGACATTAAATTGTGACAAAATGCGTGGCTGGGGTGACTGGCGTGCCTTATGCTACCCCCGCTAACCTATACATACCTACTTTGCTAGGATTTTTTAGGGTTACTTCATCGCGAAGCGAATTCTTATTTAATTTTATTCTTGACATTTCCTTAGTCCGCCATACGACATACCTCGATTTTTATATTTTACTTCAACATTATTGACTGGCATGAAGCATTAACTTTAAAATTACAAAAGCTTATTAAAATCAAAATCGTATAATTTCAACAGTTATAACAACAATTCAACTTTAAAATATGTATTACAAAAATTACATACAAACAAATAAGTAAGCGAAACAATAAGCCATTAAACTTATGGCTCTGTAAGCTGTAGACCTCGCTTTGGCCGTTTACTACAGATAAACATTAAATAGGTAGGTATAACACGTACTTAGTAGCTAAACTGCTAATTTGTGACTTGAACTGCACTATATAATAAAAAGTGGCTTTAGAACAGTTCTAGGTACCTACTTATTGTTTTCAAGAAGTCTTAATGCAGCCATCCATCACATCGGAATTTGCTTGAAAACTAAATATCACATTTGGATGATTCTAAGTGACTTTATGCGATTACTAGCTGCCCGTTGCGCGACTACGCAGCGCGTTTTAGGTACCTATTCCATAGTTACCGGCCACAAAACGATTCATTCATCATTTTAGAAATCCATATCGACCCGTATGTGACATTGATGAAACTCGTTTCTTACAAACTGTATGGATCGCATCGCACAGCTGTCAAACATAAGTTCCGGTTCCAACAAAGAGGTTGAACGAAGTAGTTTTTGGTCACGTCACTGGTTTTGTTTGCCCCAGCCAGCGGCGGCCGGCGCCATCTTGGCCATACCGGAAATCAAGAACTCGTGGAAGAATGCTTAAAATATTTTTTATTTGTTAACGTTTCATCAGGTTTTTCTCTCACTAATTAACATTCTTTATTGTACGAATGTATTATTATCTTATCTGATTAGTTAAAAACCGTATTGAAAATAGTTGCGGTTTTAAAAGTCTTCAGCCGACCCTGACGTCACCGATTCCAATTTCCGTTACATTTCTTAGCCACTCGTGATAGCACCCGGCTAGTAGCGATTGAAAAGCAAATATATGAATAACCCACAGTTGAGAGGTTAAATAAATTTTACCCCCGTGCCCCAAGAAGTTTTACTTCAAAAAGGTCTTACTAGTCTAACCTGTGGTCTAACCCACGGCTTGAACTGAGTGTTGTTGGTTATAAACTGGTTCACTCTCAAAAGCACACCGGTCGACCAACCGAACAATGGAGAACAATAGATAGAAAAGATGTGTCGACGAAGGGGTTAAAATACTCGACTTACCCACGTGAAATTTTCATATGATTTTCAAAACATAGGTATGTTATTGGTTGCTCGATAATCGCTGCTGTGCTTAAATAATGTTTATTTTGACTCAATGCTAGAACAGCTAGCTGAGCTTTTCCTTTCTCTATCATAACTTCCTATTCTAAGCCTTGTTGTTATTATTGAGGGGGCATTTAAGTAAACACTCTAGGGCATAGTAAAAAAGGTGGTCTAACCAATAAGGTCTGACCAACCATTTTCCGCCTAATTCAGGTGACGTCATCTTCCGTAGCTACTAAGGGCCAGCAGTACGAAAGCGGAATAAGACTTATCCTGGAGGTAACTTTGACAACTCCCTATAAATTTGTATAGAGTTGTCAGAGTTTACTCGGGTTAAGTCTTATTCCGCTTTCATTATGCTAGCCCTAAGCTGACTGACTAAAGGTTTTTCTGCTAGAAAGCGTAATACAATTTCTAACTTTGTCATTTAAATTAACTAGTGTGACCACAGAATGACTATTTAGCGAGTTTAAAACTGCGAGGACTTGACTTGCAATATTTTTTACTTAACATGCACTTTTAGATGACCCTTTTAATTGAACATGATAAGAACATAGAACATGTTTTTAACTTCACAATCAGTCAACGCTTTTTTCAAAGTCCCAGAACCAAGGCTATGAATATAAGAGATACAAGTAGAAAGCTTCCGTCCTTGTCTCGCTTTAATCCCATGTTTGAAACAAGTATTTTGAGCTCGCCTTTGTATTGTGTAATATTCCTTTTTATTTGATTGCGTATTGTGCAATGCTGTGTAGGTGAACTAGAAAGCCAGGTTTATCTTTTGTAATGCCATTTCTCTGCTATAGGTACATGGTATTAGCACTTATTGTCAACAACCATTGAACGTTGATATCAACGTTGACATCCAAGATAACAAATAAGTCAAAGTGTTGTTCGACACGATTTAGGACAAAAATAAGCTTAGCAAACATCCGGTCGTTTGTCGCATACTAAAATGCGATTATTGTCTCAAAAAAGAATAGAAGTCTAGGTTACTGGTGGTAACTGCTAGAATAAACAGTGTTGATGAGTGTACTGTGTAAGCCACGCTGTTCTTAACTTCGTTTCGCTAACTTGATGCTATGCAACCAGCGTTCATTATTTTCTTGCTTTTCCTCAATATGTCATCGGACGTTTGACAGGTGGTGTGTGCCGACTGATATTTGGCCTCCGCAAGCAAAACAGAGCTTTATTGTTACAGATTGGGATGACTTTGGAGGGCGCAAAGGAGGTGCTTTTAAACGAAATAGTGTTACGCTATGATTCTCTGGTGTCTTGTTTATTGGCGTTCTCTTTTAGATTTCACTATGATTACTTAGTATGTGGAAGTACTCTTGGTGGCTGGAGCTGAAGGCGTACAATATCAATAAATATATTGAATTGCTAATTTAGTAAGCGATGACATTTCGTATAAGGGGTGGCATCAGAAATACAAAAAACTAAATAGTGTACCATTAACGCAAAATTCTTTAACACTGATAATTTTATCGAGAAAAAGTTGACCCTTTTCTGACGAGTGTACAATTACCTAATCCCAAGAACATGTTTGCTTTCCTTCACCGAAATATCAGAGGGCCGGCCCTTTTATTAAGTTACATAATAGACCCAACCGGCACTCGCCCCGTAGGGCTCTTCCAAAGCGCCCTTAATAGGAATCAGGGGTCTGTTAACTCGAAGTAATGAAAGATAATCAAAATTTCGGAATGGCGTAATTCCAACAAGAATTTAAACTGTTTGTTTGGTTCAGTTCCAAGGTGACTGGCTTGCGGATCTTTAAAAAAAACGTATAAATAACTTTACCAAATTCCAAAGTTTGCGGGTTCCTCTTCTGCTTTTCGACTTGAACCTATATAGTACGTTCATATTGAACTTCTTTACCATTGGTGGTCAGAACTACCTCATGTTCTTCGCCAAGCGCACCAGATGTTCTACGCTACGCCAGTAATTTCTTCATTTTACGCTTTTGCCAAAGTGTACTCGACTCACTGACCACTACAACTAGGCAATGAACGAAAACCCAAGTTGCAAAAAAGAAGAACAATGAATAAATTGCGGCATGATTGCGGCGCAACGTATTTTTTTTTTTGATTTGATTTTCTTTATTTGTGATCAGGCCTATCTAACCAATTGGGAAATACCAAATTGGTTACTGTTTGCACATTGGGACTTATCGGCCGCGTTGAGTCGATAGCAAACATTGTTTGCGCTGCGGTTCAGACAGCAAAAACAAACCCTCCCACATTTTTGTTTTTGTTTCAAACGCTTTATAATTAACCGATTTACTTTACTGTTTTCTGATTGAAACACGATAACAATGTTTTGGGTATGGGAACAATTGATATTCTGCTTTTATTCATAGCACGCCTTTGTACACTATATATGTATGTGTCTGTATGTAAATGTTTATGTATATGTTTATGGTATAACTCTTTCTGCATGTTGTGTACGATAATAAAAAAATGGTAAAGTGCGGGTCGGTTTGGCATACTTCGGGTACGGAATCCTAAAATTGAACATACTCGATACAATTTCATTAAAAGTAACTAACAAGCTGAACTGAAATCCGACAGCTTTTTTTATGGTACGATTTAACTTGTTCAATTTAAGACAGGGTCTTTTTTAACTCCCTTAGATTAGTTTTTCGGGGTAGTATGTAAAGTCTTGTGACACTGTAGAAGATTCTTCACCCTTCTTTTTCCACAGTGGTCTAAAGTGTAGAGAAGAGACAAAACATGACGTGTTCTATACAGGGTGTCTCGAAACTCAACTTCAAGCGGGCACCAGGTGAAAGCCCAGCCCATAACATCAATAATTTATCTTACGTACATTGTATGGGCGTGGATGAGTTAAGGAACACCCTGTATATTTGTATTGTATTTGATAGTGAGGAGTTCAAAGGGTCCTATTTCACTTTGGCAAGATTATTTTTTTATATTTTTTCCGAAACTGTAACTTAAATCTCATACATATCTGTTAAAATTCTGTGCAAAAAGCACGTATTTCCAATATAAAAAAATCTTAAAATCTGACGTTCCGAACGAAAGGGCTTATTTCTCTTTAGAAAACATGTTTTGATCAAAACTTTTATTGAATATTTTTCGTTTCCTGTAAAATTTGTAAAAATTGAAATAGGACCTTATGAGCAGACACTCCATCTTCAGAAATAACTAGAACTATACTTTGAGTATGACAAAATCTCTCTCACAAACTCTGACACACACACAACATACATAAAATCCTGACAGGCAAAAAACTACGTCTATCCATTACTTACATTTCCACGTTCATTAGCATAACAAAAACCACGCAAACAAATCTTTCCACTGCGGGTATAAAATTCCACACATCATCTGCGGAAGTTATAAAAGGTTAGCCTCTAAATGTATTCCGGGCAGTAATTTATGTTCTAATATCAGGTGCTACGGTAGTCGGGACGTGCCGGCCAAGAATTCCGGCCGGATGGCGCAAGATACAGGAATTGCTCGTTTTTAGGAATTAGTAAAATTTTGTAAGTATTCAAAAGTTATTTTTGGTAGAGGCAAAAGTGCTGATTTGGTTAGTGGAAGTTCGCGTTTTTGGGAATGAGCAACAAAATAAACAAACATTGTAACGTTTTTTAGGGTTCCGATCCTTAAAAGGAACCCTTATAGGATCACTTTGTTGTCCGTCCGTCCGTCTGTCTGTATGTTCGTGTGTCACAACTTTTATATCAAGAACGCGTGGACGTATCAAGCTGAAATTTATATCAATTGTTTAGGTTTGTAGTCGCATAAAGCTGTGAAAAAATCAACCTTCTAGGTCAACGCAATCTAACGATACGACCGTTTATGCTTTAAAATTGTTGTATTTTCATAGTAATCGCAATGGACCCAAAACCTATAGGGTACTTCCCGTAGGACTACAATCATGAAATTTAGCAAAAAGCAAGGTCTTATAGCACAAGTAAAGGGAAAAATCTGAAAGCTGCAAATTTCTGTCTTTCTACAAAAACATTCAATTTGGTTTACATGGATGACATCATACTTTAGTTTTTATATGGAAACCTAATTACAAACAACTTGAACAAATGACCTTGCATGCGCAGAAACCATCTGATATATGATACTGCGCACCACGGTATGGGGTGCGGGACGCGGCGTGCGGAAGGAGCATCGCATCGAGCGCGCCTAGCCACGCTATTGGTAGATCAGTCAACCATCGTTTCCCGCTTTGAGTTCACACTTGCGTGCAGTGAAATCACGGATAAAAAAGGCCTCGACGTCCGAACGTAGTTTTACAAAGGCAAGCCAGAAAGATGGTATATGATGAGTTTTCTATCGATGGAGATGTTATTATGTTTTATAGGTGTACGTGGAAAGACGTAATTTTAGGGAATTTCAATTGTAGGTATCCCATAAAAATCTTGTCTTTTGTCAAATCATTATTCTTTGTTAATAGACACCAATAAAGACGACAAATGTCGCTAAATAATTTACAGTTTTATTTTGATAGTCATATCCACAGACCATTAAATCTGTATAGTTCGCAGCAAATGTACCTACTTCGCGTGTCTCAAACAGTTATTGTGCACCTGTTACCGCTCAGTCCCTCATGCAAATGGTACAGTATATTTTCTCATTTTCTATCGATTGAACTAAGTAAGTATATAGTATTGTGCACTAAGATTCATGCAGTATACTGTAGGTACGATTTTTTTTGAGAATTTTTGTGCGTCGTTTTTTTGTCACGTAAGTGTACATGCGCAAACTTTCCCCACCACGTCACATTTTGCTCAAGATGTTTGGCGTCATTTATACTATAATCTTACTTTGTACCAAATTTCATGATTGTAGGACAACGGGAAGTACCCTATAGGTTTTAGGTCCATTGCTATTACTATGAAAATCCAACAATGCGTTGATTTAGAAGGTTGATTTTTTCCCATCCATATGCGACCACAGACCTTAACAATTGACATAAATTTCAGTTTGATACGTCCATGGTTCTTGACATAATTGGTCTTGACACACAGACGGACGGACAGACAGACTGACAGACAGACAGACGGAAGGACAACAAAGTAATCCTATAAGGGTTACTTTTTTTTCCTTTAATAAATCGGAACTCTAAAAACGAACACTACAATCTTGCTAATGCACACATTTTGTGGCCTTAACAGCTCTAGCCAATTCGTAATTTCGTAATTTCTTTATTGTACTCACATGACAGTAAAAATAGCTTAACACAGAAAAAATATGTACAAAGGCGAGCTACCACGTTAGCTTCTGCTAGCACCTTTAATTTTAAATCACCCCAGGGAATTTTTGCATTATTCACCCCTGGCTCAGACCAGCCCACAAGTAACGGGCAGGCCGAATACGCCGCGGTGTGGAATTGAAAATTTATGAAAACAACAAGATTTGCTCCGAGCCCTCCATCTAGCAGGCAGTTTATCTATCACTGGAGCTAAATAATATCGTGCTTGATCATGGGATTTCGTGAGAGCCGTAGTGTTTAATTGTTTATATTCTCCGTGATTGTGCTTTACTCCGTATGGGAAAAGGCGTGACGCTATTTGAGAACTATCTCAGGCGTGTGAAAATTACAGAATTCTTATAGCGAAACCGTCAAAATGACAGATAAGATAGCTATCCGAGCTGAGAGCGGTTTATTTTATCAGTATCGGGTTGTGTACTGAAGAAAAGGCCGAGACCACTTTGGACTTTTTCACTTTTACACAACTGGTCGGAGTCTTCACACGCGTGTTCGAAGTGTAACCATTCTGTGGGTTCCCGTGAAAGTTTATTCATATTCATATTCTTTATTGCGCAGAAACATAAAAAAATACATTTACAAGAAATATTATACGCAAAGGCGACCTTATCTCTAAAGAGAGATTTCTACCAGCAAACCTAGGCAGGACAGGAATGTGGATGAGGACAGTCCTAGTGCGCAATAAAACTACTAAGTTTTGGTAGGTCTCGGGCTGTGCTCAGCTCATACGGCTGAGCAAGTTAGCGTTTCCACTGTTAACTGCAACGGAAGTGCCAAGGCTCTTTAGCGCGTTAGCCAGGGCCAGGGTTTTGGCTTGTCGACGGTGCCGAAACGTGCCACACCGGCTACAACTTAACCGGAATTTTGCGCCATCGCTATAGCTATTGACATGCGACTCAGTACGACGGAGGGCACGCCCCTTTCGATTGTTTGACATTCTGAGGAACAAAGATAATTCAATTCAATTCAAAATGATACTTAGTCAACGTCAAAATAATATTAATATTTTTGTATACTACCGCCCGTTCGGAAGTTGTGGGCTTAGGGATGGAGCAAAGAAGGGCAAGAAACCGTTTATGTGCGCCAACGACTATTTTAGAATTGACTTGGATGTTTCGTGGACTGTAATTTTCTTCGTCGTCTAGATCGGCGATTTCATACTGGAGCCGTTTGTCTATTCATTCCAAGTGGCTTGGCATTCTCTTCTTCTGCGATGAGTTCCGGCTTCCTTCTGCGAGCGTTTATGGATGACGTAGTCAATGTTGTGCCGACCTTGGAGCCAGGCGCCTTTGCCAGCACTGATTCGGACGAACTACCCGTAAAAGCTGGCGTTCTCGTAACTCTGGAAGGTTTTCTTGTGAAAGATTTTGAGAATTTTGGATTGCGGTTTCATCATTCGCGCAACGTGTGGACAGCAACTGATAAGTGCGAGTCATTACTAATCAGCGAAGTAAAGTGAATAGAAGCGTTTTCTAAGCTATTTTTTTCGAATTACCACGCTCCGCGCACCCTCCTCCCGGCTACTCGCTGCGTACCTCGCTGTTTACTTGACAGCGTCGGGACAGCAAAATCGACTGTTTCTTCGACACTCAAAACTGCTTTTTACTAATTAGAACAGCTATACATACTTAATTGGCTACACTGTACTTCGCAGCTACACTCACAAAATCATTTCACACTTTACACTAACCACCTGCACTTAACAAAGTGAATACGGGCCTTTAGTGTATTTTATTTCATGTGAGAATAATAACTAAGATAAGACTAACAATCGTATGCAGTCGCTTGCTTGAAGACAGTTTTCATGTCAAGGCGTCTATGAAGAATACAATTTTTGACAATTATCTCTTGAATTAGTATAAGTCGAGGTTAAATCAGATGGAGGAAATGACTATGGTACGGTTTTCGAGATATGTTAGGGTTCTAGTGACGAATTAAGAGTACATTTTGCACTTTAAGATGGCTGCCGCGCCAAATATAAATTTTGCAATATGGGTATAGTTTTCGAGTCAATTGTTCTAGTGACGAATAAGGGGTCACTTTTTCATTTCAAGATGGCCGCCGCGCCAAATGTCTATTTTGCAATATGGGTATGGTCTTCGAGGTATTTAAGGGTTCTAGTGACGAATTAAGAGTGCATTTCGCATTTCAAGATGGCTGCTGTCGCCATAGTCACCATCTCAGTGTCCCCCTGCACCAGGTTATACGATGTCACAACGACATCGAACGCGGCGAGTCGTTGAGGCTGGTGCCGTGATGCAGGCACACAGACAGCGCGTGCGGCTCGCTGTGCTTAGTGAAATGTCGCCATCCAGCCAGCCTCAACGTCTCGCCGCGTTCGATATCGTTGTGACAACCTATAATCTGGGGCAGAGGGACTCTGAGAAGGTGGCTATGGCGACATTTCACTAAGCACTGCAAGCCGCACGCGCTGTCCGTGTGCCTGCATCACGGCACCAGCCTCAACGTCTCGCCGCGTTCGATGTCGTTGTGACATTGAAATTCAATTTGGGAATGTCTTCGATCATATATGGTGATGTCAATTGATCGAAGATGTCAATCAAGAGCGAGAGTCACTAACTGCATGACTTTGAGTTACAAAACGCCACTATTCGATTATCTCAATCAAATTGTTTTGAAATTCAGTGCTGAGGTGTTTTCTACTCATGTTTCGGATTAGCTCACGTGAAATATAATCATTCCTGAAAGGGTTAATTTATTTACAAGCTCAAACAGGCTCTCAATACGAAACGTAATGTGTATTCAGCCAATTTCCACCTTCTACAACATTTAACCACACGGACCTTATTCCAGGACGTTGGATAAAACGCATTCTTAAATTCATAGATACATATTTCTTGTTTGAGACAATCTCGGACTTTAAGGTGATTGCATGTGAAAACGAAAGGTTAATAAATTGGGGTCTTATTGGGGTAACAAAGGATTGACTTAAAACCGCTTTTTAAACCACTCTCAGCTCTGAAAGTTATCTCAAGCGCGTGGAAGTGACTTATATGATATGGCGAAATCGTCTTTGTCACATAGCTGCGACAACTTTCAAAGCTGAAACATTATAATAGGATTCTTGACGGATTCACGAAAACTTGTCTTGATATCAGTGGAAAAAAAATGTGCCTTTAAACACAACATTTGGGAAACGCGTTGTTTTGTATGCGATGTTTGAATAAGACCCCCGAACTTCAATCTCCGCTGGTAGAATATTTTCTCTTTCAGCCGCCCCGGCAGGAGTTTGCATCATTGATGCTGTAATTTGTGGCACGTGTTATTCGGGTCAGTGTAGAGATGTATTCAAATTAACGTTCTCGTGATACCTTAGTTTGTGCCATCCTTCGATTATATATATATATATATGATCGAAGGTGCCATCACATAACATCATAAAAAAGCTTCACGCTTTTTACTATAAGGGGTGGCAGAGGAACAATTGGGCCCGCTTTTAGCCAGTTTCTCAATACTCCATTATGCGTGACAGGGGCTAGCCCACGGCCGCAACTATGTTCTATCACCGTTAGAACATTTGAGAAGAAATGCTAGACAAAAAATAATGACAACATATGTTGACATATTAGGGCACCACTGCGTGCTTTGATTGACAAACCAAATATGTTCTTAAAGAAAACACGCACTAGTCTGTAAATGTTGCCATCTTTAATATCTAGCATTTCTTGCCAAGGTGTACTTAAGATACAGAGCACCAAATTAGCTGTTCAAATGGGAAAAATTGGAACTACGGCCTTTTCATCCGCTATCAAAGAGAATACAGAAGACTAATAAGACACAAGCGACGATATCAACTGTACAGCTAAGTTGGTGGCACTGTAAATATGACTCACCTTTTGATATGCCGTTGCCGGTGATATTGCCATTTGTGGGAAGTAATATTGCCCCATACATTATATGGCAATATTGTCGGTAACGGCACAGCAGTAGAGTCGCCGCAAACTTGCGATGTTTTAAAATTAAAACAAACAGTCGGCGCAGACTGTCAGCCATTGTGAGATGCCTAAACTCTCCCAATGAACATGTACAGCACAAACGCCTTCTTGGTCTGTGAGTTCATTGTACACATTCAATTTTCGTGTGTGCCCAAAACATCTGTTACGTTCACTCGCTAGTTTCTACCATAGTCTAATAAACAAGGTACCTTATTGTTATCACCAGAGTTGTACCAGGTGACGCCGACATTGCTGACTTCACGGTATCGATTTAATCAAAATAATGTTTAAAAAAAAACGTTAAACACTCCCGGATTGACACCCCTTATTGCTAAAAAGTCACTGCGGAAGTAAAGAATTATTCCGGGAGAAGCTACGGAAAAGATTTTATTAGGGGGAAATGTATATGTCGTAGCCATATCTTTTTTAACCATTTAATGATATTGCCAAGCCATTCCTGGCCATATTATGATACGGCCGGTTTTAATGAAAACATGTATTTTTAAAAGCATTAAATTGTTATTCAGCACTACGTGATGTTTTTTACATACGTTCCTACCAGTGGTATCATACGTGTGTGATGGATGATGTAGCCTTGTGACCCGAGTAGAAAACCTTTTTTATTCTGCCATGGCATCTACAGCAATTTACCGGACGCAGTTCACGAATTCGGTTTTCCATCTAGTTTCGCAAACGCTAGTGCAGCGACGCCATATGTATCTGCATGAGGACGATGGATGGGACTGCAACCAATACCAAAATTGACAGCGTCACAGTAATTCCTGTGACGGTATCACGAGTCTGGGTCTCAGGGTTTTTATGAGACCATGCAGCACTTGCTACTACTTTATTGGGAGTGCAGTCCAAAATACGTGGTTACAATAGCTATTACTAATAATTATTAATTGCTCTTTTATATCTATGGAATTCTGGAATTAATTTCCTAGGTCACTCTTTCACTTTCACCCAATCGGTTTTTCAACCAAAAACAGAACAAAAAAATATGTCCTTTGAAGGACGTTGGACGATTCAGGAGTTCAGGTAAAAGCTTGCTGACTCGTTCCCAGGCTCACTCGTAACTTCGTCTGTAGTAGCGTACTTGCGATCGTCTACGAACTCATTAGCACCTATTCCAAATTAGCTTTACCTCTGGAATAGGTTGACTGGCAGACTATACAATACAGTATTCAGGTCAAAGCGCAAATACCACGTACCACCAATGTACAAAGAGTAGCAAGGAAGTGAGTTCCGAAACGTATAGCCGGTTATAAATAGAGGACTGGATTCCAATGTACTAGCTTCAGCGTTCGTTTTACGTGGCGGCAGCATTATATCTATGAATCACCGTAAAATTGTAAAACCCGTGAGATTAGAATCTAACGAAAAAAACCGTTAGAATATAATCTGATGATAAATTGTAAACAGGATCGGTAGGGTTTAGCATTTATGCATTTTTTTAGTACTTATTTTGGATTCGCTTCGTTCACCCCCTTGATCCCTCACCTACCCTGACACACCACATTGCCCAGACATTCATCATTTCAATTTATTTAAATCCGTTAGATTGTTATCTCACGAATTTCATAATTTTACTGTAACATATACAATACGATACGTACGTACATGCAATTCTAACGTCCGATGTCGCGTAAAAGGAAAGTCGCTTTAGAAATACCTGTAAAACGTAAAATTCACTATGGCCATGACTGGTGCAAAGGATTGGCGTTGCAAATAAGTTTATTTCACAAGGATCTTGCTTTATGTGTTTGTGATGTCGCTGTTTCTGGTTTGCACGGCACAGAGTATCCTAAAATGAGGCCAGAAGCAATGTATGTGCCTGTATGTAAATGTTTATGTTTTATATGTATGTTTATGTTTTCAATCGCCAAAACTGGCAAGATCATAACAATATCTATCTATTGCAAGTTTCAGAGGCAATTCTGCAATGATTTTGAATCTAATATACAACTCTAAAGACCACTCCGTGGATTTTCAATCAACATTTTCAACTTTTGTGAAATTTCCTGAAGATCCGAGAACACCCAAAAGATTATTAGATGAAATTAACGAACTGTATTCGGAGTTCCAGACAAGGTATGAAAGGAATGTTTTCAAATACTTATTATTATTGTTTTTCTTGTTACAGATAAATGAAGACTGCTGTTTGATACTTCGGTAAGTAAGCAAAGTTTTACTTTCACAAACATAAAACATTTAATGTGTTTTAGGTTTTCAGTAATAAATATAATATACCTTTGCATAACTTTGCTTAGCGCCTTCTTCCGCCGGTCTTGGTTTATTAATTATTATGTTTGTGACGAGGTACCTGTTTCTTGATACCTGTCACAGATTATCGTACGGCCGATCCCAATAACCTATCTCTATCTGTGATCTGTATAGATTACGCGTTACATTTGACAGTTGCGCTATGGGATTTATGCCAAAATTGACACTAGCAATCTCAAATCTGCAGATTATGGATAGAAGATAGGTTATTGGGATCGGCCATAAATGTTTCAAATTAGAAACACTTACCTAAACGGTATCATTAATTAATTCATAAGGCGAGCAAAAAATATCTTAATTTTAATACGCTTGTTATACCTAGAGTCCTAGACGATAGATCGTAGCAAGTGGAGGTCTCGAGTCTGCCTATCCCTACAGGAAAAAGTCGTCACGTAACGTAAAACCTGTGGCATGTGAGTGGCGTTGACGTCAGGGAAAAATACACGGAAGCTGCACATCGATACACGTTTCGTGTATTGGATTCCACGTTGCCTGACTGCGTTGTCTGACTATTACAATTCTCAATACTAGCGGCGGACGGAACCAATTTGCGACTATCGGGCTGTGCTATTCCAAACGGATAGCATCCTTTACCTTTAACTACTTAGATGGATAATTAACCCTCTTGCTCGCACGTCTATTGTTAATATTGTTAGTTAGTCTTTGAACCGATTACATAACATAACACATATACAGAGCGTATAACGGTTATTCCCATCCTGGGTGGGTGGCATAGTTGTGACTGACCACGTTTGACTAGTGTTATTTAATACTATACAAAGCTGACCATATCTTGGGGAAAGTTGTTAATAAAGATGGGTACTATCATTCCCCAATATGTGGTCTGGTCAGCCAATAAGGTTGTTTCCAAGGTAATCAAATAAATCTAGGAACATGTGTGAAGTTGAAGCATTATGTGCAAAACGGCTTGACAATCTGAGAATTATATTTTCAGCAGTTATATTTTATAAAGTCAATTTTGTGCTTAAAAGACAGCATTTGATGCCACACGCCACATGTGTCGTCTGACGTCATGACGTCACGTAGTGCTATTTCATAGAACTGAGGAACAAAAGTACCGTTTTGAGAGTTCTAAAAACGTATCTATTTTGAGAGCGTCCTTTCGATGAATAAGGTTGTCTGTTGCAATTGACAATATTTCAAAAAAATAGCAGATGGTTTTATTATCTCATACGAAAATAGATGGATGGGACCCGTATTTTTTATTTTAGTGTTTATTCTTATTTTTAAGTTATAATTCAAGACTTTTAGAGTTACTCATTCTAAAAGGGCGTAAGTACAATGTCAGGATTATAAAAAGTTGAACTTTTGCCCGTCATTGCATCAATAAAAAATTAAAATGTCATTATTCTGTCATAATATCACCCCCTGTTCCGAGTCACGCCAAAATTGATTACAGTCCGAGTCAGTTTTGGGCTTTTGGCGATACAAAACAATGGCATCTTAGATGCTGTATTCGATTATGGCGCTGACGGCGATGTCGCGGAACGCACTGTCAATATGTGTAAATACTCTTTTGTTGTTGTGCAACTTCGTGACAAGTTGACAACCAGCAGTGACAACATTTAGATGACAGATGATGACTGACAGTTGCCTTTTGTATTTATATATAGCCTGTGGAACACATGCCATAAATCCTGACATTGATAATTTGGACATAATTTCAGTTTTTATTAATTAACTCTTAAATAACTAATCTAAAAATTCTGAAAAAAATATCTAAGAGCTCAGAACACTTAAATCTCGAAATGGTTTTCTAATTTTAGTACCTTATCAAAATGAAAGGTTGTCAATTGGAAATAAATTGATATCACCAATGGTATCAAAAATCATTAATATTAAACTGTACATGAAGTAAATGCGAGGAACTGTAAACGATCGATGGCGGGGCGTTTTCATAATATTTATCTATTCTCGCCGAACATACTGTAGCATCTAGAGGTAGTATAACTCAATGGATTAAGTGACAAATTGCACAATAAGCCGTATCTTACACCCGCACACGTGATAAAATTATACAATATAAAGACTCATGTAGACTGAGACGACAGCCTCGCTATGAGCGTACAATTGTAATTACTTGTATTGACTATCGCACCTAAATTATAGAAAATATACAAGTCTCATGACTTATGATGACTACATATTCGTAGGACATAATTGTATGCTTTGTTTTATGCACATCAGATGAAAACTCGATAATTACCCTAAGTCATGCTGTCACTGAGCTAAATGAATTTAGAAAAGTATGAAGTTTTACTTGTATTATTTGAAGAAAAAATCATTATTGATATGAGCGATTGTCAAAAATTAAACATTCCTTCTTTTTTCATTCGGCCTCCTGTCTCGCTTGGCAATGACAGTCAGTCTGACATTTAAGCGACACTTAAATTAAGCATCAGTCTGTGGATTTTATTTTTGCCTGCATTAATATGAGCGTGCATTATCGTATGGCCATAATCGCCATGCGAGCGAGCGTCACGTACGCGCTAATCGTACAAGAACTCTCTCCGTGTAAACGAGCCTTTACACACAACGTGCTGACTGTGGGAATAATTTTGTTTATCATGCTAACGTGTCGCTTGTTTGTCCGTGTGTTGACTACCCTTGTTACCGGCATCCTACACTGTATTTTCAGTGTGGCATTATTTTAGCGGGAAAAGCCGAGTTATTTTGTATTTTGATTTTGCGTCAAGCCGCTTATGTTGAATGGTAGGCGGAATCAATATTTAATATGTTTGTAACTGTATATATGTATTGGAAAAACAACGCACAAAATAATTTATTGCTGCAAATAGTAAGCTGTTAATTGTCTAATTAAGTTAGTTGGCTCCGACTGTTTTTAGACCCTTTGACCTTATAATGTTCTGATTTACGAATGAATGAACGACCACGTTTATTTCAGGCTTGAGACACCTATATAAAACACAATTTACAAATTAAAAACATAAATCTGAAGAATTTGGAAATGTATCATCCATTTGGGATATCAGTACAGAGGTTCATACCGAAATTAAACCAGACGTGTATAAAACATAAACATAACATAAAAGCACATTCATTGCTTTTTGAACCCACACTAGGAGTCACTGTGTCGTGGGAACCAGAAACAGCGACATCACAAACGTGTAAACATCCTAGACCTGGAGTTTTCTTTATGCCGGTAATCGAACCCGCGACTTCTTGCATTGTAGGCAGAGCCGCAACCGCTGCACCACAGAGGTCGGCAAAAGCGGACAAAAGATATTCTGTAAAATTGGATTAAGCATATCACACGAGCATGTCTCTGCAAACCTACGTACGACCTTAATTCCTCTGTCACTCACAGCGCTCCTCGAATGTATGATAGCTGACAGCTTGACGGACAGAATAACGTGATGTGCTTTATGGTAATTGTTTTAGTATTCTCCTTGGTAGAAATGTATTGTTACTAATGCGTCTCGGTCAAATACTTATACTAATGATAGAGTGATTAGAGTAGTTGTAATTAGTAATTAACTCACCTCAAGTTCCTAAAAACTTGTTGTAATTTGAATTTTCCAGAGGCGTCGCAACTAAATGTAGTTAAAAATGCTTGAAAATAGAATGTAAGCTACTGAATTATATAGGATATTAATTTTTATATATTTCTTGTTTTCAACCGACTTCAAAAAAAGGAGGAGGTTCTCAATTCGACCCGTATGTTTTTTTTTTTTTTCTATGTTTGTTACGCGATTGCTCCGCCAATTATGAACCGATTTGAACAAATCTTTTTTCGGCGTATAGGTAATATCTCAAGGGTGGTCCCATTGACACCAGGTCAGGATCTGATGATGGGATCCTGGAGAAATCGAGAGAACTCTTCAAATATTATAGGCAGACCTATAGTGATTTTTGTGTTTTTCATAATAACTCGTGCAAATGCACATGGTAAGCATAATATTGTGATGCGGAACTGCTGATGAAGACCACATATGGCCACCAGATCTGCTCAATACTAGGTACAAATACAATGCGTGGCTGACGGGCAGGCAACGCATAGCCTAAACCGGTGGACCTAGAGCCATGAAACTTTGTACAGGGGTTCCTTAGTCGCGTGGGGTAGCACTGATATAGCATTTGACAAAATTAATTCCCCAAGGGAGGGGGGGATAAGGGGTTACAGTTAGTATTAAACTCAATCTAATCAAATAGGGTTTGTGGAAGTCGGTTTTTTCTAAAGTTTACTTTTTGTTTCAATTATTAGAAACCAGCTTTACTGAACCGGAGGTTTTATATTAATTCTGTGGTTTTGTTTGAAGTGTAGTAATTAGAAGTTTGTTTGAGTAAGACTTTTATTATAAATGTTCCTACGGCCACCAAACAATAGACAAACAACCCACTACATTAAGTACCGCCGTAACTTATCTTATTACAAGTTATCTATTGTAGACATAGCTCCATTATATCACTATTTGTACTGATAGGACTAGAGACGTTACAGGGTACTACAAAAACGTATATCTGCTAAGTTATTAAGGAAAGATTAGGGTTGAATAATAACGTTACAAGAACGTTACCATGTATCAAACTTCTTCAACTTTTATCGAATAGAAAAGAAAGGGAGTCTGACGCAATAGTATTTTCACTTCTCATGCTCGTAATCTCGGTTCTCGGGGATCTGTACCCTAGGGAACGCGTCCCCAGGTGGCGGATAGGGGAATGCCCTTTGCCCGTCGGGCAAGCCGCTTGGACTTATTCCAAGGTCTGGGTTGTTCGAGGAGCTGGAGGGTAGGAGATTAGCATCTCCCGCGGACCACTCAGATCACCTCAGTTGGGCCGCTTGGACTTATTCCAAGGTCGGGGCTATCTGAGGACAGCGTCGTCGGGCAGGACGGCGTGCAGGGGATGGCGGCGGATGAGCACATACAGTGTCAACGGCGGCTCCCACAGCCTCGTTAGCAGGGGTTACTGTCATAACCGTGGAGGTTTCCGATGGCAATATGGTAAATTATACTACGAACGTTTTTGTACCCCAGGAGGGTACTGGCTGTAAAGCCAGAGAATCCCTCCCCGGGCTTGTCCCGGGCAGCCCTTCGTTCTCTGGGATGGGCAATAATTTACCCCTTTTTGACATTGGCCAAGGCGGCGACAGGGTTCGCCACTCGTCACGCCGAACCTCCCGGAAGGGCGAAAAGCGGGCTTTGGACACCCGTTTTGCTACGTGGAATGTGCGGGGAGCGATGGATGAAAAGATTGATGAAGTATGTGAGATGATGGACAGAAAGAGAGTAGACGTGTGTTGTGTGAGTGAGACTAAAAGGAAGGGGTCGGGAACAACAACCCATGGCTCTTTTACAGCCTACTGGTCTGGGGTTACAGAGGCCGAGGTAGGATGTAAAGGGGTAGGAATTGTCCTCTCCCAACGTATGATGCAGTGTGTTAGTGAGCATGAATGTGTAGACCCAAGACTCCTCTGGATCAGACTCAGGGTGGGGCTTATACGACTATTCGTAGTAGGCGTGTACGCCCCGGATATGGGTCTACCGAAGAAGGATCGAGAGGAGTATTGGGAAAATGTGCGAGAAGTATTGTTGAAGAGCGAAGCAAATGAGAGAATTATTATGCTAGGGGATTTCAATGCATGGGTAGGAGTGCAGCGAGATGGATATGATCAAGTGTTGGGTAAGTTTGGTGATGAACGAGTGAACGAGAATGGATTAGGTCTTCTCGAAGTGTGTCTGGAAAGAAATCTTTCTGTGACAAACACTTTGTTTTGTCACAAAAAGATTCACATGTATACTTGGCAGAAACAGCAAGCAAGGAGTATGATAGATTTCGTAATAGTTGACGAAAGGCTGAGAAACAAAGTTGTTGACACGAGAGTGTGGCGGGGAGCTAGCGTAGGTTCGGATCATTTTCTGGTAATTTGTCAGATAAATGGTCTGTTCAAACGTTGGCGACACCGTCCTCAAATGCCAACAACAGATTTGGAACGTATAAAAGTAGAGAAATTGCGAGAAGAATGTTCGAAAGCAGAATACAAGAAGCGACTGGCCGTACACTTCGAGAAGATTGATCTGAAAGGAGAGTGTGACTACGACATAGAGAAATCGTGGTCAATAATAAAAAATGGAATGATTGAGGCTGCAAGAGAAGTATGTGGTGTGACCAAAAGGAAGAAAGGAAAGACAGCTGAAAAAGCTGTCTGGTGGGATGATGAAGTAAGAAATGTGGTGGATGAAAAGAAAAAGGCTTGGTTGGATTTGTTAGCTACAAAGGCTAACATGAGAGTAAATGGAGTCAGAATAACTGAAGAGGATGTAAATACAGCGACTGAGAAATATAAATTATTGAAGAAAAAGGTGAAAGATAGTGTTGAAAGAAAGAAAGAAGAAATAAAAGAGGTGTATGATAGGCGGTTTTCTGACAATTTCCGGGCCAACATCAAGATGTTTTGGAGATTGGTGAAGGATGCCCGAGGAAAGTCAGGAACCACTAATTTGAATGTTATAAGAAGTGAAAATGGAGAGGTTTTAAATGAGGAAGGAAAGGTATTGGATCGATGGAAGGAATATTTTGAAAGTCTTTTTGAACGTGAGGAGACTGGACGTGTGTCTACAGGCACAGCCTCCTCACCCCAAGTGGATGCCGTACCCGCAGCTGTCGCTGAGGATGCGACATTGACTGAAGTAAGCGAGTGTAATAATGATCTAATAAGTATGAAAGAAATAGTATGAGCGATGAAAAATATGAAAGTAGGCAAAGCGGCAGGGTATGATAGAGTATCGTTAGAGATGCTGAGGGGAGGTGATGGCGTCGTGGCTAGTCAGCTGTACCGACTCTTTAATATGTGCTGGATGGTCGGTCGGGTGCCAGGAGACTGGTGCAAGGCGGTTATCGTCCCGCTATATAAGGGGAAGGGTTCACAGCAGGACTGTAAAAGCTACCGCGGCATTAGTCTCCTCAGTATCGTCGGTAAGTTATATGCAAAAATATTGATTGAACGAGTGACGAATAAAACGGAGGAAAAAATCTGGGATGTGCAAGGAGGATTCAGAAGAGGAATGGGATGTACGGACCAAATCTTTGCTCTACGATGCGTAACAGAGAAGCATCTGGCTTTAAGGCAAAAAGTTTACTGCGCTTTCGTAGACTTAGAGAAGGCATATGATAAAGTGGTGAGGAATGATTTGTGGGAAACACTATCCATGTATGGAGTGGATAGCCAAATGATTCGTGCACTGAAATCTTTATACGACGACTCCAGTGCATGCGTCAGGATTAACGGTGCCTACACGGCCTGGTTTAACATCGAACGTGGAGTGAGACAGGGCTGTGTGGCATCGCCATGGCTATTCAATCTATTCTTGGATAGTTGTTTAAATGATTTGAAAGAACGTGATTGTGGGATGCAAATGGGAGAGTTACTCATCAAGTGCCTCTTATACGCTGATGATCAAGTGATCCTTGCGTCGTCGGTTGGTGAGTTGCAGGAGATGGTAACTCTCATGAATGAATCATTTAAGAAAAAGGGAATGAAAGTGAACGTAACTAAGACAAAGGTCATGGTTCTTGAAAGAGATGAAGAAGTAACTGAATGTGTGATTATGATTGATGATGAACAAGTGGAACAAGTGAATGCGTTTATATATTTGGGAAGCGTGTTTACGAGAGATGGAAAATGTGAGGATGATATCGAAAGAAGAGTAAGTGCGGGTAACAAAATCAATGGGGCATTGCACTCCGTAATGAGTAGCCAAACAGTCTCGCAAAAGGCGCGTTTGGCTATTCATAATGGAGTGTTGAGTCCGACATTGATGTATGGGAGTGAATGTTGGGTATGGCAGAAGAAGCATGAAAGCAGAATAAATGCGGTAGAAATGAGATCATTGAGGAGTATGTGTGGAGTAACTCTGAAAGATAGATTGAAGAATGAGGTAATAAGGGAACGTTGCTGTTTGAAAGAAGATATAGTGACTCGGATAGAGAAAGGACAGCTTAGATGGTTTGGCCACGTTGAAAGGATGAATGAAAGGAGAGTGACGAAACAGATTTATACAGCGGGAGTGAATGGAACCGTCGGTCGGGGACGCCCAAGAAGGTCCTATAAAGACCAAATTGGCGATTTATTAGTGAAGGGGCAAATAAGAAGTACCCGTAACCGGCGAGCATGTATGAGGAGACTTATGAATGTGAGGAAGCGAGAGATGTTTGTCAGGATCGTAGCAAGTGGAGGTCTTTAGTCTCTGCCTACCCCTTTTCCGGGAAAAAGGCGTGAGCATATGTATGTATGTATGTATGCTCGTAAAGTTCGTCTTTATGTCGGGTATAGCCAGCATAAAATCGAATTTTATGTTCTAGAGCATAAAGTAAAACCTTCGTCTAAATCTCAGACTCTGAAACAACAAAAAGGTAAACAGCCACATACACCTATGCTAAGTGCCACTGCCGGCGGCCAGAGCCGGCTGCGGAGGCATGTCCAAAAAAGAAAGTTTAATGGCGGGCGGCTTATTTTTTCTCGGTAATTTCAATTTGCAATTATTTCATAATATTTACTTTTTTTGCAATATTTCTGTTTAATTTCCTCACAATCGAAGTGAAAAGCAGAGTGTATAACTCGTACATAAAACCCATTTTACCCTCGACATGACGCGTGCGTTTTATGCCCTTGTTGTACAAACTACTATATAGTACTAACTGACACTTTCATAAGTGTCATTTTCCGATGTGACGTCACTAGACGCTGATGCGTTTTGAATCATACGTAATTTTTCATCTCATTTCCTTGTTATAAATTAAAATACTATTATAATGTTATCATATTCGGTACGTTTATATGAAATCTGTGTTAGATATAAGTTAGTTTGTAAGAAATTGCAGTGCCCTTACAGGGTCCATTGTCAGGACCTCCTAATTTTAAGAACCTGTAAAACCAGAGGAGCAATAAATTATTTGGAATTTGGAATCAGTTTATGATAAAATATTACACTAATATCTACAGAAATAAAGACTTTTACTTTGCCTTTGTGCCTTTCACGTTACTTTAAATTCGTATTTTTTGTTGAAAGTTCGAAGGGCCCTCGCATTATATCGCGGTCTCAAATATATTACAGTACTAGGCCATTGTTTTGGCACGTCGGGTCTCGTCTCGCTCTCTCTCTTCCGCCTTGTCAAACGCCGAGTATCATACTCGGGGCAAGTGTCGGGTCCCGCCCCGAAACGTGCCAATCAATGGCCTAGACTGTACATTTAAATAAAATCTTCACTGAAATAACAGTTTCTCACAGTGATCCTCTGTGTGTTTTTAATATTTTACGTAACGCGACGGGTTTACCCGTAGGCGGTTAGTTTGGCGCTTATGACATGTGAATGAAACAAAAATAAACCTTTTTAAACGAGCGAGCGCTTCGGCTGTTTTTATGAAACTCGATTAGGGTCAATCCTTTTTTTAACCCCCGACGGAAAGAGGGATGTTTTAAGTTTGAAGCGTCTATCTATCTCTCTTTCTCTGTGTGTGTATGTGTCTGTTTGTGGCATTCTAGCGCAAAAACGGGTGAACAGATATAAATGTGGTTTTCTGTAGTGGTAGGGAGACTTTTTTGTGTTGCTTCTTAGCCATGTCTTATTAAAATCGGTTTAGTGGTTCTAAAGTTATCAGTTATCATCGCTTAAACTTAGTTTCTTAGGTTCTATGAAATTATTATTATTATTTTATTTATTAACAGATTGTATGTATAGGAATGGTGGGTATTAACAATAGCATTTAATAAGCACAGAAACAAAACAGTGGACGACAAACTTGTACAATGCTAAACATTCCTTTGCCAGTATAATGATATTTGATTAATGCGACCGTAAATATAATAGAAGCAAACCTATAATTCTTCATAAATACAGGAGTTTCTATTGTCTCAGCTTGTATGTAATCCAAATGGACGGGTACACAAATCAACATATTATATTACAAAGGACGAAATTGCCCTGAATACTGAAGTAAACGTTCCCATCATTTCTCTATCCAACTAGTCGAGAGGAACCACTGTTCTAAAACAGTTTTAGCAGAACCGGTTCGATTTCGGTTACTCAACTAATTGTCAGGTGACGTATTTATGTGTCCTGAGTTCGAGGCTGGGTTGTGCCCAAACAGAGTGATATATACGCCGTCCAGCGATAGGCTTTTAGCCGTATAAAGTGCAAAAAAAAAACACAAAAGAAATCCCTTATCCGTTTTTGTTCGGAGTCAAAAATGGGTTTGTATATGTGGGTCTTGTATTGGATGGAATTTTTTGAGCGTATTTTTATTTTGGGTTTCCAGAGAAAATATTCAAATGCAAAAGGCTGTATGGTTTCGATGTTTACTCGTAGATATAGGAGGGCGGCAAGGGGTTACCCTCCTGTACGGTGATATGAGAAATAGTTGCTTAGTGCTAGACTATGCTTCTGCTACTACATGTAGGAAAAACAGTAACTAACTAATTTCGTATGTTGTTCGAAATTTTTTCCATATGAAGTGGCACAAGCACAGATGCGCAAAAAACAATGTTAGCCCGTCGCCGCTGCTACAGAGGTTTGAAAAAAGTATCTAATTTCTAATTCAGTGCCAAAAAGTTTACCAAATATATGTCTGTGCCAAAGTAACACGTGTCGTTTTCAGTTGTCAGATATGATTTTATCTGTTGAACTACCAATAAATTCATTTATAAAGTGCCGCTTTATCAAAATAGTAATCTACTATTAGAGAAAATTAAACTTTATATGGCAACCCATGTATTAACGATTTTGGTAAGGAATTATAAATACAAGTATAGTTTTCACCAAAGTTAGTTTAGAAAGTCCACATTTATGTTATCATGAAACTAATATCCACCATGAGATGCTATCAAAATTAAACGAAGGGCTGAACGTATCGATCATAAAACGTAATTATTAGTTTTAGTTTGTTAGCGATCAACAAAGGCGCTACCCCCTCTTATAACTCAACTTAACTAGGCACCGTCCGTCAAACTAAACCCTAACTAACACGGATAGGATCTGATAAATTTCCTTACCACACCACAAATAGTGGTTAATTGACCAAGGAATAGATTTATGGTAAGGTTGGCTTAACCGAGGCTCGCGTGGATTTATGCGGTATGTTGCGGTCAGTCTGACAGGTTTTTTGGGGTTAATAACTGCCTTTAACCTGTTTTCTTTCGCCTTACTTCTTCTGCGGTATCTGTGTCTTCCCAGTACGCTTAGCATTGGCACTTTGTACTCTTTCTCGACGCCAAGAGAGAGACTTACAAGTACTTGCCATGTCTATAATGTGTTCGTCCGTCTCCCTCTCCCGCGTCGCGGCGAGAGCGAAACACGTGAAGACATCTCGGGCTCGACAGAGAAAATGACATTTGTGCATAGACAAGGGCCTTTCTCGAGTGTAGCATGCTAAGTGTACAGGATTGACGGTAGTCTTTGCAACTGTATAAAACTATAGAATACAATGTAGAAGGGCATTATTTAATAAATTTTCATCCGATGAGCTCCATGGTCTAGTGGGCTTCGTGCTTGCCTCTCACGCAGGAGGTGCAGGTTCGAATCCCGATGCTGACCATGTACCAATGAGATAAGTCATTTATCTTAAGTACGTTATATTACTTATTTGTTTATGGTTATACGGACGTCGGATACTCTAACGTTCATGGAAAACATGGTGAGAAAACCTTCATTACTCCATAGCTGCGGCGATGGGCTACCCCCTGTCACGCAAAATGGAGTATTGAATCACTGGCTGAAAGTAGACCCCGTGCCACCCCGTATGGGAAAAGACATGACCCTATTTTATGTTGTGTAAAATTCTCATCATAAGTAGGGTTGCCATATCTATTAAACATAGTCAGTGTAATAAAAAACAGTTAAAAAAATATAAATATAAATAAATATATCAAAAAGCCGGGTGGTGTCGAACGGTAAAGAAATAATGGTTCTGTAACACCATGTAGACTGGCGTTATCTAAGGTAATACCTTACTAAGGTTGTTTTCATAAGAGGATATGGTGATAAGTATGAAAAATGTGGATAAAATAAACTATACAAAGTGGCCAAGTGCGAGTCGGACTCGCGCATGAAGGGTTCCGTAGTATCATGTAATTATTAGACTGGATTTTTGTGTTGTAACTTTGTTTTTCATAGTCTTTGTATGAATGGCAAATGTATCTTTGCAGTTTTTAATAAATGTTTTATATCTTAAAAACTGCTCATTATATTTTGTTCAAACCAATTTTCATCGAAAGTTTATATTGAGATACACAGCATATATTTTTATAGATTTATCACTATCTTACTTTAAAAGTTAGAGGGGGGCACAATTTTTTCCACTTTGGATGGGTCTGTCTCTTTAAAGATTGACTTTGAGGTAAAATAATTTTGGGAACCTCCACTTCATTTTTAATGACCTATCTATAGACACCCCACACATGTAGGTTTAATAAAAAATATATTTTTGGTTTCAGTTTCATGTATGGGGGAGCCCCCCTTAAATTTTTATTTTTTTCAGTTTTTGTATAAAAATCGTAAAGCGGTTTATAGAATACATCTACGTACCAAGTTTCAACTGTGTAGCTTCCTAATACTTTTGGAATAAAGTTGCTGTGACATACGGACGGACGGACGGACGGACGGACGGACAGACTTGACGAAACTATAAGGGTTCCTTGTTTCTCTACGGAACCCTAAAAATGAGTGTCCTGAGTATTTTACGCTCATAAACTTAAGACTGTTATCAACTAATTATTACGTATGCCCCAGATTTTAAACGAGGCTTTACGACGTTTTATCGTCTAATTATGTTGGTGTTTACCCTATTTTTTTGCAAAGCGGCCGTTTACTGGTTCAGCTACCCTATTTATGCTCGCATTGAAATAGGGCGGCAGGCTTACAGTCTTACCGTACAGCTTTTACGGATAAAACGAAAAAGTTTTAAAAGCTCTGCAGACTTATTTTATAAACTACACTTCATTCTGTTTTTGCCGACGATTTTTGGATTCTTGCAGAGATGTATTTTGTTTTAACCTTGTTCTGAATAACTGAACTCATAAGAACTGGGTGTTTTACTATCCATCCCTAAGGCTGTAAGTTTAATAAACAATTACCTATAATGAAATAACACGACACTGCGCTCCATCACTGGCATTGCTGACGTTGCCGCAAAGACCGCTAGGCTGAAGTGGGACTGGGCCGGACACGTGTGCCGCATGCACCCCCAAAAATGGGCCAAACTGACCACCGAATGGGTGCCCACTGATGGTCACCGGAATCGAGGCAGGCCGAGACGTCGATGGCGGGACGACCTGGACAGGCATTTGCCGGACTGGGTGGAGGCAGCATAGCACAGGGAGGAATGGTCTGAGATAGGGGAGGCCTTTGCCCAGCAGTGGGACGCTATGCAGGCTAAATAAAAAAATAAAAAAATTTATGAAAGCCCAATAAATAAAGAGGCCGATGCATGCAAATGAAAGTAGGTTTTATTTCTTTTGCAAGCAACTGTCCCTTTATTTGCGATGGACGCAGCCTACGGCGATTTCGGTGGTAAACTTCATGATATTATTGTGCTCAGAAAATGCTTATTCAAGAGCAATTATTATTATTTATTTAAGAGCTCCGTGGTCTAGCGGGTTTCATGCTTGCCTCTCACGCAGGAGATGCAGGTTCGAATCCCAGTGCTGACCATGTACCAATGAGATAAACCATTTATCTAAAGTACGTTATACGGACTTTTTAACGGTGATGGAAAACATCGTGAGGAAACCTTCATAACTCCATAGCTGCGGTGATGGGCTAGCCCCCTGTCACGCAAAATGGAGTATTAAATCACTGGCTGAAAAAGGCACAGTTGTCAGTTGGGCTCTGCCACGGAAAAGGCGTGACGCTATATTAATTATTATTATTAAAATACTTATTCATTTTATTTTAATTTATTTAGCCTGCATAGTGTCCCACTGCTGGGCAAAGGCCTCCCCGAACTCAGACCATTCCTCCCTGTGTGCTGTGCTACCTCCACCCAGTCCGACAAATACCCATCACTGAGTTAGTGAATAAGGAAGCTGATCGTCCCGCCATCGACGTCTCGGCCTGCCTCTATTCCGATGACTATCAGTGGGCACCCATTCGGTGGTCAGTTTGGCCCATTTTTGGGGGTGCATGCGGCACACGTGTCCGGCCCAGTCCCACTTCAGCCTAGCGGTCTTTGCGCCAACTCAGCAATGCCAGTGATGGAGCGCAGCGTCGTGTTTCTAACATGACAATTACGAACATATTTTTTTTAATAGCCTATCTATACTGTGTCCCATTGCTGGGCCAAGACCTCCCCATTTCGAGCCCACACATCTCTATTCAAAGAAAGAGTGACCCACTCTGATTGGAGGTCATCCCGCCATCTCATTCTGGGCCATTATTGCACAAACATAATTATTTTTCGATGGAAAGTGTTGAATACATGACAAAAGCGAGCTTATCTCTATCAATTTTCTTCCAGCAAAACCAGAGTGGGCAGGAAGGCTCTTGGTCATTATTCATACTGCCCGGTCATTATTTATACTGCCCGGTTAATCAAATTGCCCGTGACATATACATAAATACCAGAATGATGGATATAAATAGGATATATAATATACATAGGCATACACAGACAGACGCTTCAAACGTATAAATAATACCTCTCGTTTTCTTTGTCGGGGCTTAAAAATTGTCAAGAATGTCCTACTCAACAAATGAACTGCCCCTAACGCTTAATTACCATCAATGTAATAAAGTTAAAATCTTTTTGAAACCTCATTCCGGATTCCTTATTCTCCTCTCTTGAAAGAAATTGGAAACTTGAAAACCGTCGATATTAAACTGAAAACCAATAACGAAAGCCTTTAGACATCTGTAACGCAATTATCGCTTAAACTGCCTTAAGTGCTCAATGGATCTGCGATATTAAATTATGATAACGAAAACGGGGTGTTGAAAAATTTGGGTCGGCTTTTGGAAAGAATGGAAGGTACTTACCAAGGGAGTTTGAATCCGTTGCACACAAACAACGTGGCAAGAGCGTCAAGCCTTTCCACAACGTTTACAGTTGGAGCTCTTTGCTCTTCCGCGAATGTGACATATGATTTGCGTTACAGTCGAAGTTGCGTTGAGTGCGGTTTATTAAGACGGGTTTAAGCATCTAGTATAACCCGTGAGTTGTGAGTTGCACGGAACAAATTTGAAAAAGCATATCCTTAGCATCAGAAACAAATGACAATCCTATGAGATTATCGTCCTTAAAACAATAAGGTGACAACCTTAAATTTCAAAATCGTTTCGTGCAACTCAGGGTAACTGACCAACTTATTTGCCTCAATTTAGGTTCATCAACGCCCCGCGGGGAAGAAAGTTCAAGAAAATATTTCTTACAATTTGAACTAGTATAAAACACGTACTCTGGAGTTGAGAATTGAAACAGAAATAATTTAGCAGTCCGTGAATAAATTACCAACCAGAGTCACAATCACAATAAAATCTTAGAACTTGAAGTTGGTAATAAGTTGGAATAATTCCACTAGACTTACATAAATGAAGAATATATTTTGGGCTGTTTAATGTTTTTCAAGTACAAGAAATAATTTAATCCATAAGTCAACAGCTCTTGAAATTTAGTAAGAAGGTGCCTTGCCTTGTTAAATTCGTACATATAAATTATGATTATGAATTACAAAATATTTATAAGCGAAGTGGTACTTCTATTTGCGTGTCAACGAGGGTTTAAATGTGCTTCTGTTACTCCTTATGGGAAGAGACGTGTCGCTCTTCTTACAAGTATATCATGTTACTACTTACGATACTAAACGAGTGAATCCATTACATACTCGTAATTTCATGCAATGCAAAAAGTTTATCCGTATAATTGTTTCAATCTAGTTATATTGCATTCAAGAGTATACTGTTTCTAATACATATTTTATATCGCCATTAAAGTTAATGAGTGCAGGGAATACGATAAGTAAAACACTTTCTTTTACGAGTGTATTGCCGAGGAGAGTTCAAGGACACTAAACAAAACCCGTAGGATTAAAAAAACACAATAAACTCGTACCTATTTGTTTTCATATACGGGTTGCTTGCAAAAATATGCTTCAAGCGAGCTTGTTTTAATTACCGGCTCTCAAACAAAACTTTTTTTCATTCAGGCGTTTGGCAATTAAGAATACTTTCATAGAAATTGGAATATGCTTAAAAGTGCGTCCGCGCAAGTCATTTGAGTAGGTACTTTCTAGTATTGCTAGACTAATTGGCTGAGCTCCAATTAGTGGCTCATTCGAATACGTTGAAAGTGTGTTCACATCCACAGGAATCATGTTCATGTTTCGCTCGAGGGATGTGCCCTTTTGGTCCATATGCAATTTGAGCTACTGAAAAGAAAATATCAGTGACGTGAATAATTACCTAAGTAGTTAATGGAGTCACTGTGTTATCAAATGGGACAACATACTCAAAGCTTCTGGACTGACTCGTCTTTGATTTAGTTAGTCAGTATGGTAGTGGTATATGTACAGACCGGAGTTACCTGCCTCGCCAGGTTTATTCGCAGCTGAGAGAGTTCTCTTTTACCTCAGATTCTTGCCCATGTATGTGTCTCTATTCCTTCCAGGCACTTAAGTGCTAAGGATTATGGCACGACCAAGCTTACTACTTAGTCAGATATCATAATCATAACATAAGAAACAAAAGTATCCAATGACTGGATTATTCATTAGGATGCGGGGCAACGTCGAACCAACAGCTTTCAAACTACCTACTACGGTTTGTTGGTTGTTGGCAAAGCGGATAACTACTGCGGTACCAAGATGGGTCTAAGCGCCACATAAAAAATTGTGGGATTATTCTAGCAGAAACATTCCGACAGAAGTAGAAGGCTGGTATTAAAGTCTCTATGCTCCTTTAGGAGTTAGAAGAAAAAAAGAAGGAGAAACATTCTAAGAGAGAGAGTTTTAGAGTGCTTCTGTACGTTCAATTTGGTTGTAAGATTTTCATTGTTTGAGAGTGAAAGCAGTATCCTCACTGAATGTCTCATACCTTTAAACTCAAGTCCAAGTCCATTGAGTAATACTCCCTGTTTGGACAATTACCTTTAAAGTTCTCAACCATAATAATAATTAAACCATCCTGTAAACATCACAATTCACCGGACGACTTCTGTAGTAACAGTGGCGTGCCGGCACGGAATAAACGCGAAATAATAATAATAATACACCACTAAAACGCCATTGGAAAGCTGTCGCAATTTTCGCTTTGTGTGCAACTTCGGACGGGGCGACGGCAAAGCCCGCATACTAACTCATAATATTCTATTGTTAACTTTTTAACGCTAGGCTTTAAATAGCGGGGCTTTATAGTGATGGCCAGTGGACGAACCATGCGCAGCTATTGTGAAGCCTCCTAATGAGGCCTTCTCATACGTACACAACATTCGAATTGGTTCTGTGTAAGTGTAACCCACATTCTGTCCAACCAACTTACACGTGTTTTTCTGCTATCGTCGCGTCTTGCACCTAAAGTATTATAGTTTTATACAAGATTGCAGTCATAAAATCTATATGTACTGCAAAAAAAATGGCTTTAGTTAGTTATCTACATTTATCTAGATTTATGACACATTTAGTTTTAAAAGTATAAAAATACACTCACGCTTGGCGAATAGTTTCCCGAGAGAAAGTATCTCAGCTTTCCCACAGCTTCTTTATACGCCATCTCGGTATAATCTGGGACTCTCTTCATTCCATACTCCATCTTTGATGGTCGTCTGTATGGATAGTTGTACCCGTGATTATAACTCGAATATTCGGATTATCGGTGCTTCTTGTAGTTGTTTCGCCCTTCTTCTCCCGCAGTGATCCAACATAGTGATTTACTAGCCTGCCGAATGTTTATTGACCTTCTCTAGGTGACCATGTTCCTGGCTATACGTGGGTAAACAAAGAATGAGAAAAGGCATTGTCGTAAATCAAAACATTCACAACCAAGTTAACACGTGCCGGCCGGACGAATGACGTTGAAGTGACGCCATGCATTGCAAAATTTGCAAAGCCTTGTCTCGTACAAATTTACCACCTCGAAACTCGGCAATGTGTGCGTGTGGCGGCGTGTGCATATATGCGTGGCTTATGCGGAACGTGTGCGGAACGCAATGTGTGTGCGGCCGTTCTCGCTGTTTTGTTTGAAGTGAACCTGGCGATGGCGTGGTATTGACATGCATTATTTTTATGACTAAGCCAGTGTGAGCTGTGAGTGGGAGTGACTAACTTTTTTATATCATGTTTTAATTCAATAATCCGCATGGTTTTACCTCGAGTAGAAGCAGCTTGTCCATCTAGGAAGCAGATGAAGGATATTGAAAATTGAGTTGTAAAATTAATATCGTGTAGAGTACATATACTATATTATTATGTTGTTGCCTTGATTACTGAAAATATTTGTATTCAAATGTGAGCTTCAAGGTTTGTATATTTGTGATTTAATTATACATAAATCAGATATAAAGTATTGGCGAGAAATAAAAACTTTTTCTTGCATAGTCCTTTCGAGCAAAATAGTAATAGTCTCAAATGTAAACTTTCTTATTTCCATTTTGCGTCGATCAGTACAAGGGGTCGAACCTACTTTACTATGGTACAAGGAACTACTAGACCACAGACGATCTACACGGTCAAGTATAGTATAAAATAGTCATTGGGAGTGTCATATAACCTGCGGTGTCGGGTGTAATTATACACTTATTGACCTAGAACACGACACTAGCAAGGCCGGCCAGCCGCAGGATGGTGTCATGTTCAGTACACACTTGACCGCCTGGTCTATTGCGTCAGTCGGTGTTACTGTTCGTTTTGAAGCCAAGAGTCAACACTGGTAAGGGGTTTACCCCTTGGATTGCACCATGAAATCATAAAGTCGTGATGATGTTTGGTGCGGGTGAGATATCTCGTGGTAAGGGGTCACTAGACCCAAAAACCCGACTGTTGTAATGCGAGTTAGCAGGCTAACATCGGATTAAGTTTGACTGAGGGCTATTTGGGAGGTGTCAAAACCACTAAACTAAAAGGAACTAAAGGCACTTAACTGACCCTCAAATCTGACAGCTTTGCAATGCCTGCTATTTGGGAGGCGACACGAACTAACTAAAATCATTAAAATGATGTGATTGAAAATGGAATCTGTGTCCACCGCGCAAGAGCTGTCGGATTTGAGGTTGTCAGTTTAGTTCCTTTAGTTTAGTGGTTTGACACCTTCCAAATAGCCCGCATTGTCTTACTAATTAATCATAATCATATCTCACGAACTAACCTAACATAATATGAGTACGTGTAGAATTAATTTATTACAGTCGGTTATTTTTTTTGTAGGATAAAGTAAAAATAAAATGAAGTGATTAAATTACTTTACTTTACTTTACTTTATATACTTTATTGAACAAAATAATACATTTTACAATGAAGAGTGGAGTGGACAAAGGCAGGCTTACCTATCTCTATTAAGAGATTTCTTCCAGCAAACCTAGGATGGACAGTAAATAATTGTCAAGAGGTAGACCTAAGTGACAGAACATCAAATAAGGTAATCAAAACAATAAACTAAATAACAATTGTGTACATAAATATGAAAATTAAATATTCCTCTGGCGTGTCAAAAGTCGGAGCGCAAATGTATGCAAAAAAGGCGTTCTTTATCTGAACAATCTGTTCAAATTTCCTTGAAAAACGTAGCGGGAGCTCAAGAATAGTCGTTCACACTGTTGAAGAGTCATTCAAAAATGCTTATACCGCTCCCAAGTGAAACTGAACCGTAACACAGCTTAATTCACAGCTCATTTTTATTTGACACGTTCTACTAATTATCACTAGCTGAAGTAGGGGAAGGAAGCCTGTGAAATCATGCGAGACGATAGCCTATAGTTATAAGACGTGGCGATTAGGGTCTGGCTTCACTAATGATGTCACATTTTATCGATATCGCCATATCGATATGTCGATAACCTCAGCTTTGGGACAAGTTCAACCGCTTTGTTTTCTGACTGAAATAATTGTACAAACTAAAATAAGTACCTAAGATTGCTTAAAAACTGCCCTGGTATATTAATACTAAGAAATCAACTAAAACCTCAACACTTTGAAGAACTACAGACACAATGGACACATTTAAATAAAGAACAAAGGTTAACTGACCTTTAAAATATATGCCTCCTCACAAGATTTTTAGGGAGATAACCTCATAAGTCATAACTGTCGGTTAAAAATAGCAAAACTCTTTGTTTTTTTTTTTACTGGACAATGGGAAATTTATTTACTTTTTATATACAGAAAACTTATAATAGATAGACAAAGCATAATAACAGTTTATATACAATAACAAATCATAACTTATATATATATAAACTCAGACAGATAACCCTCAGCTAAGCTGCCAAAACGAAGGCCGAGAGTTGCCAAAACGACCTTTTTCTTGCAATTTGTCTTATCGACAAGATTACCAATCCCTGCACTATCTCAAGCATACTACAGTCTGCTCACTACGAAGTGGCAAACGTTGATTTCTAACATGGTTTCTACAACCTAACTACGACTTTTTGCAGTTTATCGGGTATTTTCGCATTCAATATCCTATTTCACACTGACCTACTGTACGTCTTTCGTCTTGATTTGTAGCTTTACAGTTATACGTAAAAGAGTCACGCCTTTTTCTAAACGGGGTGTCAGAAAGATAGTCTTGTAGAGCGAAACACTATGGTAGCTTACGGGACGAGCGCAGCGAAACAATTAAATAGTCTTCGTGTTAGTTCGACATGTATACTACAAAAAAACTGCGTTGTTTTTGATAAATAATAATTAAGACAATTTTTATGAAATACAACCCTTCCAGCCATTTTATGTTCGGATGAGATAACGAAAATATATGATTGATATATGATATTGCTGCTCACTACAAGCATAACACATACACCTATACTTACAATTACACCTAAACTACACATTATAACTCCGGTGTCTTAATATTGTTATTTTTAAAATTTTTGCTTAAGTACTATTTTACTACAAAATCTTATTTTTATAATAAATGTAGATTCAGATTCAGATTCGTTTATTTGCATATGATTTTGGGATTACATACAGTTCTTAAATTAATATCATATGTAATTTTATTCCTTGATCAATTATATTATATAGCATGCAAACATTTTATTGTACCTACTTTATTAATTTCACAAAAGTTTATCTTGTGACTCTAATCGGGAAGAGCTGTTTCCATAGATACAGTCTAAACTAGTTAGGGAGACAGGGATCCACCAATATGTAATAAGGATTTTTGTGAACTTTTTTTTACTTTTTACTTTTTTTTGCTACGAAATAAATACCGTGTCGTAGAGATGTTGGTAGCTCTGTACATCGGCAAAAAAGGTTTCACAAGAATGTATTGCGGCCTTCGTACCTTTGAGACTGGGAGCAAAGAGCTGGGCCTAATGAATTAGCTATTGGTACTGCTCGTATACGCGTACGCAGTTGCGAGCAAGAAGAGTGATGAATCAGGAAATATAAAAAAGTATCAAAAATATACATATTTGGTTTGTCTGACACGCAGTCCGCTGATTCTATTGTCGAATACTTTTTTCAATTAGGATCTGTTATTACAATTACTCTACTAATTTTTTGAGGAACGTCCATGTAAAGTTCCACCTACCCTATAAAACCTATCAATTTAAGTGTTGTAAAGACTCTGGTGTATTAATGTTCACATACAACTATGTTGTTTAATTAATAAATGATTATGATTATTAGTTTTGATGACTAGAAATTTTGACAACTATCACTTCATGCATTTTTGTGTTTAAGTTCTGTTATAAATAACTCACGACTTGTCTGAACTATAGAAAATCGCAAAATTTTATGAATTTCACTTCACCAAAACTTCTGCCAAGTATGCAGTCGTAAAACGGCATTTTACTTAATGCATAAAGTTCCCAAGAACTGAAGCAGTTTCCTTAAAATCTTAAAACTACCCGGACTAGCCATACTCGTGAGAGTTCCGCATTGAGATCGTTTCGACTGTAACAAGGAAACACAATTTCCGGAATATCCTAGAACGTAGGATTAATATCCTTACAACGACTGTAACTGACTTTTCTCTTTGAATTTTAATTATTCTCTATCTAATTTTATTTATTATGGTAATGTTAACCGTCATACTTACTAAGTAGTCTCCAGATATAATTCGCCACCATTGATAAGTAAATCCATAGGCATATTTTCTTTCTCCAAAGACTATATCGCTTGATTGAAAAACTTACTTTATTTCAAGATTACAAGGGAATTAACTTGAGAATTGCACACTCTATACCCGAAAACTAGAATATATAGCCATAATAATTTGAATTTGAATTATACCTTCCTACATTACTTATTTTTATTTACACACATAAACATAAAAACTGTATAAGGAGTAGATAACACCACACACAAACCTCAGTGGTTTAAGTGGTGATCAAGAACATGAAACTCTGTTCGTAATTAGATGCTAGTAAATAAAATAAAAAAAGATACTTTTGGAAGCTTTAATTATTCTTAGGCTGGATTTTACCAACGAAAGGGTAACTTTTACTCGAGAGTATCTTCTACTTTTTCATAGACACTAGTGACACACAGATCAGATCACCTAATTTTGAACTGTCATTGTCATACAAGGTATCCCCGGGATAGTTATTCTCGTATAACTTTTTGTTGGTGAAATCCACCCGAGGCACTCAATCTTACAGTGCACTACTATCAGATTTTAGTACTACTGCTATCATATTGGTTTTGTTTTAAGTACCTAAGTATATAGGTAGCTTCCAAAGTAGGGAAGCACCGCACCAGTATTACCGTGTTACATCAACCCCTTACCTGAATGTTGGAGTTATTACTTCGGAAACTTTGAGAGGCGAGTCGCAGCTTTGGATACTAGTGTATATTGAATGTATATTGAATGTAAGGGGTCGGTCCCTGACGGTCTTGAACACAATATTGACTAATGTCATATTTGACTACAACTATTACATTTGATTGCGAGCGAGAGGGTTAAGTTTTAGGCCCACTATTATTATTTTTTACAGACGTAACGAATCCGAGAGAATATTAATTGCAATAAAATTAAATTAGATTAAAATAATTAAAAATAATCTAAATCTTTTTAGACGTTTTACAATTTTGAGTTATCTACAATCAACCTCATTCCACCATTTGTATAATACATTTCTAATTGAAAAGCAGATTGAATTGTTACGAAAAGTCAATAAAGTTGTACCCACATCAAAGATATAATCAAAACTGATAATCCAGGTTTAGGCACATGATTTGATTAAAGCTAACTCTCGGTTAAGCTGTTTAAATCACAGGCTTTATAACACAGAAGTTTCAGTTTTGGAACTCAATTCTACTTAACCCTTAGACTGTCTCATTCACATAATGTATTATTTAGTAATGGGGTCTAAACTGAGTTGAGTATCTAGTTCTGAATTACTTCACAGCGCCACTTTGCATAAATTAAATAAAAAATTACCTTAAAATACATAATTAAAAACCTTTCAAAATTATTCTGGATGGCGGCAACTAAATGGACAGCACTAAAATAAACACTTTGACAGGTCTTCACCATGGAATAGAAAAAAAACAGTTTTTTCTGTTCCGTTGTCTTCACACTAGAGCTACGAGTGGGAGAAACGAAACATAGCCCCCTCCCCCCCCATTGCATTAAAAGCAATACGTAATGCTTCTCCAGCAAAACTACTGACATTAATTGGGTTTGAGCATGACTTGAGGCTGAATATTTCCGTGATTTTATTAGAATTTCACCGCAATGATTCTGACCTTTCACAAATACGCGTGATGTACGTCCCATCCTATCCCGCCATTATACTAATCCCACTTAGATTATCCCACTATTTAATATTAGAAACGGCTAGACGGATTTGGATGAAATTTAACACACATATGCTTTATGAGCTGGATTAACATATAGAACACTTTTTATCCGACTGCACGTGAAGGAGGGTAATGTTTTTTCGGTAAATGATAATTTCTAGGCACACGCAGACGAAGTTGCGGGCATAAGGACACCTTTTATCCGACTGCACGAGGAGGGTAATTTTGTCTCGGTAAATGATAATTTATAGGTACACACAGGTTTTTATGTTTTCTTTTTTTATTTCTAGGTGCAGACGAAGTTGCGGGCATCAGCTAGTATGTCCACATGTATGTGGGTCTGGCTTTTGTGCGTAATGAAGTGGTAAATCATCGTTGTCACACAGAGAGATCTAGCACTCGTGAACGGTATTGTAGTCATACATCTGTGAGATTATTTCAATGTCAGTTCACGACAATGTTTCATGTGGCCGGCCTTTGAACCTTCCAATTCTAATCGTTATTGTTCAAGCAGAAGTTATTAAATTTTGGGAGTGTTATTTTATACGCATTTTTATTTGATAGTTTATTTTCTTAAAAAAGTTACAGTTATTCTACTTAAATAGCTGATACTAGGAAAGGTTGTGCTTATTATTATTAAAGGTTATTTATGGTAGGGCTAAGCAGGCATTCAAAATAATGTAAACAAATGAATGAATGAAGTGATAGTTGAAACAAAACTCACCGCCGTACTCAGAGTCATTTAATGAACGATTAAACCTATTCCAAATTTGAATTTTCATACAAAATTCTTTACTTAGTAATCCTTAATGAATCATTTAATGACTTTGAGTACGGCCGTTAGACCTCAAAAATTGGCCATATATTCCTTTTTCGTAGAGTATTTTGGTTATGTTCGATGCGTGAAAAACCGGTAAAACTGTCTTCTGTGTGTTTGGGCATTTAGGGGGAAGCCTCACGCACGACTCGCTCGCAAAATTACGCTCGTTTTGGCTTCACCCTTACGGCGCATAGGAGTACAAGTATAGCAACAATAAAATTAAACGTCTCGTCTACAGTCTCTTCGTGATAAGAATGCAGTGAAATTAAAATTTAAATCTGTTAACACACACTTACAGGCCAGGACACAACCGTCGCGTTCAAAAGTTTGCCTTCAACTGGCCACTGTGAACTTGGCTTGATAATTGGAAACGATTTGATTGGTTACGGGGCGTAGCTAGGCCGCCGGACAGTGATGACTCACTGCATTGTTATCACGAATAGACTATAGCTATTTTCTGGCCAATTGGGGAAGTTAAAGCAGAGGAAGAGGCATGATAGGTATCTTATTCGTTTTTAGGGTTCCGCTCCTAAAGGGCAAAATGGAACCCTATTAATTCATAATTCTTTATTGCACGGAAAACAATGTGATACATCATAGTCTTATAAAACAAAGGCAAATAGGCAAAGGCGAGCTTATTACTAAGCCTCCGCTGTCTGTACGTCTGTCTGTCCGTCAGCGGGCTCTATCGCCCGAACCGTAATAGCTAGAAAGTTGAAATTTTCTCAGAATGTGTATATTTGTTACCGCTACAGCAACAAATACTGGACTATACAAGAAACATAATTTTAAATTAACACTCCGTGTGAGAGTCCGAATCTTACTTGGCCGATTTTTTTTTGTTAGATACGACACTGACGCCCGTTTTCACTAACGTCGAACAAGGAAACGCCTTACTAAGTAACTCCTAATTTATGGCAATGCTTAGCATAAAGTTCCGTTTCACCAATCGATTTGTCCTATGCTAAGACTAGCCTAGATTTTTGACAGTTGTCCATGGTTTTGTTCGTCAATCTATCACATGTCTCTCTCTAACACATGAGACTGTCACATGTGTCAGTTTAGAGGCACCTAAGCACTACGCCCACCCAAATCGGTTTCGTAACTTTAGGTCAGCCTAACGTCATTAGTCGTGACTTAAGGGTTAGTGAAACGTGTTTTTGCTCTAGGCAACTCCTAAATATTTAGGATTCTGATTTAGGCGTGTCCTATGGTTAGTGAAAACGGATGTGAGTTTCAAATAATATGACACCGCTTGTTGTTTCACTGCTGTTATTTTACGCCTGTCTATCGTGCCAATGGGAAGTGGCCGAAATACTCTCTGTGCTTAAAATGCATAATGTTAAACCAATAACAGACACACGGCGACAAATCCGCCGCCGAAACCATTTCCGTTGTTTTGTTTTAGAACTACTAAAACTGGAACCGCTAGAACTGTTAGTTATAGTTAAAATAATATGTATAATTACATTGCCCGTGCAATAAAGAATACGAATATTATATAGCCCACTAATGTCCCCGCCGAGGGGCACGAGCCTTTTCTAGGATACGACTAAGGAGGAGCAGGAGCATTATTTCTCTCTATCATAAATATAGAAGGTAAGTATTTTGATATGTATTAGTTTATTTATGTTAGATTTATATATTTTTATTTTATGTAATATTCATGTACTTCTTTATGTAGTATATTCAGTTGATTATTAATATTATGATTTATTTATGTTTTATTTTTCTCTGTTCATCCTGGGTTTGCTGGAAGAGATCTCTCTTTAGAGATAAGCTTACCTTTGTAAATTACCTCTCTGTATTTTCTGTTTTTTGTCTTTTATGTGCAATAAATATATACGAATATATACGACTAAGATTGAGTCATACTCCACCGCTTTACGACTACTACCACCGAGGCAGGTATTTACCCGAAAATTACTTACGTAATTAGTTACAATTTATCAGTCTGCCGAGTCCGCAAGCTTCAAAACTGAACTAAACCATTTTGATAATGGAATTTATGATAAGTTTAACGCCTGGGGAATTTTACCAAGTGTCACTCACACATTTCTTTCATAGTTTTTGATACTTACCTACATCTTGTGCCAAACTAATTGTGATAAAAGCTCTTTGACCCGCTAAGAAAAGTTGTACGTGATTTGAAATGATCTTTTATCTTAATAAATTTTGTATAGTTTGCTTCACTTAAGAGTTAGGACTCTCTATTTAGAGATAAGTTCGTTTTTGTTACGCTATGCTTTCTAGCTGCGGCACGTATCTCCTGTATTTGATTAAGGACGTTTTTTATTCATTCGTCCTATATGTATTAAGTCAATATGTATTTATAACTAGCAAACCCGGCGAACTTCGTTTCGCCAGCAAATGGCTTCGTTTTATGTAACATTTCGTTTGGTGATTAAAAGATGAAGAACATTTTTTTTTTGTTTTATATTTGAAAAGGAAAAATTGAAATCCGATATAAGATGATGGGAGAATCGTGAGACGTTCAATATTCTGAACATCACCATCTGAATGAATAGCATCACGCAAGTGTATATAGTCCTCAGATCGTAGCTTTGCCTGATTGAATCGGATGAACGCTAAACGTTCGGTCTCGACTTTGACATACATGTCGACAGCGAATTGCTGGAATAGCTGACGGCACTTCAGAATGACATTCTCCTCATGTGTACGAATCATCATACGATACGCATAGTAATTCATTGCCCTTAGATTTTTATTCGTTGATACGCCTGAAAATGCAAAATTAAATGAATTGTTAATGGAAACCAATAATAGCAATAATAGCAATAATTAGTGTGTGAATATTGTACCTGTAATGGATCGACCATCTTCAACGTGATGCCGTATCCGTCTTGCCCTTGCCTAAATGATTGGATATTGTAACGCATCGTACAAACGATGTGTCTCGTTTACACGATGCATGATATTGCTTCTTCGCTGAACGATAATGTCTCGCGATTTAGTTGGATCGCCAACAATAATTGCAGCAACATCATTAACGGTGGGTGCATTGAATCTTCGCACATGTTCACCTGTTGGGGTATAATCCGCTCTTATGACAAATTTGAGCGTATCCGATGGCATTCGTTCCAATGCTGTTTTGAACATATTAACCACAGCATTTAGCGTGAAAAAATGCTTGCAACTGTTCAATAATTCGTCTCTTTAACTGTTGTGTTCCCTGTATATTGCACCGCACATTCAGCTGATCCACCATCGACGAAATGAAATATATTTGCAGAAATTGATGCGGTTCATCTGGTGTTGGCACCATTGAACCATGCAAATGATATATTTGTCCTTGTATCTGTATCTTGCCTTGCGCAGACAATCCAGCCGTTTCTCTTTTCGAACTTTAACGCATTGCAATATCGGCATATAGTCGTCAATGGTCCAATATCTAAATTTTCATCATCACTGTAGTTCGCAGTGGGATCTGGAATGTCAAGAGATTGTATGATGCCAATGATTTTCGTGTGCTCACGCGTTGTCTCAATCGGGCAATTTCTCTTATTATATTTTGTATTTTTTCGCTTAAGTTCTGTGAATACACTTGTTGCTGGCTTGCATGTCTTGTGCGTCGGCCGATATTCGCACGTCGTCCTCTAGGCATTTTGGGCCATGGACAGAAACAGAGTATCGTTGCACCCAATCAAAGCAAAACTTTCAGCCTCAAAATTATTTATTTATTTCAATAACAATAATCTCAAAGAAAACGGTTCGCATGCCACAACCTAAGTGCAGACTCAACGTGCGAGCACTCTATTGTAATTACTTGACTCACTAAAGATATGAATTTACAGGGGCGCAAATACACAAAACAACAATAATCAGTACTTTAAAATAGGTACACAAAACAACAATACTTTAAAATACACAAAACAACAATAAACAGTACTTTAAAATAGGTACACAAAACAACAATACTTTAAAATACACAAAACAACAATAAACAATACTTTAAAATAGGTACACAAAACAACAATACTTTAAAATACACAAAACAACAATAAACAATACTTTAACCTAACCATGTGCAGTAGCGGTGGTACGTGATGCGCAGCAGAGAGACGATGTCGCGCCCGCTCAGCTCAGCGTCTACGTAGCGCGCCTGAAGCCGATACCTGGGGGTGGTATGGCATGAAATGAAATGTTTATTAAAGATGCTATTGGTTTTTAGGTAGTATAGCGTTGGGTGGCACGGTTGCGTCACGTCAGGCTATGGGGTTCGATGTATTTCGTCGAAGTGGTGTGTGCGTGTGGACGCCGTAGGCAAGAAAACAGTTCACTGGTTCTAACTTTTGTAATAATGAACAGTGAATTTAACCTCAAATGCACGATCCACATAATTTATACAGTTCAACTTACCACCTTAAAGACAAATGCCTGCTGTTGAAATTGTAGTACATGCTATGTATCAGAGATGGCGCTGTATGTGAAAAAAGATTTTCCCGCTTTTCTGTTGAAATTTTCCTGAATTTTCTTTGCTATAAACCTCACGCAGCCCGAGACCTTTCCAACGAATGCAAAACCGTGGAAATCGGTTCGTGCGTTCTGGAGTTATAGCGTCAGGAAGGAAAACCCGACTTATTTTTATATAGTAGATTACTATGTATGAGTGATAGTTTTAAAGTACAAGTTTTAAAAAGCGTGCGTGTAATAATTATGTTATACGGGCTAGTAAGTTTTAGTTTCTTGCAGCAGTTTGTCGGTATATTTTTTTTAAGTGTTAATTCGTCAGCCACCAAAAAATAAAGACTAGGTATTACTAAGAGTAAGAGACTCTATTCATATTGTTAAGTTAAGTTGTAAGGCGGTGCCAGTTTTATTTGTCAATAGAGAACCAATTTAGAAAAACTTTCGATTGGCAACAAAAATACATCATCTGTGAAAATTTCTATTGTCTAACTATCGCGGTTCATGAGATACAGCCTGGTGACAGACGGACAGACAGACAGACGGACGGACAACGGAGTCTTAGTAATAGGGTCCCGTTTTATCCTTCAGGTACGGAACCCTAAAAACGAGTTATCACTCTGTCAACTGAGTCTTTGTATAGTTAGATCATATATTCCTAAACCCAAAAGAGCATCCTATCATCTAAATTTATTCTCTTTCACACGGCCCGCATCAAACATTCACCCAGCTAAGTGGCCTCGATATGTCAATTGTGTTGTGAGTATTTGCGTGTGTGTTGGTGTCTGTATGTGTCTGTGTTACGGGCAATTTGAGAAGTCCAGTCATTTTGAATAATGTTCGGTCTGTATACATAATGCCCGCCTCAAGTGGGCAATGTGATTATAAAACGATATGATTTATCACTTTTCCCGTTCAGTATGAATAATGAATAGGTACTCTATCTTTGGCAATTAAACAGTAAACAGAGTAATTGTAGTGTTTTCATATGTATAACGCAAGCTACGCTCGCTTCGCTCGCTCCACTGGTTGCTCTTCACGAGTCGCACTTAACCACACCTATATTTACACTTTAATCATATTGCCCGGTTATGAGTAGGGAATTATTCGTACTGCCCGGTCCAAGTGATAAATTCGAGCTACCTTGATTTTTCAAACACCACGGGTCATAGAGCATTATGAATACGGACCGGTCAAAGTAATACATTCAAAATGACCAAGGCTTGGTCATTATTCATACTGCCCGGTTTATGAAATTGCCCGTGACATGTATATATGTCTATTTGCGTTTGGGAATTTCATTCAGGAAGTCGTGGGGCTCTGACACCCCTAGGCCGTTGTTATTGACTTGAAGCGAAAAGCGCTAGAGTTTTCTGTCTATGGTCGATTCAGCGAGTGAACTGTTTTTTGACAGCACAAAACCTTCACATTTTTGACGTTTGCAATGAAAAATATTGCTTACCGCGCCGCCAAGTTATCTAGAGAACGGCCAAAGCGGAACTACGGACGCCACTATGAAAACGTCACTTCGCTGTCAGTTTGTATGCATGGTGTATGCTGTTCAGTTGTAGACTCCAGTCGATGGTAGCGCCATCTTTTATTCTCTTGATGAGATGGTGGCACCGTACAGTCACAGAAGAGATAATAGTACTCCGTACAGAACGGCCACTCCCTTCCCCGCGCTGATTCAGATACCGCACCCCACCCCTGGCGTCTAGGAACTGGTTGAAATATCAATAGACGCGGTTGAACGCCTGACGAGTGACCGCGCGTATACGGTGAATAATAACCGGTAATATAATATGGTGAAGTTTTGTGCATTATTTGTGTGTCTGTCGTCAACTAGAAACAGCAAAGACAGGAGATTCTTTCGGTTCCCGACTGATGAAAGAAGGTAAGCAACAGCAACTCTATTGTTGTTCTTTTGAGAAATAAAAATTCTAATACCTTAACTCCCGGAATGTAACTTGGTCAGCGTTTGCTGTGTGTGTCTCGCTCTCTCACAAGGACAGACTTTGTGCGAGACAGAGACAGAGTTATATGTTTGTAGTACTTACTACGATAATTGATAATAAATAAGTCAGTGTCGTAATATTTTATTTTTAACCGACTTCAAAAAAGGAAAGGTTCTCTTTTATATTTTATTTTCTAAGATACCTAGTACTAAACCTTCCGTAATACATAATTATATAATTATCAATAAAGTACATTCATTTCGTGCTATCCGTTGTTGGTGCGATTCAATAACGCGAACGAAGCACTTCGAGTTGAAAAGTAGGTAGTAGGTGGGTCAATCAACTATTTTACCCACACTTTGCTGTCCCCGACCATTTATTATTAAAATACGCTAAATGGTTAAATTTACACATTTTACGAATATAACAATAGTATCTAAGCTAGCAGGCACTACGGGGAACTTGATTACGTTCTCGAAGATCTTCGTTTGTGTTTTTTTTTGCTCACATGGCGGCATGGCGCGGTATGGTGTCCTTTGATAGTGCCGTTGAGCTGCAGTCCTCGAAGAACTTTCAGAGAGAGTGCGTGCGTTGACAGAAAAGTGTGGGTTAAGTTGATTGACCCAAGTACGCACGCACTAACTTTGTCGCGGCGGCGGCGCGCCGCCATTAGCTGGGTCCACATATAGCGAGCTTCGGCCGGGTCTCGCTCGAACCCTGTAGTGGTTTGGTTGTTTTGAATCTCTCAGAGACTAGGTACCTACTTAACATAAAATTCGAATATTGTACAATCCTAACGATGTTTTTACATAGGTAGGTACCTACCTACAGTTCACGCCAAGTGTCTCTTACCTACTTCAGAATAAGCAATAGTAGGTAACAACAACATAACATAGCTTCACGCCTTTTCCCATAAGAGGTGGCAAAGGCACTGTGCCCACTTTTAGACAGTTATTCGATACCTACCTACTCTATTTTTGTAACTTAATGTATGAAGGATCAAAGTGAACATTAACATTTTTTAGGATTTCAATGAGAACCCGACTAGGTATGTTTAAACGGCAGCGCCCCTACAAAGTCACTTCATAATAATGCGAACGCTTGTGTTCGGGACAGTTCGGGTCGCGCCGTCGTCGTTCGGTTCGCCCGACGCAAATCGCTGCATTTGCCGCGCTACCAGCCCTAGCAATATTTACGCACACATTTGCACGTATACAAACATCATTTAGTCATGTAGTAGTAATAGGTGCTTATTTTACGAGCGTTCTATGGAGTGTCCGAGGTGTGGTACAGTCCAAGGATCTTTTGGCATTTGAGTGACGTTTACAGGGAGGCGCTAGTTCTACAACAACAACTTAACGTAACGAGCCTGTCATCAAGCATTAGTTCCACGAGTCACCGATCAAAGATCGTTGGAAAGCTGTATTATGTACGCAATAAGGTCTATAATTACATAGAGAACAGAGTGCAGTCTATTTACCTTGAACAACAAAGGAGTGGAAACTTTAAAAGCTACTAACTCAAAACTAAACAAAAATAATTGACTACTTGGAAACACAAACTCAAATAAAAACATCAGCTGATGTCCGGTTGCCACAATTCTATTTTCAAAAACAAACAAAATAAAACATTTCCATTACGCTTTTCCCTTACGGTTGACTACGGCCGCCGCCGCCGGTTGGCGTAGATGGTGGCGGGCTCCTCGCTTCATTCTCTATTATGCTCGTATGGATATTTCCTACGCCTGTACGCCCCCTGTACGCATTTACAATTTATTACCTCGTATAGCCGCCACCGCCGCCGTCTCCGTCGTGTCAGAGAAGTGAGTCTTCCAACAATCTTTTGGCTGATGAGTGACGTTTACAAGGGGGCGCCAGCTCTATACGTAACTAATTGTAACGTATCTGTCATCACTCATCAACATAGATTTTTCATTCCTCATTGGTCATCAAGCGTTAGTTAGTTGGAAAGCTGTACGCTTTTATGCTGCTAATCAAAATATAATACTTTTTAGGAACTGTAAAAACGGCAATTTTGTTCGTGAGTTCTGTGAAATACTAACCTGATGACTTCGTCATCACGGCCTGGTAACGCTAAAATTAGCAACTGGGTCTGTGGTGGTGGAAATTTTCACAAATAATGAAATAAAAATGATCAAATAAAGTATGTAATGGCGTAAACTGCAGCGCGACACTTATGTCCGCGCAAAGAGTGCGAAAAGTGCAAAAAAGTGTGTTTTTTGCAAATTACACAAAAACCGCTGATGATTTCTAAAATGTTAAACACTTAATTTTTTGATATTTTGATTACCGATTTTTACACATAACAACCATACCAGAGCGTCCAACTCCTGGAATAACTTAACGTAATAATGGAATAATAATAATTTTAGGTAAAAAACAACAATATTCTTTTTCATATAGTTTCCAATGGCATTCAAAAATTCAAACTCCAAATTAGCCAAGAGAGGGTTTTATAATTTTTTTTGTGGATTCCGGAAGTATCTCAAACTGCTGGAATAACTTTTTAAAGATGGGCATTTTGCTGGACAATCGTCTTAAACGGTATTTGATAATATTTGCTTCATAAAATACAACGGCCAAGCCATTTGGTTTTTGCTTCAACTTCAAACAGATTCCTAGATTTATTTGACTTCACAGTAAAATACAAGGTGATAATAGTCACCGTACCGTCATCAGTGTCCGTTTTGGTTATTGGGAATTCGGGACTGATGGCTGCGACCTGGTACAAACGGCCTAACAATGGCATGGTCCAGGGAGCACTTATCCAGTGGAGAGCGCATAGATAAGCTCACAACTTCCGAACGGGCGGGCGGTAGTATACAAAATATTAATATTATATTGACGTTGACTAAGTAATATGTATGATTTTATGGTCAATAAAATTTTTGAACTGAATTGAAACATTTTCCTTTGAAACACAACTCACCAATTTACGGGCGGCGGGGGACGAGGTAAGAGAGCTCTGATTGGTCAGCCGCTGCAAAACTGTCTGGTGGCCTGTCATCGTACATAGGATGCTATGTTGAATACAACAAACGTTTGGCGAGCCGCATTCCCCCGCAGTCAATTGGATTTATAGTCTCTGGCAGGGGCACACACAACTGCGTCCTCTATTTTAAACTCCATGTATTTCTAATTTGGGGTCGCTGGAAATGCAGGAATCGATTCTAAGGAGCCACAGCGAGTTTTGGATATTGAGCAACATAATAACATAACATAGCGTCACGCCTTTGCCCATACGGGATGGCAAAGACTCAACTGTACGTACCTTTAGCAACATAATAATTAGATCTTTCTTCTGTTTCAGATACTAAAAGCAGGGAATACCAACCTTATCGAGGTATGTGGTACCTAAGTAGTATTTTACTAGACGGATGGACCGATTTGGAAAATTATTTTTTTGTTTCAAAGGGTTTACCTTCCGATTGGTCCCATTGACACCAGGTCAGGATCTGATGATGGGATCCTGGAGAAATCGAGGGAACTCTTCAAATATTATAGGCAGACCTAAAGTGATTTCTGTGTTTTTAGTAATAACTCGTGCATTTACTCACGGTAAGCATAATATTGTGATGCGGAACTGCTGATGAAGACCACATATGGCCACCAGAACTGCTCAATACTAGAATAGAATAGAATAGAACATCAATTTATTTGCTGTTATAATACACAACACAGTTTTTAAATATACAAATTAAATGACCAAATTCCCCATGTGGTGTGTAACTGTGTACCGTAACAGCAAATGGGTTCCGACTCAGCATGTGCTACAGGACTTGCAGCAAGTCCTGCAACGCTGATATTCTGTCGGTACCTAAACATCGTGCGTGGGAATCATATATATGGGTGGGTGTTAAATAATAATATGTTTGTTAAATAATATGTAAAGAGAAAATTAAATAAATAAATAAACATAATACTTGTGTGCTTTGTGTAAATATAAAGTACATAAAATACGAAAATAAGAAATTATAAAAGTGTCATCCGACTTAAGACACTATAAAATCAACTACACGACTAACGCGGAAGCTCATCGGGACTAGACATTTGACTTTTGTAGCTTTAAAAAATGATTTTTACACATAGTTTTAAAATGAGCTATAGATTTTAGATCACGGATTGGTGGCGGCAGATTGTTCCAGCACTTCGTTGCCAAATATCTAAAACTGCCCCGAAAAGCAGCAGACCCGTGACGGGGGATTAAAAGTAGACTCGTGGTGGTCCTAGACTGGCGATGGTGTGAATGCTTCCAGGTAAGTTTCTCATAAAGATAATCGGGTGTTTCGCGCTTTATGACCCCAAATAGGAGCGAGGCTGGATGTAGGTCCCGTCTGCCGGGTATCTTAAGAATGTAGGCATTGTTAAGGAAGGGTGTTACGTGCCCGCGTGAAGGAATATCAAAACAGAACCTAGCGCATGCATTTTGAACCCTTTGCAATAGCCGTTGCGTCCGTTTGATAACACAGGGTCCATAAACTGATATGCCATAATTTAACTTTGACAAGACCAAGGACTCACATAGCGTGACACGCGTTTGCTCGCTTAGAAAGCATCTTATCTTATATAATATACTAAGCCTATAAAAGCAGTTCTTGACCATCTCAAGAACATGCTTCTCAAAACGAAGCTCTTGATCCATGATAAGCCCAAGGTTGCGAGCCTCATTGACACGCTCAATCAAGACACCCGCGATTGAAATTTGTGGGTTTAAGTTTTTAAGTGTCTCGATTTGATTTTTAGACCCTAAAATCATATATTTTGACTTGGCAGGGTTTAGAACCAAAGCGTTCCTAACAGCCCAGGCGCCCACCCTATCCAAATCATTATTAATATGTCGAACATTAACCGAAAAATTTACTTTATTTATATCTGTATAAATCTGCAAGTCATCTGCATAAATATGATATTTGCAGTGGGTAATGCATTTTATGATGTCAGCACTGTAAATAATAAATAACAAAGGCCCTAATATTGTACCTTGGGGGACACCTCTAATAGTTGTGGCGATTTGCGATTCATCACAGGAGCCATCATTCTTCCTTAAAACCACCTGTTGGCTACGACTTGTAAGGTAACTGTCGAACCATCTGACCGCGGCTGTGTCAAACCCATAATAACTAAGCTTAGATAGCATCATACACAAATTAATTGAGTCAAAGGCCCTAGAAAAATCTAAGAGGGTCAGAATAGTGCCATTTCCGGTATCTTGAGCCGCGAGTATATTATCTACGACATCAAGCAGGGCAGTCGTGGTACTCCGGTTCTTTCTAAAACCTGACTGTAGCTTTGGCAATATATGGTTTTTTTCCGCAAATGAGATGACTTGGTTATAAACAATCTTTTCGAGAATCTTAGATAAATAGGGAAGTATGCTAATAGGACGCAAATCAGATACAATTTGTGGATCATTATTTTTTGGGATCGGTCGCACGATAGCGTTCTTCCAGTGCGTTGGGAATGTGGCCGTGGTAAGAGACTTGTTTATAATATTGGTGATAACTTTAAGAGTTTGCGGTAAAGTCAAAAGTATCATGCTCATTGTAATGTGATCAGCACCACAAGCGTTAGAATTAATTTTGCAAATTATTCTACCAACATCATTCTCATTAACTGGCTGAAGCTGGAAGACAGCAGGGCCATGCCTGTGAAACTCGAAGAAAGTGAGATCTGAAATCTTAACAGAGTTGACCCCTGGAATATTTAAAAAGTGCAAACTCATTTCGTTAGGTGTGCCAATATTATTAGGAATGTCATTATTTTTCTTAAAGTTTGGTAATGTAGTATTTCTAAGATTTTTCCACAATAATTTAGGGTTATGGAAGTTTTTATTAACATTTTCGTCGAAAAATGCTTTCTTCTCTGCGAATAAACTAGCATTAACTAAATGTTTTAGTGACTTATATTCTTGCCGATGAGATTCTAATTTTGACTGCTTATAACGGTCATGAGCCTTGTTACGAAGCCTCATCATGTACCTGACATTGCTGGTCAACCATGGCATGGGTTTATTCTTCATAATCCTTGTTTTTAAAGGGGCAAATTTGTCAAACAAATTAAGAATGCATGCTTCAAAAGCCTCTAACATAAGATCAACATTTGTATGCTCCAAGATAGCATCCCAATTAATTTGATTTAAATATTCATTGAAATACGGCAAATCAATATCTTTTAGAGGTCTGTACGTAATCTTACACGGTGGATATTTATCCCTTTTTAACTTTAATTCCATTGTAACGAAAGCATGTGCACCGAGATCAGGTATATGCTCAACGGAGACTCCAGCTACATGTGCGTTGGTGCAGACAAGATCAATTAGTGTTGCGCTAGTATCGGTAAAATGTGTTGGCTCGGCTACACAGTTCACCAGTTTCGTGTACTCGAGAAACTGTTGCAACTTACGTGTCATAATGTTGTCATTATCAGATAAATCAATATTGAAATCACCAGTTAGTACGATACGATCAAATCTCGAAAAAGTTGTAATAGAGTCTGTGAGTGCATCCAGAAAGTCGTCTACTTTCATCCACTGCGGTCGATATGCTGTACCTATAATAATTTTTGTTGAATTAACATTTAAGGAAAGCCACATTTGTTCGACCTTAGACTCAGATGGCGGATGAGGGTAGGCCCTTGCTTTCAAACCTAGTTTAATATAAAATGCGACACCGCCGCTGCGGGCCTGTCTAATATCGAGAGGGCGGGCCACATGACGCAATCTGTATCCCGGTATCGCCGGCGCTCGCCCCACCTCGCCGTCCCTAAGCCAAGTAAGTAATAAGAATATATATGTACTTGTGTTGGGAATGACTCGCAACTTCTCTTAAGATTCTAGCGTACAGTTTGTACCTATGTAAACATTTTTAATTATTTTGAAGTTAACAAATAAAGGTATGTTATGTATGTGAGGGTGTGTGTGTGTGTGTGTTGTGTGTGTGTGAGGGTTTGTGTGTTTGTGTTGTGTGTGTGTGTGAGGGTGTGTGAGGGTGTGTGTGATGTGTGTGAGGGTGTGTGTGTGAGTGTAGTGTGTGAGTGTGGTGTGTGAGTGTAGTGTGTGAGGGTGTGTTTGTGTGTGTGGTAGCTGTTCCTATGCCCTACGGTTTCATTACAATGAGCCTTGGGATCGGGTGTAAAACATCCACATAGAGTGAGGTAGACCTAAGTGACAGAACATCAAATAAGGTAATCAAAACAATAAACTACATAACAATGTGTACATAAATATGAAAATTAAATATTCCTCTGGCATGTCAAAAGTCGGAGCGCAAATGTATGCAAAAAAGGCGTTCTTTATCTGAACAATCTGTTCAAATTTCCTTGAAAAACGTAGCGGGAGCTCAAGAATAGTCGTTCACACTGTTGAAGAGTCATTCAAAAATGCTTATACCGCTCCCAAGTGAAACTGAACCGTAACACTACTTAATTCACAGCTCATTTTTATTTGACACGTTCTACTAATTATCACTAGCTGAAGTAGGGGAAGGAAGCCTGTGAAATCATGCGAGACGATAGCCTATAGTTATAAGACGTGGCGATTAGGGTCTGGCTTCACTAATGATGTCACATTTTATCGATATCGCCATATCGATATGTCGATAACCTCAGCTTTGGGACAAGTTCAACCGCTTTTGTTTTCTGACTGAAATAATTGTACAAACTAAAATAAGTACCTAAGATTGCTTAAAAACTGCCCTGGTATATTAATACTAAGAAATCAACTAAAACCTCAACACTTTGAAGAACTACAGACACAATGGACACATTTAAATAAAGAACAAATGTTAGCTGACCTTTAAAATTTATGTCTCCTCACAAGATTTTTATGGAGATAACCTCATAAGTCATAACTTATATATATACTCAGACAGATAACCCTCAGCTAAGCTGCCAAAACGAAGGTCGAGAGCTGCCAAAACGACCTTTTTCTTGCAATTTGTCTTATCGACAAGATTACCAACCCCTGCACTATCTCAAGCATACTACAGTCTGCTCACTACGAAGTGGCAAACGTTGATTTCTAACATGGTTTCTACAACCTAACTACGACTTTTTGCTAGTTTATCGGGTATTTTCGCATTCAATATCCTATTTCACACTGACCTACTGTACGTCTTTCGTCTTGATTTGTAGCTTTACAGTTATACGTAAAAGAGTCACGCCTTTTTCTAAACGGGGTGTCAGAAAGATAGTCTTGTAGAGCGAAACACTATGGTAGCTTACGGGACGAGCGCAGCGAAACAATTAAATAGTCTTCGTGTTAGTTCGACATGTATACTACAAAAAAACTGCGTTGTTTTTGATAAATAATAATTAAGTCAATTTTTATGAAATACAACCCTTCTAGCCATTTTATGTTCGGATGAGATAACGAAAATATATGATTGATATATGATATTGCTGCTCACTACAAGCATAACACATACACCTATACTTACAATTACACCTAAACTACACATTATAACTCCGGTGTCTTAATATTGTTATTTTTAAAATTTTTGCTTAAGTACTATACAAAATCTTATTTTTATAATAAATGTAGATTCAGATTCAGATTCGTTTATTTGCATATGATTTTGGGATTACATACAGTTCTTAAATTAATATCATATGTAATTTTATTCCTTGATCAATTATATTATATAGCATGCAAACATTTTATTGTACCTACTTTATTAATTTCACAAAAGTTTATCTTGTGACTCTAATCGGGAAGAGCTGTTTCCATAGATACAGTCTAAACTATTTAGGGAGACAGGGATCCACCAATATGTAATAAGGATTTTTGTGAACTTTTTCTTTTTTTACTTTTTACTTTTTTTTTGCTACGAAATAAATACCGTGTCGTAGAGATGTTGGTAGCTCTGTACATCGGCAAAAAAGGTTTCACAAGAGTGTATTGCGGCCTTCGTACCTTTGAGACTGGGAGCAAAGAGCTGGGCCTAATGAATTAGCTATTGGTACTGCTCGTATACGCATATTCAGTTGCGAGCAAGAACTGACGAGTGATGAATCAGGAAATACATATAAGAAAGTGTTAAAAATATACATATTTTTTTTGTCTAACACGCAGTCCGCTGATTCTATTGTCGAATACTTTTTTCAATTAGAACGTCCATGTAAAGTTCCACCTACCCTATAAAACCTATTAATTTAAGTGTTGTAAGTAGCAGTTAAGACTCTGGTGTATTAATGTTCACATACAACTATGTTGTTTAATTAATAAATGATTATGATTATTAGTTTTGATGACTTGAAATTTTGACAACTATCACTTCATGCATTTTTGTGTTTAAGTTCTGTTATAAATAACTTACGACTTGTCTGAACTATAGAAAATCGCAAAATTTTATGAATTTCACTTCACCAAAACTTCTGCCAAGTATGCAGTCGTAAAACGGCATTTTACTTAATGCATAAAGTTCCCAAGAACTGAAGCAGTTTCCTTAAAATCTTAAAACTACCCGGACTAGCCATACTCGTGAGAGTTCCGCATTGAAATCGTTTCGACTGTAAAAAGGAAACACAATTTCCGGAATATCCTAGAACGTAGGATTAATATCCTTACAACGACTGTAACTGACTTTTCTCTTTGAATTTTAATTATTCTCTATCTAATTTTATTTATTATGGTAATGTTAACCGTCATACTTACTAAGTAGTCTCCAGATATAATTCGCCACCATTGATAAGTAAATCCATAGGCATATTTTCTTTCTCCAAAGACTATATCGCTTGATTGAAAAACTTACTTTATTTCAAGATTACAAGGGAATTAACTTGAGAATTGCACACTCTATACCCGAAAACTAGAATATATAGCCATAATAATTTGAATTTGAATTATACCTTCCTACATTACTTATTTTTATTTACACACATAAACATAAAAACTGTATAAGGAGTAGATAACACCACACACAAACCTCAGTGGTTTAAGTGGTGATCAAGAACATGAAACTCTGTTCGTAATTAGATGCTAGTAAATAAAATAAAAAAAGATACTTTTGGAAGCTTTAATTATTCTTAGGCTGGATTTTACCAACGAAAGGGTAACTTTTACTCGAGAGTATCTTCTACTTTTTCATAGACACTAGTGACACACAGATCAGATCACCTCATTTTGAACTGTCATTGTCATACAAGGTATCCCCGGGATAGTCATTCTCGTATAACTTTTTGTTGGTGAAATCCACCCGAGGCACTCAATCTTACAGTGCACTACTATCAGATTTTAGTACTACCACAGATTACTAAATAGTTACTACGTAACAGATACTTCACTCAGTAGGAAATTTCCAATACCTACTGCTATAATAGCCTACTCCGTCGCGTCAGAACCGCTGCATGCTAAAATGTGCCTAAATGCTCACGTATAGTTGTGATCGCCTCGCACCGTGCGATCTCACACCGCAGGGCTGCCTCGCATCGCAGATACTCGTACGATACGAACACAGTTCAAAACGTGCGTGCGCTTGCGGGCGGGCAGTAGGTAATTATAGCGCGCGAGTACATTCAGTGACGGAGGCCTGGTACTACTGCTATCATATTGGTTTTGTTTTAAGTACCTAAGTATATAGGTAGCTTCCAAAGTAGGGAAGCACCGCACCAGTATTACCGTGTTACATCAACCCCTTACCTGAATGTTGGAGTTATTACTTCGGAAACTTTGAGAGGCGAGTCGCAGCTTTGGATACTAGTGTATATTGAATGTATATTGAATGTAAGGGGTCGGTCCCTGACGGTCTTGAACACAATATTGACTAATGTCATATTTGACTACAACTATTACATTTGATTGCGAGCGAGAGGGTTAATCGGTATACTCTCATAAGGACATAGGCCGAACAAACTTACAATGGAGAACAATAGACGTCGGAGCGAGGATGAAATTGAATCATTAAAAAATTAAAAAAATATTAATTTGAGTAAAACGCTTCGTAATATGTATAACTTTACAAATACCAAATTAACATTCTATGAGCATTTACATGGTATTTTACATTATGAAAAAAAATAAGAGTTCCTTTCCCAATGGTTTGGTGGGTACCCAATTGTGTATTTATTTAGTATTTTTGGTATACTTATTATATTATGTTTGAAGTATATTTATTTAGTCATTTATTGTGCACTGACTTCCCTCTCTGTATCTCTTTTTCCTGTCATGCCTAGGTTTGCTGGAAGAAATCTCTTTTTAGAGATAAGCTCGCCTTTGTACATACCTTTTTGTAAATGTTACGTGTTTTTATGTTTTGTGCAATAAAGTATAAATGAAATGAAATGAAGAAACTTCTTGTTAGAGATAAGCTCGCCTTTGAACATTGTCTATCTATTATATGTTGTTGTACACATGGGTCTACCCCTACTCAGCAATCCACGTTTCCTTGGTTTGCTGGAAGAGATCTCTTACTAGAGATAAGCTTGCCTTTGTACTCTCTTTGTATTTTTGTATTACTGTTTGTTTTAAATGTCTGTGTGCAGTAAAGAAATGAATTATTCTCCAAAGGTCATTTATTCATCATATGGGTACATTTGGGTCTCATGTAACCTGCAATAAAGATTTATTATTATTATTATAACTAGATGTTGCCCGCGACTTATCAACCGACTTCAAAAAAAGGAGGAGGTTCTCAATTCGACCCGTATGTTTTTTTTCTATGTTTGTTACGCGATAACTCCGCCAATTATGAACCGATTTGAACAAATCTTTTTTCGGCGTATAGGTAATACCTCAAGGGTGGTCCCATTGACACCAGGTCAGGATCTGATGATGGGATCCTGGAGAAATCGAGAGAACTCTTCAAATATTATAGGCAGACCTATAGTGATTTTTGTGTTTTTCATAATAACTCGTGCAAATGCACATGGTAAGCATAATATTGTGATGCGGAACTGCTGATGAAGACCACATATGGCCACCAGATCTGCTCAATACTAGGTACAAATACAATGCGTGGCTGACGGGCTGGCAACGCATAGCCTAAACCGGTAGACCTAGAGCCATGAAACTTTGTACAGGGGTTCCTTAGTCGCGTGGGGTAGCACTGATATAGGATTTGACAAAATTAATTCCCCAAGGGGGGGGGGGGGGAAGGGGTTACAGTTAGTATTAAACTCAATCTAATCAAATAGGGTTTGTGGAAGTCGGTTTTTTCTAAAGTTTACTTTTTGTTTCAATTATTCTGTATAGAATTCTTTTACTAACCGGCACAGTCATAAACTATTATTGCCATAAAAATAATCTAAATCTTTTTAGACGCTTTCCATTTTCATGCGACTTCAAAAAAAGGAGGAGGTTCTCAATTCGACCCGTATGTTTTTTTTTTCTGTTTGTTACGCGATAACTCCGCCAATTATGAACCGATTTGAACAAATCTTTTTTCGGCGTATAGGTAATACCTCAAGGGTGGTCCCATTGACACCAGGTCAGGATCTGATGATGGGATCCTGGAGAAATCGAGGGAACTCTTCAAATATTATAGGCAGACCTTAGTGATTTTTGTGTTTTTCATAATAACTCGTGCAAATGCACATGGTAAGCATAATATTGTGATGCGGAACTGCTGATGAAGACCACATATGGCCACCAGATCTGCTCAATACTAGGTACAAATACAATGCGTGGCTGACGGGCAGGCGACGCATAGCCTAAACCGGTGGACCTAGAGCCATGAAACTTTGTACAGGGGTTCCTTAGTAGCGTGGGGAAGCACTGATATGGGATTTGACAAAATTAATTCCCCAAGGGGGGGGGATAAGTGGTTACAGTTTGTATTAAACTCAATCTAATCAAATAGGGTTTGTGGAAGTCGGTTTTTTCTAAAGTTTACTTTTTGTTTCAATTATTGAGTTACCTACAAACAACCACATTCCACCATTTGTATAATACATTTCTAATTGAAAAGCAGATTTAATTGTTACGAAAAGTCAATAAAGTTGTACCCACATCAAAGATATAATCAAAACTGATAATCCAGGTTTAGGCACATGATTTGATTAAAGCTAACTCTCGGTTAAGCTGTTTAAATCACAGGCTTCATAACACAGAAGTTTCAGTTTTGGAACTCAATTCTACTTAACCCTTAGACTGTCTCATTCACATAATGTATTATTTAGTAATGGGATCTAAACTGAGTTGAGTATCTAGTTCTGAATTACTTCACAGCGCCACTTTGAATAAATTAAATTAAAAATTACCTTTAAATTCATAATTAAAAACCTTTCAAAATTATTCTGGATGGCGGCAACTAAATGGACAGCACTAAAATAAACACTTTGACAGGTCTTCACCATGGAATAGAAAAAAACTGTTTTTTTCTGTTCCGTTGTCTTCACACTAGAGCTACGAGTGGGAGAAACGAAACATAGCCCCCCTCCCCCCCCATTGCATTAAAAGCAATACGTAATGCTTCTCCAGCAAAACTACTGTCATTAATTGGGTTTGAGCGTGACTTGAGGCTGAATATTTCCGTGATTTTATTAGAATTTCACCGCAATGATTCTGATCTTTCACAAACACGCGTGATGTACGTCCCATCCTATCCCGCCGTTATACTAATCCCACTTATATTATCCCACTATTTAATATTAGAAACGGCTAGACGGATTTGGATGAAATTTAACACACACATATGCTTTATGAGCTGGATTAACATATAGAACACTTTTTATCCGACTGCACGAGAAGGAGGGTAATGGTAATTTCTAGGCACACGCAGACGAAGTTGCGGGCATAAGGATACCTTTTGTCCGAATGCACGAGAAGGAGGGTAATTTTGTCTCGGTAAATGATAATTTATAGGTACACACAGGTTTTTATGTTTTCTTTTCTATTTCTAGGTGCAGACGAAGTTGCGGGCATCAGCTAGTATGTCCACATGTATGTGGGTCTGGCTTTTGTGCGTAATGAAGTGGTAAATCATCGTTGTCACACAGAGAGATCTAGCACTCGTGAACGGTATTGCAGTCATGAATCTGTGAGATTATTTCAATGTCAGTTCACGACAATGTTTCATGTGGCCGGCCTTTGAACCTTCCAATTCTAATCGTTATTGTTCAAGCAGAAGTTATTAAATTTTGGGAGTGTTTATACGCATTTTTATTTGATAGTTTATTTTCTTAAAAAAGTTACAGTTATTCTACTTAAATAGCTGATACTAGGAAAGGTTGTGCTTATTATTATTAAAGGTTATTTATGGTAGGGCTAAGCAGGCATTCAAAATAATGTAAACAAATGAATGAATGAAGTTATAGTTGAAACAAATACTCACCGCCGTACTCAGTCATTTAATGAACGATTAAACCTATTCCAAATTTGAATTTTCATACAAAATTCTTTACTTAGTAATCCTTAATGAATCATTTAAAGACTCTGAGTACGGCCGTTAGACCTCAAAAATTGGCCATATACTCCTTTTTCGTAGAGTATTTTGGTTATGTTCGATGCGTGAAAAACCGGTAAAACTGTCTTCTGTGTGTTTGGGCTTTTAGGGGGAAGCCTCACGCACGACTCACAAAATTACGCTCGTTTTGGCTTCACCCTTACGGCGCATAGGAGTACAAGTATAGCAACAATAAAATTAAACGTCTCGTCTACAGTCTCTTCGTGATAAGAATGCAGTGAAATTAAAATTTAAATCTGTTAACACACACTTACAGGCCAGGACACAACCGTCGCGTTCAAAAGTTTGCCTTCAACTGGTCACTGTGAACTTGGCTTGATAATTGGAAACGATTTGATTGGTTACGGGGCGTAGCTAGGCCATTGTTATCACGAATAGACTATAGCTATTTTCTGGCCAATTGGGGAAGCTAAAGCAGAGGAAGAGGCATGATAGGTATCTTATTCGTTTTTAGGGTTCCGCTCCTAAAGGGCAAAATGGAACCCTATTAATTCATAATTCTTTATTGCACGGAAAACAATGTCATATATCATAGTCTTATAAAACAAAGGCAAATAGGCAAAGGCGAGCTTATTACTAAGCCTCCGCTGTCTGTACGTCTGTCTGTCCGTCAGCGGGCTCTATCGCCCGAACCGCAATAGCTAGAAAGTTGAAATTTTCTCAGAATGTGTATATTTGTTACCGCTACAGCAACAAATACTGGACTATACAAGAAACATAATTTTAAATTAACACTCCGTGTGAGAGTCCGAATCTCACTTGGCCGATTTTTTTTGTTAGATGTGACACTGCGTTTCAAATATTAAGATACCGCTTGTTGTTTTCATTGCTGTTATTTTACGCCTGTCTATCGTGTCAATGGGAAGTGGCCGAAATACTCTCTGTGCTTAAAATGCATAATGTTAAACCAATAACAGACACACGGCGACAAATCCGCCGCCGAAACCATTTCCGTTGTTTTGTTTTAGAACTACTAAAACTGGAACCGCTAGAACTGTTAGTTATAGTTAAAATACTATGTATGTATATGTATGTATGTATAATTACATTGCCCGTGCAATAAAGAATACTAATACGAATTTTATATAGCCCATTAATGTCCACGCCGAGGGGCACAAGCATTTACTAGGGTACGACTAAGATTGAGTCATACTCCATCGCTTTACGACTACTACCACCGAGGCAGGTATTTACCCGAAAATTACTTACGTAATTAATTAAAATGTATCAGTCTGCCGAGTCCGCAAGCTTCAAAACTGAACTAAACCATTTTTGATAATGGAATTTATGATTAGTTTAACGCCTTGGGAATTTTACCAAGTGTCACTCACACATTTCTTTCATAGTTTTTGATACTTACCTACATCTTGTGCCAAACTAATTGTGATAAAAGCTCTTTGACCCGCTAAGAAAAGTTGTACGCGATTTGAAATGATCTTTTATATCTTAATTAATTTTGTATAGTTGGCTTCACTAAAGAGTAAGGACTCTCTATTTAGAGATAAGTTCGTCTTTGTTATGCTATGCTTTCTAGCTGCGGCACTTATCTCCTGTATTTGATTAAGTACGTTTTTGACGTGACAACGTCTTATAAATTGGTTTGCCGGGTGACACTTCAAGAAACTGCGTTACGCTCCGCTCACGTTATGCGCTCACAATGAGAGCGAGTGAGAGGCACGCGTCCCTTCCACTCGGGCATGGTTAGCCCGCCTAAGAGCGAGAGAGACAGACATAAAAAGTGAAAGGCACGCGTCCCTTCCACTAATTCTTTGTATAAATAAATGTTTTAAATTGTTACTATTATTTCATCCTTCTTCCTACTATACGAATGAATATTCACATTAAAATTATTTTACCACTCAAAGTCGTTGTCACGTAAAACTTTCGCCCGTATACCGACTTTACAGGCAACCATTTTTTTTTTTATTCATTCGTCCTATATGTATTAAGTCAATATGTATACATAATTACTATGTATGAGTGATACTTTTAAAGTACAAGTTTTTAAAAGCGTGCGTGTAATAATTATGTTATACGGGCTAGTAAGTTTTAGTTTCTTGCAGCAGTTTGTCGGTATATTTTTTTTAAGTGTTAATTCGTCCGCCACCAAAAAATAAAGACTAGGTATTACTAAGAGTAAGAGACTCTATTCATATTGTTAAGTTGTAAGGCGGTGCTAGTTTTATTTGTTCTCAGGCTTAGTCAATAGAGAACCAATTTAGAAAAACTTTCGATTGTTTGTTTGAAAATATGAGTATGTCACGTCAAAAATAATTGACTGTGTGCCGTTCTCTCATTCCTCAGATAGCGTTTATCTGTCTGTGTAACTGAGGCTTTTGACATTTCATACGTACAAAAAGTATCAAAAAAGTTATCTATCTTTATCCGTCTCTTGAGAGACCCGGGCTTTGGCAAGTTAATAACTGTGAGAACTTTAGGCTAAACATACTTTTGTTATGTAACCTTGCATCGGATCGGACCAAGTTTATTTTTCTTTCTCAATTATATCTGCTGACCAGATGTCATAAACAAAGTTGATCAGCTGAGAGCTATCTGTTAGACCATGTATTAAACATACTCATATGTACAATGTACAATCATACACGTTCAATTCAATTGGTATTCGCTTATGTGGTATGAACGCAGTTAATACATGTCAGCCACATTTATTTGCCGACCCGGGAAATTACATATTATAGAAATTACAATTATCAAGTAAAATTGAGTACTGAAATTTAATAACTGGTTTTTACACACAATTGGCATTTATCACCTCGTTTGCGAAAAAATGGAATGCTCTGTTATCTTATTATATATATTTTTTTAAAGCCCAGAGATTTTACTTATGTTTTGTTGTTTTTTATATAATTAAGTTCCATACAACTTTATTTGTAAATGGTCTGGAAGAGACTAGACCCCACGATACAGGGAATCCTAGTGTGGGATCTAGGGCTTAACCAAAATGTGAATCTTTTATTGGAAATAAAGAAATTCATTCATTCATTCAAAATACCGATTCTAAAGCTCAACAGTTAAAAAACCGGTCAAGCGCCAGTCGGACTCGCGCACGAAGGGTTTCGTATACCATTATCTGTAAAAACGGCAAAAAACATGTCTGTTGTATGGGAGCCCTCTTTAATATTTATTGTAATCTGTTGTATTTGTTGTTATAGCGGCAACAAAAATACATCATCTGTGAAAATTTATATTGTCTAACTATCGCGGTTCATGAGATACAGCCTGGTGACAGACGGACAGACAGACAGACGGACGGACAACGGAGTCTTAGTAATAGGGTCCCGTTTTATCCTTCAGGTACGGAACCCTAAAAACGAGTTATCACTCCGTCGACTGAGTCTTTGTATAGTTAGATCATATATTCCTAATCCTAAACCCAAAAGAGCATCCTATCATCTACATTTATTCTCTTTCATACGGCCCGCATCAAACATTCACCCAGCTAAGTGGCCTCGATATGTCAATTGTGTTGTGAGTATTTGCGTGTGTGTTGGTGTCTGTATGTGTCTGTGTTACGGGCAATTTGAGAAGTCCAGTCATTTTGAATAATGTTCGGTCTGTATACATAATGCCCGCCCCAAGTGGGCAATGTGATTATAAAACGATATGATTTATCACTTTTCCCGTTCAGTATGAATAATGAATAGGTACTCTATCTTTGGCAATTAAACAGTAAACAGAGTAATTGTAGTGTTTTCATATGTATAACGCAAGCTACGCTCGCTTCGCTCGCTCCACTGGTTGCTCTTCACGAGTCGCACACCTATATTTACACTTTAATCACATTGCCCGGTTATGAGTAGGGAATTATTCGTACTGCCCGGTCCAAGTGATAAATTCGAGCTATCTCGAACCTTGATTTTTCAAACACCACGGGTCATAGAGCATTATGAATACGGACCGGTCAAAGTAATACATTCAAAATGACCAAGGCTTGGTCATTATTCATACTGCCCGGTTTATGAAATTGCCCGTGACATGTATTGTGTCTATTTGCGTTTGGGAATTTCATTCAGGAAGTCGTGGGGCTCTGACACCCCTAGGCCGTTGTTATTGACTTGAAGCGAAAAGCGCTAGAGTTTTCTGTCTATGGTCGATTCAGCGAGTGAACTATTTTTTGACAGCACAAAACCTTCACATTTTTGACGTTTGCAATGAAAAATATTGCTTACCGCGCCGCCAAGTTATCTAGAGAACGGCCAAAGCGGAACTACGGACGCCACTATGAAAACGTCACTTCGCTGTCAGTTTGTATGCATGGTGTATGCTGTTTAGTTGTAGACTCCAGTCGATGGTAGCGCCATCTTTTATTCTCTTGATGAGATGGTGGCACCGTACAGTCCAAGGATCTTTTGGCATTTGAGTGACGTTTACAGGGAGGCGCTAGTTCTACAACAACAACTTAACGTAACGAGCCTGTCATCAAGCATTAGTTCCACGAGTCACCGATCAAAGATCGTTGGAAAGCTGTATTATGTACGCAATAAGGTCTATAATTACATAGAGAAATGAACAGAGTGCAGTCTATTTACCTTGAACAACAAAGGAGTGGAAACTTTAAAAGTGACTAACTCAAAACTAAACAAAAATAATTGACTACTTGGAAACACAAACTCAAATAAAAACATCAGCTGATGTCCGGTTGCCACAATTCTATTTTCAAAAACAAACAAAATAAAACATTTCCATTACGCTTTTCCCTTACGGTTGTCTACGGCCGCCGCCGGTTGGCGTAGATGGTGGCGGGGCGGGCTCCTCGCTTCATTCTCTATTATGCTCGTATGGATATTTCCTACGCCTGTACGCCCCCTGTACGCATTTACAATTTATTACCTCGTATAGCCGCCGCCGCCGCCGCCGCCGTCTCCGTCGTGTCAGAGAAGTGAGTCTTCCAACAATCTTTTGGCTGATGAGTGACGTTTACAAGGGGGCGCCAGCTCTATACGTAACTAATTGTAACGTATCTGTCATCACTCATCAACATAGATTTTTCATTCCTCATTGGTCATCAACCGTTAGTTAGTTGGAAAGCTGTACGCTTTTATGCTGCTAATCAAAATATAATACTTTTTAGGAACTGTAAAAACGGCAATTTTGTTCGTGAGTTCTGTGAAATACTAACCTGATGACTTCGTCATCACGGCCTGGTAACGCTAAAATTAGCAACTGGGTTTGTGGTGGTGGAAATTTTCACTAATAATAAAATAAAAATGATCAAATAAAGTATGTAATGGCGTAAACTGCAGCGCGACACTTATGTCCGCGCAAAGAGTGCGAAAAGTGCAAAAAAGTGTGTTTTTTGCAAATTACACAAAAACCGCTGATGATTTTCTAAAATGTTAAACACTTAATTTTTTGATATTTTGATTACCGATTTTTACACATAACAACCATACCAGAGCGTCCAACTCCTGGAATAACTTAACGTAATAATGGAATAATAATAATTTTAGGTAAAAAACAACAATATTCTTTTTCATATAGTTTCCAATGGCATTCAAAAATTCAAACTCCAAATTAGCCAAGGGAGGGTTTTATATTTTTTTTTGTGGATTCCGGAAGTATCTCAAACTGCTGGAATAACTTTTTAAAGATGGGCATTTTGCTGGACAATCGTCTTAAACGGTATTTGATAATATTTGCTTCATAAAATACAACGGCCAAGCCATTTGGTTTTTGCTTCAACTTCAAACAGATTCCTAGATTTATTTGACTTCACAGTAAAATACAAGGTGATAATAGTCACCGTACCGTCATCAGTGTCCGTTTTGGTTATTGGGAATTCGGGACTGTTGGCTGCGACCTGGTACAAACGGCCTAACAATGGCAGGGTCCAGGGAGCACTTATCCAGTGGAGAGCGCATAGATAAGCTCACAACTTCCGAACGGGCGGGCGGTAGTATACAAAATATTAATATTATATTGACGTTGACTAAGTAATATGTATGATTTTATGGTCAATAAAATTTTTGAACTGAATTGAAACATTTTCCTTTGAAACACAACTCACCAATTTACGGGCGGCGGGGGACGAGGTAAGAGAGCTCTGATTGGTCAGCCGCTGCAAAACTGTCTGGCGGCCTGTCATCGTACATAGGATGCTATGTTGAATACAACAAACGTTTGGCGAGCCGCATTCCCCCGCAGTCAATTGGATTTATAGTCTCTGGTAGGGGCACACACAACTGCGTCCTCTATTTTAAACTCGATGTATTTCTAATTTAGGGTCGCTGGAAATGCAGGAATCGATTCTAAGGAGCCACAGCGAGTTTTGGATATTGAGCAACATAATAACATAACATAGCGTCACGCCTTTGCCCATACGGGATGGCAATGACTCAACTGTACCCACCTTTAGCAACATAATAATTAGATCTTTCTTCTGTTTCAGATACTAAAAGCTGGGAATACCAACCTTATCGAGGTATGTGGTACCTAAGTAGTATTATACTAGACGGATGGACCGATTTGGAAAATTATTTTTTTGTTTGAAAGGGTTTACCTTCCGATTGGTCCCATTGACACCAGGTCAGGATCTGATGATGGGATCCTGGAGAAATCGAGGGAACTCTTCAAATATTATAGGCAGACCTAAAGTGATTTCTGTGTTTTTAGTAATAACTCGTGCATTTACTCACGGTAAGCATAATATTGTGATGCGGAACTGCTGATGAAGACCACATATGGCCACCAGAACTGCTCAATACTAGGTACTAATACAATGCTTGGCTGACGGGCAGGCAACGCATAGCCTAAACCGGTCGACCTAGAGCCATGAAACTTTGTACAGAGGTTCCTTAGTAGTGTGGGGTAGCACTGAGATGGGATTTGACAAAATTAATTCCCCAAGGGGGGGGGGGGATAAGGGGTTACAGTTTGTATTAAACTCAATCTAATCAAATAGGGTTTGTGGAAGTCGGTTTTTTTCTAAAGCTTACTTTTTGTTTCAATTATATGGACATTATTTGCATGTGAAACGGCAGAGGAGTGTCGAGCCCAATGGTTGTATGTCACGAAGTTGTTAAAAATAACACTCGGCTTTCTCACGATATGTCAATATTTGAGGCGTAAAGTGTAGGTTGTGTAAAGGATATATTTAAATGAAGTAACTAAAATTATAGCCTATTACCGTAGTACTATTAGTTATTCTGTGCTAGTAGTACCAATATTTGAAGGAAAGTGATCATTGATATGAGCGAAGTTCGAATTACGCATATCATTGAAATGACATTTGTAATAATATTTGACTAAATTTCGTAACGGCTCATGTCGTAGCAGGTTCGTAACGTCCTGTGTCGTAGCAGTTTCTTAGCACAGCTGCGTAGTACTCTTAGCGTAAAAACATCGCACATTTTTGAAATTCTACTCTGAGGTGTGATCATTATACCTTCCTAATGACAATGAATTCGATATTTTTGACGCTGAGTGTATTTGATATCAAGAAAATTGTCTGTGCTTTTTCGTTTGGTATTACTTTCGGCTTATTGATTTCTTCGAGAGTAATCTAATTCCATTCACTTAGCTTTTGGTTAAAAGTTATATTAAAATATTGATTTGTTTAATTTATTTGGTGTCCTTATTGAAACCAAGAAATCAATTAATAAATTTTTAAAACGAAGCAAGCTCGAGTCAGACTCTTGCACCGGGGTGTTCGCATAAATATATTCTAATATAACAAAGCGTGATGCCTTTTCTCATACGGGGTAGCAGAGGAACACATCATTATGAATATATGTATATTTATATTCGCATCTCACCCTCTAGATTAGTGACTGCAAGAAAATATATTAGTATATAGTAATAGTAATTAGTATATAGTAATATATTTTCTTGCAGTCACTAATCTTTTCGGGTGAGATGCTTCATATAATTGTGATAGAACTTAACTTTGTAAGTTCGTTTAATCACCAATTGATGCATATTTTTTATATTTTTGTTTGACTTTTGTGCTATAAAATCTTCCTTCCTGCTAAATCAGTTGGACAAAAATACATAGTAAAAGTATACAAAGGCGAGCTTATCTCTAGTAACAGATCTCTTCCAGCAAACCAGGTAAGGATGAGACAGGTTTATTGTTGAGTAGAGGCAGACCAATGTGGTTTCATTTTTCCATTCAAGCCACGGAATCCTAAAATGTATCTACATATATTTCCAAACCTATGCTGGTTTTACGATATCATGATGATCACGATTTATATTAATAATTCGATAATTTGAATAGCTTTCATAATGTTTCAAGTTCCATTGACATTCCTTGAAAAACTTTAACTGTAAAACTAATCTGATTTTAAACCTCATTAAATTGACCTGATGAGTTAACCACAAGTAACTATTGAAGCCTTAAATTTTTGTTTGTTTGAGATCTTTTTCTAGGGGAAACAGTTCATAATAATGGGTATAATATACCTATATATATATATATATATTTAAAATATTAACAGGTTAATGATATTTAAAATATTTTCTTAAAATTAAGTTATTAAATTATTTCATTCTGTTTATTTATGTAAGTAATTCATTCACTGTATAGCACCTTCGTTTATCCTCTAGTTAATAATACCATGTTGTGTGCACATTCTTTTGGCGCTGGAGACAGCCTCTTTTATATGTTTTTGTTGTTATTTTAATGTTTTATCTCCACTGCTGTTTTGTGTACCAAATATAATAAATAATAATAAATAAATAAATATTATACCTACTGTCATTCCTCAAAATGGGCTAATACATTGAGTCACCATGTGTATCCAAATGATTTGTTTACGCATTATTTCCAACCATTTCGTAACCGTTACAAAAAATGGGGTATAACATAAAACGGCTTCATTAGCCATATCATTACATAAATATGGGTCTTTATCGTACACTCTGAAACAAGGAAAATGGCTCGCCGTAAGTAGATAAATCACCGCTAATATATCACAGGATTTTTTCTAATAGAGTTACGAGTAATAACTTACTTGGACGTATCTCGATTCATTCAGCGCCGAAATGTTTTTTGATTTATTGCGTTTCCGAGATCGGATTTTCGTTTCTGTTTTGGAGCACGACCAAAAAAGGTTTTAAGAAAAACTTGAGATGTGTACCGGAAATAGGATGAGTTAATCGTGGAAACGAAAGATTTGTGAGTAGCCTTTTAAGGGTTTCGTATTCGAAGGGTGCCAAACGGGACTCTATTACTAAGCCTCCGCTGTCCGTCTGTCTGTCCGTCTGTCACCAGGCTGTATCTCTTGAACCGTGATAGCTAGACAGTTGTAATGTTCACAGATTGTATTTGTATTTGTAGATATGTATTTTTGTTGCCGCTATAACAACAAATACTAAAACACAGATTATAATTAGTAGGGGGCTCCCATACAACAGACATGATTTTTTTGCTGTTTTTATAGATAATGGTACGGAATCCTTCGTGCTCGTGTCCGACTCGCACTTGGCCGTTTTTATTTTATTTTCGCCAGTAAGCAGGCAGTACTTTGCTGGTTTTAGAAACGCACGGTGATTTTATAAAGAAAATATGTTTTTTTTGGAAATATGAAAATCATCGTTAGGAACCCTTCATTACTCCATAGCTTCGGCGATGAGCTAGTCCCCTGTCACGTAAATGGTGTATTGAATAGTTCGCTAAACGTGGCTCCGCCACGCCGAATGGGAAAATCCGTGACGCTATGCGTAGTAAAATGTCTGGTTTAGTTTCTTTCCTATTACTTCAACTTTGTTCCGTTTTATTACATTTTGTAGCCTTGACGTGAAATGTATAAACACGCGTGCAATATAAAGAGGCCAATAACATGCCAGTTGTGGCGTGACGGCGTGACCCTCAGAGTAATTGGTTGTGGAAGCGCCTTTCTAACCAAAGCCTATGGAGTTGTAATTGTGTAAGTAGTTTTTGGTTTAGTTATTTTTTTTTTTTTATGAGCCTGTAATATCCCACTGCTGGGCAAAGGCCTCTCTCCCCCTCTTCCACTCCATTCGATCCTGAGCGGTCTCCTTCCACTCTTTATCCCATAGAGCCAACTCATCACTCCATCTCTTCCTGGGTCGGCCACGCTTTCTCTTTGCATTTACTGGGAGCCAGTCTGTGGTTCTCTTAGCCCAACGATTTGGCAGCATTCGAGCAACGTGACCGGCCCAGTCCCACTTTAATTGGGCAGCCTTCTGAGCTACATCTATAATCTTTGTCCGGGAGCGCAGCTAATTGTTTAGTTATTTAAGTTTTAAAAATACTTTACAAAGAGCATAAATATAGCAATGAACAAATTCTAGTCACATTATTCCAAATGGCAATTGCAATTTTTCTAATGATACACCGGAAAAGGGGTCTCGGTAAGAGGTTAAACAAAATTTGTAATTTTCACACAGTTATTTATAACACATTACATAAAAATAATAAATAACTACGTACAAGGGCAAGCAAATAAAAATATATTCTGTTCAGCTAATCATATACACAATTTGGTGACGAATGCGGCAACGGCCCTTTTTGTCGTAAGTACTAAACTAACTAACCAACTAACAAACACTAGTCAAACTAATAATGGTCTCTACAGCACACATTACAACATTACAGCAAATTACAGAATACATTTACACACACACATACACACGGTACACGCCATACATAAAACTTCACACGTTGGGGAATGATAGTACCCCATCATTATGAACAACTTTCCCCAAGAAACATATAGTCGTAGATGAAAAAAAATTTCGTCCCCCAGTACATTGCCCTGATCAACTGATTTCAAGTTACTATGGGAGACCCAAAAAAAATTTTCATTTGCGACTGTTTCTTGGGGAAAGTCGTTCATAATGATGGGTACTATACTATCATTCCCCAAAATATGGTCAGCTAATTAAATGTCAGCCTGTATGTCACTACATACATTAAAGGCGACGTCTCCACACTAAAACCTCCTTGGGCGTTATGGGCATGCTTTTTTATTTTTGTTTCATTTCGTTCCTAACTGCGGCCTATTGATGCATATTTCACGAAGGGTATTACGCGTGAAAATATTATTAAACCTGTTGAATCGTTTAATGATTTTATTAAACCTCCCATACATACCAAAAGGTACCAATACTACGTATTTCATTCGTACATTTTGAATATCGATCACTACTCTTTAATATTTGGTCCTTGCTTCGATGTAATAGTTTTCTAAATGTAGCCCGTTCATGTCCCCAACGAGGGGAACAGGTCTTTATTCAGATACGGGTCATATTGAGTCATATTCCACCACGTTTCGGCTCAGAGAGGCAAGCGTGAAACCCACTAATAAGTGAAAGTTCTTCAGCTTTACAAAAAACATAGCATCACGTGGTTTCACAAAAATATACATCTGCGAAAATTTTACCTCACGATAGACTGCCCGCTGTCGGACAGACGGACAGACAGACGAGACGGACGGACAGCGGAGGCTTGATATACGGAAACCTTTCTATTCCGTCCTCTATGAAGACATTACGGCTGATCCCACATCCATTTATCTGGAACGATGTGGGATGTCGTCGCGCGCGGGTCAATATAACTAAGTAATAAAGGAAATGTCTGTAGGTTTGTTTGCGTCGCAGGCAGAGACTATATATCCAATTGACTGCGCCTGCGGGGGAATGCGGCTCGCCAAACGTTTGTTGTATTCAACAAACGTTCGCATACGCAACCTAGTACGATGACGCGCCGCCAGACAGTTTCGCAGCGGCTGACCAATCACAGCTCTCTTACCTCGTCCCCCGCCGCCCGTAAATTGGTGAGTTGTGTTTCAAAGGAAAATGTATCTATACGCTCTCCACTGGATTAGTCGCTCCCTGGTCGCAGGTAACCTAACCACTAATGTGATACCTAATAAATAAATAAGCGGTGCTTATTAATACCCCTACCGAGGGGCACGCACGGGTCTTATCTCGGATACGAGTAAGACTGATACTCTATTAAATATCAGTGCGAGATTACCGGGCGGTGCGGGCCTTCATATAATTGAGAAAAACACGGTTTTTTGTACAGAATGTTGTCAAATATTTTTCTTTTGCGTTATACTGGACGCAAAAGAATAATATTTGCGTTCTTCTAATTTCATTCACATTTTTCGTAATTGCTTTATCGTACCACAAGAATAACATACAGAAAACTTATAATAGATAGACATCGTACAAAGACGAACTTAACAACAGATTTCTTTCAGCAAATCATGCAATTATCATCACCTTTTAATTCTTATTTCCAAGTAATACAGACGAGCGAATCCGCGCTGATCACTTGTATGCCCATCTAAAGTGAAATATTCTTTGCGCGCTCAGAGGATATGGCGTATTTTATTATGAATTACTGTTTGATTTCTCATCATTGCGGCGCATCTAAAAGGAGATAGTAAACGATGGCTGTAATATTTGATGGACAAATAATGGAAGAGTGATGCGGACTTGAATCCAATGCGGCTATCAGTGAGATAAGTAATTTATCATAAGCACATGATACGGTGGACTGATGGTGTTGGAAAATATCGTGAGGAAACCTGCAATGTTCAAAGTTGCGACAAAAGGCTAGCCGCTTGTCGAGCCAAATGGTAAGGTAAGGCGTGATGCCATTTGACCCATAAAACTATGAATTAAAACTTTAAAAGACCGCCAACACACAATACAGGTTGTAACAGGAAGGTGTAGTCATTTTAGGGGGTTGTTAGGGATATCATTTTGAGCATCTTTCACTATGAAACCGATTTATACAGAGCAAATTTAATTTTTACTTCCCTTTACAAATCAGCTGACCGCCCCCGGACCAAAATGTATGGAGCAATAAAAAATAAAGTTATTTTGATTAAAACGGTTTTAAATAAAAATTGCTCAAAATGGTCTCCCTTTCCCTAAAATATGACTGCACCCTTCTGTTACACCCTGTAGATTAAACCTTTCGGATAACAACTTGTTTTTTGTCAAGCTGATAAAAACACACAAAAAGATACAAACACGAACAAAACATAACATAGCGTCACGCCTTTTCCCATACTGGGTGGCAGAGGTACAACTGTGCCCACTTTTAGTCTGTTGCTACAAACTTACAACCCGTCTTTTTTTGCGAAATGGTGCAAATTATTATTGGAATAACAAACACACAGTTTTGCGAATTCGACAGTGACCCCGTTTTCTAATGAGCATTCTTCTATAAGTTTTTCATGCCCCTCATTATTCGTGTTTGTCGAGTAGGTACTACTCGCGAAAACAACTCATGTAGAAGGCTAGAGTTTCCCGCGTCTCATTCTCAATTCAACTCATTTCTGAAGCGCAGCCTTCTGATTTAAAAACGAATACCAACCAGCCTAACCGATTTTTTATCAGGTGATCAGAGATTAGTTTGAGAAGATTCACTTTTTGCTGGCATGCATTGTACCTATTATGAAGTATCTTGTAGCATCTTTAATAAATGTTTTGGCTCTCAGAAGTATCACTCAAGAAGTACCGCCATACAAGCAAGATAAAATAAAATCTTCAATCTTTGCCTTGCATACCAAGAGTTACATAAGAGTTACCCTACCCTACTGGAGACCCTTGCCGAAAGTCGGCGGTAGTGACCTGGCTGAAATATTCTACTTTAATTAATATTTTTACTGTTATTATCTATAACTGCCAGGATTTTGCTAGGCATTAACCCACTATTTCCTAGCGTACATAATTTGATAAAAGCCAAGTTTAATCGCAGTAACAGATGGGTGAAGGTCGAGCTCTCTTCGGATCTTAGAGCTATAGTGGGAAGTGGGAAAGTGGTATAATAGTTCTAGTGTGATATTGAGACAGGAGAAGGGATGTGATGGGAAGTGAAATAACATGAAATCACGTCATGTGATGATGACTTGATAGTCTAGATACCTATTAATTAGATATCAAAAACAATGTTCACCTACGACCTGAGATAATGATACCGAGAAAATACACTCAAACACACGTAATGAAATTTATATTTTAAACTGTTATAAAAACAAGACGCTCAAGTCAAATTAAGTATGGTATTAATTAAGTAAGCATGTTGTGTTTCTCGCTGTACCATCGATTTTTGTTATAAAAGCTGAAAGATATGTGATACGTTCATTGTCTCCTGGTTCATCTAAAGGTAAGTCTTACTAAGTATCCCCTGGTAAATATCTACTTTTGGGCCTATTTTTATCGATAGTGATAAATAAATATTTTGACTTATATTCTGAAATTCTGAACATTCTGAAATTATATTAAAGTATCTAATAACAAACTAAATGCCTATCTCTTAATTGTTTTCACATCTTCAACATTCCCACACAATACACAATACTTTCTAATTCCCAAACGTATGGAAATCAGTGATGATGCAACCTATCGCTAAAGTAACAACAAAACAAATTACTTGGCAGATGCATTTTAATGAACAAAAATTTTAACCAAGTTGATAAACGATGGGCTTACTTACTTTGACTGCTTAAATATTTTAGTTAACATACTGGATAACTAAGAGAAAACTAACTCTATTAATTCTGTCACTACACTAGGTTGAAGATGGTGTAAACTTTATGAGTCTAAATAAATTCATTATTCATTAATCGGAGCAAAAGTATAGATGATAAGTATTATTGTTTTTTTATTTCAGGCTCCATCATGAGGATTGCGATACTACTCTCAACTCTATTGCTGGCTGGCATCGCCACCGCAGCGCCCACCACTGACGATGATGACGACCTCCTGACCATTGATGAAAGCTTCTTCATGAAAGACCTCCTGAAGTACACCGCAAAACACGAAATCGTCAGCATTAACGCCCCACTCAACTCACTGAACGATGATTCCTCTGAGGATGAAAATGACAGGTCTTTGACTAACAAGAGCGATGAAGATGAAACCAAAACCAAACTTTTCTTCGTTCTGGCTGACATCAAGGAAAACGGAGAGAAAGACTACAAAGGACTTTACGTCTTCACTGAAGGAATCGCCAAGAAGATTCTTGACAACGGCGTGGCTATAGCTTCTAAAGTAGGTGTTACCCGAGAAGTGTATTTCGGCGCGACTGACGGTCTTTACCGACTTGTTGATGGACAATTCGAATCAGAAAAATACGGACCAATCACCGACAGCATTATTGACCTAGTCGTCCTGAGGCATCAAGACCTAATCTACATCCTGACTGAAGACTACCAACTCTACAAAGTCACAGACAACGGCACGAAGAAAACGAAAATCGACACAGTGAAGAACATTCGCGAAATCGTCGTGGACCTTGAAGATAACCTGTACTATCTCGACGCTGATAAGAATGTGTTTGTGGCCAGTACCGATGGTAACACCAAGAAGGTGCAAGGTCTGCCTAAACCTACTTCTTACTGGAAGTTGACTAGAGGTTTCGCGCTAGTATCCGACTCGGCCAATGTTGTTTTGGACGACAAAGCGTACATAATCTTTGCCAATGGCACTAGTGAATTTGCTGACGTGGTCTTCAAGAACCATCCTTCTGCCTACGAGCCAACCCCTACCCTTGTCCAGTACTATGCTTACGACAAAAAGATTTATGAGTTCAACGTAGTTTACTTGATTTTGGCAGATGTTTTACAAGGATTCAAAGACTTTGTCAACGGGAAGGGAGGTGAAACTCTTAAGACTAGAAAAATAACGAAATTTTAAGTGTAAGACAATCCTGTTTTTTGAATAATACAATTATAATACCTTAAAAATATGACTTTTTATTTAATTTATTTGGTTAAACATTTGGGGGCGATTTGGAAGGAAAGTGCACTAAACTAAAAAGACAAATAAGGCTTCTAAACGTCATTATGACGTCATTTTAGTTGATATCAACAACTAATATGACGTTTAGAGGCCTTAGTTGTCTTTTTAGTTTTGTGCATTATCCTTCCAAATAGCCCCCAATAGGCAATTTGGAAGGTGCCAAAACCACTAAACAACGGCACTAAACTGACAACTATAAAACCGACAACTCTTGGGCAATGGCCACAGAGTCCATTTTCAAACACAATTTAGATTAGTTTTCTCAGTTTAGTTCGTGTCCCTTCCCAAATCGCAGGCATTTTATTTGTAATTCCATAATTTTGCAGTGAAACGTCTCCTGCGTCATGTTGATAAGGTTGGTTTAAAGGCCACGATGCTATGAACCGGTAAGAATCTTTGGCAAATGCACAATCGATAACTTAACGATACTCAAAGCCATCTGTCATTGTATCTTACTTATCTAATCGGCACTATAATTTGAGCAGAGTTTCTGCATTAGGCCTATTATCTATATAATATTTTTTATAAACATCATCCAGTAGGGTTACTCTTGGTATGCAAGGCAAGGACTCGAGCTTGCCTTCCCGTCATTTGCACAGAACAAAGTTACCTACTCTGACGAGAAGAATGACAACTTCATACAAAATAGTATTTAGTAGCGCCACCTAGGGGTAGCCTTAGCGTTTTTGCCTTGCATACCGAGAGCAACCCTACTGATAGCGGGTTTATTGATACGGGCCTTAGATGTAGCGACGACGCTACGCATTCTGGTTCCCACGACACAGTATCCTAGTGTGGCGCCAGAAAATTTAGGTCGGTCTGAGGCTGAGGGGTGAGTTTAGAAAACCCCATAAAAACCTGGGCTTTATTTTAGTTCTTTCGTTCTGAACCTTGTTCGCAAACAGTCGTATGCAAAGAAACGGTGTGGAGTATTTTTTATGATATTCGCATTTAGGTCAGTGAATACGGAACTAGCAGAAGTATTCCAAATGAAATAGGAAATATGCAAATTGTTAGCTTTCATTATAATGATATGGACGGAATGTGATTCGTTAAATTCTGGTAATACATGCATTGATTACATCAATTGCATTTGATGGCTTTAATGAAATGAATCTATCCTATTTCCTCGTTGAAATGATGGAATATTGTGGATTCGAGTTATGGGGGTTCGAGTTATTATTTAAGGAGCGGTAAAATTTTACCATTTTGAAAAAATATCACGTAGTAATTATTATTGTATCTGCGGAGCCCCCCTTTAATGCATGACCTAACCCGAAAAGCATCGCGGTTTTCAATCTCATTGTTTTGTAATACAGTTCAAAACCAATGAAACCATATATGGGTTAGTATGCAGTAAGGGGTTAGATCGTGGATACCAAGATACGATACCAAGCGTATAATGACGAATGAAGGAAGCTAAGCTCCGTAGACAGTGGCTAAGGTAGTACGTTTTTAGCGGTCGGACGGAGCCCCTCCACAGTTAATACCTTCGTGTTTAAACTGATATATAATATGCAAGTCAGGTGCGGAGTGATGAAGTGTCACAGAAAGGCACGTCGTCACGTAACTGTGTCACCCTGTAGGTTTATTGGCTCATCATGTTTTGTCGTTTGACGACGTAAACTCAAGAAGCACTGACAGATTGACGGCAGCCTCTTATAACAAGCTACAGTGCCACCAACTTAGCTGTTCAGTTGATAGCGGTCGCTAGTGTCATGTAGTCTTCATGATAGAGGACATAGTTTATTATGTATTCTCTTTGATGGCGGATGACAAGTCCGTAGTACCAATTTTCCCACCTGAACAGCTAAGTTGGTGGCTCTGTACGTATCCAGTCCAACGATCTTTTGGCGTGTGAGTGACGTTCTCAGGCGGCCCCAGTTCTACGCTACCTAATGCAATGAAATAGCGTTAGTTTCTACCTGTCACCGCACGCCAAAAGATCGTTGGACAGCTGTAATAGTAAATCGGATGAAATAATAGGCTTGTGGGCAAGGTAATCCAATAAATCTAGGAACAAGTCTTAAGTTGAAGCAATATGTACAAAATTGCTTGACATTCTCTGAATTTTATATTTCCAGCAGATATATTTTATAAAGTCAATTTTGTGCAAAAAAGACAGCATTTGGCACTTTTACATGACGTCATTCTGTTGTTATTGCATAGAACTCTGAACTCAGGAACAAAACTTCCGTTTTGACAGTTCATAAAAAGTATCTATTTTCACTTGACAGGCCACAAGCCTATTATATAAATCACATTTATTTCATTCTATCTTTATTTCAAAAGATAGGAACATAATAAACAATTAATTATTCTGATAGCGAACAAATATTTGCCATTCATAAGCCATGTCTCTGACCTACCCTAGTTTTTGAACGAGTAGTCAAATGTAACAGGCGATTATTTAAAGTAAAAATATGTAAATGAAGCTTAGTAATGTCCCCACCCAGGGGCACAGGCCTTTACCCGGATACGAGTAAGATTGAGCCATACTCCGCCACGCTGGCTCAGTGCGGGTTGGTGGAGGGGTTTTACGACTACTAAATACTACCAAGTACGATTGATAGCAGTAGTCGGGACCTACAGTTTAACGTGCGATCCGAAACACGGAGCGTCAGATAATGTACTTATTAGTTAATTATCTCATTGATTAATTTAAATATTGATTCAGAATAGCGGCCCGTGATTGAAATGAGTTTGACATGATATTAACAGTCTGTTAGATTTGAGTGATATTTAGAAAGAAAGAAAGAAAGAAAGAAAGAAAGAAAGAAAGAAAGAAAGAAAGAAAGAAAGAAAAGTTTATTACAAGGACAGTGAACACATTACAGTTAGACAAAAGAAACCAAAAACAGAAATTAAGACACACACAAAATCATCAATAGATGAAAACACATGAAATGACGGTCGTGGTGTGTCACTGTCATTATAAATGGCAACTGACTCAGCGATATGCTGAAGGCCAGGCCTTCAGCGCTGATTTTCAGTCAGCGCCAGGTGTTGCCCCGCGAGCGTCACAGGCTGCGGCTGGCGTGGTACAATCCGAAATAAATAAAATTAATTACTAATAAGTGGTACAAGAAGATACATATACATAAAAGAGTATAAATGGTGCGTAATGTGTGATAAAAATAATAATATAATATGAATGTAGTAAATAAACCAAGTGATGCTATAGTGTCTCCATTATGGAGTGGAAGAAGATACTTTTATTTTATTTAGCCTGTACGGCATCCAACTGCGGGGCAAACTAACTTTTCCTCAGTGGGTAATTTTGTGACAATTACATTTCTATTGTTATCTGCCCAATGCCCATACAGGCCACTGTCACTGATGAGAGGTATCATCATCAGCCCATATTCTCCCACTGCTGGGCATATAGGCCTCCTCTTCTTTGAGCATAATAAACTGATTTATACAGGGTGACATTTAATTAGCTGACCATATTTTGGGGAATGATAGTGCCCATTATTATGAAGAACTTTTCCCATGGAACATATGGTCGCAAACGAAAAATCTTTTTGGGTCTCCCATAGTAACTTGAAATCAGCTGATCGGGGCAATGTACTGGGGGACGAATTTTTTTTTCATTTGCGACTATATGTTTCTTGGGGAAAGTTGTTCATAATGATGGGTACTATCATTCCCCAAAATATGGTCAGCTGATTAAATTTCACCCTGTATACATACAAATAGCAGTAAACTTGTTATTCATTCACGAGCGAAGTCAAGAATTGGACGCGAAAACTAATTCCAACAAAACGTTCTCAGCCTCCGTTCTACAAACATTTGCTTGTTGAACTTTGTCTCGACTCGAAAAAACTCGTAATAAAAAATAATTGAATGTGAATGAATAAAATAAATCTTGATGATCTCGCTGGAATAACATCTTTTTCCCAGAGGAAGTGGTAGGGGCTCATTAAATAGTATATTCGTATTGCAGAACAAACACCTAAGTACAATTATACATGGCTAATTACAAAAAGTCAAAAACGAGCTTATCTAAGCAGTTTAAAAATAATGATTTGGGTTCGATCTGTTATTGAAAGGCTTATTACAACTGTTCACTCATTTATTGTTGCAAATGTGTATTACCTAGTTTACCTACTAACTATAGTTCGTCCAACGTCCACAAAAGTCCATACACTTACTTTACTTTATACTTTATTGCACAAAAACAGAATACAGACCGAATAATGGAAAAAACATGTACAAAGGCGAGCTTATCTCTAATAAGAAATCTCTTTCAGCGAACCTAGGATGGACAGGACACATAATAGGTCGGGTAAAAAGTCTTTTCGCATTTTGTATGTTGTGTATATTTGTGTATCTTTGGATGTATTAATTGTATCTGGCTGGTTTGGTGTCATAAAAAGGTTATATTTCAAAAAAAGGACTAAATATAATAAAATGTTGTTTCCGAATATTTTTCATTTGTTTTTCTTTACCTATGTCAAAATGAGTGAATCAAATGGAGAAATCCAGTACTTTTTAAAGTTGTTGAAAAAAAAAGGAAGACATGCAACGGTGGCCGTGAAAAAAATTTATGATGTTCATCAATCTAAGACAGTGTCAGTAAAATTAGCACAAAGTTGGTTTAAGCGTTTTTAATCCGGATTTTTTTAAGTAAAAGATGCACCTTTTTGTTCCAGCCGTTACGGTCTTCGTACAAAACACGAAGAAACTTTTTACCCGACCTAATATATTTATACATTATGGTGCAATAAAGTTTTGATTTGATTGTTCTGTTTTTTTCATAGGTTTCTAACTTTATCTCGATGTGGGTAGGTTGAAAATCGCGGGCCGTGGGTTTTGCACGAACGCTTGTGTACTTACATACATGTACGTACTACCGCACGTTTTAAACATTTCATCAAACCTTGGATAAAAAGCTTTACGTTTAATAAAACTGTGCCGAGAGTAAATCAGTTTTTATTCAATTCCCCGGCGGATCCCCTCTCAAGATCTAAAAAGGAATAAGGCAGTGTTATTTAAGAGCTTGTCGTTTTAAAAATAATATAATAACTTTCCTCCTTTCATTGTTTCAGAACTCCAATGTGGGATGTCGTGAAAGGGACCTCATGGGAATGTTACGGGACGAGGAAATGACCAACGCTGCCGAGGCAAAATGGCTCATAAATATCGGAAGAAATGGTTGAGATTCGCACTGCTGCCGGTTATCCTACTGACTACCTACGCAGACTTCACGACGGAATGCCAACGACCCTGCGACTGTAGATGGCAATCAGGGAACAAGGCCGCCATTTGCTCAAACTCTAGTCTTAGAACGGTCCCCGCGAACCTTAGCAACGACATTCAAATACTAGACCTATCCAACAACAATCTACAACAATTACGCCAAGAAGCATTCAAGAAAGCAGGCCTAAGCAATCTGAAGAAACTTTTCCTAAAGGACTGCTCTATAGAGAACATTCACCGGTCCGCGTTCATAACTCTAGCGATCATGATCGAACTTGATTTATCAAAGAACAAAATACAAAGCCTACACCCCGACACGTTCAAAAGCACAGAGAAACTCAGATTGATAAACTTAAACAACAACTTCATCGATAAGTTAGAAGACGGCCTGTTCCGAAACTTGAAGTATCTACAGAAAGTCGAGATGAGCAATAACAGGATAGTTCGGATCGGGACGAAAGCGTTCGCAAACTTACCCCAGCTGAAGATACTGCGTTTTGACGGCAACAAACTGAGCCACATGAAGCCGGAAACTTTGATGGCCCTGAGCAATTTATCCGGTCTCGATTTGCACAACAACCCGTGGAGGTGTGACTGCAACTTGCAGACGTTTAGGAACTGGGTGATGGGGCACAACCTTTACACCGCCCCTACGTCGTGCGCGGAGCCCGCCTTGCTAAGAGACAAACTTTGGAGCGAATTAGATTCATCGAACTTCGCCTGCCGCCCGACGATCCTCGAGCCCCACCCAGACTCAACAGTCAAAAGTTACGACGAAAACGTGACTTTGTCTTGCAAAGTCGTCGGCAACCCGACACCTGAGGTGGCGTGGCGATTTAATTCGAAAATGATCGAAATGAGATCGTTCGGCGAAATCCGATATGTCATCGCTGAAAGCACCGTCGACCTAATCCGATATGTGAATCTCACTATTCTGCATGCGAGGTACAGTGATAGAGGGAACTATACATGTATTGCGGAGAATCCTGGAGGCCAAGATGAGAAGACACTGATTCTATTTCTATCTAAATATAGCATGGGCACAATAGCTGGGATGGACACGGATTCTTTTGCAATATTAGTGGGGTGTTTGACAGCTGTTATAATAATCTCTGGCAGTATAGCCACAGTGTGTTACTGTACCTCGCACAGGAGTCATCCTAAGAAGTTGATGAAGACTGACGCGCGGAACTCTAATGGGGAGGTTTTAATAGAGGGTTCAGTAGGATCTGAGATTGAGAAAGGGTTTGGGAGTGAAGTGAACCCTTTGACAAAACCTCCGAGGAAGCATGATCCTGCACCGTCTGTTACTAGCGCCGCCACTGAGATGTCGGAATTAAATAGAACCTTGCTTGACAACGAATCCGCTCTAGGTAAGCCTTCTTATCTTCTTAATTTCAGTTAGGAATATTATAAACAAAGTAATTAGCCCCGACAGATAGAAAGCAAGCTATGCATAACTTTGATAGCTACGATTTATTATTCACTGTTTACGAGTGTTCGTACTATAATAAACACACAACTTAGGTATGTTGTCATAAAGTTTATCCCAGAATAACTTTCTTTCCATCTGTTGTCGGGCATAAGAATGTGACTTAGAAACATTCGCTTGTTTAGTATTTTGGTTTACTTGTGTTGATGTTAGATTAAATAATAACCATTATAGTTAGTGGTTATAATATAGGACCCCTAATATTCCTGTTAGAACTGTTAGAACTGTTAGCACGGTTTATAGTGTAATGCGTCCTTTAGCTGGACCATTACCCACTACCTTCACAGAATAGTATTAATACGGATTTCGTTAGGGCTAGTTTTAGCGAGGTCACGACAGGGGAGTGAGGTTCTAATCTAACTTAAGTATTAACAATCTGTCAAAATTAAACCCCGTCCATGCGGCACTTACTTGACACGACCTGGGAACCAATTCTGTAAGCAAAATGACCGCTTGGTGAAAATGACGCAACGACGACGCTCAATTTAGATATCCATTTAGAATCTGTCTTTTCGAGTATCTTTTTTAGGCTGGATTTTACCAACGAAAGAGTAACTTTGACTCGAGAGTATCTTCTACTTTTTCGTAGACACTAGTGACACCCAGATCAGATCACCTCATTTTTAACTCATTCATGATGTCATTGTCATACAAGTTATCCCCGGGATAGTTATTCTCGTATAACTTTTTGTTGGTGAAATCTACCCTTAGTCAAATAAAGGAAGAAATTTAGGTAATTGGTACTCAGTTAGTTTCTATTATTCATTGCATAAAAAGATACTCCAAACCACACCTCGGACACTCTATATAACGCTCGTAAAATAATCACCTATTACTACTACATAACCAAATGACGTTTTTACACGTGCAAATGTGTGCGTAAACTCGTTCGTTTGTGAATATGTGCGTTCAGCTTCAATAGAAAAAGCCCGCGAAAAGGAAGGGAGTGGCCGTTCTGTTCATAGTACTATTATCTCTTCTGTGTCCAAACGCCAGGTAGCTGAAGTTCAGCGTTGTCGTCGCGACAATGTCACTAAGTGGTCATTGCGCCACCGGAATCCAGGCCCTGTACTATTGTGACAAAGTTCATTACATTTCCACTCTGACCTGTGTATTGTGGTCCGCCAAAATGACACTTTCCATTACGAAATTGCATTCTATAGTATTCCCAGGTGACAACAGACGACACATTTAGTACAGTTATACGGCACTACTCATATTTTTTTAAAGTAAACAGGTAACTTTTCTTTGTAAAGAACTCACGATATTAAAACCTGCAATTTTTGGAAAAGTTAAAATGTTAATGAACCATTAATCCGATTCCATTTGTTATATGGATATCGTTATCTACTTATGCATATCATTAATTTATTATAGGGTTGTATCCAAAGTAATCAAATAAGTCTAGGAACAAGTCTGAAGTTAAAGCATTATGTAGTAAATGGCTTGACAATCTCAGAAATGTATATTTCCAGCATTTATATTTTATAAAGTAAATTGTGCAAAAAGGACAGCATTTGATGCCACACGCCGCATGACGTCACGTAGTGCTATTTTATAGAACTCAGGAACAAAAATACCGTTTTGGCAGTTCCCAAAAGTATCTATTTTGACTAGCAGGATACAACCCTATTAAATGTATAGCTGTAATTATTTTTCTATGTAAAAGTAAAATTAAACCCACTACCCACCATGGTTTTCAGGTACTTCGAAAATAATTGTTCTAACAAGCTCCCAACTACCTAAACATAATCTGTTTCTAAATCGAAGTCAAGGCGGTTGCTTATCGAATGGGGTTTCCTTCGTGTAATTTATTTACCATAAATTAAAACAGAGAAACTATTTTCACTATAGCTCGCGTGCCCCGGTCGACGAACCATAAAATTTAATGAGGTCTACATCCTTTGTGCCAACGCTTGACTCGAGTTGTTATAGAGTTGAGTTGGTGCCAAATTTTTATACGAATGTCTAGCCAGGCTTTATGAATTTTGTTGTAAAGAATCCTTTCAACGCGCTCTTGCCCAGCTCTCACTCACACATAATTTTGGTGTTGCTTTATAAAATCTTTCGTGTAATGTGCAATGCAACTTGCATAATATAAAATTATGTGTATGTTACTTAACAGTACTGCGATTTAAGGAAACTTCTATCTTACAATTAAAAAGGTACTTTAATCCAGTTGTCATGTGAATGCTAACAGTCGACACTTCTACGAATGCTAATCATCTTCAGAATAGAATAATACATCGTATGACTATAACAAAGCCACTGTAACCGCTGATAATACTATATGAACATAGGTCACTAAACTCTATCATTTTTCTTCCGCAGCCTCCAACGAAGACAACAGCCGGCATCCAGACGCCGAAACTCTGCAGAAAATATCACGAGATAATCTATTCATCGATCGACTGACACACGACCAGCAGACCTACCCACCGGATCTCTTATCCTTCCCTCTTCGAGGCACCGCCCAGCTATCACCAGCCAGTCTTGTATCACAGGACAGACTGAAGTCCTCACAAAATGAAAGCCCAGTAAAGTCCCCAGGTTTTGGAGTACAAGCCCTCAACCCAAACATCTTTAACAGGTTCCAAGCACAAAGCACCTCGCAAGGGTCAATACCTCTCCTAAATTCCAAAGGAGGCTACGTGACTCTCCCAAGAAAACCACGCATGAACAGCTGGCTACCAGAAGGCAATCATCCCCAAGTATATTCTACTCTAAACGGAGTCATTCCCTACTACGACAACTTCGGTATGAAGATTTTCGGCCACGGCGGTAACTATTACAGCCTCAACAAAAGCGAGTTAGATATAGGTGCGAGCACACTTGGGTATAATTACCAGATACCACAAGTCGAAGATGAGGAGCCAGCACCCTCGCCGGCCCCTGGCACTCCTCATGCGACGATACCTAGAAGTAGTCTCAGCTCCCCGAATATACACAACCAGCTGCTAGCCTTACAGGCCATGTCGATTAATCATGGGCGAATAAAAGTCCCGCTGTCCTCAGAGCCGAGACCATTAAAAGTCCTACTAACCCCTCCGGAGAACGAGAGCCTCCTGAAAAATTCAAGCCGTGAATTATTGCGGATGGTCAACATTAATGGCACGATAGGAAGGAATAGGACTGTCCCAAAACCACCGCCGAAGCCCAGAAAAAGAACGAGTGACCTGAAGGAGCCATTTCTCAGTTCTGGTGAAACTGCTACACAAGTTTGAATTGTGTCGGAATTGTTAAGAACACGTTACTTGGGTTTGCATCAGCATCCTCTTTAGTAACTCAAAGCTACCGTAAATTTTGGAAATGATAGAAAACAGTTTTTGATGTAGTTTTGAGTTAGCGAATAAAAAAGCCGAACAAGTGTTAAACGATTTCTATTGTACGAGAAAGTGGTATTGGTGTAGAAGGCGGTGTGTATTGTTATAGGCGTTAAAACATAATTTGGGAAAAAGGTAATGTCAGACTCCCAATGGATAATGAGGAAAATGTGGTAGATTTTACAAACTGTGAATACGGAATACATTAAATTAACTAAATTCCGTTCCGCTTAGGGTGACTTTGTACTTATACCACGTTCTTAAATGTAGTTTAGATTATAATTCTAGATTTAACTTCAACTAGATTTAGGGACGTTGTTTGAGTTCAAGCAGCCCTTACGGTAAATCTTTGAATTACATTTAAAGTATTCAATATTGGTGCTTATGAGAATTAAATGAATAATCGCGTTCCAAAATTAGGCTTGATTTTATCTCCATAGTTGTTCGTAATACAAAGAAACTGTAAATATATTAATGTACACTTCCATTTTTTTCTTAATAGAAAAGAAACATTTAGTAAAATAGATTAAATATATACAGTTATTAACAATTAAAATGTATATTGCGTTGACAGTGACGATATGTTATACCTATTAGCCCAAGAGACAGTATACATACTTAAGTGAATTGTAAAAATGTAAATATATGCTCTAGAATAATTCAAATTACTTATGTAAAAGTATAAACGAGAAAGATAAATAAATATAAGACGTAATACAGTTTATTGTTACACTTATCTTAGGCTGAGAGAGATGGTAATGGACCAACGACGCCGAGGTGGATGAATGAAAGGTGATAATGATAAAATAAATTTTAAATTCACCATCTGTTTTTCATTTTCTCCGACAAAACTAGTTCACAAACATCAGCCTGCAGACATCGGAGCGTAGTTTTGTAGATGTGCATTGGTCATTATCCGCTTGGTATACGCCTTCTTGCAGCTTACAATACAAAACTATGATGAGACTGTCTAAAGGGTGGTGAGGGCGGTTAGTAAGGAAACGTACCCCTATACTACGTAAACCATTTTTTGCTATTTTTAGGGTTCCGTACCCGAAGCTACTAAGCCTCCGCTTTCCGTCTGTTCGTCTGTCCGTCTCTCTGTCTGTCCGTCTGTAAGTCTCTCTGTCTGTCTGTCCGTCTGTCCGTCTGTCTGTCCGTCTGTCCATCTGTCCGTCTGTCCGTCTGTCCGTCTGTCCGTCTGTCCGTCTGTCCGTCTGTCCGTCTGTCCGTCTGTCCGTCTGTCACCAGGATGTATCTCATGAACCGTGATAGTTAGACAATTGAAATTTTCACAGATGGCGTATTTCTGTTCCCTGAGTCCCCATCCCTAAGCCCACAACTTTCGAACGGGCGGTAGTATACAAAAATATTAATATTATATTGACGTTGACTAAGCAATCCGTATAGTATTCTGATCTGTATCTTATGGTCAATTTTTTTTTTTACTTTTTGACTTCGTAGCCGCTATGACAACAAAAACTAAAAAAACTGAATAAAATAAATATTTAAGTAAGTGGGCTCCCATACAACAGACATGTTTTTTTTGCCGTTTTTATATGTATAAATAACGGTACGGAACCCTTTGTGCGCGAGTCCGACTCGCACTTGGCCGGTTTTTGACTTACTTACAATCGTTCAAATTACGTACAAGCCAGATCAAAAAATTAGACTCGCTTAGTTGACGTTTTGCTAAGTGGACGTTTTGAGAATGGACGTTTCGAGAAACTGGACCAAGTGGACCATGTGAGAAGTTAGCCGAAAGCGACGAAACGACATAATTATATAAGCGACATAAAATAACCCAGAGTAATAAAATAACCCAGACCGCTAAAACATGACTTCTCATGTCGCAACGGTAATTTACTATACCCCACATCGCATTAGCGGGATCATTCATCATCAGGGAAGTGTATAAATCTTTTTTCCCAACACCCATCCTAATTAAATTCTAACACAATGTGGCGAAGCATTATTTATAAAGCGTGACTTTGAGAACTGCTTATCTAACAGAGGTTTTTAAAGTTAAATTAATGGGTGTTAAGGAAGTTATAAATCATGTAACATATAAAAACGCTGAGAATTATCTTAATGAGAAGGGACGTTTTTCGGTATGGATACTGGAAGTTGGATGGTGCATAATGGGAGGAGATTTCGGGAAAATTAATCTCTGCTACTCTACCGATAATGGGTACATGAGCACCATTTACATACAGGCACATACATTGCTTCTGGCCCCACACTAAGATACCGGACATCACAAACATATTAACATCCATGACCTGGGGTTTTTTCTTCTTCTTTGTCCCCAGCCGGGATTCAAACCCGGGACCTCGTACGAGACCGTTATTTTTAATCTCTATATCATTTATGTCTTTTGTTGTTGTTCCCGAAGTTGGCAAATTATATCCTTCAAACCGTCAGTTTAAAAGAGTGTCGATCATAATCACCAATGTCACATAAATTTGTCTATTTTAGTCTAGTCTAGCCATGAATGACGTACACGGCCCACACTTTTATTGGTCTAAGATCCGAAGAGAGCTCGACCTTTACCCATCGTTTACTGCGATGAAACTTGGTTTTTATCAAACTTTGTATGCTAGAAAATACATCGCGGCTGGGTTGCCTAGCAAAATCCTGGCAAGGCTATCAATTAAATAATGTCAATATGAGATCGATGAAAGATATTTTATAACTACACACAGTAATTACTTTTTCTTTCTTTTTTTTGTTAATAGTTAATAACGTGTACTATTTAATAACTTTTGCCCTAAACGGAAGAAACTGATTCCCACAACACAGGGTATCCTAGTGTGGGGACCAGGGTCAAACTACTGTTCTTCATACGTGTTTCTTGATATAAATGGCCTTTTATTTTTAAATGTTCAATTCATCGTAGCCTTGCCAGGATTTTTCTAGGCAACCCAATCGCAATGTATTGTCTAGCATACAAAATTTGATAAAAACCAAGTTTCATCGCAATAACAGATGGGTGAAGGTCGAGCTCTCTTCGGATCTTTGGATATATTAGTTATTTTATGCCCACGCATTTCCAAGAATGTTATATTTTATAAAAGATAAACCGACCCACTTAATATCCGACATTACACCGAGTTTGCTTATAAATAAAGTTCTCTTTCACTCTCTCTCATTACGAAAGTTTTTACACCGGTAAACGTTTCGTTTTTGTCTTCCCTCCCTGGTGTCTTACCTTTGTCACTGGTCTAAATAAATGGACGGAAGAGCAACGCCTGGCTTTTCAACGCCAAGTTTTCGGATTTATGTGTTTCAAGCTTTAAGTTACATGAAGTTTTCGTCCTTTGTGTTTGAAGTAAAAAAAATTGTATCGTTAGGCAGCGGCAGCGAAAAAATAATTAAGTATTATTATCATCAGATTGCCTTTAGTCTCCTTCACCTTCAACCCACCAAAAATACCTCTATATGGCCCGGCTATACGCAGCAACTTGCATGCGTAAACGGTTTGTGCAAAAACTGTATGGCATCCACATCGTTTGGTGGTGCCATATTTGTGCGGTCAACCATTTTTCCGGCTTATTATTAATCTGTGGCTGACAATAGAGATAATCCTCACAACTCGGGGCCCATATAATTATAGAGTACCTACTTATAAGTGAAATGTACCTATTTATATGACACAATAAATACGGAATATTAAATACTGAACAATGAACTCTATGACAACCGAATCTATATCTATCGTCGTCTGGTTGATACCTTCGAACAGCGAACTTCTTGTGTTATGGTCATGAGACAATTCGATACGTTTTGAGACAACAGCGATCCGACCAAAATTGTGACAGGCTATGGTAGCATTAGCAGTCAAATCACCACCATATGTATGTATAATTCACATGGTTCGGATACGGTATCGTTTTGTCAATATCATACTTTGCAGGTAAGATGGACCTGCTCACTTTACAGTCCATTCTAAAATCTTTACTGTTTGTGTCTGTTAGAGATCCGACTTTTTTTTACTGCCACTTCAAGATACAGCTACCTGAATTTAATTAAATAGCGAACTCCGTTATTTTGTTTACGTTCTTTGGTCAGTATGCTGTGGGGGTGAATTATTAAACGACAATAGCGGCACGCTATGATAGCCGGACAGCGGATAGGCGACTCATAATATAGTAATGTAGTTATTTGTAATTTCTTCATTTTACTATATCAAATGGTACAAAAAGGAGGAGGCTTTATACCGAGTATAGTAGAAACAACACACACACACATAATAGTAATGTAGTTATTTGTAATTTCTTCATTTTACTATATCAAATGGTACAAAAAGGAGGAGGCTTTATACCGAGTATAGTAGAAACAACACACACACACACATGTACGGTTGGAGTTCGTGTAGAGGGTCATATCCGGTATGGTCTTTCATAGATAAAAATATTGCAAAGGTCAATAGAAAACCACTTTTTACCGGCACGCGCACGCCGCACGAGTGCAAAGTCTGAAATATTGAAAAGAACTCACTAATGTTTTTATTGTTTTGAAAACACAATCTTGTGTAGATTACGCAGGTATCAAACAACAAGCTGCGCGGCGCGGGCTCAAATATGCCTGGGGCTGGAGCTGCAGATCTGCTTAGCAGAGGTTATACAAAAATTGGTTCTTGAATTCCTTCGAAGTTATCCTTATAGTAAGCGAGCGCTCTAACTAACCGATTTTCAATTACCTATCTATCCTTCTGCAGATAGATAGGGTGAATTTTGACATGAGCTCCATAGCGGAACTGTCAAATCTAACTCTATAATGTGAAAACCGTGGATAGCTTATTGCAAATGGACGTTTACCTAAGCGAAATACAAACATGAAATACCAAGTAATTTACATTTCACTATCACCGTTCCTCCAGTTCTGTTGTTTTCTAATTAAAATTTGTCTCAGCTCAGCAGTAAACGTAAAACAATGTTATGTCTGCCTAACAACAGTCATTGTACGAATTATTAAATGTCGGATATAAAACGAGTAGTACTTCACGCTAATAACTTTCTGAATTACCCAATTAGGCATAAAACAGCATAACGTGTCTGTCGACTGTCATTAATTAGGGGCCTCGTCCGTTTTTTGGTGCGAGTTTCAAACTAAAGTCTACCTTGCGATGATTTCTCTGCATAAACCTATGGCGCTATTTCAAGATAAGAGCTCCGTGGTCTCGTGGATTTTACGCTTGCTTGACACGCAAGAGGTGCTGCTTCAAACCCGGTGAAGGCGGTAATTCAATTCAATTCGTATATATCAGGCATTTAACTCATACATTTATTTAACATAAAATTGACACTGATTAATACCAATAACATAATTTAAAGTTTTAATTGTTATCGACGTATTTTTTTTGTCTTTGATTTTACTTATTTACGTATTTTTACAAATATGTATTGTTTTCGAATTAAAAGTGAAAAACGGAAAAAAGTTCAAAATTTTAATGAATTTTCAAGTGTGATCCAAAAGGCTTTCGAGGTGGAAAACTTGGATTTATCATTACCCATTTTTCATCACTACCAACTCATAAAAAATCAAAACAACCTCATTTGATGTAGGGCAACAGTACTTGTTTTGTATGATTTCCATGGACTCGTAACGTGATTTCGGTAAAATTTCCTCAGTCGTAAACAGGAAGCGAAAGATAAATGCTCTTAATCTTGCCTAATTTTCGACCCACAAAGAAATCCTCAAATAACAAAGATGAAATACACCTACTCAAAGTTCACGCCTATTCACTCGTTTAATAAGGGTACCATCCAAATGGGTTGATTATTATCACAAAGGATTTCCGGAGCCAGAGAACCTTTTGAGGCATTATTTGTCGCTCCCGAAAACCTTTTTTATCCATTTTTATACCGCTACCCCTTTTATACATGTATATTACGAAACAAAGGAAAATGTAGGCAGCGTTTTCTTTAAAAATCGTTTATTGTTGGAAAAATCTGCGGAAAAGATATAGTTGGTGGTTGGTGGCTCCATGCCTAATTTAGTATGTAGGTAGGATTTGGACTTTACTTATGCAAATATATCACGTCCGGCTCTCCGGAAATGGGAAGATCGAAATTGCAGTTTTATAGGAAATTAATGAAGCGCTGTCTTTGTCTTTGTCTTTGTGACACTACTATACTAATATTCTTACGAATATGTATGCCTTAGCTATTTATTCATAAAATGTATTTACTTACCGTAAAAAAAAGTCTCGGGTTGTATCGAGTGAACTCTGACGTACCTTGCTTGCAATCTATTTACGATCTATTTGCGATTCTTTAGGAGCATACCAAATGACGCCATTTTGGGAGTTTTAGAAGCGGTAGCGATCCAATATAAGTGCGTTTCTCAGAGCAGCATCGGGCCCCTGTACAGCAGCCATTAAAAATCTTAAGATAATATAAAGGTTTATATTCCACACGAATAAAAGTATGACTTAATTACAAGGTCTAATAGTATAATCATCGAAAATAAATGGTCGAGCTGATGGATCGGAAACAAACCTGATTCCACTATTGAATATAAATCGGGAATCGGTATCGTTCAATTTGTCGATAATTTGATTAACTGCCAATACCGAGACTTCCGATATTGTGAAATTGATGTTGTTAGCTTACTCGAGCTGAAATGAAGTGTCGCGAATGCTTGCTTATCGGACCGAATGATTCGTGTAGTTTTGAAAATTGGTAGAGTTTTTCTTTGAGGTATCTAGATGAACATACCAAAAGTTCCCAAGGGTGGGGAGTGAGCCAGCGGCGGGGGAGGAGGAAAAAGGTTATAAGAAAGGTAAGTTTGACTAATGGTCAGAGAACTGACATTGCTATATCTGTCGTAGACTCGTCGATGGAACTTCGCAATCTAGGATTTTGACCAAAAGACGGGAAATATATCACGCTTTTAATTGTGACGTGATAACGTCTAATAAATCGATGAAAGTCGGCTGCATACACGAAAACGCATGTCTCATTGTCACGTTCCGCCTGAGCAAAGCGTGCAAGCGAGAGCAAACAAGCATTAAAGAGGCACGATCGGCCTAAGCTTCGGCTTGTGACGCAACGGATGTGACACACAGTCGATAATCACCTAAAATTATCGTCCTTAAACCGACTTTACAGACAACCATTTTTTAGGGTTCCGTACCCGAAGGGTGCCAAACGGAACCCTATTACTGAGACTTCGCTGTCTGTCCGTCCGTCCGTCTGTCTATCACCAGGCTGTATCTCATGAACCGTGGTAGCTTGACAGTTGAAATTTTCACAGATGATGTTTTTCTGTTGCCGCTATAACAACAAATACTAAAAATCTAAAGAAATTTAATATTAAGGGGGGCTCCCATACAACAAACGTGATTTTTTTGCTCATTTTTGCTCGATATTGATAATGGTAGCAGGTAGACGCTTAAAATGTTCACAATATATTGAGTATATTACTTACTTAAAAAATTAATAATTAAATTAAAATTAAATTAATATTTAGGGGGGGCTCCCATAATTATTTTTTGCGTTTTTTATAGATAATGGTACGGAACCCTTCGTGCGCGAGTCCGACTCGCACTTGGCCGGTTATTTTTACTGTTATATTGAATCTTCTAGTATTTCAGGGCAGCAAAGAAAACGTCACTTGAAAACAAAAACATTAGCAGAATTGATGTTGACTAAATCGATCTACCCGGTATCGATACTGACAATTGACATTACTATCGACACTATCGTTAGTGATGGATTGCTGAGTGGATTTGGGTCATTCGCTTTTCCATGGGAACTATCAATGGGCTACGCTACACTATAGTACTATATAAAAAGTAAGGCTTAGTAAATGTAGCCCATTAATTTCCCCACCGAGGGGCACAGGCCTCTACCCGGATCCGAGTAAGATTGAGCCATACTCCACCACGCTGGCTCAATGCGGGTTGGTGGAGGGGATTTACGACTACTACATACCACGAAGTGGTGATAGTGGTAGGGACCTACAGCTTAACGTGCCATCCGAAACACGGAGTGTCCGATAATGTACTTACAAATTAATCATCTCATTGGTACATGGTCAGCACCGGGATTCGAACCTTCATCTCCTGCGTGAGAAGCAAGGTGAAACCCACTAAACCACGGAGCACTTTGTGGCCCTAATGCTGCTCTGAGAATTTCACTTATATTTCATTACTATTACATTACTATTCCATTGCAAACACCCAATCAAGGAGGATAAGGAGGATAATAATTTAGGAGAATACCAAATGACGCCATTTTGGGTGTTTGCAATGGAATAGTAATGAAATATAATTGAAATTCTCAGAGCAGCATTAGGCCCCTGCTAGCTAGTTGCTAGTATAGGAATCATAAACACACGAAATTAAGTTTTCTATGTACACATAGTTTGGGCTACAGTCCAACACAAAGTCCCTTAATGATGTATCATTGTTTCAAATGATTGTATTCTGTATTGTGTACTTATTGTAAATAGATAAATAAGTTACAGCATAAAATGTTCCGGTACTTGAGAAAAACAATTACTATTTGGACAGTAGACTACCAATTATGTCAAAAATGTACGTCTCCCATTGACATCAACATGGAATACTAAATTGTGCCGCGTTTATACAGACTATTTTTTTTAATTGACGATATTACATCTACCTTTTCCTACGCTATAACATTACGCATGAAATGTACATAACGTTCTGTTTTACATAAACATGAACAGCATATATTGTGTCGAAGCAACCAGAACTAGAAACGTTAGACACAATTAAATATCCAAGATTTGAGTATTATATTTCGTTCTCTCTAGCCGGCAATCGGACCTGAGACCTCTCGAATCGCAATGCCACTGACGTCGTCATTAAATTGAATAGACAAATTTAAATCAGTTACGTCTGTTCCGGAAATTCTAGGCCGCTCAAATATTCGTACGAATTACCGAGTTCCCTCATGGGAAATAATTTATCCAGTACATTACCATTCATCAAAAGTCGAACAAAAGGCATTTACATTTAGAAAGCATAAGTTCTCATTATAATGTGAGTCGGCTACAGAATAACATTATTCTGTGACGATCGAGGAGTAAAGGCAAAGTGCAATTTTGATATTCAAACTGAAAGTAGACTCGTTTCGGGTTCTCAGGAATGCAAAATACCTATTGAAATTACAGAATTATGTAAGTCGAACGAAATGGTGTAGTATTTTAAAAGGGTACACAACATTTAATGCTATCTGCGCTGAGACAAGTGAGTTGAAAGCTGTTAATAAGGGCCTTAGACAAAAAAGTAGATACATACAGTGGTACTTCCGTTGATCCACAATCATGAAATGGGCCTCAAAGTAAGGTCTAGCACAAGTATAGGGAAAAATCCGAAAACCATTTTGTTGATCATTCACAAAAATTGTGATTTGAACGGATTGCCTCGGTGCACGCATCCGACTCGCACTTGGCCGGTTTTTACCGTATTCCATTCGGCGTAGCCTGCAAATGTTCAAAGAACAACAATTTATTTATAACAAAGACCCAAGCAACAGACAGAGTAACTAATAGTACCCCAACGACAAAGTCATAATTTCTACTTTGAGATTGTTCTCTATTATTATTTCCTTTCTACGTAACACAAAGAAAATACACCGCCTAGTTGGGGATCTTAGAGCAGAGAGCATTTTTCATACTTAGTAAGTATTACTTGCTGTATCCTTAGTGGTTTTACACAGGATTTGTAAATGAAAATGCGAACTAGGCTAGACCTCATTGAACTTTTTTTGCAAACCTAAGAAGAAGAAATATAGTACGGTGCTACCAACTTTGCTGTTCAGTTGAGAGCGGTCGCTAGTGACATAATAGCGGACATATTAAAGTATGTATTCTTTTTGATGGCGGATGACAAGTCCGTAGTACCAATTTTTCCCACCTGAACAGCTAAGTTGGTGGCTCTGTAGCATGAAATGCCCCATAGATTTTGGAACATAATGCTAGAATGGGAAAAGTGTTGCATGGCGGTTTATAATTTGTAATTTAAAGGACTCTAAATCCTTTCTTTGTGTAATAGTGAATCGGAATAATTTTCTGCAAAATATTGTACTGCTAATTTTCTGTGAAATACTACTGTACAATCCCTCGAGTCTTGACCTAACCCTCCTAATTATAGTTTTCATTTTCACATAATATTCGCTAATTGACAAGGCAGGACTGGGTGTCCCACAAGGCTCCATGTTATGTTTCAAGCTGACCCCTGATTAATTAAAGATTAAACGTAGGCAAACAGGTGAGGCAATTTTCTACGGGTGTTTGTTTATGGACATAATTTTAAACATTATCTTCAATACATATAAGTCCACGTGGTACCTACAACACTGTTAAAAGTATTGTTTGTATAACTCTTAGGTTCATTGGCACCAAAAAGTTAATTACGATAAGCGCCTTAAGTTTATTTAGCAGCTGTCAAGATGTATGAAATGTGTCAAACTTAATTGTGGTTAACGCGCTTATCACAATTAGTATTTTTGGTGCAAATGGCCCTTACTCTCGACTCGCATTTTTCTACACCAAATTATCCATCATTTCGCCAAATTAAAAGTTAACCTATACGTATACGTAGGTAATAAATTAAAAATATTCTTGCGCTAGGTGCTCTAACTGAATTATATCTCAACAATTAAATTAAATTAAAGTTTCAGTTTCGACTTAAAATATTAATAGTTAAACTTACAGCACTATTTATTACACAAAACCCGCTGAGTGTTGAAATTCATTTCTAAGGTAAGGGCTAAAATACAGGTGCTGAAATTAATTCTGAGCAACTCCTTTTTGTCATGTTGAGGCAAGTTGAACAGTCTTTGTTGTATAAAGGAAGCAAGTCATGGGATGACTGCATATTCTGTTTGATAAACATTTTGAAAAAAACATACTTACTTATTTTTTAACTGTAAGTTTAGTTTATATTGTTGTCTGAAATAAATTATATCAATTATTCATTCATCGATACGAAGAACAACACACTATTGGTCTATTCCAAATGGTATTTAAGCTCCGTGTGACAGATTTATCTGTTATTTCACTTACAACATTTGTGATTTAATAAAACATTTACGATCTTTTCAGACTATCATATCGAGCTCAACATAATAGTACTCAATGTATTGGGATTTGGAAGGGTTTTAAGTGTTTTTTTCTCTGAAACGGATTATTGTTTATTACGGAATAACGGATATATGGAAATAGAATATACGCTGTATTTTTTAAATATATCATTTGAGTGGATTCGGGAGGCACAGGACCGGAGCGGAGGGCGTGGTAGAGAAGAGGCCTATACCCAGCAGTGGGTAGGTGTGGGCTGATTGATTGATTGTTTGATTGATTGATGTCATTTAATTCTTTTTATTATTTATTAGGTTATGTTGTAATTCTTATTACCTTTGTGAAGTGGAACGAAATTAATCCAACCAAAAATATACATATCATATCATTACACTTAAATGGTATTAAATGAATGAACAAAATGCATAAATGAATTAATTATGATGATGATGATGAGTGTTTTATAAAATCCTGGATTTTGGTTTACTAGAATAGTTTCTTTCTCAGTTTTACATGTTAGTCATAGGCACAGCAATAGAAGTAGTCGAAAAAACCAAGTTCCTAGGATTAGTGGTAGATAACAATTTAAATTGGAAACATCACTCAAAACAAATATGTGATCGCTTAAGTAGCTCCGCCTTCTTGCTCTACAAACTGGTGAAAATTGTTAGCATCGAAACAGCATTAGCTGCCTATCACGGTTTTGTGTCGTCTACTCTGCGGTACGGTGTTATTTTCTGGGGCAACTGTTCTGAAAAGGAAACCATTTTTAAGGCACAAAAAAGATGCCTTAGAGCTGTGTTTAGCCTCAAAACTACAGACAGCTGCGAACCATACTTCAGGAAACACAGAATACTCACCTTGCCCTGCCTATACATTTTTGAGGTGGCAGTTTTCGTAAAAACCAATCCTATTAATTTCACTGAGTCCACATCCACAACTTGTTTTTCTCAACGTCATCAACATCGGCACAGACTTTGCTTGCTAACTTCTAGGACAGCTCTATTACATAAAAGTATACTTTGCATGGCACCTAGGATATACAATAAAATACCAAACGATATAAAAGATTTAAATTTACAACCTTTTAAGAGTAAATTATTCCATCTGCTCAGTAAAAAATGCTACTACAATATTAATTCCTTCCTAAATGACAAATCTCTATAATTTTGATATTTTGTAATTAAGTTTGACATTTTAAATCTGTGATAAAAATATAAGACATAATCTAATATAATAATATGTGTAAATGTTAACGTAGGTACTTTAGACAATAATATTCATACACCATTTTACTGGTAGGGCATAGCGGTAATCAAATTTCTTTAAGACCTGTGTATTTATGTAACCTATGTTCATGAAATAAACAATTCTATTCTATTCTATTCTATTCTATTCTATTCTATTCTATTCTATTCATGGTTTTGCATAAAATTAAATGCCATATTTTTAAATGCACAGAAAATAACTTATGATATGACCCATCCCACATCAATTAATATTTTTTTTACATCTAAATAATAATTTCACTGCAAAAACCATTTGTGAACAAAACTAGTGCTATAAATAATTTGAAAATTTCGGTGATTATTTTGCTGTGCAATAAGTATATTTTGCTTAGGATTGGGAATAATTTTTTATACAAAAAGTATTTTTTTTATTTGCAGTGTGAGTTTGCAGTTAAATGCTAGCCAAAATAAATGATTTATAAAACCAATGCGATTACGATGTCCATCGATTAGTATACTGAAGAATAGGCACGTTTTGCTAGAGGTCTAGACTACCTAGGGAGGCACCACACTGACACTTGAAACTTTAGTCGACACTCTCTTGGGAAAATGTAGCTACAACATACACCTTGTTCACATTTTACTCTCTACCGCTGACGTACTTAAATAAATACGGACTCACTATTATTTTTCCTCTGAAAAATGGGAAAATGTTCCGTTTTAATATAAAAATATACGTACAGCATAAATTAAACGTGTATTACAGTCTCACTCTTTGCTACTGACTCCACAGTGGGTTAACATTACATTACATAGCGTCACGTCTTTTACCAAACGGGTGGCAGAGGCACAATTGTGCCTACTTTTAGCCAGTTATTCAACACTCCATTTTGCGTGACCGAAGGCTAGCCCATCGCCGCAGCTATGGAGTACCTAATGAAACTTTCCTCAGGATGTTTTCCATCAGCGTCAGAGCATTCGTAATTAATTATCTTATTGGTACATAGTCAGTCAGCACTGGGATCGAAGCTGCATCTCCTGCATGAGAAGCAGGCGTGAAACACAGAAGACCATGGAGCTCCAAGTGGGTTAGCATGTGTGTTATGGCCCCTCTTCACATAGAGAGATGCGTCTGCAGACGTCATCTGCCGATGCATCCTACGACGTGAAGAGGGGGTGAATTGCACGTCTGTGGTAGGTATCGTCGGCAGATGCGTCCGCCTCAAATCCGTGGGTTTCGGCGCGAACGTCCGGCGTCTGACCACCATCTGCGGACGCATCGTTTGATTGGAGTTGATTTTAATTGGTGCTCTCGCGTTAAGACTCATGCGGGCCAAACTAACAATAGCGAACAATTAGATGTGTGAGCGAGAGAGTTAAACGTTAATGTGCGAGTGCGTGTTGCGTCTGTCGAGGATGAACAAAGACTGATCGACCTGCAGACGTCGTCAGATGTGTGGACAGCTCGTGGAAGTTCATCTGCGGATGCATCTGCCCAGAGTCGGCCGACGCATCTCTCGATGTGAAGACGATGTGTCGTGAAAAGCAGAAACACCAATGTCATACACACATGAACATCCAAGACTTTTTATTTTCTTCCTCCGCACCCAAGAGTCTAAAACCATAACAGCACAGAGTACTTTAAAACCTAATTTTAATTATAGTAGTTGAAAAACGAGTGCGATTTCTTAGTTGATTTCTTTCTTTGTTACTATACTTTTCTAGACATCTGTGGTTTGCTTGTAAAGATCAGTTGAAAATTGATGAGCTCGTCTTTTTTAAAATTTTGTCGTAAGTTCAATTATAAGGAACCCTCCTTTAACATGATGAAGTTAAATCTAACAAAGTTGCGATCTAACTTTATCGTCTTCGACAAACTTCTATAAAACTTACTCTAGTTCTTCTAATGGATCGGGTCATTAACTTTGTCTCCAGGACAACTTTGAACTTTCACACAGCACCTTATTTATTGATTGTCTAAAGGTGGGACAGTTGTTTCTTTAGCCCTTATCGGTTGAGGTTTTCAGTCCAAAACTTAATAAAGAAAATTAAATAAGAATTCGGAATTCGTAGTTTCTTTATTGTACTTCACTAAAAAGGCAGATAGCTTCGCCCAGCTGAGTAATAAATCAATTCGTGTTCGGTGAAATGAAAATCGATAAAATGACTTTCGAAATTTCCTATAGTACTTCTTATATTGGTTCTCTGCTGAAGAAGAGGCCAACATCCAGGCCTCCTGCTCCAGCTTGTGCTGGAATTGGGATGGCTGAACTAAATGAGCGGGAGAAGGGGAAATGCACCAAGGCCCCGCACATGTGGGCCACGTGCAAGCGCTTTGACCCCCATACAGGAGATACTTGATACAAGAGGCCAATAATTTCTCCACCTGCCTTTGTGATATTGATGATGACCATACACTTAATATTGTAATAATAGTCAAAGGAATTGGTTTTGCCCAACTCTACTACTGACTACTCTAGTAGACATTGACCTACCTGACGGTTACAAACTGCAAGGCATCATTAATATTCAATGCTTTCAGTACATTTACAAGTCACCGCTACCAGAACCTTTTAAAGTGATTGCACTACATTAAACAGAAAGAGATTTTACAAAACGTTCACGCAAACATACACTAGTTCGAGTAATGGACCTTATTGCTTGAAAATTGTATCAAGTTTTGGAACAGTGAGGATAAGTTTGACGATACCTCAAGGACAGCTTATCGCTGCCAACGAATTTGCATTTTTACTGTCATGTAAAATATCTGATAAAAAGGTATCTCTTCTGAGTCAGTAGTCATATTTTCTATCTGATTTCTAGAAATTTATATCGCTATCACTGTCAAATTGATGTTTTAAAGGGTATTTGCTGACTGTGAATTGACATTTCACCAATCAGAACACAATTTTGGTCAGGACTTGCAGAACCGGGATGTATCGAGAGCTATATAATCGAGCAACAGTTTGAAATCATCGCAAACTTCATAGATTTAAAGATGGACTAGTCTATTCGTGATAAGAATGCAGTAAAGTCATCACTGTCCGGCAGCCTAGGCACGCCCCGTAACCAATCAAATAGTTTTTAATTATCAAGCCAAGTTCACAGTGATCAGTTGAAGGCAAACTTTCGAACGCGAAGGTTGTGTCCTGTCCTGTGAGTGTGTGTTAGTTAACAGATTTAAATTTCACTGCATTCTTATCACGAATAGACTGTAGCCACGTGTCAAGGAAAATAGAGGAATGAACACCTGACTAATCGACTGCGCCTCTGCCACGCAGTGTGGGAAAAAACCTTGAAGCGATGTAGTAATGTACAGTTTTGTGTAGCCCACTTCAGAGAAGGCATAACAGTAGAGACAGTCTATCGAAGCGCAAGTGCATGAAACAACCTACACAATGAGGTTAGTTTCTCGGTCGAAACAGGACGTAAACTGTGAAGGTAACAGGATTACGCTAGAAAAAGTAATTGAAATGTTAGTGACTCTTATGCATAATGCCATAAGCTCATTACATCTGAACTCGAACACATTTCGTGCTGCCAACTGCTGCTTGAATAGTAGGTATGCTGCTAATTGCTCGGTTTTGGAACTTGTCTGAACATAAAGTATTAAATTATAAGTAATGAAGTATACGTACGAAAAGGCATGACACAATTAGTATTGTTATCCAGCAGTTGTATTTTATATTTATTGCTGAATTTTATGCATAAAAGGCTAGAACATAGAACTTTCGAACAAAATTACCGTTTTGACAGTTTATTAAAAGTATCTAAAAGCCAAGTCAAAGACTTTGTTTATGAATGTACTTTTGCCTGCCAGTCCACTAGCCCGTTATAATAATTACTTATAATTATTTTGTAGGGTTCTTGCAGACCAGTAGAGAAAATTTTATAGTATGTTGTCGCGTCTTCATACATCGTCATTACAGCTGCGGCGGTGATCTAGCCTCCCATGTGACAAAAAATTTAGTGTTGAATATTAGTGACCAAAGATGGGCAAAATTGTGCCTATAGTTTTTGTTTTTATTTTATTTCTTGTAAACGTAAAAATACGAACCCTGTCAATTTACGTCGTACAGTTATTTCCTTGCATTGTCGCCGTGAAACACAATCTGTTACATTTTCGCAAACTACACTTTGCTGACTGCAATTATGTGAGGAGGACTGTTTGTAGTTATTCTCGAAGTTAGTTATCTTTTGTCACCTGATGTCTTTTATGCAGAGCGAAGATTTAATTAACGCCAGACTTCCAAATCTGCAACAAAAATATATCTACAGTTGGAAGTCGGTAGAATGCGGTTTGTACATTTTTGTTTTCTAATATTCTCTGGTTCCGTCTTGAGCAATTGATTTAAACGATATCGATATCGATATCGTTCTGATGCGTCACAACTACTCACAACACAACACGTCAGACAAATGTAAATCAGTAGCATAGGAAAATTAAAGAAATCAGACCCAATAATTGTCTATTTTTTTAATTGGCAGAGTTATTCTTTGAGGTGTCCAGATGAAAATACTAAAAGTCGCCGAGGGTGGGGGGTGAGCCAGCGGCGGGAGAGGGGGGAAGTTTTATTTTGCTTGTATCTCGAAAACTATTAGAGATATCTCTTTAGTCACTTCTACATTAATTTACATTACATATTTCTGTCAATTTTCAAAACTACACGAATTATTTGGTCTGATCGTCTTTAATTCACTTAATTTTCCTATGCTACAGGCTCTTCCAACGATCGTTTGGAATTGAGTGAACAAGTGACATTTACAAGGGGCGCTAGTTTTACTGTCATCAAGCGTTAACTCCAACCACCTGTCACAGCGTGGCAAAAGTTCGTTGCAATCAGGGAGCACTTATCCAGTGGAGAGCGCAAAGATACATTTCCCTTTGAAACACAACTCACCAATTTACGGGCGGCGGGGGACGAGGTAAGAGAGCTGTGATTGGTCAGCCACTGCGAAACTGTCTGGCGGCCCGTCATCGTAGAAAGGTTGCGTATGCGAACGTTTGTTGAATACAACAAACGTTTGGCGAGCCGCATTCCCCCGCAGGCGTAGTCAATTGGATATATAGTCCCTGGTTGGAAACCTGTACTCTGTTCATTCCTTAGCTAACCTTTGACAGTGTATAGTAAGCTATCTAAAAGCGGAATCCTAAAAATACGCAAAGCACTGCAATAAGTCTCTAACTACGTTAACTTTATTTCTTACTCCACGAAACAGCTTAAGTAATGCAATTTACTTGTATTCAAATTTGCACAAATTAAAGCAAATGCTGACATCTGAACTAGCAAGGTTAGCAGTATCATAAGTAGTTCTCGAGTTTAAATCCCTGTAGGTCTTATTAGACTGGTTCATATTTCAGTTGAAGTGTTAATGTGCGAGAGTTGAAATATGAAATTATGTGACGGGAGGAGCTGCAGAAAAATTGGTGCTATTTAAAATTAAATCAAAGATTTTCTTGCATGGTTTAGTTTAGAGCGAATTTTACCAACGAAGAGTTACTTTTTACTCGAGAGTATCTTCTACTTTTTCGTAGAATGACCTAATTTTGAACTGTCATTGTCATTCAAATTATCCCCGGGATAGTTATTTTCGCATAACTTTTTGTTGGTAAAATCCAGCCTTAAACAGAGTTGTATAAAGTATGTGCAGATATTTACATTAGGTATACGAAAATGGGAAAAAGCGATTGTTACAAGTAGGATGAAATGAAATTAATATGTAGATAACACTTACACTTTTGAAGCTTTATATTGGCTTTGTATCCATACCAAAACGTAAATATAACATATTACGCAATATTTCTCATTAAATTAGGTAACTTGTTTTTATGTTTCTTAGTTTCACTTTGAACATTTAATTTTGGAGTTATGAAGGTTTAGAACCGAGGCCTTGCCAAGTTTCTCTGTGTTCAAACGAGCTTTGACCTTTCTTTATGGCATTGTAAGGTGTGTAAGAGAGAGCTTACTGCTGGCTCAAACTTAAAGAAACTTGGTGGGGGGGTTACATACAATGTAAACACACACCATATAATGTACATTGTACATACACACAACAAAGGACGTCGATACAAACTAAGCCTTATCATTTACGACGGACTCTAATCTCTATTAGATAGAAGATATAGCAGCATTAGCTGTCACTCACAGACAGAAATTAGCGACCTAGGCTGGTGTCCAGTATGTAGCTAGATTTACGGTGCGGGATAATCCCGAGAGACTTGGCCCCCAGATTATGGTACTATCGAGATTTTTTGCTAAATTAATTTAAAAGTACAGAGCCATAAGCTTAAGAAGCCAAAACAGCGATTTGTAAATGTCGATACCGACCTCGCTCGTCTCGCTCGAAGCAAGTTTTTCTTTTGTTTTATAAGAAAATCGCCGAAAACCCTTACTTAATTAATGGACACTCCCTAAACCTATGTAACGAATATTAAATTAAATGATTGATTTTTATTTAATGAATATCCTTAACTAAGTTGTTGTGTGTTATTATAATAATAAAATCCATTGTTTACATACCGTCTTTTACTTTAAAAATATGCTGTTGTTTATGAATTTCCGTCATGTAATAGCTATACTGCAGATGTTTTTTCTCAATACTCCTCGGATAGATTCTGAAGCGCTTTGGGTTACAGAGTAGTATTAGTTTGTTTGTTTTCCAAAATACATGTTTTATTTATAGTTTTGATAGGCAAATGAGCCTGCAAACTTATTTACGTTATGTTTTGCTTGTCAATCACGGTGTTTTTGTTGGAGCATTTATGTGTTTTATGTCAATAAACGACTTTTGAAAAACAAACAAAAACAACAGTATTAGTCTAAGGAACATTATGCACAATGATTCATTATTGGGCAGTACTTGGTCCAACGTCAATACAAAACTGGTCATTCTCCTTTCACCGTATAGTTCTTAATCGCAGGGTGGAGCCGATGTCACAAACCACTCGATCGGGTGTAAATTTGCTTTCGGTGTGACCGCCACCGATGTTCCACTGGGACACTGCGTTTAGTAGGCCATGGGCACTTTGCTTGTTTTTATGCGTATTTGGTTCTGTATTAACAATCCAGTTATCCAATAATTGGTGTTTTGCGTAGTTGGTGTTTTGCTTAATTATTTTTTTGGTATTTCGCGGTTGAGGTATTATGCGTCTAAGTGCCGTTCTCTCATTCCTGAGATAGCGTTTATCTGTCTGTTTATCTGGGGCATTTGAAATTTCACACGTACAAAAAGTGTCAAAAAAATATCTGACAGTTTATCCGTCTCTTGAGAGACCCGGGCCAAGTGCCCTTCTCTCATTTCTCAGATAGCGTTTATCTGTCTGTTTATCTGGGGCATTTGACATTTCACACGTACAAAAAGAGTCAAAAAAGTTATCTGACTGTTTATCCGTCTCTTGAGAGACCCGGACTAAAGGAAATAAAACGCCACAGCCAATTTCAACTAACTAGTGGTCGCTGTACACTGTCGCACGAGACACCCGTGGCTGAAGGAAATAGCGTTTTGAAGAGTGAAACTTCAAATCATTCAATTTATTTAGGGGTCATAATCATAATAAACAAATTATAAACTTTTTTTAAATAAATCCTTTACAGTAGAAACACATTTTATTAAATCTCACGTTTGATTGTGGGATGGGGGAGGGTGTTGAGTAAAATCTCACGAAATGTCACCAGGGGGAGAGGGGGCGTCAGAAAATCCCCGAAAACCCCTCGCGTAATTAATGGACATCCCCTTACCCGAAAGGAACAAAATGATTACAATTGTACAGTTGGACACCGTGTATCAAGGAACTCAAGACAAGTGCAAGTGAAAGTGTGATTTTAAAATTCATGTATCGTCTATGCATTCGGTTTTAGGTAGGCATGATCCCAGCTGAAAGGAGAACAACCGGCCAAGTGCAACTCGCACTCGCGCACGAAGGGTTCCATACCATTATTTACAAAACGATAAATAAATCAGGTCTGTTGTATGGGAGCCCCTTTAAATATTTATTTAATTCAGTAGTAGATATTTGTTGTTATAGCGGCAACAGGAATAAATCACCTGTGAAAATTACAACAGAGATATAGCCTGGTGACAGACGGACAGACAGACAGACAGATGGACAGCGAAGTTTTAGTAATAGGGTCCCGTTTAGGTACGGAACCCTAAAAAGGGCCTAAACAGATACTTACATACAAGGCATCCAATATTTACCCATCAAAGGTAGCAAGAGCACAAAATATTGTCTAAAGTTTGTTCAATATACTCCATTATGCGTGACTGGGAGTTGGCCAATCTCCGGAGCTATGAAGATTGAAGGTTTCCTCACGAGAACCCAAATCAAATCTCCTAAAAAAAACTTCGCGTGAAATAGTTTTCCCCTAATGTGCTGGACAAGTGACCAACTTTCTTCTTCCACCGCTATTTACTAAATCGACCAGTCACCGCGTATAATGACCGGGGCACTAAATATTAACTGGCCGTCAAAAGGCATGAACCCCCCTGGAATGACTGATGACGTCGACAATCCATCATCGGGTTCAGGACGTTTATGTAATGACCGTTATGAGAGTTGATGTATCGTATCATCATCATATAACTATTAGTTATCTTTGAGCGGCACACATCTAGTTCTTGTCTTGTCTTCTCATAGGTGGCAATAGTTGCTCTCACGTTTATGCAGTTATTAAATACTTACTCCATTTTACGTTGCAAGTTGTTCATAATAATGAGTACTATCATTCCCCAGAATATGACTTATTTTAAGTATATTTTTAACCGACTTCCCAGAGGAGGAGGTTTACAATTCGTCGGGATGTTTTTTTTGTTTTGCTTTTTTTATGTATGTGCCCCGATAGCGCCTAAACGGATGGACCGATTTGGAAATATTTTTTTTGTTTGAAAGGGTTCACCTTCCCATTGGTTCCATTGACACCAGGACAGGATCTGATGATGGGATCCTGGAGAAATCGAGGGAACTCTTCAAATATTATAGGCAGACCTATAGTGATTTTTGTGTTTTTCATAATAACTCGTGAAAATGCACATGGTAAGCATAATATTGTGATGCGGAACTGCTCATGAAGACCACATATGGCCACCAGATCTGCTCAATACTAGGTACAAATACAATGCGTGGCTGACGGGCAGGCAACGCATAGCCTAAACCGGTGGACCTAGAGCCATGAAACTTTGTACAGGGGTTCCTTAGTAGTGTGGGGTAGCACTGATATGGTATTTGACAAAATTAATTCCCCAAGTGGGGGGGGGGATAAGGGGAATCGAATAGGGTTTGTGGAAGTCGGTTTTTTCTAAAGTTTACTTTTTGTTTCAATTATGATATCTACAGATTAAGGGCGGCTTGCAGAGTTGCCTGAATCTAGATTGAGCTGAGCGTCTTAAACCGATTTAACTTTGACATATTTCATACATTAGACAGATGCTAGCAGCAGCCGCCCTAAAAGAAATTGACTTTGAGTATGGTCAGCTAACTAAATATCCCCCTGTAGACATTGAAAACCTGGGACATTTTATTCCAACTTCTTAGCACGAACGATTTTAGATTTAGATTTCTAATCTTTCAACGTATCAATATCACTATTCACCTTGGCGACCATTTATATTCGAATATTCCGCAGTGAACGTTATTTACCTGTAATACCAAGTACTGTCTATACTTTACCATGTGGTAGTCGTTAAACTCCCTCCACCAACCCGCACTGAACCAGCGTGGTGAAGTATGGCTTAATCTTATTCGTATCCGGGTAAAGGCCTGTGCCCCTCGATGAGGACATTAATGGGCTACCAAGACTTGTTCTAAGAGGATCATAGTTTTTTTCCTACCTACTCTAAATCGCTAAGGGGGCATCCATTAATTACGTGAGGTGTTCAGGGGGGAGAAGGTCAACCTGAATCTCGCCTTATCTCACGCGGGGGACGGGGTCTCGACAAATATCACGATTATTTTTCCCGCAAAAACAGTGGAAAAATTGCCAAGTTGTATTGTTAAATTTTATTACTGTGATCTTAGACTACGATTACAATACCTACTAGTTTTCGCTAGGAGTAAATAAAACTAATGATGAAAATTGTGTCATTTAAATAAATCCAACAAATTTACAATAAGTTACATAAGTTTAAAAAATCTAACTTGAGATACTTGAGATACGTGGGGTCCAGCCAAATCTCACAATATCTCACCAGGAGCCTCCCTCATGGATGTCAGAAAATAGTCAAAAACGCCTCACGTAATTAATGGATGCCCCCTAATAGGTTGTGGGAGTTTTTTCCCTTCTCACCAAACCCAAACAATAGAATATCATCCTCACAAAAGCACAGATAAAGATCATATCATGTCGCTATTCAAATGAAAATCATACGCGTTCAAAACTGTCACAAAACCAAACTACGTGTGACTTCCCGAACACTTTTCAACTGAATATCATTTCGCAAACTCAATTCTTCTACGCTTCTGCACCCTATTTATATGCAAATAGGGTTTATTTTACTACGTCAAGGTGTCTGAATAAGTGTGCATCGATTGCTGCGACCGGCATACTAACGAAGTCTGCACTGATTTCAATATCGAGCGCTATTATTCGATTGTAAATCGATATCATAGAGTGTTGATGACACATGCCACGCTCACTGAAGAACCTGAAAAGGAAGCTTAAAACTATTTATGTACCTACTCAAATGTATACACAGATATATAAAAATATTAAATATATATAAAATAAAACTATACAACACACATAATAAATTCGTATATACTTGCATTGTATAAGCTTAAATATTTGTTATTTATATAAATGGGAAAATGCCAAAGGTGTGTGTCGAATGTGCTAGGCACTCCCCGCACCCCTTTCCACCACCCGCAGTGGTCCACCATCAGTCCTCGCTTGCCATCGGATCGTGACGCGTGTGCGCATTACATCGCACCCACCTTTCGCATTACCGGCTCCAAAACTGCTCAATATCGTATTGTTATTTCTTCTGAAACGTTCCTAACCTTCATCCAGTACCAAACCAACGATCGTAGTTTATATAGAGGTAAATACTCGTCGATCCCTCGTTGAGCGTGTCTCCTGGGTTTTGCTAACAAGCAATCATCTCTTTGGGTAGCCTTTTTTCCGGCAATTTTTGTTTGAAAGTAACTAGGTTTTTTAATTAACTATGATAGGTTTGTTTCCAGTTGTGAGGCACAATAACTATGCTTTTTAGGGTTCCGTACCCAAACGGTACCAAAACGGGACCCTATTACTTAGCCTCCGCTGTCCGTCTGTCCGTTTATCCGTCTGTCACCAGGCTGAATGCCTGAATTGCATGAACCGTGGTAGCTAGACAGTTGAAATTTTCACCGATGATGTATTTCTGTTGCCGCTATAACAACAAATACTAAAAAACAGATTAAAATAAACATTGAAGGGGGCTCCCATCCAACAGAAATATTTTTTTGCTGTCTTTAGGGTTCCGTACCCGAAGGGTGCCAAACGGGACCATATTACTGAGACTTCGCTGTCCGTCCGTCCGTCCGTCCGTCCGTCCGTCCGTCCGTCCGTCCGTCCGTCCGTCCGTCCGTCCGTCCGTCCGTCTGTCTGTCTGTCTGTCTGTCTGTCTGTCTGTCTGTCTGTCTGTCTGTCTGTCTGTCTGTCTGTCTGTCTGTAACCAGGCTGTATCTCATGAACCGTCGTGGTAGCTAGGCAGTTAAAATTTTCACAAATGATGTATTTCTGTTGCCGCTATTACAACAAATACTTAAAAACAAAAGAAATTTAATATTAAGGGGGGCTCCCATACAACTAACGTTTTTTTTTGCGGTTTTTTATAGATAATAGTACGAAACCCTTCATGCGCGAGTCCGACTCGCACTTGGCCGGTTATTGTAAACCGGCTTCTCTAGGCTCGTCTGCAATATCGGGCGGATTCGTGCGCGTCACTCTCCGATTCATGGATTCCGAATCGAATTCAATGCGGGCCGCGGGTGGGACGATTTAACATGTCGCACCCACTTCATACCTATGCATGGGGTGCATGTGGACTTACGAGAAATGCAGACACAGTTCTCAGAAGAGGGCGGTTTTCTAGTGGGTATCACTTCACGCAGGAGATGCAGGTTCGAAGCCCGGTGCTGACATGCACTAATGAGATAAATAATTTATTATTTATTTATTTACAAAGTCAACAGCACAAAAACAGTTGAACATAGGCATTAGTCTAAACAAAGACCAATTAAAATTAATGACCTATATTTTATAGGCCAGACATGTTTGGTAGGGGTGATAAGATATTTGGACGGGACGGGACGGGAGGGGAGGAGAGGGAAGTGTGTGTAGGGTTTTGTTGTCGTGTGTGCCGTTATGTGTGCGTGTGAGTGTAAGTGAGAGATGATGATGCAAATGTTATGGCTAGGAGAGACATCATAAGGCGATATACCATGCTCACTCATTATAGCTATACCTATACACCGTCTTCGTCATTGCTTTTGGTGAGCTGTAGCAGTAGGTGCCTCTTGAACTCAGCCCGTGACATGTGAAAAATATCGAGATAAATCATATAATATCGATATAATATTTAATCTTCTTGAGTTACAGATACCGCTGCGGTTGGTCTGCGTCTCCAAGCTGCGACTGCGGTGCCGAGCTCCAGACAGTAGAGCACATAGTTCGAGAATGCCCCCTTTGGGCTTACCCTGGAGACCCCGATGTCTTCATCACCCTTACAAATGACACCACCAACTGGTTAAGAAATTTGGATATATGCCTGTGACGTTCCTACTTGGATATGTCATACGAATAAATAAATAATTCTTCTTGAGTTTGTTATGCGGACGTTCTAACGGTGATGGAAAACATCGTGAGAAAACCTTCATTACTCCAAAGCTGCGGCGATGGGCTAGTTCCCTAAATCGCAAGATGGAGTTTTGGATAAAAGTGGACTCAGTTGTGCCTCTGCCATCCGTATGTCGTGCGTGACGTGCGTGCCCCTATGCAAACATAGTTTTGTGGTCTTTGGTCTGTTTTCGTAGTTATGTTTTCGTAGTTGGCTACGAAAGTGGGATAATTTTTCAGTGTTTCGTAGTTAACCCCTTCACTCTCAGAAGCACACCGCTCGAACGACCGAACAATGGCGAACTATTGTTTTATAAGATTTGGCTGCGAACCAGTAACAGATCAAATAAGAATTTATTTGCCTTTTTCGTAATCTTCTTTCGAAATTGGCTTCGAAAGTGGAATTTGTGTGGCAAGGTATTATCAGAAAAATGTATTTTTACTTACTTATTTCTTTCACCAGGTCTTGGATGTTTATATGTTTGTGATGTCGCTGTTTCTGGTGCCCACGACACAGGGTATCCTATTGTGGGGCCAGAAGCCATGTTTGTGCCTGTATGTAAATGTTTACGTTTAAATGGCCTGTTTCACAAGTTATTAATAAAACTCTTTTCATGAGATAAAGCTACTTGAAAATCACGATTTTATTTGGAAATAGATTTTCCTTGATCACAGTGGTATTTTATTTTTACCAACCACGTCAATAACTTATGCCCGGTTTCCTAGGCGTTTTTTTTAAGTTAACAGGTTGGTTAAATCAGTTTCGGCCAGGAGACTTTATTTTGAATAATAGCGGCACTTGATTGACTGAGGCTGATTTAACCCATTTGTTAACTTAAATCAGCGTCCAGGAAACCAAGCCTAACCCCCAGTTTCTGAGACGCTGATCAAAAGGTTACGATTAGACAGAGCGATTAACTAATTTCAGCCAATCACGTGCCGCCATCAGCCAGTCGTGTGCCGCCATTTTGAATTAACCACTGTAATCAGCGTCTCAGAAACTGGGGGTAAGTGCTATAATTGCAATGTTTCACACATCACCGGTTTTTTTGGAATATATTTTTGCCATCCTAATAATATTGTAAAAACCGATAAACCAATTTCATTTGAGCGATGTTTTCGGCCGGCCCACATCGGCCTTGCCGGATCAAATACACGATGCATGTACTGTCGGTTCCAAAACGGTTTGTGTGAACGAAAATATTAAATGACATTTTAGAAGGCTCGCGAATCAGTAGAATGTCACATTTTATTACAGCCAGCCACTACGGTTAGCAGCATTTTTTATGGCTGGCATCTAAACGATTTTTTATGAAAGGCTATTGAAGCAAAATATTGCAATGTACAAAGCTCTGATCTGATCAAGTGTTTACGGTAATACGCGTTTCTCTTTAATCAACACCATAATGGTAAAAATATTATTTTCCAAGATATTTGATATCGACAGTACAACGGCGTCGTTCGGATTGTGAGCAGTTATTATACAAATTAACTCCTGCATATTCATACACAACTTTTCAGGTTAAAAAAATAAATCGAAAAATAATAATCCCTACGCGCCCTACGGTTATTATAGGAACTATATAAAGTTTACAAAAAAAATTGACTGAGATAATTTGTTTCTTTCTGAACTCTTAACTCGAATTTTTTATCACGTAGCAAAACAGCAGTTAACAATGCCCTTTAATAAATCCTTGGGATGGGATTTACTTCTTCAACCTAATGCCGGAAATACACATTTGGCATATACACCGTGACTTTTAAGACACTCTAAAGCCGAAACATGGTTTATCTAAACAAAAAGCACTATCGTATGGCTCTATTCATTTTCAAATTGGAACACTTAATTTGTAATTTAATCTCAACTAAATAACAATACAATTTAATATCTAATCGCGATACCATGATGAGCCATCGTACAGTGGAGTCTATATAGGGTGTAACGGAAAGGGGTGTACAGTACAAGCCAAAATACACCAAATCTACTGTTGGTAACAAGCAGGATGGTACCATTCCCAGCTCTCTGCGGTTACTAGTAGTAGTACTAGTTCTGGATTTGTCGACGCAACAGTGTTTTCTCGCAAATTGGAGCAACTAAAAGTTGACTCAACTTTCGAGTTTTTTTTCACCCGATGTGGAAATTTGTGCCACCAATTGATAGTGTCGACTGTCTACACCAACCAGGCTTCGGCTTTAGAGTGTCTTCAGTATCTTTCAAACTCTGCTGTGCTCCATTGAGACAGGTCAATAAAACAGGTGTCAGACGGTTCATTACCCTGGAACGAGCGACAGAGATCACGCATAAACCAAATAGGTTTCCGTGATTGCTCCTGCTGATAGTGCCGACTGTCTACACCAACCAGCCTTCGGCTTTAGAGTGTCTTAAAAGTCACGCTGTATCTTTCAAACTCCAACCAAGCACAAAAGTGTGAATGGTGCGTTTGGAGGGGCTTGCAGAGTTGAACATTTGAACACCGAGTTTGTCCAACCGCACTTTGGGTTTGTAGGTGTATGTGAAGGATTGGGTCTTTTCGCAAACGTGTATTTCAAGCAGAACAGATTACGTGCTGACAATGTACCTACCAATGATTTGACATAGACATAGACATACGTTTATTCACTGAAGAAAACATGGGTACATCGACAGGCAATTTCAAAGGCAGGAAATCAATATTAAATTGTAGAAGCAAACACGTAAGTATTTTTCGAAACATTTGGGTGTATCTTATCAGTTATCTATCACTAATGGAATAATAATATTTGTTTTTGTATTTGTAATTATACTAAAAGCTGTAAGGTTTACCTGAAAAAATAAATAAATATATTATTGAATTGAATTTATTTGTTTGACATTTGTTTATTGTAATTTAATTAGTAATAATTGGCAGACCACCGGCCCGATGGTCCGACGATATTGTTAGGTCGTCGGGATCCCACTGGGTGCGATTGGCACATGACCGGGGAGATTGGCGCTATAGAGAAGAGGCCTATGCCCAGCAGTGGGTCGATGTGGGCCGAGGATGATGATGATGAGATGAATTGAATTCTATTGTTTTATTTTGTAATTTCTTATTTTTGTGAAGACCTGCATTTGGCTGTAATGGCACAAATAAATTAATGGCAATAAATAAATTTATCTTAAGTAATAACGTGATGAAAATACCTGCAGGTTTCACTGAAGTGTCTATACTGCGGCGATGGGTCACACACACACACGATCTGTCACACAAATGGAGAATTGAATAAATGGCCAACCCCCAGTTCCCGAGACGCTGATCAAAGGTTACGATTAGCTAACAGAGCAATTAAATAATTTCACCCAATCATGTGCCGCTATTAGCCAATCACGTGTCGCTATTTTGAATTAGTCATCGATTAGTTAATCGTAACCTTTGATCATCGTCTCGGAAACCGAGAGTAAAAATGGGCACAATTGTATCTTATCTTATTGTTGTCTCTACCACTCCGTATGGGAAAAGGCGTGACGCTATGTATATGTAACAAATTACTTCGGAAACCACTTAGACTCCGTACATTTGTATCCAGATAAACGATTGTCTGACAATCGTTGACTATCTTCGGACACGTAAGTAATGGTTTCTGAACGAACTCCAAATTAGATTTACCTGCAATTTCGCGAAAACCTGCCCTACCTACTTCCCTATAAGGGTCATACGAAGCGAAAAAATAAATTTGCACGGACGTGCTCGAAGAAATGAGGACATTGAGTTTTGTTACACAGTAATAGAATTGTTTTTACATTTGCACTGAGAGGAAAGGTAAGTAACTCTCTTGATCAGAACAAATGATTTTGGCGTTTCTTGTTGAAAAACGACAAAATAAAAGCTTTCAATAGATGTTTTCCAAATGGGTCAATGTTATTATAATGGGATCCTTTCTCGATTTGAAAGGTTGAACCGATATGAGATGGGACTTTCTATGCAACAACGGGGTGATGTTAGTCAAAATATATCTACTTTATCATACATTTTGCTTGCCTTTGTACACGTTTTCTATGCTTTATATTGTCTTATGTAACTGTTTGTGTGCCATAAAGAAATTATGAATTAAATTTTATTAACGTATCTTTAAACTTTTACTAGATAATTTTATCCATATTATCGAAAGATTTAGCAAAATATACACAGCCCAGCGTTACAGATGAGACGTGGTGGTAGCGACTGAAGGCAATTCACTTGTTATAAAAAGGCCATAATGAAACAAACTAAACGATCTGTCATTATTTTTGCTGCCGTGCTCCTGTCCTTCATCCACCTTTCTCCATTCAGGAGCTCTGGGGAAAAAGTTAAAAAAGTCGGATGAGACGTGGTGGTAGCGACTGAAGGCAATTCACTTGTAATAAAACAGGCCATAATGAAACAAACTAACCGATCTGTCATTATTTTCGCTGCCGTGCTCCTGTCCTTCCACCTTTCTCCATTCAGGAGATCAGCGGAAACAGTTGGAAAAGTCGAAGTCGCACTCATGTCGCAACCTTATGGTAAAGTGACATACACGCCGCAGGATGCCAGGGGTATGATTCTCGCGCATATACGGATATCGACGCCTATATCGAGTGATTCCCATACAAAATCACATATCGAATGCGCGAGAATCAATATCCGCAGTTATTACAGCCAAAAGTGCAACATGTAATGATTGACAGCGGATGAAATGGTACTTTAAGGTACCATGCTTTATTAATATAGGTTTGAGAAGATTTACCTAACCTAACTCTTCCTAATCTGTGGAAGTACTTCATCCACACGAGTGATTCCATCCAACATTATCTTCTGTTCCTCGTCCTATAATTAACATTTCCAGGGAATTACCCTGTAACCTGTAATACATGACCATTATCTGATCTTAACTACTTAGTGTTCCGTTTCAACCTTTGTAAGTCCTAACCTTTGGGCCACTGTGCCAGCCTTTGGGTAAATTAGGCTTCTCGCTTAGACCACCGTTGCAGGATTTTCGTTCTAAAGCGCATGGTCGTAAGAGTGTATGTGGGCGAAAGTATTGATGTTCTTTGACCCATTTTAAAATGCAACTAATTACAATTTATCAAGTGTAACTTGGCAGTACTGGTATCCCGGTGATGACAATGTACCTATTGGATATGTAAGTAAATTTATTTATCTTTTACATAGTAATTGTAGGTATACTGCGGATGTTTTATCGGTGATGAAAAACATCTTGAGGAAAGTTTTAAACATCCTGATCTGTGGAGATTGGCTAGCTCTCTGCCACGATAAATGTAGTATCGAGTAAGCGCCTAACTTGGGTACTTGTCTAAGAACTAGTGCGCCACTACGTATGGCCAAAGCTGTGAAGTTATTTATTAATATTAAATAATCGGTTAAGTGCGGGTCGGTATCGCACACGAAGGGTACCGTACCATCGTACAACAAATCAAAAGCACTCAAAACAATAAAAAAATAAACAAAAAGAAAATTTAAAAAGTTTATGCCTTCACGAGATTTGAACCGACGACCTCCGGATTGAGAGTTTACATCATACCGCACCGGCTAACCACAACCATATGGGTTGACGCGAAATATGCTATCATATTTAAATATGTGTAGTATATGTGTCTATGAGATGGTTGCTATGACAATAAATAAACAGTTTCAGTCAAGATCTCCATTTTGAAATGCGTAAGTGTATCTAAACACGTCTCTTGTATCGGGGCCCCCTTTAATTTGCAATATCTCTCGTAGTTCAGTATTTGTGGTTGGTGCGGCAACAGATATACACATTCTGTGAAAATTTCAGCTTTCTAGCTATTACGGTTCGTGCAGACGGACCCGGTGACAGACAGGACGAACGGACGGACGGACGGACGGACGGACAGACGGACAGCGAAGTCTCAGTAATAGGGTCCCGTTTGGCACCCTTCGGGTACGGTACCCTAAAAAACATGACAAACTAATAGACATATAAAATTGTAGTTGTTACTTGTTGCTTCATGAAATGGGCCACTTTTCTGTGCTAAAGTAGGTTAACTGGCCCTCTGTGGCAAGGGCCTCTAATCCCCTTACAATTACAGAAAGAGAATGCGTAGTATCGTCCGGTCTTGTTGTGATTGCTGGTCTATAACTCATAGTCGTGCTGTAGGGTTGAACGTCTTAGTAAAAAAATAAATTGTTATTGTCTATGATATTCATACTTCTACTTTATATAAAAGCGTACTAAAAACAAAGGGGTTTGGGTAAATTTGGTGTCGTTTTGACGGTTCCTTAGAGTTCAGTCGATTTTGAGTTTTGGGGGCCACTCAAAAGAGTTGTAAATTTTGAAAAAGCAATTCAAAATAAGCTCATCGTACTATGAATTACATGTAGGTACATCATTTCGGGGCTGAGATATCACACTTTATAGTTTTTTCAGTACAAAAAGTGTTACATTGAAGCTCCATTATCTCAGCTTCAAAATGGTTTACAGCAATGGTACGGCTACTAAATAACGATAAAGATATCGGTGGCCGCAAAAAAAAATACGCCAATGGACCATACGCCAAGTTACTCAATCCCCTTTATTGAAGTTTACGCACTTGGATAATACTTAGCTGCAAGACCTGAAATCGTTGAAATAACAGCTAATCAGTTCCAGAAACCTTAATTTTGTTTCATTTTTAATGAAAGGAAGAACTCTCGAAATACCTACATCTCATTATCTCGTTGTGATAAAAAAAACTCTATGAACTATTATTTAATTATAATCATATCTGTGTGGTATTAATAAACATTACGTTCTAGGTTTTGGTTTACCTGAAGGAGAAAACATCAAATACCGGGTGACATTTTATTAGCTGACCATATTTTGGGGAATGATAGTACCCATCATTATGAACAACTTTTCCCAAGAAACATATAGACGCAAATGAAAAAAAAATTCCGTCCCCGGTACATTGCCCCGATCAGCTGATTTCAAGTTACTATCGGAGACCCAAATATTTTTTTCGTTTGCGACCATATGTTCCTCGGGGAAAGTTCTTCATAAAGAGGGGTACTATCTTTCCCCAAAATATGGTCAGCTAATTAGCTAGAACCTTATTTACAAAATGCGGGGTGCAACAGAAATAAGCAGCCATATTTATGGGGTTATTAAGGCCATAAATCTAAAAATTGAACAACTTCCCCTGTGAAGCCGATTTGATCAGAGCAAAGTTATTAATCAGCTGATCATCCGGCCCACAACATTTACAGCCGTAAATATTTAATTTAGCTCCATAATACCCTGTATCGTGGACACCAGACCCATTGACGCCACACGTATAAACAGACAGTAGAATGAATAAAACAACACCCTGTACACCTCATCATCTGTCATGTTTGTTTCACGTACCCTCATTACCTCCTTATGGGCGAATAAAATAAAAAGTTTTTTTACTAGTGGCAACCCTACAGGACACACGTTACAGCCTCTTTTATCACCTCGGCAACCATATGAGACTCGTCATCCAGAAATTTATTGCTACAGTACTACGAGGCTCGGTTTGCATTGACCTGCAGTTCATACAAACGAAAAAAAATAAGACTGGGGGCAAATAAAGTTCACTTAATATAACCGAACAATACCATACAAACGTAGAAAAAGACGCAGAAACTGTGTCGTAGGAATGAGAAACAGCTACGTCACAGACATGTAAACATTCAAGACCTGGGGTTTTTTTTCCCCCTATCCGGGATTCAAACTTGGGACCTCTCGCTAGACTATGTGTATCAAATCTGTCCTACAACCTTGTACAATTTTTGTAACTTTTTTCTTTTGTACTAGTAAGTAAAAGTAGTTTTATCCAGTTTTTTTGTGCTATCCTCTCACCATCTTTCCTGTCCCGCTTAGGTTTTCTGGAAGAAATATCTCTTCAGAGATAAGTTTGCCTTTGCGCAATACATGTAATTTAAGTTTTCCCTGTAAATTACTGTGCAATAAAGAATATGAATATGAACTAGAGTTCCAAACACATTCTTAACCTTGTATGACTGTAGTCGCATTCTTAACCTTGTATGACTGTAGTCGCATTCTTAACCTTGTATGACTGTACAGTGTACTGTACAGTCGCAATTCTTGTTCTAGTTTTACTGGTACTCGTGCGTATAAGCAAAACTGTTATTATAGTTAGGTACTATCAGTTTTAAGAGGCCAAGGCCTGATAAATATTGTATGTTTTATGCTGTTTATTTATTTACCTAGGAAAAATGTACACTAGGTATCTAAGTCTGTATTTAAATGTTTTAAAGATCTTTAAAAATCAATCAATCAGTAGTATATAAGGCGAAAGTTGTAGTATATACGCTTATTTATTGATTTTCTACTACTATTTCTAAGGAACCCATATTGTTGACATCATCATCATGGAAAGCACAAAACAAAGGCATCTAGTAAAAGTGAGGGGATAAAAACAATTTTACAGGAACATCAAAAGTCAAACAAAGTCGGACTGTTCATCTGGGGATTGAGAAATCGCCTCTAAATCATGTACGGGAATAAATTTCGAAAATATTCTGTATTCAAAACAAACTCTAGTAAAAATGTTTAAGCACAGTACGAAAAATTTTACAATTCAAAACTGTGAAACATTATTCTAAAAAGAAGTTAGACGCGAAGTTAAGGCGTGGGCTAACATTAGCACTCATTCTTTGTATAGCAACTTGTACATATTTCATTCGTATGAAGGTAGAGCTCGTCTAAGCTGAAATGACGCGCCCCACTCCTTGGTTTTGTATTTACTTGTAATATAAAACCAAGGAGTGGGGCGCGTCATTTCAGCTTAGACGAGCTCTACAATTAATAATATGCTTGTTTATAAAGAAGTAAAAAGATCAAATGCTTTTTTTTGTTACATTACACTGAATCTTACGCCTATTTCCCGGGGGGCTATACGCCTCGGATTCGCCATTCTGAAAACCGATTACACCAAAAGCCGCTTTATTTTTAAAAGTTTTTATTTGTTACTGCTCTATTTCATACTTTTTTACAGGACCGTTTACTGATCATCAGAGAATAACAGCTTCCTAGTAAGTAGGTAGCGATAACTTAGAAACAAACAAACACAGATCATCAAGAGAAGAATCGGATCCTCTGGCCAAATCGTATATTTTTAATATATGCCTCTAGGCATTTTATAGAATACCGGGCCTCTTTAAGCAATGTGTGAAATAATATTATCTCAAACGATCTTTATTACACACATTGCCTGGGTATTGTATAGAATACCTAGGTATTCTATACAATACCCAAACGAGGCCAGGCAATGTATGGAAAAAGTACTGTACCGTTAAATTTCTGTGTATCTATTTGGAAAATAAGAATCTAAGGGTAACTTTTATATTAAATTTTGTTTTTCATTTGCATACGCTCGCTCCGCTCCGCTAACCTTAACCCAATTTTTTAACCACAATAACCTACTCTAGCCAAATATTGACAATATTGCACCTCTACATTCTTTATTTCATACATTGCCTGATACGTCTTAGGGTTTGTGTAGAATATCTAGGTAAAGTGTGAAATAAAAATCAATTTTAGTCATTCTGTACAATGCCTAGGTATTCTATAGAAAGCCTTATTTCATACTTCGCCGGTAACATATATGTTGTGATAAACATAAAGCATCACGTTTTTCCCATACAAGTTATAGAGACAATGTGGAGTCACGTCAGGAGTACTATTATCTCTTCTGTGGTCACGTTTAGCCAGTAATTTAATACTCCATTTTGTAATATATGATACTAGACTATCGCCATGGGGCCTAATGCTGCTCTGAGAATTTCACTTATATTTCATTACTATTCCATTGCAAACACCCAAAATGGCGTCATTTGGTATTCTCCTAAATTATTATCCTCCTTGATTGGGTGTTTGCAATGGAATAGTAATGAAATAGTAATGAAATAGTAATGAAATAGGAATGAAATAGTAATGAAATAGTAATTAAATAGTAATTAAATATAAGTGAAATTCTCAGAGCAGCATAAGGGACCTGTGCTATCGCCACATCTTTGGAGATATTAGAAGTATTTTTTACATGTTTTCCGTCAACTTTATACTTTGTTTAATAAATAGAAAATAAATTACTTAACACGTTCGAATTCGCATCAGAAGCGAGCGTGAAACTACTAGCCCATGGAGTTATTTCTGTATGAGTAAACCTTATGAAATTATGCCAAGACTTAGCTCGTATTTTCGTACTCTAGCATTTCGAACCGGATATTTAATTGAAAAATCGTCTAATTTATTGTTTTGTTTCCCCTGCTTTACATTCTGACATGTTCGTGAGTTCACGAAGATGGTAGGTTTGCAGTACAATTTAATGCTCATGTTCTTATATTCCTTTCTAGCTTTCGAGGCGGGGAAATGCGGGATTAAAAAAAAATAGGTGTAGAACTTTTATTTTTTCGTATACATAGTACTGGGTGCACACCTAATAACCTTCCGGGTTCCCCATATACACATATGTTCCCCATATACACATAATGAAATAGTAATGAAATAGGAATGAAATAGTAATGAAATAGTAATGAAATAGTAATTAAATAGTAATTAAATATAAGTAAAATTCTCAGAGCAGCATAAGGGACCTGTGCTATCGCCACATCTTTGGAGATATTAGAAGTATTTTTTACATGTTTTCCGTCAACTTTATACTTTGTTTAATAAATAGAAAATAAATTACTTAACACGTTCGAATTCGCATCAGAAGCGAGCGTGAAACTACTAGCCCATGGAGTTATTTCTGTATGAGTAAACCTTATGAAATTATGCCAAGACTTAGCTCGTATTTTCGTACTCTAGCATTTCGAACCGGATATTTAATTGAAAAATCGTCTAATTTATTGTTTTGTTTCCCCTGCTTTACATTCTGACATGTTCGTGAGTTCACGAAGATGGTAGGTTTGCAGTACAATTTAATGCTCATGTTCTTATATTCCTTTCTAGCTTTCGAGGCGGGGAAATGCGGGATTAAAAAAAAATAGGTGTAGAACTTTTATTTTTTCGTATACATAGTACTGGGTGCACACCTAATAACCTTCCGGGTTCCCCATATACACATATGTTGCTTCTGCTCTTCTGCCCCATACCATTATACCTTGTGTCGTAAAGACTAGACAACAATGACGTCACACACACACACATACACATCCAATACCCATGACACATAATAATAATAAACATCCTATGGGTTTTTTTTCCTGCCCAGCCGGGATTCGAATACGGGACTTCTCGTTAGGAAAACACAGCCCTAAAATCATAACACCACAGAGGTCTATAAGCATATCATCTCTTTCTTCAATCGTCAAATGTATATTAGCTCGCGCATTCGAGATGATATCCATAGTCGAGATTTTGGTTTAGTATTAACTCTGTCGAAAACGATCTCGATTCATATTTATTTCGAACGAAAACAGGTCGAATATATCGGTCGGTTGTAAGGGGGATCCTTTAGGATCCCGCAGCTTTTTTTGTATTCGATGGATTTATTCGGTATCTAGAATCGATATTTCAACCATGGACATGATCTCGCTAGCGCCAGAATTGCCCCCCTGGACCGTAACAATAACCCTTTCAGCTCTGAGAGCTATTTCAAGCGCGAAAATTACTCGGTAAAATAAAGCCCTGTTTGTCCTTTTCAAAGGTAATCCATATGCCAAAAACCTTTCCAGTTGGTATTTGTCGGCGAGCTAAGTTTAAACAGATCGCTACCCTGGGCATTGCTTTGGTGAAACAAATAGACTTAAAACTCAAAGAGACCTTTTGATATTGTGATACTTTTTCTTTGATAAATATTTTCTTTTCTTTTATGGATTATTTATTGGAATAGGTAGGTAAATACTTATTATGTTTTTAACTCTCTCGAAATATTTTATTTTCGCGGTTTTTATTAGATCCTTGGCGCATAATAAAAAAGCTTTATGTGTCGATATCAATCGCAACTGTTCATAATTATTGACCGATCCTTCCCTCGACCGACCTTCGACCACCCAACACCGGCTTTTTGCGCCCTTTTTATAGCTATTGCCATGCGATTCCTGTACGAGATTCTGGTCTCTCACGTTAAGTGACTTTCATTCTTTAATCGTATTAACTTATGGTCTATCCATTCTATATTATCTTGAAATCGCAAGTTATTTCCACCGAAAACTTATTTATGATAATTAAATTAAATTCTGCAATGATTTAATTTATTCACAGTTCATTTACTTATTCCGTTCACTAGAAATGACAGTTTTTTGGTTTGCAATTGGAGACTTGGACAGGTACGAATGAACTCAACGCAGTATAACCACCATACATTAGCAAATTGGTACTCAAATAATAGAAACTTAGTACTCAATTTGCTGAAAACATTATTAATTTGGTGCTATGATTGTTTCCTATGTAACATTACATAACATTGAAAAAATAAAATAAAAATGAAAATGAAATTTATTCACCTTACAAAAACCAGTGGAGAAATATACATTAGTGCCTTAAACTAAGTTAAAAAAAAAACCTGTGTTTCAAGGCCCACATTACGACACGCGTTTTCCCAAACGGGGTAGCAGAAGGCACGATAGTGCGCATTTTAAGCTATACGGTACTAAATTAGATAATTTTGATTGTCTGTTATTTTTATAGGTTTACTGCTGGGCAAAGGCATCTTCTCTACAGCGCCACACGATGAGATAAATTGCAGAATACCATTTCTATCAGCCGTTTTGTAAAGTTACCAAGCGACGTTGTTAAGTTGGTATTCCTGGGACTTTATGGAACAGGAACCACGTCTTTCGAATTTGGCAGCGAACCTCTTTCTCGTTACAGAACAGGAGTTCCAAATAAATTGAATACCCCAGTGGTAGCGCGATATTAGGTGAGCTACCCATTTTACTTTGCACTGAGGCGCCCGTCTGCGATGTACCTTGCAAGAAGTACCTACACCTGAATTTCGTTTCAGAACATTTTGGCGAGATGCCGAAATATCTTTTCTAGGCATATAATTTTAGAGTGACTAATTGAGTTAAAATTATAAACAAAACATGCCACTCCACTCAAAATGTTGGTTTATCTTGATTAGAAGCTTAGCGGAAGAAAATGTGGTTTAGGTGCTGATCGTAAGATTTTAACAGAAACTGAGCGATACGGGATGTTTTGACAAGGATAGGATGTAAGCGACCCCTTTTGTCTATTAAGGTGGATATTTGGGCTAAAACTTAAGCGAATAGCGTGTTTTCTTCAAAACGTGTAATTTTACACGTATTCAAGAAATGGTTGTTTATTTTCATCGGGGGAGGTTTCTTGCCCTTCTTTGCTCCATCCCTAAGCCCACAACTTCCGAACGGGCGGTAGTATACAAAAATATTAATATTATATTGACGTTGACTAAGTAATATGTATGATTTTATGGTCAATAAAAATTTTGAACTGAACTGAACATGTTGGGTTTTTAGTGGTGTTTTTATTGATTGTTGGTCTCCTCAGATTTCAGAAAATTTTAGATGAATGTCTTATTAAGGCTACTCAAGTTGCTCAAACGATCTTTTAACCGTCCGAAAATCGACTAACAATCAATAAAACCTTATAAAAATCATCCCTGAAAAGTCTTGACGGTTATTTTCATAAACATCTCAGGAATATTTCTAAAATTAAAAGGTGCGCGATATAAAATAGGGTCTCCTTTTATTACTTCCACACTGACAGCGCTATTCTGCTCATTTCAATGAAAGTCCCACAAAATGCGTGTGAGACGACGTAAAAATGGACGCAAAAACGCGTTGTGTGTGAAACCATTTGTCATCGCAACAACGCAATCTTACAGGGTCTTGAGAGCATCTAGAAATAAGAGTTTTAGTAGTAAACTATTCTTCTTGCTGGCCGTTACTTCACGATACGATATTTTCTCTATGATACTTTCTATTCATTTTTTCCTAATTAAGCATTAATAATATTATAGCCTATAGCGACACATGGTTATTGTCCTTTTTTCGACAATATGCGTGATTTCGCCTAAAAATAAACATGTTTTGTATCGCTAGATTACCGTAGAAACACAATTAGTTATGCGCTTCGCCTGTTTATCACATTACCTGAATTTGGATGTACTGAAATATGATATTAGCTTAATATAGCTATGCTGAATATCAGTTCGCGCAATCTGTGTCGCCTCCTCCGTATAAAGACAGCTCGTCGCTAGTTTGGTCACTTTATTAATCTGTGTTTGGCGCGTATCTATTCTATATATATAAAAATGAATTGCTGTTCGTTAGTCTCACTAAAACTCGAGAACGGCTGAACGGATTTATCTTATCTTAGTCTTGAAATGTTCGTGGAGGTCTAGGGAAGGTTTAAAAGGCGAGAAAAAATCGAATAATTTCCGGTAAAACCCTAAAAACAGCCCTTTTCTATTTCCCATACAAACGTTTTCTAGAGTCAATTTGAACTTTATTGGTATTCAATAAAGTTCATATTAAATTGAGGCAGTATGAAGTCTGCCGGGTCAGCTAGTATTTCTATGAAAAGATGCTAATCGGCGCATACAGTTGCCGTAATACAAAGCCCGTACTAAGCAAAACCAGCCTTTAGCAAAACACAAATCGCTCGGAATGTTGAGTATTATTGCTGTTCGATCTTTTACTAGCTAGTTTATCAGGAGTGTCAGCGTTACTTCGATTTTGCATAAATGTAATTTGATTAATTTTGCTCGATACAAAAGTCTCCTGAAGCCATAAAATCTGTCCGTCACAATGTTTTTCTTTTACAATTTCTCACCGGATCTGAATTTGTGTTCTTGTTGTTTATCTATTCGTTATAAAATAGCACAGTGTGTTCCTCAATTAGGCTTGCATAGTTTGGCTTTAAACTATTTTTATTTTCTCTAAAAATACATTGAAGATGAAATTCTGAGTTCTGATTTTGTCCCCCCCCCCATAAAGTTAAATTAATAGACTTATGTGTTTGTATAGTAGACGCCAAACAACTTGAACAAATGACCTTGCATGCGCAGAAACCATCTGATATATGAAACTGCGCACCACGGTATGGGGTGCGGGACGCGGCGTGCGGAAGGAGCATCGCATCGAGCGCGCCTAGCCACGCTATTGGTAGATCAGTTTCCCGCTTTGAGTTCACGTCTCGTCGCTGCCCAATACACTTGCGTGCAGTGAAATCACGGATAAAAAATGCCTCGACGTCCGAACGTAGTTTTAAAAAGGCAAGCCAGAAAGATGGTATATGATGAGTTTTCTATCGATGGAGATATTATTATGTTTTATAGGTGTACGTGGAAAAACGTAATTTTAGGGAATTTCAATCGTAGGTATCCCATAAAAAATCTTGTCTTTTGTTAAATCATTATTCTTTGTTAATAGACACCAATAAAGACGACAAATGTCGCTAAATAATTTACAGTTTTATTTTGATAGTCATATCCACAGACCATTAAATCTGTATAGTTCGCAGCAAATGTACCTACTTTGCGTGTCTCAAACAGTTATTGTGCACCTGTTACAGCTCAGTCCCTCATGCAAATGGTACAGTATATTTTCTCATTTTCTATCGATTGAACTAAGTAAGTATATAGTATTGTGCACTAAGATTCATGCAGTATACTGTAGGTACGATTTGTTTTGAGAATTTTAAGTGCGTCGTTTTTTTGGCACGTAAGTGTACATGCGCAAACTTTCCCCCACCACGTCACATTTTGCTCAAGATGTTTGGCGTTACCTATACCTGCTCTACTACGGCGTAAAAGTGCAAAACGAATCGAATTTTCCCATGATTCAGATTTACGGAGCAATAATGTAATCTATCGCTATGCAATTTCTATAACAGAATAAAGCCCCAGGTAATGGTCAGTTTTCATCCATGCGTCGGTCAACTAAGTTTGCTCAATAGAACTTAATCCCTGACATTCCACAAAGAAAAGACAGAAGTTACCGTCCGTCGACTAAACCTCTCACAAACTAAACTCAAATGAAAGTTAGCCTTATAGGTGAGCCATAATGTTTATTATAGCAGTGTGTGACCGGCTATAAGCTTCAGTAGCTCTATTGTGAGATGAAAAAGTGTGTGAAACTGGAGCTGCCTGCGTGTGCGCTTGGATTTGTGTACCTGTCGCAGTTGTTTGGTTAAATCAGACACTTAACTAACACTCTAGACCGTTAATAAAAGACCGACATTTTACGAAGTCGCTAAAGTTCTTTCAGACAAGTGAGTGAACGAAACGTACAATTGCACCAAAGACCAAATTTGAAACAAAAACCACTGAACACAACAAACCAACGTTGTACAACGTTTGCCAAAAAGATAGACTCTGAAAGTAATCAGCTGTTGACGTAACGTCATCTTGTTTTAACCAACACGCTGGCTTTCGGTAAGATAGATTGTTAAACGTTTTCGACGATGCTTTAATTAAATCAAGATGTTAATGACTTGGTTAAATGTCGATCTTTAATTATTGGTCTAGAGTGTTAGTTAAGTGTCTGATTTAACCAACCAACTACGATATACCCACACACAGCAGGCTCCAGTTTAACACACTTTTACACCCTAGATCACTCCTGCCGCCTGCCGCAGGCGTGTGTGTAGCCCGCTTAAGGTTCTTTGGAAGGTGAAAGCAGCTGTCGTCGGTTTGTTTCAAGTTCCGCTTAGATACTTTCTTTCAACTTGGGTCTTTCTTGTCACTAATTTTCGCCGGCGACTTCGACCCGGAGTAAAGTTGTGAGATCCGATACTAACTGGCTAAACTTTAGAAAACCTGAAATACTTACTTAAAACAATAAATAACCTTTAGTTTTTTAATTTACAACGGAAGCAACTATAAGCTACGAACCTAATTAGACATTGGATAGTTACTTTATTTTCTTGCCAGCGGGTTCAGTTGACAGTTTGGTAACCTACAGCAGCCCAATCATGAAGAAAGATTCGATAGAAAACTATCAAAAAGCCAAATGTCAGTGATTCATATTCTTGACATAAGATATTTCCTGCGTTCTCGAAAACGTTTTACGATCTCGAAAACGTTCGTGATCGAGGCTCTGGTCCAGCGTAGAGTGCGTCTTGCATTCTTATGCGCGCGGCGAGAAGCGGAAACAAATTTTATAGGTAGCCATTTTGTCGTAAAAATACTAGCAATACCATAGAGCGACTCGCACCACCCCGTCACGCCACCCTCTGGTTCATTCTAATCCAAGACGCACTCTGTAGACAGAGAATAGATTATATTCTCTGTCTACGAGTTCCGGTGACGTATCATGTGTCCGGATGTAAGGGACAGAGCTATGCGTCATCCATCCCATTTTATTTCTTTCGCGCAGAAAGTATACACTTTTCTTACAAGGCCGTGTTGCTCTATGACTTTTCTACATAAAACCAGGGACTAGCGTATAAGCCCCGCGGAATGTAAATGCGCAAAATGTCAAAGATCTGACAGTGTCATAGTCATGAACCAATAACATTATTTTTGGCACGCGCCCGTGGGGCTCAGGCTCGGTGACAGGCATGTGACAGGTATGTCAACAACCTGAGTTACGCGGACGATATGTGTCTGCTAAGCCCCACGATCAAAGGCCTGAGGAAGTTATTGTCTATGTGAAAAATATGCACTAGAAAGCACAATCTAATATAATCCAATATTTTGCCCTGCGCTGCCTCTCAATATCAGCATCGTCCTTCATAGAAAACGAGAGAATGTGGCCAAGGTACCTGAAGTTCTCGACTATATAATATTAATAGGTTGACCCTTAAGCATGAGACTGGGAATGTGGTCCGGTCGAAGCAAATGTGGAACCCACTAGATCACGGGACTCACTTTAAAATGTGGGTTCCTTTTCGGCTTACCGGCAAAGTGAATCGGAGTAGTTTTCGGCAAAAGCAATTGAAGAAAGAAGACTGCCTTTCTTCAATTGTTTTTGCCGAAAACTACCACACGACATCTATAAACGACGATGACCTAAAGACATTTAGGAAAAACTATTTTTAGAACTCGTTACTGTAGTTGAATTCTTGAGTGAAATAAATTATTTAGGAGCATGTAGCGTAGCGAGGTCAGTTGGACTGACACCCTATTCTGCTAATTTGCACGAATATCGATTGTGTAGTTCTTTCTAACGATTTTTCTAAAATTAAGGTCTCTGATAACTTGACATAGGTTCGCTGGTGGTGGCTTGATGACACAGACGGAATATCAACAGGTGAACCACGTCAATGACCTGATATAGGCTAAAATTTATGATGATTGCTGATGTGGTTTAAGGAGAGTTGACAGACTCCGACTCAACATGGTTTGCTGGAAGAAATCTCTTGGCAATTAAGCTCACGTTTGTTTTGTACATGTTTTTTTGTCATGAGTCATCCATCTGTTATTTGTATATTATGTAATGTGACTAAATAAAGAAATTAAGATATGATAAGATAGATAGATTAAGAAATAAAGATATTATCTTCAAATCAAGACCCGACACGGAGAGTAATTGAGATTGCTGCAACAACAAGGGAGGCGGAGAGCGAATACGAATCTGTTTAATTTTGTAGAGATTACGTCTATATGAATTTTCCATTTGCAGAATTTGTCCAAATAGAGACCTAAAAATTTTGTGGAGCTGACTTCTTCTATTTCTTTGTTATTGTACGAAATATTTAATTTAAGTGGTTGTCTTTTTTCAGTGTGAATATATATATATATATATATATATATATATATATATATATATATATATTGTAAATATACCTAGTTAGTAATAGTTAGTATGGTATTATATATTGTAAATATACCTAGTTAGTTATAGTTAGTATGGTATTAAAAAACTAGCTAAAATTGGGCACAGTTGTGCCTCTGCCACCCCGTATGGGAAAAGGCGTGACGGTATGTCATGTTATGTGTAAATATAGTAAAAAAACTATTTAAGATAGCATAGTTTTACTGATTGAAACGTAAAAAATCTTATTTTTTTATTTTTTTTTTATTAATGAAAGTTCTTTTTTAATATTTTTTGGGTCTATTTATCAAAATATATGATTTTCCATTGTTATATTTGTATTTTTACTGATTTCCAACAAAAAACTAGTACAGAATATTAATGACCGGTTTTGAAGGCCAAATGCCCCTTAGTGGGACGTTCAAACCTCTAATAGACAATATGTTGTCTGCGAATCCCCACGAAGGGGTACTGGCCTGGCCTTTACCCGGATATGAGTAAGATTGATCCATACTCCACCACGCTGGCTCAGTGCGGGTTGATAGAAAAAAGCAAAAATAAATGAATGGTTTTTGACGAAACCATAAAAGAGCGCCTCTTCAACAAAAGTGTTATTAATCAAGGGGACTTGTAATTATTATTTCAATGTAATAACAAAACCCCAATCGACAGGCCTCTATAAACCAGAATTTCTTGCTGCCCCTAAAAAAGATGTTAATTTTAGCACTACAGGGTTTTCAGGACCAGTTTCAACAATCACATGTTAGATAATTAGTTGGCCGACCGTTAAATTCTAGAATATTCGGAGATCTTAAATGTGAGGACTAAAAAGAGTATATTTCGTCTAGGTCCTACTCGTTTATATATTTCGCTACCAAAATTAATATTTTACTTTATTGTATTACCTACAATACATATAATAAAATGCATACAATATTTACCTTTTATTCCCACTCAAAATGGTACTCTATGAAGAGAGACTGTACAAGCTGTTCAATCTCGCAACTTTGTAATGTGTAACTTTGAAGTATGAATTTTAAATGTTAATTTATTGTCAGGCTGGGCCACCAAACTATCGTTTTAATTAAACATTCATATTTCTTTAGGTTTAGGTAGGCGGTGAGCCCCCTGCAACTGTGTCTTACATGTAACTTATAAAACATGTCGTCACGCCTTCTCAACCCGCATTAGAAAGCGTGACGCCATTTTATATTATATTTATTTTACCGCCCGGTTCGTCATTTAACTCTTCTGTTACCACTCCGTGGAATCAGACCTCAGTCAAGCTGCGACTGCTGAGGACATCGTAAATCCGTCAGTTAGGTTTAATTTATACGTCGCTGTGTCGCCTGCCCGACACTTTCTAAGTGCTTGTTTAAATACTGTCGTGTTTTGAAAAATCCTTTGTTGTGAGAACGTTGGGTTCCGGAAGGGTTGCTGCATGATAAGCGGAATGGGGGAATGAGAAACACTCATAATCGGTGCAAATACTGCAAATGTTATAGCGTCATAAACTCAGAACATTAACTAACCCATAACTAACGAACTTAAATGATAGCTTCTTACGCTTCGATCCCAAAATAAGAGAATTCCTATACGACTTTGTAAGCATTAGAACCATAGGTATCGTCATTATTCATTTTTGAAGAGTCATTCCTACTAAAAGTAAGTGACACTTTCATTTAGAAAAAATATCAATGTGAACAATTTGAAAAAATCTAAAAATTCTCTATCACCCCTATCAGCTTTACTTCTACACTTTTCGCTTTATTCTCTGAGCTCTACATGTTATATAGCAGCATTAGCAAGTACATATAATTTGCCGCGAATTCCGTAATAGCCCGTGTGAAACAGCTGCTGGTACAAACGCAGATATATGGCCTCTACAGGGGAATTAAAAAGGGACGGTTTAACATTTTGCAAACGCTCGCGGCGTTTGGTAGACTCGCAATGTCTGTCTCGTTTGTCGAAAAAAATTGGATACCTCTTTTGGTGTCCAATTTGAAACAGTCTGGTGAAACATGCTAGGTAACCAGGCGATAATTTAGGTGACAGATCTTTTACTTAAGGAACCAATCAATAGTTATAATAAGATAATCAAAAAGGCATTTATTAGGTGATCAATAAAATTAACATCATCATCAGCCTGTCACAGGTGGCACATGCAGTCCAGGGATGTATGGGTTCAGGAGGGGGAGGCCTTTGCCCAGCAGTGGGACACAATCAAGTCTGCATAAAAAAAAAACAGCCTGTCGGGGAATCCACTGTTGAACGAGTAATAGGCCCTTACCTCATGAACACGCAAGTTAACTCGGTCTTGTGCGACCCGCGTCCATTGTTTTCTTGCTATCTTTGCAACCTTGTCATTGGACGTATGGTGGTGAGCCAACTTAATCTTTGGCCTCCTCTTGGTCACTACTTGGTTTGGTTACCGTGGGGCCTTCTTATGTTGGCGACGCAATAGGGTGAATCATTAAAATGTCAACAATTTTGATTAGTCAAAACATAAGTAGGTAAGTATTAAAAATTTAATCACAAATATAAATAAAATAAAATATATATATATACAAACAAATCGCCCCTTTAATCGTCTGGGCCAAAGGTGCTCATGGCTGCGTTACCGCGCTGCACGGCGAGCGAAATCCTTTGTCCAGGAAAGCCCCAAAATTAACTTGTCTGATGGGAGTTTTGCTTTGCGGGGGTATATCTTGAAATGGACAATTATTTCGCCAATTGCGTTACAGTTAAGGTTCTTTTAGGGTTCCATACCCGAAGGATGCCAAACGGGACCCTATTACTAAGCGTCCGTCTGTCCGTCCGTCCGTCTGTCCGTCAGAGGGCCCTTCAGCACGAACCGTAACAGCTAGAAAGTTGAAATTTTCACAGAATGTGTATATCCGTCGCCGCTCTACCAACAAATACTGAAATACACAAAATATTGAAAAAATAAAGGTGTCCTCATACAAGTTTTTTTTTTTTTACTTTTTTGGTACTATTGGTGCGGAACCCTCCGTGTGACAGTCCGACTCGCACTTAGCCGATTTTTTGTATCACTCATATCCTTATTTATTGAACATGGGTACCAGAACGCGCATCTGCCTGAAGAGAGGGTACAAAAGTCTGTCCTGAAAATACGATTTTCCTTAATAATAAGTATTATACAATTCAAAGTGCCACTTGGATTTGTATTTATGTTAGCAGAGAGAGGATAGGTAAGAGTCCTTGAAACAAAACTTGGAGTGCGAAATCAAAGGTCATAAATCTATCTACACCATTCACAAAATAAAAGGCCCATTTTGACAGTTCACGCCCATGAAGGTTTAACCCCTAAAGCGTAGGTAATAGGAGCGGTTTTCCTAGGTGCAACTTGTACGCTTTGCTTGTACGCAACTGTTGGCTTATTACCTACGCATTAGGGGTTAAAACTTCATGGGCTTGAACTGTGAAAACGGGCCTTTTATTTTGTGAAGACTTTAAGCACCTACACGTTACTGACATAAATCTGTTGTCTTTATCACCGGTTCGAAACGTGGTGCTCACCATGTATGTGGCGATGGGCTTATCACTCAAACATAACATAAGATAACATAACGTCACGCCTTTTTCCATACGGGGTGGCAGAGGCACAACCGTGCCCACTTTTAGCCAGTTATCAATACTCCTTTCCGCGTGACAGGGGCATTTCACTCAAAATACAGTACCTTACCGTGCAAAATACCGTACATTGTAGTACATTACCGTGCCTCTGCCACCCCGTACGGGAAAAGCCGTGACGTTTTTTTTCTCCTGATTTACTTAGACGTGCACGAGAAAATATTCTTTTAAAATACCCCACCAGCACAAGCAACAATTTAAACGCGTTTAGAATCGTTAATCCATGATCAAAATGGCTGCTCTCAAACCAAAAGTATGAAGATTTGCAACACGCCGTGATAACCAAGATTTATTGCAAAGTAACCCTCAACCCAAAAATATGGTGATTCCAAATTGTTTAGGTGTTATCCTCACTGATTCTATTTTATGTAAACCGCCGAAATTGCCTTACTTTTTACGCGCTGACTCTGGCGCGTTGTTTTGTTTCTGATTTGTAGTTTTATGAGTTTACCTTTTGCTAATATTTAAGCCAATCCGACTATAAATTGTAAGAAGGTTTCTTTTCATCAGGCAAATACATAACGCTCGGATAATAATTGAAACAAAAAGTAAACTTTAGAAAAAACCGACTTCCACAAACCCTATTTGATTAGATTGAGTTTAAAACAAACTGTTACCCCTTATCCCCCCCATCAAATCCCATCTCAGTGCTACCCCACGCTACTAAGGAACCTCTGTACAAAGTTTCATGACTCTAGGTCCACCGGTTTAGGCTATGCGTTGCCTGCCCGTCAGCCACGCATTGTATTTTTGTATTTGCACCTAGTATTGAGCAGTTCTGGTGGCCATATGTGGTCTTCATCACAATATTATGCTTACCATGTGCATTTGCACGAGTTATTATGAAAAACACAAAAATCACTATAGGTCTGCCTATAATATTTGAAGAGTTCCCTCGATTTCTCCAGGATCCCATCATCAGATCCTGACCTGGTGTCAATGGGACCAATGGGAAGGTAAACCCTTTCAAACAAAAAAATAATTTTCCAAATCGGTCCATCCGTCTAGGCGCTATCGGGGCACATACATAAAAAAAATAAAAAATATCCGGACGAATTGTAAACCTCCTCTTTTGGGAAGTCGGTTAAAAAGATTATTTCCTTTTGGTGCAGTCGGACCAAAACTCTATTTTTGCCTTACAATAAGTGTAAGGGTCCTGCGCCGGCATGAAATGTTTACCGGCCGAGATTTAATTACTTCAAAGACGGGAGTCGAGTTTCCGAGGTTCAAGGATATAATTCGTTGTTATCTTGCCTCGAAAATTCATGGCTTCGGACTGTGTAGTAAGATATTCGCATTTGGCAGAGGAGGCTTTTGCTTGTATGATCTTGTATCAGTATTATCAAGCATTACATATAGGTACGGTCGCCTGCGTCTAAAAGTATACGGGCGGTCATACTAACGAGTGAATCCTGCATATACTGCTTGTATACTTTTAGGCGCGGGCGACCGTACATATGGCCAAATGTGCTGAGTGGTGCTCAAGTAAAGTGCCGCTAGTGGCGCTGTGAGAGCGAGCAACAGAGACATGTAGGCACTTTATTCACCAAAAATTATTTTCATACGCATCGCAATCAAATTGTAATTTTGAAGGATAGTTAGGCGTCTTCAGAGAACATTTTGATTGCAATTGCGGCTGATTTTCGAAGGATTTATACAGACAAAATCGGTATGTAGTTAGTTTAACAGTTGTCATTACAAAATCACAGTCGCAATAAAAAAATACAGTCCTAGAGATCCATGCTATGTAATCGAGTTACTCGTTACTGTGAATAAGTCTTGCCTATGGTAATTCTAAGTTACACAGCTCCTCTAACCAGTTCAGCATAACACTTTGGCGATCTTTGGTCCGCAACAATCTTGGCAGCTTAGCAACTAACTTATTTAATTAGTGTCCTATAAATGAGGGCGAGGAAATGACTGTGACAAGTTTAATACAACTTTGGGAATTGTTTGCCATACAATAGACTAATTAGTCACATCCGTTTAATTTTTAACTGAAGGCTAACTAAGATCTTTATAAAGGCTCAGCTCTCCGAAGTATAGCTTCCTAGTCAATCATTTGTCAAGTTAAGATTGATATACGCCTGCTTTCAGCTTTCATACAATCACGCTCGCCGCTCAATCAAAGCGGTTGATATTTTATAAGTCCACTATTACATGCATATTTATTATTACAGTACTACGTACTTACTGTTTAATATAAATATAAAATTTACCACTTATAATTATATACTTATACCAGGGGCCTAATTCTGCTCTGAGCATTTCACTTATATTTCATTACTATTTCATTACTATTCCATTGCAAACACCCAATCAAGGAGGATAATAATTTAGGAGAATACCAAATGACGCCATTTTGGGTGTTTGCAATGGAATAGTAATGAAATAGTAATGAAATTCTCAGAGCAGCATTAGGCCCCAGTAAGTGAACATTCGCTGTTTAAAATATAAAAAGTTGTATACAATTCACTGACTACTGCTGTGATTTAATATTTTTCGTGCAACTGATGTTTAAATTATACTTATGTGTGCTTATGTCTCGGATCCGATCAGATCAAACGTCCATTGAGTGATAAAATCAGGTCAACAGCAGCTCTACGGCTGCCCATCTTTGTATCGTCAGTGGGTACGATTCTCTAGGCGTTATTATGTAACTAATAAATAAGTTTCAACACGAAATTCAAAAGCTCTATTTCGTATATATACTAACATTGTAAGAACTATTTCAAAATATAATCTATGGCTCGCTATATAAATAGCATCCTATCCTGTGTCTATCCTGGGTTTGCAATGCAAGTAATCTCGTTTTGAGATAAACTTGCTTTTGTACTGTATCATTTGTGGACACGTGGGCTGCCACGCATAATGCAGGCTCCGCCATATTTCTGGTACTTGAATGAGCTCTTATATCTCTCTCTCATCCACATAAGTATGCATCTCTTTTGTGCCCCGTGCGTGCGCCGCTACCCCTCCACCTGGCACTCAGAGGCCAAGAAACTTGGACGACCTTAACCCTTTCGTCAACGCTTCTATAGTTCCCGCTCTCCATACTAAAATTGTTCGACTGAGTTGTTCGTAGTGCGTTGCGTATAGAATCTAATGGCAATAACTATAGCGCGGGCGCAAAATGCCGGACCGTTTGTTGCAGGCGCGGCGCCGACAACAAGCCAAGTCTAGTGGTTTCAGCACTCACTATTGCTGTTGCCATTCGATTGCTTACGCGACTCGCGGCCTGATTGAAATAATCATAGTGGAGTCGACAACATGTTTACAATTGCACCAAAGACCAAATTTTAAACAAAAAACCACTGAACACAACAAACCAACGTTGCACAACGTTTGCCAAAAAGATAGACTCTGAAAAAAATCAGCTGTTGTCGTGACGCCATCTTGTTTTAACTAACACGCTGGCTTTCGATAAAACAGATTGTTAAACGTTTTCAACGATGCTTTATTTAAATCAAAATGCTAGTGACTTGGTTAAATGTCGATCTTTAATTAACGGTCTAGGGTGTTAGTTAAGTGTCTGATTTAACCAACCAACTGCGACATGTCCATCGATAGAAAATTTAATAACAAACAACAATAAATGTTTGTTTGAGCAAATGTCGTAACGTTTCTGAGGTAATTCAGTCTATATGTAGATGAATTACGTTTTTACATATTCAACTGAATTAGGTATCCCAGATGGGTTAAGCAAGTACCCCAGTATCCCTGGCGCCATACAAAAATGTTCAAACCTCTTTACTTCGCCGCTCGGGAATCGTCACCCGTGTATTGTATAGGTACACATTTCGGTGCCCCTCGGAGGCGCCGGCAAATATTGAGCATCCTCTAGACCCGGCTCATATCGGGAGCTGTGTGTGCGCGGGTTACGTCAACATTATAATATTGATGTTGTAGCCGTTCCGTTAAATCAGCTACTTAACGAAAGTCCTGGGCTGTTCACTACAGGGTTATTTTTGGAGCCAAAAGTTATCTTCTATTATTTTATAGACATCATTCTGAGCAACTTTCACTAAGAAACCGATTTGATCAGAGCAACTTTATTTTACACTCCCCAGTACATTTTGACCTGAATGGGTCAGCTGATTTGTAATAAAGTATTGATTTGATTTGATTAAAAAATTAAAAACGGTTTCGTAGTGAAAGTTGCTCAGATTGATGTACCTAAAATAATATTAACTTTTAACTATATTACAAGTTAGTAATAACTTAGTTTAGGCGTCAGTGAAATTGTAACCGATTAAAACCTAAGTCATTAAATGTAATTACACCTATACTTATTCATGTAAAATTTAAATGTAAAATGCCTTTTTTTCTAAATAAAGAATTTTTATTATTATTATTTTTATATTTTGGTTAGGGGTCCAAAAGTAACCCTGTAAAGATTCGGATTTCATTAAAATGATTGGCGTTTGAATTTAAATAAATCATCGTCGCATCTTGCTTAACCGAAAGTCGGGTATTGGAAAATAATCTGGTTTTTTAAGGCGTAAACGCAACAGTTGCTTCCATTAGCCGACATAGCCTGAATTTGAATTTAGTGTAAAACAGGGAGCACTTATCCAGTGGAGAGCGCATAGATACAGTTTCCTTCGAGACACAACTCACCAATTTAGAGCCTTGCCAGATAAGGCGTTTTACGCGCGAGTCCACTCGCGCGTAGGCACTTCGCGCGTTTCCGCGATGTGAGAAAACGCGCGGCTGCCATCTGGACGGGATATACGTAGCTCCAGTATCTCGGAAACGCGCGAGTGCCTACGCGCGAGTAGAACTCGCGCGTAAAACGCCTTATCTGGCAAGGCTCTTACGGGCGGCGGAGGACCAGAGGCCCTACCGCGCAGCCGCTGTCGGCATCGGCTTCGTGTTTGACTTGGCGTATTATCATATTGATAAAGTTCATTCTTGCGCGTTTAAACACGTGCCGATGCCGACACCGGTTGCGCGGTAGTGGGGCAGTTAAGAGAGCTGTGATTGGTCAGCCGCTGCGAAACGGTCTGGCGGCCCGCCATCGTACATTGGTTGCGTATGCGAACGTTTGTTGAATACAACATACGTTTGGCGAGCCGCATTCCCCCGCAGGCGCAGTCAACTGGATATATAGTCTCTGGTGTAAAAGCTAATCTATAGGTTTGACTTTTGGTCTGCAACCAGTGTGACGAGCGAAGCGAGCGTAGCTTGGCTTACTGAACTGAATTACGCAACAACGTTTCGTTCAATATATATCCGATAGACCTATAGCCATTTAACTAAAGTCATGTTCCGTGACATCGCCGTCAGCGCCATAATCGATTACAGCGTCTACAATGCCATCGTTTTGTATCGCCAAAACTGACTCGGAACGGCTTCGTAGACGCTGTAATCGATTTTGGCGTGACTCGGAACGGGGGTAAATACTGGCCTTTTTTTCACTGCTTGTGATTTGTTAACTGCCTTATTTATCCAAATGGCGGCGACATTAATACCGTGTGCTTTGCCGTAATATTACAGTGTTTATAGTTAACATAGGTATATAACCTCTTCGGTCCACTTTGAGCGATAAGTAGCTAGCATGTAATGAGGGTGAAGGCGAACGAAAGGCCACTTCTATTGTTGTTTACCTTATTTCTCTATATTTAAAACAAGTAGGCATTTAAAATGTAAGGAAAGATAACTATATAATGTTATCGTATTATCGTCCGTTATCGTACGTACAGGTACGTTTATGATATGAAACTCTGTGTTAGATATAAGTTAGTTTGTAAGAAATTGCAGTGCCCTTACAGGGTCCATTGTCGGGACCTCCTTACAGGGTCCATTGTCGGGACCTCCTTACTTTAAGAACTCTACAACCACAATGTAGCAATAAATAATTTGGAATTTGAATTGGAATAACAGTCTGCCGATTCGAAAATAATATGACGTCATATTAAAATATCTCCTTACATAAAACACGCTAATTAAATCAGCGTTTTCATATTTATATTCGGTAATATATGATCGAAGGTATATTCATATTCTTTATTGGACGGTAAATATAATTGTGCAATTCAACAATAAATTTTATATGCAAAGGCAATACCTAGTTAACAGTTCTATTGACCACCATTATAAAGTACCTAGCCAATAATGGAGTTTTTCTTGAATTGACTTTGGAAAGTCTCAAGCAGGCGAACCGAAGGAGACCTTGACTTTGACCCCTGCTTGCCCATTAAAAACTTTCTGTTCATTCTCAGACCATTCTTTATTAATCTGTGCTCAGACTAAGAAGAGTTGACCTAAAAGAATTAAAAAAATCAGAAGGCTCGTAATGGGTACGAATAGTTTCATTCATTACTTCGAGTTTCTGAGTACTCTTCAGAAATTAATTACAGCGTAATTGATCCGTTCGTTCAGGAGGCCGTGTTGGTCTATGGTTCGTTACGTATATTGATCCGTTTGTTTATGGTTCGTTACGTAAATAAATGATATTGGTAATTTTGTTTTTGTGTTAAGTGCTTACGAGTATAGGCATACCTCTGACTCAATGTTTTATGAACAGTTTACGTAATGTGATTAAGTATATGCAAAAGCCTAAAAAGCTTGCTTAGTGGGTACCAAAACCAGAGATTAATTAGTAATCGATCAGCTTGAATATTACTCGTCGGAAACACAAATAAGATAAGTACTCTCAAACATTGAAATAATTAAGTTATAGGTGTAGCAGATGACATATGTCTTCTAAGCATGCTGTCAGGACATCTTAAGGTTTAATCACTAGTTTAGTATGTTAAATCTATACTCTAAGGAATGCAATGTGATTTTACTGTTTTGTTCTGCAATAAAATAAAATAAAATAAATAAACATTGTACAGTGCGACAAAAAAGAGTAAAAAATACATAATTGCAACATAAATGACATATTAAAGCACTATTGCGTGCTTTGATTGACAAAACAAATATAGCATTATAGTAAACACGCAGTAGTCTGTAAATGTTACCATCATTTAATTTTTACTCTTTTCTGTCGCACTGTATGTGTCACGCCTTTTCCCATACGGGTGGCAAAGGCACAAGTGCTCATGTTTATCCAGTTATTCATACTTTCATTCTACGCTATTCATTCGAAACGCAAACTCAATTTATTTGTTGTTTCATTGTGGCATCCGAATCAAAAGACGAAAATATACAATTACAAAATACAGCTCGAGACCCCAAAGTCTTATGAAGGTTTGTGATAATTTATTATTTATCCCCAAAATGACAAACAGCTCGGGGCTCTTCATCGAATGAACGTTTTTCCATTTGACGGCATTGTAACGGCAACATACTAAACAAATATATCCGCACTTCGTCTCTGCTATAGAGTATAGCTGAGGCACAATGTAGCCCACAAAAATTAAGGCCATTGAACCAGTCACTGAGTGGCCGACTGTTCTACTCTTGTACTCATACGTCCAGCGGCCTCCTCAAGAGACCACGATCTTTCGTTCTGTTTTTTCATGGGTTTTAAACTTTATCTCGATGTCGAATCGCGGGCCGTAGACTTTGGACGGTTAAGCTACTAGCTAAGAGCTGTACGGGAAGCCAGCACTTACTAAACGGTATCCATTCTAATCGGTATTTATTACAGTCTTAATTAATACAGGCTGTTTCATTTTTTTTTATTCATTTTAGAGCTTTTAGTCTCAATCTCTCTGATTCATCATAGGATTATTTTTTTTCACTTCTCCGTACTAATGAAATTCAGCCGCTCCGCACAAGAAGATATAGGCATACCGAAATCTGATGATAAATATAGGGAAATAAAAATTTGATGTGGGCAACACTGAGGAATTTCTAAAAGTACATTCGTTTCGTTTGTGTCATCCTTTTCTATGGCCGTGCGTGCCTTAGTGGAAGTTGGGCGATCAGCCTGGGTGAATGCATTTTATGACGCGATGACCTGGTTTGACAGGTGACAATAGACATAGAGATTCACAATCACAATTTTCATCTATGGTTTTATTTCATCAGATTCCGGTATTACCATTGCCGTGCCGCTCAATGGAAAATCGACTAACCCTTTGTGTTTATGGAGATAATAATTTTGCGTCTGAGCATGAACAAAAGAACGCCATGGAACTTGGTAAATTTTATCCCTGTTTTAATGATTGGGTTGCTACTATGTGCTACTACGTTCTCATTGTTCAGTTAGACTTGGTGCCATGTCTTCATTTACAAATTGATGTCATTTTTGGTAGGTATCTGTACTGTAAAGCTAGGCTGTCAGAAAAATAGCTAGCTGTTGGAAAATATTGAAGTTTCCCTCTTTTTACTTCTAGTCGCTCACTTAGTAATTTGGTCGCACAGCTAGAATGTTAATATCTTTTATTATTATTATAGATTTTATTATTAATAATCATTCGTCGTTAGTTTAGTAAATTTTTCGCTTACTCTAATTCATACCGCTCAAGTTTTTAAAACAGTGTCTCATCATCAGTCGCTTAGTTTTTTTTATTCGCTCGTTTTATAATATCCCTTCACACAACCCAGCTAATTCCGTTGTTGACGACCTATATCTACCAACTGGAAAAAACAGAAGCACATACAAACTTAACGACACGTTGATGTGTATTTCTATGTGCAAGATGGCTCCTTCAGTCAATTTATGTACAAAAACCTAAGCAAAAAACGGGCTAATTTCAAGATGGTTGCCTGTCACAAACAAGAGAGGCTTTGATAAATACCTCTCGGCCAGTGATGGCGCGATTCTCAATCTCATTTGAGTGTTTTTATTTAGTCCTTGAGTGAAATCGAGAAAAAATATTCACTTTTAAAATTATAATACAAATATTTTAGGAACCGGATTATATGCCACATAAAAAGCCCAAAATATGCAGACAAATGTTCAAGAAAAACAGCTAAAATATGCACGGAAATCCTTATGTATATGCAATATAAAATGATAAATTTTAAATGTTTGTCATTCTAAACGATAACAATCGTATTTGCGAAAATATCAAGTACAAAATTTATTTAACAATTAAATTTACAATAGATAGGTGATTTAGTACTGTTGATATTCATAGACGACCGCAACTTCAATTTGATCTCATTCGCCAATTGAAACTATTTTCATTATATCTAATTCATTCGCTATATTCCCTTATATCTCACAAGTGAAGTCAGTTCATAATTGAATAGCCTCCTGTGTGAAGTTACGCATTATTATTAATGTTCCCAATGCTAACGTGCTTTTAGAAATTGAAAGCAAAATTTGACCTCAATTTGATTACTCAGGATATCGGGATAATGTATTAGCTTTAGGATACATTACATATCTTATACATTGTATTTATCCAATAATTTCCCTTTATAAAGGGTGGTTTGTATAATTTCCCTTTTGTTTGTGTGTCAAACTTTGCCTCGCAAGAAATATCCCCAGGTTTACATGTTTGTGATGTCGCTGATTCTGGTTCCCACAACACAGGGTTCCTAGTGTGGGGCCAGAAGAAAATTATGTGCCTAAGTTATTATTATAATAATTTTATTCAACCTTAACATTATTTTACAACTTCACCTACTAATACAAAACTACTGAACTAAATAAAATGTGCCTAAATACATGTTTATTTTTATGTGCTACCTGGTATGGTAAAAACCTAAAATAAAATAAATGCTTCCAGAGGCATATGAATTCTCGAAAGATGTATTAAAAGTATTCCCGCAAACGTAATATAAGCGAAGCGCAAATGTTGACAAAGTTAAAATGACAAACAAATTCGAGCAGTCATTTGTTTTAGCGTCACAATCGAATTAGGTTGCGCGAAGAAATCGTTTAATAAAAGAATGTCATCGCCTTTTAGAATTGTAAATCAGAAGGATTCCCACTTTGATACTCCCTTGGCAGGAATAATGAAAAATTCTAAATCTAATGCACCGGAGGACATTTGAAAATGACAGTGTGAAAAAAAGTTAAATTTATTTCCCGTCGTGAAATTAAAACGTTCGCTGAAGATATCGGCTGGGTGACTTTACAAAGTTCCTATTCCTTTATTGACAAAGTTAAATGGTCTGGTTCTTAGGAGGAAATAGGGTAAACTGTTGACATTAGCAGTAGGAGATCGCCGTGTACTTTCGACCTAGGTTTTCCTGATCTGACTATTCGAATCTAAAAATAGAAACGATTTTCTGCTGAACTCATTCCCGCTTCATAGTTAGCTTCGATCCAACTATGTGAACAAAATTTTGTTTGATTATTCTAAAGGGAGGTAGGTACAAATCTGAGATGATTATTTCTATAGGGCATATTTTTTAATCAATGTTGAGAACATGAAGTTTGAATTTGTGATCTGACATAAAGTTTTCAATAAAATATGGGCGAAAGACAATCAAACATTGAACGTGGGCGCAACTGATGCCTCTGCCGAGCATATGGGAATAACGTGACAGTGACACTGTTATTGTGCGTATGTTTTACGATATAACTAAAGAACCGGCCAAGTGCGAGTCGGACTCGCGCACGAAGGGTTCTGTACTATTATCTATAAAAAATCGCAAAAAAAATAAATACGTGTAGCCCCCTTAATATTAAATTTCTTTTGTTTTTTTATTTGTTTGTTGTTATAGCGGCAACAGAAATACATCATTTGTCTAGCTACCACGGTTCATGAGATACAGACTGGTGACAGACAGACAGACAGACAAACAGACAAACGGACAGCGAAGTCTCAGTAATAGGGTCCCGGTTGGCACCTTTTGGGTACGAAACCCTAAAAATGATGCCATATCCTTCCTCAACAAGCTCTATGATGTAGCGGCTGTCCCATGTGTTACCCGACCAATTTGAATGACGCCGCCTCCACATTTGGCTGAAGGTCGCGAAGGATTCAATTTATGTGACAGCGTTATTCCGCGTTACCCACATTCCGTTTCCCTAACACGAACTGTCTCCAAAACGAGTTCTATTTGGAACAATCGGTGAAACTTGAGATTTGGCGTATTTGGATGATTTAGTTGTAAGTAATTTTTTAATTATTATTTATTTGCTATAATAAGCGCTAAATATGAATTATAGGTTGTTAACGTGGACACACGCAGTCTACAACATCATAATAGGGAGGTACACGACGTTTAGTGATGCGCCAGTCCAATCAGGTCTTAGTTCAGGACATACCTTTGACTTCGATTTTAAATAAAACTACGCTTTCTGTGTTGATACAAATTATGTTATTTAATTCAGTAACTAATGTGCTCCTAGCTTTCATGTGTTAAGTTGTTGTTTTGCCACAAGATTTATCGAAAAATGTCGAGCAGACGCGCCAGCCATAATTTTTTAGGACTTTAGAATTTATTTACAAATATAAAAACAATTAGAAACAAAGCTATTGTGCCCCCCCCCCCCCCCCCCCGGACATCGAAAATGTTGATTTCAATATTGACCGTAATAGTATAATATAATAATATTATAAGTACCTGTGCCGCAATCTAGAATTATGGTAACCATGTTATCTTAAGATAAAGATTGAAGATCGGATAGTCCGCTACAAAAATAGTGAAAATATAGCTCACGTCCGCAAGAAATACTTGGGTCCCACCTCAGAGGCTCGTGTTCTCTGGCTAATGACAAACAAATGCACTAAAAACTCCAGGTTCTCGATAAAGTGTAATAAAAAAAAACACGTGACATAGATGTAATTAAAGAATTCAATTTAAACGTAAAGGCCAAATAAAATGAAAGTTTCTATATTTTTAGAAGTGTTAACGTGCTCAGTAGCGTAGCGAGAAATCGAGTTTCGTACTAAATTCCGCCCTGTATATTCAATTCAGTGTCAAAAATTCGCCGAAATGCACGGGACTTTGAATTAAATATGTACAGTTACGGGGTCTTTGTTTTGGCACGGACGGGACCCGAGGTGCTACGAGTATGATACTATCGGCCTTTGACTTAGCGGAGAGAGAGAGAGAGAGAGAGAGAGAGAGAGAGAGAGAGAGAGAGAGAGAGAGCGAGACGACGTACCAAAACAAAGGCCCCGTACTGTATAATAATAATTCGGGCAGTAACATAAAATCGATAGTCGATGAAATCCAACCGAAGTACATCACTATGATCATCAGTGCTTGCCTCGGGCGATGTCATTACGCTATCGCTATATAAATTCAATCAATGCAAGCAAGAATAACTTTTATTGGGTAGCGAACAAAAATCAATTTTCGGGTTCGCGAACCGGGTAGCGTAACTTAACGTCGTTTAAAAGCGAGAGAGATTTAGGCATTGGAATGATATCATTATTTCCATTATGTGATTTTATGACCCAGTAGATTTAAGCCACTTAGGTAAAATCTCTTTTGGTACCGACTTCTTTAGGTCATCATAATGGACAAGGTAGAGTGGAAAAGACGGGCTTGAAGGAGGATGTCGTGCTCCGCAGCATCAGAGAATGGAGAGGATTGGCCAGCGAAAATGGCTGAAGTGCTTGGAGAATGTCAAAGTCGAGTCAAAGAAAAAAAAAAATATTGACCATAAAATCATACAGATTGCTCACTAAACTTCCATATAATATTAATATTTTTGTATACTACCTCCCGTTCGGAAGTTGTGGGCTTAGGGATGGACCAAAGAAGGGCAAGAAACTCCCCCGTACCTCTTTTAAAATATGTCAGGGCCTTAAAAATACAATGCTATGTCTTTCTACTTAAGTCTTAGGAAATACACCGAAGAGAGACGTACAGACTCAGTCTAACGCCTCTTTGGATTTCTGCGCGCTGAGATGGTAAAGACCACGCAGTTTTGTCATCTAAATATTCTTTTAAACTGTAATAATAATAAGACTTCTTTAATAGACTGTTTATGACATAGTTTTTAGGGTTCCGTACCCGAAGGGTGCCAAACGGGACCCTATTACTGAGACTTCGCTGTCTGTCTGTCCATCCGTCCGTCCGTCCGACTGTCTGTTACCAGGCTGTATCTCATGAACCGTGGTAGCTAGACAGTTGAAATTTTCACAGATGATGTATTTCTGTTGCCGCTATAACAACAAATACTAAAAATCAAAAGAAATTTAATATTAACGGGGGCTCCCATACAACAAATGTGATTTTTTTGCTCATTTTTGCTCGATATTGATAATGGTAGCAGGTAGACGGTTAAAATGTTCACAATATATTGAGTATCTATATTATTTACTTAAAAAATAAATAATTAAATTTATATTTTGGTACCAATTTTTCTAACTCAGTAATTGTCGGCGGTCACGTTGAAGTCGTAATTACATGAAAACAAACTTATTTTAGGATAACTTTTAATTTGAAATCAAGTTTATCTTAAATTCCTTGTCACCCAACTACTCTGTATCTGTGAAGCTTACAACCTCTTTTATTATAGTTTAAGGGCAAATGGCAATTTATGAGTGACGTAGAAGTCGTTTGTAGGGTGACCATGTATCTAAGTGGTTATTAGATTGAATTATGTTTTAACTGTTTATTAATTAAACAGTGAGATACATTGCGTGGACCTCTTCAATTAAATTTAATTTTAGCTAGATATTCGTAATTCGTAATTTCTTTATTGTACTCACATGACAGTAAAAATAGCTTAACATAGAAAAAATATGTACAAAGGCGAGCTTATCTCTAATAAGAGATTTCTTCCAGCAAACCATGTTGGGTAGGAGACGGAGATGATAGGTAAAGGGAAGAATTGCGCGTACGTACGTACGTAAAACTATGCTATATATTCATTCTTTTCTACTCCTGATCACCGATTAAATTTCATCGTGTATGAAAAAGGTAGGAACGGCAAAAAAACGACAACTATTATTTATACTCATAGACCATGAGTACAGTCAAATACCCATATTTTTCTTCTATATTTAATTTACTTCTTAGATTATCCGGAACCTTTAACCTCGGCTATATGCCACTATAGAGGCACCGATATCATAGTACTAACAAGGAATAGTCGTAAAAAAGAAACTATCCGCCCTTCATTCTATCCGAAAAATGATGAACTTTTTACGGCCTCGTAAAATGACCCTGGTATGTTTAGGTTTTTATACGAGTACGGTATTACTTTGGCTCCTCGGTGGTGCGTATACATCACAATAGTGGTTACTATTATTACCATGCTTTGATGCTGTGTTACAGTGTCATGTGTATGCGCTACGTAGGGTGTAACAGAAAGGGGTGTACAAGCCGAAAGAGGCTTATTAGGGTCATCATTCTGAACAATTTTCACTATGGGACTGACTTGATCAGAGCAACTTTATTTTTATTAACTAAGGCCTAGCGCTCAGCTGATCTGTATTGTGGAGTGAAAAATAAAGTTGCTCTGATCAAGTCGGTCCCATAGTGAAAGTTGTCCAGAATGATGTCCCTAACAACCCTCTTTCGGCTTGCACTCCCCTTTCTGTTACACCCTGTATAGAGTGACATTTAATTAGCCGACCATATTTTGGGGAATGATAGTAGCCGTCATTATGAACAACTTTCCCCAAGAAATATATATAGTCGCAAACGAAAAAAAAAAACGTCCCCCAGTACATTGCCCCGATCATCTGATTTCAAGTTACTATGGGAGACCCAATTTTTTATGTCGTTTGCGACCATATGTTTCTTGGGGAAAGTTCTTCATAATTATGGGTACTATCATTCCCCAAAATATGGTCTGCTAATTAATTGTCACCCTGTATGTTTTTTACAGGCTGTACCGGAAAGGTGTCAGTGCATAATTGGGAAAAGCGTACTTAACCATTTTTCGAGGCGGCAACAATCTTCCACCCATTCCATCTTCCAAAAAAAAAACAGAAAGATGTCCCGACGATGCTACAAACAATGACTTCAAATCATCGAGGTAGCTTCAAATGTCATAATTATAACTAACAAAATGAAGTAACTTTTTAGAATTTTTGAATCAGAGTAAATGACGAGTAATAAGTGAGTGTACTGTAATACTTGTATTCATACACATAATTAAGATCTGCGCTGCTATTCATGCGTATTTTTAATCACTGCTGAACGTAGTACATGCCTCCTCATTCTACCTCAAATTCTTGGCAAAGTCGGACTGGCCGTACTCTTGTTTTTATTGTTGTTTATTCCATATTGCCCCTTTTTCCTGAACCACATACCTATCAATATCTTACTACTGTTGAAAACACACCACAAAAATAAAAATGTCGATTTATCTCCACCATTGCATCAATGTCAATGGAGCCAGATGGATGGGTTCATTCGCTTGGGACCAGACGAGGTGGGTGGATAAATACCAATATGGGAACATGGAAACCCCTAATGTTATCTTCGGATATTGGCAAAGTAAGATTGACTGAGACATTCTCAGGGGTAGCGGTCATTGGAAGTGTTTGTCGTGGTGTCGTGTCATGTGTGTGAGTCGTGTCGTGTGTAAGCCAATCCAATGATTAATTTCATAAGGCGAAACCGTCAATAGCTGAAAGAAAACTCAGAGCTGAGAGCGGTTTATTATAATGGGCCTAAGATTTCGACGTTTAGGGCAATTTGCAGAGTTGCTTAAATCTAGATTTAGCGTCTTAAGCAAAAATAATGGAAAGAAGTATACGTCGAATATGTCGCGAATGAAATGAGATTTAAATCCAGTGTGCGGCTTGCCTTTAAAATAATGCATTTATTGACATTTGGCGTTTTGGCAAAATAGAGCTAGACGACAGCTTTTTATAAACAGTTTATTCGACGTTTTAACTTTTAACGTCACTATGACATAATAAATATGACAAAGCGTAAGGTAGTTATTGATGGGCGGGAGATTCTATATGTCGACGAGGACATCTCTTGAGCCAGATAGTATCCTTCGAAAACAGGCAGGACAAGGAAATCGAAAGACGTACTTCGAATGCCTGAAAGAGCTTCTGGTCCATGAAAGAGCTAATGAAGGGCAGCCTTCCACTGTCCCTGAAGCGCAAACTCGTCGTCATCCTGCCTTTCCTAACCTACGGCGCACAAACTTGGTCATTGACGGAGCAACAGAAGTGCAAACTCAAGGTTTGCCAGGGAGCGATGGAGCGCAGTATTTTAGGTGTTAAACGAATAGATCACTTTAAGGACTCCGTACTGCGCTCCTTAACTGACATCGCAGATGTGGGTGTGCAGACCGCAAAACTGAAATGGAACTGGGCAGGCCATGTGTGCCGAATGCGCCCAGACAGGTGGGCGAGGATAGCCACTGAATGGGTGCCTACAGACGGACACCGGCGCAGAGGAAGGCCCAGAAGGAGATGGCGGGACGACCTGGACACGTTCGAACCAGAGTGGGTCAATCTAGCTCTGACTAGAGATGTGTGGGCTCGAAATGGGGAGGCCTTTGCCCAGCAGTGGGACACATTACAGGCTACGTAAAAAAAAAGACATAAAGAAAGGCCAACGAAATGAGAAAATAGATATAAACAATCGGATCTTTACTCAGTTACATTACGATAGCGAACAATCATTATCTCTATCCATAGCTTTCGTACGCAATAATGTTGTCGGTTAGTCGACGAGGGTCGTCGACGGTGGTTCGTGGTACAGGGAATTATGTCAGTATAGAAGGTCAACAATTTTGCCGTCCGCCATTATGAAATTTCTTAATAGAAAGTTTATTTCCACACAATTTCTTCGAAAAAAGTTTATAACCCCCAGGGTAGCAGTACCATACCAGTAGTTTGTATACACTTTCTATCTCATTATAACTATATTTTGCGGTCACCGCAGCAAAATCGCAACCGCTACTACATCTCTACGTAACATCACGCAAGCTACCCATTCATAATACTTTATCTTTGTGCCCATCAAAACAACTTCAATGCTTAATATTTTACTCACCAATTAAGATTAAAAGGGTTGAGAAATATTTAAATTTTAAAGTCGCGTTCAAACGAGCTGCGAAACGCGGCAATGCTGTAAAGATAAGAACATTACTGCTTAGGGCCAGCAGTACGAAGCGGAATAAGACTTAACCCGAGTAATCTTTGACATTTAATTAGTTGACCATATTTTGGGGAATGATAGTACCCATCATTATGAAGAACTTTCCCCAAGGAACATATGGTCGGAAACGAAAAAAATTTTTGGGTCTCCTATAGTAATTTGAAATTAGCTGATCGGGTCGGGGCAATAATGTACTGCGGGACGAATTTTTTTTTCATTTGCGGCCATTATGTTTCTCGAGGAAAGTTGTTTATAATGTTGGGTAATATCATTCCCCAAAATATGGTCAGCAAATTAAATGTCACCTTGTGTACATTTGTATGGAGTTGTGAAAGTTACTCGGGATAAGATTTATTCCGCTTTCGTACTGCTGGCCCTCGGTCTCTTTAAATTTGAGTTAAGTTAAGGTTCACTTTGGGGGTCCGAACCCAGGAGGGGGATGTCTCCCATTCTGAAGTTTGTCCAGTAAAACTTTTCCGGAATTTTAACTGCTAATTTGAATATTTTTCCCGTGTAGATTTTGGGTTTTCGACGATAACATGGTGTGATGGGGGGTAGGGAGACGATATCGTATTGTATCATGTAGACAGGGTACAGATGGCGAGATTAGTACGTCGGGCCCCGCCTATTACGACCCTCAATATATTAACGGTACCATAATAATACAACGGTAATATATTGGAGTACCAGTCAAACATTGAGATGACAGTTGTGTATTCGCGTATTTATTATTATTATTATTATTATTATTTATTAAATTTCCAGACGTGATGTCCAATATTAATTACAATATAAAAATAAAAATACAATTAAATTAAATAAGATTAGATAAAATTATGTACAATTTTCAATAAAATTAATTTAAATTCAATAATAAATTTCCTCAATATACTTAAAAATACTAGGTATAACACGGGGCGTGGTACTCTTCCCATGTTTTATGTATTGGGCTGGCTGGCCACTGTCTAACGGCCACGAGGATGGGGTTCGAAGAGGCGCATATGCGCGCGCGCGCCCCGGCCGAGCGCAGGCGCAGCAGCGCCGCCCAGCCCGGTGCGCGGCCCGCGGCGAACATCTCGCTCGCGCTGCACCACGGCGGCAGGCGGTACAGGGCGCGCCACGCGTTGTTGTATGCGACGCGCATGCGCCGCATCGTCTCCACCCTGTGTGTACTCCACAGCTCCACCGTATACACGCTGGTACAGAAGGACATGAACAGCTGCCTCTTGACCTCACCGCTGCACCGACTGAAGCGCCGAGCCAGCATGTTCGCCCGTACGGTAATCGCTCGTCTCTGCCGTTCTATATCGAGATCGTCGCTCAGATCTGAAGCGATGATGTGGCCCAGATATTTAACTTGCTCGACGCGGCGAATTGTCTGTCCGTTAAGCCAGAGGGGGGGTGAAGTAGATGGTGTGTTGGCTGATTTAAACACTAGGTACTCAGTCTTCTCAGCATTATACACCATGTTGTGTCTGGCAGCATACTTCTCGCAGATGTTAAGAAGAGTTCGCATGGCGCACACAGATGGCGCTAGGAGGACCATATCGTCAGCGTAACATAGGTTATTGACTATGGTTCCGTTCATTGAACAGCCCACTCCAGCTTGTGTCAGCTCTTTGTTGAGGTCATCCATGTAGATGTTGAACAGCACGGGAGACATGCTGCCCCCTTGTCTAACCCCACAGGCCAATTTTGTAGGATCGGATAGCTGCCCGTTCCATCTCACGACGTTCGATTGCGTGCTATACCATTTGCTCAGAATACTGACAAGGGCTTCCGGTGTTCCTCTGTCTTTGAGCTTCTTCCAGAGCAGTTGGTGTTGAACTCTGTCAAATGCCTTGCTGAGATCCAGAAAGCAGGCCAGGACCGAGGTTTTCCCCTTCTTGTAGTAGCTGGCCACCTGTTTGAGTGAATAAATGGCAGTGGCAGTGGAAACATGGGACTTAAAGCCCATTTGGTTGGGTTCCGTCCATAAATATTCTTCTGCTTTGATGTTTATCACTTTCTCCAGGATGCGGGCAACTATTGAGGCAAGAGCAATGGGCCTATAGTTGCTTGAGGTCGCAATGTCTTTTTTCTGATTCTTAACTATTGGGGTGACCACTGTTTGGCTAAGAATGGCAGGAATGTGGCTCAGATTCAATATGTTGCGATAAAGTGAAGTCAGCAGTATACACAGAGCTGGGCCACCATTTTGTAGATGCTCAATGGTAAGCCCATCTAGTCCTGGTGACTTCCCCCGCGCCATTTGTCTCATTGTTGTCCAGACGAGTTTCGGCGTGATGTCCATATTTCCTTTACCGGCCGTGTCGGCGCCGGCCTCTGGTTCGGGCGAACTACACGATGAGTCAACGGCCGGTGTGGGCTGGGTGAATATGTTGCTAAAGTGTTTTGCAATTAATTTACTATCGCTTAATCCGTCTATATGAGATGGCGTCACTGTCTTGGGCTTGATAATTTTATTAGTGCGGTTCCAAAAATCGGGAAAGTTTCTTGAGTCCATTGACGTGGCCAATTTATCCATTACTATCTGGTCATGTTGTGCCCTGCATTGTTTTAAAGCTTTTTTAAATTCTCTTCTGCATTTATTACGCTGTATCGCCAGTTCATTGTTAGCGGGCCTGCCATTTGCGTGCCATAAACTTAGTGCATTCCTAGAAGCGGCATAGTACTGTGCCACATACTCGTTCCAACCAGCTACTTTAGTTCTCTCTCTCCGTGGTTTCGTTTTTGTGTGGAAGGCTGTGTGTGCGGCTTGTTGCATGGTAGTGATCAGTGTTTCACAAAGCATGTCTACTGTTGTCCGATCTAATTCATCATGCACGAATTGGGGGATGTGGTGTGAGAGGCTTGTGTTAACAATGTCGGTATAGTGGTTTATTTTAGCAACTGATCGAGGCCGCCATGTGAATTTATTGAACTGCTTGGTGTTTATTTGTAGCGGCGTTAGTTTTTCTACTGATAGTTCCAAACGTAGGGGCCGGTGGTCTGTCCAGGAAACAGTGTAGTCTATGGCTACATTCCGCAGGGCGCCGCCGGCGCTGGTCCGCTCAGTTGCGAGGCAGTGGTCGAGCCATGAAGTTGTGCCGTGCGCGTCGCTCACGTATGTGTATGAGTCGTCCGGTAGGTGCATTCTGTCAACACACTTGTAGTCATATTCCGTACAGAATGAATCAAGCTCACGTCCAAATGGTTTCCGAGGGTCAGCATTGAAGTCTCCCAGCACAATCGTTTCCGCCGCATCATGATCGTCAATAAGTGCGTGTATTCTTGCCAATATGGAACAAAATTCCGGAAAGTTGTCGACAGTGTCCGTGGGCATGTACACATTGATAATGATAAGGCATTTACCGTTTGCTAGTGCTATCTCGATTGCAGTGAGCCGAGGCGTTCCACAGTCAATAGTACGGGCGCGCATTGACTTATTAAATAATATTGCCACTCCTCCGAACGGCCGCCCCTTTAATATTTTATTTGAAGTGTCTACCGCCGAGGTACCCGTACTATTATGAGTAGGACTGATAGTATTCAAGAAGTGAAGATTGGTGGGCAGCAACCAGGTTTCTTGAAGTAGGACAACGTCATATTCAGTGCAGAGATCAGATATAAACTTCTCGTGGCTCGTTGCGGATTTGCAGTTGATGGATGTTATCTTAATGTTTGTATCAAGCTCTTTTATGTATGGGTTTCTTAGTATGTTCGGCAGTGTTTCGCCTGTAAGCGTTATATAGATGCGGTTTGTATATACCTACATTTATTCCTGGTGGCCACAGTGTAACGTTTACCAGTTTGTCAAACGATTCTTTGGTTACTGTTAGTTTGAAGGCATTGTTGTCTATTCCTTCTCTCTCAGGGAGCAGTTCAACATATAGGGATGACTCACCCGATTCTTTTATGTACTCCGAGATCTCATTAGGGGTGACCGTCCTGTCGAACCCCGACACATAGACATGTAGTGTGGGTGTAGCTACCTTCAGTTTCATCGCAGCTGGGTTGGTGGATGTGCCGACTAGATTTTTCTTTCTTCTTCTCCGGGTGACTACCGTAAAACCTTCTTCGGGTGATTGTTCCTGTTTTTGTGCTGCTGTAGCTGGTTTAACAGCCATGGCTGCATATGAGTTGGTTAGCTGTTTTGTACTAACCGTCGGTATGTGCAATGCAGTTTTTGGAGGGAGATTCTCCTTTGTTGGGCATGTCTTTTCGGTTATTCTATCTGTGCTTGTAAGGTTTACATTTTGGGTCTCTGTCAGATTGAGTCCAGTAGGGCCACTGTTGGCGATGTCTTGCTCAAAAATTAACGCAGGATTTTTTATTTTGAAGGCGGAGGGTATATCTCGTTGTCCACGTAACGATTTCAGTTCACTTCTTACTTCTTCTAGCTGCTCTCGATTGACACAGGTTCTCTGAATTTGCTCGAAGTTTGATTTAAGTAAGACGATATCTTTAAGTAGTCTCGTCACATCGACATGGTCAAAGGTCACGGGGGGTAGTCTGGTGAGCTCGCGTGCTACGTACACCGGGACGGCTGAAGGGTCGGCATCCTTTATCAGGCTAACTATGTCCTCCATGTCACGCTGGTTTTTTTGATCAGCTCTTCTATTAACCATCCGCTTGTCTGTGGGGACGGTTTCGTAGAGGATCGTTTTGGCGCGCACTATTTCCGCGGTCGTAAAATGTTGTTTGCAGATCAGAACAATGCTCTCCTGGTCCATAACTTTTATTTTATCTGCCACGAATGATAGCAGTTCATTAATAACCACGTTACACGCGTTACATTTCGAGTTGGTCGACATTTTAACGGAACGCGACGTTATGCTTGCGCGGTTAGACGCGTAATCGATCGATTATGGTTTGTTGCTATGCTGTTATTAAACCTAATAGAGATTAATAAAGCTCTTAGCCTTATTGCCTCTTAGGTTGCCTAGCTTAATAAATTAAAATTATCTCATCTTGTTTTTACTGTTTTTGGAGCATTTAGAATTTCGCGAAGATTTCTCATATTTCTTGCTTCTTAATCTCAATAAAATAATGGTAGTAAGAAGTAAAGTCCAAAAATTCCAAATCCAGTATTATATCTTTTAATTTAATCCAGTATCTTTTAAGCAACGGATAATAAGATTTTAACATTTAAATCTGTTTGGTTCTATATTACATATACAATATGTTCGGTATTACAACACTCGTAAACGTTGCTGTATAACACGCATGCTTATTTCAACCCAGTATTTGTAGAATACAGAAACATAACTTCATTGTGTCGCCATTGCAAACGCAATCGCCTGGTTGCCGAAAAGAAAAGTTATGACAACTCGAGAGGGTGGTGGTTTGCGCGCGGGCTTCCGATCTTCCATACAAAAAGCTGTAACGTTTTCCACCCCTTAAACCTTGTCCGATTTTTACAACTTATTATATGTTTGACATACTATCAAAAACTATGCTCGTACGTTTTGATTTTTAAGAAATATTATAATTTAAGTAAATTTATGGACCTAACCTAGTCCATACACAAATATGACCATTTGTTAGTATCTCAAACTAAATAAAAACATATCAAAATCGGACAAGGATTCAGGGGTTGAAAACGTTACCGCTTTTTAACACGCTTTTATTAACACGCTTTTATTAGCTTAACCTGTATGTTTGTTTGTATGTTTGTAACTCGCTTGTTGCCTTCCTTGGATATGGTAGCCGTTTCTTAGGCTCCCTCTCCAGAATCGAACGCTTTTAAAGAACATTGAACTAAAAAGTAAAAAATAAATATAGTTTAAAAAAAAACAATAAACACGCTTTAAAGAACATCGAACTAAAAAGTTAAAAATATTTTTTAAAATAAGCTTAAAACAATAATGAACGAAACATACGAGTATTATTGTGAAAAAAGCGTGAGCGCTCGATATACGAAAAATATGTTACAAAGCGCCCACGCTTTTTTCACAATAATACTAGTTTTTTTCGTTCATTATTGTTTTTAGCTTATTTAAAAAAAAAAACTTTTTGGTTTGATGTTCTTTAAAAGCGTAAACTATATTTATTGAATGGAAGCTCGCGCGCACACAACCCTCTAAACTCATTTTAAATTCACCTCAGCCAATCTCGTACCGGCTATTTTGAATTAATATTGCATTAACTCTTTTTAATTATATTAGAACACTCTTTTAGAAACCTACCTAAGTTTATTACAGTGGCGTATCAGTACTATCAGTAGTAGCAACGTGCGTCGTATAAAAAAGTAGAATGGAAAACACGATTTTTTCGACTTCACATACGGGGCATGTACACTATGCCACTTTTCTAATAGTACGTAGAAATGAGCCCTTTCTAGTAATAGATGCGGCAGGAGGTACAGATTAATAAGGAGAACAAGCTATCACAGCATTTACCAAATTGTTTCTGTTATGATATTTGATCTCTGAGTTTTGTGGCTTCCTAAGTTACGCTGGTTTCTGAGTGAAATACTGCTTGCCGAAGACTTTTAAATTAGTAAGCAAATTAGCACCTAACAAGCTTATATTATTTCAAACCTGACGTATTTCCTTCTGAGTAGGCAACTTTTAATATAACCTAATTATCTTGTTTTTGCATTAATTCGCCACTGTGTAATGTTGTATTTCTTACAGAATTAAGCTTTATATTAAGTACATGCTTCAAATTACTAAGTGACACATGACATCTGTACTGCCCATTACCAATTAATAGATATCAATAAAGCTGAAATACGATCATGCGACCCGTTCATCAAAACAGACAATCGTATGTGTTACATGGATGTAGCTAGGAGGGGGTTTCAAGCGGCTGAATCTAATTGCTTAATAGAGGTCACAAGCCGTTCAAGTAAATACGTATGAATTATGTTTCTACAGCATACAGTAATGACGCAATTATTGTGAGATTTGTTGAGCTTCTCGGCGGAAAAACTAAAAGTGTTATAAAAAAGGTAAAATGGGCTATCCATTAATCATATAGATTGAAATACCAAATAAAAAATCACAATAAATAAAATTTAAACAAATCCAACTACAAATTCAATTTAAATAATTCCACGATACATCCATGCAGTCGTCTCACAGAAATTTAGGGCTAAATCTAATTCGTATCCGGATTACGGATCCGGTAAAGGCCTGTGTCCCTCGGACGGAGGAGACAAATTGAACATTGAATTGAACATTTGAATACATGATGACTTTTAATTGGTGATCAGCGGGCTTATTCGGCTAATATTAATAAGTCGGCTAATATTATCCGACTTATTTTGATATCCTTGGTTACACGATAATTGAACGACACCAATAACTTCTTAATTTTTACGGAGCATCATTGAGTGATCATCACTGAGTTAGCTAATAAGCCCGCAGGTATCAATTTCAGTAATTGATGGCGGTCACTTTAAACAGCTTTAAACTCGTAATTAAATGAAAACAAACTTAATTTTTTTTTGATAACTTTTATTTTGAAATCAAGTTTATTCTAAATTCCTAGACACCCTACTACTCGAAATCTGTATCTGTGAGCTTACAACCTTTTTCATTATTTAACGGCAATGACAATTTATGAGTGACGTAGAAGTCGTGTAGGATAACCATGTATCTAAGTAGCTATTGATTTTAATTACGTTTTAAGTTTTGATTAATTAAACATTGAGGTAATTGCGTGAGACCTCCCCTATCAAGTTTAATTTTAGCTCTTTCTAACTCTGATCACCGATTAAAAGTCCCCGTATTTGGTTTCTGTATTATTATTTTTGCAAAAAAAAATGTTTCTTTCGAGTAGATTTAAATATATTTTTTGTTTGCGACCATAATAATATGTTTCTTGGAAAAACTTGTTCATATTGATGGGTACTATCAACCTCCGAAAGGAACAAAATTGCAAAAAAAACGGTGTATAAAGTTTTTCCCCCTCAGGAAATCATCGTTCTAAGTCCGCCCGCCACCAGCCTAATTTAGCAGATGCAGCCTTGTGTGACAGATATGTGCATCGCTGCATCACTGTTACGTCACACACAGATGTTCTAGGCTTACACGGAAAACGGTGATTAACGGTGCGTGGTAATTATGATATGACTCCAACAGGATTAATCATTGGCCCAGTTTGGTTCGATGATAGGGTTTAGGATAGGATAGATTTTAGGTTAAATCATGTAACTTAAATTGCTGGAATGCGCTGAGAACTCTGGAAATTTTATGGTTATAGAGTGTAACAGAAACTTGTGATACTTTTTAGGGTACCGTACCCGAAGGGTGCCAAACGGGACCCTATTACTGAGACTTCACTGTCCGTCTGTCCGTCCGTCCGTCCGTCCGTCCTGTCTGTCACCGGGTCCGTCTGCACGAAACGTAATAGCTAGAAAGCTGAAATTTTCACAGAATGTGTATATCTGTTGCCGCACCAACCACAAATACTGAAATACGAGAGATATTGCAAATTAAAGGGGGCCCCGATACAAGAGACGTGTTTAGATACACTTACGCATTTCAAAATGGAGATCTTGACTGAAACTGTTTATTTATTGTCATAGCAACCATGTCATAGACCCATATACTACAAATTTAAATATGATAGCATATTTCGCGTCAACCCACATGGTTGTGGTAGCTCAGCCGGTATGATGTAGACTCTCAATCCGGAGGTCGTCGGTTCAAATCTCGTGAAGGCATAAACTTTTTAAACTTTTTGTTTATTTTTTTATTGTTTTGTGTGCTTTTGATTTGTTGTACGATGGTACGGTACCCTTCGTGTGCGATACCGACCCGCACTTAACCGATTTTCAAGGTTGATAAACATTTAATATGAAACAGGCCAGAGAAAAAATATTTTTACTCCGTGCATTTCAGTGCAACTGATTTGTATGGTGAAGTGAACATCATAAATATGTTGTTCTAATATAATTGGCTTTGTAATGAAAGTTGTTCGAAATGATGTTACACCTAAAATATGACGACACCTTTCTGATAAAACTTGTATATCCCAACAGAGCGATGGGTGTAACGCAGTAACAGATGGGTGAAGGTCGAGTTCTCTTCGGATCTTAGGATATATTATACTTCACCGTCAGAAAAGAAGACAAAAATGAAGTAAAATTATAATACAGCGCCCCGCGCATTGAACCGTGTATCAGTAGGTAATTTAAATAACAACTACTACAACTATTACGATTCGGCCATTTTCACTGATGACGAGGGGATAAATCCCGGCTGGGGACAAAAAAAAAGCCCCCAGGTCTTGGATGTTAAATGTTTGTGATGTCGCTGTTTCTGGTTCCCACGACACAGGGTATCCTAGTGTGGGGCCAGAAGCAATGTATTAAAAAAATATATATATTAAATGTAAAATCTTAATTCAATTTTGTTTCTAAACGGGACTACAAAGATTAAGGAATCTTTTGAAAATTTCAGGCCAATTAAATTTTACCTAACTGTTCCAAAGTATCAACACCGACCGATCGTTTTTCCCCAACGTAGCACGATTATAGGCCCTACAACGTACGACATAGGCGTGTTACAAAATCGCTGGTTGAGTTCCGACTATACTAAAATTTGGTATCGGACTATCTGTGCCGGATGAGTTATGTTATGATCATTTCGGGCTGATTCGAATCGAAGTTTGCTATAAGTAAAGGATACTGGGGAGTTATGATAAGTAATACTGTAGTTGATATTATATTGCGGTGATCTCACGATCAATTGGTTCGCTCGTAATAGTTTGGAGAACATAGTTATATTGGTGTTTGGTGTTTTAACGTCGTCGGTGCTTTTTGATTGATAGCGCAGATGTTTAATTTGAGGGATGTTTTGTCAAGAGTTCTTAGTCACTTATTCAAAACGACTGAAATATGTCGAAATGCGATGTGACAGTTTTCCCATGAACTTAAGACGTCAATATGACTGTAACTATATAATAGTAACTTTGTTGAATGTGCAGGTTTCTTATTTACTGAATAGATAGATTAAAAATAGAACGTTTAACTTAGTTCTAGGTAATGTTGATCAAAGAAACTGTGAACTGATGTATACACGATACAAATATATGTCGGAGAACAGTCAGGATGAAGAGGACCGGTCGTCCGACATCATGCTTGCGCCGCCCCGCCGAGTTTCTTAGTAAATATTTGATTTCTAATTATTCGAGTGCGGCCTAATGTTTCATAAAGAAAGGTCACCCGGTACCTGGAAGTTCGCGTCCAATAATTAAATGTGGTTTTTTGTCCTAATATTTCACGGGATGTTTTTTTTTTATCCAAATGAATGGTTTTTTTGTGGGTTTCAAGTTTGTTTGGGGATTTATCTCGAAAATGGTATGATTTATGAACTGCTTATAAAAAAATGTATTGCGTTAAACCCATCAATTTGGTCCCATTTGTTTAAAACTAGGAATCGGTCCAGTCCATAACATGCGACGTATAGGGTGAAGCCAGACGAGCGTAAGTTTGTGAGTCGTGAGTCGCAGAATTTCGGTCGCGTAAATCGGTTTCATACTGACTCATTTTGCGACGCCCGTGTGACCGAAATAGAAGTTTTGTATGAAACTGAATGCAGCAGAAATTACCTGACCGAAATTCTGCGGCTCACGACTCACAAAATTACACTCGTCTGGCTTCACCCATCGGCAAGTGGGGAGCTCATTCTGCTATCTGCTACCAGCCGCCGTTGAATGTCACGCACGCCACACCAGGACTATCACGTTTCCCAATCAGTTGGAATCCTTACCATCCTTGTATTCCGGAAGCCTTAAATAAGAAATAGCCATTAAAGAAGTGTGGCGCTGTGTGTCCGACAAAGCGTTTATTTCCTGCCCACCTAAGAAACTCGGCGGCGCAAGCATGATGTCGGACGACCGGTCCTCTTCATCCTGACTGTTCTCCGACATATATTTGTATCGTGTATACATCAGTTTAGAAGACAGACTGTTTTTGCCTAGGGCGCCTTCTTAAGGATTCAAGGTACGAGCATTTTCTCTCCAATGCCCATCTTTCATACAAAACATACGTTCTAAATTAATCAAGATAATTTAGCATTATCTTTAGATTATTTTTAGATGTTTTTAGATTAGAACAGTTGGTTTAATCCGCCGTTCTAAAATAAAGCTGTCGAATAATAGTTTTTTTTTAGCAAACAGATTTTAGATTCTATTTCTTAAATTATACCAAGCATTGTAATCCGAACAATGGAAATGGAATAGCATTAGGATAAAATATCTTGATTTAAGAGGCACCCATTAGTGTGTGTTTATTTAGAGAGCTAAGGCGAATCTTCAAATTAAATTTGCATAAAAAAGATTAAGACAAATCTCTGGGAGCCCAAACGACTTACAATTTGGGCCAAAGCTCTAATTACAGTACCTTTTGGGTTAAGTCGAAAACTATCTTTAGGAATTTTGACAACTGTTACTTTTATGCCCCGTTCATACGCTCGCCCAACCTTTACAAGCCTTCACGTGTAGATAGAGAGTTTGGCTTGTAGTACAGTAATTCTATGTAATATGTAATCAATATATGGGAAAAACAAACAAATCAATAAAGTTTTTAAACTTATGTGGTACGATACCTTAGTGTGGTGTTCAAAACACACAACTCTCCCCCCCTCCACCTGACGCTGCCCCCGCCCCCCCCTCGCAAACCGTACATAATTGTTAAAATAACTTTATGAGTGAATTTCGCGTCGATAACAAAAAATATTAACAATTATACACACACACACACACACCCTCTCACACACACACACACACACCCTCACACACAAAATACACATATTTAAACAATTATGTACGGTTTTCGAATAAAAGGTAGCGTCAGGTAGAGGGGGGGGGGGAGAGTTCTGAGTTTTCAGCACCGCAAGTGCCTACGTGTCCTACCTAGCTAAACGTGTTTGACCACTAACAATTTAGTCGAGTAGATACTACTCTCTACTAAATTACTCGCTACTCGATAAAAATAATGCGAACAAGCCCGGTACGTATCATTTAGTCACGTGGGCGATATTACGAGCATGTCGTGGGCGATAAATTGTCACCATTTGCAATGAGAGTAGGAACACTTTCAGTAGTATCTTTTCAGAGTTGCGACGAGATTTTACGCGCAGTTAACTCTGAAAAGGATGGACGTGTGTGTGGGATTAGCGGGTCGGTAGCGTTAGCATGAAAGGAGACTGTAAAAGTATATAATGTATTTTTTTAAGAGTAAATTGTCGTTTTATAAGCGGTTGATTATCATTTTCGTCTTGGATATTGCAACTGTCTTGCTAGTTAAGTAGAACTGAGGCTTTGAAGACGATTTGATGCGCAAAGATTAATGTTTACTGTTTATTGATTTCGCTTATTTGTTTTTAGGAAAATGACGTCTAATGTGCTATATTACTTGTGTATTTTTTTGTGCAAGGAAGTATCGTATCTAATCTGTTGACGCTGTCAATAAAAAGAAGACAAAGGAGGCTGCCTTTGATCTCGCTTGATGGCATCGGAATCCTTTTTAAAGGGGTATTTTTCTTAATTAACTTCAGTACAGCTGTACAACAATCTTTTGGCGTGACAGGTAGAAACTAAAGCCTTTTGATTGGTTCATTGCATTACGTTGCGTAGAACTGGCGCCTCCCTGAAAACTTCACTCACACGCCAAAAGATCGTTGGACAGGTATATATTGGAGTCTCAGTCTCCGCTGATCCGGGCGCGGGAGAGCCTCAATGCACTCTTGGCTGCAGCACCATTGAATGATCTGTTTGGTGATGCATGGAGTGATATTGTGCGAGAATGTGGAAGGTTCTGTGAGAAGATTGGATGATAGTGTTGTCATGTAATTATTATCCCAAATGACTAATGGACTTGAATAATCGAATGTATGTAATTGACCTGACTAATAATTTCATGTGGTGTTTAATGTAATCTATTTTATAGTTTGGATACTTTGTACGACGAATTGGATTTTTTCTGTCATGTTGTACGAATTTACTTTAAATAAATAAATAAATGAATATTTACAAATTTGTCATAAGATGTCGTTGGCGAGAGAGGGTTTTCATGCCAGTATAAAATGAGGTTACAGATCACTCTTGCAGACCCATAAATGAAGCCCCTGTGGATTCAACGCCATCTGACGCAGTTTTCAGAATTATTTTTGTTTCTGCTCACAGAAAATCCCATTTGTCTTTTACGGCCACTAACGCTTTCTGCCATGAGACTGTCCTCCATTCTCATGTAAGTTTATAATGATGAATAATTTCCTCGTGTATTTTGTCAAAACACGGATATTGGAACAGAAATGTCACAAGTTGAAGCCTTCCCCTACTTCGGTCGTTGCTGACGTTACGGAGTTATGTAATGAAAATTAATTATAGGGACAGTGATATAAGACTATGCCACCACCACGGCCAGTTTATTGTAAGGCATTTTGTGCACGTTGAGATGAAGAACGCACAACAACAAAATATTCTTTTCTTTTTCCTTCTGTTCCACAGCATCTTAAGATTGGCTATATGTATTTCAATAAATAATAAATTTGTTAAACAGGAAATTCTTTCGCTGTTTTTGGAAATAATAGTTGTATAATAGTAAAACTACACACACCTGCCTAAGTACGCATTACAAACACATGGGCACAGGTCTTCAGCCGAGTGAACTTGAGCAACACGCTGGCTTACCGCCGCTGCTTTCAATAACCTATCTATCCTCAATCGGCCTATCGGTCAAATTTGACATAAATTTTATAGCGTAACTGTCAAATCTGTCTCTGGGTGAAAATCGTGGATAGATAGGATATTGCAAATGGACGTTAGTGCGGTTTGGTAGAGTGCTTTTCGTCTAATCGCCAATCCGACACAGTCAGAAGATATCAAGCTTCCTTAGGGCCTCTGACACAGTTCAGTTCAGTTCAGTTCAAAATGTTTTATTGACCATAAAATCATACAGATTACTTAGTCAACGTCAATATAATATTAATATTTTTGTATACTACCGCCCGTTCGGAAGTTGTGGGCTTAGGGATGGAGCAAAGAAGGGCAAGAAACTCCCCCGTACCTCTTTTAAAATATCAGAGCCTTAAAATGCAATGTTATGTATTTCTACTACACCGAGAAGAGACGTACTGACTCAGTCCATCGCCCCTCTTTGGATTTCTGTGCGCTGAGATGGTAAAGACCATGCAGTTTTGTCATCTAAATATTCTTTTACACTGTAATAAGACTTCTTCAATAGGCCGTTTTTGACATACTTTTTGAACCTCCTTTCTGGTAGGTCCGTTGCTTTATTAGGTATTTTAGTATAAAAACTAACACATACTCCCATAAAAGTGTGAGCAACCTTACTGAGTCTGAACGCGGGCATAGCAATCTTATTTCTATTTCTAGTGCTAATACTATGAATATGACCTAAAGTCTTAAATAAACCTATGTTTTTTCTGGTGTACATGATATTTTCATAAATGTTGATATTTTTGAATTTGTCCCTTAGTGATTGCCTAGCATCTAGTTGATAGATAGCCCGAATGGCCTTTTTTTGTAAGACAAATATTGTGTTTATATCTTCCGCTCAGGATGTTTATGCCTGCCGCAGGATTACGACTACTATGGACGATAGTAGTGGGTAGTGGGAACCTACAGCTTAACAAAAAACAAATGCCAGATAGAAACGGACTCGTCCAGTGGTCTCGGCCGGATGTTGCTACACGCTTTTCCGATGTGTGAATACCGCTTGGCCACGGACGCCATAAGGCGATAATATGTACTTCAATTTATTTCCCCCTGGCAACCAGTGGTTCGGTGTGCGCCGAACCTTATACAGGCTCATGATTTGTATTAATTCCCTTTATGGCACGCTACGCGAGCCGGGAAGCAAATTGGATTAGAAGGGAATGAGCGAAAAATTAACTGTAGTCATTTGTTATGGGTGCTAAAAATGTAGAGGCGTTTCCTGTGTTCCTGTAAACGTGGATTTATGAAGATATAACATGTTGACACGTCATTTTTCATACGGGATGGCGGAAGCACAATCATTATTATGACTACAATTTATATTACAATATTCCAACCACGCTCGGATAAGTTTTGAAAATTGTAATCCATTTGTTTCCGAGTTGTGTTCTCTGCCATGATCGAAGTCTCTGGCCAAATAAATAAGAAAATGTATGCAATTTGACGTTGGCCGCCACGGCCGTATCAATTTGTTAGTATTCATGTACCCGGTATAATAATTGTACTTATTAGGGTTCCGTACCCAAAGGTTGACAAATGGGACACTATTACTAAAACTGTCCGTACGTCCGTCTTTCCGCGGGCTGTATCTCATATACCCGTATACAGTTACTTCACAGAGTGTGTATTTATGTTGCCATTATAACAACAAATAATGAACCAAACGTATTTTTAAATAATAGGGTTTTCCTCCCACCCCAAATAGACGACGTGTACGTTACACCACAGATACTATAATATTATATGGATTTTACCAACAAAAAGTTATGCGAGAATAACTATCCCGGGGATAATTTGTATGACAATGACAGTTCAAATTGAGGTAATTCTATGAAAAAGTACTGGTAGAAGATACTCTCGAGTAAAAAGTTACTCTTCGTTGGTAAAATTTGCTCTAATACAGATAGACCACCTAGAACAAAATATGTCACCGGCGTAAACTGAGATGCTACGGAAGCTTCTTTAGTTCGAGGCAGTTCTTGATGCAGCACCATCAAAAAATTGCAAATACCACGAGGCTCTAAGATATATAGGATTTACTTCTAAGAATAGCGCCACCTACAAGTTAACTGAAACCATGGCGTTTCTCCATGGCCTTTCTGGCCATCTCTCTTTTACGAAGGGTTACTAATTCTAATTTATATGGGATGAGCACCCTGTGGTTATACATATATTGAGGTTTTCTATCGAGTTTTTCCACACATATAGTAAGGAAAACTCAAAATATATGTCCCCCTTGTCTGACTTGCACTTGATCGGATATAATGACGTGAGCTGGAAGCATTCTGCGGAAAACATATTTTACACTGCATTACTGAAAGTAAGTCTTTTAAGTGCACAGTAAAGCAGCATTATAATGTTGTGTTGTGTTTTATAATGAATTTGCGGTCGTGTGAACGCCAGCGAAACTAATTGTTTGCAGCTCGTCGCTCGGACACCGTGTTCTTCATTGTATAAATGTTTAATGTGCTTACGTGTTCTAAATTATTATTTCAACTTGTTTTTTCACTGTCTAACTTTATGAAAAATAAAGGTTATATGCGAGTAGGACTCGCGCACCAAGGGATGCGATCACATTTTCAGATTGTTACCTCGTAACTGGTGTAATTAGGCATTACAAAAATATATAAGATTTATCATGATGATGATGACTAACCAAATTATATATTTTTGCAGAAAGACAGAAATTTACAGTTTGCAGTTTTTTATGGCCCTTGCTTCATACATAATTTCATACTTCTAAGTCAACCGGAAGTACTCTATAGGGTACTATTATCTCTTCTGTGCTATAGGTTTAGAGTCCCTTGCGATTACTATGAAAATCCAATTTTACATCATAAACGGACGTAGCGTTTGATTGCGTTGACCTAAAAGGTTAATTTCACAGCTATATGGGACTATTAAGTCTGTAGTAGTAGACGTGAAAGCAGTTGATATTTAAATTTCAGCTTCCACGCATTCCCGATAAAAAGGTCTTGACAGACGGACTGACACACAGACGGACAGACAGGCGGACAGATAGACGGGTTCCCGACAAATCAACCCGCACTGAGCCAGTCAGTATGTCAAAGTCAAAGTTAACATTTATATATTTTCTGTAGATATTTACAAATAAAATACTTAGAATACGTCGTTTTTTAACATCGCTCAAACATACTCATATCCGGGTCAAATGTGGACTTTAATGGGTTTAATTAAATTTTTACTTCACTGCATTTGGGATTGGAACTTGGGACATCTTATGCACGCAAGTTACAACTTGTCAAGTCAAGGAAACTTTGTTTACGTTTTTTAACCCTCAATCATCTGAGCTTGTAAAAATTTTCATTGGTTTTCTAATGTATTACCAAAGCCATAGGGTAAAAAATTTGGTGGGAATATATTTCCCCTTGCCTTCTTATGGGTTAAGTACCGACTTCTCGTTGCTATATGTACATATTTTATGTCCTTTATCACCCTGTACAGAGTCTAATATTAACTTGATGATGTTTTTCCTCCACCGCTATCCCTTAGGGCTCAAACCGCAGGGCGCGGTCTGACTGAAGGGCTGAAGGGACACAAAAGATCCACACATTTATTCTTCAAGCGTTAAAAGGGTAAGAATTCGTAATGAATGATTTATGGATGATATTTACATATGACAGGAAGAAACTCTTTACGCTGTTATTATGGGCCCTCTTATATGCAAACCCCTGCCGATATTCTGTTCTGAGGTTATTTTTGGAAATGACGTAGATTTGAGCCGAACCTTGACATAAAAACTTAAAAATCGGCCAAATATGTGACGCTTATTTTTCACCATATTATCATGAAACATGTGTGTTGGCATTTCTTGGCAAAAGTTTACCGTCGTAATAGTTTCAATTAACGAGCAGGTATCTACTCGCATTAGTATAGTAGGTTTTCTGATATAATTTAATTTAAATATGTTAGTAAATTATTAAATTACATGTTCAAACTGAGTTATCTCAGAAAGCCTGTTTACGACATTTTGTCAAGGAGTAAGTATTTGTTGTTTGTAATTTAAATTCTCATGGACATATGTTTTATAGAGGTGTACCCGAATAAGCGAAATTTTAAGGTACTTGCAGGTTTCAAGTATCCAGACACCATACAAAAATGTTCGAACCCCTTTGGTCAGCTAATATCACCGTGTATACAGGCTGTCCCAAAAGTGACCCGTCACAGCGACACCGAAGGCCTGCCTTTAGACGCATCTAAGGGTAGATTTTACAACCAAAAGTTATACGAGAATAACTATCCCGGAGATAATTTTTGTGACAATGACAGTTCAAAATGAGGTGATCTGATCGGTGTCTATGAATAATTGAAACAAAAAGTAAACTTTAGAAAAAACCGACTTCCACAAACCCTATTTGATTAGTTTGAGTTTAATACAAACTGTAACCCCTTATCCCCCCCCCCCCTTGAGGAATCAATTTTGTCAAATCCCATAACAGTGCTACCCCACGCTACTAAGGAACCCCTGTACAAAGTTTCATGGCTCTAGGTCCACCGGTTTAGGCTATGCGTTGCCCGTCAGCCACGCATTGTATTTGTACCTAGTATTGAGCAGATCTGGTGGCCATATGTGGTCTTCATCAGCAAATCCGCATCACAATATTATGCTTACCATGTGCATTTGCACGAGTTATTATGAAAAACACAAAAATCACTATAGGTCTGCCTATAATATTTGAAGAGTTCCCTCGATTTCTCCAGGATCCCATCATCAGATCCTGACCTGGTGTCAATGGGACCACCCTTGAGGTATTACCTATACGCCGAAAAAAGATTTGTTCAAATCGGTTCATAATTGGCGGAGTTATCGCGTAACAAACATAGAAAAAAAAAACATACGGGTCGAATTGAGAACCTCCTCCTTTTTTGAAGTCGGTTGAAAAGTAGAAGATACTCTCGAGTAAAAGTTACTCTTTCGTTGGTAAAATTCGCTCTAATAAGCCTAACGTGACCCCAGTGAAAGTCTACATTGTACCGTTTGTCCGAGCTATACAAAACACACGCTCAAACAAAATTACATTTCCCGTACCGGGAATCGAACCCGAGCCTCCTGGGTGAAAGCCAGGTATCCTAGCCACTAGACCATACGGGAGTTATCAGTCATTGTAAAATTTCTGAACAGAATATTTGATCATTTTGCTTTGTCTTGAAACAACAATAATATACAGTTGAATCAATAAACCAAAGATAACACGAGTTGTTATTCTACTCGTAAAAACACCTAAAGTCTTCACAAAATAAAAGGCCCGTTTTTACAGTTCACGCCCATGAAGTTTTAACCCCTAACGCGTAGGTGTTTGTTTGTTTTCAAAAGTTATATGATTCCGTTGTTACTAATCTGTTGTATTACCTTTCGCTGTACATTTCCTGTTTTTGAAATAAATATACTTATTTGATTTGATTTTGACTTTATAGTACTTTTTCATACTATAAAATCTCCATAGCAGTGTCGAAAGTTTCAAAATAGTGATCTAATAGGCTAATAGTGATCTAATAGGCTAATAGTGATCTAATAGGCTAATAGGCCCGCCCCGCCCTTGTCACTTTATGCACCCGTTAAACCCCAAGTAGCCACAAAAACTTATCGGCAACAAAAGAAACCGCGTACTTACTACTAATTACCAATCTTCATTTCAAAGGGAAGGATCCGCTCTACAAAACCGAATCTCCGAGTAAATCTGGAATTAAATCCCTTAAAGACACCCGTGGCTCAACTCTTAAAGCAACTAGGAACTATTTTACAAGTCGAACTGGCAACATTGGGATAATGGGGCATTGGGACATTGGGTAATTCTATGGACATCTGTCATTGGCCTTAATAACTGTATTTTGTTCTTTGTATGAATTTATGTGTATTGTGCTGTTGATGTCCCAAATTAAGAAAATAAATAAATGTATCCATTATGCAGGTGTGTGCAGTGCAGCTACTGAAAAGGAACTGATCAGTGTTTTTCTTTGTTCTATGTCATCTCATCACCATCTCTTATCATTTGCTATTTTTTGCCGCGGTGATATTCGTGTTTTTCCTTGTACTCGTAAAGTGGTAAGTTTGTAAGTTTACGCCACGTTTACGCCTTCGCCCCGCAGACATTCTCTGGTAATGCCCGATCGTTTTTGTGATCGCTCTTCATTTCCTGCCCCCGATGAGCTCGTTTCGGCTCATTTTCTGCCCTTTTTAAGAAGATGGCGAAACGTGCGTTACTTTAGAAAAGCGGGTTCCGTTGGTGAACATTACTTCTGTAATTCAAGCATTAGTTTGAAGCATCTCTTATTTGAATCTTTGTTCACAAATTGTTGTCACACTATTAATTGATTATAATATCTAAATGAAAATATGTTGCTATATAGTTCTACAATTTAAAATAAGACAAGGAAAGTAGTAGTAGGCGTAGAAAATACGAGTAATATGCTTGCTTAACCAGATCATTTTATTTGCGATGATCCGAAGAAAATGGGTAGCAAATAAGGATTGTAACAAGTGTTACAGAGTCCCTTTCAGGGAAGAGGCATGAAGCATGTATGTTACTAAAAAAAAGCTTACCAAGAAAATCTACTGCGGTATCCTAAAAATTACAATCTAAACTTCGTTCGATATCGATTAAGGACACTCTTTGTGCTGAAATAATTAAGGTTATGGCCTATCCCACTTATTTCTAATGGTTCTATCTGGGTACTTATATAGATGTTTTGGTAAAATCTGAGCCATTAAGTTAGGCCCATTGGTCAACCGACCTGTATTTTTCAGGATTTTGTAAGAACCGAATGCTAATCTAACAACTTATAGTTTGAGCGTTTCTCAAAGTATTTTGTTTGGAAAATGACAACGCTTTGTTTTGTCATGCATACAGTGTAACAGAGTGGCTTTTTCTTTGCGCCGAAGGTTGTCTGTGCGTTTGAATTTATTTCAGAAACATCTCGAAAAACATCATCCCAACAAAACATGCATATGCATATACAAAAACGCCAGTCTCGCAGCCTGCGCAGTTTATTCTACCGTAAAAAGTTGTGAGATCTAATTTTAAACCAAGTCGGTTAATTTAACCAGTATCTGTGTATGGTAGAATCATTCCAACAACTTTATTATCGTATACTGTTAAGTACCTACCTAATTAGTTAACTAATAACATTTATAGTGATCGGATCAATATAAGACATCTTTATTTCTTCAATAATAATTAGAATGACTTGGCAATCGCACGTAGAAAAGTTGTCGACTATAGGACCGTGTGTGCAACGTAATGTACCTATTGCTCTCGCTCCGAAATAATTCGTTGTTTTCTTATTAGTTAAGTTTATCTTTATTTAGAGATATGTTGTGTTGAGTAATAATATTCATTTGTGCTCTGGGTGCTATAGAGTGGTCAGTTGAGCGCGATTGCCAAGTTATTCTAATTATTATTGAAGAAATAAAGATGTCTTATATTGATCCGATCACTATAAATGTTATTAGTTAACTAATTAGGTAGGTACTTAACAGTATACGATAATAAAGTTGTTGGAATGATTCTACCATACACAGATACTGGTTAAATTAACCGACTTGGTTTAAAATTAGATCTCACAACTTTTTACGGTAGAATAAACTGCGCAGGCTGCGAGACTGGCGTTTTTGTATATGCATATGCATGTTTTGTTGGGATCTCATTTCTTTTTGTAAGTAACTTTCCTTTTTTTCTTTTCGGGTACTATTTCTTGTGCGTTAGCTACCGACTTTCTCAAAGCCCACTCCCTATCTCTATGGGCTCTTCTCTGTGGCTTTGATGTTACGATTTGTGACAAGTCTGGGCGGTGAATTATATAAATATAAATCATACCTCAAACCAAACCATACCGCGATTCAGGAAATGCACACCTACACTCAGAGAAAAATCGGCTGACAAAGCGACAATAAATGCATTGTTAGAAATTTATTGTTACCACACGTAAGTGCATCGTCGCTGCAGCTATAGGCCCATAGTGCCTGTGACATCTTTTTTATTGTTGAAATTGTTTTTTTATTTCAGCTAAAGACACGTAGATACGGTAACTATGTTAAAAATATTTAAACGGGATAACTACGGCACGTTGCCAACTTATCACCTATTATGAAGTGATGTTGTAGCAAAGTTTAATCTATCAAAATAGGCGTTGTTACTATGGCTAGTTGTGTTATTGATACGGCTAAGTGTGTTTTTGATGCGGCAGTAGCTCAAAGTACTTGTTCGTCGCAAGCGCAAACCTTTTCTCTGACTCTGCCAGTTTCAACGTGAATTTCGTGCAAAGAACACCTGTGTTTGTGCTCGTGCCGTCGTCGTGCGTGAAGAAATATGGATTTGCAGAAAATTTAAGCACCAAGCAGTCATCAGCTAATTTGTATGGAGAAGTGGAAAATAAAGATGCTCCGATCAAATCGGTTTCACAGTAAAAGTTGTCAGGATAATGTCTTCTACTCCCCAAAAAGTGTTTTCACTTGATACACCAAACACTCGGTATTAAATATTTTGTTCTTTGTTGTAATCCTAGTGTGACTCGAGTAGAGATTAATATACCATACTTTTGATAGAAATGTCTTCGTTTTTTTATTTTAGGATTCTCAAATACCGCTATCCTCTTTATCGTATCTTGTGCTACCCGAGTAATGTAACATTGTAGGTTTTGATCCCTTCACTTTGTAAATGGTACACTGAAAAAATTATATATTCCCCGAAGCTTCTGTGCCTTTATTATTAGAGGTATGCGTACTTTGACCGGAGAGTTCTCTATGTATGCACCATACGCATGTATGGTGTTTGGTGTACAAAATAAGCATATTTCAGGGTACGCATGCTCCTGGAATAATAGGCAGTAGCTTCGTGGAGTATATAATTTTTGTTCATGGTGTACCATTAACAAAGTGCAGGTATCCAGATCAACAATGTTACTTTGCTAGAGTAGCAAAATACTTTGTCATCGGAACAAAGCAGATTTGATACTGTAGCTAAGGGAAATTAGACGTAGGGACAATATACTTTGATATGATAGTTAAAGAAATTTGTCATGGGAACAAAAGGACATGAAATCCTATTGTGACATGAACAATTTTAGCATTGTAATTTCAACAGTTGTTTTATTGCTGTTACATCAATGTTGGTAAATTTGTTGCATTAGCAATTGAAGAGTAACAATAAAAACGTTGTCTTCATTACTATGCACCTTTGACGACTGTCCAGCATCAAAGCTTTTTTGTAGCAATGGCAATATTTTTTTGAGAGTGTAGCGTCATCTAATGGGGAATAGCGATATTAGACAATATTGTAACCGCTTTATTAGGGTTCCGTACCCGAAGGGTGCCAAACGGGACCCTATTACTGAGACTTCGCTGTCCGTCTGTCCGTCCGTCCGTCCGTCTGTCACCAGGCTGTATCTCATGAACCGTGGTAGCTAGACAGTTGAAATTTTCACAGATGATGTATTTCTGTTGCCGCTATAACAACAAATACTAAAAATCAAAAGAAATTTAATATTAAGGGGGGCTCCCATACAACAAACGTGATTTTTTTGCTCATTTTTGCTCGATATTGATAATGGTAGCAGGTAGACGCTTAAAGTGTTCACAATATATTGATTATATTATTTATTTAAAAAATAAATAATTAAATTAAAATTAAATTAATATTTAGGGGGGCTCCCATACATTTTTTTTGCGGTTTTTTATAGATAATGGCACGGAACCCTTCGTGCGCGAGTCCGACTCGCACTTGGCCGGTTATTTAAATCATAGCTGGAACCAAACCATACCGCGATTCAAGATACACATAGCGACTAGCGACATCTAATGGGGAATAGCGATGAATCGAAGTAGTCGTGTACTGAGCTTATTGATAATTAATATATTATGAAATTGGGGCTAAAATTGCGCAATGTTTGAGTTTTCCTTGGCTTTGCAGGCTAAACTCTAACCATGCTCAAAATTTTAAGCTTGTGGGTTCGCTAGAAGTAACCTTTAGAGTTTTCATGATCGTGAATCAGTGAGTCAGTGAGTGTCAAAATTGAGGAACTTTGAATTGCTGTACCTTCAACTCTACTGGTTCAAATTTATTGAAATTTTGAGAATATGTCTTATGACATGGTGCCTTTTAGCCGCCGGGAATTCAGGTTTCTATCTTTATCCACAACGGAGTAACAGGTATAGGTCAAATATGCTCTGAATGGCTTCCTGTAAAGGATGTTACTGCTGCGCCCGTATGTTTTGCTTTTTGCTCGACTTGGCTTGGGGGCGCTGCCGCGCCCCCAGATAATTCTCCACCGACGCGTCAAATCACTATTTTCTTCTAAACACCATTCATGTAATCAGCACAAATGCGCTCACCGCTTACTCCTCAAGTAACACATCAATCGTTTACCCTCAACCTCAATCTCAACTCTACACCCACTCATTTTAGGTTCCTTTTCGAGAGGGGAAAGTTTTCTTTAAAAATATTCTTTGGCTTCGAGAAAATTGTATAGATAAGCGCTATCGGGAGCACATTTGCGGTATAGCTGCTAATTTCCGGTATACGATGCCTCTATAGCTCGAAGTTCGCGTGAAATGTGCGGCGAATCTAAGAGAATGTGCTATAAAGTGTCATTGATACTAAGTAAACATAGGTTTGTGAAATAACAAACAGATTTAGTCACGCATTTCCCTGTGCGAGGTGGTAAAGTCAGACAATGTGCCGAATAAATTGATAAAAGTACTTAGCACTTGTTATTTGAAGGAAATGATTCATTTTTGACGTTCCCTCATGAATAACAATTTAACCTAATTTAATTTAAATTTTAAATTTAACTTCAAAAAAGAGGCGATTCCTAATTTGGTTGTATTGTTTTCGTATATTTATTTCGTATATACATATTTATTGCACATAACACAAAAAGATACAGAGAAGGAATGTACAAAGGCAAGCTTATCTCAAAAAAAAGATCTCTTCTATGTTTCAAAATTCCTATCATCGTTTGAAAGGGTGTTCCAATAGTTAGGCTTCTACATGAAAAAATACGGTGAAAAGTATTTGTTTTTACCTGGATGATTGATTTGATTACACTTCCATGACTTCGTGGTGTTTAAAATCATTGTCACGAGTGAAATTCTGGCTGTTAGGATCGTAATCCCTTTATATTGTGTGATAATAAGTGTGGACTTCACTGCCAGGTGACAGATTTCGTAGGCTCGATTTCGTGTTTATAGACGACATTCGCATCCCAAGCGAGGAGGTCATGTCGTTTTTTTTTGGTAATTTATCCTTTCAGTATTAGAAGTAAAAGGTATTATTTTTCTTTAATTTTTCGGTTATGCTCTACATACTACGAATAACAATACGATAAATTATCTCTATTTAAGTCATGCTAATGTCATGCTAGGAAAATTAATGTCTAGATCGTGTATACTCACTCACCTCACTCATACATGTTGGCATATTCCCACATTTTAGTAGGTAATTTTATTTTTCATTATTTCTACCTTACCCTATCTATTTTGTAATTGCACTATTTCGTAATTGGCATTTTATGTATTTAATATTGATTGTATTATTTATTTTTCATAGGCTGTGAAATGGCAAATAAACAAATGAAATGAAATGAAATGAAATGGGTATGACCAACTCATTAGCTAGCTATTTCACAGATAAACATCATAATACGGAAACAACCAAACTTAAATCATTGTGAAACTGAAAAATAAATGAAATCACTCTGTTTACTGACTCATAGACGGATAATTTCGTGACTATTATCTCTCGATAGCACTTTTAGGAAGTGACTATAATAATCGTCGGTAAAAAAACTAAATAAAGCTGGCACTGGTGGAATTAGTTTTAAGCAATAACACACACAACGAAAAATATGAGAAGAGAAACAAGTTTCATGTTTTTCATCCAATATTTCTGGGTTATCGTATTTGCAACAATAACACGTTTGTTTTAAAAGATACCGCAGATAGAAATGGGTCATTGCAATTGTGATACTGATGATAACAGTATTTTTACAATGGCAGCCATGTTCGTATGTTCTCGCTAGGTGGCGCTGGCGTAGTTGGAGGTACAGAGTAAGTAAGTAAATATAGAGTTTGGCTCATCAATTTGACAGGCTATAGTGAGATATTCTCGACGAGCAAAAATACACAACACAACGGCGAGGCTTTGTGATGCCGCAAAATGTATTTGTAAACCAGACACAGTATTATTTAGAAAAAAATAAAAAACAATGTTGACAGATAAATAATAATTTTTAAACATTTAAAACATTAAAACATTTGTTTATTTGAAACAAACATATGTAGTTACATAATATAGGGATCCTTGACCCCTGAGCTAGATTTATCACCTGTATTTCAGGGGTCAGGGCTCTTCCAGATATAAGGCTATGTAAAATATAACTACTACTATCTAAACATTTGGGGAATTGGAGATGACAGTTTACAAAAACAAAAAAATATATATAAATATTTAAAAAAAAAAGAGTTAACAATGAAACATAAAGATACTTAATAATTTTAATTTTGATTTGTCAACTACACCAGTGCCATCTGCTTTGAGCTTTTGAGAGTGGGTGCCGTTACAAGTTTGTGGACTAAATGCGCAAGCTGCTCAAATGCAGTGGCTCTTAAATATCCTGTATGAAGTCACATAATATATCATCGACTTTGAGTTAGCAGTTGTGCATTCCGGAATGTACAGTGCTGTCAGAAACGGAACTAGCTGGACGGGGCTGAATATCACTCCGTGGATAGGCTTGCGAGCCCGAAGTGTGCCGTTTAGCACACTATTACTAAGTGTCACTTGCACCAAATAGTAGTTTATGAAACTGTTGCATAACGAGGGGTATTAAAATACGAGTGGATTTTTAATAGTATCCCACGAGAGTTTTAATACCTAGTTATGTGCAGTTTCATGCACTACTTTATCTACTCTCATACTTAAGTGTCTCTCCCACAAAAATCAAAGTTAAAACACAACAATATTTCCACATAAATCAGTGCTTGGACACACACAACAAGACGTTGTCACGTCACGTTGACTTTTTGTTGCCGCCAAAACCCAGCATATCACAGCGCATGCGCGGAGCATGGGCCACATTATCAAACCTCAGATCAATGAACCTCTTTGTTTGAATCTTCTTGCCTGCGCTGCCTCCAAGTACTTATCAAACACTGAGTGGCTGTTTGGCTGACAACTATAGCTGAAAAGAAAAACTTTTCAACAATACAGACTATCAAACACCTTGGCTGTAAGGTTTCATTTTAGTAGAAAGCCTTTCCCAAAAAAAGTAGAACTGTATCGTTATGAAAAAAGTTTAATAATAACATTACTTTTGTCCAAAAAGTAGTGTTATTATTTAAAAAAAAAATATACTGTATTGCATTTATAAAGTACGTCATTATGAATTCGATTTCAAGTTTGTAATTCTAACTTTATGACATGAGAGTAGATAAAATACTAATGGTGATTAGCGGTTTGACATATTTCATATACTTTGACAGCAGCTAAATAGAATTAAGATGCTAATCATATTTAGGGTTTTTGGTGCAAATGGACCTAAGACTCCGTCCGTCCGTTCATCTGACCGTCGTCGTCGTCTGTCTGTCTGTCAGTGGGCTGTATTTCATGAATCGTAATAGTTAGACAGTTGAAATACAGTCGCCGTATGTGAGTTTATAAGTAGCAATTAACTGAATTAAATATTTATTACAGAATTAGTTGGTACCTAGGAATTATCATTTACCGAGAAATCATTACCCTCCTTTTGTGGCAGTCGGATAAAATGTATAAGTAACCTTATGTAAAACGCTTTTTAGTAAATAAAGGATTTTGTATTTGTATTTGTAATCTAGCTCATAAACTATATGTACCTATGTTACATTTCATCCAAATCCGTCCAGCCGTTTCAGCGTTATAGACACACAAACATATGAATAAATAAACACACAAACTTTCACAATTATAATATTAGTATGAAGTGTGATTAGCTGGACACGGAGGCTTAATTATGTGTGTATGCCGGCACAGTTAAATTAGTTTCTTCCTGTTATTATGCATAGAATTATACTGAGAACATTTCTACGTTATTCCCGGGGACTCTTTCTTTTGTTGCTTGTTGATTCATTTAGTATTATGTACTATTTTAAATTAATTATGGTGCAAGAACAATGTAATAAGCGCCTGTATTATGAAATATTGCACAATGCCGTGAAATACTCCCGAAGGAGTAATTATTTCATCATTTCTATGGAAAATTACACCATAATTACAGATGTTGCAACATTCGGTGAAAATGTTGCACAATGTCGTGAAATTGCCACTAAAGTAGTTAAAATGCAGTGTTGTGTTAGAAATTTAGTCATATAAACATTAACGAGTACATGCAGTCGTGAGAGCAAAGTATAGCGATGACAGTAGCATACAAATAAACATCCAAGAACCAAATTTCCAGCTTTTAAGTATCAATGACTGTGGATAAAACTTCATGAACTTAAAACCTTTTCTGCAACGGAGTGTACGTCTACATTGTGTTTGACCTGGACAAAAAATAGGCCTATAAATAAGCTAATAAAACATATCTACCCAACTCATACATATTTCTACCTAAATATGTCCTAATCGTGTAAATTAAAAATATTGGAATTAAAATTAAAAATCGCAGCCGAATACCAAGGTATGATAGTGTATTGTTGTGTGAGTCAGTGGCCTCAATACAATTGTTTTATCTAATTTGGCAGAAGAAACGTGGATAAGAATCATCAAAACAAAGATATTTGAGTATATTAGGTATACTAAACTAAACGAGTCTACGAGGTACCTAGAGATGATTGTTTTCATTTTCTTCATTGCCATTAAAGTTGCGTGTTATGTCTACACACTGGCAAAAATCTCATCAACTAAGGGCATCAAAAATTTACGACTTCGTACATTGAACTTCTTCTAAGGACGATTGCGCAAAGACCGTTGACCTTAGTTTTGTAAGTTGTAAAGAATCTAGCTATATATTTACCTAGATACTATTTTCTATTCAACACCATACAACCTCTATTATAACTCCATCAAATACAAAATTATATTGAACCCAATAATGTTCACCGAGAAAAGTTCGAAGAACCAAACAATACAAAACAAACATAAACATAGATAATACGGTATACTAACAACGCCGGGCTTCACGCAGGCGATTCCAATAATCGACATGCTGAGTCACAGGGTTACTGGCGCAATGTTGTGCAATAACAGCCGTATATAAAAACTGATTCCTGACCACGACATCATAACTCATTGAGCCTTCGCTGAGTGCAGACGTGCATTTGAATATTCACTCTACTACCAAAATGAGGGATTGCGGATTTGTAGACATGGACATCGGCTTCGGACGACACGGCCACGGCCACCACGGTTACGGCAAACATCACGGACATGGTTTTGGCAAACATCATGGACATGGACATCATGGACATGGACACCACGGACACGGGCCTTTCGGACATGGACACGGACCCTTTGGCGGCCACCATGGACACCACGGACCTCATGGTCACCATGGACACCACGGACCTCATGGTCACCATGGATTTATGGGCCATTTCCAAGAAGCTATGGGATGTGGACCTATGAGGCAGAAGCACCACGGTCATAGACTCGGCGGACCAGGTGGTCCTGGGTGCGGCGCCAGACATCCATGTGGGTCCGGACCCTGTGACAGACAAATGAGGCAACCTTGCCACGATCGAAGACCAGACTGTGAAAGTGACCAGAGAACTTCTGATGAAGAAGGACCAAGGGGTGGACGTGGACACAGGGGACACAAGGGACACCGAGGACCAAACACCTGTGGACCTCCGTGCTGCCAAAGAAAATTCGGAAAGGGACCGAGTAATGAACCTCAAGAGGACACTGTTCTTGTGCAAAGGATTTCCGTGGAAAATGCGCCCCGATGTTCTTCTATTTGAGACGCTGAAGACTTTCTGAAACTCTGTAAGATATTATAGTGATCATAGTTTCAGCAAAAGCGTACGAGAAAAATAAAAAAACAGTGCTTTAATCTATGTATACTAGTATTGTGGAGAAAATAAAAAAAAACTGAAGGAGCCAATAAGAAGTTTTGTACCAACGTAGGTACAGTAAATACAAGTGACTTCAAAAACAATGCAATAAAATGGAACAGTTCTTCTGACAAATCTAAACGAGATACTAAAGGTGACAAATACGCTTCGTAGTAACACAAAATTTGCGTAAAAGTAGCCACAGAGATACTTCACTAGTGATGAAAATATGAAGACAAAGTGTTCTGAAACGAACAACACATCTTATCTCGTCTTACAAAAAGATTCCTTAATCTTACAAACTCCAATTTGTAAAAGGCCGGCTGTACAAACCTTGGTGTGATTAGGAGAACAAATGACAACAATAACTTACATACAAAATCTGCATTTGGGTCGAATAGTAAACAAATATATTATAATAGTTCCTAAGTATGTTTAAGACTTTTGAAATTTAAGTTTATAATCATTAAAAATATTTACCTACCCAAAAAAGTGTTTGATTTCCTTTTTAGTGAATGTCCTTTATATTTCTAACAATAGTTGGCCGTTCACCCTGTGACAAATTAACCTAGGCGTTGATAAATTGAACCAATTTCACAGTTTCAGTCCATGATATGTATCAACACATGCTAATGTTTCAGAAAACTTTTGGATAAAATTACTTATTTGACAATAATTCGCTTCGCTTTCGAGGAGATATAAGAAGTAGCATTTAATTAGCTCATTCGAACCTTCAAGTGAACCCCATCTGAGTATATCAATATTAACTTTCACTAGACAAAATCAAATATCTACACTGTGAGTACCTATCATTGAGTACATATTTGCTCTGCATTAGCAAATGTTGGTGATATTGGCACGACCGCAGTATCTTAGTTGTGTAGATTCAACTACTGTCTATATTGTAGATCAACAAACATTCAGTTTAGTGATGTCGTTAAACTTGATTTAATTACAGCTAAGATATATCATCTTGTTAGAATCGATTTGCGTAGTGCAAACTGCAAGTGTGCACCTAATACGAATTACGATAGCTTTTTAAAAGCTCTAAACTTATTTGAAGTGTCATAAATATATACGAAATATATGCACGGTACTACCTACTTATAAACGACATTATTCCGCTATTAAACCAATTGAATTTTTACTGATTCTAATCAGGCGGTTGTTCGGCCTAAATTAAATAAATGAACATATTTTTCAAGTCAGCTTTATACTGAGAATAATTCTGAACATAACGATAGCAACAACATTAATACATATTTTTACACGTGTTTATATCGTAAAGTCCTTGATACAGCTTCAACTTTTACTTTACATGTTTTTTTCCGTGAAAACTTTGGAACTTAAAACCATAATCCCGAATTCCTAAACGGCTGTATTAGCATTATAAACCGCCCGATTAAAACGGTGCTTCACTATAGAAGTTCATTAGCAAAGTGAGCGCAGGTGGAAAGCGTAGGCCGCCGCGAATCAGGCTGCTTCCATTACACTGACCAGTGATTTAGCAAAACCGCGAGGTTAGGGCTTGATACAGTCTGACATGAACTATACCCTTGTTTAGAGCTTTATTACCACATAATTGTAGGGACCGAAATGAATCGACGGCACTCCATTAGATTGTGGACGGTTTCCCTTTGTGACTTGATTGATTTTAAATTTTCCGAACACCATTTAGCGATTGCTCAGTTGGCCGATGGCGTATTTCTGCTGACGGTGACGACTTAACGTTTAATCGAAAAATCACTTGTGAGTCTAAAGTTCTGTGCCTTTTCCACGTTTAGCAAGATTTTCAGTACTTCATTTTGCACAACCGAGGCCTAGTCCACCGCCGATTGTGGCTTGCAAATACACTAAGAGCGAATTACGCCTCCAGCCAGTCACATTCGTTTCCCAATAGGAGGAACAAACTCGATTTCCTGTAAACGCAGCCTTACATCCGGTATACTGTGTAAGTAATCCGGCTGAACGCAGAGTGGGGGCAGCTTAATGGACGATGTTTATCGATGAGACTATTCCAAATGAGCTAGGATCCGAGTTTCTTGTGAAACACGAATAGCAATTGTTTATAAATAGCTGTCATGGTCGCAAAAAAACCAGTATTTGGGTCTTCAAACATAATTTATAGCCGCCGCCCACTAACCACAATACTCACTTTCGCCCTGGAGAACAATCATTCGAAGGACTATTCGGTTACTATTCGTGTTTCATAAGAGAATCAGGCCTCGCATGTTTGTTCTGTAAACTCGCAAGTAGTAGTAGATCAGACCAAATTGATTTTACCTTTATAAAAAGAGTATTTTAATTATTCCGGCAAGACCAAAATAAAAATACCGTAACGCCTTTTCCGTTTCATTATTCCGTATTATTCCGTGCGTATTTGGCCGGCTTTTATAAGTATAAGGGGAAAGCGAAACGAGTACGCACGCAATTATGCATCCGATTATATCCAGTATCTGTTGATAACATGCCCGTTGCCTCAGAGTCTGTGAGCAATTGGGCAATGCTAGTTAGGCCTGTGCCCAACGACCAAGTCACTATCACTATTCTATGGAAATAGCAGATAGCAAGTATCTATATACCTAGATGACTGGCTTTTGCTAGTCATTTCTTGACAAGGTTCTGGGAGTGATGATTTATCTGCGTAGAGCATTTGCGTTATAATGCCAGTGTCAAATTGCTGGTTGCAATGAAGGTTTTTGATTTGTGAAAGATTGTTTTTGAAAATCGAATTACATAAACATTTACATAAAGTGAAAGAATAAATAAAAGAAACAAGGGCAATTTAGAGATACCCTATTGTAGAACTGCTTCTTATACTCATGCTACAAAGTGTACTGCTATCCGGGTATTCAACAGCCTACCTGTAAGTATTAAGACCCTTTCCGGAAATAGGTTCATCGTAAGCCTTAAAGACTACTTATTAACTGTGTCGCCCTATGATTTGGATGAGTTCTTTAATTTTAATTTATGTTTATGACGATTTTTCTAAGTTATCCTTCAATTGTATTTCTGTATAAGCCATTGATTTATTGTTAAGTGACATTATTTTATCTCGAACCCTGTGACATCTAATTGTATTGTATTGTTAGATTATTATTATGACATAGTTAGGGTATTCTTGACTAAGTTATGTAAACTCTCCTGTGATATCTGCTACACTCATTGAGTAAAATTACATAGAGCTATTCTGTACGACCATCATCGGTACCTAAATTACTGTAATTTATGGCAATAAACGAAATGAAATGAAATGAAAACATACAGGTACATTACTTCTGGCTCCACACTAGGATACCCTGTGTCGTGAGAACCAGAAAGAGCGATATCACAAACATATAAATGTAAAATCTTCCAAAGGTTTTGCTAACGTGACATTTGTTACATTTACTGTTCGGTAAAGAGTCCTCTCTACCCATACATATTTACCATTATTCGTTATGGGCCAAAATAAGTAAAGAACGGGCGAGTCTCTTCTATACTAGATAATGAAAAATATGCCTCTCGCTCCCACGTCTAGAGTACCTTAGAGGTAAACAATGGTAAGTCCACTAGATGTAGACTGTAAGGTACAGAAATTAAATTCTCAAAAAAGTGGACTTACTGTTGTCTACCTCTAAGGTACAGTATTGTTCTCCATTGTTAGTTTGTTCGGCTTATGTGACAATAAACATATATTTTGTAAATGGCAACTTATTATTTTCCCATGAGTGGTATTTAGAACAGGGCCTTCGTAGTAGATTATTGAACAGGCTCTGATATTTTAAAAGAGGTACGGGGGAGGTTTCTTGCCCTTCTTTGCTCCATCCCTAAGCCCACAACTTCCGAACGGGCGGTAGTATACAAAAATATTGACGTTGACTAAGTAATATGTATGATTTTATGGTCAATAAAAATTTTGAATTTGAACTTGAACTATAATTTGCGTGACAGGAGGGTAGACCATCGCCACAAGAGAGAACTGAAATATTCATAAATAATAAATAAACCAGTTGATGGCTTATTTCATATCGATTGTTTTTAATAAAATATCTACTTTATTTTGCGTCACAGTGTATTTATTGTACGGCGGATTAAAAAAGAAGCCGTATTTGAGAACGGTCAATTACATGAAACAAAACATCGGCAGGAAACCCTCATAACTGCCACAATGGGCTAGTTAGTTCACTTTACGAAAACTGAAGCATTCAAATATTTGAAAAATATTACTTTACTTACGTCTTGCATCTTGAAACTACCTAGGTACCTGCTAAATTACAGCTTAATAGGTTATTTTTTTTGTATTTAATACAAACTTCGGCCCCTTTTTTGCCCATCGTGAAATACGTAATATAAGAAATACTGAAATTACGTCCTGTATCTTTAAACTAGCTACCTGCCAAATTACAGCTTCATAGGTAAAGTATAGTACTTATTTATTTATTTATAACAAGGCACATCAACAATGCAAACACTTACATTAAAATAAACAATATTCACAGAGTTCATGTGTTTGCATCAATTAGCGATATGCCCACAACATTCACAATTTATCAAATCGATCAATCTATGACAAAGTAGACATAAGAAAAGAAAATTGATTGTATTTGTCCATACAAACTTTGCCCCTCCCCTTTCCCCTGCATCACAAATCCAGTTCTTAAATCCATCCTTTGGACCTACAGATCAATCCTGCCAAAAGAAATCTGTTGTTCACGAAACACCGTTTAATGCGATTTTATGTCGTGTAGAATTGAAACTAATTGGCGCCATTTCTAATGCAATACTTTTATTTTTAATTTAACTTCTTTGCCAACGTTGTTGTAAGATTGAGAGGTAATATTTATTTTACCTCTCAACTGCCGCTGTCAGCGTGTACAGTGGCACCACGTCAATAAGAGAACGGGTCTGGATCTGCTTTGCACTTTAAGCGTGTATATTGTTATATCGATTCGAATAATAACACATAGGTTACGCTAAGTCTATTACAGAACAGTTTGCGAAGTGTATGCTAGTTTACATTAATAAAGCTTAACGTAAACGTCTCAGTCAGAACGAAATGTTAACTTTCTCTTAAGTAACTTCTAACATGATAATCCCGAGATGTACAGTAAGGAAAAGATTTAGCTAGACCGGTCTACTTGAGTAAACTTTAATAACTCCATATTTGTATGGCATTGTCATAGTTTGCATGAGTTTGGCATAACTTATGTTCTAGCCAGTGGCCCTTAGTATGCAACTCAGCCCAGTTGATTTCATTTCTAAATGTATAAAACTATGTATGTGACCCACACATACCATTTGCTTTGTTCTCTTTTGTGTGGGTATAAAATATGATATATGATGATATGGCCAAAGACAATATGGCTACGACATATCTACAAATTCACGTACACGTATTTTTGTGCGGGTAGTCTTAAAAACAACAAGTAATTATTTCGAGCTCTGTATTTAATTCAAAATTTAATTATATACAATCATTAAATGAATAAATATTTATAAGATAAGTGACCTGGACCACTGACTACATACACTCACCTGAAGATCCTGGCATATTACACTTTATTTACACTAAATTGCACTGATTTGTTGACAATGGACCAGCAAGCTGATATTTTGAAAAGTATGGAAAAGATTGAGTCCACATTCAGTGAGCGAATGACTAAATATGAAGAAGACCTCAAAGCTGCATCTAAACAGGCCACTCCTGATATTGCTGGCCTCTCTCGTGACTACTCAGAATTCAAGTCATTCGTCTTGGGTTGCCTGGGATTGCTGAAGAGTCAGATGGAGCTTCTGATGCGTGGCTTGGACAAGCATGAGATGGGGACCCGTCGCAAGGTGTTGCTGTTCCACGGGGTACCGGAGGAAGCCAAAGAAGAGCCGGGCGACGTCATCCGCAGCATCTTGTGTCATACCCTCAAAGTGCCCGTCGAGTGCTCCAAGGATGTTCGTGTAGCCCACAGATTGGGGGCCAAAGGAGAAGACAAGGTCAGGCCTATGCTTGTTCGATTTGCGACTCATAATGCGCGTAGGGTTGTGTGGGACATCAAGAAGAACTTGAAAGGGACCGGAATCACAGTGTCCGAGTTCCTCACGAAGCCCCGGCATGACCTTTTTGTAGCCGCAAGGAAGCATTTTGGTATGAGCAATGTGTGGTCGACCGACGGCAAGGTCGTGCTGCTACTCCCTAACAAGACGCGGGCCAAGCTTGAGTGCATGGCGGACCTTCTGCCATACTCCAGTAAGTTCCCCAGCAAGGAAGCGCCGTCTCTAGCCGACAAGCTGAAGCAGCCTGTAGCGGGTACTTCGACGGGAGGAGCCAAGGCTGTTAGGAGCACAGTGGCCGCCAAGCGCCTGGCAGCAGGACAGTCGGCAGGGAAGAAGTGAGGCAAGCATCTGTGTCACTTCGGGCATCACCCACAGCATATGACTTCTTTTTTGGGTCGCGGTCGCTCATCAGGCTTCCCGTTCCTTACATTGAGCTGTGTAGTTGGCGTAGTCGGTAGCATGAACTTTAACTACGTCTGTTTTAAAAAAATCGCCACGTTTTTGAGTTTTTACAAATTAATTTTCCAAGCACCGTCACTATAAATACTCAAATGTTGTCTTTGTTTACTTTATAGTTTAGCAGCCATCAGTGTTGCCAGATGGCTTTGTGTATTTCCCCCCAGACCTCGCCAAAAAACCCCCGAAAAACTGCTTTTTCGAAAAAAAAAAACCCCAACATTTTTTTCTACTCCAGATTGTTTTTTTGTATTAATTTAAAGGGATAAAAAATAAAAATACATGTTTCCTGTTGCTTTTTATTTATAATTATCTTTTATACTATAATTCAGCCAGAGCTTCTAATAGTACGTCATTATCACCTTCAATTTCAGTTAAATTAGTATTATACATTTTTTCAGAGTTAAATTTACTTAGCATTTTCGAGGTTGGAACAAAATGAACGCATCCCTCAGGTAATGAATAACGTATTCTTAGAATTGCCTCTGCAGTTTCAATTGCCATTTTATTGCGCAATTTGTCCTTTATTATGCTAAACTGAGAAAATGCTCTTTCTACCACTGCATTGGAAAAAGGGAGAGACAAAATACCAATAGCCAATTTAGCAATATGCTTAAAACTTCTTTCACCAACTGCATTTTTCATGGAGTACACTTCAATCCAGAATTTCTCAGTTTGGTCTGTGTTTTGCCACATGGTTCGATGCAGTGCTTTCCACTCTTGGACAGCAGAGTCGACATTTCCACAAACGGTCTTAAAAGACTTGGCCAAATTTGTGATGTCGGGTTTAACATGGCTAGCCGCATTCTTTGGGCTCATTAGTCTGCAATTTTCCAAATTGCTCATATTGTTGGGTAATCTTTTCTGTATTTCCTTGCAAATTTCCACCAGAAACTCCTTGCACCGCTTCTTAACATCTTTTAACTCATCTTCTGTTATTTGTGATGACTTTTCACTAAATGAATACCCAAAATTCATATAGGTTGGGTCCATAGTGTGCTTTTGAAAGTCAAAGTTAGATAGACTTTCTTTATTCGTTTTTTCAAGTTGCATTGGTGGTACTAATACTGTCAAGTATGTGTATAATAAATTATTTATTTCATCTAATAACTTAATAGGATCAGCATTTGAAGCTTGGAACATTTTGTTTACGATTGTTATTGGTTTGAGATATGTGTTTAAAAAGTCCATGTACAGTAAATTTGTTTTACTTTTTAGCATTGAGCTTAATTGATCTGCAGTGTAACACCGTTCTTTATTCTTCGCCATATTAAAATGCAATGCTAGTGCATCCCACTGCTCTAAAATTTTTGTGATAGCCTCGTACCTTGATAACCATCTGGTTCCAGCTAATTTATTGATTTTAAGTGGACTTTTTTTATCACTTAAGAGTGCATATAATTCTTGATAATCAGCTTGCCTCTTGGTACTGTTTGAAAACCAGTTATGACATTCTTTAATAAGAAAATCTAAGAACCGAGGCAGTGTTTTAAATGCATATTCAGCCGCTAGGTGAAGTGAATGACAAACACATTTAATTGTAACCAATTCGGGATTTTCCTTTTTTAAGATCGAGGAAAACGAATGGTGTTCTCCGACCATAACATTGGCACCATCCACGCCTATTCCCAAAAGTTTGTCTAAGCTGAGGCCATCAGAAATCAGCTGTGCTTTGAACACAGTGGTTAGTGAAGTTGCATCTGCTGCCACAATCTCTAGAAGTCTGTAAAATTGTGTAACAATTTTATTTTGCTTCTGACTGAAAAATCTTATTATCATGCACAATACTTTTTTTGTGTCAACAGCTGTTGTTTCATCAATTATAATTGAATAATGGCTATCTCCTACTTCTTCCAACAATTCTTCAAGAAAGCAGGGTGCAATAACATTTTTTATTAAAGCAGTACATTTGGTCCTATGTATCTTTATATCTTGCAAAAGTGTTGAAGAAGAGTCCAAATCTTTGATAAGTACCCCTAAATGGTCCACCGATTTGATGCTAGAGTGCTCAGCAACATATGTTGCAATTTTCAGCTCCGCAATCTTTCGTGGCTCTTTTATAGGGTTCTGTACGAAATCAGTCATTTTATTTGATTTGCCGACTATAACAGACCGTTTTATAGACTGTTCATGCTTTTTGGTCTTTGAATGCTCAACTAAATCTTTTTTATGAGCTTGTAGAGTACATTTGCAGGCCTTACACCATGCTTTAGTATTATCACCAATACAAGCTGACATCCAACCTGAAAATAGGGAAAATAAATAAAGTGGCAACCCAGCAAACAGCAGCAGATTCAACTGGCCTAAAAGGAATAGAATCCAAGGCCGTACACTGATTAAAAAAACAAATGCAACTCCATGCATAAAATAATGAACTCAAAAGGACTTGTAATCCAGGGCCGTAAAGTAAAACATTTGTAAAAAAACAGATGGAAGAAAATGGATCACTCCCTTGATGAAATCAAATCAGATACAGACAGACAGACATACAAGACAGAACATAATTACTTTCGTTAGTTTAGAGGCAAAGGCAGAAAATTAGTTTCCAGGCACCGCAACAAACAAATGATTAGGTTTGAGTTGGTTAGGTTAGGTTCAAACAGATGGTTAGGTTAGGTTCAAGATTTGTGCAAAATATATTTAGTACCACACACACACCCACCAGAAACGCAAACCATTTAGCATCAAAATAATAAAATAAACAAAACGTATTACGACTTTTCCAACTTTACCTAGGTACTCTTTTATATCTAACGTTTATAGATAAATGCTGGACGATCTGTGGGGGAGTAATATGTAATATAAATTATAAATCAAACATTATCAATTTATCAGACAAAACATTGTAAAACTAACCTGAAAATGGAGCTTCGTCTTCCCACTCATAGAAAGCTATATGATCTTACATACTTTTGTCTGCTGGATCGTGACATTTTCCCAACTGAACTGACGGAGTATCTTTCAAACAGATAGGTAACGTAGGTAACTTTATGATATAGATTTTGGTTTTTCTGACAAAATTCCTCAGATCAATGAAACTCTTTCCCAAAATTCACATTACCACAACAGTTATTGTTCTGAGACCACAACACAATAGGCGTTTTTCCATACGCCGGCAAAGTTGCCGGCGCCGGCAGTAAGTGAGGGACAGAGCTATAAGCTCTGTATAGCTCTGTCCCTCACTTACTGCCGGCGCCGGCGACTTTGCCGTCCTATTGAAAAACGCCTAATCACAGACTATAAACACAATATCAGCAACGTAAAGCCGTGTCTATTGCTCCATGTTAGATGTTAACGTGTTTTTTAACACCTTAACATGTTAGTTAACCTCTTACTCGCCGGCTAATCCTATAACGGCCTTGAGCGTATATATAAGTCCGCGGCGGGTAAGAGGTTAACTAACATGTTTTGTTAGAATAACATGGAGCAGTAGACACAGCTTAAGCGTACGAATGAATGAGTGAATGAAAGAAAATAACATGGAGCATCAAAAATGAGGTGAGCTAGTTATAGTGTTGTGCTTATGTTCAATTGATTCAATCGATCGACTCGTATAATTATTTCGCGATGAATTAGTAGGTTTTAAAAAACTCCTAAAAACCCCATGTTCGAATTATTTCCCCCCGGAAATCCCCCCAAAGGATTTATCCCCCCGAAATTCCCCCCGGAGGCTTAAAAAACCCCCAAATTTGCAGGGAATCCCCCCCATCTGGCATCACTGGCAGCCATAGCCAATAACGAAACGCAGCCGTGACGTTTTGATGTTTTTTCTGTCATTTTTACGTTTTGTTCACGTTGCGTTTTGTTTCCGCTATGTTTCAGTATAACATCTTTACTATTATATCGAATATTATATTGTTTTGTCAACGGTTGTGTTGTGTAAACTTGTGTGTTGTGTGTTTAACTCTGTAACAGTATAAAACTTTAGATGTCAGTCTTAATTTCGATTTCTTTCACCATTCCTTGTATGGTCAGAGTCTGGGTCAATATATTTTATTTTTTATTTTATACATAGTATAGGTAATAGTTATACCTCTTGTATTTATTTTATTTATATATATTGCAATATAAGTATATATTTATATGAATACCTCATTATGTATTACAGATAGTTTCTTTTCGTGCTCCTCCAATGATGATTTTGAAAGTGCGGAGAGAGACAACTCCTCATTAGAGGCTGAGTCTCTTTCTGTCAAACTTATGACTGTTTTTGGTGGTGGCCTTGGGAAAAACCTGAACTTAGTCCACATCAACGCCCAAAGCATTCACGCCAGCTACTCTGATCTATTGGAGACCTTCAAGGATCAACGTATAGATGGTATTCTCGTATCGGAGTCATTCCTCAAGCCAAGTCTACCTTCTTCTCTTTACTCTCTACCAGGGTATAGGCTGTACAGGAATGACCGAGTCGGAAAAGCCGACGGAGGGGTTGCTGTCTATCTACGCTCGGATATCCCATGTAAAGTAGTCGGTGCCTCTCCTAGTCAATATTCAGAATCCGCTGAATATCTCTTCTTGGAAATCTGTCTTCACCACAATAAGGTTCTCCTCGGTGTCTTCTATAGCCCCTCTCTTCGTATCGACTATTTTGACTCGCTCGAATCCATCCTCAACGAATTGACCCCTCTGTATAAGGACACACTTCTCCTAGGTGATTTTAACACCTGTCTTCTTAAGAATAACTCGCGTTCTGATAAACTACAGTCGATTGTTAACTCCTTCAATCTGCATATCCTTCCTCTTGATGCAACTCATTACCAACCTCACTGTACCCCCTCTCTTTTGGATCTTATGATAATTTCTGATCCCGAAAAAGTAGCATCCCATGGTCAAATAAATGCTCCTTTCTCCTACCATGATCTAATTTTCGTATCTTATAAGATAAAATCTCCCAAGACCAGAGGAAAATTTTTGGATATCCGTAGTTTCAAAGATATGGACCTTGAGTCATTGAAAGCTGATGCCTTCTCTATTGACTGGTCGCCTGTCCTCTCTTGCGAGACCATTGACGACAAAGTCCACAATTTCAACATGATTATCCTGAGGTTATTCGACAAACACGCTCCTATCAAGAGAGTTAGGGTCAAGCACCTACCTGCACCTTGACTAACGGACGCTATCAAGCGTCTTATGGCTAAGAGGAACAAAGCGAAAAGTCGATATAAAAATGATCCGACTGACGAGAACTTTCATACCTTTAAATGCCTTCGGAACCGATGTAACCGTCTGTGTCGTGACGCTAAGCGCCGCCACATACACGAGTGCATCCAGAACTACTCAACTGCTCAGGTATGGAAGTTCCTTAGAACACTTGGAGTCGGCAAGTCTCAGAACATGCCCGCTGGTAATGTCGATCTCAATGGTCTCAATAGATTCTTTTCTGATCCCCCTGTTGTGATGGACCCCTATATCAAAGATGCCACTTTGCGTAGCCTCCGCTTAAGATCTGCTGTCACCACCACTCCTTTTGACTTCAGCCTTGTAGGAGTCGATGCTGTTAGGAAAGCAGTGCTAGCTATCTCTTCGAAAGCCGTAGGCGAGGACAACATCAGCTCCCGAATGATTAATAGTGTGCTGGACGAACTGCTCCCTGTACTTACTCACCTCATAAATTTCTCACTTTCAGAAAGTTCCTTCCCTATTGTATGGAAGAAAGCTCATGTAATCCCTTTACCTAAAACATCTAGTCCCTCCTCCTTCAAAGAATTTCGGCCCATTTCTATCCTACCTTTCCTGTCTAAAGTGCTCGAATCTGTTGTCCATATCCAGTTTACCTCCTACCTTTCCCGAAACCTTCTAGTTAACCCTTTTCAATCCGGTTTTAGGTCAGGTCATAGCACCGTGACAGCACTACTAAAGGTCACTGACGATATACAGGTTGCTATGGACAACAAACAGCTATCTGTGCTAGCACTGCTTGACTTCAGCAGCGCCTTCAACTGTGTTGATTTTGATATCCTCATCGAGTTATTGAAGTCCTTAAATGTCTCTTCTCGCTCGGCTAGCTGGTTCGACTCTTACCTAAGAGATCGGCAGCAGCGCATAAAGTCCGAGGAGACTTTAACCGAGTGGTGCGATCTTACTTCGGGCGTTCCTCAGGGTGGCATTCTCTCTCCTCTTTTGTTCTCCGTTTTCATAAATTCCATCTCTGATGTTATCTCTTCTTCATATCATCTATATGCTGATGATCTTCAGATTTATCGTCATTTTCTCTTCAGTGATATGACTTCGGCTATAGATGCGCTTAACGCTGACCTCGAGAACATCAGAAACTGGGCATTGTCATATGGACTGCTGGTTAACCCCAGCAAGTCCCAAGCGATGATTCTTGGCACTAGATACTCGCTAAATCAACTAGAACATCTGCCCATATGTCCTGTGGTTTATAACGGTACTGTTATTGCCTACAGTGACAAGGCCAAAAACCTGGGGGTCATATTCGACAATCAGCTCTCCTGGACGAAGCATGTCAATGAGGTCAGCAAGCGTGTCTTCGCCAGTTTTCACTCGCTAAGAAGACTCCAGTTCTTCTTACCACGTCAAACGAAAATTACCCTGGTTCAATCCCTTCTGCTTCCGCTGATCGACTATGCAGATGTCTGCTGGGTCAGCGCTAACGAAGAACAACTGAACAAACTCGAGCGACTTCAAAATCTTGGGATTCGGTTCATCTTCGGTTTGCGAAAGTTCGACCATGTCTCGCAGTATCGCAGGGAGTTAAAATGGCTGCCTATCCGTCTTCGTCGGGATATGCATATCCTCACTACCCTGTACAGCATTTTAACTAACCCTCGATACCCCAGCTTTCTACGTGAAAGATTTGTCTTCCTCCCCTCAACTAGACCTCATAGATCTCGCACGGCCTCTATTCTCACCACTCCAGGTCACAATACTGTCGCATATGAGCATGGCTTCCGAATGAGGGCTATTTCTCTATGGAACGCGCTTCCCTGCGCCATCAGGGACAGTCCATCTTTCTTTTTATTCAAGAATCGGTTGAAGGAGCATTATCTCTCTCTATCATAAATCTAGAAGGTATTTTAATATGTATTAGTTTATTTATGTTAGATTTATATATTTTTATTTTATGTAATATTCATGTACTTCTTTATGTAGTATATTCAGTTGATTAGTAATATTATGATTTATTTATGTTTCATTTTTTCTCTTAACTGAGCACATAGGCCTACCTGTTCTGTATTTTATTTTTCTCTGTCCATCCTGGGTTTGCTGGAAGAGATCTCTCTTTAGAGATAAGCTTACCTTTGTAAATTACTTCTCTGTATTTTCTGTTTTTTGTCTTTTATGTGCAATAAATATATACGAAATATATACGAAATTCAAGTACCTGTAATATGCAGCTACACACTCATGGGATATACTTGTACATACATACCTACCTACCTATAAAGATATAATGTGTATGGAGATTATAAGTGACATGTTCCACTGAACATGGAACTTAGTAATTAAAGAGGGACCGCGATATTTTGGTACTTGATAAGTTTAAGACAGTATTAATGTGTAGTATCACACACTTATAATAGGACAACCAGAAAAAGATCAAACAAACACATGTAGTTTACACTGTACATAAGTATGTTTATTTTATTTCGTGTAGTTCATTATTTGTCGCTATTGCGGCAACAGTTCAACTCTCTAAGTTTTGTCGTATATTGCAATTCTGTCAACCATTTTTTTGTCAATTATGTTTTATCCTCCCCGGTTTATGACTCATTTCATTATTACTCGTATACAGTTAAAGGCCTCGCCCCTCGGCTGGGACATTAAAAGGCTTTTACTTTAACAAACATTTCGAGACTCTTTATTTCCTGTTTAAGTTGGTTGGTAATGGATCCCCTGGGTAGGGACATGAATGGGCTTTTACTTTTTTTTTCTTCCCGAAAGTATCAAGACGTGGCTGTCCCGCTGCAACAATATCGTCAAGCGCCGCATGCCACTGCGTCAGGAGGCAGCGTGCACTAGTCTTGTGTCGGTCATGTACGAAGAACGATTAGGAAACGTTACCGTGCAATGAACGAAAAGAAACGTTACCCTACGCTAGTCGCTAATCGGACATTCGTTCTATTAGGACATGACCGACCGACCGACCGAGCGAGATTCTCGCTCGGTCGGTCGGTCGGTCATGTCCTAATAGAACGAATGTCCGATTAGCGACTCGCTCGGTCGGTCGGTCGGTCATGTCCTAATAGAACGAATGTCCGATTAGCGACTCGCTCGGTCGGTCGGTCGGTCATGTCCTAATAGAACGAATGTCCGATTAGCGACTAGCGTAGGGAAACGTTTCAGCGAGAAGGAGAATGGCGGGGCGGGCGGGAGGGGAGCCATTCATTACATTACATTATTATTATACTTTAATAGAAATGACAAGTAGTCAAGAGACTAGAATGACAGTCCTAAGCCTGTTTAGGTATGAAGGAAAATCTAATATTATTTAACTTTTTATTTCTGCAATGCAAACTGACACGTACAATTGTATAAATATGTGAATACAGAGTATAATATTCCTGAAGTTTCTGCTCTGCACGACAAGAAAGGTTAATCTAATAGCCCATTTTTTAACCGACTTCCCAAAGGAGGAGGTTTACAATTCGTCCGGATGTTTGTTTTTTTTTTCTTTCTTTTTTTTTCTTTTTATTTTTTATGTATGTGCCTCGATAGCGCCTAAACGGATGGACCGATTTGGAAAATTATTTTTTTGTTTGAAAGGGTTTACCTTCCCATTGGTCCCATTGACACCAGGTCAGGATCTGATGATGGGATCCTGGAGAAATCGAGGGAACTCTTCAAATATTATAGGCAGACCTATAGTGATTTTTGTGTTTTTCATAATAACTCGTGCAAATGCACATGGTAAGCATAATATTGTGATGCGGAACTGATGATGAAGACCACATATGGCCACCAGATCTGCTCAATACTAGTGTAGCATATATACCGTAGCTGTGCTTTAATATCAGTTTACACGCGCGCTGCCCGCGCGCCGCCCCGCAAAGACAAATTAAATCAGTGTGTACGCAACTCTTGCCAAAGCAACTCGCCTTTCATTTCAACCATGTCACACTCATCATAATATACCATCAACCCTCCTCATCATCATAACAGTCATTTAACCTAAACTGGTGAACCGGACGTGAAACAAAGCAAACTTTAGTGAACTTTTGTGACAAGTTTAGTGTATTTCAACATGAATCCCGAAGAACAGGAGGCACCGGCCGCCGACACATCAATTGGGGCAGCCGAGGCGCAGCATACGCCGCAACCGCAACAATATCTTCTTAGCAGACAGGAAGACCCAGCAACCCTTTCATGATGACTCTGGTGCAAACATATGGTCCTCGCATGCAACAAGATTGCAACTATACGTGCCAGTAACACCAAACTTCACACTGCAAACGGCACACCAATCGCTATATACGGTGAGAAAACAAAATACAAATTCAAATACAAATGCAAAAGGCTTATGCCGAGTGTTCAAATGGAGATCTGTACTAGCAAGTGTACAGCGGTCCATCCTCGGAGCCGACTTCAAATTCGCACAGCAACTTATCGTCGAGCTACATACACGGCTCAAAGCAACGCGCCCATACAACGGAGGTACGACATCGCATCATCATTCAATCTCGAACAACGAGGAACAACACTTACAAGCAATTTTAACACGCCCATGCAACTACGGGCTCACATCGCAATTCGCAATCAACGTCGACAAGTGCAAGTTCGGCAAATCACAATCAATGACATGCAATTCAATGGTTATCACTTAAACCAACATGGTATGCGACCGAGCATCGGGAAAGTCAAATGCATTACCGACTTTCCACAAGCAAACACCGTGCAATGGAATGGACTACAGCTGCATGTGTAGCGTTCAAGAAATGCAAAGCAAGCATCAAAAACGCCGTTCTATTGACACACCCCGATGCGTCATCATCTTTACATTAATCACCGACGCATCCGCATCATCTTCGCATAGTACTCAATCAACGCATCAAAGGACAAAACAATTCAGTCGCTGATGTATTCTCAAGAATAGAAGAAATCAGCGTGCCGAACCTGTTCCTTCAAGCAAAACGAAACGCAACAAAATTACAGCACATACGACAAAGAGCTTCCGGCAATCTACTTCCTTGGCACCCATGCCGACAAACAATACAAGAAGACAAGAAAGGAGAAAAAATTTCATACATGAGGATCTGAAAGATCCCACACACGTTTTCAAACGCAATGAATGCAAAAAGTCCTTGGTACCACCATACAACGGATCATACCAAGTACTAGAAAGAACACTGAAGCATTACATCATTCAAATCGATAAGTAGAGAACAAACGTTTCGCTGTACCTACCGCCTAAAACCATACATCATTCAACATACGACACCGTCAAGTAATGAGACCATGGGATCGAACAAGAACCCGCCTGGTACTCGCAGATCTTATAAACATCCCATATCAAACACCCAAACCGACACGCCCGCCGCCCCGCCGCCGCCGTCGACATCTCAAGTGGTGACTTCGAAGAATTTCGTGTCGTGCGCGTTATCAATAATGAACAATGAGTGTGTGTTTGACTTAATATCTAAAGTACTATTTTGCTATTGTTTGACTATATTTTTTACTTGTATTCATCAACTTTACACTGACCGATTGTTTATCCACGCTATTACTATTTTATGTAAGTTTCTATGTTTTTACAAATGTTAGCATTACTTTTTACATGTTTGTAAGTTAACATCATTGTATTTAGGTTCATTATTATTTTTTCACCCCCTAGCTTCTTTTAGAAGGGGAGGTATGTAGCATATATACCGTAGCTGTGCTTTAATATCAGTTTACACGCGCGCTGCCCGCGCGCCGCCCCGCAAAGACAAATTAAATCAGTGTGTACGCAACTCTTGCCAAAGCAACTCGCCTTTCATTTCAACCATGTCACACTCATCATAATATACCATCAACCCTCCTCATCATCATAACAGTCATTTAACCTAAACTAGGTACAATACAAATACAATGCGTGGCTGACGGGCAGGCAACGCATAGCCTAAACCGGTGGACCTAGAGCCATGAAACTTTGTACAGGGGTTCCTTAGTAGCGTGGGGTAGCACTGATATGAGATTTGACAAAATTAATTCCCCATGGGGGGGGGGGGGATAAGGGATTACAGTTTGTATTAAACTCAATCTAATCAATCAAATAGGGTTTGTGGAAGTCGGTTTTTTCTAAAGTTTACTTTTTGTTTCAATTATTATTCATCCAATCCAACGTCCTAATAGTACTAATAAAGCTGTTAGAGCTTACTGGTACACCGACTGAAATGTCCTAGTACGGAGCGCTCTCTGAGGACCGAGCAGGCATATTGTTTTATTCATAAGATCCAATGTCCTAATAGTACTAATAGAACTGTTAGAGTGTACTAGTACACTGACTGAAATGTACTAGTACGGAGCGCTCTCTCTGATGACCGAGCAGGCACAAGACTAGCGTGCACCGGACATAGTCGTCCCGACAATGAAAGGTTAATTTATTACCGTCGTACCAGCAACGGCTTAATATTTAATTAGTTTAGTCCAAGGATTAACTCGCTGCCAGCGAATGCAGAAGGTTGTGTGGGAACAGGTTATTAATTTTCATAGTCAGGAATTACTTCGTAATTTGTTACAGTAATGCGCATAACTGAGTAGAAGTGCGGGAGGGGTGTGATTTTGAGAGGAGGGTATGGCGCGAGATTTCAGTTCGGGTCAGGCATGTTGTGGCACCTACTGCGATTCACATACTAACATACAAGATGGATGTCAAGCGAACAGACAGACGCAGCAGTTGACCAAAGTTGTTAGCAGAGGTCATCCAGATCGCAAAACAATTGAAAAACAATCCTGCATCGCGAAGAGATGTTGGTTACAAACTAATTATTACCTTCGGAGTATAAGATGTCGGACCAGTGATCTCCTGACGTAGCAACCTGAAGCCTTTTTAATAATTCAGTATCCACAGTGGACGGACCTCTTCTATATATAGCGGCCTACCTCACTTCAATAGATTCCCGCAGCGCTTTCCCCGATAAAGCATCAGTCAAGAATACTCAAGAAACTAGGCTCCTTCGGAGCTCCACCCAGATACTAATTCAGTTATTCGTAATGCCTGTATTACTACGTTAGATTTTGTGGTATCTATGTTCTCTGCCCCACCCATATACGTATCTACGTATCTTGGCAAAAAATGCTAGAAAAAAAAGTCAACATATGTCAAAGTCGAAGTCAAAGTCAGATGTGACACATTAGTTAGTTATTACCTATTACTGCGTGTTTTGATTGGCAAGCTAAGTATGTCACCAAAGAAAACACGCAGTAGTCTGCAAATGTTGCCATCATTTAATGTCCAGCATTTCTTTCCGAGGTGTATCTGTCACTCGCCGGCGACGCTAAAAAGTATATGTGTTTTGACATTTGAGAATATAAGACACATACATTACATAAGACATACATTTTGGTGGTGGCAATGGGTTGGCCACTTATCACGCGAAATTTAGTGTCGATTTACTTATTAAACATTGACGCAAGTATATGCCTTTGCCAACGCTGACAAAATGGTTACTTTTGATGAACCCAAAATGATCGTCAAGTAAGCCACATCATTATCATTTCAGTCAGTTTTGCCAGAAAGCTCAGCATTAGCATACTAATAAACGGTTTTGGGTTCCGCATTACTATGCAAAAAGCCAGCTACTGGATCCTCGCCCCATAAAGTATTAAATACGCATAATCTTTTAAAAATACAACACTTTACTTTGACGCTTTGTCAGGATAAAAGCTGTTATATAAATTTCGCCTTTTTTAAAAAGCGACCTTTCTTTACTTTTAGTAGAGCTAAGTCAGCTAAGATTAAGGCAGGAAAACCGATGACCATACTCTAGTTAGTCATCCTAAGTTCTCCTACCTAGAACGTGAGTTATAAACTCACATCTTGATATCAGTCAGTCAGATAGAATTAAATCGCAAACCTTTCTAGATTATCAAACGTTTACTTTTTTCTAACGTTCTCTCTGAAACCTTTCTCAACTTTAGTTTTATTAGGCCTTCGGCATCGCCATCGTATTTGTCAAAATGGTCGCCCCCATCACCAGACCACCCCTAAAGCTTATGTTCACAATAAAAACAATATTTCTGCTTCGATGTTTCGTGCTATGACATTAGAATTTTATTGTGCAACGCCTGCGATTTATTGTATTGGCGACATAAAGGAGTAAAGTTTCCAATTTCGCTTGCTCTGATCTCCAGACGTAAGACGTAAATACCTATATGAATTGAGTGTGGCATGAGAAAATTTAGGTTATTCAGTTTAGCCTATAAAATGAAAGAACATGTAGATACATACGAATTGCCTTACTCGATTCTCCAGAAAATTACTATACTCATACACAGTCCATTTATCAACGGTATTGTCTATGGTATTGTATTGTACTGTACTGTATGTATACCAGCAGATTAACGGTTAGGACGCCACCAAAAGATTAACTCACATATTTCTGAGGTATAATTTACTCAAGATCGACCGACGGATCGGTTTCGGTTTCCATTTAGGCCAAGGTTTCGGTTTCAGCCAAAAACCGAAATCTTCAGCTCGGCCGAAATAAACGCTTTGTAGCTGAAAAACGTACGTAAACGAGCTGCGTCTGGCATGAAATATTCCTGTTTAACAAATACAATGATTGGGATTGTATCAAATAACACATAGAAAAACATTATAACATAATAGAAGACACTAAAAAAATAGCGTTGTTTAAGAAATTTCTATGAAGGTAAAGCTCTAAATATAAGGAAATTGTGTATATTTTTGGATAGTATTTAAACGAGCGACAAAAAGAGTCACCTAACCTAACCTAACCTAACCTAACTGAAATATTAATTGAGCGACTTAAATGCTAACTGAACAATTAAGTCGCTGGGCGTCTTGTCACTCAGTCAGTAATTTAGTCGCTCAGTTATTTTTTATTCTCGTTTTATAAATCCCCTATATTTTAACGTATTTAAAAAAAACGGTTTTATTTTTCGGATTTGGCCGAAACTACGACAGCAGCCGGTTTATTTTCTATTTTCGGTCAGTTACTTTAATTATCGTAATGCGACTGTTTCAAGTTTTCAACTGTCCTTTACCTATAAATAATGAATAAGGTCGTCACATTAATACCAGCTTAATTTATAGTGTTTTAGGGTACCGTACCCGAAGAGAGCCAAACGGGACCATATTACTAAGGTTCCGCTGTCCGTCTGTCCGTCCGTCCGTCCGTCCGTCCGTCCGTCAGCGGGTCCTAGAGCACGAACCGTAATAGCTAGAAAGTTGAAATTTTCACAGAATGTGTATATCTGTTGCCGCAACAACGACAAATACTGAAATACGAGAGATATTACAAATTAAAGGGGGTCCCGATACAAAAGACGTGTTTTTAATTTTCTTTTATTTTTGTTTTATTGTTTTGAGTGCTTAAGTTGTGTTGTACGATGGTACGGTACCCTTCTTGTGCGGTTCCGACTCGCACTTGACAGATTTATATATATATATATATATATATGTACGATCGTGGCATGTATTTTCTTGTATTCGGCGTGAGGGAAGAAAATTCCTATACAAGCATTCACAACATACATAATATACCTACGTATACATTATACATGCATGAATACTGTTTATATGTATATAAACCTTAATTAGAATACGTGGTCTATTCTAGTGGATATTTACACGTATCTGTGACGCACCAGTGGCGTATTCAGATCTTGAGGCCCAGCAGCACGATTCTCGCGCATTCGATAATTATACGATATCTATTATTACTTCTATTATTATACTTTATTGCACAAAATGACTCATTTTACAATTGAATATCTATCCGAAAATATCGACATCTATATCGAGTGATTTCGTATGGGAATCTGTCAATATTGGTCTCGATATCCGTATATCGAAGGCGCAAGAATCGACCCGCTGTTCATGCAAATTGAAAGGGTAGACGCAAATTGTCTGCGACATGTCATACGTTTTTTTTTACGTTTACGTAAAGATTATGAGTATTTGTTGTAGATCTTTGCTAATATTATCGCTGCCACGGTATCTTATTTCTCGACCAGTCGAGTCACTTTTATTTGTCGATATTTCCGCCAGTGGAGAAAAAGCCTGCGGGTCGATTCTCGCGCCTTCGATATACGGATATCGAGACTTATATTGACAGAACTAAGTTCATAATTTCTTTACGACTCATAACAATTGCACAGAACAAGAAATACTTTAGTGTACAAAGGCGAGTAGGACCGAAAAAATGTTTCTCGACAGTAACCAGTTATTGCATCTCCTAATAAGAAGATACGCATTCGGAATAATTACACACAAACAAAGCAGAAATTACATAATTGAACACATCCAATTAGTAATTCATGAGTTTAATTCGCGTCACTGTTACAACTACTACTTTCTATGTTTTGACACATTATTTTTAAACAATGTAAATCCAGTCAATTGTCTAGTAAGTCCATTACGGGACCCTAAATGTGCTAACAGTAATTTACTTTCGAAAAACAGTTTTAATTTCCCGATTGCGGCCACTCCTGGCACATTATTGCCGCCGCAGGAGATTAATCGCCCGTCTGTCTGTCTGTCTGTCTGTCCGTCATTCATTAATAACAGAACTTTGCGACGCGACCTGAAATACAATTGGCTGTGAATTATACCCCATAAATTTTATGAACGGATGGTATCCCGACTGAAAATCGCTAAAGGTCCAAGTTTTTACTCGAGCTATGTTTGATTTCGGGATATATCAACTTGAACATTTATAGGTATATACGAGTATGATACCCTGTGTCGCGGGATCAACAAACAACAAACAGCGACGTCTTATACAAATAAACATACAAAAGCTGCGATTTTTTATTACATAAACGTTTAAAAGTGTTCAAATAGTGTTGATAATAGTGTGCCAGCAAGCCGCCTAAATTATAATGTAAAACACTGAACAAAATACCTGGAGTCTTTTGTTAAATGGTCATTGTTTTTGTATATTTTCGTTAATTGTTTAATCATAATCACACACCTATAGTTTCGTCAAACTACTCGTATACCAGAAAAGCGAAACAAGCGTTTGACAGAATTTATTAGGAACAGACGGCTACATAAACGAAGATTTAAATTTAAATTGGATGGTAATGTTTCAGATGATAATACCGATTTATGTCTGCGCAGGTTCGCTATTTTAATTGTCTGATTGGATTCTGATTCATGCTTTGGATTAAAATAAATATGAATCCACTTAGCACTGTAATTCAATTACAAATATTGTGTGTTCATGTTGTTTGGGAGTTTTACGATTACGTCACTTCGATATGGTACGCTACGCTGCGCTTGGGAGTGCAAATCAGTTACCCGGACGCATTAGTTCCGCGTCGCCTAATTCCCAGTCACGCTAGACAAAGCTTCAAACATTTGAAACTTTTATTCTGTCTCATTTTATCTTATAGACATGTACAACGACAGCTATACTTTGAAAAAATATTTGCGGCATTATCTGGCGCCTGCCAACAAATAATAAAAATAAAACAAACAAACATAAACATTTACATACAGGCAAATACTTTGGCCCCACACTAGGATACCCTGTGTCGTGAAAACCAGAAACAGCGACATCACAAACACAATAAAATAATCTGATACATCTTGATTAAGCATAGCATACCCATGCTCTGTCTGTAGCGAGAGTACATCTAAAATTCAACTATACAGAGTTCGGGGCTCAATAAAGTCAATAATAAGTTATTTTATTACTGGAGGTTTTGGAATGCATCCGTACATAAGGCTACAATGGCATAAGCAATAAATGAATGGATTGCGAGTGGGGACGGCCGGCCCGATCGGTCATCCTTGTTGTCAAGGTGTTCAGGGAATTTAACATACTCCTTCTGCACCTTGATTTACGGAAAAACATTCGCCATGAGTAACAGAGAGAGAGCTATAAGATTTGTTTTGCTCTAACCCCTTTTATACTTATACGTGAAGTCCGAAAATCAGCTAATGTGGGGCCTAGGTGGTAAAAAAACGGAAACAAGTTATAAGTGTATCTAATGTAACAGACAGATGTCAATCTTAGCCTGGTGAGGGGATATTGCTAACAAAAATGACAGCGAGCGAGCTAAGTGAGTGAACGAACAGAGAGCATAGTGGTAGAGTTTCATTCATTTGAATATTATATACCTACAGCTTGGCAAGAAGTGCTAGAAATTAAATGATGGCTGTACCCGCTGTTGCGCTCGCTTGTAAGGCGTCCCCTAACAGAACGCGGCTACGCGATTATTCATATTCATATCCTTTAGTGCACTGTAACTTAATATTAAAACTGAAATAACATTAAAGGCAAGCTTATCTCTAAAGAGAGATTTCTACCTGTAGACCTAGGCAGGACAAGAAAGATGGTGCTGAGAGGATAGTCCTAGTGCACAAAGATACAAATAAACTGGATAAGTTCGCGCGAATTTTAGCCGTGCGAAGTCGCGTTCTATTAGGACGACACGCCTCAATACTAAGCTTGGTGTCTTTCTTCCAACTGCATCGCCAATAGTTCAATTTGACGTGACAGATTACCCCAACACCGCATCTATTAATAGAAGACTAAGGTAAGAGTATAGCAAATAACAGAAAACGTAGAAGGGTTCTCACTGTTGAAGCCCCAGCTAGCATTACCAGTACTAGTAGACAATTTAAATTACATTACCAAGTCCCAATAGCGTCGCCTGCATTCCTCGAGAAACAGTTTCGAATAGTTAGGAAATCGGAATTGCTGAATTCCTGACCGGAAGTGCGCCATCTTGACTTTCTGGATCCAGCGACAACTTCCTGAAATAACGAGCTTCGTACGTGACAAGGTGCTGTTGACTATCTTGTGCCACTACGGCTTGATATGCGAATTTAGCTCTTATGCTGGTAGTTATACGGTGTAGGTTGTCGGTGAAGATAGCTGTCAGCAGTTATTTGAGCGCAGTGGGACAGAAAAGTAGGGAATTTTCAGCAGTTTTAAGATGTTGTGTGCGATTATTACGTATTCAGAAACAGATTCTTGAAGCATCAAGACGGTTCTTTTTAGTGCCGTCTGGCAGATGTCTGCGAACAAACTATGTGCAAGAATGTATTTTGCATTTTCATGCTGTCCTTTTATGCGTTTTTGACATAGGGCTAATGGTATTCTGCTAGGCGGCTGTGATGGTAACTTTGAGACATTATAAGGAATGTCTCGTGCCCCTTGGTAGATAAGTTCAAGTTCAAGTTCAAATTTTTTATTGACCATATAATCATACTTAGTTAACGTCAATATAATATTAATATTTTTGTATAGTCAAGCCTTTTCTTATACTGGATGGAAGAAGCACAGTTGCGAGTAGTTTACTTTTGCCCAATATTTTAATGCTTGAGAAGGGGCTAACCCATCGCCGCAGACCACGAATCATCTTGTCTCGATCTGTGTAGTTTCCAAGTGAATTTGTTTATAATACATGATTTTGCCAGGGAGCTATAGAAAATATTACATACATATTCATATTCATTTATTTGTATATAACATGTATAATACGAATTACAGATGGAAAATGTATGTAGGGTACACGCACCCTGAAAGGGTATTACAAATTTATCTACATATACACATAACTATTACATTGACCGGATCAGCTGTTCACAGGTTAAAGAGACTAAATTTATTTTCCTAATAATTTTTATCTTCGAAGAATTCATCTCACTAATGCATACCTCATCAGGTTATTAAATTGTAACATAAATAGCTAACGTCGTACATTACTGGCATTAAAATTACAAGAGAGCATTTCCTGTCTTTTCCGAATTAGTAGGTAGGTACCATTATATGTATGTATATAATATATATATTTATGTAGGTCTATGCATATATGTATTGTTATTTTATAAAGTTTATATAAGTAAGTACTGTATTTTATATTTATGCTGTAAGTTTCGTGTTGTTATCTAGTTTTATTGCGCACTAGGACTGTCCTCATGCATCCACATTCCTGTCCTGCCTAGGTTTGCTGGTAGAAATCTCTCTTTAGAGATAAGCTCGCCTTTGCGTATAATATTTCTTGTAAATGTATTTATTAAGTTTCTGTGCAATAGAGAATATGAAAAAAAAATAGTTATCATAGTTTAACGATTATGATATAAAAGCGCTTACTCTTACTTTTTAGTACAATTTTGTTTTATGAAGTTCCTTGGTTTTATCACAATAATCCAATATCTTCCAAGGTCAACGGAATTCTCGGTTGAGGAATACTGTGCGTAAGTTATCGTTACGTGTCGCACTTGTCGTCATGAGACGAGCTGTAAGACCAACTAATGCGCCGTGTGGTCCGCATCGCGCTTGATGCGAGCGTCAGCCAGCTCGCGATAAAACAGGGACCTAATTCCACTACCAAAATTACGGTTAGTGATAGGGTCGATTTTACGATTTTTGTGTCACACGAATATGATTAATTCTTGAAATCGGCCCACGAACGGTGTTACGCACGCTGCAAATAGCGTTTTGCAAGCGTTACGAATCAGCTACGAACGTTGTTACGGCAAGCTGCAAATAGCTTTTTGCAAGCGTTACGAATCAGCTACGAACGTTGTTACGGCACGCTGCAAATAGCGTTGCAAGCGTTACGAATCTTCTACGAGGGTCGATTTCATGAATTTTTATGTCACACGAATGAGATTCGACGACCTGAAATCGATCCGATAATGACGAGATAATTGCGACAGATCAGCGGGTCGATTCTCGCGCCTTCGATATGCGGATATCGAGACCAAAATTGACAGATTTCCATACGAAATCACTCGATATAGGTGTAGATATCGTATATCGAATGCGCGAGAATAATGCTCCAGGGGCTCAATACCACTAGCAAAATTGCGGCTGACGCGACGATGACGACAGTCCACTTGAGGCTGTGCGGTGTGCGCACATCTGAGTAACGTGACACATAAATTCGGTGAATTAGAGGCGGTGGCGTGGCATGATACGACATGAAATTTCACTTCTATACAGGGTGTAACAGAAAGGGGTGTACAAACCGTAAGAGGGTTGTTAGGGACATCATTCTGAACAACTTTCACTATGGGATCGGCTTGATTAGAGCATCTTTATTTTTTTAACTCATTATCATTAGAAACAAATGACAATCCTATGAGATTTTCGCTAATTTTAGTTGTCACAACTTAAAATTTCAGAATCGTTTCATCTAAGTCAGGTTTCATTTGTTTTGTTTCACATTGAGTTAGTGACAATATTTGGATTTGTTTTATTTTATTTGACATTATGCTCATACCACCCTGTATGGGAAAAGACGTGACGCTATGTTATTAATTAAGGAGTAAGTAATAAGGAGAAATCAGATAACTGATACCTAAAGACATTATCACTTTGTTTTGGCTTTATTTTTTTAGAATCACAGCCCAGATTTAGCTCAAAGCTCAAATCCTTCACAGAGATTTGCTCTTAGAGTGCGCAGTTCGTGATAACAAAGCTGTTTGTGAAATTGCAGTAATGTGAGTTAATCCTGAAGCCTTATCTATCTATTCAAACCAAGTTCAGGCATGTTCGTCAAAACGCGAATTTGCGGGATTTGCGCAAACTTCACGCCCTAACTTCTTGCAGAATATTTGTGACGTTCCACAGGTGAAGGTACGATAAGACCGAGATGGAGTTATGCATTCATCTTAACAGATAAACTATCGATCATAAAGAATTGACCTCAGATGAGCAGTAGTTACCTACGGAGAAAAAAAGTTCAATTATAAAAACGTACATGAAATGTCAAACAAAGTTTATCTTGGAACTGAAAAATCGCCCCCTATCACAAATATGTTTATTTTGCGTAGATATGGTTAAGTACATAGTAGGTGCTAACATAACTATTATCGGCACTGCACATCTAGCCACGTAGTGACACGCAACGACATACTTTTAAGCACTATTACATTCTCTAGTTAATCCAAAAAGATAGAAATTAAATTAAATGAAATGTTTATTAAGATTGTTAATGAAATGAAATGTTTATTAAGATCGTTAAAGATGCTGGTTACACAGTAATTGATAACTTAAACAGTAGTGCTATTGGTTTTGAGATATTTTACAGTTATATTATATTATAAGCAGGTTATAGAGAAAGTGTTCAATATTTTCTAAATATTGAATTTATTTATAAACCAAACCCAATTAACCTAACCTGTCCAAGAGTCACTTCTTTGCAGCATCACAGTCAATCCTATCAAGTAAATCCCATAATTTAATTCAATTCTCGCATCCGTATGGTTCATTTCCAATGGATTTTCACAGATTTGTACGAAAATGATTCCCGGGGAATAGAAATTCTCAATCTAAAATCTTTAATAAGACGAACGCCTCGGAAGTTTTCTTTTATGACAATTTTGATTGAATTTTTCTTATTGCTATTGGTTCCTTTGCGTTTACGTTCTTCTTTTAAATTTACTTGAGTTCAACATTGGAGGAAATGTTTCTTTGTGTGTTCTTGGCGTGATTTTTCTTTGTATTTTATCGAGTTACACGAATACTGTTCTCGGAATAAATGTATCAATAAAGTGTCTTTGAGAAAGTATTTCATATGCATGATCCAAAAATGGAAATGAGCAATTGAGCATAGATTGGATTAGATGTATGAATTTGTATGCATGATGTGTTAGTCATCTGTCAGTTGTTGAATTGGGTTTCTAATCAGCAGTTTTGCTAGGAATAATCGGAAATATTTATTTTCGCCTGTTTTATGGAATTCATCTTCTATGAGAATGGTTTAATATTAAAAGTTGATCAAAATTATGGGTATTCCATCAACCGTTAATGGCGTAAGCGTGACTTAAGGTTATTTCAACCGTACAGTGTCCTCAATTCTCGCCCTATTGCGTTTATTATCACTGCAAATTGGGATTGTCTTTAAGGCACCTGGTAACGCTTTGTGGTGGTCGAAATTTTCACAAATCATAAAAGAAAAATTATGAAATAAAGTATATAATGGCGTAAACTGCAGCACGACGCTTACGTCCGCGCAAAAAGTGCGAAACGTGCAAAAAAGTGTGTTTTTTGCAAATTACACAAAATCCGCTGATGATTTCTGAAATGTTAAATAATGTCATGTGCGTGCGATATTTAGACGCTGTGCGACAGATGGCGTTATTAAATTTTTGTTAACGGCAACTCAGTTTCAGTGACCACCAACATTAAAAAAAAACTTCACTGACCACCCACAAAATCGACCAGAGAGGACCATCTATAAAGAGATAGATACACTATAGTAGTTTGTTACACAAGGGGTGAAAGAGAGCTATTTCGGACGAAGGGCCAATTTGGAGCCCGTGCGAGCGCAGGTCGCAGGTGTCAGAAAATATAATTAAACTGTCAGGAAATAGAATTTAACCGAGGTAAAGGAGGACTATTCTATGTTTTGTATGGTATATGTTTAACTATAGCTATAGGTAATAATCTAATTCATGATGAGATTGTTATCCAATTATAATGATGATTCATTCTGATCGTCGAGTTATCGGAAGATGTCTTCTCCTAATTTCATCAGTCCTGATCTAAGTAAGTAGGTAGTTCTGGTCAAGCTATACAGACCAATTGTATGTACGATATGGAACTTTTTGATAATAACAAACTCAGTTAGGAATTTCAAATCAAAGGTATTTATTTTCTGTAGATATTTTAAAATACTTATTCCCAGAGCTAGAACACTTCACCCCCCTTGCCACTTCACTACGTTGGACCACTGTGAGAGAAGAAGGGCGAAGAAACTCACACAGATTAATCTTTTGATCTCTTTTAAACATATTCATACATTATGTCTTAGATCTAACAGATATAATTCCAAAGATTGTACACACTACAGCTCACTAAAAGGTTTGTGCCGTTTGCACCAGAATATACAACCATATAATATGATTAAAATATAATACACTTATCTTATTTGTCGTGTCCTTTACAAGTCAATCTCCAGAACAACCTTCCACCAGAACATTTGCCACCAGACTGTCCCTCCAATGCTTCAAACAGCCCAAGGAGGAACCGTCTTGGCGCGTAAAGTTCGCGCCAAAACATTTTGCCTGATCAAACACCATTATTAAAATAGTTAAAGCCCATAAGTATGACGCCTAGTATTTTAAACCATAATTTCTCATTAAAATGTTATTTTTAAGAACATCCTTATAATTTTAAGACTATGCTCATTTATTTGAACGTCAAAATCATACGTCACTTCCCGGCGCGATACCGCGCCTCCTCATGACAAATGACACAAGCTGAAATAAAATAGCTGAAGGCCATAAATACAATCTATGATTACCAGGTATGATTTCTCATTGATGTTTCATTTTTAGGACGTCTCTGTAATTTATAAAGGCTGTATCAAAAATACCTTGAGCAGTGGTATTTTTGATACGTCATTTCCCGAAACTGAGAATTAGGTGCTTGATCGAAACAAATGAAATCTCGACAACAGAAATCACTGAGGAAATGCATAATTAATTACAACAAGGTTAATTAATTCAATATAATATCTAGTACAAAAGCATTTATATGCTAACACAGGCGTTAAGGATCGAGTCCACCCGAGATATTTAGGCGCCGGAGCGAGTGAAGCGAGTGAACAGTTCGTTATTTCAAAATAACAATCATAAAATAGTTATGAAACCAAGCTCGATCGTTTTTTTACCCCCGAAAAACCCATAATACTGCTCATCGTAAACTACAGCGCCTTTTTCTAGAACTCAAAACATATCGTTATAAATATTCCTCATATTAATAGTGGTAGACCCGGGACTCGGCTGACGAACGTCAGCCTTCGTCCCTCGAAACCACCAATTAGGGATTTATCTTAATGAATTTCGTATGCTAAGGTTGTGTTTGTGTTTCTACCGTTTCTACCTGTTTAAATTCTACAGGCGCTCATACAAAAACTTCGTTATTTATTTGAATCATGTTCACTTGAACAATTAATTTATAAAAGAACTAAAAGTAAAATTTATTGATTGTTCTTTCACTCCGGCAGGGACTCGAACTCGGAACTACAACCACTGAGCCATGCGGCTGTTTGTAGTGAAGTCGAATTTCACAATCATATAAAAAAGCGTGACGGTACGATTTGAGAATGATGCGAAATCAGGGATTTTTCCTCACCCAAAAAGTGCTCAACGCGCCTAAAGAAGTTTTCACTTCAAAAAGTAAAAAAATATACTTCCACTAAGTTTAGAGGTCCCACAAAAAAAATGTTATTTGTTGAAAAATGAGATAATCTAGTGCAATTTTGAATCGTTACTATTGGATTAATTTGGCTAGATCATAAAAAATCCTGAACATTATCATTGTTTTAGATGAATGATTTATCCTTATGATATTTACACCAAAAAAATCCTCTTATAGAGCTCTAGTACAATTTTTAAATTTAATTCATTAACTTATTTAGCTTTTTTGGTAAATTAAAAAAACACCAAATTTTTGAAGTCGCCGGGCGGTTCGACGCTTTTCCGCGCCGCCCGCTACCCGCCCGCCACCAGTTAAGCAGCGAAAAATTGGCATAGGTCTGTCCTCGTAGAGCGTTCAAGCCTTGAACGCTCTACGAGGACAGACCTATGCCAATTTTTCGCCACCCACAGCGACGACAGCAACGAAAATGATAAATAAAAACAAGTACAAGGGTGAATTTTTGTTTTGGCTTTTTTGGATGTCCACGTCTTATAGGAACAAAACCACTGAAGAAAACTCCTAATTTACTTTATATTGTTTTTCTAGACACCCAAGTATGATATTAAAACTAAAAACATTATGTGTAGGCATACCTAAATCCTGAGAAATCCACGTACGAAAGTTGAAAATCACCGATTACGAGCGCTGGGAGGCTTGTCTCCCGCGCGTTTTGGGTGAAACAAGCTTCGATAAGTTTCTGACGGAACACAGTATGAAAACGATTTATACCTAATCGGAAAGAATATCACTCCACGCACACCTTCAAACAATAAAAGCAGTTACGTATAATAGTATTTTGTTAAACAAGAGGTCGCGACATGTTTGTCCCACTCTGAACCGTGCTTCTCATGCCTCCCAATAAGTATTGCTATCTCATTATGGGCACAAACTAGCGTCCTGTCGCTTACGCATGTTAAAACAGGTTAGTTGTGCGTGCGAATGCACAGGAAGTGAACGTGGAGAATAAACTTTTTGGCAGTCAAAGAGGTATGTTTTTCACGCGATGTACTTTGGTACGCCGGTCGGGTTATTTCCGTGGCTCATTTTTTGAGTACTTATAATACGACTTGCATTATGTCATTCGATTTTCTAGGTGGCAATAATGACGGAGCTCTAATTTTAAAATGATTTTTTGTAATTCAGACAGTAGTTTAATAAATGAGATCAAAACACTATTTTGCCGTCAGTTCTGTGGCATCATTTCCGTGGTCATTTTTACCACAGAACTGACGGTCGTGCCACGGAAATGACTGAAAGGTTTTATTAAACGAAATCCTTACAAAACTTTTCCTAAACGGAGTGGCAGAAGCTCAGATGGGTCTCACTCAACACTTAATTTTTACACCACTTTGTTATATTATTTATCAGAGGTAATTATATCAAAATGTATGGCTTACTTTGTGTTATATTTTTGCCTATTTAAGTTTTGCAGGCGCTCATTCAAACACTGAATATAATAATTATGAAATATGATACAGATGTGTAAAAAAGAATCAAAAGATGATTTTTGTTTAATTTATCTTCATCCTTGGCCCTCACGCATTGTAAACACACACACAGCCGTAGCGCCGCAGATGTTGTTTCTCTCTCTACCATTCGAGAAGTCCCGGATTCGAACCCCGGCTTGGATGTGATATGTAATAATATCCTTCCTTACTAATTAAAAACTGTCGAAGGTGTATTGTATACAGGCGGAAGGAAAGAGCTACACAATATACAGCTAAATGGTCTGATCCGCTCTACCACCCGTACTCACCCTGCAAAGCTGTGTAATGGGGTTAATGTTTATTTTTTTGAATAAGTGTTGTTTTGTAGGTATGTTACATTTTTTGATAATTATTTATTCATATCAGATTTATAATGAACGCTATAATAGATAATGTTATAATATTTTTGTTTGAGTTGATTTTTGTTAATTACTACAATTATGAAGAAAAATAATTTAATCACATAGTTTCATTTAAAAATATTCATATTCATATCAGATGTATGCATATGTTTTGAGTTAATTTTTGTTGATAACTAGAACTACAATTATAAAGAAAATTTATTTTATTTCATTGTTTCATTTTATCAATATGTCAGCATTAGTATAAATAATTGATATGGTGGTCTTATGATCGATCAATCACTGCTAGAAATACGTAATAATATATGAATGTATGGGAAAGTAGACCTTTCGTCAGTTCTGTGGCATATATTTGGCATGACCGTCATTTCCGTGGCAAAAATATTTTTGATGTTAAATTTTAGCCAAAGTATTAGCTTCTGTTTGACGCCTCATCGATAGTTCAGTTTTTAAGGCTTTGGTCTTTCATAATCTTTGTTAATTTTCCATGTTTTACGAGAAACAAAAAATGCCACAGAACTGACGTGAAAATCGAAATTTCAAAAATTGACCCACAAGAATAAATCAGCCCGCGTGAAACAGAGAGCATGGAAAATTGGTTATATAAACCGTATGGATTTCTTTCCTTTAGTCCCAATTTCTAATTTAATACTTATTTATTTTCTGGTTATACCTGTAATGTAAAATTGACCGAGCGAGCGAAGCGAGCGTCTCGTCCAATTTCGACATTGGCCAAAAATGCATTTGGATGTCTGTCTGTTCTCGCCTACAGGTCGCATTTATGAACCGATTTTGACTAAATTTGCACACAGGTTTCTTGATTTATTTAAAAACTTTAGCCGATCGCGATTTTTGATTGGGGGCAAAATAAAGGGGAAAAGGGGAAAATTTTGCTGTAGCGTTTTTTATAAACGGATTTCAATCAAATTTGAGAGGCACGCTAAGGACTTAATTCCACACCAGATATTGTAAAATGAATCTAAAACGCTGGAGTGGAAGGGAATTCCCCGGGAAAGGGAAGTTTGCTATAGCGTTAAATTAGTGCGAAAGGAGTCTGGCCAGGGTGTCAAGTCTCTAAAGTTTCAAGCCATCGTCGCCACGCCATCGATATAATACGGCTATACAATGGCTATTAGTTGCCAGCCGTGTTAGTCCACTGTTACATTCAATAGAATATCAACAGAATATCAACAGAATATCAACAGAACATCAACAGAATGGTGATGTTATCAAACAATAAATTTTTAGCCAAGGGACGGTTTTATAACATATATTTTTGTGGCTTCAGGAAGTATCTCAAACTGCTGGAATAACTTTTTAAAGATGGGCATTTTGCTGGACAATCGTCGATAGCCCAACGTAGAATCAGGTGTGTTCTATTCTAAAAACACCTAAAATAACTAAACGAAATAACTAAAGACCTAAATTGCCACATAAAGCCAAATATTTTTAATAGTTCAGCAATGACTTTAGTTGTATCGGCTCTGAACTCACACACATCACATCACGAGCACATCAACTTTTACATAACACATACCTAATCCAAAAGAACTGAGGATAAATGGACATTTAATAGGGACCAGATCGACCCCAAAAGTCCCTAGACAGAGAGTTCCGGGAAAAAACCTTATAAATTCACTCCGTGCACACGGGACCGACTCGTAGATAAATATAGGCAGCGAATGTTTCGCTACGTGTTTCGAATACTGCGGTCGGAAATTAGACATCGAAAGATGTTCGAAATTCAATGTTTTCATTCTCTTTTTGGAACTAAACAAGAGCCTTATTAGCGAGTAAGATTGGAGAAAGAATAATATGGGAATATTTTTAAGAAAATGTGATGCCGGTTTGTGTTTTTTAAAAAAGTGAAGAAATGGTGACCTTTTAATTCTAGCATTTGAAGGAAAATTATCAATTTTATTCTAAGCTAACGTCACAGAAGAGGTACTCAGTACAGAACGGCCACTTCCCCGCGCTGATTCAGATACCGCACCCCACCCCTGGCGTCAGACAGGGCTGAACGCCAGACGAGTGACGACGCGTATACTTTAATATCGCTGCATTCGCCGCGCCACCAGCCCTAGCAAAGTTTACGCACACATTTGCACGTATACAAACATCATTTGGTTATGTAGTAGTAATATTAGGTGATTATTTTACGAGCGTTCTATGGAGTGTCCGAGGTGTGCTAACGTCAAAACTCTTCCATCGATCTTTTGGCTCTTTACAGATGACATTTGAGGTGGAGAATAGTCCCAACCCCAATACAACGAATCTGTCACATGGTCACTCACACACACCTCACACACAACACGGACTGTTCATTCCTCATTGGTCATGAAGATTTATCTCCACCTGTCACCGCGCACCAAAAGATCCTTGTAAAGCTGTAATAGTAATTTTCTTTATTGTACTCACATGACATAATATACGGATACTTGTTGATACGTTTCTACTCATGCGGCCCAATAAATAGAACACAAATTGAAGGCTCTCATGATCACTTATCATTTTCGAACAGTATGTCATCCTGGGATTAAGGTTGTCCACCAAACAATAGATTGCAAAGATCCACTGAGGCCCGTGAGTTAGAACGCCTAATAATGCCTTAATAACTTTAACAACCTATATTATTTTAACGGAAGTCAACACTAATCGCTGAATTAATTGACAACTTCCAATGACTTGTCAAAGTTATTTAGCCCGGGTCTCTCAAGAGACGGATAAACAGTCAGTCACTTTTTGTACGTGTGAAATGTCAAAAGCCCCAGATAAATAGACAGATAAACGCTATCTGAGGAATGAGAGAACGGCACGGAAAATATTGTGAGTCGAGTTTAAAGTTTATTGGACCAGCGGGTCGATTCTAGCGCCTTCTATATACTAAAAGACCAGGAGCGTAACATTCAAAATAAACCAGCATAACTTTTATAATTAGTTGTTTATTCTCCAAAATTCGTACATGGACTGACCCGAGACTAAGCCAAACAGTCCCTTTTATACTCTTTAAAACAAGATGGCAGCACCTGTTTGCCGCTAACAGTTGCCGCCTCTAAGCAACTGATGTTTATATTAATTTTGTTTATGTTTATTTAATTTAAGCTACAATTCTATAAGTATATTAAACACAAACTCTAACAATACGGATATCGAGACCTATATTGACAGATTGCCATACCAAATCACTCGGTGTAGATATCGTATATCGAATGCGCGAGAATCATGCTCCAGAAGTTATAGTGATTACCCGCTTTCCATCTGTCGGCCCTGAATTGGGCACGCAACAAGGGGATTGTGGTGGCAATCCGGTCGGTTGGGTGATCGCGATTATTTCCCAGCTGTGTCGCCCCGCCACCGGAAAATAGTATTTATCTTTAAAGACATATACATAACATAATGTACGAGTACATTATACGAATGTTCCATCGGTTAATTACTCCATAGCTGTGGCTATAGACTAGCCACCTGTCACGCGAAATAGTGTTGGATAACTGGCTGATGGTGGCACAATTTGTGCCTCTTCCTCGGAATTTCTGGAAGTTTCATCTAGTATGGGAAATGGCGTAATGCTATTTAATATAAATAATTACATAAACCTTAAAACATAAACATTTAATCGTTCTACCCAAGCATCCATTTCGTGCGGTTTTTTTTTATTTCTTCTTATTTCATTCCGATTATTCCGAAACGAAGTCATATTTACCAAGCTTTATAAACTACTTGGCTCAAGTATAATAGGTTTCTATTATATTATAACATAATACCAAATTAGCGATACTGGTCGATAGAGGAGGCTTAGTACCAACAGCAGGAGGGACCAATGCTTTTTTGTACTAAAACGTTACGAAAAAACATGGAAGTGAGTTTAGTGCCAGTAGACAATGTTAAACGCTAAGGATAGCGAAACGAAACTCTAACTTTTATGTATGCGATTTGACATTTGGTCAGACGTCACCTGTATATGATGTAGTATACCGTCGAAGAAGATTCTATGCAGATGTGGCCCGGTAAACACAAGAAATGAAACAAATACTTACTGATTGATTTGGGAGTATTTTGGACCCCAATGAAAGTCAAACTACTGGACTAATTTTAGTATTTATTTTTGTTATCGACGCGAAATTTTGTCATCTTTGATTCACTAATACACCATTTTTTTATAATCATTGACTTTTTTCAAATAAACGTCCCAAAAATTTTTGGTTTTTCGCTCCTCCTCAAGTTAGCACAACCTTTATTTGTTCCGAAAATTGTGTGTTACACTATTGAATAGCCACAAACGACATACTTAAGTTTCGTTGAATTCGGAATTTTCTCGAATTTTGCCGACTGGGGTATTAATACCCTAAGCAAAAGATTATTCGCCTTCATTTCTCTAGATACGGTAGCGTCCTGGCAAGCAAATTGGAGTATTGAAAGACTGGCTAAAAGTTGACGCAGCTGTGTCCTTTTCACTTCGTACCGGAAAAGGAGTGACGCTACTTTGTGTTTATGCACAATATTCTTTCAACATTTCAACACCCACTACGATTCGTACTTGGCCAGTTTTGTTAACCGCCTATGCCTAATATGCCTAGCAATATTTTTATTTAACCCCTACGTCGTCGACACATCTTATGTATCTATTGTTCTCCATTGTTCGTTTCGGTTGGTCGACCGGTGTGATTCTGAGAGTGAACCAGTTAATTCTACCGATATCGTTAGTTTCTTTTCGTGAACTCGAATGGCATTTGCAAGAAGTTTAATAAGACCTTTCTTGGTCCGACGTTGGATTAAAAAATAAAACTCCAATTCTTAATGTAAATAAGACATCCGGTTATTGAGTAAATATAGAGAGGGTGTAATACCTATATACCTTTCATTTACTATGCAATATTGGGTTTTTACAAGTTTTTTTGTTACTAAGTAATTCGTAACATAGTTTGATATAAATGTTCACACTCTATGTACCTATATAATACTCCATCAACCCGCACTGAGCCAGTGTGGTAGAGTATGGCTCAATCTTACTCGTATCTGAGTAATGGCCCGTGCCCCTGGGTGGGACGTTAATGAGCTACATATTAAATTTTTTTACGAGTTTCTCATGAGAGCCTGATAGTCAAGCACAGCGCGGTCGATAAACTACCAATTTATAGCAAGAACAGGCTCAGAATTTAAGGGTTCGTATCATAAATTCATACGAAAGACCTAAGTTCATAATAACTTATACGAAACCCCGAAAGTTAAAATGCCGAATGTTCACTAAAGTACGATTGACCGAATGGTCGAAATCCCTAAATCCGAAATCCCGATGACCGAAATACCGATAACTTAAATCCCGAAGTACGTAATCCCGAAAGTGTGAATGGTAGTAAGGTTGTTCACCAAAAGTTGTTTTACTAAAAGAGTAATTCGTTGCTTTAGGAGGTCACTTTCTAGGTCCAATACTAAAGATAGGTTGTGTTAGGTCACAACTTTATGAACCACCCGGAGCCGAGCGAAGCGGAGCGAAGCGGAGCGATCCCATGTAGTTTCACAAAACCAATTACATTTTTAGTAAAACAACTTTTGGTGAGCAACCTTACTGCTATTCACACTTTCCGGATTTTATACTTCGGCATTTCGTACTTTCGGCATTTCGTACTTTCGGCAAATCGTACTTTCGGTATTTCGTACATCGGCAATTCGAGTTTAGGGATTTCGGACATCGGCATTTAGAACTTTAGGTGTTTCGAACTTTCGGACGTAGAGATTTCATCAGTAGATCATTATGAATATTAGATATACGAACCCGAATATAAGGCAGTATTGCCTGCCAGGCACGTCTGTAGCAGATAATGGTAACTCCGTGCGTATGTGTGTATAAGATATGTTCGTCTAAAACTGGTATTATCTGCTCTAGAGCGATCTACAATAAACTCTTTCAAGAGGTCCACCGAAGATTTCATCTTCGTTTGTTATTTAGTTTTCTTTTAGTTGGACTCGTGCTCGGAACTTTTTCGATTGGGTTTATTATGAAAGTTAATATCGGTTCTTTTTGTATCGGGAAATTGGATTTAGCCGCAGTAAAAAGTGTACAAGAATATCAGTAAGATGTTGTTATCGGTGGATTCAACTACTTACAATTATGTTTACCTATATAAGTTAATATGAATATAAGTACAAGGAATTTTGGGGGTAATTATTAGGTTTTAAAATGCTCCGTTGTCTGGTGGGTTTTATGCTTGCTTCTCATGCAGGACATGCAGGTTCGAATCCAAGTGCTGACCATGTACCAATGAGATAAATCCACGATAAATCAATCTATTCAGGCATTAATTAATTTAGAGCCTTTATGTTTTTCCTAAAACATAAATACCTTAATCTCCCCCGCGGACGTAAAAGAATAGTGGCACTATTAGCAATTATACAAACTCGTCCCAAAAATTCATTTTGATGAGTTTAAACTAATACTAACCATCCCAACTAACACAGTATTGTTTTTTTTTTTTACGTAGCCTGTAATGTGTCCCACTGCTGGGCAAAGGCCTCCCCATTTCGAGCCCACACATCTCTAGTCAGAGCTAGATTGACCCACTCTAGTTCGAACGTGTCCAGGTCGTCCCGCCATCTCCTTGAAGGCCCAGTATTGATTACTACTAATATTATAGTATCTGTGTTACTACTATCCGCTGCACGATGTAAAGGCTTTTTACACCAAAGCAAAAGTCTTTCACTCTTTGCACTAGTAGTTTCAGTTAGAATGTTATCTGGCTGAACTAAAATGAAAATGTTTTAATCGTACGGAGAGTCTAATTTACCAAATGGAGAGAGAGCTTCTTTGAACAGTTCCGCAAATTCCACTTGGGATATTAGTATGAACTAAGAAGCAATGTTTTCGTAGAGGTAGGTACAGAGAGAAAATTTGTTCGATGGCAGGAATATAACGGCATGAGTTATATCTTGCTTGGGATAAGCTCGCCTTTCCATTTTTAGTTGTATTTATATATCACACATATCAGAAATAATTCACCAAGTTAAAAACTTACAAAAACGGACTTCATGACCTATCACTTATTCCTCCCCGCTCGGTACACAAATGTCGTCTATAGACCCGAAAACGAGCCTACGGAATCTGTCTCCTGACAGTGAAGTCCATACGTATTACATAATATAAACGAATATACGATCCTAACAGCCAGAATTTATCTATGACAATGACTATAAACACCAAAAAGACTGGATGTATGATGTCATCCAGGTAAAAACAAATTAAACGTCACAGTTTTTTCATGTAGAAACCTAACTGGACCGATTCCTGATTTTCAAAAAATGGGACCAATCTATTGGGCTTCCCTTTTGAACAACGAAAGAATTTTTGAAATCGGTTCATAAATATGTCCAGTTTCGATGTAACAAACATAAAAAAAATATTATTATTATTATTTATTATTATTATTATTAGCCTATAGCATCCCACTGCTGGGCAAAGGCCTCTCTTCCCCGTTTCCATGCATCGCGCTCCTGGGCCGATTCCCACCAAATGATAAACAAAAAAAACATACAACCGAATTGATAACCCCCTCCTTTTATGAAGTCGGTTCAAAACACAAACAATACAAAAATAAACTGGTCAAGTGCGGTAGGTCTCGCGGACCCATCACACTTGGAGAGCGAAACTGGTGTAAATTAGGTTTCTACATAAAAAAATAAAGTATCATGTCATCCATGTAAACAAAATTACATAGTTTTGCAGAAAGATGGAAATTTGCAGTTTTCAGATTTTTTCCTTTACTTGTGCTACAAGACCGTGCTTTGTGCCAAATTTCATGATTGTAGGCCTACGGGAAGTACGCTATAGGTTTTGGGTCCATTGCGAGTACTATGAAAATCCAACAATTTTACAGCATAAAGGTCGTAGCATAGCGCTGACCTAGAAGTTTGTTTTTTACACAGTTGTATGCGACCACAGACTTGAGCAATTCATATAAATTTCAGCTTGATACGTCCACGCGTTCTCGATATAAAGGTGGACAGACAGACGGACAGACGGACGGACGGACATCAAAGTAATCCTATAAGTTCCTTTTTATTTTATTTTCAACCGACTTCAAAAAAAGGAGGAGGTTCTCAATACGACCCGTATGTTTTTTTTTTTTTTTTTTTTCTATGTTTGTTACGCGATTGCTCCGCCAATTATGAACCGATTTGAACAAATCTTTTTTCGGCGTATAGGTAATACCTCAAGGGTGGTCCCATTGACACCAGGTCAGGATCTGATGATGGGATCCTGGAGAAATCGAGAAAACTCTTCAAATATTATAGGCAGACCTATAGTGATTTTTGTGTTTTTCATAATAACTCGTGCAAATGCACATGGTAAGCATAATATTGTGATGCGGAACTGCTGATGAAGACCACATATGGCCACCAGATCTGCTCAATACTAGGTACAAATACAATGCGTGGCTGACGGGCAGGCAACGCATAGCCTAAACCGGTGGACCTATAGAGCCATGAAACTTTGTACAGGGGTTCCTTAGTCGCGTGGGGTAGCACTGATATAGCATTTGACAAAATTAATTCCCCAAGGGAGGGGGGGATAAGGGGTTACAGTTAGTATTAAACTCAATCTAATCAAATAGGGTTTGTGGAAGTCGGTTTTTTCTAAAGTTTACTTTTTGTTTCAATTATTTAAGGATCGGAACCCTAAAAATATGAAAATGCAAGCTTATCTCTAAAAATAAATTTCTACCAGCAAACCCAGGATGGACAGGATACATTTTAAATCTCAAAACGGGTAGGCCTATAAGCGAAATTGTATTTCATTATTAATTGCTGCTGTAGCTTTCGATTTGTTTATCGGATGTTATCAAACACAACGCATATTATATTATGTTGCTTTTGTGAGAAATATTATGTGGCTATACATTTTGCGTCTTAATTCTTTGGCTCACTTACCCCTCTTTATTAATCTGTGCCCCTTTTTACCCTATGCGAGTAAAAGAAGTCCTGCTTGCTCAAGAAACTTGGCGCGGATGTACATTAGTATACTGGTATTATTATTTACAAAATATTAATGAAATGGTTTCGCTTTGGAGCGAGAAACTATTCAACCAGTTTTTAGAAAACATTATTTGGTAATGGTTTTCGGTAAAATCAGGTCAAAAAGTTATTTCATGGGGAAAACCAACACTGACGAACGAAATGGTTTAAATCGATTCTTATTTAATAACTTGAATCAATTCCAAATTGTTGGCTAAATAATACACATCGGAACGAACGAAATAGTTTTAATCGATTGTAATAACTTGAATCAATTCCAAATTGTTGGCTAATATTAATAATACACAAGGGCCCAATTACACTGAAAGGCTACAGCAATATCTATAAAATATATTTGGAAATTATGTCACTGGGGTCCTCTTGGTCCCGCAATCAAAAAGTCATTATTTGTTGTATTTTGGTCCTTTATCATAACAAATGGAGTTACAGATCTGGGTATAGGGCTCTACTCACGATGTAACCTAGCTTGCAATCTGTCGCTGCAACTCATAGAAGGCAGGTTGCCTTGCAACCGCTAGAGAAGGACAGAACAGGAAGATAGACAGAGAAAGAAATACAAGTTACAGCAACAAATCGCGAGACAGATTGTATCGTTACTAGAGCCCACAATAATAAAAAACACCATAAGAAAATTTCGCCAATGTATTTAATTCTCAACACTCGTAGAATTACCACAGCTCGCCAGCCCGCCTGGCACCCACGACGATACCCTGCCAGGTCTCATCAACCACCTGCTCGATGTAGATCGGGTCCAGATGGAACCCTTCGAAACCGCCAGCCAGACCAGGCAGCTCAAACGTGTACGACAGAGGTACTCCCACCAGATGGGCGTAGTCTTCAGCCGCACCCGCAGCAGGGTAGCCGATCACCAGAACTGAGTTTCCAACAATGTAGTTGGGGAAGTTGCTGAGAGACGCAGCGTCCATTGCCTGAGCCATGGAGACACCAACAGTGTGAAGAGCGAAGGCGTTGCCGGACAACGAACCATCATGACCCCAGGGGTACAGAATCATGCTTCCGTAACTATGCATGGTGATGTACAAAGCCATACGGTCGAGGTTTTCATTGATGATGTTGCGCACAACTTGAGTCTCGATTTCGGAGAAGGCTCGGTTTCCGGCGTAGATATCGGTGCAAGGGTTTCCGGGGCTGGTTCCGGTGGTGTCCCAGAAAAAGTCGTAGTTGCGGTTGCCGTCGACGCCTGGGCAGATGAAGCTGAGGGTGTGGGTGTTGGTTGACCTGGTCTTCCTCCAGAAACGGCTCTGCAAAATAGGATTATTTATGTGTAAATGGTGATCCATCTACAATTTAGGTATACGAGGCTATAAAGGGAGGTTACTTAGAACGAGTAGTTACCCAGTCAGCTCATGCTGACTCTATCAATGATTACTATATCCTACAGTACGTCTGTGAAAATTTACGAATTAAATCGGACATTTATCATAATTTAGAATATCCGAAAAGCGTGGATAGGTGCAACAACATGGCAAAAAACCCGCTACTACCCCGGATATCTGTGAAACTAAACACAGAAAAAAAGCATAAGGAGGAAAAAGGGCAGGCGGAAGGCAGCAAAAGAAGGCTGGACTTGCCATATGCACAGAAATATCTGCGGATCACATGGATAAATCTAATCCGTTGGCTTGCACCCCCCAGCCCGTTTGTCTAACTGTGACATGAAGTCGGAATGAGCTAAACATGGAAAATTCGAATAAAGAATCTCACGTGGGTAAAAGTGTACTGGTAACCGTCAGGGTTGACGACCGGCAAGATGATCCAGTCAAAGTTGTCCAGCAGATCAGACTCGGTGACGTCTTCGACGAGTTTACGGATGGCGTAGGTGACGGATGGGGGCGAGATCCACTCCCGGGAGTGGATGCCTCCATCGATGAAGATGACCGGTTTGCTGCGCTCCTCGAAGTTGGTGGTTGAGATCTTTAGGTACCTGATGGCGTAAAAAGAATTGAGGAGTGTCTGTTTAAAAAGTCCTATTTCACTTTGGCAAGATTTTTTTTATATGTTTTTCCGAAACTGTTAACTTAAATCTCATCCATATCTGTTAAAACTCTGTGCAAAAAGCACTTATTTCAAAAATAAAAGAAAAACTAAAAATTGACGTTCCAAACAAAAGGGCTTATTTCTCTTTGTAAAATGTTTCGATCAAAACTCTTATTTCGTTTTTTTCGTATCACGTGAAAATAAAAAAAATGGAAATGGACCTTTTGAACAGACACTCCTCAATTGGAATCTGAAATCCTGGATAAACAACCCTGGCGGCTTGACAATCGAACCACGAGGGCCAATGTGAGTGGTGGCTGAGTGGCATTTGAACGCTTTCAAGTTTATGATCAGCGTAGGTAATTTGCTACAAAATACCTAATGGGGCAGCTTTAACTTGGATGAACATCGAGTATGTTTTAGTATGGCTGGATCATAATCAGTTATGTCTGGCTCGTAGACCTCGGCTTTCTTCTGGCTACCATACCTGATGGGACGGCCTTCGTAGCTGTTTGCTGGTGTCACGAGGGTTACTTTATCGGGGTAAGATGCCGCGATGTCTTGAAGGTACTGGTCGATCTGAAATAGGATTGGATTTTCAATTTAGTAGCTTGGAATTTATCTTAAATTCGTTTAATACGGTTTCATATTACGTTAACGGACGGAGAACGGAAGTGATATAAGGGTCCATGTTTTTCCTTTCACAATAAGGAACCCTAAAACATGATAGTTTACGTACCACATAGTAGTCATAGTAGTTGTCATAAGGGACGGTCCTGCCACCATTCCTGGCACGTGAGGCTTGCCTCCTTTCTTCGAAAAGCACTTCTTCTCTTTGTAGGGCTCTGGAAAGGATAAGAGCAAAGATAACCTATGATTTTCTAAGAGGACATTACATAACATAATATTTTCATTATTTCATCCTGGAGCCATTTTCACAGACTATAATCACTATTTATACTTGATGAAGTAAACAGCAGAATTAATTTCTGGCTTCCGCCTCGGTATAATATCCCATTAATTAATTCACTACGTTAAACTTGAAGTTAATCATCTCGTCTTGGTCTATGTATGGCTTGTATTTAAGCTCGGATAAAACAGCATAGAGTTTCATCTATAAAGAAAAAATATTGTTTATTGTTCAGGGTACAAACAAATAAGATATATTACAGTATATTCTTGACTTGTAATTTAAGTTAGATATCTTACGCGTAAATAATAAGTAAAAAATTGTGAGCAGAATATTCATTTATTAGGTACGGTATTACAATATCATAGGGATTTTTAGGTAATCTAATCATAACAATAATACTATCAATGCTAATTGTTTTCTTAACAATCTAGCTATCGGTTTAATGAGTTTTAAGCTTCCAAATCCAAATCCGCTTCGACCGCGTATTAAATGCTATCTATAAATATAAATTATTACTTGTTTTTTATTAATAATTAATAATAAAATAACAATACGGATCGAATAGGCTGGGAAATACAACATACGAAAAAATTAACAAACACTAATTAACAAAAATTAACACACTGAAAAACGTGTAACGAATTTACTTTGATAATATAACCTTCATTCTTCATTGAGGGAATTAATAAGGGGCTCCACTATCGCTCAAAGTACCTACGTATAGGTACCTGCGGCCATTTCCAATTAGCTCTTTATTAATCTGTGCAATTAGTAAGATAACTTTAAAGTTGCGCATTCGTAATCGGAGCGTACGCTCCGTACAAGGCGGATGACGACACATCGGAAGGCATATTATAGCTCTTCAGCGCAGAAATGCCGATCCAGTGCACGCACTACCATAGAAATCAATACAAAACAACAAATCTGTCCGCCCGTACGCTCCGATTCCGACGCAGTGGACGCGCAACGTAACTGCTACATATAAAACAATATAATAAACGCAACCCTAACAGACATATTGAATTCAAGAACGGTCATTCATCAGACAAGAGCTACCTGGCTCGAAGGACCATATGTTAACTCAGGAAGTTGGTTGTAAATGAAGTGGACTGTATATCAATAAAATAGGTTGAAGAAAGTATATTAAAATAAAACAATCAGTTCGTATTTGTATCGAACACTTGGTGGTATCATGGTATGAGGTGAAGTGACAGCCCGGAGCGCGGCTAACTCGGCCTTGGTGCAACCGGTCTATCCGCGGCGCCCCGCAGGAGTGTAGGCTCCAACAGGGACCATGCATGCCAAAGATATTGACAGTATGTGACAATCATAATCATAATGCCACTGTTCACTGTACGTACTATAAGTATAGTCAAACTCACGCATAGACGTCATCAGAGTGGACGGCGTAAGGGATGCCAGCGTCATCCAGCTTCCTCAGGAACTCATCATGGGTCTTAGGCTTCACTAGTACCACACCGGCGCGGGCGACGATGGGGTGACTCAGCACGTCTACGTCAGCCTCGTGGACGATCTCTCCGAGGGTCTTAAGCTGCTCTTGGGTGGGTGGCCCCACTGTGTAGGATTTCCATCTGTGGAGAGAAGATAATTGACCGAGTGGGCCGAAGGCGAATAAGTGTCTCCGTTTCAGGTTGGACAAAAATGCTTTCGTATGTACGTCTGTCCATTCTGTCCGGCTGTTCTCCTCTTGTGGTCGTATTTCTCAACCAAATCTCGTGATATTTTGTGAGCTGGTTTGATTTGATTTTGTGAGGAGCTGGTATAAAGAGATAGGATGAATCTGAGACAAGCATCAATTCAAGTCTGTGGAGGCGAACTGTTTACTCGTGCTTGATGAATAAACTTCAGCTTATAAGAAGATATCGAAGCTTCTTTGTATGACTGCGTAAATGCACTATTAGTTATTCTGTGCTATTACGTCTGTTCCCGTACGGGGTAACAGAGCTACAAGTATTGCCACTACGTTTACCCACCAACTCGATATCTTTAATTGATACCATGATCCTGCATACCTATGCATCAGATACAATTCTCTAATGATGGTCACATACATAAATAGACACACACAAGAAGAAGAAAAGAAGACAGAAATTAAAAAATAATACTAACCCAACATATTCCTCGTTTTTGGCGTACACGGCCACTATAAGAGTCAGGGCCACAAGCAGTTTCATGGTTGAGTGTTACCTACTTATCTGGGGATGTGTAGTTTTATATCACTCATACTACACTGCCGTGAATGAAGTGTGTGAGTGTGTGTCTGATTATCACGATTCGAGGTGTTGCCAGGTTAAAGAGATTAGCGCAAAGTAGGATTTTATAAAAAATCAAATGAAATCAAATCAAATAGTATTTATTGATGAAAAAATGGTACGTATCAGGCTTAAAAATAGTGGTGTCTGCTGCCATAACTAGGATAATATATAACCTGTATTAACAAAGTCTTATGTCAAGGATGGTTATCTAATATTTATTTTTTGTACATCTATTTATCCAAGGAACGGAAAATGTGTGAAATATCAGTAAAAAGTTTTGTCCACTGCCTCTTAAACACACACTACTCCTAGATTTGTCAGTACTTCTTACATAAAATAACATTCGCGTTTAGGGAGCTGTAAGTTACAAGATCAACATGGCAATAACCATTCACTGGCAACATTAAAATATTTTTTATCGATATCGTTTTGCTGACGACACATATCCCCACCACTGCATTCTGTGTAAAACCTGTAAAAACCACAATATTTTCATTGATAATAATGATAATACAACAGATACTTATCACAAGATAACAGTAATACGTCAACGATAAAAGAAATCTCATGACTCTTTAATCGGTTTTTTATGATATGCTAATAAACAGGGAAGGAATTCTTGCTACTGTTCGACGACTCGTCTTATACAGTGTAGTTTTGTATAATTATTTTATAGTCTAATCTAATTCGTAAACTGCAAATAAAAAACCAGAGGCAAAACCGTCTTTATCAGCATATTAGAATAGAGCTCTATCAGTAATCTGTGACTTCACACTTGTATATATCAATTTATTTCTGAACGAGGCATATTTTTTAACAACTTTGTGGAGTCACAACTACGAAAGTGCCATCACTCATTTAAAACAACTCCAGGAATCCAGTATAATTTCTCATTCCACTTGTTAGGTTTGAGAACTTCAGTTGCATGCACAGAAAGCGCTCGCCACGACGTTTCAGTGAATAGGAGAATTTAATGAATCTGCCCGACCTCAAACAATGTCTAGAAAGCGCAAGATAAAACTGTTGTTGGTTGATTAATTGGAGATGCAAAATAGTTTCAATTCAAGAACTGTCTTCAACACAAGATAGAACTTGCATTTACGCAGCAGTTGAAGGTTGAAATCCCGGTGCTGACCATCGGACGTTCTAACCGTGATCCATCTTGATCCATACATCTTGAGCAAACCTTCATTACTCTATAGCTTCGGCGATGGGCTAGCCCCTGTCACGTCAAATGGAGTAGGTATTGCATAACTTGCTAGAAGGAGGTATAAAACACAATTTTTACATGATTTGGATATTTATTAAGTCACCAAATATTGGTCTCACATATTCACAAAACAGGGTCCTTTATAACTAACCTATGGAATATGTAGCGCAAAATGTTTATCAAAATTGCCTACTTGGGTGAATAATTATGTCTCCTTATATAGTCTAACATTTTGAAAGTTCCCTTCAATCTACAAGTTATGAGCGTTCCAAATTCATGAAATTTTACGTTATGAAAATATGCAACAAAAACATTGCTAAGATGCTCGAGACTAAAAAGAGGATTATTATGGAAACTACAAGCAAAGATTTAACGCTTTTGCATCTCTAATATTAAAGGCTTTCTGTAATATTCACCAGTCTGGGTAATATCTTGTTTAACAACTCCCTGTGGAGATATTTCAATGTAAGCCAGGAAAAGTGTTACCTAGACGTTACTAGGATTTTGTAAAAGTAGAACATTTTATACATTGTTTGTTTTGACGGCCTCTGTGGCGCAGCGGTTGCACGTCTCTGCCTACCATGCGAGAGGTCCCGGGTTCGAATCCCGGCTGGGGACAAAAAAACCCCATGTCTTGGATGTTTACCTACATGTTTGTGATGTCGCTGTGTCTGGTTCCCACGACACAGGGTATCCTAGTGTGGGGCCAGAAGCAATGTATGTGCCTGTATGTATGTGTAATGTGTAATGTTTAACTTACTATAGCAAATTGTCGGTTTATAAGTATGTCTTGTGTGTATTGACACTCCCGTGGCTTAGAGGTACTAGCAACCTAGTGCAGGTTAAGCAACATCTGGCAAAGTCGATACGAAAATGGGTAACCCATTTCTGTGTCATATAATTTGGTCTGTTCCGTGATTCAGTATATTCCGCCGTTATTGCTCATCGGAAGCAGTAATAGTAGCTGTATCAGAGGCCCGAGCTGAGCTCTATTATCCTGCTCTGAGCCAGTTTGGTGGAGTATGGCTCAATCTTCCACAGATTCGAGTAGGTTAAGGTCTATGTCCTTCGGTAAGGACACTAATGGGCTACCATAAAACAAATACAATAAAATATAAAAAATAGGAAAATAATTATTTCAGTAACAAACTTCATTTTAGATTACAAGTTGATTGGAGCTTCCTTATAAGTAAGAAATACCTGTACCAGGAAGCCCCGCTCTTCCATATCTGGGTATCATATAGGTATTGAGTATGTGGAATCTAAGCTTGATATTGAGCTAAATATCACCGACATCAGCGTTACACCTTTAAAATTTAATTCGTCTTCCCATGGCTCCCAATTCCGTTGTGTTATTTCATAGCCTCGTTCCCATGACATTTTCGTCCCGGGAGGAAAAATTACGGCCTCAATTCGGTTTGTTTAAGTCTCCACTTAGCAAAGTATTATAAATATTCATATACCTACAGATTCATAAGTATAACGACAGGTTTTAAATATGGCGAGGAAATAATAAATCAGTAGCGTTCTCCAAACACATTTTTGCCGATGAATAAAACGTTGATATGCTACAGTTAACTTTTCTTTCAAATTCCTTAAGACGACGATTTGTCTTCCCTCTGCCACTCGAACAAGTTAAGCCTTCAACTTAGAACATTAAGTTCTTTACTCTTAACTGAGACGACGAGTGCAGTTCGCACGTAGAATGCTCGAAGAGCAACAGGCAGCTTTATTAGACTTAGCAAACGACTTAGAAAACACGTGTACACATTTATTACTTTTCCTGAACGGGAAGAATCGTAAAGTAAGTAAGAAATGGAGCCCATTAATGTCCCCACCGAGGGGCACAGGCCTTTACCCGGATACGAGTAAGATAAGGGAATGGGAAGACTAAATTATTATAAATTATGCAACTAGTTAAAAGGCGTAGGATACAGGCGTATTCAGTATATTTTATTGCTGTAAATGTCATGTTAGGTAGTACATGTCATTTTACCCTTACCATTATTATGTGTAGATAAAGTGGTGTGCTGTGACAAAGTATGTAGTTCACAGTTCAATGTACTCGTGCGGTCTGCAGTTCAATTAGGTTTGCCGGACTACATACTAATTTATAAAAAACCAGTAATAATTACTACAAAAAAGGCCCAGCTAAGGGGCAGTAGCAGCGGGAAATCGGGAATCATTGAATCACCACCGAACGGTCGGGCGGGTAGGGCGGTTTGGACGCGGGCTTGCGATGTTGTACCCCAGTCGGCAGAGACTTTTACCTCGAGAGATTTCCAAATTCAACGAAACTTAGTGTCACTTGCACCAAAAATACAAATCTTGATTAGCGCGCTAATCACAATTAAGTTTGACATATTTCATATATTTTGACAGCAGTTAAATATAATTAAGACGCTAATCATATTTAGTGTTTTTGGTGCAAATGGACCTTAAGGATGTTGTTTGTGACTATTCAGTAGTGCTACAGCCAATTTTCTGAATAAATTAAGCTTGTGCTAAGTGCTAACTTGAGGAGGGACTTTTTCCAGTGTTTCACGTTTAATTTTCTCGAATTTTGTATGGACTGAAATCTCTGCCGACCGGACTATTGTGTTAATGTCGCGGCTATTTGACCATACACTTGACAACGACAACCACCCAGCTACAGACGGCTGCAGCCCCTGGTCTTTGCTGAAGACGGAACCCCCGATCTAAAAAATATTCTCTGGACGCAAGCGCAACACAAAATGTCCCAGATCCCTTCGCGAAATTCCTTCGCGCAATAAAATTATGCGCAGTAAATTTAATGACCCGGAAAGGGGCGACAAAATAAAAGACGCACTAACCCGTAAGACAACAAATGTTGTATTCCTTAAAGCTATTGCGAGGATTACTACATTTGTACAACGTAAAAAGTATAACTGTAGTTTTATTTTTATTTTACTTTAAGTTTTAAAGCTAATTCACTCAGTAACATCACGTTTTCTTTGGATGGCTGACGCACAGACCCCTAAGTCAAGCCATTGTCATTCTCCTGGCCGAAAATGGAAAAATATTGACATTAAAATTAGTTTGACAGTGGGTACCAACGTCAAAAATTAGACATTCATTGACGTCTTGGTACCCACTGTCAAAATAATTTTAATGTAATATTTTTTATTTTTATTTTAATGTCAATATTGTTCCAAGGACTCTTTTGTCCTTACGCGACAGGGGGTGTTAGCGCACATTTGTGCACATTTTCAAGCACTAATTTCATACAATTTTACGTAACAGGGAGCTTGCTTTGGTATGCAGATGTGAGGGTTTCCATACGTATGTGTTTGTTTATTTTCCTTAGGCTTTTATTTATTCATTTTGATAAGCAAGCTTTTAATTTAGACAGTTCCTTTGAAAATTTTGGGTTGTCTACGATTATTTTCTTTTGCAAGAGAATGTCCATATTTTCTGGAGTTGCAAAAAAGCAAAAATAAACAAACGTCACGCCATTTCCGGCACGGGGTGGCAGAGGCACAATTGTCCCCACGTAGCCGCCCAATTCCGACAGTTGTTTCGACAACGCAATTAAAATGCCACAACATTGGTCCGAGCGCTGACGTCGAGTAATTACGAAACAGCAAACTTTCAACTTTACATTTTCGCGGTTATTCCAGCGAAATGCAATATTGCGGCTCGCAACTGCGGGAGAGGGATAACAAGCGAAAATGGTACAAAAAAACACACATGTGGCAATTAGGAGTACCCGTAACCGACTAGGCTGACTAGTACAAAGAGACTAAGGGCGTTTGTGCACTACAAGTAATTTTACTGTCCAGGTAGTCCGATTTTTTACGGTCCGATATTTAATTTAATCAAAATTTCAAAAAGGTAGATCAGAAACTGCATGATCGATGGTGTGTAGATAGGATACGCTAATTAAAAAGATTAACATTTGATAGCAGTGGAGATTATCGGATTTGTAGATAATACCGCTGGGTTATTTGGGTATTAATAACTTCATCACATTCTACTTTCGTATATTGAGTGCACCTGTTCAATATGATTCGTTTTTTGGTCACAATTTTGATGTTTGGCACTGTTTATGCTAAACACGAGATTTACGATGGGTGAGTCATCGTTATATTGGCATCATGATGATCTTTATTTTTATTTTCGGCATCATAATAAAATTATCATGGTTATCATCACCTTCATAAATCACTATTCATTCATACATCATCATAATTTATTGTTGTATACGCGTCCGTCCAAGTCGTCCATCCACCACAAGCTTGCTGGAATGGAAGGGTGAAACAGTATGTTGAACTGGAGCCGCCTGCTGGTGTATACTCTGTTAATTTTCTGCATGTCCTTTAATCTAGCCGCCCAGGCCTAATTTGAAAGACTGCCGACACTCGATCAAAAAAAGTCACCGCCCAATACACACACAAAATAATAATGCAGTATACTCACACTGCAAGCAGCAGGCGTGTGAGTGGCCGGCTTTACGCATGTAAAAGGATTTTTAGACGTTTATTTGTTTATTTTTTTTTGACTAGGGAAATCATTTGGTTTCCGAAATTTACTGTCAAAACTTGTTTCGGCGGTTATTTAGAATTTTCGCTATTTTGAATTAATCTTTGATTTATGCATGTTATATTTGACCTCCCTATCAGAAACTGGGGACTACTAAATTCCTAAGCGACTTTAATAAAAATATCTATCTACAGAAGAAAACTGTGATAACAGTTGATTAAAAAAGTGACCTCACATAACTACAATGCTCGAAATATTGGTTAGTTTTCCCTAACAGGCTGATGATGGTGAGATAATATTATGTGTTTCTATGTTTCAGGCACTCAATATACGAGGTGACAGTCCAAACTCAGGAGCAAGGGCACTTTCTCCATTTTCTAGAGAACACTCTTGGCTTGGACGTATGGTCGCAAGGAGGACCATCCCAAGCTGGCCAGGTCCTAGTCGCTAAGGAGCAGAAGGAGGAATTTGAGGTCAAACTCAGGACCGCTGGTATAGAGTTTAAAGTTCAAGTGGAAAATGTTAAAGAGTAAGTGGAACTGGCTCTATGTCTGTTTATTTCCTACCTTTGTGCTTACATAATTTAATTCGCAAGATTTAATATATAATATATACTTTATTGTATTGCACACATATCAATACATTAACAATTAAAAATGGAAATAACATGTATAAAGGCGAGCATATCTCTATCAAGAGATTTCTTCCAGCAATCCCAGCATGTAAAGGAGAAATAAATGAACAATAGGTAGATCCAAGTGTACAACATCAAATAATTAGGTAAAATAAAAAATAAAATAAACTAAATACAAATACGTAGGTACATAGATGTATACGAATTATGGATATAAATAGGAAATAAAAAATACATAAATTCGGGTTATAGTCTACTTTTATTATGCATTCCAGGCTCTTGGAGTTGGAAGACCAGCTTTTGTCAGCAGCAGCTAGCAAGAGTACTTTGAACGCGTCTAGAACTGAATCCAGAAATGGCCTTTCGCTCGACCGAGTGTACACTTGGGAAGAAGTAAGTATATAGCCGCCATAGTAGACAAGTGAATGAATAAATAAAAACAGAATAAGTGTAGGTACGTATACAACTTAAAAATTCATTTAAACTTTAATACTGCTACCCTTTCAAACAAGAACGAGATATGTTAGCTTTGGTCAAGCGTTACAGATTTGTTTTTGAAGCGTAAAGAAAGACCCAGGAAATAATAAAATATCCTATATAACTTTCAGATCGACGCATACTTGGACTTACTTGGAGAGCAGTATCCTAATGTTGTGACAGTTGTGACAGCCGGAACCAGCTTCGAAGGCAGGCCTATTAGGTACCTGCGTATCTCTTCGACTAACTTTCAGGTACGTTAAAAGGAGGAATTAAACGACTAGACAATCTGGTTTACGTGAATATGGTAAAACAAGGTACAAGATGTTGCCCATATACTTTGCTAAAAAGCAAGAAAGATCAGTACGTGAACTTATTAGTATAATTTGAACTAGTGAAGGACAATATTCGAAGTACTGTGAATAATAAAGGGACTTGTTTAATAATTTTGAGGAAGCAGGAGATGTCTACCACTACAGAAGCAATTGAAGGTCCTTAGTCTCTGACGAACGTTCCTCTATAAAAGGTCGTGAGCATGTGTTGTATTTCCAGGACACTTCAAAACCGATCGTCTACATGGAATCTCTCCTCCACGCCCGTGAATGGATCACTCAGGCAGCGACTCTCTACGCAATTCAGAAGCTGGTCATTGATGTAACTGAACAGGACTTGATCAGTGACATTGACTGGATCATTGTTCCTGTGGCCAACCCGGACGGATATGTTCACACTCATACCAGCGTAAGTAGTAGCAGTAGTCTGATGCTAGAGCTTAATGGACTTGGACTTCAATAGTTCTGGTTATAAGACCTAATTAATTAAAATTAAATAAAAAACTACATATTTTCAAATAAAATAGAAGATTCGTATAGTTAAAAAAAATATTGAACTATAGAACTTTATTGCAAAAAACCTAAATACAAGGGATAAAATAAAAAGCATATCGTAATTTAAAATTATTTTTACATCCTACAGGCTAGATACTGGAGGAAGAACCGCGCAACTGGCTACATGGTCGCTAATCTCTGCCAAGGCGTCGATTTGAACAGAAACTTCAACATCTTCTGGTCCACCGCATCCAGTAACAACGTCTGCTTAGACACCTTCCACGGCTCTGCCGCCTTCTCTGAACCAGAGACAGCCATCGTTAGAGACATCCTCGCTTTGTACCCCTCCAGAGTTCAACTCTTCCTAGACATCCACAGCTTTGGAAGCATGATCTTGTTTGGTTACGGCAACGGTGCTCTGCCTCCCAACGCACTCACCATCAATCTTGTCGGAGTCCAAATGGCCCAAGCCATAGATGCTGTCAAACTCGGCGACAATCCTAATTACATCGTTGGCAACGTTGCCTTCGTCCTGTACGATGCTTCGGGCAGCGCTGCAGATTACGCTATGGCTGTTGGAGTACCGTTGACTTACACCTTCGAGCTGCCCGGGTATATGGGTGCTGGACAGACAATGTTCGGGTTTTTGGTTGACCCGGAGTTCATTGAGCAGGCCGGTTTTGAAACCTGGGAAGGCATAAAGGTTGCAGCCAGATATGCTCGAAACAGTTACAGGACTAGAAATATGTGATTTAACTGATTCAATAAATGCTATTTATTGAACGCCTAACTAACACTTTTGTCTTACGTTACCCTCTCCTTCCTTATGGTGCTCCTAAACGGGCCTGGTTTTGCTGCAATATGTAGCCGGCAACTATTGGTGTCCCTCTCTTACTCACATGTTAGAAAAAGACACCAATAGTTGCCAGCCACATATTGCAGTGAAAATATGGCCCGTTTAGGCGCACCATTAGTACAATACTATAAAATAACATATCAGCATCTAATTGAATATTATCTATACCAAAAAGCCTGATTTAGTCATTTCGAATAGCCTCAACGAAAAACAAAGTTACGAAACAAAAAAAGAAAACATCGCCATGAATTGAGAACCTTATCCATTATTGAGTTCAGTCAAGAATAGCAGGGGACTTCGTTAAGCCTTGTATCAAAAGGGCCCCTAGTTTAAACTGTTTTAAGCCAAGTAATTACGCTAATATCGGTAATTATTTGATAAAGTGTTTATGTTAAACCGATTAAGATAGCAAAATTATGTAAAAATTGTTATTCTCTCAACATCGTCCATGCTAAATACACGATGTGGTTAAGAGTCAAATGTTTTCTTGTGTTATTTATAGTTGTGAAAGTAGACCTAGCCAAAAATGATCTCTACATTGGGTAAGAGAATTGTATTTTTTTATACTTTATACTTTATTGCACAAAAACAGTATATCTCCATCCAAATAAATTATTCCTATGCGATATGGCATATATCCAGCAGTGGAGGCAAAAACGCTGATGGAGAAGAAGACCCTTTAACATTTGAATGTTTAAAAATAATAGCGAACAATAGATGTGGGAGCGAGAGGGCCTTTTTTCTGTAGTAGATAGGTCATGGTTATACCGAAGAATAAAGCAACTGTACTTTTTGATTTCAGGCATAGAATTTACAATGTGCAATTCACAAATTCGGACCAGCAAGCAAATTTAGAGCTACTAAAGAATGAAATGATTGATTTCTTGAGGAAGCCATGCTTTGAGCGCGGTATTGTAGGACAAGCCATGGTACCGCCTTCTCAGATGGACTGGTTTGAAGAAAGACTCAGAGAATTAGACGTTAATGCTGATGTTTATGTTGATGATGTGTTTGAGTAAGTAGATTTTATAAATTATTGTAGCTCATTGATAACCCCACCGAGGGCATAGTGGCTAGAGGAGTATCGTTTAATCTTATTCGTAAAGAGTTGAACCGTTTTCTTGAAGGTAAGAAATCCAAAAGGTATGTATGTAGTTGAACCCTATTTAATTGTCAGGTATTTGCTGAAAAAAGAGGAAACCGATACAACAAACGCCGCTAGAAATGACGCTATTCGAAATTTTGATTTTGATGGATATTATCGGTACGATCAGGTAAATACCTCTTACGTTATTTGAATTGCTTTATCATCATTGGTTATCGATGGTATCAACAAACACAATACTACAATTAATATTATAGTAAGACATCATTTACTAATCACCTTCTTTACAGATTTTAGAATACCTTTACGGTCTAGAATCTACAACTAATTCCATAGAAGTTGTTGAATATGGTACAACAGACGAAGGGAATCCATTGGTTTATGTTAAAGTAGCAAGTGATCCCACAGTAGAAAAACCTGTTATTATTGTAGAGGCTGGAATTATCCCCCGGGAATGGATCACTATACCTGCAGCCATTAATGTGATCAATCGACTGTTTGACGGTGAACAAATACGATTTTTGGATAATCTAGACTGGATCATCATTCCGGTAGTTAATCCTGATGGATATGAATACACTCATACTGATGTAAGTTCAAATCAGGTTTTACTAGAACATTTAAGTTTTTCTTCTTTATTGTGATTGAATCATTAATCATCTATTTGTCAATCTCAGTTAATGCCAAAAAGTACTATCAGTTACATTGTCTTTCCATAAGGCAAGCAATGTCTCTATAACATAAATCGAATCCAATTTTCTAGTCTCTAGTCTCCTCACAATAGCTCTTTATTTCCAGCTGCGACTTTGGTCGAAATCATTGAGCATCCGAAGCAACCTGGGCTTCATCTGTCCGGGTGTCAACATCAACCGAAACTTCGACATCGAGTGGCTTGCCTCCGATTCCAGCTCCAGTCCTTGCAGCCATCTCTATGCTGGAGTGGAACCATTCTCTGAAATCGAAAGTCAAATGCTCAGAAGCATTATCCAAGAATACAGAAACAGAATTAGTCTTTACATCTCAATCCAAAATAATGGAGAGTTTATCTCTTATCCGTGGCAATTCGAAAGGGCTGCTAGCGGTATGTTTAGACAACATCATTTAATGGTCTTGGATATGATTGATGCTGTAAATTCGAGTTATAGTTTGGGAGTGGGAGCTTTGGTGTCTGGAGACAGGGCTTCAGGCACTAGCAGTGATTTTGCTCAAAGAAGCGGAGTACTGTATTCGTTAAATGTCAATGTAGAACAGGATATGTATGATGGAGTTATAATACCAGACGATAGGATAGAAGATGCTGTTGATACCGTGTGGAGAGCCATTACTGTAGCTGCAGATATGTTTATTTGATACTAGCTGCACGCCTTTTCATGCGTTTTTCGTTGTACATCGTAATCATTTTAGATCCCGTCATGAGCACTGGCAGCTTAAAATTTTAGAGGTAAAAACTTTTAAGAATTGGTTACGCGACCCCCCCCCCCCCGCATCTTTTGTGATGAACGACCGTCCAAAGTATATATAGAAATCTTATATTCAAATCTTATATTTATATATAACCTTCACTTGCCCTAAAAGCATTAGAGTGTTAACCCAATCGTCACGCAGTTGGCCTTTCTAAAGAAATTCGTTACACATATTTAAATAGAGATGTTCTATTTACCAATCGATACTCGATGACGTGACGGCCCGTATTAATAAACCCCTTGAGCACTTGAGATACTCGTAGCTCTCAAAATCAAGATCGGGCTAAAACTGTTTAGCTTATAAAATAGCCTCTCAAGTCACGGTCTCCCAGAGGATTTCTGGGTTTGACCAATGAGGCATTAAATATTTTCCGCACATATGGGTAAGAAATACTTTACCTTTACGTCCGCAGAGTTGATCATGTACTTTTTTTGGACATCGAAAATTCGACTTTAATCTTGACTCGAACTTTACCTAATGAAATTTTGATTGACGAGTTTTTAATCCATTGCAATACATAGGTATAGTTAGTATGCGATATCTTTATGATTACTTCCATTAATCAATTATTATCTATTAATTTACGATATTGGTGCATATTATTATTTGATAATAAATGTATTACAAATATTTGGACATAGTTTGGACAAATATTTGGACATAGTTAGTTGTATTTTCTTTCGTGACAAATGACCGCCTATACCAACATTATTCGCGATAGGTTAAAATTAAACCCTACATATCCCCATCCCTAGCTAGTGACGTGTCCGTCCACTGGGTCACGTTCTTCCTCGGGGCAATATTGTCCGCTGTCCCAGCACTAGCGAACGTGAGGGTATCTCACCAATTCGTTTATTAGTGGACCGTGGACTAGGTATGTATGGTTGATAAACTATTTATGTTCTAAGTATAACCGTACTGGGTCTGGGTGTAGAACGATGATCGGTCACTTTTAGTTAGAGACAAGTTCGCCTTTGCACATGGTGTCTAAATTAGTTTTCTGTTTGTAGGTTTTGTGTAGTACACTACATTACTAGGTTACTGATAAAAATATCTCTTAGATCCTATTCCGGTAGCACTTGAAGGCTCAGTGACTGGGATAATGACTGTGAACTTTGCGTACTTAATGTAAGATAAGATAAGCGTTTATTCAGACGTCATTTTCACAAAACAGAACACAGATAACGCCGGAGTAAACATCAACATGTATTTATGTATATGAAGAAATTAAGGTAAAATCTCTAATTGGTGTCCGAGGTGGAGCCAAGCGGTATCCATTACATAATACGAGGAATATTTGTATGTATCTATGTGTGTATTTAACGGTGTAACGATAAATGTTTTGAGTTCTAGAAAAAGGCGCTGTAGTTTTCGATGAAATTTGTTTTTGGGGGTAAAAAATCGATCGACTTAGGTGTCATAACTGAAAAATCGCGTATTTCCGAGTTTTCATGCTTTTCTCATACTCGTGCAATATGATTGTCAATTTCACTTTAGTACAATGAAAACAAGGCATACATTCCAATGACAATCAAAAAGTTAGTTAACTCATTGTGACCTCAGATCACGTAACACTTTTTGGCCCGTGTCTTCGGAAAATTCACACAAAAAGGTTTGGTTCAAATAAGGTCGAATGTAAATTCATCATCTGCAAGACAACCTTCTTGCTTGCTTCTAAGGAAACGGGCAGTTGGTTTTCCTCGTGAGTGTTAGGCACAGAATTGAATATCTGTGACTAAAACTCATGATGAAAACAAAATGTCTGTTTGCTTCTCGTGTACAGCTGTTTTACGGCCTGGCCACGGGACGTTCGCCGTAGCGAATATTAGCGCGGTGCAGCGGGACCGAGCTAGGCAGCTGTCTAACTTTGTCCCGTTCGCACCACGCGAATTTCGCTGTGGCGAGTGTCTCGTGGCCAGGCCGTGGAAACAGAGCAGCATATTGATTGATGTTGATGAATATGCATATAATGTTTTATTGTGTGTGTACGACCAACTGCCGAGCATAGCTCGGTAACCAGATATTACTTATTAAATAAAGTATTGCGGTGCGCCGGCAGACACCCTATCGTGAGGACCAGCCCCTGTCACGTCATTTGCCTGCAGTAGTATACTATGTGGTCGCCTACCATCTCGTCCATGTTGGTGTGTTTAGGTTCTAAAAATGCATGAACTCGACGGTGAAAATAATAGTCAAGATTATAACAAAAAAGTGGCCAAGTGCGAGTCGGACTCGCCCATGAAGGGTTTCGTTAGTAGCAAGTAATTATATGATTGGATGTTTGTGTTGTAACTTTGTTTTTCATAGTGTTTGTATGAATGACAAAGTTATCTTTGCGGTTTTTAATAAATGTATTATATTTTAAAAACTGCTTATTATATTTTGTTCAAACCAATTGTCGTTGAAAGTTTTAATTGAGATACACAGCATATTTAATTTTAAAAATTTTCACTATCTTACTTTAAAAGTTCGAGGAAACAAATTATTCCAATTTGGAAGGATCTGTCTCTTTAACGATTGACTTTGAGGAAAAATGGTTGTAGGAATCTCAACGTATTTTTTAAAGACCTATCTATAGACACCCCCACATATAGGTTAGATGAAGAAAAAAGAAATAGTTGTCAGTTCCATGTGTAGCCCCCTTAATATCATATTTTTAAATTTTTTCAAAATCGTAAAGCGGTTCACAGTTCATCTACATATCAAGTTTTAACTGTGTAGTCCTTATAGTTTTGGAATAAAGTTGCTGCGACATACGGACGGACAGACAGACAGACAGGCTTGACAAAATTATAAGGTTTCCTTGTTTCTCTTACGGAACCCTAAAAGACTGGTATTTTGCAGACATGCTGGTAGTCGAGACAGCAGTATAACAGGCAACACAACGCCCCTCAAATCACTCAGAATCAATTAAAACAATGCCTAAAGTGCCTGAGGTACAAGATTTACCGAGATAGGTAATGAATTAAGTTCAAACTCCAGTGAGAAATTTACATATTCCTTAACGAGGCACCCCGGGGCCTCGGTGCATGTAAGCCCCAGATTTAATTAGAATTTTCTCATCAACCTCCCAAGAAAACTCTGGGTACGGAATCTATTTCCAATTCAAACTATTCTATATTCTTCCTTGCGTCGACGGCAATATTAGGGATGGCGTTGGATCCGGCATCGATGAATTGAAACTATCGTTCTATCTTAATGACACTTTGGAGAGTTTGTAGTTTTTGATTGCGTATATAGAAGAAACAAGGCGTATTAGTAGAAACAAACAAAGTGAACCCACGACGTTTAGCTAGTTATTCAATATTCCATTTGTTGTATTAGGGGACTGGCCTGATCCTGATGGACCCCAATTAATATAGATAATATATTTTATGTGGTGTTTTATGCCTTCCATAATATGAAGTACATATGAAAAATTGTAAAGTAAAGTAAATGTAGCCCATTAATGTCCCCACCGAGGGGCACAGGCCTTTACCCGGATCCGAGTAAGTTACCGAAAAATTGTACTGAATAAAAAAATAGGTTTTCATATGATCCTGCCCTTGTCCTTTCTATATAATATTTCTCTATTATTTATTTACAAATAAATATAATAATTTATCGATAGCTTTGTCACTATGACGTCGTCGTCCCCGCACAAACCGCTGCGAGTTTTCAACAAGCGCGAATAGTAATGCGGCGTAGACCCGGAGTTCAAACTTCTCATTGAAGAACATTTTAGAACAGCTCTGGAGTCTGCGCCCGGCAGACAGCCATCTCGGCTTGCTTTTCAAAATGTCGTTACGTGTCATAAAGAACATCGAAACTCTCTGGGATACCTACTCGCAAAGTTGAAATCCGCTTAAATGTCGCATTTTCGTGTACCCCTACAAAACGCATGCCTATTGAGAATTTTATTACAAACAAGAGAATTTCTCAGACAAAATGTCGTCAATTCCAAGCATTCCAAGATAATTCAGTTAGAATATTGTACGTAAATTACTGAATTACTTAGATTTTCCTCCCATAGTTTTTAGTGCCAAACGGGACCCTATTACTAAGGCTCCGCTGTCCGTCTGTCCGTCCGTCGGTCCGACTCTTAGAGCACGAACCGTTATAGCTAGAAAGTTGAAATTTTCACAGAATGTGTATATCTGTTGCCGCAACAACAACAAAATAATACTGAAATACGAGAGATACGATACCGAAATACGATATTATAAATTAAAGGGGGTCCCCATACAAGAGACTTGTTTTGATACACCCACGCATTTCAATATGATGGTATATTTCGCGTTAACCCACATCGTTGTGGTAGCTCAGCCGGTATGTTGTAGGCCCTCAATCCGTGGGTCGTGAGTTCAAATCACCGTGAGGGCATAATATTTTTTATTTTCTTTTTCTTTTTGTTGTATTGTTTTGAGTGCGATGGTACGGTACCCTTCGTGTGCGATTTCGACCCGCACTTGACCGATTTGTGTTTTTTCACGTATGTATACGAAATATATTTCTTGCATAAAGCCCCATGGAATCGTGGGTTTCACGCTGTCTTCTCTAAAAGCTCCACTGATTTCATAGCGGCCATCTTGAATTAATTGCTCCTGAATTTATTTATATTCTGACATGCGTAATCGACAGTAAACTAAATAAAACTTAAGTAAACCTAATGTTTACTGCTTTTAAACTTTATTTCTTGGTTACTAGGTCGAAAAGTAGACAATGTAATTTTGTGTGATTGTACAAAGCCGTTTTGCCCGTAATCTTCACCTTACCGAGCCTACACGCTCGTATCTACCCATATTATGGCTAATAGTCTATTAAGGTGCCTTCTCACTAAGCAAGCGACTTCAGTTAGCATCCTATTAGGCTCTACGGCGGGTTCCGGATAAACACTCACTTAAGGTAGTTGATTACGGGTTCAGCGACATCCATAAATGTACCGTAAAAATGGAAATCGCTGGGCTAACCCGCATACTAAGTTCATGTCTGTCTGTCTTACCTTGCGTAGCACAAAAAAAATAAGAAATTTTAGCATATCCTTAGTATCAGAAACAAATGACAACCTTATAAGATTCTCGGCGGTTTATCAGTAAAGTGACAAGTTGGCGTCGTTTCGACGTTACCTTAGAGTTTTGTCGATTTTGAGTTTTGGCGGCCATTCGTGAAAGTTGTAAATTTTGGAAGAGCAATTAAAAATAAGCTAATCTTCCTATAAGTACATACACCTAAATCATTTTGGGGCTGAGATATCACACTTTATAGTTTTTTTTTTCAGTAAAAAAAGAGTTACATTGAAGCTCCATTATCTCAGCTTCGAAATGGTTAACAGCAATGCTTCCTCTTTAAATATATATAATACATTATAGTACTGCTACCAAATAATGAAAAATATCGGTGGCCGCGAATAAAATAACCGGCCAAGTGCGAGTCGGACTCGCGCACGAAGGGTTCCGTACCATTATCTATAAAAACAGCAAAAACAAAATGTATGGGAGCCCCCCCTAAATATTAATTTAATTTTAATTTAACTATAAATTTTTTAAGTAAATAATATACTCAATATATTGTGAACATTTTAAGCGTCTACCTGCTACCATTATCAATATCGAGCAAAAATGAGCAAAAATATCACGTTTGTTGTATGGGCGCCCCCTTAATATTAAATTTCTTTTAATTTTTAGTATTTGTTGTTATAGCGGCAACAGAAATACATCATCTGTGAAAATTTCAACTGTCTAGCTACCACGGTTCATGAGATACAGCCTGGTGACAGACAGACGGACGGACGGATGGACGGATGGACGGACGGACGGACGGACGGACGGACGGACGGTCGGACGGACGGAAGGACAGACAGCGAAGTCTCAGTAATAGGGTCCCGTTTGGCACCCTTCGGGTACGGAACCCTAAAAATGTCGCCAATGGTCCATACAAAGTTACCCAAACCCCTTTCAAAATCATTTCGTGTAACTCAGGGTTTATGTTACTGACGAATTATTGAACTGAACTACAGTTCAATTTCTCCGAATTTAGGTGTCAACCTGGAATCGGAGTTATTGAATGATATCCATTGATTCGATTTCCATGGATTGATTGTAGCTGTTAGCATCAGCTGGTATTCCTAACTACATATATATCCGTGTATCTTGGTCTTATAGCGTTTTTAAACAATCCTATGCAATAACAAAAGTACTCCCAGGACTATGAACGGGCGTAGTCAGATGAGCATGATTCTCGCGCATTTAATATACGATATCTACACCTATATCGAGTGATTTCGTATGGGAATCTGTCAATATAGGTCTCGATATATCCGTATATCGAAGGCGCGAGAATCGACCCGCAGAGCGCACCATGAAAGTCATTATTTCGTGTCCAACCATATTTTGAGCGGAAACGCCCGAAAACTGTTGGACACCGCTGACGAAGCGTTTCACCTTGTACGGCCTATAATATTAAGGTTGTCCACCCATTTACCCGTTTGATGCTATCGTCGTTTTAGTTTTTACACCTTCACGTGAATAACTGCGAATAAAAAATTAAATCCACTTCCGAAATGTTCGCTGACAAAAAGAAAAGCTAATGACTTTCGAACCACTTAAACGATTTGGGTAAAACATCGCAGAGAAGTCTTCTATCATTTTCAGAAAACCGCATCAAAATCCGTCTATACATTGGACAGCTAAGGTGTAACGCACGCCCACACGGACATACAGATATTCAACCATAAATCACCAAAACTCGCAAAACTTTTGCATATGGAGAGGCAGTCTGTAGTTAGTTGTAGGTAACTACTATACCTAATTTAATATCTGATATTAAAGTAATTTTCTATTGACTTATCTTATAAACGTTAGGAAATCTTCGTATCTACTTGCGACAATGGGCTTGCCCCCCGTCACACAAAATGGAGTCTCCATTTACCTGTCAAGCTTGGACAAAGCTCTCAATGGAAAGTATAAAGCATGATGTCCTATTTGTTTTTGCAGCGGCTTGGCACAATAAGCTGTCTTGAGATGCCTACCCTACTAGATGCTAAGTTTTAATGAGTATAAGTTGAAAACTTTTAGTTTAGCAGAAAACAATTTTATCGTCTTTAAAGCTAACACTACTGGGTTGCCAGATGGTGGATGATGCTAAGACTTAACTAGAGTTTTTTATTGGAACGTACAAACTAAATTAATTACTTCCACTTATACTCTTGATCTTAATAGGTAAACCTACTACAGCGAAATGAAAGAAATCACTGGAATAGTAACTACGTACCTACATAATTATAGTTTAATGTAAAAGTTATACTGAGTAACAACAAGTGCTATTTTTAGCTTTTACTTAACTGTTAATCACGGCAGTTGTGATTATTATTATTACCCGACTGCATCAAAAGGAGGGTAATGCTTCTTAGGGTTCCGCACCCTACGGGACCCTATTACTAAGCCTCTGCTATCCATCTGTCTGTCAGCGGGCTCCATCGCACGAACCGTAATAGCTATTATAGAAAGCTGAAATAACAGAATGTGAATATCTGTCACGAAATATTAAAAAGTAAGACTGTATCCATACAAGAAACGTGTGTTTTTGTACGTTTCTTTGTACGATGGTGCGGATATCTAAATTAATAAAAATCGGTCAAGTGCAAGTTTTCGGTTTTAGTTCCTGGTTAACCCCCCCAGTCAAGCCATTGTCATTCTCCTGGCCGAAAAGGGAAAAATATTGACATTAAAACTAGTTTGACAGTGGGTACCTGTTGTATGGGTTGCCATGGTGATAAATAAAACAGTTTCGGTCTCCCATCTCGTTGAGTGGGTGTTTTGTATGTTTGAGTAGTGTGCGTCGCACGTGTGTTTTGTTTGTTATGTTGTTTGGTATTTCCTTAGTTTAATTAATGCGTGCGTGTATTTTTGTTATGTGATTAATGATCTTTCTTTAATTTAATTAATGTATATAAAACTTGATGGGGAGGTGTTGTATGGGTTGCCATGGTGATAAATAAAACAGTTTCGGTCTCCCATCTCGTCATTTACTACAGTACCAACGTCAAAAATTAGACATTCATTGACGTCTTGGTACCCAATATATTTTTTAATAATTTTAATGTCAATATTGTTCAAAGGACTCTTCTGTCCTTAAGCGAATGGGCGTGTAGTATCACCATAAAAACATGTCCGCGGACACTGGCAACTTCCAGGGTCGTTGCGGCGTCTCGTCGGCCCTTACTCTAGAAACGATATATTCATATTTAAATTTATGATGAAACTTTATGTAGTTAGCGCTAGACAAAGCAATACAAACTTCTTTGCTCAACGCCTCAAGTTTTAACGGCTTTGCTCAGTTAAATCTCAGCTTATTCGGTCGATTATCGTTGGTAATGTAATAGTTACGCACGAAATTGCTTTCGGCGGATTCTGGGCAACTTTTTAAATCATTTTAGGACTTGCCGCCCTTTTCGGAATTGATTTCCCAAAACCAAAAGCTTCAAATACTTTGTCAAGAAATGCTAGACATTAAATATGGAAAAATTTGAAGACTGCGCTTGGTTTGTCAATCAAAACACGCAGTGGTGCCCATATGTCACATAATGTTGCCATTATTTTTTGTCTTGCATTTCTTAACAAAGTAGGTATAGCTTAACAGAGCGGCGGCGGCTTGGCAGCGCACTCTGTTTCGTCTAGAACAAGCTAGCTGGACAAAATTATTTTGACCTTTATTATGGATTGTATTGCTTTTATGTTTTATGAAACGATTAAATAAAGAACTTTAAGGATACATTGATGAATATTAAAAGATTTTTTCTAGCATTTTAGGATAAAATGTCTGTTCACGCTACTGGTACTTATGTAATATTATCAGAAAGGCAAAATATTCACACATTTTATTCTTTTAGGGCTTCCAAACGACTTTACAAAATTGCATGGGTGTATGTATGTATGTATGTATCTATGTTTGTCTTCATGTTTCTCCGTAACTATGAATCGGATTTTGACCATTATTTTTATTGGCTTACATCTACTCCAACTTAGGGTAGAGTGTAAATTTTATCAAAATCCGTTCAGCCGTTCAAAAGTTATGCGGACAAACGGGTACCCGAAGGGTGCTAAACGGGACCTTATTACTAAGGCTCCGCTGTCCGTCTGTCCGTCCGTACGCCCGTCTGTCCGTCGGGGCGGTTGCCAATATTGTTAGACGTATAGGTCCGATTGTCCGTAATGGTACCATTGAATCTAACAACATAACTAATTACTTACTGAGTGTAGGGACTGGCCTAAAATCAGCGTTCGCAAATCACGGTCTGCGATCATTAGCTGTGCTGGTCAGCCTTTCAACAATTGCAGATTGAATTGAATTAATTAATTACTTTTAAGCAATAATACTAATATGTGCTGTGCAATGTATGTATGTATGCAAATGTATTTTGTTGAATAAACGATATTTAGGGTTCCGTAGGTACCCGAAGGGTGCCAAACGGGACCCAAAACTGATTATAATAAATATTAAAGGGGCCTCCCATAAAACAGACATGTTTTTGCCGTTTTAATAGATAATGGTACGGAACCCTTCGTGCGCGAGTCCAACTCGCACTTGGCCGGTTTTTTTTTATTTCAATTTCAATTTCAAAGGGCCGCCACATTAACATACCAAATAACATCCAATACAACGACTCCTTTCGTGATCAAACATTCTTCAGCCGGCATAATTGGAGCGGAGGCTATAAAAAGACGATCAAAAATGAGATAAAAAATCTTCAGGACCTGTCACAAAAATCTGCCTCGCCCAAGAATATGAAAACGGAATTTAATAAAGACGCGAAAATCGTTTCGTGTTTAAAATTGTAGTCACTGAATTTTTGGAGCAATTCCTTGGTGATTGTTTTAATTTCAGGACTAGCAGGGCTAGCATAAATGATACAAGATATCACTAGTTGTACGTTTGAGCAATGAATTTCAAACCAAAGGAGATAGAATTTTTCAAAGTTTTATGTTCTTCCATAATTAGTCACTCAGCGGTCAGGAGGCCTCCTGGCGCATACGCCACTCACCTCAGTCGCGCATTTTGTCGCAATTTAATGTCAAAATCAATGCTCGCAAGTATGGAGAAACGTCATTGAGTCGCAAAGTGTGACATAAAAATGTGGTATAATGCGCGACTGAGGTGAGTGGCGTGCCCCATGGTAGCCCCGCTGCTGGTGTGGTGATTCAAGTGTAAACATCGATAGTCTTCCGCGGATACCGCGATAAAACCAGTAAATATCATCACGAGTTTTCCCAGAGCCATCTCTGGTAATTGGTAAGTACTAAGTAACAAAAATAAAGAGAGAAAATAACATGAATAGGCTTGTGGCCTGTCAAGTCAAAATAGATACTTTTTTATGAACTGTCAAAACGGAACTTTTGTTCCTGAGTTCTATGAAAAACAACTGAATGACGTCATGTAAAAGTGCCATCAAATGCTGTCTTTTTTTGCACAAAATTGACTTTATAAAATATATCTGCTGGAAATATACAATTCTGAGAATGTCAAGCCATTTTGTACATAATGCTTCAACTTAAGACTTGTTCCTAGATTTATTGGATTACCTTGGCCACAAGCCTATTACTTTTGAGGCAACTATTACAAAGGATTCAGAAACTAATTGGTAGTTTGACTGAATTTACAGGATGTTAACCAAACCAATTTGAAAATATATCTGTCAATTTCCAAAAACGCCGGCTCCATGTAAGACGTGTTATTTGTAAGTACTACTAGGTACCTAGACTCGCTCGCGTAAGGAAATCTTGCATACATAGTTTGAACGCTGAACGCAAGCGAGGGGGTTAAGGCATTATTTTTTAAGGCCTGATTTGCTTTACACAAAATGTTTTATTTATAATAATCATTGTGAGCCGCAGTGGAGACGGGGCGTATAGTTATTTAGTTTACCGTAAGTGTCAGTACTTTAAAGGCGAGTCAAAAAAGTGTTGAATGTACAGTCGAGTTAATTTATATATGACCATAACAAAGGCTTCAAATATAAATGTACACGGGAGGGTACATAAATATCTGAGCAGTTTCATTAGTAAAACATATGTGAATCTATCTGCTCAGATATTTATGTACCATTCCAATTGAAGCCTTGGTTTTGCTCATATATTAATGAACTCGACTGTACTGTACTGGTACATATCCCTGACATACAAGAAGGGTGGAACAAGGAATAAAGAATAAAATTTTCACTTCTTTTGTGACAAGAGAGTTAATTCTGAGAGCTCCTTAGCTCATCTTGTTATGCGACTCTGTGTCAAAGGAAATCGGTCAAGTTATGTATTCCTTGAACTTTTGTTATTCTTTGAACTTCTCTTTTGTATTCTTCGTAGGTTTTTTTCTCGTCACACTTTATTACGTTTTGTTTGTTATTGAATTTTAGTATAAGAACGCTTATTGAAAATTTTCTTGTTTTTCTTGGAGATCTTGAACTTCTACTTTAAGGGAAAAAATACTTAAACCGTTTTGGTTGTCTAAAACAAACGGTCAAGTGCGAGCAGGACTCGCGCACCAAGGGTTCCGGTCACACTTGGAGATTGTTACCTCGTAACTGTTGTAATTAGGTTTCTACATAAAAATATAAGTATGATGTCATCTATGTTAACCCAATCAGATACCTAATACACATTTTTGCAGAAAGACAGAAATTTACTGTTTTCAGATTTTTCCCTTCACTTGTGCTTGCTAGGTCAATACAGGTTTTGAGTCCATTGCAATTCCTTTGAAAATGACACCTAAGTGGACTTTATTTATTTGAGTTATTTAATATACAGTTTGTGCCAATAGATTCGCATCGATTGTCAATAGAACATTTTAGGTAAATAACCTCGACAAGGTATTTGTATTCGCCGCCATTTTTTCACTTTATCTTACTTATTGTATAGTTTGGGAACATAAAAGCCCCGTTGGAGGGTCTTTAACTAATCGACGAAGTATAAATTGTGTTGTGTGCTAGTTCTTTAGTACCACTCGATCAAGAAGGTAAGAAAAGTATTGAAAGCTTCTGTAAGGATATTGTGGATTCAAAATCGTAAAACGATATTTTTTGTATCGATATTGTACAAACATAAGGACTGTCCGCAAAATTGAATGAACAGAATTAAAAAACCGGCCAAGTGCGAGTCGGACTCGCGCACGAAGGGTTCCGTGCCATTATCTATAAAAAACCGCAAAAAAAAAAAATGTATGGGAGCCCCCCTAAATATTCATTTAATATTATAATAATTATTTATTTTTTAAGTAAATAATATACTCAATATATTATGAACATTTTAAGCGTCTACCTGCTACTATTATCAATATCGAGCAAAAATGAGCAAAAAAATCACGTTTGTTGTATGGGAGCCCCCCTTAATATTAAATTTCTTTTAATTTTTAGTATTTGTTGTTATAGCGGCAACAGAAATACATCATCTGTGAAAATTTCAACTGTCTAGCTACCACGGTTCATGAGATTCAGCCTGGTGACAGACGGACGGACGGACGGACAGACGGACAGGGAAGTCTCAGTAATAGGGTCCCGTTTGGCACCCTTCGGGTACGGAACCCTAAAAATGTAACGGTCTTCGGTTGGTCTTCTTAGAGCCAGCCAGAAAAAATATCACTCGAAGTAATGTAGATCCGGGAATCAGCCACTCTTGTAAGATAATAATTACAGTGGTTTTCAAACCACAAAAGAAAAACTTAGAATCAATTGAGGTCAAACCAAAGTTATACAAACGGATGGCAAACGGGCGATATAGGGTGATAAGGATAAGTAAGGACAGCCGTCGGTCGCCTACCTAGACAGTACACGCTTAACAAAAACAGTATTGTGATACATACATAAAGTAAATCCTGCCTTGTCCATAGCGAGCCAACGTCGGACGTATCGTTTCGCCATTTATCAAAGTGACGGGCCCGCCTCGTCCACATTAATTATTCTACTTTGAATCGCGTCATTGCAATACAGACGTGATACGAATCGACGACAAATTGCCAATGGGACAAACTGTTTTTAGAGTTCCGTGCTTGGCACACACGGCACAGTAATGAAATAACTTCGGTGGCGGTCCGTCCATCCGTCTGTCACGGTTAATTTCGTCTGTTTCAAAGTTTAAATTTTGCGGCACAAGGCCAGGTAATGAGAGCAGGTTTTGGGTTGAATTAGAATATCATAAAATGGAAAATGTTTTGCGAGTTGGAAGCTGCTTCATACATACTAGAGTTTTTACTGCGCGTGTAATTTCGTCTTCACTCGTGCGTATACGAGCGTTAAAGGCGCGAGTTTCACGATTTGTTTTTGAAACGTGGAAAGTAGCACGCGTGTTTGCCGCGTGTTTGCCGCGTGTTTGCCGCGTGTTTGCCGCGTGTAGGATGCAAGATTGAATATCTGTGCCTAAAACTCTACTATGTAGATTCATTTATCTTCATTTTATTTATTGTGCACTAGGACTATTCTCTCAGAACAATCTGCCCTATCTTGCCTAGGTTTGCTGGAAGAAATCTCTTTTTAGAGATAAGCTCGCCTTTGCCTATTTTCCTTTGTTTTAAGACTATGTATCACATTGTTTTCCGTGCAATAAAAAATTATGAAATTAAGAAAACTCATGAGGAAAACAAAATGCTTCTCGTTTGCTTCTCGGCTTTTTAACATACCTTACTTACATATCCTTACTTACATAATAAATACAGAATAGTCTATGATTGGTAATATGAATTTTATTCTTTTATTGTGTTTTTTATAAACCAACTGCCGAGCAAATCGTAGAGCAAAGATGACCGTGTGACGAACAACCTGAAGTTTTGTCTGATGAGCGAGAGGTGCTTGTTTCGAATCTTCTGCCCGGAAGGAAGAAAAAGCTCCTCCGGATCGCGGATTGTTACATGATATATGTAACGTCGCGTTTTTATGGCACCCGTGGTATCCTAGTGTGCCGCCAGAAGTATACATGTGACTCTAAAGTGGGGAAAATAATAAATTATTAATGGGAATTAATTTCAGCCATTTTTTCATATGGTCAGCTAATTCAAAGTCACTATGCTTATGCTTTAGTGTGAAAACTAGCCAGTTAGAGTTAGCACACGTACGACACGCAAAGGGGAACCATATCCTACACCAACCTAGTTAGGGGTGGGCATGAAATTGATACACGGAATTTCAATTTGAGTAAGTAAACCGCTTTACGTTAAAATCTTTTTACGTCTTGAATGTAAATCAATTGGTACTTTTTACAGGCGGGCGTCACGGCGAGAAATAATGCTCTTAGGGTTCCGTAAGATAAAAAAGTACGTATTTTTATGCACACTGCTGAGCAAAGTCTGAGTAAGATATTTCCAGATATTCCTAATTGCTGCTATGTCGTCGTACACTGGCTATTTTCAGGTCATCCATGACTCTGAAACAACTATCCAAATATATCTTAACACATACCATAAACTAAACATGATGGAATGTCCTGAAAACAAAATACTGACCTAAATTAGGAATATTCTGAAGTTAAAATAGTTTGGTTTGGTTTTGGTAATCGGTATACTCTATTAAAGACATAGGCCGAACAAACTTACAATGGAGAATAATAGACGTCGGAGCGACAGGGACGGACGCTGTACTAGGCAAAAACAGCCTTTAGCAAAACACAAATCGCTCACAAATGGGATCTGAATTTGTGTTCTTGTTATTTATCTAATCGTTATAAAAATGGCACAGTATGTTCCTCAGTTAGACTGGTTTAGCTTGGCGTTAACCTTTTTTTATTTAATTTCCTCTAAAAATAAGTTAAGGATGAAATTCTAAGTTCTGATTGTCTAGGGCTCGCCCTTAAGCATAATTATAGCAGATCATACGGGCATGCGGCAATCAAAACGATGTAAGTACAGAATCATGTGATACCCAAAGGCGGGTTCGCTTTTTAGAGATTTATCCCATTACAGCCATTGCGTTTTGGCCAATCAAACAACGGTACGTTAGGTACTATTTTAAAAAAGTACTTCATACAACAATGTAAACATGGACCGGTTTCTTGCCTGCCGCGCGGGGAATATCCGTAGCCTTTGAAAACGGCCCATGTAGTTTTCGTTGAGCTTCTAAAAAAAAAACTAGAATGTAAACATTATCAAAGCGGGGTACAGTGGTCACACATAAACCTATCAAGGATTTAGTGGCCGCCTAATTTTAAGAATTTTTTGTGTAACTACCTCTTGTTATGAATAAAAAAAAAGGTCCGGAATCACAATAGCACACGATCGTTCGCTCTTCACTGCTTTCTCACAAACTGCAAAGAGCGGATTGATTTGTTATGCATGAGATCCTCCCGTATCATACGCGTAGGATATTCGAAAGCTTATTTTGATGTATTTTCTTGGAATTTCAATAGATTTCCTGTGACTGTTGTTGCTTCTCAATCCCGCGGTTAGAATGGACCTGCGGGATTACCAATGGTAATGGCAACAGGAATGGTAAATGGTAAAAAAGCCGATTAGAGTATACATACTTTGACGTTCCATAGATTTTTATTGACGCGGGATAAACGCAAATTCGGGTTTTATCTTTTGGGGCATGTATTCATCAAACTTTCAGATTAAGATGAAGTGATCTGTGCGGTAATGCAAACATAAAGTTGCTCTGATCCAATCCCTAACAACCTTTCTGTTACAGTATTGTGAATGTCTCTTCCCATCTTAGAAGCAAATAGAGATAGATGTCGAAACGGAACGTTACGCTGCTTCGACGTCAGTTTAAACTATGATCGATCGAAAACACGGTCTCTGTTGAGAATAGCTTCGATTGTTGATTATGCAACTCGAGTTATTTCAAGTCTGAGGTGTCTTGGAATTAAAATTGTTTTATTCTGGTGAATGTTTTTATTACAGTAACCGGCGAGTATGTATATAGATACTTTTTAAGGTTGAGGAAACGAGAGCCATACCAGGATCGTAGCAAGTGGAAATCTTTAGTCTCTCTGCCTGCCCTCTCCCGGGAAAAGTCGTGGGCATGTGTATAGTGTATGTTGTTTCATCCGAATAGCCAAATCTTCACAGTGTGCAGTTTCACGCTCGCCTCTCACGTAGAAGATGCAGATTCAAATCTCGGTGCTGACCAGGGAGCACTTATCCAGTGGAGAGTGCTTAAATACATTTTCCTTCGAAACACAACTAACCAATTTACGGGCGGGGCGGGGTACGAGGTAATAGAGTTGTGATTGGTCAGCCGCTGCGAAACTGTCTGGCGGCCCGTCATCGTACATAGGTTACGTACGTTGAATACAACTAACGTTTGGCGAACCGCATTCCCCCGCAGGCGCAGTCAATTGGATATATAGTCTCTGGTGCTGACCATGTACCAAATGAGATATTAATTTATCCTAAGTACGTTCTAACGATGATGAAAACATTGTGGCGAAATCATTACTCCATGCCTCCCACGGTAGTCTATCCCCCTGTCACGCAAAATTGAATATTGAATCCCCCGTATGAGCTGACATAAATCATCAAACGACTTTAGGTATGGCTGTTAGTGCTTTGAAATAAATTCGTTGTGGACGCAACTTTAGCAGATGGCACGCGCGATCACTACTTGCACTAACTGAAAACCAGCGCTGAGGGCCCCCGCCCTCAGCACAATGCTGAGTTAAGGCCTTTTGCACAGCAGAGGGAAATAACACACCGCGGCACTCACTACCTATGGTCTGTTGTGTAATAAACGCCATTTCTTTCTTTCTATGGCATCGCAATCACCTCAACTAACATAATCCGCGGGACGATGATGGTATAGTAATTCCAGCCGACGCATCGACGGCTCGTCAACTTGATGGATGGCGCGTGTTTGCTAGCACTGATGACGTTTGCTTTGCATTATGCTCGGTACCAATCCAGACCGTAACGATGCGAAAGTATGATGACGCGATATGTTTACCGTATTAAATTGAGGTTTTTCAGCGTACATTAGAATAAACGGTCAAGTGCGGGTCGGACTCGCACATGAAGGATTCCGAACCGTCGTGCAGCAAAACTTAAGCACTGAAAACAATAAAACAAAAAGATAAGGAGGATTTGAACCCAGGACTTACAGATTGCGCGACCTACATCATACCGAATGTGGTAGGCCGCGAAATCTACGATCATATTGGATATTGATATGATTTGTTATATCGCAGGTCTCTTGTACCCCCTTTAATTTATAAAATATTGTGTAGTTCATTATTAGTTTCTATAGCGGCAATAGAAATACACATTCTGTGAAAATTTCAACTATCTCTACCTATTACCATTCGCTCTACTGAGCCCGCTGACGGACAGACGGACGGACGGACCATTGGAGGTTTAGTAAAAGGGTCCCGTTTGGCACCCTTCGGGTACGGAACCTTAATAATAAATAACTACTTAATTGATAAAACTTTAAAACAAACCAAATTAAGATTGCTTTTAACCCCCGCAGAAGCACACCACTCGAACGACCGAACGATGGCAAACTATTGTTACATAAAATGTGTCGGCGAACCAGTTAAACAGTCTCCATAGAATACAATCGTCATTCTTTTCCGCAGTATGTCTTTTTCTAAACGGGACTTCCCATTCTTTTAAGCACTTCCCTCAACAACCCTCACTCATATTTAATGGAGAGTATAAATCAAAAGGCAGCTACAGATGCAGGGAGGGGTCCAAAAATTAATCACACAATCTGCAAAGATGAATTCGGGCCGCGGATAAATTCTTTGTTGTACGGAAGTAATCTTGGCGTGAGAGATAAGTATATTTAGGTAAAAGCAGAAATATGAATAGCAGAAAGGAGTTGACCCCTTCAGACTTCACCTAAGATACAGCAACTAGCCACATTAAGATATATTTTTTTCATTTTTTCATGAACTAAGTGAGACATAAATAATACCGTACAACTTACTGCTACAGATTTTAAAACTGAAGGTCAAATATTTCCAATAGATTATTTATTAAATATCAAATGACTTGTGTCCTTGGGCCGTGGGCGGAGCCTCCTTGCTTTAGGTTGCTACGCGAAGCTTGGACCTTGTTACGAGCTACGTGACATGCTACGAACTTCGTAGACGCGCTACGAAAAATCTGCCTGCAGCTAGCGGGAATAGCGGAATAAATAATAATAATTGTTTAGTTCCATACAACATTGTTACAATAAAAACTTGTTTAACAAGGTAAACAAGGGATGTATCGCTACTCCCTAAAAAGGGCGAACCCTGTGTTTTAGGATAAGTTGCTGCTACTTTCCACTAGATTAGGTGTATCAGTATAAATGCTTGGCATTATATAGTATTTAATTTAAGCAATTTGATTTCTGTGATGCGGGAATCTGAATTAAAAACAAGTGTTTAGTCAATGTGTGAAATAATTATCTCAAATGAACTTCATTACACACTTGCCTAGGTAATGCATAGCATGTGTTCTATACATGTAATGCATTATATACAATAACTAAACAAGGCTAATCAATGTATGAAATGAGCTCTGACCCGTTGAATTTCTGTGAATATATTAGGGGTAGTAATGTTTGCTCATCCAAAATACTTAAATCATTGGGCGTATGTTTTGTAGTTTTTTTTAATGTCAACCTAAAACAAAGGTTTGCTTCGCGGTTTCATAATGAAAGTTGCACAGAATGATGTCACTAACCAAGCAGTTTCTAATTTTCGTTAATTCATTTAGAACTTGTAGAAAACATAACTACAGAAACGGACCAAAGTGTAATTATTTTAATACTTATATAATTTGTGTATGGTTTGTGTCCTGCTTTGGTTCGCTGTAATGGCACAAATACTTAATGGAATGGATAAAGGAATTAAATAAATAAATAGAATGACGGATTTCATACTTTGCCGGTACCATATACATTTTAAAATAAGGTATAGGTATACCGGAATCTGATGGCAAAAAACTAAAGATAAAATTGTGATTTTCATATGGCAATGTATATAATTGTGTATAAATTGTGTGACATTGATTAAGTATAATTTGTTTACATGTTTTACAATACCGTTCCTTAAAAGGAATAAGAGGAACCCTTAGCCTTATAGGATCACTTCGTTGGCTACATTTTATCGAATTTCAACTTGAGGTCACACAGAAAGGTCTATGTTCTTTCATTTTGAGTAATTTCACTCTCCTCCCAAGGACTAAAAGACATCCTAGTAGAATCCACTCAAACAAAATCTTTCACTACGGCGCGGCACTTCGATACAAACTACAAAATGTCTTGCGGGTGTACTCCGCAGCTGCTTTCTTTGACCAAGTGTCAGAGTTCTTTTAAATTAGGCGGCAGGTGGCAAGACGGCGAGACCAAAGGGTGACACAAACGAAATGAATGGACTTTTAGAATTTCCCCAGTATTGCACACAGCAAAATTTTATTTCCTCATTTGCCATCAGATTCCGGTATACCTATAGTACAGAAAACAACAAGTCAGAAATCTACGTCAACAATATTTTGCAAAAAAAAACATACTAAACCCATTGTTAAGTGGAAGTTAATCCCTGTAGAGTATTATAATTGGTCGCATATTTATACCGCAGATCTTAAACTCCCTAAGAATAGCAGTTATAAACTTAATTCGGTGGTAAAAGGGCCGGCCTCCCGCAATCGATCAAGTTAATGGGACCTGTCAATTACAGGGTGCCAACGACCGTAGGGTACCTACAGACTGGCGACTTTTGTCGCGATACTAAAGACGTAGTCAGCACGAGTGCAAGAATTAAGACATAGTTGGTAAAATTATGGGGGATAGGAATAGATCTCATTTCGACAGAAACTGTAACTCGATATAAATATAAATAAAAATACACAAAATGTATAAATATTATTATTATAATTATTTTGTATCTGAGTTTACAGTTCACGGGACAGTGAAGTCCCGGTCCTTTTTATAAGCTTGCGTGGGGACATGGGTCCAATAAGTAGAGGCCCCTTTCAGACAATTTATTAAAACAAATATGAAATGTGGTGCACTCGTTGGGTCTGTCTCCGAATACACCCACACCAAAAATGCACTCAAAGAACATAATTATTATTATTATATTATATCTATCGCAGGTATTGTGACTAGGTACTGCATTTTTTAATGTCAACAAATCTTGTGATTAAGTTTTTTTTTGGACAGTATCAACTCAATCGCAATCAAAGCATGTTTGATTGATAGCAAACGCGGCTAATTCCCGGTGTCGTAGAAAACAAAAACAGCCACGTCCCACCATATGAACATCCAAGACCTGGGGTATTTTTCTGCCTAACCGGGACTCGAACGCCCCAGATGTCGTCATAGAATCGAGCCACTGCGTATTTTGCAGAAATGAAAACAAAATTTAAAATAAACAGAGGGTAAAATAAATTAGAGGATCTTAACATTAAAAGTAAAGTCGATGCGGTTTACCTTTGATTTCGCCGCCTTGTACTTTCAAAAAAACGCCGACACTCAGTCAAAGAAGCCGCCGACACAGCTTGGGCGAACGCACTATAAGCAAATGACTTTTTGCTAACAGGGTGGCAAAGGCACAACTGTGCCCACTTTTAGCCAGTTATTTAATATTCCATTTTGCGTGACTAGGAGCTAGTCCATTGCGCCACCACCGCAACAATGGAGTAAGGAAGGACTCCTACGATGTTTCGATCACCGTCAGAACGAGACTGGATGCCCAACAAAAGTTGCTTCGTCACCGCCCTCTCCTTACAAGTCCATAGATAAATTCACGAAGTTTGACAATGAAACAGATCCACCAAGTTGCACAAGTGAATCAAGAACCATTTGCATAAGTACGGGCTTTCAGTGATTACCTGATTACTAAAACATCTGTACTGACAATACAAGTCACAGTTGCGTGTTTATTTTGTAGATAAGCTCGCAATTGTATATCGTATGTTTCCGTACGAAATCATGGAATTCAGGAAGTTGCGAGATTCGTCTTTATTTATTACACAGCGTCACGCCTTTTCCCATATGGAGTGGCAGAAGCATATACCTTTAGCCAGATTTTCATTTAATTTATTTTCCACTTATACCTATCATTACAGGCTAGGCCCAATTCGATAGGTATGTATAAATATACAATAAATACTCTATTTTACGTGATAGAGGGCTAGTCTATCTCAGCAACATTTAAGATGGTTTCCTCTAGTTAGGAAAACCATTCTAAATAAGCACTCTGAAAGCTCAATTGAAGTCGCTCTGATCAAATCGGTCAATTAATTAATAATTAAACGCTAGATTAATATGCAAGTGGGCTTGGTTCGTATACACCGGTGCGGACTAAAAAGATAAATAATGCGGATGTTACCTAAGCAGTGATGGAAAATGTCTTGAGGAAACATTGCTCACAATGTTCACATATATCTTTACATTAAACGCATGTTTCATGAAGTCTAAGGCCCTGTTTCAATTGTTCTCGATAATCGCAATTCACAAGCGCCAGCCTGACGCTAGCCTACTTCGTATTCTACTGTCTGACAGTAGGCTGGCGTCAGGCTGGCGCTTGTGAATTGCGATTCCGGTTTTAGTAGAATACCGAATGCGTCGTATTGAAGCTTGTGCCAGGCTTGTGGTATGCTTGTGTACAGTAGAATTCGGGCCCTGGTCTTATGTGTAAAATAATTATATGCAGAACGGCACATTCAGTCAACTTGTGAGCCTTGTGGCAAGCAAATATTATTATAGTCAGGTATAGGAGTCGGAAATGTACTGACTGCAAAATATTTGATTGATGAACGAATGAATGAATTATAATAAATAACAGCAAACAACACGCACACATTAAACTAATGTAATATCCATAGTAGAATATTTACAGTAAGTCATCCTTACATCAACTGAAGTCAAAAATTTAGGACGCCATTTTATTTTCTAAAGTTTGATAATTCAGCCTAACCTATAAGAATAATCGGCCAAGTGCGAGTCGGACTCTCAAACGGAGGGTTCCGCACCATCGTACCTAAAAAGTAAGTCAATTATCCATCAGATGAATTTTGGACAAACCATTTATCTAAGGCTTATGGAGTTACACAACACATTCAAATTATTAATTATGTTTATTTTATTTTTCATTTAAATTTTCTGTTGAGTTGGCTGTCGCTACAAAATAGAACATAGATTTAAATATTTCTGCTGTCATCTACGTCTCTATTTTGTTCTCATTCAAATCGACAAATCGACAAATCCTGCGACGCCGTTTTGTAACGACGACGTTTAACGAAGCACGGAACTGCCCGAAACAATTCCATATTAGGCTCCAGCTAGTCCAGCCTTCAAATGTTTATTTATGTAAGTATGTGATTTTATTCGTAATTTGTAATGTACTCCACAAAAAAGACAAACAGAAAATACATTAAAAGCAATGTACAAAGGCGAGCCATAAAGGGTTCATAATGTTATGAACAATGCAAATAAAGTAAAATATTTGGAGTCGCAAAACTAAATTTGGAGTCGCAAACGCATTTTGTGATCCCGATGTTCGGTCACGCACAAAACTTCGCTACTAATTTACATCTGCTGCGTTCACGCGTGCTAGTCAACTTGCCGCTTTACTTGACGTGCGAAAAACGCTCTACGGGGGTGTGCAGTTAAATCATTCTATAATAAAAAAAAATGCTGTCAACAAAGTGACTATTCACATCAATTTATAATTATTATGATTGCCTTATACGAACATATTGAAATGTTGATGTGCATGCAGTTAACTGCTTAAAACTGCTTTGTAAATTAATTTCCGTGGTTTGGAAAAAAATACTTATTATAAAGATAATCTCTGCATTGTGCTTGATGACACAAGTGTGTTTCTTTTGTATTTAAGTAATATATTTTTAGACTTCATTTCAGTTAGGTGAGCGCTGTTCCTTTTCTTTATGCAATCCCATTTGAAAAAGTAAATAAAAAATGTCAAGAGCGAGTCGGACTCTCACATGAAGGATTGACACGATCACACCATCGACAAGATCCAATTGTCTGACAGTTATTACGAGAATATCTTTATTTTGTTATTTTGCTATCCATTAAAAAAAAACTTAATATTTCATTCTCTCACACTCTATATTCACTCAGTCACTGTTTTTACACTCTTACTTTTTCATGTAGTTCAGTATTTTTTGTTGTAGCGGCAACAGATATACACTTTCTGTGAAAGTTTTATTTTTCTAGTTATTACGGTTCGTGCTATAGAGCCTACTGATGAACAGACGGACGGACGGACGGACAGACAGACAGCAAAGGCTTAGTAATAAGGAAGGGGGCCAAGGCGGAGTTTGGCAACCTTCGGGTTCGGAACCCTGAAACGATTATAGATAGTATTAAAAGTTCATAAGGCCTTCCTTCTAATATTTCGTTCAGTGTTAGGCTTCTTTAAAAACTTTTAGCTAGCAGCTAAAAACAATCGCTCTGATTTAATTTTTGTAGGAAATATATTTAGGTTAAACAAGCGTTTGTAATATAAAGTGAGGATGTCAAGGGATCAGTTCTATTGTCTGAAGAAAAATACTGGATGTGTGCTTTGCTCATTCTTATATTTTTTAATATTTTTCGATTAATCCTTCTGTGCATAAGCCTTTATTGAATTGCACATGCCCCGTACGAGATGATGTTATCTCTTTTCATAGAAAAGCTCGCCTTTGTATATATTTTTTCTATATATTTCAAACATGAACACAATAAAATAATTATAATTTTAATTAATTCTAACAGGTTTGTCCGAAATACTATGAAATAAATTAGTGCAATTTTGTAGTCCCCTTTTTATTATTTACTAGCTGACCCGGCAGACTTCGTACTGCCTCAATTTAATATGAACTTTATTGAATAGCAATAAAGTTCAAATTGACTCTAGAAAACGATTGACTCTAGAAAACGTTTGTATGGGAAATAGAAAAGGGCTGTTTTTAGGGTTTTCCCGGGAACTATTCGATTTTTTCTCGCCTTTTAAACCTTCCCTAGACCTCCACGAACATTTCAAGACTAAGATAAGATGAATCCGTTCAGCCGTTCTCGAGTTTTAGTGAGACTAACGAACAGCAATTCATTTTTATATATATATAGATTCAGGGGTTAAACACAGGACAAGTCCATTACAAAAACAAACAGAAGGAAAATACACATTCAATTAAAATCTAACTTCTCCCTTAGGGTATCCCACTAATAAGATAAATGACTTTCGACAACATTGCAACTTTTATCTTCTTTATTGTATTTTTGTGTAACAACTACAACATTAACAGTCTCTTGCAATATTTTCATTAGCGTTCTAACTAGTAAGCAGTCAAGTGCACTCGCCCAACCAAACGCGGCCCCGCCCGCCTCCGACATTGTACGTGTATAAGGCAGGAAAGGATGGCAACTTAACGATGATACCTCGAGTCATATAGCTTTGTATGAAGAGAGGTATCTTCGTTAACTGGTTGTATTACAGTACGTACTTATTTGGCAAAACCCTCGCGGTATCGCGTTCTTAACTTCATTTACTAATTGCTTGTTAAGACTTAACGGGCGATTAAATCTTTGAGTTAGAGCTAGGTTGTGTTAAAGCTACGTAGAAATTTTCTTTAGTAAGTTTTCAGGTTAAAGGAAATGACACAGGAAACTTTGTTTTAGGGAGCGCCTTACTAGTAAAATTATTTGATGATGTTTAAAAAATATCTCATTAAAGACTCTGAAAACTATTTTAACTATCACTAGTCGATTGAGACTATGCAGAGATTTTCGAGATCTAATTTTCATTTTAGAAATAATTAGTCATTATTGATAACATAACATAACACAATGTAGCGTCACTCATTTTCTCATACGGGGTAGCAGAGGCACAATTGTGCCCATTTTGAGCCAGTTAATTTATACTAGGATAGTCCATATTAATAATTAAATATTAGAAGTGAATGGATATTCCTTGGCCCATTTTGTTTAAGGCTGCACAAAAGTGCTGACAATAGAATTTCCTAAGAACAATTATTGTCTCTTCAGGCGTCAATTTGAGAGAATCTCGACTTAGGGTGGTTTTAATAAGGGAATCATAATCTGGTAACACGCAAGCTTGATTTCAGCGATCTTATCTTCTTAATTATCGATTTTTGACAAAGAACACCGCTATTGTCTGAGGGAATTGGCTTGTTCGTAAGTTTATAACACGAATTTTAAAATAAAAAAATCGGCCACTTATTCAAATTACTTAAAAATATTTTTAAATTGGTTGAAGAGGAACCCTAGTATACAGACCAGGAACCTGCGTAAACAGTGTATAAATCCAATTAACAGTCTAAATAGGTTAAACTATTTCTCAAATTCAAATCATTTTTGTATTACGCTTGTATGGGAAATTCACGCGGTCACCGGGCTCTTAAAGTGTCAATAAATCACCGCGATTATTCCGAGAACTTCTTGAATTACGAAACTTGTCTAATGTCATAAACTAGACAAAGACCCTTCGACTTTTCTCTCACGACCAAGGCCAATGGACTATTTCGTAGAATGGGGTTATTGGAGACATCATACTCAGCAAATAGACCGTGCTCACTATGAAACCTATTTGATGACGTCTAGCCTTTTTTCCTTAGAGCACTTTCACATATAGGCGTTTTACCCTGAGTCGCACGAAATTATTTAGAAATTTAAGGTTGTCACCTTAGTGATTGAATGGCGAGAATCTCACAGGATTGTCATTTGTTTCTAATGCTAAGGATATGGTAAAATTTCGTGCAACCCAGGCTTAGTCCCCGCATAGGACAGCCACAAATGCCGCCGCTGAAGCTGAAGCCACTTTTTCACACATGCGTGCCGTATAATAAATAGACTGAAAGGTGGGGAATCGCTTGATAGAGATAAGCTCGCCTTTGTACATGTTATTTCCATTTTTAATTGTCATAATGTATTTATTTGTGTGCAATAAAGTATATTGATATTGAATCGCGCGAGTGGCGGCGTTATATATGAAGCATGTGGCGGTGGCCACAAGAAGCGAGTAGCGCTTGCCACCACACGTCACTCGTGCGATTTCCCACCTTAAGTACATTATGATATGGCGCGCATCTGTTAAATAACCGGCCAAGTGCGAGTCGGACTCGCGCACAGAGGGTTCCATACCATTATCATAAAAAACGGACTGACGGACGGACGGACGGACGGACGGACGGACGGACAGACAGCGAAGTCTCAGTAATAGGGTCCCGTTTGGCACCCTTCGGGTACGGAACCCTAAAAAAAGAATAGAATAGAATAGAACAGAACAGAGCAGAGCAGAGCGGAGCGGTGCGGAGCGGAGCGGAACGTAGCGGAACGGAGCGGAACGGAGCGGAACGGAGCGGAACGGAGCGGAACGGAACGGAACGGAACGGAACGGAACGGAACGGAACGGAACGGAACGGAACAGAACAGAACAGAACAGAATGCCATTTATTTACTGTATGCATAAACTCAAAAAAAAATGAAATAAAAATATCACAAAGCAAAACAAATGAACAAAAACAAGACACAAAATATAATTACAAATTCATACTAATATTCGTTGTGAGTGATTTCACTGCTATGTGCACATGCCGCGACAGCAAAAGGGCTCAGTCGCAGCATAGTGTCACAGGAAAACCTGTGACGCTGGTTTCCAGTCTAGGACCCAAAAGTGAAAAAAGTGGCTAACGCGCGCTTAAGCTTCCTTTGTGGCCGCTTCTAGCGTCACGTGGCAGCGTTCGTGGTTGTGGCCAGAAGCCAAAGGCAAATAGCATGCCGAGCGCGGCGCAAGTTTTGTTACGGGAAGTGAGTGACGGACGAGCTATGCCCTATACTGAATAGCTCAGTCCTCCACCCTTCCGCGACAAAATCCGCGCCGCGCCCGCCATGCTACAGATATAGAGCTAACACGTAGTTTAAAACAAAGCAAGACCTTCCGTTTGAGAAATGCCCCCGAAATGAGTTTGCAGGCACTAGCCTGAATAATAATAAGTATGTTAATTAAATAAGTTTTCCTCTTTGCGGGCACATTGCTGAGAAGTTTTTGTGGTGAGTTCTGCGAAATGTAATGTTTTTGTTCTGACTTCCATTACATAAGATAAAGTGTTTCTGTGTGTGTCAGTCATGCAGAAATCTAAGTATGTCTGTGTGAGTGCATCTTGCACTAATCTTGTCCGTCGCACGGGCTGTGTGTGATTTAAATATTTCCATTGAAAAGTCATATTATTCTCAAACTGTGTGTGATTTTTTGAGAATATTACTTTCAAATGTTTTTTTCTTTTCATAAACCATCGATCCATGTATGTTGGTTGTATTGGTATCCATAATTAATTGTAATTAAATTCGTACTGTATTATTTAAATGGGGCAAACTTCACTCAAGCTAGTGAATGTTGCTGTAAAAATATTTTTGGGAGATATTATTGGCAGTTATTAATGTCCGAAGTAAATACTTGGTACCCACCTTCCCTTCACTTCCATGGCAAGTTTTTACCAAAGGACATTCAAACGTAACGATATAGAAATAAAACAAAAATTGATATGGTTTAAAATAATGCCGTGGCATCCCGCGGCATTATTTTAAACCATATTAATTTTTGTCTTATTTCTATATCGATACGTTCAAATGTCCATTGGGAAAAATTTAATCCCTTGCCGCGCCCCGTCCCGATCTGCGTAGGCCATTGTGCTAATGAGCAACAAATCAACACTACCATTTCCAGGTTCTTGAAAGAGAACATCTCCAAATACAGTGAAATCTACAAAACACGTGAATATTGTTTTGACCATTACGTAGTATATTATGTTCTACAATTGTACATATTATGTCTGATGGTTATATTATTGAATAAATTTATTTGATGTGACATTATTTATTGTAATTTGATTAGTAGGTAATTAGCTAATTGAATTCTATTGTATGTTGTAATTTTGAATATTTGTGTCGACCTGGTTTTGGCTGTAATGGCACCAATAATTATTGAAAAAAAAAATGGTTTTGAGGTTGCCACATTATCGCACTACAACAAAGTTTCTCTACCTACATGCCAAGAACGCAATAAGTGAGCGTCCCTACACTTTGCCTACCCACTTAGACTTAAGTCTAAAGAGACGTTGAACGTGAAATTACACTTTTCACACCAACCCGACGCCTGCCATGCCTTTGAGAAAAGGCGAAGTTCTAAAATCCTACAAATCCTGGTGTCGATTCTGCACACGCTATACACTCCATGCTAAAAGATATAGCTCAGTAGGACCACAGATACTATTATAATAATACAGATAGACCACCTAGAACAAAATAAGACACTGGGGTAAACTGAGATGCTACGGAAGCTTCTTTAGTTCGAGGCCATTATCGCTTGGTGCATCACCATCCAAAAATTGCAAATACCACAAGATGGCGCTCAGATATATAGGATTTATTCAAAGATTAGCGCCACCTAGAAGTACGTTAACTGAAACCATGGCGTTTAAAGTAAAAATCTTACTCCTCACGCCATCTCTTTTTTACGAAGGGTTACTAGTTCTAAGTTGTCTGTTGTATGGGATGAGCATCCTGTGCCTGTGGTAGGACATAAGATTTGTCCATCTGTAATTCACTTAGCGACCTTATCTGGGGGTGAAAGGATGGCCAAGAACGCTTAACTATTGTTAAACCGCAGCACAGAAGAGATAATAGTACTACGTTCAGAACGGCAACTCCCTTCCCCGCGCGGATTCAGATACCGCACCTCACCCCGGAGTCGGGGAGCCTCTTCGGGAGACGCTTTGTTTAGGCGCTGAACGCACACATTCAAAAACGAACGAGTTTACGCACACATTTGCACGTGTACAAATGTCATTAGGCTATGTAGTAGTAATAGGTAATTATTTTACGAGCGTTCTATGGAGTGTCCGAGGTGTGACCGCAGAACAATTGTTGTGTCGGGTTTTTTTTACCAAATGGCTAACGTGGGTGCATTTGTGCCTCTGCCAGCCGTTTGGGAAAGACGTGAAGTATGTTTTACAGTCAGCTTGCAGTGTAGCCCACCATCATTATCCTAGGGCTCAGCCCACACCGAGCCCGGCGTGAGTGCATTGTTCTCATCCTTTGATGTCTGCGCCTGCTAATGAGTGTGAGCTTAGCTTGTTATGTGTCTGAGGAAGATAAAAAAGTTATGATTGTTATGAATCCGTCAGCAATTGCCTAGAAATTGCCCACACTCTCGACAAGGTAGTCAGATAATTAAAAGAAAAAAACTTTTTTAATCAAAGCTTTTATTTAATGCCCTAAAAAGAAGAAAATAAAATTTCAATTCAATCAAATGCGTCATTTTATTACATTACACAATTTATACGATATAAAAGCTTGTTGCGGGATTTATCTCCAAGTCTTTGCAAATAGGTGCCTACCCACCTAATTAAGTCTACACAAGTAAATCTCGGTCTTTTAAAAATACTTGTTTTGACGTTGCAGCCTTGTGTAAAAAATCGGTTAAGTGCGAGTCGGACTCTCATACGAAGGGTTCCGCACCATTGTACAAGAAAAAGTACAAACAGGTTTCTTGTATGGGGACACCTTATTTTTTTTTTGTGTATTTATTTGTTTGTTGATGTAGCGGCAACAGATATACTTACCTATATATATTGAGGCAGCAAGTCCTGCAACGCTGATATTCTGTCAAGTTGCTCTGATCTAATCGGATTCATAGTGAAAGTTGCTCAGAATGGTCTCCCTAACAACCCCCTAAAATATGACTACACCCTTCTGTTACACCCTGTATAGTGTCCCGTTTGGCACCCTCCGGGTACGGAACCCTAAAAAGTCTCATCCATCATAACAGAATTAAATATTTATAGTCCTGAGTAGATACAGACAAGACAAACGGACAGCGGAGGCTTAGTAATAGGTTCCCGTTTGACACCCTTCGGCTACGGAACCCCAAATAGTCTTCAAACGTGATGTTATTCCAGTTCGCGCCATTTTGAGCGCCCCCGCTTCGTGTACGCAAAGAAAACTCTGAATAACTCATTACGCTCGTAGGAAGCAGGAAAAATTAGGCAGCAAAAAAGTATTCGTCTTAAAAGTCAGTGACTCTTATGTACAATCCCATAAGGTTCATTTCATCAGAACTCGAAAACATTTTCGCGCTTTAAATTTTCCTGTTTAGGGCTAGGAGCTCTGATTCTAAACGAAATACGTGATACTATGCTAAAAATAGGACGCAAAATGAGTTTTGCACTTCTGTACGGATTTAATGAACCTAGAATAAACATCATTATGGAAACCTTCAGGCCAATTGTGATTATATCCTGAAAGTTTCTTCTGGAGGCGGGCCCCACCCAACCTGATTCACACTTCATTAATTAATTTATTAACATAAATTATCTGTGCCTTTACAGCCGAAGCCATTACGACACAAATACAAATAAAATACAATATAAATATGATATTCATGAATCACCAATCCATGACTCTCGCGCATTTTATATAGGATATCGACGCCTATATCGAGTGATTCCCATAACAAAATCACTCGATATAGGTGTAGATATCGTGTATCGAATGCGCGAGAATCATACCCCAGTGGACCAATCACAAGCCCCTACAATAGCAGAGTGTCAGTCAATCGAAATGAATCCTTACTACACGTTATTACGGTCTTCCTATTGCCGGTTAGTTTTAAATACTTTAGTTGACTGTACCAAACCATTTTGGGCGCGTCACTCGCAACGTTCGTCGTTTAGCCACTACCTGTTTTGAGGCTCATCGTTTTTACGATTCAACATAATTTGCAGCTACAATATGAAAATCTGAATTTTAAAAAAAAACCATAATAATAAAAAGTAAAAAAATCACAATATGTACATCGATTCAGAATCCGGATAGAAATTCATGTTATGTATTCATGTTCATGTTATAATGAGGCAAACGCGGAGGAACAAGCCAACGGGTTAGATCTAACCATGTAATTCGCTACTTTTGCTGTTTCTGTGCATCCCTAACATGGCTAGTCCGATTTTGTAGGGCTCCGTACCCGAAGGGTGCCAAACGGGACCCTATTACTAAGCCTCCGCTGTCCGTCTGTCTGTCCGTCAGCGAGCTCTCTACCACGAACCGTAATAGCTAGAAAGTTGAAATTTTCACAGAATGTGTGTCTGTTGCCGCTACAACCACAAATACTGTATTAAGTCAATTTCAATATATTAGCGCCTGACATATTTGAATAGCAAAATTACGAGATGAGATTGAAGATATTAAACTGTCAGGCACTTGTTTCTTGTACGATGTGAGAGTCCGACCCGCACTTGAACGATTTTATTTTTTTCTGCCGCGATCAGTTAGCAATTTCTATATCTGCGACGTTCAGTTGGCCGTCAGTCAAAATGGAGGATTGAATAAATGGCTAAACGTAGACCTCTGCCAGTCCGTATTGGAAAAGGCGTAACGCTATGTTCATGTTGCCGTAACTAGGCGATAAACGAATCGCAAACTATAGTACCTAGCTACTAGCTCGCCTGTCCAACCAACCAAAGTCCGTGGCACACGATTTTCAACCTAGCCACATACAGGCTCTGCTTAGTTTTGATCTCGAATAATCATTAATTAATTACATCTCAAACTCTTACTAGGAAACCATCCAATGTAAAACCTCTGTAACAAATTGTAATGTGTCAAATAAATATAAATATATAAATAAATAAACTTATTATTATTATTATGAGCCTGTAATATCCCACTGCTGGGCAAAGGCCTCTCTCCCCCTCTTCCACTCCATTCGATCTTGAGCGGTCTCCTTCTACTCTTTATAACATACTTAGTTTTTAAAAAAATCAATGAAATATCATGGTATTTTGTGGACGCTGGATGTATGAGTACCTACGTAAGTAAATTATGTACCATCTGCAACCGCGTTTGTTCATTCCTTCCAGATTATTGAGCACACTCGATCGCATATCTCCATTCTTCAGTTTGAGTCTCGACTCAAGGAAACATGTTCGTTCATAGCGGTACTTGGGTGTTCGGTGAACTGTCGTGTCGCTGGCATGTGTGACAAATGGGCTGAAACTGAACATCTTATGCATAAAACCTTTGAGAAGAATTTTCTCTGACTTTCTTTTACGTGTATCTTATTATGTAGAATCTTTACACAGGGTGTTTGGAGTATGGAGCGACAAATTTTTTTGGGGAGTAGAGGACATCATTCTGTACAACTTTCACTATGAAAGAGATTTGATCAGAGCAACTTTTTTTTTACATCTCAATACATTTTGGGCCGAGCGGTTATCAGATGATTTGTATAGAGAAGTGAAAAATATAGTTGCTTCGATCAAATCGGTTTTATAGTAAAACTTGTTCAGAATGATGTCCCTAACTCCTCAAAATGTTTTGTCGCTCCATACTCCAAACACCCGGTTACGTTATACAATTATTCACTAAGTTAAATACTAAAATAATACGATTCTAAGCTCTTTGGTCTAGTGGGTTGCACGCTTGATTCTCACGCAAAAAGTGCAGGTTCAAATCTCGGTGATGATCAAATATGAGACAATAATTGTGATGTATCGTATGTTATATCCAGGGAGCACTTGTCCAGTGGAGAGCGCATAGATACATTATCCTTTGAAACACAACTCACCAATTTACGGGCGGCGGGGGACGAGGTAAGAGAGCTGTGATTGGTCAGCCGCTGCGAAACTGTCTGGCGGCCCGTCATCGTACATAGGTTGCGTCCGTTGAATACAACTAACGTTTGGCGAGCCGCATTCCACCGCAGGCGCAGTCAATTGTATATATAGTCTCTGGTTATATCGGACTTCCGTGTTTCGGCACGGCCGGCATGTGGATGTAATGTCTCGGTGCTATCATATCGCTACTTGTTGTTGTAGTTGTTTCCAGGTCAAAAGGAACGCTACCTATTTATGTTATGATATGACCAAATTCTTTGAAAGAAAAGCGGGCTACACATGACATGATATCGGTGGCGATCTAGGCTGTAAAAAGGCGATAAACTGGAGCCGCCTGCTGTGTGTGAGTTCACCACGCCAAGGGCACACAGCAGGCGGCTCCAGTTTATCACCTTTTTATACCCTAGAACCATCTAGAACGTTAACCCGCTAAAGAACGTTACACCTCGCGTTGCGTAAAAAGAAAGATGGAGGCGAAGGAGCGGTGCGCATGGCAATAGCGTCCTTACGTGCATAGGCACACTGGCGTAAATCGCTTTTAGCGTTCTTTTCAGATGACGACAGCTATACGAGAAATTGTCACACGTGCGGATATGTGACCTCAGCCAAAATAACCTTTATTGACTTTATGTATTTGTTATTCTGGCCCATAGTAAAGTTCAAGCATGTGCTGATTGATATGATAGTGTTATCTAAAACACGCACAGTTCAATGATAATTGCGTCTCATTTCATGTATTGTCATTGTCAACGAAGTATTAGAATGGAGACGCCTGCCCTCTGCAGAAGTAAGTCTAATTTTCAACTAACCTGAGTCGCCGAATGACAAGCGCGATTTTTCTCGATGTGTCAAAACATAGACGCGTAGATGACAGAAATTTTCTGAACAAAAAAATTGGATGTTTACATGTTTGTGATGTCGCTGTTTCTGATTCCCACGACACAGGGTATCCTAGTGTGGGATCAGAAGCAATGTATGTGCCTGTATGTAGATAAATGAAGGCATTTTGTTCGAAATTGCTTCCTGTCCTAATTATTCTGGTACTCTATAAGCTGAACGTATACCATTGTATAATAATATCAGAGATTATTGGTATTTTGTAAACAACCAGTCTATTGTAGGTATACGATTATAAATATTGCTATAATATAGACATTTTGTTATCGTCTACTACGATGGCCAGCTATCAAATCGAATTATCAGTTTTTAAAAAAAAACACATACCTACTTCGAACAGTCTTCCAACGATCTTTTGGCGGGTGAGTGACGTTGGCGTTTACAGGGGGGCGCCACTTCTACGCAACTTAATGCAACGAACCTGTCAAAAAACGTTAGTTCCACCTGTCACCGCAAGCCAAAATATCGTTGGAAAGCTATATAATTATGTAGTACCCTAATTTTTTAATTTTGTGGTATTCCAGCTTAAAAATCTCACGATAGATAACCTAAAACTTCGTAAAATCTACTTTTTAAACACTGGGATATTACCAAAACAATCGGAAAGAATCGAAATTGTTATTCAGTTGAACTAAGAGAGTTGTCATCGTCATCACTGCTATCCGCACTATCCACCATATTGTCATAGAATCAAGAACAATATGTTAGTCATCTTTCCGATTCAAAAATGTTTAACTGGTTCGCCGACAAATCATATATAACCATTGTTCGGTCGTTCGAGCGGTGTGCTTCTGTGAGTGTAGGGGTTAAATGATGTATCGATTCTATTGATTCATCGATGTTTATATCCCCTGCCTGACATCCGTCTGGAGACCTATATTTATTTTTTGGCAACTATATACGTTAGAGTTTGACAAAATGTTATGTACCTATTTGTATCTTTCCTATACCGGGCGTATCGGACAACAAACTAAGTATAGCGGCCGTTCTACGTCTATTGATTATACGGCGTTTCGTGAACAAAAGATTTCCTTTGGCAGGATTGATCTGTAGATCCACTTCTTAAATCCATCCTTTGGACCTACAGATCAAACCTGCCAAAGGATTTTTTTTGTTCACGAAACGCCGTATATTGCAACTTGTAGGGTTCTAGCACGGCCGCTATTACTACAAGGCGAAGAATTACTTTCTAAAAATTACAAAAATTACAAAATTAGTTTATTTCAGTAAGTACAGCAGCACAGGTCGTGGGACTCCCCTTTTAAGTTAATAAAAACCTGTGTTAGGGGAGACCGCTCATTCCACATTGGAGAATTAGGTACACTTACGTCTTTAAACCATTAGACTAACTTTCTGAAAATAAGTAATGTTGAATGTGTACACCCTAACCCTATTTACACTTTATGCAATAGCCTGTCTTTCGTGATTCATTGCTCATTACACGCATGTCTATTGAACCTTATATCTCATTACCACCTATAGATAGGCCCATACTTACATGGTGACCTTGGCAGTACCCATTGAAATTTGTATTTGTATCTGTGAAAGGACGTACCTATATGTACATAAGTGTTTGACTTGAGCTGTACAATTGTACATACAAATGTTTTGTCATTCACCAACCTACGTTTAACCACTCTCCTATATACGTATTTATCACGCTATCTACCTTAATGGTGCCGAGCTGTTTTTGTTTTTTGGCACTCTCTGTAGTAGTTAAGTTAATTAGTTGTTATTAAATAAATAAAACAACAAAAGACGATACGCCACTACAGAGTAACTAAATGAACTTCACCGCAGTAATATTGTCAAGCCAGTCCGGACTTGCATCAATTCAATATTATGCAACGATGCACGCTTGTAAATACTTAGGCATAGGAAGATTGGGTTTCACCTGGAGAAATTAGAGATGGGGTAACTATACGTATTTAGGAGTATCGAGTTTTAACTTCGTATGGCGAACCTACTATAACTTTTGCGCCATTAACATTTATTCGATATGAATTCAATACGAAAAAAAAAAACAAAAATATTTGTCCAAAAAACTCTGCACTTTTTTCTAAGCAACATTTGCATTATGAAACTGACTGACACCATAACATTAATCTGTTTCTCTGAAGTCCTTAAATACATATTCAATATGAATATTACCGACATAGCATATTGGGAGTAAGGGCCATCTCAATAGTTAGGATGTAAGATAGAAAAACAATAAATAATATTATTGTAAGTAAAGAACAGAAATAATAATGCATTTTATCGATATTTTCAACTCATAAATACTGTCCCAGCAAGACAGGCCGACCGGGGTGAAACGGTATATTGAAGGAAAATATATCTTCTCATAAGACCTTAAGAGTTATGTAGTAGGCAAAGGCAACGAACGATGCACCGACCCACTTTTGCGGAAATATATTCTGGAGAAGATGTGAATTTCAGACGAATGCAGTCAGCTTACTACTTTGACGAGTTAGGGTAATAAGGGTCTTGCATGCACTGTAGTAAAGATATACAGATGTCTCTGGGCTCTGGAAAGTAATGAAATCCTGAATAAGAATGCCATAAATGCCATGCCAATTGCCATTAATCGGTATAGTCCTATAAGGACATAGTCCGGGCAAACTAACAATGGAGAACAAAAAGACGTCGGAGCGTGAGGGTGGTCCAAAATACTTACATGTATTCAAAAATATCTAATGAAATAGATTAGATGGGCCAAGTTGACGTGTAAGAACTCTTCCTTCGACCGACACTGAGAAAATTTTCCTCAAAACAGTTGAAACGTCATTCGTTAAGAAAATATAGGGGAGGAAACAGGGTAAAAAGAGAGCCACGGGCTTTTTCCTGGGAAACGGCGAGGAAACGATTTGGGGGACAATGGGAATCAATGGGAATTGCCACGAAAACTTCGGGAAGTTTCGGCAATCGACAAAAGGGCGAACGGGGTTGAATATTCTGAAACTCCGCCGACACAGATCATCGACTGTCCCGAATTCGTGACGTGGCGTAAAAGTTAAATTGTTTTTTCAGCCTACATCGAAATTGACTTGTAAGAATATTTTCACCCTTCAAGGTTTGCTGTTGCTACATACATAATTGTAAAATATGTATTTCAGCTGTGTATGGAATTCACATTTTATGTTATGTTTCCTATTCTGCCATCCGGCACGATTTTCCCAACAAGGGCTGTGCGTGTGCATACCTATAAATCTATAGTCGTGGCATGTCACCGCATGTCATGCTACGCCACTTCTATAGAATCCTTATCTGATAACGAGTCACGCTCGTCACAAGTGTCGGTATCGGTACAACGCCATAAACTCATAACAGCGATATGTCTTACTTAAGACTCTGTTATAATTTCATCCTTTTAAAACACAATTCACGAGGGTTAAAACTGTACGTTTTTATAAAGCTTTAGGTCCCTAATTAGAACCCTTTTTAACAAAAGAGAAGGTATCGTTGCGTAAAAGAAAAGACAAAACTTTTTTTTTATTAAACCGGAATGAAGTAATGTTGCTATTGTTCTATTTGGATACCAAAGCTTAGCTTAGTGAATAATTTCGCTAAATTAAGTATTTTTGTTACGTATTTGCTTTCCTTACCTATACCTGATGATGATGATGATGATGATGATGATGATACCTCTAAACAAGGTGGTATTCGGCGGCTGTCATAGCTACTAGTCGGCAAACGGAAAGTAATTTCGAACGAGAGTGAAGCATAAACTCGATTAGACTTTGGCAACACCTAATAAAGTAGGAGTTCTCGAAGTTCTCTCAACTTTAGGGTTAACTCGCCTTTTAGCTAGTTAACCTAACCGATTTGATTATACCTAATTAAGTGAATAAACTAGCCTTTAGTTTTCCTTTTCCTTAGTTACAATTTGGACGGATTTAGAATCGTCCGTTTTAGAAAATTCATTAATCTATAGTAAACTTGATAAGCAAAGCAGTAACCACTATCAAAATAATAATAATCGTTTATTTTCAGAAGATATGTAGATTATAAACTTGTTTAGCATAGTAAACAAGGGATGTATCGCTACTCCCTAAAAAAGGGCGAACCCTGTTTTATAGGATAAGTTGCTGCTACTTCACACTAGAATAAATGGCTCAGATTAAAATACTACATAGTGTATTATATAAAACTTGAGCCAAAAGAAATAAAAGATTGTCATCATCGCAAATCTCACAAGAAAGAAACAAAGCGGAATACAATTCGAAACTTGTTAAGCCGGCTCATTGCGCAGTTTGTCTGCGGAAAAGTAGTACAAAAACTCGCAAGGAAAAACAAATATTACTTACTTGAACTAGAGCTTTTCAATAGAATAGCAAAGCGAGAAGAGCCGTAAGAATGGAAAGTACACAAACTTTGTATACAATTTGAGTCGACCGACCGCCTAAATACAATTATCGAGTAGTATGGAATAGTACTTAAATAACGGATGGATATGTACATGTACAATGTACACTTCCTTTTTCACCCAGTAGAAATACAAAAAAAAATACAAAAAAAAAAAACACAAAATCATTTATTCAAAAAAATATTTAAATTACAAAATATACAAAAATCTGTATTACAAGAACCCTGCAATTCCCATTGCGATACACTTTAATTTATTAAATACTGTTAAAGACTTTTTGAAATTAATAATATCGCGGGAAAAGTTAGTATAATTCATAATTCATAATTCATAATTTATTCAATAGAAAGTTAGTCACATAGTTGTGTGGATCCCAGTCTCCTAAACTAGGTTTATCACCTGTATTTCAGGAGGCAGGGCTCTTCCATTGTTTGGTCATTGAATTTTGTAACAAAATTGATAAAACACCATCAAAAAGTAGTTAATGAAATTGGTAATGAGATATGTGTAGTGTAAGTGTGGGTGTGTGAGGTGTGTCCCCTTCAGTTTAGAGTTTATCACTATTCTAGTCTAGATGACAGCGAAATTGCCCTGGCTCACCACAGTTTTTTTTTGTATGTTTCTGAAACTAATGGTTTTTTTTTTTTTTTTCTCTATTTGCAGGGACGCAAATGATGTCAGGATGGACGATTGATAAGACTCAGATAAAGTTGATTAAGTGATTCTTAATTATTAACTTAAAATTACGCAATAAAATTAAAATCTAATTCAAAACCAATTTAATCAGAGCCATCTATTAGTAATGTGAGCATCATAGCAACAGGTAGTTTGTTTTATAATTATTCAGGAGATGGCGCTAGTGTACGAATATTTTCTAAAATTGGAATCTTGTAAAATTAGTATTGGGTTAATTATGTATCGTAAAACAAGTAACAAAAATAGCAAATATTCATAAACACTGCATTGTATCAATCTTGTTATAAAGTTTGCTTTACTTTTGTTAAATTTCTAACTTTTACATTGAAGGAAAATGTGCGTCATGTCCGGCGAGGTTAAAACTGTTAGAAAGTGTAATTAACTGAATTAAGAGAGTTTATGTATTAAATAATGTACTTTAATGCATACAGAATTTATGTAAATATTTATTTTTCTACATACATGTATAATTGCTTTGTAATGGTGACATTTCCGGTAGACATAATGTGCGGGGGAAATTATGTTTTGGGCGCGAAGCCCTCTGGCGAGTAGAAGGTGCTAGTCGTGTATAAAAGGGGATTGCACCTGGCATTTGGGCTTTTTTCCGTGTTTGTAACTGAAGGAGGAAACTCTGCCGGATCATTATAAGATGAGTATTGATTTTATATTGATAATTGTTTGTTCAAATTGTAACCCGTAGTTGGTTGGTGTTAGTTAGGATGTAACCTAAGTTGAAAAGATAAAATAAATGTGCTTAGAAGTATTGGAATCCTTGCAGTTTCTATGTCGAGGGATTATCTTATCTGTGCATCTGTCAGGAACAACTTCCTATGGATTTACAGATCTTACTTACTTCCATAAATATCGCCATGGCTACTCTATGGGTATTTATGGATACGATAAGCACTCCACTTATCATCAAATAGGCAGGATAGTTAAATAGTACCTATAGGTAACTCAGGATTTAGTAAGCACAGCTTTCCAGAGTCGCAGATCAACGTATAGCTTTTGGTTTTCATGGTAGGCAAGTTTAAGCAGAGTTTGGAGTCGTGAAGGCTTTGGCGCGGTAAATGGTTAAGTCTATTATTCATATCATTTCTAGGTGGTGAGCATTTTGGCGAAAGGCTTTTCTCGCGAAATGTAATCATGAATAATATTTGACTAGGCGTTTGGCACAATGCCACTGCCACCCTCTATGGGGAGGCGTGACGTTATATAGTATCTTATGACCCGTCAATACTGAGCGAGTTAGTTTCTACCTTTTGTCAATGTATGTATTTATACTAATAGTTCTAACAATTTTCAGAAGTGGGATACCACTATGTCTTCGAGTCGCCAGAGCTCAACGTCGGTGTTCTATGTTGAGGATATCAATGATGGAGCTCCAGAGCCAAAGCGGCGGCGGCCTTGGCGTCCTGACGAAGTAACTGCTAGCAGCATTAATCCGGAGCGTAATGGCAGCTTTGACAGCATCGTGCCAGCCATGAATCCGGGCACTGACGAAACATTACCCCTTGCTACAGAACCTGGTAAGACTGTTCCAATATTATACGAGAACATAGCAGCCAAGGCAGATATCATACCTGTCTTCGACCCTGAGAAGTCCGATTTATTTGCAAACCAATGGATAAATAAAATCGAGCAACTGGCTATAGTACATAATTGGTCACAACAAGTAAAAAGCTATTTCCTTCAGACAAGATTGGGAGGTATGGCCCGGGTCTGGCATTCATCATTGCGAGAGTATAATCTTTCATGGGACGAATGGAAACGTGAACTGATCAAGGCGTTCCCATATACAATTGATTTTGCAGATGGCCTTAGGGAAATGTTGTCAAAAAGGAAAACGTATGAAGAATCCATGGCTAATTATTACTATCAAAAGAATGCCTTGTTACACAAATTAGAGATCAAGGATAGCAAGGCTGTAGCGTGCTTGATAGATGGGTTACCTGCGCACATGAAGGCTCCTGCTAGGGCGGGGAATTTTGAGACTCCTGCTGATTTGTATTCGAAGTTTTTAGCCAAAATGGAAGAAATAAAACCCCGGGCACTGGGCTTCGGACGCGTTCGTGAACCAGACGTTACCGCTTCGCAAGGAACGAGATTTTCTAACATAAGCAAACCATTGTCATGTTTTGTCTGTAAAGAAACCGGACATGTAGCTAGACGCTGTCCGAAAAACATCAATAGACTATCGTGTAGTCATTGCGGGAAATTAGGGCATTCTGTAGAGATGTGCTGGGTCAAAAACGGAAAACCACTTTTGAGCAAACCAGTTTCGAGCGCACCAGCCACGGTTAACTCGATTACTAGCGAGGTAAATGAAGTTTATTTTATGAATGTTAAGGTAAACGGTAAAGAGTTCAAGGCTTACCTGGATTCAGGTGCTAAAATTAATGTAGCTAGTATAGAAGTATGTAGTCAGTTAGGGTTACCTCTCACACCATGTGATATTTTGGTAGGCGGATTTGGAGGTATAAATATGTTAGCAAAGGGGAAAATTCGAGTCAATGCCACCGTAAATGGCATAGACTTTGACACTACTCTAGTCATAACGGAATGGAAAATGCAACGAGCTCAGATAATCCTAGGGCAGCCAGTTATTAACGATCCGAGAATAGTTTTCAAGGTTCAAGGCAATACGTTAGAAATAAAAGAGGTTTACGATAACGTTGGTGGGATACTTTCAATTGAGGATATTTACACACCAACCAACAGAATCAAAATTCTTTCCGCAGAAGATATAGTCATTCCCCCCAAAACTGTATTGACAATTGTTGTTAACGCTGATCCTTCCAGTAACGAGACTCCTATTTTCGTTGATAACCGACATTGCTCTTACGAACTGAGGAATTACTCAATCCCAGCAACGTTGCTATCAGGTCAGTCAGGGATGATCGATGTACAAAATAACTCGTCTAACCCGTTACTGTTAGACAAAGGCACTCTGCTAGCAAGAGGTGATTATTGTGTAGAATTAAAACAAACGGATAGACCAAACGCAAAAACTAACGAAGTAATGATCATAAATCACTCGGAAGTTCAGTGTGAGACAGAAAACGTAGAAAGCAAACGAAAGCTTATCCAATTGCTTGACGAATTTTCGGATTGTTTCTCTTCATGTACAAAGGAGTTAGGCTGTACTGATAAGATAGAAATGTCTATAGAACTGAGTTCTGATAAACCAGTCTGTTATCGGCCATACCGATTATCACTACCCGAAAAAGAGATTGTTCGAGATAAAGTGAAGGATCTTCTGGACAATAACATTATTCGCGAATCAAGCTCCCCATACTCTAGCCCCATTATATTAGTTCGGAAAAAGGATAACGACTATAGATTGTGCGTTGACTATCGCAAATTGAATAGCATTACTGTTAAGGATAGGTACCCTATTCCAATAATTGAAGAACAAATTGAAAAGCTGGGCGGTAAGAAAATCTTCACTAGCTTAGATATGTCCCAAGGATTTTATCAGATACCATTAGAGGCAGGTTCTGTACCCAAAACTGGTTTCATAACTCCTGAGGGCCACTTTGAGTTCCTCAGGATGCCATTTGGATTGGCTAACTCACCAAGTGTATATCAAAAATTGATGGACAAAATCTTAGGTTCACTTAGATTTGAAAAAGTCCTGCCCTACATGGATGATCTCTTGATTGCTTCCATAACCGAACAAGAGGCCTTAGATACGTTGCGAACCGTTCTAGACATAGTTAGAGATGCTAAACTAACATTGAATTTGTCAAAATGCAAATTTCTTCAGACCGAAATTCAATACCTAGGTTACGACATTTCTCAGGCAGGCATAAGACCTGGTCAGAAAAAGATAGAGGCCGTAACAAAATTTAAACAACCTACAAACGTTCATGAGTTGAGAATGTTCTTAGGCCTCACCAGTTACTTCAGAAAATTTGTGAAAGGATATGCCATGTTAGCTCATGATCTATACAAGCTGTTAAAGAAGAATGAACCCTGGGTTTGGTCACAAGTTCAACAGCAGGCGTTTGAGAATCTTAAGCACATACTAACGTCGAGGCCTGTACTAGCTTTGTACGATGCCAAATCTGAAACAGAAGTGCATACCGATGCATCAAGTAAGGGTATTGCGGGGATACTTCTTCAACGTCATAATGGAGACCTGAAACCAGTGGCCTTCTTCAGTCGGAAGACGTCTAAAGAAGAGTCCATATATCACTCTTATGAACTTGAGGCCCTGGCAGTGGTAGAGTCTCTTAAACGTTTTCGGATATATATAGCTGGAATAGACTTTAAGGTAGTTACAGATTGCGCAGCAGTAAGACAAACGTTCGAAAAGCGAGATTTATTGCCAAGGATAGCAAGGTGGTGGCTCACCATCCAAGAATATAGTTTTACAGTGATCCACAGGCCTGGAGTTACTCACAAACATGTTGACGCTCTTAGTCGCTGCCCTCACGATGAGTGTAAAAACGCTGAGGTACTTGTGCTTGATCTCTTAGATTGGATAGTATGTGTACAAAATCAGGACTCAAAGCTACGTATAATCAAGGAAAAGCTCGAAGGGAATATCATAGATCCGGATGTCAATAACAATTATGTCCTCAAAGACAATAAGGTTTATAGGAAATGCATTAATGATCAGACGCGACTCGCAGTTCCTAAGTACAGCCGATGGAACGTCATGAGAAAATATCATGACGATATTGGCCACCCAGGATTAAAACGATGCGAGACTCTAATAAAAGAGAACTTCTGGTTTCCCGGCATGTCGCGATTTATAAGGAAGTATGTTAATAGCTGCCTCGAGTGTGCATATAAACGGGGTCAATATGGGAAACTAGAGGGAGAACTTCATCCGATTGAAAAAGTAAGCGAACCTATGCACACCATTCACATAGATCATGCAGGGCCCTTTTGTAGGAGTAAGAAGGGTTTCTCATATCTGTTCGTTATAGTTGATTCGTTTACTAAGTTTGTTTGGGCCAAGCCTTGCAAAACAACGAAATCCATCGAAGTAATTGAAAAATTAAATGAAATATTCGGCATGTTCGGGTACCCAACTAGAATTATATCCGATAGTGGAAGCGCCTTCACGAGCAAATCTTTTAAAAATTATTGTATCGAGAATCAAATCAAGCACGTCAAAAATGCTATTGCTTCGCCACGTTCGAACGGTCAAGTAGAGAGGTTCAATCGAACCCTCATAGAGGCAATAAATAAGAGTACATCTGATGAGAGAGAATGGGATACTTGTTTGTGTAAAGTTGTCTGGGGCATTAATAACACCGTGAATGCCACCACTGGTTTTGCTGCTTATAGACTGATGTTCCAAGCTCAACGTAGCCTGTTGCAAGGGGTAGGGAGTAATAACAAAGATGATGAGCAGACTATGGCAGCTAATAGAGAAAAGGCAAAGGAAAACATTGAGAAAACCTCCCAATCAATGAAAAGAAGATTTGATGCAAAAAGGAAAAAACCCACTAAATATAGTGTTAAAGATTTGGTGTTATGGCAAAAGGCAGATACTGGTTCAAAGGATGTCAGACGAAAACTAAAAGATAAATTCAGTGGTCCATATAAGATAACAAAATGTTTAGGAAATGACCGATACGTAATATCGGCTATAAAAGGAGTAAAGGGATATAAAAAGTTTACAGCTGTAGTTGCCTCGGATGCTTTAAGGATATTTAACACTGACACCGACAGCGAGACAGAGAGCCATGATTCTCGGGCTGATAGTACTGAGGAGCTAATTGACTTACTGGAAGGATGAATGGTAAATTACTAGTCTATTAGTGTTTCTAGTGTGACGATTGTTATTCAAGTATTGGCCGTCACTGGTGTGACGATTATATATTTATTTATTGGCCGTCACTGGTGTGACGATTGTTTATTCAAGTATTGGCCGCCACTGGTGTGAAGATTGTTTATTCAAGTATTGGCCGTCACTGGTGTGATGATTGTATATTTATTGATTGGCCGTCACTAGTATGACGATTGTTTATTCAAGTATTGGCCGTCACTATTGTGACGATTGTATATTTATTTATTGGCCGTCACTAGTGTGACGATTGTTATTCAAGTATTGGCCGTCACTGGTGTGCCGATTGTATATTATTATTGGCCGTCACTAGTGTGACGATTGTTTATTTAAGTATTGGCCGTCACTGGTGTGATGATTGTATATTTATTGATTGGCCGTCACTAGTATGACGATTGTTTATTCAAGTATTGGCCGTCACTATTGTGACGATTGTATATTTATTTATTGGCCGGCACTAGTGTGACGATTGTTATTCAAGTATTGGCCGTCACTGGTGTGCCGATTGTATATTTATTATTGGCCGTCACTAGTGTGACGATTGTTTATTTAAGTATTGGCCGTCACTGGTGTGACGATTGTATATTTATTTATTGGCCGTCACTGGTGTTCCGATTGTTTATTCAACTATTGGCCGTCACTGGTGTGATGATTGTATATCTATATATTTTGACCGTCACTGGTGCGGCGATTGTGTATCTAATTATTGGTTGTCACTGTTGTGGCGATTGTATATCGAATTACTGGCCGTCACGGGTGTGATGATTGAATACAACAACAAAAAATACATTGACTTTCAGTGTTATAGTATATTTTATGTCAAATGAGCATAACTTGAAATAACTAATATCCCCTTCAGTTTAGAGTTTATCACTATTCTAGTCTAGATGACAGCGAAATTGCCCTGGCTCACCACAGTTTTTTTTTGTATGTTTCTGAAACTAATGGTTTTTTTTTTTTTTTTCTCTATTTGCAGGGACGCAAATGATGTCAGGATGGACGATTGATAAGACTCAGATAAAGTTGATTAAGTGATTCTTAATTATTAACTTAAAATTACGCAATAAAATTAAAATCTAATTCAAAACCAATTTAATCAGAGCCATCTATTAGTAATGTGAGCATCATAGCAACAGGTAGTTTGTTTTATAATTATTCAGGAGATGGCGCTAGTGTACGAATATTTTCTAAAATTGGAATCTTGTAAAATTAGTATTGGGTTAATTATGTATCGTAAAACAAGTAACAAAAATAGCAAATATTCATAAACACTGCATTGTATCAATCTTGTTATAAAGTTTGCTTTACTTTTGTTAAATTTCTAACTTTTACATTGAAGGAAAATGTGCGTCATGTCCGGCGAGGTTAAAACTGTTAGAAAGTGTAATTAACTGAATTAAGAGAGTTTATGTATTAAATAATGTACTTTAATGCATACAGAATTTATGTAAATATTTATTTTTCTACATACATGTATAATTGCTTTGTAATGGTGACATTTCCGGTAGACATAATGTGCGGGGGAAATTATGTTTTGGGCGCGAAGCCCTCTGGCGAGTAGAAGGTGCTAGTCGTGTATAAAAGGGGATTGCACCTGGCATTTGGGCTTTTTTCCGTGTTTGTAACTGAAGGAGGAAACTCTGCCGGATCATTATAAGATGAGTATTGATTTTATATTGATAATTGTTTGTTCAAATTGTAACCCGTAGTTGGTTGGTGTTAGTTAGGATGTAACCTAAGTTGAAAAGATAAAATAAATGTGCTTAGAAGTATTGGAATCCTTGCAGTTTCTATGTCGAGGGATTATCTTATCTGTGCATCTGTCAGGAACAACTTCCTATGGATTTACAGATCTTACTTACTTCCATAAATATCGCCATGGCTACTCTATGGGTATTTATGGATACGATAAGCACTCCACTTATCATCAAATAGGCAGGATAGTTAAATAGTACCTATAGGTAACTCAGGATTTAGTAAGCACAGCTTTCCAGAGTCGCAGATCAACGTATAGCTTTTGGTTTTCATGGTAGGCAAGTTTAAGCAGAGTTTGGAGTCGTGAAGGCTTTGGCGCGGTAAATGGTTAAGTCTATTATTCATATCATTTCTAGGTGGTGAGCATTTTGGCGAAAGGCTTTTCTCGCGAAATGTAATCATGAATAATATTTGACTAGGCGTTTGGCACAATGCCACTGCCACCCTCTATGGGGAGGCGTGACGTTATATAGTATCTTATGACCCGTCAATACTGAGCGAGTTAGTTTCTACCTTTTGTCAATGTATGTATTTATACTAATAGTTCTAACACTTTATTATAAAGGAAAATACCAAGGAAAGGGAAAAATCTTTGGATAAAAGCTGTATGAAACCGCGTCTCGTAAGGGAAGACATAATCCCCTCTTTTGGAAAGACCTAATGAGGGGTCATAATTGAGTTGGCTATGTTTTTTAAGGATGCATTGTTGTATAAATAACTGTCGTACACTGAGAACCCCGCACAACTGTAGTAGTTCATATGTAGGGAACTTAAAAGGCCGAAATGTAGATACTTTTAGGACAGACCTTTGCGCCCTCTCGAGACCCAACAAAGTAGTCTTGTGCGTTCCACCCCAAACGGTGATGCAATAAAGTAAGAGAGATTGACAGAGGGCATAGTAGACCGACTTTAGGAGGTTGGGATCAGCATAGTAGGCATAATAAGGAGAAGGCTTCAGCAGTAAGCGGTAACATGCTGAAATTTGATTTTTCATTCGTTAGAGCGAATTTTACCAACGAAGAGTAACTTTTTACTAGAGAGTATCTTCTACTTTTTTATAGAATGACCTCATTTTGAACTGTCATTGTCATACAAATTATCCCCAGGAATAGTTATATTCGCATAACTTTTTGTTGGTAAAATCCAGCCTTAGATAGCAGTTATCTGTATGTTCATCAGAGGAATTTGTACCTGTGAAATGTCAAATTAATCTATCTGTCTGTTCATCTCATTCTCGCCCATAGCCCCTTTTAGACTCAGTTTCTGAAAGAGCAATCAATGGTTACCAACGAATAATCGAAGATTAATTCAAAATAGTGGCACGTGGCTGAAATCAGTTCGACTATTTGTCACAGATAATTTTCCTTTCTTAAACCGGGCGTTAGTCAAACAAAGAGTTTACGCCGTTTGCCATACGGGGTGGCAGAGAATCGCACCCACGTTTAGCCGGCTCTGAACTAAGTCAATCGGACACACTATTTGGGTACAATCGGTTACAGTATTCAATAGCGACTAGTATTCGTATCGTACAGTATATCGAGCCGATACACTCGCGTGCAAAGTTTTCAGTTGAATAAACTCGTGAGCCCCATTCAGATCGCGAGTTGCGAGTCGACGTAAATCTGTGGTTTATAGCAGCGTTGCTCGTGTGTTACCCGCATGTAATAGACAGATGTGTATAACTACAGATACTATAATGTTATACGTATAACTACCGAAATCATAGATCTTGCGATTACATAATATATAAATAATGTTTACATGTCTGTAAATTTTTAATTAAATACCTACAAGTTGCGCCCTCGTATCACTTGTACCGTGCTTGTACCCAATTCCGTTGCGCCCTTGTGTCACATTGCGCTCTCTGGTATCATATTTCGCTTTTGTGATTATTACCAGGGATCGGATCGAAGGTGTGATTTTTTTTTTTTTTTATTTACCTAAAGTTTGTAGTCGGACATAACAAGGAGCAGTTACAACCACTTGAGTTGAACCGGTTTGAATTGAACTTAAATTTCGGGTTTTTGTCTAACCAGTTAATTTTTGTTTTTATTAGTTTTACATGTTCCTTACATTTGAAACACCGAACTATCAACATTTTCAAACTGCTGATTCCCAAAAAAATCATAACTTTTTTATTTTTAAATTTTTCGTAAAAATGACTCAGTATTGTACTTTACATCATTCAAGCAAGGTAATTAAAACATTCATACAGATTGTAATTGAAAGGTGCAGTCATTTTTTCAACTCAACTCAAGTGGTTGTAACTGCTCCTTGTCATGTGCGACTACAAACTTTAGGTAAATTCACACCTTCGTTCCGATCCCTGATTATTACGTATCGTCCTTGTGTCCCAGGTCCAGATAAGGTCAGATTGCGCCTCTGAGTCACATTAAGCCCCTGTGTCACATTGCGCCCTTATGTCACATTTTCCCTCATGTTAGATTGCGGTCCGATCCTGGTGTTACAAACAACGGCGCGTGAATTTTCTAAAAGAGAACCGGCACCGACTCATCCGAGTCATAGTTCACGCATGGCTGCCCGTGCTGTAGTGTAGTTGTTACCAGATTTTTGTTGCCTTCGATCATGACTGTGTTCAACGTGCCACCAACTTACCTGTTCAGTTGATAGCGTCGCTATTATCGTAGTAGTCTTCATAATGGTGGTCGTAGTATAATGTATCTTCTTTGATGGCAGATGACAAGCCAATAGTTCTAATATTTCCCACCTTAACAGCTAATATGGTGGCTTTGTACAATCAATCGATTGCATACCTTTTCCCACACGGGTAGAAATAAAATATACACATGGAAACAAAAATAGCAATAACAAATTAGGAATGGGCAGAACGAACGAATGCCATGTAGTGTGCATCGCAGCAGCGAAACGGCTCCGACTCAGCATGTGTTACCAGACCTACAGGAGATCCTGCAACGCTGATATTCTGTCGGTACCTTATGAATAAGGGAGTGAGGTAAGTCTGGGTGAGTGTTAATAAAACTATATACTGTAAATAAAAATGTAAACAATGACTAACCAAAGGAAATGAGGTTAAGCTACTCAATATAAAATAATAATATGAATATAGTACAAACAAAGAAAAAATAATATACTTATCATTAAGAATATACATTACAAAAGATAAACTACAGATACAACCAGAAACAGTGACGTCACAGGCATAGACAAAGGTAAGTACGACTTTAAGTACACATTATTCAATACTCCATTTCGCGTTACAAATTCCTGGTATCCTGGATAACTAATTGCCCACCAAAATTTCTAACTCCATTCGAGTCTCGTCACGTTCGTCTAGACGATCTATTAACGAAGGATATTAGCTGTCTAATTGTTCCGCGCCGTGTGTCTTGCATACTAAACTAAAGGCGAATCGACGATAGGTCTCATTTGTAGAACAAACAATGAATAATTCGCCAAGTAAAAATCTTAAAAAAACAACTTCATGACATTATTTATTTTTCCCCGCTCGGGATGCGAATATCGTCTAAAAACATGAAGACGAGCCTACGAAACCGGTCTTCTGACAGTTAAGTCACATAATATAAACTAATATCTGTCCCTACAGCCAGAATTGACATCATACTTTACAGTTTTTTCTACATAGAAACCAAAATACTGGGCCCTAATGCTGCTCTGAGAATTTCACTTATATTTCATTACTATTCCATTGCAAACACCCAATCAAGGAGGATAATAATTTAGGAGAATACCAAATGACGCCATTTTGGGCGTTTGCAATGGAATAGTAATGAAATAGTAATGAAATTCTCAGAGCAGCATTAGGCCCCTGGTACGATGCCCGATTTTCGAAAAATGGCACCAATCTGATGATTCACCCTTTCAAACAAAAAATAATATTATTGAAATAGTTTCATATAAATTATCACTTTCAAGGTAACAAACATAAAAATATATATATATATATATATATAACCGAATTCACCCGGTTAGAAACAATGGCATTGTTATCTTTATCTGTGTATCGGTCTCCGCGATACAGGTTAGCCTAGTGCGGAGATCGCAGTAACTACAATTAAAAATCCTGAGTACCTACCCACATATTTAGTAAGTTTTATAATTATTGTACTCTGTTTGGCAAAATAAACGTATTTGTATTTGTATCTTTATAAGGTCGCAGATGCTCAGTTGGTAGGTAAAAGTAAAGTAAAATCCCATTAATGTTTCCACCGAGGAGCACAGGTGTTTACCCGGCTACGAGTAAGATGACTCAGTGCGGGTTAGTGAAGGGGTTGTACGACCACTACATATACATGTCGCAGCTATTTGGTTAAATCAGACACTTAACTAACACCCTAGACCGTAAATTAAAGATCGACATTTAACCAAGTCGCTAAAGTTCCGTCAGACAGTAAGTGAACGAAACGTTTAACGAGTTGTCTAAACGTTCCTAGGCAACAAGACGCATTTCAACTTTGGTAGGTTAATAAGCAACCAATTCGGTTTTGTAATCGGCCGCCGCGCTCCGCTCCGCTTCGCTCGGGTCCGGGTGGTTCATATAGTTGTGACCTAACACAACCTATCTTTAGTATTGGCACAGAAAGTGACCTGAAGTAACCAATTCGGTTTTGTGAAACTACTAATCGTGAAATAATCATGGCGGAGTCGACAACATGTTTACAATTGCACCAAAGACCAAATTTGAAAAAAAAAAAACACTGAACACAACAAACCAACGCTGCTGCACAACGTTTGCCAAAAAGATAGACCCTGAAAGTAATCAGCTGTTGTCGTGACGCCATCTTGTTTTGGCTGGCACCAACACGCTGGCTTTTGGTAAGACAGATTGTTGAACGTTTTAGACTATGCTTTATTTAAATCAAAATGCTAGTGACTTAATTAAATGTCGTTCTTTAATTAACGGTCAAGTCAAGGGTGTTAGCTAAGTGTCTGATTTAACCAACCAACTGCGCGACACACATACTACCAAAGTAAGTAGCGTCTATGATTCATTTAACTTTTTTGGGTATGGCGGTAAGGATAGGTAGGTACTTATCTGCTTTGATTCTATAGATACTTCTAGAGGTGAGGCTACGTAGTTAACAATTACAGTGGAAATCGTACCGCCGCTGCCGCCGCCGCCTCAGTTACATCTCCCACCCAAATGTTTGTATTAAACTTGCCCCCAGTACGGTTGTAGTTTCAGGAACAAATTCGAAAACAGAGCATAGCAAAGTAGTTCGGACTTGTAAACTAATGCAAGTTCGCGGTTCAAGTTTGTTCGGAATTTAGAGCTTGTGGGTTAAATCGGGTCGCGCACATGGGTCCGTCTTGGTTTAAAACGTTTTAGTGATTTCAGAACAAAAAGGACCACAACCTTTATGTATAGCGATTCAGATTACTACCTAGATTCGATTCTAAAAATACAATTCAATTATTCACAAAGCAAACACTTATACAAAGGCTTATCTCTAAATCGAGATTTCTTTCAGCAAACCAGGCTTGATAGGAAACAACCGCACAGCGATCCGCACAGCGATTATTTCCGCGCGAATTTTATTCGCTAAACTGTATGCTGAAAAAAATCGCCGTGCAGCTACTCCTGTAGTATTGAACGTAGGGGCCGTACGCACAGCGATTTCTTTCCGCGCGAATCAAAACTTCGCGGGAAAAAAACGCTAAATTGTATGCAGAAATCTGCGGGAAAAAATCGCCAGTGCGGCCACTCCCACTCGCAATTATGTGTTACATAATTGCGGAATAAAAAAATCGCGCGGGAAAAAAATCGCTGTGCGGACGGGCCCCAACAGTCTAAAAACTAGTCTTGGTATACACATAATATTATAGTATCTGTGGTATAGGCACAGAAGAGATAATAGTATAGGTAACGAAAAACTCATTATGAATGAAAATGGTTGCCCCGACAGGTCATGTCTCAGATCAATGAAACTCTTTACTCCCTCCGTTTACTTCCTTCCTCCCAGGGTCATGCAATGGAATTACTATAATTCAAAGGGTACACTCTTCTTAATTCATTCAACTCAAACATCAGTGACCCAAATATCGGTATGATTATTGCAGTAGCGTTTCGTTTTTGCTCGGATTCTTATCATCAAACTAGAGTGTCCATGGCTAGTAACTTTAACTGGATAACAGCCATTTACGTGTTTAATTTAACCTTGTGTACACAGGTGATAGTCTATTCTACGTCAGTGTTTTATTCACATGTACAGACTGTGTCAAATATCTATGGCACTGAATGAAATGTAACTTCGCTATTCTCACCACACGATACACTATTTTTGACAATGCACATTCGCACCTTTCGTTCAGAGATAGATATTCGGTGCGATCTTTACGTGGTATTAAGCCGCCTTGTACTTAAACATTACTTTAATTACTTACGTTGCCTAATAGCTAGAACCGGCTAACAAATGACTTTTACATAACTTGTTCAAGATAATAAAGAGCATCATTATTATCAGTCAATACATTTTTTATTCGCCAATTCGTGGCACAAATCTTTAGTGTAAGCAGCATCGTCAAACTAGAAACACGTACAATGTGTTCAATACTTTAAGTTTAGTTTAATTTATAATTAGTGCAAAATGATAAGCAGTATTAATAATTTTGTAAGTATTTTTGTATGTATTGTTGTGGTGAGATATTCCTTATAAACCGGTCAAAGGTCAGACGGAACTCGAAACATGGTCCATATTTGATATCCTATGAGAAACAACTTATCTTATGTTTAGTTTGTATTTATTATATATTTTATATTTTCTGTATGTGCCTTTTTTAAAACATAATGTCTACAGTATTTTGCACAATTATGCCCAATTTGATCCAGTTATTCAATAGTATTCCATATGCGTGACAGCAGACTGTCCATCGCCGCAACTTCGGGGACTGAAAGACCCCTCGCAAAGTTTTATTTTGTATTACATGGTCTGCACCGGATTCGAACCTATCTCTTCTATGAGAAGCCATTAACATAACATAACATAACATTTACATACAGGCACATACATTGCTTCTGGCCCCACACTAGGATACCCTGTGTCGTGGGAATCAGAAACAGCGACATCACAAACATGTAGGTAAACATCCAAGACCTGGGGTTTTGTTTTGTCCCCAGCCGGGATTCGAACCCGGGACCTCTCGCATGGTAGGCAGACGTGCAACCGCTGCGCCACAGAGGCCGATAAACCACGGAGTACTGTTCTCTTTACGGTTCATTTCGTTTCTATGTGGTATTTGTTTCGGACGCTTCCGTGTTTCGGAACACGTTGAACCGTTCATAGGTCCCGGCTACTATCGCTACTTGGTGGTAGTAGTCGTAAAGCTGAGCCCTAAGGGCAGCTTGATAACTTCTGATAGTCGGAAGTGCAGTAGCCTGACACTCCTCCACCAGGGAGCACTTATCCAGTGGAGAGCTTATAGATACATTTTCCTTTGAAACACAACTCACCAATTAACGGGCGCCGGGGGACGAGGTAAAAGATCTGTGATTGGTCAGCCGCTGCGAAACTGTCTGGCGGCCCGACATCGTACAAAGGTTGCGTATGCGAACGTTTGTTGAATACAGCAAACGTTTGGCGAGTCGCATTCCCCCGCAGGCGCAGTCAATTGGATATAGTCTCTGCCCTCCACCAACCCTCACTGAGCCAGCGTGGTGGAGGTTGGCCCAATCTTACTCGTTTCCGGGTAAAGGCCTGTGCCTCTCGGCTTACTTTACTTACTTTACGGTTCATTTGCAAAAATGGATGAAATACATTATCTGCTGGATAGGTTATATCAGCAACCTTTTGAACCTTAGCATTCCTGGTTGGCATATCTCGGACCTATATCATCCTAGAGTGTACCTATTTTCTGTTTACTAGTACTATGTTTATCTCATGCGGCGGCGTGATATGGAGACAACTATCAACAATATCTATTTTTAGTTACTATTCATTATATTCATTATACAGTAGCATTGAAATAAATATTACCTAGGTCAGATATCTTGAACATAATTCTCAAGGTTTACTTCAGACCTGATCCAATTTATCTATCTATTGCTTCGATCAATCTATAGTTGTAAAAAATAAAACATCTTTATCACAAAAATAAAAAAAGTTTTCACGCAAGATTAGCCTTTTCTGTTTTAAGGTCAAATTAAAATTGTATAAAATTAAAATAGTCGCTTTGGCAATAACTTTTGTACCAGCTACGACAAAAAATGTGCAATAACCTTGAATCGCATTGCAACCATAAAAAGTAACTACTGATTGTTCAAACGAAAACGTTGAATGCATTTATAATGGCTATATAAAGTAGATTAACAGGTTCATTAGGTGACCTGTGATGTAGGTATCACCTTGCACAGGTGGGTAGCACCTTGATTTAGGTCTTTGTATAATGTTTTGTGGGGCATTATCAGGTAACTGACCAAAAATAAACATTATCTGAGAAAACTATTGGTCATTTACCGCCAGTTTCGGAAAGAATGGTCAAATGTGACAGGCTATTAACCGAACATTAAATAAAAATAGGACCACGTGATTGGCGAGTAAGCAGCCTGTAGACTGTACTCTGTGAAACCAGGCGTTATTAAAACTTCAATGCTCCAACGATTATTATTATTAAACAGTCTGTTATATTTGTCACGCAACTCATATAGGAAAAGGCTCTGTTTTGTTCATTTCTAAAGTCACTATCTTATTTCGTTAAAATTCATCCACGGTCACTGAAAATCGTGTTATTATCTAATCATCATCTCAATTTACTGACTAGAAACTGTTTTCCTTCCTTGTTTGCAAACAATGCTAAATCAGATACTCGTAAATGTAACCTACCTATATTTGTGAAATTCTGAAGGAGTCAAAAGTCACATAATCAATTCCTAATTTCGCCTAATGTCACTTGTTTAAATAATAATGAATTAATAATTCATTGATGAATAGTGTTTGGAATTATGGACAGGTTCTCTCAGGGGGACCTGGAACACTTTGTGCCCTTTCGATGTTCGTTGGTGCATGGCGAGAGAATCTAAATATTTCATAAGTTTTTTCAAACTTATATCGGTTAGTCGTTATACGCCTCTGGAATCTGTCCCACTATCACGTCGGATGTGGACTAACCGTGTCATCAACATAATGGCTACCTTAACTACCATAACGATATTTTATTCACATGATTATTTAAAGTCACATGCTGCTTGCACGTGGTATCACGCTTGTATAGCAGAAGGATTGAAAGAGCGAGAGACTATTCTATAGTCGATATAGACGAAGGGCTGGCTCATCTGTGAAACTCTCTATTTACTTTTGAGCGAGACTCTTTGCATGTGGTCTGCCTGCTTGGCGTTTTGCTCTTCTGGGTAGCCACTCCGTTACCGCTTTGGTCCAAAGATATAATACAACCTACTAATAAATAGAAAGAAATATCTATAAACACATAAATGCACTAATAAATACATAGAAACAACCTGAGATTCTAAAGAGTAAGACAATAATACCTTCACCTGGCTTTTAAATATGTTTAGAGTAACTAACTCGTTCGTAACTACACTTTTTTGTAACCTGTGTATGATATTATCATGACAAACCATTTTGTTGACCGAAACGACTATTTTACGACTTAAACCATACATAAGTAGATAATTAGTAAAAATATACAATATTCCTCCATTTGTTATACCTATAGGTTTTTATGTAGCATAATAGCTGTAAATTAAAAGTTACCTGTTCTGTAAATTCTTGGATATTTAGTAGTCTTGTTCACGCGTAATTATGTTTCTTAAGCGGGTGGAAAGTGGAAACTTACTCCTCATATCCGTCAGTGACCCATTGGATCAAGGACTTGGGGACCCTGATTCAGCATAGTATACATTATAGCTGCATTACACTTTCTGCCTATTCGATAGCTGCGTCTTTATAAAGGGTCAGAGGGACCTCAAGGCGAAACATTTATGACACGAATTCGTGCCCTACTTTTCGCTATCACAGTTATAGCTAACAAGAGGATCCTGCAGTTAAACAATTATGCCTAATCAGATTGTTTATCATATCTTCGAAGTCGGATCTTGATCTTAGCATAGCAGTGAAGTGTGCGCAGTCGCTCTGTACGGTGTGATAAATAGCCTCAAAAAGACATATCATTTCTATTCCAAAATCTGATCTAGCTAGACCAACGAGGGTGCTCTGGCAGAGCAGAACCGAATAAGTGCAAGCTTTTTTTGTAAAAAAGTTAAGTACGGGATACTCAGAATCTTCTGCTTTGTTGCCGCATATCTGCAAAAAGAACTTGCGCTTATTAGGTTCTGTCTGCCAGAATACCCACACACACAGAAGACACACACGCACACACACACACCCACACACACCACAATTATCATAACGACGTATTTCACAGCGCGAAAAAGTGTTCGAGTTCAGATGAAATGAACCTTAAGACATAAATTAATTGTACCTGAGTAATTGCTATTTTGTTCCTGCTTGTTTTTCTACACTGGTCTACACTAGGTATCAGTTTTTGGAATAAAACTTCACTTTTTTTAGGTTTATCATACCGGGTGCTGCAAATACCCTCTTTACTATTTTTATTCTGTGACTATACTCGGGCGGACTAAAATGTGCTAAACGGACTCATAAACTTATCTACGCGGTAATTTTGCGATAAAATTAAAAATAAATCTAATTTGACAATATAATTAATGGCAGTTAAGAGCTGCTGTATTTTGTGTTTTCACTTTATAGTTTAAGTTACTAAATTGACGTGTAGTAAATTAAATTAATCGTTTTAAGTGATAAGTGATCGAATTTAGGGACAATGATTACAAAGACATTGTTAAACACCACACTGAAGTTATTGGGGGTATGACCAATTTATAATCATTATGTTATCTATGTCCTGTTGTGTCTGTGAGTGCCTGTTGTGTTTTATGTTAATCTTTAATCATATTACTTCCTAATAACAGCTATCATCAGCATCACCTTTTGTTGATTACATAATAATAAACTCATCTCGGAGTAATAACTTAAACAATGGCTTTGACGACCTACTACGTTTTAAAACGAGATGATATTAATCTGTTCATAAAACATTTTCTAATGTAAAAGGTGTAACAGAAGGGTGTGTTGTTAGGAAGACTATTCTGAGTAACTTTTACTATGAAACCGATTTGATCAGAGCAACTTTATTTTTCATTGCTCCATACGTTTTGTTCCGGGCGGTCAGCTGATTTGTATAGAGAAGTGAATATTAAAGTTGCTCTGATTAAATCGGTTCCATAATAAAAGTTCCTCAGAATTATGTCCCTAGCAACCCTCTAAAATATGACCACACCTTTCGGTTACACTCTTTATATGTGATGATATTTCAATATTTTATGAACGAATGACAAAATCTTAACTTAACTCTGAGCATATGCTGATACACAAGCCACGCAGAAAAGATTTTGCAATGCAGGACAAAATCGCGCATCGTAACGAAGGCATTCGCCTGCCCTGCAATGAAAAACCTTTTTCTACGTCGCATGCGGTTTTTTTTACGGGACCCTGTTAATGAGCCTCCGCTGTCCGTCTGTCTGTCCGTGAAGACGGGGGCTCCCGTTTGTTAGAAAGTTTAAATATTTACAGAACGTGTATATTTGTTGCCGCTACAGCAAGAAATACTGATACACGAAAAAAAACAAGGGTGTTTAGAATTAAATCGTATTATGTCAATTTCAATCACTTGTCTGTCATTCTTTGGATAGCTAAATTAAGAGCTGAAGATAACTGTCACAGCCACTGGTTTCTTGTACGATGCCGATGGTGCGGAACCTTTCGTATGAGAGTCCGCCTCGCGATTGACCGATTATCTTTATACCCCCTAAGTCGAGCCATTGTCATTCTCCAAAATTATAAAAAAAAAAACATTAAAATGAGTTTGACAGTGGGTACCAACGTCAAAAATTAGACATTCATTGACGTCTTGGTACCCACTGTCAAAATAATTTTAATGACAATTTTTTTTTTATAATTTTAATGTCAATATTGTTCCAAGGACTCTTTTGTCCTTACGCTACAGTGGGTGTTAAAAACATGGAACTGACTATACTTATTATTGTTCCAGATTACGATCGTATTCTGCGTTCTAGCAGTACTAGCTCTGAAGTTTGATGGTGTCTTCGGTACGCCGGTCAGTGAGCGGCCGCAGGACAAAAATCTGCTACTGGCGTTTGTGGTAAGTAGAGCACCCGAAATCTGGTTGATATACAGACACCTACATTGCTCCTGGCCCCACACTAGGGTGCCCTGTAAAGTGGGAACCAGAAACGGCGAAGTCACACACGAAACATCCAAGACCTGGGATTACTTTGTACTCCCCAGCCGGGATTCAGACCCGGCTCCTCTCTTTTGTGAGGCCAAAGCTGAGACTGTATCCAATTAACTGCGCCTGCGGGGGAATGCGGCTCGCCAAACATTTCTTGTATTCAACAGACGTTTGCATGCGCAACCTATGTACGATGACGGGCCGCCAGACAGTTTTGCAGCAGCTGACCAATCACAGCTCTCTTACCTCGTTCCCCGCCGCCCGTAGTGAGTTGTGTTTCAAAGGAAAATGTATCTACAGACCGTTCACAGTTATTTTACCTCCAGAAACCTCTTTGCCTCTCTCCTCTTTCTCTCTAGCTGTACGGAATCCTTACAGCTAGAAAGAGAGGCAAAGAGGTTTCTGGAGGTAAAATAACTGTGAACGGTCTGTATGCGCTCTCCACTGACCTTGGAAAGGCCGCGTTCCTACAAGCCACTGACCAAAGCCTCGAACCGCAACGGCACAGAATCTCTAAAAGAAGAAAATGCAGATAACTACAATACTATACTCTTACTCTCTTACTCTCTTACTCCCGCTTTATCTGTGTTATGTTTTGTATATAATGACGCCTGAAGAAACGCCTCTCTTATCATATCTTATCTCTTCTTTAGTTTATATTTAATTGCACAAACCCAAAAATAAGTTTTTTTTATGATTGTACTTTAACTAAGACATGTTGTATAATAACCAGACTGTCTGTAAAACATAATACACGAAATAAACAAGTGATAATTTACCCTATCGCGTGTACAATGATACAAAAGTCTCAATTTATTGTTTTACAATCTGCCAGAGTGATAAACGTTAAACTATTATTAATAATTGCAATATGTCTCAATAATTAAATTTATGTCAAGTATTCTAACTGATAATAACCACTGCCATCCAGATATTGTGTGGTAGGAAAAATAAATCAAGACATTGGATAATTATTTTATATTTATCTTTCTGAACTTATATTTTATTGAACGTGCCCGCACTAAGTCAATGTTTTTTTTACTTAGTGAAATTGGGTGTATTTACGATTAGAGTCGTGTTGAGTGAGGAGTCTTTAGAGCAGACTTCGGGTCCCCAGATAAACAGAAAGATAACTTTATTTGACACTTGACTCGCATAAATACACCGTCCATACAAACTAACGATAGGAAAAATAGGAATGAGAAGGACGTCAAATTCCTTAGAAAAAAGACAGTTGAAAGAACATTATCTCAGGATTTAAAATCGTCCGTAAGACGTAATAATTTCTATACATCCATCCAGCAATAATCTTAACTTAAACTTAACTCAAACTCTAAATGCAAGGTAACTGCTATGTCTTAATCATTGACAACAAGAATTATATCAAATTCCAAATTCCAAAATATTTATTGCAACATTGTGGTTTAACAGGTTCTTAAAATTAGGAGGTCCCGACAATGGAACCTGTAAGGGCACTGCAATTACAACTAAACAAAAACAACTAATATCTAGCACAGGTTTCATATAAACGTACCTAATATGATAACATTATATAATATTACACCAGTAGTATAGACAAATAAAAAAACCGGCCAACGGCCAAACGCGACTTGGACTCACGAACTAAGGATTCCCCACCATCCATTTATTATTGGGACATCCTGTTTTAAAAAACAACAACCAACAATCCTGTTGCACAACGTTAAATAATATTTAACGTTATGTTAGAATTCAGAATTCAGATTATAGCTCGAGGTATCCAGGTTGGTTAGTCGCTGTTTGTGTATCAAACCAATGGCACAGTGTATTCTAGTTTGGGGCCGTTGGGAGAGCAATATTAGCTTGCACGCAAATGTCTATGTGTTGATGACACTATCTAGGTAATTGAATAATTCATAGGTGCATGGAATGGAGCATAATTTTATAAATTTAGAGTATAACAGCTATGACCTTCACCATTTTGTTACATTTATGTCGTTTTCTATGTTTTTAATTGTCCTATGTAACTGTTTGTGTGCAATAAAGAAATTATGATTTATGTCATATCGGATCGTATGATCATATTGATCGTATCTGTCTCAGCTATAAAAATGAATCGATAAAGTTGGTAAGCAAGCGCGTATACTCGGAAACGGCAGAACCGCAGAACCGATTTTTATGAAAATGATTTTTTTAGGGTTTATGATATTTATGAAAAACGCAAAGGGTCTGGCCGAAAATCTTACTTACAATAGATGGCGCTGGCGAACTGCCACACAGTCCAAAGGTTATTGACAGAACAACATCAAAGGGGTCAGTTATTAATGAAAATAAACAATGTTGTTGAAGTTCAATCACTTTTTGAATGGCAATAACCTGAGTTGCTTAACAAGGGTTTATTTGTTTACCCAAAGATAAAGCTAAATATGGATATCTATCTATTCTATTTCGTATGTATGTGTGTGTGACTTCGCTGATTCTTGTTCCCACGACAGAGGGTAACCCCGGTATCCGAAACGCTGATCAAAGGTGATCGATGATTAATTCAAAATAGCGGCACAAGATTGGCTGATAGCGGCACGTGATTAGCTGAAATTGGTTGATCGCTCTGTTAGCTAATCATGCGTACCCTTTGATCAGAGCGTCTCGAAAACCGGGGGTAAGTGTGGTGCCAGTAGCAATGTTTAATCGTTATGTATGCACAAGCGATATACCGTAAATATTACAGAATATATCAAAGAACTTTAAACTGATATCGAAAGTACGTTAAATAATAAATAAAATGACATCATTAACTTGTTAAAAATTAAACGATAAATATCCAAAATGGGAACACTCCCATACATTTAGACCTACGGTAATAGTAGAAAGGTTTTAAGGATATTGTGTAGCGTAAGTAAGGACAAAAGAGTCCTTGGAACAATATTGACATTAAAATTATAAAAAAAAAATGACATTAAAATTATTTTGACAGTGGGTACCAAGACGTCAATGAATGGCTAATTTTTGACGTTGGTACCCACTGTCAAACTAATTTTAAAGTATTTTTTTTTTTTACAAAAAAAAAATAAAAAAAATGGCTCGCGCCAACCGGTTAAGCTTAGAACTGATATTTAAGAAAACTTTCATTAACTTAACAAAGTAATGAAACTATATTTGAATTGAAAGATATTTATTTTTAAGTAAGTACAAAATTATGTATTCAAAGCATAATTTCCAAGTTACGTCCTTGATATGCGATACAATGACTCTATTTACAGTTTCTAAAAGTTTTCTTAACATTTCCGGAACAATTTAAAAACATCATTCAATTAAAAGATTCACAATTTAATTCACAATTCACAAATATTTATTGCACACAATAATTTAAACAGTTACATTAAAAGAAAACACATGTACAAAGGCGAGCTTATCTCTAAAAAGAGGCCTCTTCCAGCAAACCAGGCGTGAAAGATACTTTTATAACTTTGTTAGGTTAAAATAACAGTTTCCTTAAAAATCAGTACTAAGCCTTTAGAATATCCTTTAAAAACCTTTCAAATAATCTCATCATGTATGGGAGTGTCTGATGTCAAAATTTTGGATATTTCTCGTTTTATTTGTAACAAGTTATTGATCTCATTTACTAACGTAGTTTCGATATCAGTTTATAACTGTTTAATATCTGTAATAGTTACGGAATAATCGCCTGTGCACATTTAACGATTGCACCCTGTATAAAAATTTATTGAAATGCGTAGAGGTATGTATTATCTGGGGTTATTGCTACAGCCAAGGTACGCCCATTTTGTTTGCCTCTATTCATTCTTATTCCGTTTCTGAATTGTAACCTCTTATCGCTCGACCTTTCAGTTGTTTTGTTTTCAAAACACGTGAGTTCGTGTTAATAAGCGGTTTGCTTTTGCTTATGCAATAATATGCGTACGTACTAAGCGGACGTACGTATTACGCAAGTGAAAACCTAAAGATGTAGGGTACCTAACAGCTTTTCAACTTTATTTTGGCGCGCGATGGATGACAGTTGGAACCAGGGAGCACATTTTCCCTTGAAACACAACTCACCAATTTACGGGCGGCGGAGGACGAGGTAAGAGAGCTGTGATTGGTCAGCCGCTGCGAAACTGTCTGGCGGCCCGTCATAGGACATAGGTTGCATACGTTGAATACAACTAATGTTTGGCGAGCCGCATTCCCCCGCAGGCGCAGTCAATTGGATATAGTCTCTGGGTGGAGCTAACGCTTGATGAGTGGCGGTTCGCGCCGCGACAGAGACAGGAGACCTAGACAGGAGACCGCGACCAGAGACCGCGGCAAGTGTCTCGGTCTCTTCTGCATGTACTGTCGAGACCGAGACCGGAGACCGCGACAGTATCTCGGTCTCTTAGACGTCAGTATCGGAGAGTCTGTCAGTGGAGTCAGTTGTGCTCGCGAATTGTCGCTTATACCTTTCCTAACGTCAAGTAACGGTCGCGGTCTCCGCGATCTCCTGTGTCTGTCTCTGTCGCGTTACGTGCGTAGCATTTAGCGGGGCGTCTGTCCCCATGCACCTAAACTTCAGTCAAGTGTCAGCGTCAGCGTATGGTCAGCGGAGTGGTTTTATTTCTCAAAGATAGTTGGAAGACTGTACTAAGCTCAGATGAATGAAACTGTATACTAAGCTAAGATACTAAGCTCGCTGTCTCGCTCTTACCCTCACGCGACGCGTCGTCTGCAGTCTTTGTGGTCGGCTACAGATCAACAACTTTACAAAATCGAGGACTAATCCAAAGAGTATATAAACTTACTACGTAAGTAAAATCTACGTCTAAATCTTGGACTAATCTTTGTCTAATAATATCTTATACAAAATATAGGTAATGTCAAAGATGAATACATGTCTATAAAATAACTAAAGTCCTATTAAGATGTCCCGATAAGTTCTATTGAACAGTTAAATTAAAATAACAAATGAATCCGTTACGGCCGCACTCAATAGAATTCTACTTTAAGAATACGCTTTACCTGTGGCCAAAGCCTTGGAATGACGTCACACTTCATATTTCCAGGTGAACAGACATGGCGACCGAACTCCAGCCCCTGAGGAGGTGGATCTGTCATCATGCAAAGAGAAGCTGGAAAAGGCCATTGAAATGGAAGGTTATGAGGCTTTGACCAATGTGAGTTTCGACTTCGCCTAAATCCTATACCTTCCTTGCCTTTGCCTATATCCTTCTGAGGGTTGGGTTTGCCAATAGCCTGACACCCCTTGGTGGCGTGGTGGAGTATCTCATCTTAGAGCAATTTCGCACCGATTACGATCTAAGCCCATGAAAATACGGATGAAGATTCATGAATGGAAATTCATGGATGAAGGAGATAAATCGGACGACGACAGAGATAAATCAGACGACGGAAGCCGGATATAGTGTGTAAACTACCATAGAAATCGTACACGACTACTCCAGAACGTACTTTCATGGGTTCGGATCGGATAAAGATCGGACGTAGTGCGAAACTGCACTTACTCGTATCCGGGTCAAGCCCTTTGCCCGTCGTTGGCGATAATAATGGACTAAATTTATTTATTTTTATCCTTCTGACACATAAATAAATTCCAAAATTCCAGACAGGAAAACGTCGCGCCTTCCAAATCGGAAAGTACCTTCGCCAGCGCTACGGCTCAAGCCAGGGCTTCGACCTACTATCCAAATACTTCTACCCGAAGCAGATAGCCGTACGAAGCACATTCAAGTACCGAGCTCAGATGACCGCGCAGATTGCTATGTCGGCCTTATATCCGCCGGAACCGGCCCAACAGTGGGACAGCGGCGTTGGCGCGTATTGGCAGCCTGTGCCTTATACTATGGTGCCACAGAAAGAGGACTATGTAAGGAATCCTTTGTAGAACTTAATATAACATCATCATCATCGTCATCATTAAACTCACTCATCCCACTTTAACCAACTGCTGGACAAAGGCCTCTTCTCTATAGCGCCAATCCGCATGGTCCTGCGCCAACCGATCCTGTCGCCTTGATGATAATGTCGGACCATCAAGCAGCTGATTTGTCATGGCCTTGTCGTTCCCCTTGGCCAACACGCTATAACTGCTTTGGTCCACCGTCCGTCATTCCGCCTAGCCAACGTAATATATATACATAGCCTGTATCCTGGTGTGGGGCCAGAAGCAACATATGTGCCAACATACATTGCTTCTGACCCTACACTAGGATACCCTGTTTCGTGGGAACCAGGAACAGTGACATCACAAATATGAAAACATTCACAGGGGATTTGGTGGCGAGAATATGCAACACCTGTTTCCTTACTAGCTGGGGTAATGAGCAAGGGAAGAACGCTATTCCACTGGATAGCGCCACTGATTTAAGTACCCTTCATCCACTGGCCGTCATCTATATATTTTCTCGGAAACCTTCACAGGCCACTTCTCTCAATGACGTAGACCAGAAGACCCTAGCGTGGTGTAGAGACTTTAGTGTTTATAGTGATCATCCTGTATACCCTGCTATACATTTATCTACTAGTGGCTCTGTGAGCTGTAGACCTCGCGAGTATGTCGGTGGGAAAGCTGAACTGCTAACACACATAAAAAAAATAACCCAAATAATTTTCTTTCAATAACACATACAAACTTATGAATGTACCTGGTTACGTACATGCAGTATGAAAGTAGCCGCACCAATAACTTTGTAAACTACATTTCGCGATCTTTAAAACAACCTATTGACTTTTTACTAAAATTATATAGTCTGTTTCACTCTCATGGTCTTTACGAATCCAACGACACCTCATTTGTTAATATCCATCGAGCCGTTTGGGTTGTAGCGAATTTTTTACATTTTAAAACCCCATATCTCCGCCATTTTGAAAAAAATCTAAAAACTGGCTCAAGTAAAAAATTCTATTTATTTTTCCAACCTGCTCACAAAATTTCACGAGAATCAGTTCATAAATGCGACCTGTAGAGGAGAACAACCGGACATACGAAAGCATTTTTGCCCAAACCTGAAACGGAGACGCTTCGCTCGCTTCGCTCGCTCGGTCAACTAGGTAGGTAGGTAACCCTTTGATGGTGTCCTGGAGTAAAAATATGTTGAGACAGACCCACTGTATTTTCCCTTGCTCATTACCCCAGCTAGTAACGTAACACACCGAGAAGAACATTTCTTGTCTCCAGCCTTTCTGTCGCGCAAAGTGAAGAATTGAATAACTGGCTAATCATAACCATGGATGACGGCCTCTGCCACTCCGTATGGGAATAGGAGTGTCGCTATGTTTGTATGGTTGCTATTTGTATGGAGCGCAGTGAGACATTAGTAGGCTCGTAATAAAAATAAATAAATGCTATAATTTCCAGCTGCGATACTATTCAAGTGGCGTTTGCTCCCGATTCGACGAGCTCATGGCGCAGGCGCAGGTTGACGGACTGAAAGAGGAGTTTGCGCAGTTCAATGACCTCATACCCATCATAAAGCAACACACTGGAGTCAACTTTACTGATGACCTGCTGAACTACCAATCGTTACTGGATTTGTTTAAGAGCCAGGTAAATCTAACACTTGTATAGTCGTTACTTTTAGCCCCACACCAGAGGTGTCGAGGGAACCAGAAACAGTGATCTGACGAACTTCACAAACAGCTAAGGCCTTTAGGAGAGGTCAAAACATACCACATACGGCATACATACATTGCTTTTTGGTCTACAGTAGGATATCTTTTGTCGTGGGAACCAGAAACAGCAACGTCACATACACAATAAACATGGATTTTTTTTCCACACCACCAGTCGTGTTTCAAACCCGGACCTTTCGCTTGGGAGGCAGAGCTTCAAAGCGCAATGCTATAGAGGTCATCGAAGTTGATGGCTAGGCCTCAAACCTCATTTATATCGTCCCATGCCGGGTCCTTTTTATGAATTTTGCCGATTTGTGCCAAATATGGTGAATCATAGAAACGAGGAGCATCAAAATAGGTGTGGCTAAATGTCGATCAATGATGAATGATGAATAATAAAATTGATGAATGATGACCTCCTAGGGACCTTCACTACTGCTACATTAGAATTTTTATTCCATTCATTTCCAGGCATTAAACAAATCTTCAATTTTTTTTTTGCAGACAGCCTATGGTTTTGATGTCCCAGACTGGGCTAGGCCTATACTGCCGAGGCTGAACGAAGCTGGCAGACTGGCCTATAGACTCTATAATAGAAATGACGAAATGAAGAAAATTGGAGGAGGTAAGATTCTTTACACCAATTGAATTGATCTAAACTTTGTTCCGTATTGTCGAAGGCAATATTACAAATGATACTAATACCTACTCGTATCTGCGTTTGCTACAAGTTTTAATGCTTCCCAATGTGACATAAATGGTTCTTATGCGCGTTGGTTTGTACAAATAAAAGGAAATAAAGGTATAAACCTTTATAACAACATCTATATAGAGGTAGATACATAAATACATAGCTTGCTTCTGGCCCCACACTACTTTGTGGTAACCAGTAACTGCGTCAACACATCACACACGTAAACATGCAAGACCTGGGTTTTTTCTCCCCAGCCGGGATTCGAACTAGAGCCCTTTCGCTTGGGAGGCACACCCTCGAACCGCAACAACAGTAATTGAAAGTATCTTAATTGTACGCGACTGTTATTTCCAGGTGTACTCCTGAACAATTTCATGGAGTTAGCCGACAAAATAATCTCAGGGACCGTACCCAAAGACACGCCTAGAGTTCACATATTCTCGTCACACGACTTCAATGTGGGTGCCTTCATGGACGTATCTCTGGTCGATGATAATATCACCCAGAGTATACCAGACTACGCTTCGGTGTACTCCCTAGAATTGTATAAATCTACGGATGGCGACTATTTCGTTTTGGTGAGTCAACTTTTATATGGTGGTGTATTGATATTATGTGAATCATCGAAGAAAATAATCTTGTGTAAGCGTATAACATAACGCTTTTACATTGTCGTGTAGGCAACCTTTTTTGCCCTGTTTTCTCAGCTATATCACAGGGTGGTCATCCCATACAAATTAGAATTAGTAACCGTTCGTAAAAAAGAGATGGCGTGACGAGTAAGATTTGTACTTTAAACGCCATGGTTTCAGTTAACATACTCCTAGGTGGCGCTAATCTTAGAATAAATCCAATATATCTTAGCGCTATCTCGTGGTGTTTGCAATTTTTCCAAGCGATATTGGCCTCGAACTAAAGAAGCTTCCGTAGCATCTCAGTTTACGCCGGTGTCATATTTTGTTCTAGGTGTTCTATCTGTATTAGTATAATATTATAGTATCTGTGGCTATATCAAATCTGACGCTTTCACGCGCTCCAATAGCTCTCAGAACGAAAACATCGGTTTATTATTAAAGGTCCTTAGAATGTGCTCACCTTGGCCGTACGGTTTTTCTCACGATTATCGATCTTTAATAATCGCGCAGCTATGTTTATAGATGAGTTTATTACCATTCTCATTTCAAACCAAGCCAAAATATACTGTCGTAACGGCACAGAATAGTTTTCCGTAGTAACGGTACAGTATGGCATGAAGTCTTGGCCCTTTTAAGATGAAAATAATCTAATTAGTAACTAGTTACATAATCCAGTTCCAGACCTGCGGCGATGGATTAGCTCTCTCTGTCACACAAAACAAAACAGTACAGTGGAAGCAGCCATATTTTGGCTGATAGTGATAGGTGATGCTCATAGGGGACCGCAGGGAGCACTTATCCAGTGGAGAGCGCATAGATACATTTTCCTTTGAAACACAACTCACCAATTTAAGGGCCGCGCGGCGGCGGGGACGAGTTAAGAGAGCTGTGATTGGTCAGCCGCTGCGAAACTGTCGGGCGGCCCGTCATCGTACATAGGTTGCGTATGCGAACGTTTGTTGAATACAACAAACGTTTGGCGAGCCGCATTCCCCCGCAGGCGCAGTCAATTGGATATATAGTCTCTGGGGGACCGCCAGCTTTACGCAGACCTGGGCCCGAATTCTACTGTACACAAGCATACCACAAGCCTGGCACAAGCTTCAATACGACGCATCAACACAGACCTTTCACTCCTCATTGGTCATCAAGCGTCAGTACACCTGTCACCGCCCGCCAATAGATCGTTATGGAAAGAAAGCTGTATCTGTTATGCATCTCCACAGAAGAGATAATAGTACTCCGTACAGAACGGCCACTCCCTTCCCCGCGCTGATTAAGATACCGAACCCCACCCCTGGCGTCAAAAGATTGGTTAAAGAATCAATAGACAGGGCTGAACGCTTGACGAGTGACGACGCGTATACTAAATATCGCCGCATTTGCCGCGCCACCAGCCCTAGCAAAGTTTACGCACACATTTGCACGTATACAAACATCATTTGGTTATGTAGTAGTAATAGGTGATTATTTTACGAGCGTTCTATGTGTCCGAGGTGTGGTATGGCCCTTCTACACAATGGCCCTTATTTGTGCCTCCGCCCCAACCGAAGCGAAAGGGCCTAACCCTATGTTCTTCTTCTTCTTCGTGTGGAAACTTTAGTTGACGTAGGAAGAATCGTAGAAGACCCTTTCAGTAGTCAGCCACCCTATGTTGTAGTTGTACTACCAAACTTATATCCGGAAGGGAAAAAACAAGTAAACCAATCATTTTTTTCAGCCCGTCTATTTACCTCAAGCTGGTACATCCATGTCGACACGGCTTCGCATTCAAGACTGCGACGGCCACTACTGCGAATTCAATAAGTTCAAGAGCATGACTGCAAAGTATCTTCTTCCTGAAAGCGAGTTCTACAGTCTTTGCAATATAGCCACTAGTCAATAGCAATAAGACCTAAAGTCTTCACAAAATAAAAGGCCCGTTTTGACAGTTGACGCCCATGAAGATTTAACCCCTGATGCGTGGGTAATAAAAGCCAACTGTTGCGTACAGGCAAAGCGTACAAGTTGCACCTAAAAACCGCTTCTATAACCTTCGCGTTAGGGGTTAAAACTTCATGGGCGTGAACTGTCAAAACGGACCTTTTATTTTGTGAAGACTGGTAGGTTAGATAATGTTGCATTTTTATTTTAATTGACCTAACTCTCAAAACAAATCAAAATTGGTGTGGTTGGAGTCCTACCTATGAAAGGTTTGGTCACATTGTTGGTACATTTTCGCTGGCCTATGGGAATAATCGATTTTAGAAACAGTCGGCTCTTCTGAGAATTATGGCGATTCTGAGTTGGCTGTGCAATAATGAAAATGTTTCATGCAGATATTATATTTTTATTATTATTATTAACTGTAATGCCCCACACTGCTGGGCCTCTTCCCTTCCTTCTTCCTTCCCCCTCTCCCACTCTATTATAAATTTACTTTCTATAAAATATGGTGCTGAAAATGTAAGGAACCTAAATCATTCTTCTTCTTCTTACCGGCCTATTCTGATTGAACTTACTACTTTACAACATAGAGTAGGTAAGTCTAAATATGGCTATCTGCTTGATCTCATTGTAGTAAAATATAATATAGAAGATAAGATAGTCCCAAATTAGTATTTGTTTTTAAAGCGGCAACAGAAATACATCATCTGTGAAAATTTCAACTGTCTAGCTACCACGGTTCATGAGATACAGCCTTGTGACAGACGGACGGACGGACGGACGGACGGACGGACGGACAGACGGACAGCGAAGTCTCAGTAATAGGGTCCCGTTTGGCACCCTTCGGGTACGGAACCCTAAAAAGAGCATTTTTAGTCAGAATAAGGGCTAATTATACAGTAGGTAGATAATAAATAAACCTGGGAACATCTAGCCTCTGCCATCCCGTATGGGAAAATGCCTCACCCTATGCTATGATACACATTTACTTCTTTATCCAATTATTTAAAAAAATTAACGATATTTTTATTATCGCGCTTTGATAGTACAAAATCTGGTGCACATTAGTATGGTAGTTAAGTAACTTTAGTAAATTGTTAAGTTAACTAGTAAAATAAGTTTTTTGTGATATATATGTGCTGTGTGTGTGATGTACTGATGTGATATAGCTACCTACCCACTAATTTTGTTAATAAAATATATCAGTTTTTCATCTATCAATGAGTACCTATAGAGAGTTTAGACAGATAACAATTTTATAGCCACTTGTCAATAGCAATTATTAAACTTACCTATTGAATGTGTTACATAACCCCCTGGTACAGCCGACGTCAAAGATATCTTTACAATTAGAATAGAATAGAATAGAATAGAAATAGTTTATTTTGCCTTAATAAAAATATACATAAAAGGTACAGTTAAATAGGGTACATTAGTTTAATAAGACAAAAAAGGGACGGTCTCAGCGTTTGCTGTGAGTAGCACAAACATGTTCTATCTCAAAGCGCTGGTTTTCAGACCGTACCTGTAAAGGAAAAGAGAGAAAAAAAAAAAACAAATTGTAACAAAAACAAATAAAGTAACAAAACAATAAAATTAATAAAAATGACATAAAAAGTATAGAGCTCTGTGGTCTAGTGGGCCTCATGCCCGATTCTCACGCAGGAGATGCAGGTTCGAATTCCGGTGCCGACCAATTGAGTGTTCCCTAAATAAACAATGTATTTCCAATCAATGCTCCAAAGTTACGTTTACGACCTTTCTTCCACATAATCAGCACATATTGTGACAAATATATCTACATATTTTATATTAACACTACATGTTGCAGAATAATATTTCCTATCAATATGCCAAAATATGTTTACGTTCACCCCTTCGCTAGAGGACAGAAGAGTCCTTGACTTTGACAGTGGGTACCAAGACGTCAGTTAATGGGGATGAGAACTTGATTTCCCCTAATTTTAATGTCTTTTTTTTTCCTTTTCGGCCAGGAGAATGACAAGCTCTAGTCCGAAAGGGTTAAAAGAAACCCTTGAGATGTCACGTAAACACAATGGCACATTGGAAATATTTTTCTACAACATGTAGTGTCAATATATATCTGTCACAATATAATAATATGTGGCAATGATTCTGTGGTAGAAAGATCGTAAACATAGTTTTGGAGCATTGATTGGAAAAATGAAACTGTCATATTAATTGTAACAAGTATTTATCATACTGTGTGTGTAAACCTATTGAATGTAAAGAAAGATTTTTTTGGAACACTTAATTGTAAATATATCTTTGACGCCGACACTGTACACCAGATTATGAAATATATAATTTATTTCTATGTATATTATTACTTTAGTGCCTTTCAGTGAAGTAAACCGCTTAAATATTTCGAGGAAATAATGATATTAATGATATATATAGTTTACTGAACTTGTACTGTATTGAATGAAGAAAAGAAAGTCGACACAATCCTGATTATACCGCAAATGGGCATTGGGAAATGGCGCACAAATGAAGAGTGCCTGCCATTTAGTAATAGCAGCATTTTACTCCCGCTCTACAATTCCAGCTAACAGTGGCAGGCGCTATTCAACTAGACGACACTTTTTTTCTCTGGCATTTATGCGAATAAAACATAATGTCGAAGAAACTATTAAGTTTCTTTCCCTAGTAGTTACAAAACCAATTATAATTTTCGTCCTCTACCCGCAAACCATTCGTGTATACTAACATCATGCTGTAATTATACTTACCTAAACAACCTAACTTCACTATTATTATGGGCACTTCATTAAATTTCTCTATTCCTATCTAGCGACGATGGCATTATGCATACAATCCTCTCAGAGAGGCCCTCAAACAGAATACTTTTCACACAAATCAATGCACAGCCTTTAAAAACCCAAGGGACTCTTTCGTGCCATTCTGGACCCAAAAATCTCCATAACGGGCCGAAAATGTAGATTGCAGCAAATTTATGCCTTTGTCTTCAAAACTTTGAGTTTTTGACGACAACAATCGGATATTAGAATGAGCACATCGGCTTTTCTTTGACCCTAAAAGTTTTTAATATTTGGGAGAGACAACTTAAACGCGTGTAAATGGCAGATTTCTGAGGCATAACCGTCACATAGATGGGAGATCTCTCAGAGCTGAGTACGGTTTACTTTACGCGGTCTGGCCCACGAGGGCTGAATTTCAAATTAGGTACCATCTTTCTATAACACCCAAAACTCATATTGTTTTAGTCCCAAATGCCTGAAATTTAGAACGCCTTAGTTTCCACATGTCTGAAAAAAGAAAATGACAATCGATGTACGTACAGTCAATACGAATTCGTTTCATAGGTACCGACTTTAAACATACCATTGATGGAAAAACTTAAACTGTTGGGTTTCACGATTACTTACCTACTTATCACGCAGTGGATGCAGGTTTGAATCCCAGTTCTGACCATGTACCAATGCGATTTATCTTAAGTAGGTACATTTTATCAGACGTTCTAACGGTGATGGAAAAAATCGTGAGGAATCCTTCATTACTCTATAGCTGCGGCGATTTGCTAGCCCCCTGTCATGCAAAATTGAGTAATGAGGGACTGGCTTAAAAGTGGGCAGAAATGCGACTCTATACTCACTATTCAGATGATATCTCACGTGATTCATGATACTCAACTGAAAAGACACCTAAACAATTTCTCATCGACTGTACAAAACGCCAAAGGTATTCAGACATTCAGTCATTAGTGAAAGGTGTCGTTATCGATTTCAGGCATTCTGAGACTAAGACAATATGAGTTTCGGGATGTTTCTGTGGTTTCGGGTGTTATAGAAAGATGGTAATTTGACATTTAGCCCTCACGGGCCGGACCGGTTTTATCTATAGTTGTTGAATTTATTGTAGTTTATGGAACCCGTGGTAGATACCGGAGTGTCAAAGTTAAATAGTATTTTTGGGACCCAAGATTAATGCAGAGCCCTTATTCCCACTGAAGGGAATTTCACATGCCATCCCTTTGTTAATTAGAACAAATCCTTCACATTCAAACATACAATGGCGGAGATTTCCAACACAGAGTTTTGAATGGCGTAAAAATATAACCATTTGCACCAAAACCTTAATTACGATTGGCGTCTTAATTCTATTTAGCAGCTGTCAAAATGTATGATACTTATATGACAAACTTAGATAAATTGCGATTAGCACGCTATATAATTACAATTAGTGTTTTTGATGCAAGTGATACTAAATATTCCTTTGCTATACCTACTACAGATTAATAATGGGCTATACATAGGTATAGTATGGTGGGTTAGCGCCTAGTGTAGCCGCAAACATACATAATTATTTTATTACGCATACAAAATGAGGCGTGCTTTGTGGCCCGCTAACAAACCTTTATATTATTTAGTTAGGTGACCAATGTATTCGTTCAATCAGTGCGATCGTTCGGTTATCGTCGAACCAGCTAATTTCATTTTGTTTCGATCTACTGCATCTTATAAATGTTGTAGCAGTAACTGCTGTTTCTCGACATATTGCTATTCATTTTACACAGGAGTTCTTTCAATATCGGTTGGACACATTCCTACCACGCGTGACCAATAGATGGCGCGAGACAGATTTATGTAGACTATTTTATTGGCCGACGGCTACTGACTGTTGCGAATATTGTATTACTTACACAAAAATAAACAAAAGAGAAAATATGGAATAGAATAGGCGTACATTTAAGGGTCACAATAGGCACACATAGCATAACATAGACTTGCATAACTGCTTTCGAGGTTGAATGGATATAGCGTACATTATACGTACGTTACGTGCGTTAGCGTACGTATATAGTACATTTACTAAACCTATTCCACATACTAATATCGATGACCTATTCTTTATACCTACCTAGTCTGGGCTCTCAACGACGCCTTTGTTATCTTATTGTCGTTTTCGTCTACAGTATTATGTCTTTCCAATTTTTGTTATTTTCCGCCATTGTTCTTTCTGTGAATGAAAATCGATAGTGTGTCGTATTCGGTCAAAGGGCATAGTACATATATGATTATTGCATTTTCCTCACAATATTCGCTCAAATCTTTAGTTTTACGTGGCCGTCAACAAGAAGTATGGGCTTCTATGTTTCTTCCTGTCACTACTACTCGATCAGTAGGTAAGTTTAGGCGCATGACAGCATGTTGGCTTGAATGGCGTAGCATGCGCATGATAGCGGTCGAGTAGTAAGTGGCAAAACCATTTGCAGTGTATTTTGAAAAACAGTCCGCTTCTCATCCATCTTCTTTCCGACAGATATGTCGTAAACGGGTCAATTTTTGAAATTTCGATTTTCACGTCAGTTCTGTGGCATTTTTTGTTTCTCGTAAAAGATGGAAAATTAACAAAGATTATGAAAGACCAAAGCCTTAAAAACTGAACTATCGATGAGGCGTCAAACAGAAGCTAATACTTTGGCTAAAATTTAACATCAAAAATATTTTTGCCACGGAAATGACGGTCATGCCAAATATATGCCACAGAACTGACGAAAGGTCTACTTTCCCATACATTCATATATTATTACGTATTTCTAGCAGTGATTGATCGATCATAAGACCACCATATCAATTATTTATACTAATGCTGACATATTGATAAAATGAAACAATGAAATAAAATAAATTTTCTTTATAATTGTAGTTCTAGTTATCCACAAAAATTAACTCAAAACAAAACCATTATAACATTATGCATACATCTGATATGAACATGAATATTTTTAAATGAAAATAAACATTAACCCCATTACACAGCTTTGCAGGGTGAGTACGGGTGGTAGAGCGGATCAGACCATTTAGCTGTATATTGTGTAGCTCTGTCCTTCCGCCTGTATACAATACACCTTCGACAGTTATTATTACATATCACATCCAAGCCGGGGTTCGAATCCGGGACTTCTCGAATGGTAGAGAGAGAAACAACATCTGCGGCGCTACGGCTGTGTGTGTGTTTACAATGCGTGAGGGCCAAGGATGAAGATAAATTAAACAAAAATCATCTTTTGATTCTTTTTTACACATCCGTATCATATTTCATAATTATTATATTCAGTGTTTGAATGAGCGCCTGCAAAACTTAAATAGGCAAAAATATAACATAAAGTAAGCCATACATTTTGATATAATTACCTCTGATAAATAATATAACAAAGTGGTGTAAAAATTAAGTGTTGAGTGAGACCCATCTGAGCTTCTGCCACTCCGTTTAGGAAAAGTTCTGTAAGGATTTCGTTTAATAAAACCTTTCAGTCATTTCCGTGGCACGACCGTCAGTTCTGTGGTAAAAATGACCACGGAAATGATGCCACAGAACTGACGGCAAAATAGTGTTTTGATCTCATTTATTAAACTACTGTCTGAGTTACAAAAAATCATTTTAAAATTAGAGCTCCGTCATTATTGCCACCTAGAAAATGGAATGACATAATGCAAGTCGTATTATAAGTACTCAAAAAATGAGCCACGGAAATAACCCGACCGGCGTACCAAAGTACATCGCGTGAAAAACATACCTCTTTGACTGCCAAAAAGTTTATTCTCCACGTTCACTTCCTGTGCATTCGCACGCACAACTAACCTGTTTTAACATGCGTAAGCGACAAGACTAGAGATGGGCAAAAGACTCAGTATTTATCCAAGCTTGGATAAAAAGCCGTAAAATGCCGTTTATACTGAGTATTTATCCGAAATCGAGGCATTTTATTTTTTACTTTATGAAGTCTTGTTTTTATACAAGATCGTGGATTACTTGATAATTATGAAGTAAAGGGTGTTATGGGAGCGATTTAACACGCTTTTATTAGCTTCACTTGTATGTCTGTATGTTTGTATGTTTGCATGTTTGTATGTAACGGAATCTTCGAACGCTCTTTTGATCCACTTCCCGTGATCCGATTGAGCTGAAATTTTGCTTACGTATGTAAGTTATATGACAATGCAATATTTTTTGACTGATAGCTGATCTGACGATGGAGACGGAAGGAGGCCAAGGGAACTCAGTTGCCAAAAGACGCAACCCTATCATGTGTGGGCTCATTTGATTCGTCTTGACGAGTACTTTGATCCCGCATGGGGTCCAGGGTCTGATGTTGGAACCCGAAGATGGAGCCGGAAGTTAGCCAAGGGAACTATGTTACTAAACGATGCAACCCTATCGAGTTTGGGCTCATATGATTCGTTTTGACGAGTACTTTGGTCCCGAATGAACTCCAGGGTCTGATGATGGAGCCGGAAGGTGGCCAAGGGAACTCAGTTAACAAACGACCCAACCCTATCGAGTTAAGGCTCATTTGATCCGTCTTGACGAGTACTTTGGTTCCGAATGAGATCCAGGGTCCGATGATGGAGCCGGAAGGAGGCCAAGGGAACTCCATTACTAAAAGACGCAACCCTATCATGTGTGGGCTCATTTGATTCGTCTTAACAAGTACTTTGGTCCCGAATGAGATCCTAGGTCTGATGATGGAGCTGGAAGGTGGCCAAGGGAACTCTCTCTCTATATCTCTCTCTATCTCTATCTCTCTCTCTTTTACTTTTTCTCTCTTAGTCTATCTCTATCTCTATCTCTATCTCTATCTATATCTATATCTATATCTATATCTATATCTATATCTATATCTATATCTATATCTATATCTATATCTATATCTATATCTATATCTATATCTATATCTATATCTATATCTATATCTATATCTATCTATATCTATCTATATCTATATCTATATCTCTATCTCTATCTCTATCTCTATCTCTATCTCTATATCTCTCTCTATATCTATCTCTATCTCTCTCTCTATCCTTCTCTCGCTCTTTCTCTCTCTCTATATCTCTCGCTATCTCTATCTCTCTCTTTTTATCTTTTTATCTCTTTCTTTCTCTCTCTCTATATCTCTCTCTATCTCTATCTCTCTTTCTCTCTCTCTCTATCTCTCTATCTCTATCTCTCTCTATATATCTCTCTATCTCTATATCTATCTCTCTCTGTATATCTCTCTCTGTATATCTCTCTCTCTATATATATCTCTCTATCTCTCTCTCTATCTCTCTTTTTTCTTTTCTCTCTTTCTCTTTTTCTCTCTTTATCTCTTTCTCACTCTCTCTATCTCTCTCTGTCTCTCTATCTCTATCTTTCTCTCTATATATATCTCTCTATCTCTATCTCTCTCTCTCTCCCCCTCCCTCCCTCTCACTCTCCCCCTCCCTCCCTCCCTCCCTCCCTCCCTCCCTCACTCCCTCACTCCCTCACTCCCTCCCTCCCTCCCTCCCTCCCAATTGTAAATGAAAACAGGCCTAAAGTAGTTTATTACTCCGTGAATGTCTCAAGACTCGATTCACAGCGATGCACTCTTGAGTAAGGTTTCAGAATAAAGGAGATGCTTGAGAGTGAAACTTAAATTTGAGTCGGATTTACGTAATTTCAGCTTGAGACTGATCTTGAGATTCGTTCTGGAATACGACCCTTTATCAATCCAAGCTATTTTATGATATTAACTAGAGTAAAATGTTTATAGCCTCGATTTTGGCTAAAAACTCAGTGTAAATGATAAAAACTCAGTAAATACTCAATTTTGCTAAAAACTCAGTAAAATACCAAATGCTTTTTACCCAGACCGCCCATCTCTAGACAAGACGCTAGTTTGTGCCCCTAATGAGATAGAAATACTTATTGGGAGGCATGAGAAGCACGGTTCAGAGTGGGACAAACATGTCGCGACCTCTTGTTTAACAAAATACTATTATACGTAACTGCTTTTATTGTTTGAAGGTGTGCGTGGAGTGATATCCTTTCCGATTAGGTATAAATCGTTTTCATACTGTGTTCCGTCAGAAACTTATCGAAGCTTGTTTGACCCAAAACGCGCGGGAGACAAGCCTCCCAGCGCTCGTAATCGGTGATTTTCAACTTTCGTACGTGGATTTCTCAGGATTTAGGTATGCCTACACATAATGTTTTTAGTTTTAATATCATACTTGGGTGTCTAGAAAAACAATATAAAGTAAATTAGGAGTTTTCTTCAGTGGTTTTGTTCCTATAAGACGTGGACATCCAAAAAAGCCAAAACAAAAATTCACCCAAACAATGATTACAGGTTGGCAAGAAAGTCTAGAAATTAAATGATGGCAACATTCACAGACTACTGCGTGTTTTCTTTAATGTCATATTTGGATTGTCTATCAAAACACGCAATAGTGCTCTAATATGTCACTTATGTTGCCATCATTTAATTTCTAGATTTTCTTGCCAACCTGTAGTTTGGTGCACTGTCGCTTATTAGGGTTCCGTACCCGAAGGGTGCCAAACGGGACCCTATTACTGAGACTTCGCTGTCCGTCCGTCCGTCCGTCCGTCCGTCCGTCCGTCTGTCACCGGGTCCGCCTGCACGAACCGTAATAGCTAGAAAGCTGAAATTTTCACAGAATGTGTATATCTGTTGCCGCACCAACCACAAATACTGAAATACGAGAGATATTACAAATTGAAAGTGGTCTCGGTACAAGATACGTCTTCACAACACGCTTGAAAAGTTTATACCAAGGCCATTTTGTTTTGGTAGGTAAGCCTTCTTTTAATGAAACTAAATTTAAATGATATGGCAATGTCGTCCCCGGACTTCTACAAAGACTTTAAATATTAATTGAGGAATTACCACGTCTCTATTTATTATGTAGAACTTTTAGAAAATAATTATAAAATTAATAGTTTTTAATTACTTTTGTTTTCATACAAATCTCAGAGCTCAGAAATTATTTTTTTCCTTTTGGCCACTTCAAGTTTGGCTGCCAGTGATGTTTTAATTAAATACTCTTTGGTGCGTTGAAATGATGTTTTGCAGTCTGCATGACATTGACATAATGAGTGAGTGAACCTCATTTTACGGAAATTGTAGATGGGTGTCTCACGTTTTCCAGTAGGAAGTAGGTTGTAGACAGTGCTGCTTACGGCGGCGTTTAGTAGGTACTAAAGGCCCTAAAAGCGCGGCAAGCTTTGAATCAATTCAAATGTTATTTTTCAACTAGCTACAAAGTTATTCTGACATAAGATCATAATTTGAACAAAACTTTTTGGGTATTTCATGAAAAATACAGTTACAGATCACACATATACAGGGTGGAACAAACGAATGGGCCCTGGAGGGAAAGTACCTTAAAATCTCAAGATATCCGTCCGTCCGTCCGTCTGTCTGTCACCAGGCCGTATCTCATGAACCGTGGTAGCTAGACAGTTGATATTTTCACAGATGACGTATTTCTGTTCCCGCTATAACAACAAATACTAAAAACAAAATAAATTTAATATAAAGGGGGCTCCCATACAATTAACGTGTTTTATTGCGGTTTTTTTAACCGACTTCCCAAAGGAGGAGGTTTACAATTCGTCCGGATGTTTGTTTTTTTTTTATTTTTTTTTATGTATGCACCTCGATAGCGCCTAAACGGATGGACCGATTTGGAAAATTAGACCGATTAGACCTATAGTGATTTTTGTGTTTTTCATAATAACTCGTCCAAATGCACATGGTAAGCATAATATTGTGATGCGGAACTGCTGATGAAGACCACATATGGCCACCAGATCTGCTCAATACTAGGTACAAATACAATGCGTGGCTGACGGGCAGGCAACGCATAGCCTAAACCGGTGGACCTAGAGCCATGAAACTTTGTACAGGGGTTCCTTAGTAGCGTGGGGTAGCACTGATATGGGATTTGACAAAATTAATTCCCCTGGGGGGGGGGGGGATAAGGGGTTACAGTTTGTATTAAACTCAATCTAATCAAATAGGGTTTGTGGAAGTCGGTTTTTTCTAAAGTTTACTTTTTGTTCCAATTATATAGATAATGGTACGGAACCCTTCGTGCGCGAGTCTGACTCGCACTTGGCCGGTTTTATTTCGGATGGTGTCCTGCGGGGGGCGGGTGTACCGAAAACGCTCACCTAACTATACTACCTACCTACCTATCCTATGTAATCTATCAACCATTTTATCTTAAGTTGGTACCTATACTTATGTATAATGTATTTTTTTTTTCGGTGTTGTCACCATTTGAGACAACAGACGAATGAAAATTATGCATTTTACATACCTACTAAAAACAGTACACATTCATAATTTCGGCTAACAAACCCCATTGTCTTCGTTGGTTGTTTTGTTTTTGCTATCGCATGCTTCCAAGAACGCGGATTGCGGAGTCGTAAAGTTTTCTCCAACAAAAAACTTGGACGATTAACGTTTGTGTGCCAACTTTGTATTGAATGAAAATGTTAACCAAGTTTGTGAAGTCACTCTTTGTGGTCGCGTTTTGTAAACTTCTAGAGAAATGTTTTGTGGCATTTATTTCTTTATGTTTGTATGATTGGTATTTCAAGTCAATACCTACCTTCATAAACGCAATTACAATATATCAAAAATTGAATTACTTAATTAGATCGTAGCACAAAGGTAAATACTGATCTAAGATTCGAAGAGAGCTTGACCTTCACCCATCTGTTACTACTGCGATGAAACTTTGTTTTTATCAAATTTTGTATGCTAGAAAATATACATATTGCGAGGGGGTTGCTTAGTAAAATCCTGGCAAGGCCCTGATTAATTAATTAACGGTCAAGTGCGAGTAAGACTCGCGCACTAAGGGTTCTGAACACACTTGTAGATTGCTACCTCTCGTAACTGGTGCATTTTTTTTACAAATACACATACACATTCGTTTATTTCCCCAGAGTACAATAAATTGTGAAACTTACTAAAATGTGTGGGTACTTAGAAATAATTAATTATCGTTACTGCGATCTCCACACTAGGCTATTCTGTATCGCGGAGACCGTCACAAATCGAGTGCCATGAACATATCGAATCATCGATCGTTAGATTTATTATGTGTGGGAAACGAGATGAGAGATATACCATATATAATTATGTAATTAAACAATTGTCATCCATGTAAACAAAATTAAGGCATAGACGGTCATAGCGTTCGATTGTGTAGACCTAAAAGGTTGTTTTTTTTTCACAGCTTTAAGGGACCATGAATTTGAGTAATTAGTATAAATTTCAGCTTGATGACCAAGCGTTCTTATTAAATACCTATATAAGAAGGTCTTTTATTTTTAAATGTTAAATTAATTACAGCCGTGCAGCCTTGCCAGGATTTTGCTAGGCAACCCACTCGCAATATATTTTCTAGCCTACAAAATTTTATAAAAACCAAGTTTTATCGCAGTAACAGATAGTCGAAGGTCGAGCTCTCTTCGTATCTTAGGATATAAAAGTATACTAAAGGCTAAATGATATGTCAATCGGTTACCGTTTTGCTAGGTAGGTACCTATACCATATACCAAATTACCAACCTACGAGTTTATTTTAGTCGTTCGATTTACAGGATTAGTAGCTAATTAATTTATACAGATTGATGTTGGTCTATTATTTGACTAGGTAGGTAGTTACTGTACCTATCTAATGGCCGATTTCACCAACAATCACTATCTTTAGGGGACACTTTATTTCCTTTCAGGGGCCATCTATCGGTTGTTTCGCTTTGACCTAAGTTTAAGGGTCATCTAGGATACTAGGGGACCCCTAAATTAAAGAGGCCAGCCTCCGAAGCAGTCGCTTGACAGTTATTTAAGAAAAAGAGCTAAGTGACCCCTAACGGTTGGTGAAATCGGGCATAAGATATACCTACCTACCAATTAGCTAGATCTAGGCTTTTTGTAGGAGTGCCTAACGTCCTAGGTACGAGTAGGTACCTATATTATAGTAAAAGTCAGGATGACAATTGACAACGTAGGTACCTAACCTAGGTACCTACATATAATTTGCAATACATTTCAACACGAAAAAACGAGCTCAAAAAAATAAGTTATTTTTTTACCCAGAGTTGCGTTCGTTTATTCACACCCGGTGTATGGTGTTGACACCAGATATCACACCGGCCGTTCGTTTATTCACTCTAAACAGCGTTCTTTATGCAGTGTTTTAACACCGTGTACATCACGTGTACATACCCTACACCGGGTGTGAATAAACGAACGCAACTCTGGCAGGTAGAAAAACGAGTTTGGCTTGGCTCCCCTCCCTGCCATTTCTTTCGTCCGATCGTCTGCTCTGAACTTGGCTGCGGACCAATCAGTGCCCCGAGTTGACTCGCGGCGAGTTCACGCGACACGGTAGGGTCCGCCGCGATCGCGCGATTCGTGACTCAAACAATAACAAATTGTATTTATTTAAACTTTCCGAGCAACCATTCGAACACGTGCACACTGCAACACCGTAAACAGCCAAGCCCAGTCATAATAAAACCTTTAAATACTGTGAAATAACGCTAAAAACAAATCGAAACAACTTCTCGTTTCTTGTTTATACTTTCTGGCCGCGTGTGCAACCGGCCAAAGTAGAAAGAGCAACAGTTTGCTCGCAGTGCGGTCGCGTGCGTGTTTATTTAATTTATCTCGGTTATACTTCTGTCTCCTCGAACGAGCATTCGTTTGTCGGAATCTACTTCGGACTATCGTGTACTCGATATTCTGTCATTGAAAACTTTATCTTGTGAATCGAAAATGATAATGTTGAGATACACGTTATAGTGTTTGGAAAAGTGGTGTTTTAGTGATTGAAAATTGTGGCAGCGAGTGTGAGTGGAAATAATCGTGGCAAAGTTACACTCCTAGGTGAATCATCTCAATGAACTGGAGTCTGTGTGTCATTCAAAAGAAATCTGTTCATTCTATGCTCCAGGAAACTGCTGTATTTTTATTGGGATGTGGCTATTCGTTGCTGTATTCAAGGTATGTACACGTACCTATCTATTGTAAATTTATTTAATTATTAAAATAATACATGTCTGTTATACCGACTCGTGTACGTAGGAACCTTACCTACCTAACCTACTACGTAAACAAACATAAAAAAATAAATCCTATTCATAGGTAGGTACTTAGTAGGTTAGGTACCTACATTTACAACTTATATACTGCAAAGAAAGACTATTTAATTTTGTAAGGTAATATATTTATGAAAGATTATTCACCTACTTACACGATAGAAAAATACAGCAACTGTAGGTAGCTAGACCTACTACCTATGTACGACGTAGGTACCTACCTGAACGTGACAATCACAAGATGCTAGCCCATCCACAAGAGGCTATAAATATCTACCTAGGTACCCTAGATTCCTGGGGTAGGTAGGATAGGATCCAGGACACGCTTGCCTACAAATAATTTGTGTTGTGAGGGTGTGTGTGTGTGTAACTTTTTCAATTTCAGAGAGGTCCAGCTGCCCAACTACTAGAGCATACTAGAGTGTCCTACCTACCTACTTATTTCGTCTCGAAAGAAATCTTGAAGGCAACAATAGGTAAACTCACTTAACTTTACGATAACGAACTAAACTGACTGAAAGTTTGAAATCCGACATCTCTTGTTCAGTTCCCAGTTCCCACCATACAGTATTTTTTCAAAACGTTTCTGGCATTGTCTCATCTCATAGCCCGACTCTTAATTTAATAAACCAGCTAGATGTATTCTCCACTCCAATAGAAATTAAATGCTGAAAAATACCTGCCTACCTACTATACTATACTATGCCTATACCTATAGGTAGTAGACTATGTCACCGCCTATACTAAACAAACATATAATTGAGATCTTTGCTCAGCAGAGTCCAACGTAGTTTTTCCAATAAAGACCGTATTAGCCTCTCGCTACAACAGTCTGTAATCCAAGGAACAATTTATACTTAGTCTTTACGTACCTACCTACCTATAGACCTAGGTACAGACTAATTACTATATTACGGTCTGCAACTAACTACAAGTTTAGTAATGGCGGCGAACGACTTCGCTGAAACAACTTTTAATGTTTCAAGCACAATAGAGAATTGTTATAAGTTGGAAGATTTTTTTACCTGTAGGTTTTATTCTTTAAATCCTTGAAAAGGTGGTCAAAACGGAAGACGCCCAAATGAAATTTCTAGCGTCAGATATGTTTGTGGCAAAGCCTAAGGAAAGAGTTTCATTGATCTGAGGGTACAGCCCAGTTTCTGGTAGAGCATTTAAATTAAATTTAACAGACTGATAATTTCGTTTGTTCATTGCCGCTAGTTTGAATCAACCCACTCTTTCCTACCTTCCTGCTAGCTTAGTGCTCTTATACACGAGCAGCATGCACGTCGGCAGCAGGTGCTGTCGGCTGCCGTCGACACGTTGCCATGCTGTGGTCGACTGCTGCTGCTCTTGTGTAAAAACTCTGTGGGTAGGTCGGAAGATTCAAAGGCAGCTTTGACTGTAACGAAATGCTAACAGGTTCTTTGAAAATTTTGAAGCTCTGTGGAAATCCAAAGATTTCCAGAAGCTAAGCTTAGAAGATCAGTGCATTGAATGCAGAGTCCATTGAATACAGATCGAAATTGAGAAATATCACCACAACACAGCCCGCGTTAGGTACCTAGATATATGAATATGGAATCTGTACTAGAGATTTCTTCCAGTAAACTTTGCTTAGAAAGGGATTGTAGACCGTTGAGCGGGAAAAACCTACGTAATATTTTCGGAAACAATATATACCAAAAACTTCTCAAGAGTGCTCAACTAAGTACCTACCTACTCGCGCCTTACGAATCTCGAGGGCCACTTAAGTTACATCGTGCTTAAGGGTGTCAACTTCCCGAGTCCTTGCTACTTGCTAGATAAGTATTCCTGACAATTTATTCGGCCCGGTTGGCGAAATCTGAATACAGGCTTAGCGATGTCGGATTTCTGCGAAATTTCTGGCACGGAAAAGGTATTATTGCTTTTATCTCGAAAAGGATAATAGGAGGTGTAACTCTATGCTAAAGTTTAACAGTATGGGTATCATATTAAATCTGGAATGGCTCTGTGAGCTATAGACCTCGCGAGCTACACCGGGTTTTTTTTTCCATTAATTTCCATCCCCTCACCTCTCACATCGTACTTGAAGTTTATCGGATGAATAGATGGAATTATTATAGAAACAAATAACCCGACTGCATTTTCTTTCAATATTACATACAAACTTATGGATATTACGTACATGGAGTATGAAATAACTTTATAAACTACCTACATTTTTCGATCTAAAATACAACCTATTGACTTTTCACTAAAATGATAAAGTCTGTGTCACTCTCACGGTATCCACGAATTCAACGACACCTCATTTGTTAATATCCGTCGAGCCGTTTGGGCTGTAGTGTTTGGTTATTTTACATTTTCAAAGTCATTTTGAAAATATCCAGAAACTGAATCGACAAAAAAATTATCTAACCTGCTCACAAAATTTCACGAGAATCGGTTGAGAAATGCGACCTGTTAGGAGAACATACAGATTACTAATCCTGAAACAGAGACGCTTCGCTCGCTCGGTCAAAAATATATGGATAAAATACTTTTTGGAAAAATAAATTTTAAAATGATAGATGATGTTTTTTTATGTTTTTTAATGTTTTTTTTCATGATATGGCCAATTCGACGATATGGCTACGGTATATTACATGAAGACAATCTAAAGCCAAAGTGTGAAAGCGACTAATTAGGTAGTTAGAGCAACACTTACAGATGCCGTCACATAATTTGTTTGCTACACACGAGTTTGCCAATACTTCTTGATAATCTTGATATTATTCAATAAAAGGAATCGCCGCAAGATAGAAAAATTGGTTTCGACGGGTATAAGAATAGCTAAATAACATACAACCGAATTGAGAACTCCTTTTTTAAAGTCCGTTAAAAACATGTAAGTACTAGTGGAAATAACATCTAAACTCTACCTGTAGTGTAGATAGAACAAAAGCTGAGTGGAATTTAAAATTCACGGAAATGACCCCGGGCCGGGCACGACAGCATAATGCTTCCGTGACCATCGCAGCTGCAGACGCTGCCTGCAAGTGTTCCGAAGCATTCCGTGAAGCCGCAAGAACTATTTGGATTACAATTTACACTTTTTGAATGTAGCATAGCATCGTTTAACTTAACAATATTGGCCGTATATGTCGCCGTTTTTGGTAACTACGATACAGGGTATCCTAGCGTGGGGCCAGAAGCAATGTGTGTGCCTGAGTACGTAAAAGTTATGTTAAATCGACTGAGTCTGAGAGAGACGATGACACCATGATTTTGTTGACTATGACACAGATTAATAAAGAATTAGGAACTATGCATCCTATCCTAGCCCTAGATATTGCAGCATCGCTTTATTTTAAGATTTGCTAACTTAAATATCTTATTGTAATGTCTTCATTTTATTACTATATCCAGCTCTGCTTCTATCGTGTGGCAATAGAATAGAGCCAAATCGGGATCATACGTCACAAACATTAAAATATTCAGAGTAGAATTTGGAGCAAAACACAGTCTAAAATATCAATTTAAAATAAGTATTCTAAAAAGAAGCAGTCGGAAGTACGTATCATGAGCGCTTAAAGCGTTGAATGAAAACTCCTAATGTGCCCTAAAATAAACACTGGGAAACTGATAGCGATAATGTAATCGATAGCAGCAGCAAAAATCGTATGGTATTAAATACTGTGTTTGAGGAACGATAAAATTGTGTGTTTATCCGATACGATATGAAGGGAGTGGTCGCGATATCTCGGACTGCAATAAGATAGTACGCATGGTATTTTGCAATTCTTTCGAAATAGTGGAGAAAAAGGGAGCGAATATTGCAACACTGTCAACGACTTGATAATGCACCTGTGTGGGGCAATCACAAACATCTTGTAAACCTCACAAACATTTATTTATTTATAACATCTCGCATAATACCAGATAATACCTCAGCAAATAATAATACCTCTTTGTTAATAAAGAAATCAGGTCAGCCCAAATGGCTTGTCTACTTACTTACTTCAAATCACCATGAGACTCAAAACGATTACCGCTTATGTATATTTATACTCTTGAGACCAATAAAGATATAGGGCGTTCATCTGAGCTTGAGACTGGACAAGAATGGTAAGTTCTGCCTGCCTGCTTTTACGATATGTTTTTAAACGTATCATTCCACCCACACAGGACATAGTAACCTTACCATCCGTGAGAGAGAAAGAAAGAAAGAAAACCAGCGAGACATGTATTCGCAAAAATACCAAGAAATTGCTCCACAGTGGGAGTTAGTGGACCCTTCAACAATGATCTGACCTTGTACACCATCTGCATTTTTATCTGACCAATTACCATAAAGGCTAAAAACTTCCGAGTCGCAACGCCTGTGGACCGATTCTTGAAAGTTTTAGTTATTTATAGCCGATGCCCCTTACAATGGGGACAGCAGACTGAGATAAGGGTAAACCAATTTAGACGGAACCATTTTGCTAGTTACGACAGCAGATAGCGGTAAATAGTTTTGGCGTAGAACCTTGTCCATGAGGAGAGGTGTTGTTGATTGGATTGTATTAGCATTTGTAGGTAGAGTGCTGATCTCGAATAGAGATATTTGGTAATACCTTGAATATTAAAAAAAATATATAAAGAGGGAACAACTCTCAGCCAATATACCAAATAGAACGAGTTAATTACAAAACACACATTATCTAGAGCTACATTTTTGTCTAGCTAAGCAAAGAAGTCGCTTAGACTGAAAGACAATACAATAAGGCAATGGAGTAGTTTTCTTTATATCCTGGTAAAACCACTCGTAGAACCGTTTTCTGCATAATTGCTTCAAGTTTCTTTCATTTTCCCTTTAATGTTATTGAGAAATTTAATTTAATATCGGTTCTAGAGAGGGTCCTGTTCTGGGTCGTGGACTCGTGTTGGTTTTATCAATGCTGTAGGCGCCACTTTTATCATCAGTAAAATGTTTAACTGCACATTTACGATGTTACGATTTCATATCGCGTGTATGAAATCGTAACCTTCGTCTTTTCTTATTATTATTGATGCATAATATTGTGAAAGAAAGGTTGAAACACAAACAAAGCCCTTTAAAAATATGATGGATGCCTGTAAGGTACCTAGTAATTGGTTTGGAATCTTGTGAAGGAATATCTCTTGAGATAAGCTCCACATTGAAATTGAAAGTCTGTGCATATTTTATTTTTCAATATCCAATAAGATAAGAGATAATAACAATCAACAGCAGTTAATAGGATTAGTAGCGCACAATCCTAGAATTTACTATGCAGATTAAGACGACCTCTTTAAACTTAAGCTGTTCTTAGATTTTTACTGAGAACTCGAGATACGCTGAGAAATGTTTGCAGAGATTTGCGACAATTTGCGAGTAACTAAGTAGAAATTATTCCCAGATCTCGCTCCGTGTTTATACTCCAACCCATTACCACATTCTGCAGTCTCGGAAGCATCTCCGTTAAATTCATTTACTTAGCAACTGACACTTTCTCCCTCAATTAACATAACACCGAACTTCGCTTAAGTTTTATTCATTTGAGCAATATTCTTGTTTGTTTCCCTTTGACACTGCTCCCTTAGCGAGGAGTCAACGGCCAAAATAAATAAAATTATCATTATGAGAGAAATACTTCATTACGAATTCCCTTTATGTCTCCCAAATGAGTTGAAGAAAAAAGTGCAGATCCAGACAAGTTGTAGGGATTTATCGCGCGTTTCAGTTGAGTTGCTAGCAAAGTTTGCACGGATTTTTATTTTAATGCTTCTCTTTATTATCCTTCAGCGTCCATTCCGCTGCTTTGCAGTTAGCACAATGCATACATGGGCAGAGTTGATAACTTTGCCGTTCAAACAAAAGCGGTCGCCAATTTATTGTCTGTTGGGAGCAGGGTCTTTGCGCTATCTGCGCAACACCGATGGCTTTACCTTGTGGCTTCTACAAGTTATGCTCTCAGCATCAGCTATTCAAGTTCAAACTGCAACGCGGGCTCAGAAACTGCTCATTGCATTTTCATATTCAGGTAAAACAAGGATAGAGTCTATCTATACAATAAAGTCAAGGATACCAGAATGTTGTGTGATTAGTTATTGGTCTATATCTTTGGACAACAAAAGAGTATGAACAATGATTGTCCAAGCTATTTGTTAGCGAAGAGATAATGGTCGTACTTGGTGAATTATTTCGGAATTAGTGGGAGACGCCGCCGTAGGGAGTCGTATAGTACGACACACATGTTTTTGTATCTGTTCTCCACAAATAAATCTGAAATTAAATGTGAACTTTATAATAAACCTTTCATTGATAATAAAGTTATTGAATCTTAAACATACAATACTTACTCCTTATCGCAACGTGCAGTCTAGTCTACGAACACAGTCTATTTTGTACGTTACATTACGAAGTGACCAATTATGTAGTACGGTTTTTGTACAAGTATTACCGAATCGAAACTATTAATTCTTGAAATCGGAGCGACACTGAATTATACATTCATAATGACCACTGACTAGAATAGCTGATATTTGACAGAGTAGCCTAATATTCAAATTATTTAAAACTATGTTAAACGTACTCTCTACCTTTATAAGAACCCTCGTCTAATAAAAGTCTAATTAAACAGAACCCAACTTCAAATAGCGCCGAATTTAATTACTTTCCAAACGTCTCTAATGGTAAGACATCATAGTCAAACATTTACAAAGTGAATCTCTTTGATCAAACATTTCAAAAGTTCCCGATCGTAAAGTCATGAAATAAACATGAAGTGGTAATAAAGTCAATAAACTTTAAAGTCTACTTAAGTGGTTTCGGAAGTGGCCAAAAATACCCCTGTTAATATCTAAGCAGGTTAATACGGCAGATTCTTTCTGTACAGTGGTGATTTCCTGTGGGAACTAAATACATTACGTAGAAGCAACCAGCTAATACATGAGATGTGAAATTGGAGTGCCACGTGCACCACAACAAGATTTTTGCATTAAAATGTTAACTTTCTTGATATCCACGCTCAGTAAATAATAGCTAAATGTCACGTTAGATCAAGGCAATGCACAATTTAAGTACAATTTTGAGAAGAGAATGGAAAATTGGCAACAAATGGTATAAATTTGAATTCATAATTAATTCATTTCTTTAACCAATAAACAGACATTTATGCAGACCATTATAGCCGCGAGGTCTAGGTAATACGTTGATTTGTTGTTGCATTTCTCAACCCTGTGCTGCCTTATCCTCAAATCCAAGGCTAAACTTACCCAGATTGTGTCGAAGGGACATGATTGTATAAGATTATATTTTTATATACGAATTATGTCACATTTCCCTTTCTTGTCGATTTCCTTCAGTAGTGACTCGCAGGCAGTAATCGTTCTACAACTGTATATTCTGCTTAAGTCAACAGTATCAACTTCGTCGGTGGTGGTCGGTATTGCAATAATTCTAAGTTTCTTGTCAAATACCAATAATGGTATTGCGTATATTGCGTAATAAAATGTTAAAATACTTCGTTTCGCTACTGTTGTCGTCTTGTCGGCTTACAAGTATTTCTGTTTGATCGATTGCGACCGTGAACCTCCCACGCACGCTACCTATTAAATAATACAGGTGACACCATTGTTTCCATTCAATATGATATGAAGTTACAGAGAAGCATAATGTGTTATCAGTTATATCATCATCATAACTGACGACAATGCTTTGCTTCTCACAACAAAACAGCTCCAATCGGCATCGAATGCAAAAACAGCAACGCCGTTTCTTATAAATATTCAGCTCACAGCCAAAAAGAATGCCAAAAATTTCATAATACCACTGATTTGCGATTCGGAAGCACGGAATCAGACATTCTACCGTCGTCGTTCCTGGTGAGTTAATAGGCACGTGATGATAACTCGCAACTCGGTTCTGTAGTTATTTTTTGCTATGCAGAGTAACAGACCTCCACAGAACACCGGACCGACACTGGTTTCACCGGTTCCACAAGCTTTACACCAAAACAACTTAACTGAATACAGAACAGTTTTAAAAGGTATTGGTAACACACCGTAATAAGGTCCAACTTGGATTGCAGAACCAGTTTAATTGGGATTGGAAGACGGTTTCAGATTTTCATTCTTACATCGTTGGAGTTAAAAGTTGGTTTTGTTGAAAGGTGATAGTAGTTACAGATGTTTGGAGGTGGATAAAGAGGGATGCTGATTATTGGCCGTAGGCAATATTCTTGTAGGGACTGCGGTACAGCACGGCGCCTATTTCTTGCTATAAGAGATTACTCGCAATCCGCTTAGGTCAGTTGGCTATAGTTGTTACACGGCTTTGAATACGCTATTTTCAAAGAAATAAGCCTTTTTTCCATATCCCTATATGGTGCGTTGATAAAAATAACAGCCACGTTGTATAGCGATCTCGCTCCACTAGTTTACCATCAAGTGGTTCTATCGTAGATGGTTTACGAGTATATCTCGCAAGCTAGGTTTAAGTCCCCGCAGAGAGTGGGTAAAAAAATTGTGTTGATGTTACACGCGTCACGTGGTCTTTGTGTAGCACAAAGAGCAAGATTTTCGTAAATTGCTATATTTATATTACATAAATTTAGCCTCACTTTTGTATCAACTTTAGGCACTCTTGTAATTTGAAGCCGAATTATAAAGCCTTTAAAATTCCGACACGGCTTTCATAAGTTTCTTTCAAAAGATCGTCTGATTTCGAAGTACTTTAGTTAGGAGCGTGATGCGGGCCATGAACTTTTAATAATATAATACGCGAACGTAGGAGCAAAACTATTTAATGCCCCAACAGCGGTTTCAGCGCTTTTAAAAAAGTTTGCGCCGTTTAATGAATTCTCGCTGCACTTGAGTGGTCGTCTGCTTAATATTTACGACCGAAAGTGTAATTTTAAGCGCATTTTGTTTCAAAATTGCAGCGCCTTTTCGGTAGAGTTTACCACATTAGCGAGCGGTTCAAGTTTGTGCTGGAGTTTGCACAGCAATATCATACAGGCTGGATAAGGATATGGATACACTTACATACATAGTCGATGAAATGTTAAGAAATAGAATAATCCAGACGAAGCACATCTGAAGAAAGTAGATAAGGAAGGACATGACATGACTGATGGAGGTCAAGTCGAAATTCACATGAATGTCTTGTAACATAATATGAGAAGGGCCCTACGTTAGTGTGGATTTTAACAAATAAAATGTACCTATAGTCAAAGTTTTAAAAAAGAAAGGCGAAGAAACCCACAAAAAATGAATTTTACCTGATCGGAAATTGTGATGTTACACTATGAGAGACGCTTCGGCAATAATAATAATAATAATATAGCCTTTTATTCTGAGGTTTGTAATACATTTTTGCGTTGTGGTTTATAAAATATATCTTATCTCAGTGTGCCTTTTGGCAAGGCCTCCTCTAGCGATTTCCGCTGTGGTCTATCTTGAATTACTCTGGTCCAGAGATGACTAGCTGTAAGTTTGATGTCGTCTGCCCATCTCGTATGTTGTCGGCCGGGACTCCTTTTGCCGTCTCTAGGATACCACTCCGTTACAGCTCTACTCCGTTTACCTTTGTTGTCTCGCATCATGTGGCCTGTCCACCTCCACTTTTGCTGGTCTATGCGAGATAGAATGTCTGTGAGTTTGGTTTTGGTTCTGAGGTCTTTGTTTCGAACTCTATCTTGGCGTTTGCACCCCGTTATGCTTCTCTCCATTGCTCTGAGGAGAGTCAGTGCCCATGTTTCGCAACCATGCATGAATTGAACGTTCTCCATTTCAGTGTCATGCTCAAGTCTGGTGATATCATTATTTCCTTAAGGTACCAGTAGGCTTTCCATCCTTTGGCTATTCGGCTTCGGCAATAGTCTAGATAAAATAAAATTGAATAAAGCTTTCACTATTCACTCAAAATAACAACTTCAGATAACATACTTAGAAAAGTGTATACGAGTACACTGTATACGAGTACACTTAAGCGAACATTGATGCCATTATAAAAGCATAGAACTCACATTACTCACGATGATCAATCCACGAACACCGTTCTGCCCCCGGTATAATCCGAAAAACTACTAACGGACTTAATTGACCCTTAGCTCATTGAAATAGCGGTTATGTGATACAAGAAGACAGCTGTGATCTATTGTAAAAAGCTGCGCATGAGAGGCCGAAAAAGCAAATAAAGAGGCGGCCAGGTGTGACGCCCTTTACACATCTGTTGGATGAAGGTTTTTTTTTGGTAGAGTGTTGCTTGATGTCGTGTTTGCTGAGTATACTTGACGATATTTTAGCGCGGTTTCTTTAAAACATTACGGATTTTGTGTTCATGGGCCGATATAAAATCCACTTCAAAATTTTTTTAGGGATCGAATAAATAAGGAAAATTTCTGTTCCTTCCGTTTTCTGTTAAAAGGAAAATGTTCGCTATTGATACGAGCGTACCTCAAAAACGAAGCATTTCCATCCATGTACTTGTTTTGCTTTACTTATTCATTAGGCGCTGTTTATGGAAATTGTTAAATAAATTAAACATGGCAGCTATAGCTAGAACTTAAACTAGAAATTAGATTTAGATACTTTGAAACTTTTAGAAAGTGATACAATTTTGAAAGACTATCAGACCGATGTTTGAGGCTTAGTATGCAGGAGCATACTAAGCCTCAAGGCTCATAACCAGGAGGCTATGATTGTACATAATGGCAAAAAGCACCGTGTTATAGGTATTTTTTATAGATCGTGAATAAAACTTTGCAAGTTAATAATACCAGCAAGGTAATAATAACGTGCAAAATAAGCCAGTTATTGTAATTTGCAGTATTCTCTTCGTCGCGAATTTATGTCTAGTATTGTCATAATAGCAACGTCGGCATTCCTAGCTTTATTTTATTACTGTGCCATACTGTTGTGACTTCATTATCCGGTGCCGTCGCTTGAAAATTATTTACCCGGTAATAATACCTCTGTCTGGACTCTGGATAGATATTGCAAAGGAGTTGAACATTCAGTCGCCTTTAATTAATACTAGACATGCAAATACCATGCATAGCAAATGGCAACAGACAGGTGCTTTAGTGTACGGCAGTCGGGATCGAAGGACCAGAATGGAATGCTGCAGCTGCTTTCATGCGAGAACTTGCGTCAGTGTGTGTGGGCACTAATGACGTCATCGGAAAGCAAATACTTATTAAGCACTCACACAGACGCGCGTAATCATAATCAGTTATCTTATCAGGAGGAACACCAAGATTTATTGATGTTTACATGATTATTTTCATATTTTTAAGCTGAGCAAGGGCCCCTCTCCCCTTTCCACACTCTCCGATCCTGAGCGGTCTCGTTCCAGTCCTTCTCTATCCCATATATGTACTTACATCTCTTCCTGGGTTGTTATCATGATGGTGCTAAACAAATGAACCGTTTTCATCATAATTGATCTTTATTAGTCTGAGTAATTGACCATGGACTGCCATTGGATTGGGTCCAATGGCTATACTCTTAATTTTCGAGATTATTTCGGAACCTGTACGAGTTTTTAAATACAGAGGGTATGAAATAAAATGGTTAATAAAGGCAATATTTGCTGCTTTCTCTTTCTTGCCAGAAGTTATTCCGTTCTCCGAATATATCTCACAACTCCCTACAATATACCTACTTTTATGTTAAAGGTAGAACCTTCTTTCATACTATTCAAAATTAGTTTTCAATTCATGTGCAATTTCAAGTAGAAAATCTTAATCAAACATCCCATATTGCAACCAAACTGCACTGGTATTAAATTTACAATCTCTTTAACATTAAATGCACGAAAGTATACTTCGTGTTCGGATAGCAATACGGTTCGTGACTGCTTTAAATCATGTCAGTTCATTCTAGATCCCCCGTTAGTTAAATTCCTCGTATTTCACTAAGAAAGGATGAGGGCCTGCATATAATGGTTGCTTCAACATGCTTCTTAAACGTGGTTCGTTTGAACAATTAAAATAAGTACTTCTTTTGTATTCAGAGGGGGTTTTTAATACTACTTGTGACAATGAAAGACTATCAGATGTCATGATACCCATACCGCCTTTGTATTATCATTGTGATTTTTATTCGTGTCCAATCTTGTCTTGTCTTGATCCAATACAGTTATTAGATAAAAATAGAATTCGAAAAATCAAAAATATATATGCTTCAATTCAATTAATAGGTATCTAATAGTTCAAATAGCGATGTCTAAGTCGGTATGAAACAATTAATAATCAAAGGGTCAATCATAGTGATGAAAGGGTTCCATCCAGGCCCACTAATAAATGTATATTTGCGGGCGTGAGTACAAAGTACGTACAGTCAGATAAAACCACATTTGATTTATTTAGACTCTACCTATATTATGACGTATTGCGCGGAAATACGAGCCAAAAGAAGATCGCAACTCAGTTCGAGTGTACATCCATCGTCGGTTCGTACGTAATAATAAATACATGTTTAATCACACGATTAGTAGCGCGATCCCTTAAGTGAAAACCTTCTCCAGATATTATGTGAATATGGCCTAGGTGAAATTATACTGTATCATTTCATTACATAACATAATACTTAAGTGCCGGTAAATAATAGGAAAAGTGCTGTCTGTGTGTAGTCTGTTAATATGATGTTGTAAATTTCCAAAAGTTGTAATTTCATGGCGACACGCGTATTATAATTATCGTCACATGTGGCGTCACAGAGTGCAGTGGCACACAAAAATTAGACCACTCTGACTGGACAAGGGGTCAGTCTCGCCGTTCTTTCAACTACAATATTTTGTGCCTTATGTTACATACATTATATACAACTTGTACCAATCACTCTAGAAATTTCCAAAACATTAGTTCGATACATCTCACGAAAGATCTCCGTCATATATATACTAATAAACAACCTTTCCCACAGGTGATGGTAGAGGCATATTAAACTGGGCCAGTATTTCAAAAGTAGTAATCGTGTCCGTCCCGGCTCGGGAGGAAGAAATAACTATAATCCCCAGTTTTTGGATGATTACATGTTTGTGATGTCACTGTTTCTGGTTCCCACAACACAGGGTATCCTTGTGTGGGGCCAGAAGCAATGCATGTGCCTGTATATAAATGTTATGTTATATTATTATCTGACTTAACAACACATTCTTTTCCGAAAAATGTCCTAATATTTCTCCAAAGTTGAGCCTAATCTCTTCGACACGTAAGCAGCGATCATCTGACATCGCGTTCTCTGCAAGTGCGGCATAAATACCCTCGCGCTACCGATAAATTCGCGACAACCCTCCGTTTTGTAGTTCCCTAACACCCCACTTATAGGGTCCCTCACAATAAGTCAAGTCCTAAGCAAAGATGGGGTCCGTAGGCAAAGAACTGCCTTCTCTAGTTCGTATAAATATCCCTCTATAGATAGGTCGTGGAAGGGAGAATTTTATGGTTCTTTTGTCCGATTGAATCCTTATTGACTGAGGGGGGTTTTGTGATGTGTGTTTTATTGAACATGTATCGGATATCTTGCCTTTTGATGTTTCTTTGAAATCTCTATCAGAAAGCGTTGAACGCAATATGTTGGATTCGTTTGCCGTCTGTTACAGGGTTAGATAAAAGTTTCTTTATATGCGTTTTTAATTAACCCATCTAAAACAGATACCTACTAAAAAGTTTAGAATACGCGTTGCTAAGATTTTGTAAGGCGTTAATTTTTTATTCCAATAATATTTAGTTCTGTCTATGACATGAGTATGTGTTAGCGAATAATTGGTCTGGGTTTGCTAAATCTTCTATCGTAACTGCCGCGGACTGTAATGACTGCGTTGCTGGCCGCATTACTGGTGGCCAAAAGCGCAGCATAGCATAGCTCAACAAGGCTTACATACACTGCGCGGTCAGCATTGCCGTCGTTGATGGACAAGCTAGAATAATAATGTATACCTATTTATAATATATTTATAGCGCGGACAGCAAAGGCTGCAATGCTGACCAAGCTTATAGGCCGAGAGCGTAGCTAAGCTAAGCTCGAGGCCATCATAGCGTGGCCAGCGTACAGTCATTCATTAGGTCAGTTCATTACGGACCAAGGCTTGTATAGTGCTTTACTCAAATAATGTGAGTAATTAAATAAAACCAGCTTATTATACCTAGTAATAATTTATTTAATAAAAATTACAGTTTGTAAATGTACAGTTACTAAAATTCAAGAACGCCTTTCCAGGGCTAATATTACTTATACTGAATAGTTGATTCATTTCTTCCTCAAACATTGCCATCTCTGGTCTCGGGTTTGATCCTTGGATATTTTTTTCATCGAACCTTACCATCTGTGGTTCGGTGTTTAATTGTTGGTTTCTTCATCAAACATTTTCAACTGTGATAATGCCGGTGCGGCGTTTGGTAGTTGCATCGTTTCTTCCTCAAACATTTCCATCTCTGGTGTGGGGTTTGATTCTTAGATTATTTCTTCATCAAACATTACCATCTGTGTTACGGTGTTTAATTGTTGGATAATTTCTTTATCAAACATTTTCAACTCTCAAGCGGTTGAAGAACGATGCTCTTGTCCAGAGATGGAAGCTTCTTGGTGAGAAGTTGATGGTCTCAAGGTCATAACTTTTGCTGATTTGATTTGTGATCTTACTTTTATTTTCAACTGATTCTTCTATGTACCTTTCAACTACTCTGTCAGATTTCCATCCGCCATGCCGTTTGAGTGTTATTAGGTTGGCCCCAGTATCAGCAATCAGAGTAGCTATGAAAGCCGGAAACAATGACCTGTAAATTGCTCTGGATTGGGAATGTTTCAGTATGCCGCAATCATTCTTAGATTATTTCGTCATTAAACATTACCATGTGTGTTACGGTGTTTAATTGTTGGATAATTACTTTATCAAACATTTTCAACTCTCCAGTGTGGTTGAAGAACGAGGCTCTTGTGCAGATATGGAAGATTCTTGGTGAGAAGTTGATGGTCTCAAGGTCATCAATGTTTCAGTATGCCGCAATCATGTTGGGCATTTGGGTGATTTTGTGTCTTCCCATTACTTGTTTAGTGCATTTGCAGTTTCTATAGTTGAGAAAAATCTGATTGCAAAACTGACTAAACTTGGCCACAATAATTTCGTGTATTTCGTATATATTTATTGCACATAAAAGACAAAAAACAGAAAATACAGAGAAGTAATTTACAAAGGCAAGCTTATCTCTAAAATAATTGTGCCTCTGTCAATCCATATGGGGGAAGGCATGACGCTAAGTTTTGTTGTATACTCAGAATATATACACAAGATAATGCAATATCGATCTCACCTGCTAACACCCATCTGTCTCTATTCTACGTTAACGCACCCTTCCCTACCCATTTCCCCCTGCACCCTGCAATACAAGTTTATACATGATGCGAAGTGATGCGTCTATGAGCTCGGCGAACCATAGAACCTCAAACATGTTCCACGTAGTGAACCTCTTTACAGATATGTATGAAGCAGAATAGGGTTGTAAAGGTTCGGCAGTGGGCTGGCTGGCTTCCCGGAAAATTAAAAAAATTTCCCGATAAATTGTAAGTCGGTTAAAAAGGAGCTTTATCTATTTTACTGCTAGTTACAAGACACTCTTTAGGAACTGTCAAGTCATATTACTAGCCTAGTGACGTTATGCGTTGTTATTTTTACATATTTTCATTATATTATACAGCGGCTAAGAATATAGAAGAGATAAGCTCGCCTTTGTACATGTTTTTTCTAATATGAAGTGTCTGTATTATGTTTTCTGTGCAATAAAGTATAATTGAATAATTGAATTGAATAGAATTCTGATCTGATATTGTCAAGCCATTTTGTACATAATGCTCTTACAATTAAAACATCAGACTTGTTCCTAAAATTATGAAAAAAATGAAAATTATGAAAAAATATTTATTTAAAAATATCACTTATAGTACGTACAGTTTAACATTACAGATAAGTACGTTCTTTCTTAAATTATACCATTTTGTTGGCTATTTTGACGGAATTTACAATTTGTATTATTTGACTACCTAGTATAATAGGTACCGAATTTCTGATTAAATGTAACTGTAAGCCAGTCCAAGATTTATAATACAGCCAAATTAAAAACGTCATTCTTTTGAACTGATGCCGTTGGCGACAATACTTCATCAGCCGGAGCGAACTTTTGTGAGAGCGCCGATGCCGCCGATATTTGAGGGTTGCACCAACAGTCCCCAAACAATAAATGGTTCTCATCCGAAAGAATATTTAATATCCCTTCCAAGGATCACGTAGGCATCGTCATTCAACCTTAACTGTGTGTTACCCTATCACGGGCACTTATCCCGCTTTCCGGCTATGCATAATTTAACATTCTAAGCGACGCTCCCTTAAACTTGTCACAAGAACATACTATCAGTATACAATATACATGCTTAAGTGCATCTTGGAAGTAGGACAACTATGTAGATGATTTCCTCATTATCATAACATACTTCATGCTCCTTCGAGCCGGATTGAGTCCTTTGACTAGTGACTTGATGAATCATTCTGGATTCCATTATTATCTGTGTTGTTCGTCGTAATCCTGTGTTTGGGCCAAGAATTTTCATTTACGTGTTTAGAGGTGAGGTAAGGGTCCCATATGTTACTACTTATATACATTTTTTATGTAGCCGTGTCCCATTCATGAGTCCACCTTTTCATTAATTCAATTAGTATTAATTTTGTGATAATGTAATACTTGAGATGTCAGTGTATTTTTATCTAATAAATTATTTCTCATCAAATCATCACACTAACTGGAACAATCTGCGGTGGAAGTCCATAACTCCAGAAGTAAAATTTTAATAGGCCCAAAGTTTCTTCAATTGTAAACACAAACTATTCTCCAGAAACTAATCCGAGACAGACAGTCTCGAAAGCAACCAAGTTTGACCGAGTTTGGCCGAATTTGGACAAAACTTCATTATTACTTCTGGGGGATACGCCGCGGTTGATAAACAAGAAATAAAAGATGTAACAAGGAACAAACCAGGGCCCGCACCACAACGTCTTATTTTATTTTTATTTATTTTTTATTTGGGACATCAACAGCAATATGTTAATGAGTCAGCATATATGTATAGTGGGATAATATATAAATTAGTTACAATAGTGATAAATACAACAAATTACGCCGGTACCAGATATCCACAGAAGGTACATTAAAAAAGCAGTAGAAGAAAAAAGTTATCTTATTTATACACTCTACTCTAGGTATACAGATTTGGGGAATAAGAATTTTGGTAGGTTTTTAGTTTTGTTATTTTATTTATTTTCATAATTACAGTTAATTTAAATAGAGCCAGATCACTGCCGCCGTCGTCGCTGGGCCGTCGTATTTTGGTAGTGTGTACGTGATTGAAATTAAGTTAATAATACATTTATACCTACAAAAATATATACATATACAGAATAAGGAGATATGTGAAGAGTATTTCTGTATTGTTTGTGTAAGGTAGGGTGTGTGTGTGTGTAATTGTGTATGTGTCTTAAGCTGATACAAGGTATATTTGTTATCTGTCAAGTATCAGCATAATTCTCCCTAATGGCCTTAATTTTACTCCATCAGAATCGCTAAAAAAATTGTGGTCACCTCACAGTAGTAGTAAACTCGAATCAATATCAGATTCCGGGCCAGTTGCATCAAAAAAGACACAAGAGCAGTTCCTTCAATCTGAATCTGAGCACCAAATTTCTGTGTCAAGTGACGCATACAATGTAAACTTAAAACAAGGACAGATGTTCGGATAAACGAAGGACCGAATGCCGGCACGGAATGTAACGTTTACGTTCAGTGCTCATGGTTAACTCGTGGTTAACTGGAAACTATGGAAATCTTTAGTCGTAGAATAGAGTCGCACTTCATGGGCAGAGGTACAGTTATGCCAATGTTTTTAGATGCTATAAAAGTTAAGCCAATCAAGTCTTCAACTTATCCTTTTCTAAGGTTCGATCTTTCACTCCTCCTATCGCTTTTATCTGACGGTTTTTTGAGGTATTTAACATTTCACACGTATTTGAAATGTCGACTAAAGTAATCTGACTGTTTATTCCGAATATCTTGGAACGATCGCCCCAAAATACAAGATAAAATTATTCTGTCCGAAGATACAGAACCAAATGTCAAAACTCTACCTATGTATATTTTACATCGTTTCATCTATAGCTTAGTATATCTGCCACTGTATGTTCACACTAATCTGATTATCAAACAATGAGATTATTGCAATCCAATCTATAATACCTTGAAGACCTAATGAGAATTAAGGTATAGTAAGCCAATATTAACTTTCTAGGAAATTTATTGTCTGTATGTCCAGGTCTTGAAAGATAGCCCCTTAATCTAATTATAGAGGCACTATTTTTGTGAAAGTTTACTAGAGAAGTCCAGACAATGACTTATACAATCCATATCCTATAGTAGTTCTGGAGTTAAAAACTGGCCAGTCTCGCATTTATCGCGCTTTTTACAGCTATTTGTAGGGTTAGAGAAACAAGGAATTATAAAAAAATTGAAAAAATAAAATATTAAGGGGGCTCCCCATACATAGAACTGACACCAACAAAATATTTTTGAAGTAAAACTTCTTGGGGCACGGGGGTAAAATTTATTTAACCTCTCAACTGTGGGTTATTCATATATTTGCTTTTCAATCGCTACTAGCCGGGTGCTATCACGAGTGGCTAAGAAATGTAACGGAAATTGGAATCGGTGACGTCAGGGTCGGCTGAAGACTTTTAAAACCGCAACTATTTTCAATACGGTTTTTAACTAATCAGATAAGATAATAATACATTCGTACAATAAAGAATGTTAATTAGTGAGAGAAAAACCTGATGAAACGTTAACAAATAATAGTAGATTGTTTACCAAGGGAGTAAAGAACTATTTTTAGGGCGAGAGTGTTTTTTGAATCCTGAGCGACCGAGGGATTCTAGAGTTGAGTCCCGAGTGCAACGAGGGACTCAAAAGTAGAATCCTGAGGGAGCGAGGGATTCAAAGTACATCACTCGAGCCAAAAATCGTTTTTACTCCTGAGGTGGACACTCTACTTTTCATCACCCTCTATGAGAAAAGTAGTAAGTAATCAATAAAATAACATACATGTACCTATACAGGCTGTAACAAAAAGGGATGTACAAGCGTAAAGAGGGACATCATTCTAAACAACTTTCACTATGGGACCGACTTGATCAGAGCAACTTTTTTTTATTAACTCAGTACATTTCGGGCCTAGCGCTGAGCTGATCTGTTTGGTGGTGTGAAAAATAATGTTCCTCTGATCAAGTTGGTCCCATAGTGTAAGTTGTTCAAAATGATGTCCCTAACAACCTTATTTCGGCTGGTACACCCCTTTCTGTTACACCCTCTATTTATTTACACAATTGTCGTGATATGTTGTGTGTAATTGTTTGTTGGAAGAAATCTCTTGTTATCTTATAAGTTTTCTGTAGTCATTCTTGTGTTAGTACAATAAAGAAATTACCAATTACGAATATGTCCTCCACATAGTTAAAGCTTGTTTAGTATTAGCAAAATCTTGAAAATTGGTTCAAAAAGCATTTTCAGATAAACACTTTGTTCCTCTTGATTTTTTCTTCAGGATTACACTTTTTACATACCTATACTTATTCCTCGTGATTTTATTGGTAACAGATCTTGTATTTGTCATTCGCGTTTGTTGTTATCATCTGGAGTTAGACACTCACTTTCACTCATATTCTTTACTCATATCCGCAAACGAAATTGAAATAATTACAGCATTCAGATTTGGCGCGCTTTGTTTACAAATTTTCCACAACTTTTTAATTACCTATTTGGTCCGTGTTTCGATATCAATTCTGTAAGGTTGTTTCTCTGTTGTCACCAATCGGTATCAATCGATTCGGTCGATCGGATTATCTAATCTGTGTCGAGTACGCATTTTAGTACAAACTTTTTTTTTATTGGCTGCGTTTAGAATCGATCTCTCTTCTAATTGGGTCTGTCAGCCTGAGTGGTAGTGAAACTGATTAGTGACAGCATTTTTTTCCTTTGTACTGGCAATAAAATTAAAAAGTTACTTTTGGTCCCTAGGAACTAAATGACCTACTTTAGTCCCTGTTTGCCGGGACTAAAGTAGATCTTTTTGAATAGATGTGATGAAAAAATTATTTTAAGCATTCTTCCACGAGTTCTTGATTTCCGGTATGGCCAAGATGGCGCCGCCGCCGCCGCCTGACATGACTCAAACTACTTCGTTCAACCTCTTTGTTGGAACCGGAACTTATGTTTGACAGCTGTGCGATGCGATCCATACAGTTTGTAAGAAAAGAGTTTCATCAATGTCACACGGGTCGATATGGATTTCTAAAACAAGCAAAGCAATGCATACATTTGAGCGAGACGGCTTAAAGACGTGACGTCAGATGGTATATAATCTGAGCGAGATGCAAATAGTAGTGACGTAGTGACACTATTGAATGAGTTAAGTATATCACCACGAGCGCGACAAATTGTAGATAAGGAATGGTGGGAAATAAATGACATGACGTATTAAAAGTAAGTACAAGTATAAAATAATTTCAAATAATCGGACGTCTGAAACTTAAAAGTAACTTGAAGCACTCAAAATTGGAAATTTAAATCTCTTTTAGTATAGGTAGGTATAGGTGTATAGTATAGGTACCACTTAATGATCTAGCTACAGAAGTTTTACTTCTAACACGTGTACGGTGCTACACGCGTTTTTTTTTTCATTAAATCTAATGTGTGGGAAGTCTATAGGTCTTTGAAAATGACATTGAGGTTCCAAAAACCATATTTCCTCAAATTTAATCGTTAGAGACAGTTCCAAGGTAGAAAAAATTGTCCCCCCCCCCTCTAAAGCGAAAAAAAAAAATATGCTGAGTATTGTATCTCAACACAAACCTTCAACAAAAATTGGTTTGAACAAAATATAATAAGCAGTTTTTAAGATATAAATCGTTTATTAAAATCTGCAAAGATAACTTTGTCATTCATACAAACACTATGAAAAACAAAGTTACAACACCAACATCCAGTTTTATGATTACTTGCTACTACGGAACCTTTCATGGGCGAGTCCGACTCGCACTTGGCCACTTTTTTAAGTTGCATTGCATACAAGTTATGTATTAGGTACTATGAAGTTATGAATGAGTTTTGGTGACGTTAGCCTGATTTGCGAGCAAACCGTAGTAGCCTGGTAAAGTTAAGGATATCAGACCAAATAAATCGTGTAGTTTTCAAAATTAGTATTATTACTTTGAGGTGTCCAGATGAACATACTAAAGACAAGTCTAGACAATGACTTGTACAATCCATATCCTATAGTAGTCCTGGAATAGAAACTGGTCCGTCTCGCGTTTATAGCGCTTTTTACATGTTTTTTTAGGGTTCCTATTTCCGATCCAAGGAAAAAAAGGAACCCTTATAGGATCACTTTGTTGTCCGTCCGTCCGCCTTCTGTCTGTATGAAAGTCTGTCCGTGTGTCACGACCTTTATATCGAGAACGCGTGGACGTATCAAGCTAAAATTTACACCAATTAGTCAAATGTGTGGTCGCATACAACTGTGAAAAAATCAAACTTCTAGGTCAACGGACCCGAACGCTACGACCGTTTATGCTGCAAAATTGTTGGATTTTCATAGTAATCGCAATGGACCCAAAACCTATAGGGTACTTCCCGTAGGCCTACACTCATGAAATTTGGCACAAAGCAGGTCTTATAGCACAAGTAAAGGGAAAAATCTGAAAACTGCAAATTTTTATCTTTCTGCAAAACTATGTAGGTACTTAATTTTGTTTACATGAATAACATCATACTTTATTTTTTTAGGGAGAAACCTAATTACACCAGTTTCGCTCTCCAAGTGTAATCGGAACCCTTGGTCCGCGAATCCTACTCGCACATGACCGTTTATTTTAATTCGGGTATCCTTTGGGTACGAAACCTTGAAATGAGTCAGTATCCTTTTGTGATCACTCCACTTCTAGTTTAATGATTTACCAATAAAATGGGCTACGCTACGTGAGCCATACGAGAGCAATTGAACGATGCCTTCACCATCCGTAACGTGATAGTCGCACAGTTTAGAGCTCGTCTAAGCTGAAATGACGCGCCCCTCTCCTTGGTTTTGTATGACAAGTAAATACGAAACTATGGAGTGGGGCGCGTCATTTCAGCTTAGACGAGCTCTAACATATTTGGTTAACATTCGACTTCTGTAGCATTCGCGTCACATTTCATAAAATATGAATTAGTATCTGCAAACTGACGACATAAACTGAATGCTCGAGCATTATTTTTTTTCTCATACAAATTAAAGTGTCCGAAGCGTACCACCCACCAATCGGTTAACGTCCTCGGAAGTTACAGCTACTCAGCAACATTATGTCGCTTTTTATTAATGCCACATCGCGGTATGGTTTGGTATAAAACAAAATACAACGGTATTGTTGCATCAGTACAAAATTTATTCGAGTTTTATGGAAACTCATCACAATATGTGATATTTTTGTGACGCTACCCTCATTTGTAGGGAAACCGTAGAATTTTAATCGTTCTCATAAGGCCCGATGGATTGAATCAGATCCATACATCAGTGTTTTTTTTTTCTTTTTTTATTTACATACAGGCACATACATTGCTTCTGGCCCCACACTAGGGTACCCTGTTTCGTGGTTCTGTCCATGATCTTGTCTTGTTGTCTTTGATGATCTTGTTGTAGTCTTTTTCTTCGAATCGGAAATCTTCCGTTGTCTACCAAAGAACTCTACCAATTCTTTCTGAAAATATTATCGCAGATCTCTATTTTAATATGATTCATCGGGTACCCAGCTAAACGTTCATTTATTCTACTTCAACGGTTTATCTCTTAAGATTTGGATAAAGTATTTTCGCGGTATTATTAAATGTAAAAGGATTCCAGGCAAATTTTGTCTTCTACGTCGCTTTAAATAATGTGCCCTTAATGTAATTGTGAGTTAAGTGTAGCCGTTTCAGTAATGATTTTTCTTTCTAAATATTTATTTTTGTCTGAACCCGTTTTTACCAGTTGGAAAAACTTTAGTTCAAAATACCTTCTGATGACGGGTGTAATAAACGCAATCTATGTGTGGCACTGCTGAAAAATTCCACCTGAAAGTATCACATTTCTTTTAAGATTGTTATCGATAAGCTTTCGATAATATGCAGTAGTCATATTTTAGGAAGCGCGAGCATTCGTATGTAATATAAAAAAATAATTAGAATCTTTCGAACTTTCACATCACAAGTCTAAATCTTGGATGACCGTTCTGTGTCAGGGAGCTGACCTTCCCCTCGACCATTGACGGACGCAAAGGACGCCTATATATTCGTCTCATTTTCTCAACACGAACCTTCGCCATAGCCTGATAATGTGGCCGAGGGGAAGTCTCGGAGTCGAGAGCGAACAATAATACCGTCTATCTATCTTTGCATCTAGCAATTCAATAGATCTTCATCTATAGAATTGCATTCCTCAATAGCGCCGGGCGGGCATCGAATCATTTATGGGCCGTTGACCCCGCAGGTCTGTTCGAGATGAATCCAAATTTAGATCGCACGTGCTTTTCTGTTTATCGTCTTGCTTCAGGTATTGCTTTACAAATGGCCGTATTCCCAAAAAAAGGCTACCTAAATATGCCGTTTTGGACAGGAAAAAAGGAAAATCTTCCAATAAGAGACGACTTTTCTTTTTCTCTGTGTCCTGTCCAGGCACGCGGTCAGATTTCCATACAACTTCTTATTCTTCGTCAGATGTGTATACAAATTCCGTTTCGTCCAATTTTGGATTTCGTAGACTTTTCCTGCCAGGTTTTGGAAACCAGGTGCGCAAGACGGCACTGGCCTTGGTCCTGGTTAGAGTAAATGAATCGGAAAAAGAAGGAAAGAAAAGAAAGCAAAAAAATTAGCTAGCGCTAGCGAGATCATGTCCATAGTCGAAATATCGAGATACCAAAATCTCTATCAAAAACAAGAAAAATCTATTTTTACGACTAGCCTTTCGACCAACCGGGATATCTAAACCCATTTTCGATCGAAATAAATATAAATCGAGATCGCTTTCGGCGGATTTAGGCTGTATCAAAACCGATATCTCGACTGGGGAGATGATCTCGATAGCGCGAGAATCGGGGGCCTGAACTATACAATCATAATTAATCATTGTTTTCAAACTAATAACCACGTTTGAACATATTGATGTCAATTTGTCTAACACGGAGTATTTGTTTGTTCAGAGATATGTATGACTAACCGAAAGCGTATCTAAACCAATACTGATTTCGTTACGACTTGCGTTCTTATGCCGATGGATGTAGGTATGTATATTCTGTAAATATTAGCTCAATTTCGACGTAGCAACGTTTACTGTACCAATATCCTGACACGATATTAGCTTGTGGTTTGTAATCCTAATATGTGTATAAGCATGCCCTGGTTCATAATTTTGTATACCCTAAGATCCAAAGAGAGCTCGACCTCCACCCATCTGTTACTGCAATGAAACTTTGTTTTTATCACATTTTCTAGAAAATACATTGCCGTTGGGTTGCCTAGTAAAATCCTGGCAAGGCTATGATTAATTGAACATTTAGAAATAAAAGGCCTTTTATATCGAGAACGCGTAGACGGATCAAGCTGAAAGTTATACCAATTACTCAAGTCTATGGTCCCTTAAAGCTGTGAAAAAAACAACCTTCTATGTCAACGCAATCGAACGCTACTACCGTTTATGCCGTAATTTTGTTTACATGGATGATATCATACTTGTATTTTATGTAGTTACTAAATTGCACCAGTTACGAGAGGAAGCAATCTACAAGTGTGATCGGAACCCTTAGCGCGCGAGTCTTACTCGCACTTGACCGTTAATTAATTAATCATAGCCTTGCCAGGATTTTGCTAGGCAACCCACTCGCGATGTAATTTCTAGCATACAAAAATTGATAAATACCCAGATGGGTGAAGGTCGAGCTCTCTTCGGATCTTAGACCATTACGCTCGTTAGTCTAACTAAGGGTTTAGATTGGGATTATCGATACTTGGCTTCAATCGATTATAAATAATCGAAAGTTTTCGGTATTATTAGTACTTGTATCTACTTACCCTAGTTGCAGGAAACAAATTTTAAATTCAAGCAAATTAGAAAAAAATACTATCCTATGAAATTCTCGCCAATAAATTAGTTAGGTGACAATTTAGATTTCAATATAAGTAGTTTCATACAACTCAGGGAATCATATTATTTTGTGGGACTACTGTTAATCATGTCTAAACTTTTAACGTTCTTAGGGTGGATTTCACCAACAAAAAGTTATATGAGAATAACTTAGCCTAGATTAAAGAGTAAATTTTACTCGAGAGTATCTTCTACTTTTTCATAGACACTAGTGACACCCAGATCAGATCACCTCATTTTGAACTGTCATTGTCATACAAGTTATCCCCGGGATAGTTATTCTCGTATAACTTTTTGTTGGTAAAATCCAGCCTTAGTAAAATATAAAATGCTTTCAAGGCATAACGAGGTATAATTTGTATATTTATTTTTTGTATCAGTAAATCTAAACATACCTACATGTACCTTATTTAATATCTTACAGGATACTAATTATGTATGTCGCTTGTTAGATGTATTCTCATTTTAATGATAGGTACAAGACTGCCTTAAACATTAGGTTTATCTTTATTTTTAATATCTTAAAAGCATTCGAACATAAAGATATAATATCAATTATGGGAAATGTAGCTTTACATGCTCGCATTTTATACGATAAAGTGACGAATATTACTGCTTTCTGGACCGTTAAAAAGATAACAGAAGACTGAGTCATATCGTGCTTTAAAAACATACAATTAAGAAGCTATTAATATCTGTATTTTAGGATGATATCTCGACATGTTCTTCGCAATACATGTTCATTACCTATTTATTAATCTGTGCTATAGCGTTCTTTCGTGGAACTAGTGGTCTTTATGACTACGTATGTGCGTGTGTGTGTGTGTTTGTGAGGGGGTGTATGTGTGTGTGCGAGGATGTGTTGTGTGTGTTAGAGATGTCGCCTTTGTACACCATTTTCATGCTATTCATTTTTCTGATTGGTATTTGTATGTAATTAAGAAATTAATTTTATTATTATGGATTCTGCACGTAAAAAAAATGAAAAAAATATTAATTTTCTCGCAAAAGCACAATACATAGGTACCTAAACGCCGTAAGTGTTTCCCGAAAACCTTTTAGTTCGGATTGTATACAGTAACTGAATCAGCTAGTTATTTAAAATACTCTGTACAAAATATAATACACCGGGCTTTTGTAACATCAAAGCGATATTGCATGAAAATAGGCTACACGTGCCTACATTCCATTTTTCTTTAACTTACTGATAGATAAGTGCACTAATTGAATGCGGCTATGAACTTTAATGTTTATTTAAAAATAAACCGGGCTAAATACACTTAAGTGTTTATTTTGTATGACTGTACGTCATCATACGGCTCATTAGCGGTAATTAACTTGTGTTTGCATTTTCTATTATTATATTATTTACTGTTTTATGGTTTGTTAATATGTTGCGTTTGAAATGGTTTGCTTAAAAAGTGCTATTATGTACTTATTTGGAAATTCTGCCGTTAAATCTTGTTACATTTCTGCATCGTTATTTCTATCCCCTAACTTAATAATAATTGAAACAAAAAGTAAACTTTAGAAAAAACCGACTTCCACAAACCCTATTTGATTAGATTGAGTTTAATACAAACTGTAACCCCTTATCCCCCCCCCCCTTGGGAATAAATTTTGTCAAATCCCATATCAATGCTACCCCACGCTACTAAGGACAAAGCTACACGGACCACGCTCTGTACAAAGTTTCATGGCTCTAGGTCCACCGGTTTAGGCAATGCGTTGCCTGCCCGTCAGCCACGCATTGTATTTGTACGTTATATTGAGCAGATCTGGTGGCCATATGGGGTCTTCATCAGCAGTTCCGCATCACAATATTATGCTTACCGTGTGCATTTGCACGAGTTATTATGAAAAACACAAAAATCACTATAGGTCTGCCTATAATATTTGAAGAGTTCCCTCGATTTCTCCAGGATTCCATCATCAGATCCTGACCTGGTGTCAATGGGACCAATGGGAAGGTAAACCCTTTCAAACAAAAATTAATAATTTTCCAAATCGGTCCATCCGTTTAGGCGCTATCGGGGTGCAGACATAAAAAAAACATCCGGACGAATTGTAAACCTCCTCCTTTGGGAAGTCGGTTAAAAATGGAATGTCAAAGTTGAATTTAGTGTTGTTGATTCGTTTTCTATCCTATTCTTATCTAAACTCCGTAGTTAAATCAACGCAGTTTTTTTTCACGTCTTACACACAATTAGGTAAAGTAGATGAAAATCAAGAATGCTGGACCCCCTTAAGTCGGCGCCGTAGGCAAAAAACAGCCTTTAGCAAAACACAAATCGCTCGGAATGATGAGTATAATTGCTGTACGTTTTTTCACTAGCTTGTTTGTCACGAGTGTCAGCGTGACTTCGCTTATCCATAAACGTAATTTTATTAATTTTGCTCGATAGAAAAGTCTCCTGAAGTTGCCAGAAAATCTGTCTGTCACAATGTTTTATTTTACAATTTCGCACCGCATCTGAATTTGTGTTCTTGTTATTTATCTAATCATTATAAAAATGTCACAGTATGTTCCTCAGTTAGACTTGCTTAGCTTGGCTTTTTTATTTAATTTACTCTAAAAATAAGTAAAGGATGAAATTCTAAGTTCTGATGGCCTAGGGCCCGCCCTTAATATTTTCTTAGGCTATTTGTATTGCCCAACATTAATTCTAAATAGACTTTTGGCATCAGGTGGGTGCCGACCAGAATTTCGTTCTAAAACACAGGGGTTCCAGAATAAAGACTTTAGGGGTTGATTTTGACGGACGGGTGGGGTGGGCATTTCTATACGAATTCTTGGGTGCGGTCGCTCGCATATTACTCAGTATGAGGGTATTCCGAGGGGATGAAATGCTAAAATAAAGGGGATTATAGACAGATTACGTTGCCATGGCTACGGACGTTCCTTGAAAAGATGTAATGAATGAGCGCATTTTTCATACAGCCTTTTGAGGGATGATGGTTGCTCAGTAGGATCAATCTAGATCTTACCGGTATTGTTACTTTTCCTCTGTACTGTATAACCCACTTTTCCTCTGTACTGTATAACCCACTTTTGCGTTTAAAGATGCCTAAAGATGTGTAGTTTCATCTGCAACGCTACTACGAGTACAACCCGTAAATCCATTAATAAGTACCGTTCTCTCATTCCTCAGATAGCGTTTATCTGTCTGTTTATCTGGGACTTTTGACATTTCACACGAACAAAAAGTGACAAAAAAGTTATATGACTGTTTATCCGTCTCTTGAGCGACCCGGGCTAATACGAATATTTTTTTTTACAAAATCTCTTACACTGACTCAGAGTCGCTATGTTAGTTTGGCCCGCGTGTGTCCTTATCGGAGTCAGGGAATCAAAACGCCATTCCTACGAGATTATAGAGTTAAATGACACCTTACCAGGCTAACTGACTCAACTACGAAATAGGTACCTAACTTATTTTGTAAAGCAATTTCGTGCTTGCACTTACAATGGCTCCAGCAAGACATTAAAAGACATCACTATGCCATTATAGAGTGGATTCGCGGTTGTGCCAAATTGTTAAAGACTTTCCTGCTAAGATATCGAGATCTTGCTTCGAGATTGGACCGACTTTGGAGCCAGATCTTAGCTGCTCCTTTTGAAATCTTGTCGCCATGTAGTACTGCCAACATTGTTGTTTGTAGCCGTTTTTCGCATGCCTTTTTCCTAATGTTCTACCGCCTTGTCTTGATTTACAGAACTACTAAGGGCTGTTTGTGAAAGCAAAGAGAATGCCTTACTAAAATATTCTTGGTCAATCGATAACTAACTTGGTAACATTAAGCGAGTGTTTAAAAATTACCACGCAAAATTAAAGACTAAAATGTGCGATGTTTTTATCATGGTTTTAACATATTTTTTCTGGACAAATTTCGTTTTCACATTTCACGAATCCCCGCAAACCACTTGTCCATCTCTAATCGTTCGCACTCGAAGGCATTCTATTAATTGGAGATCAAATCAAATCAATCATATAATTGGATAAGGTTGTATTAATCGGGCATGTTACACCGACTGATCGTCTCCGGGAATTGCGTCCATCTATCCGGTTGGACGTCATCGATCATGTGATTCAATCAATATCACTACTATTCAAGGATTCTATTACACAATCGGTCTTTATGGAACCTTACACCTTGCATTGATGTCAATAACACAAATTCTAGAGGCGTTAAATAAAATATTTTAAAATAAAAGCTTTGACCCAGAAGGAGATGGAGGGATGACCTGGATAAGTTCCTACCAGGATGGACCGACAAAGATTCGGCTAGAGACGTGTGGGTTCAAACCGGTGAGGTCTTTGCCCAGCAGAGTTCCGTACCAATGACTCCATTCTCCAAGTGTGGGTTCAAACCGGTGAGGTCTTTGCCCAGCAGAGTTCCGTACCAATGACTCCATTCTCCAAGAACTAGGCATTAATTAAGCAGCGCCTGTCATCTATAGTCCAAGCTCGTATCCTCACCTTCTTTGGACACGTATCTCGACGCGGCCGTATGTCCATTGAGCGACTGGTAGTACAGGGCAGAGTAGAAGGCACCCGAATGCGTGGTAGATCACCAATGAGATGGACGGACCAGATCAAGGCAGCACTGGATGACCCCCTGTACCAATGCACCAAAAAAGCAGCCCTCCAGGGAGGAATGGCGACGAATTGTAAGGCGGGTCACTCGACCGAAATGACGACCACGACCACTCTGCCAAGAGTGATACGATTGAGAAGAGGGACACCATTAGGCTGTAAAAAAGGTATTGCATGATTTTGATAAAACCAATACAAGGGACATGGGGCAAATCGCAAAGCTACCTCTTGAAAAAAATAACTGTACTGACAGACAGCGAACAGCCTAAACCAGTTGAGCAAGGATCAGAAAACTTTGTACAGGGATACCTATTTATAGCGCACTAAGAATGGAGTTTACGATATTCCTCCCCTAAAGGCGGGGATAAGGGGGGTTCAAGTTTGTATGAAAATTAAAAACTTCTCGATCGATAAATCGATTTCATAATACATATTTGAAAGAACACTTCCTCTCTCTTTCGTGATAGATATTGTATGTATGTATTTATGTTAATTATGTATATATGTAGGTGTTTTTATTTGCATATTGTGTATTTATCTAGTAATTTGGTATACTTATTGACCTAGCGAGCGAAGCGTCTCCGTTTCAGGTTTGGGCAAAAATGCTTTCGTATGTCTGTCCGGTTGTTCTCCTCTACAGGTCGCATTTATGAACCGATTCTCGTGAAATTTTGTGAGCAGGTTGGAAAAATAAATAGAATTTTTTACTCGAGCCAGTTTTTAGATTTTTTTCAAAATGGCGGAGATATGGGGTTTTAAAATGTAAAAAAATCGCTACAACCCAAACGGCTCGATGGATATTAACAAATGAAGTGTCGTTGGATTCGTAAAGACCATGAGAGTGAAACAGACTACCTATATAATTTTAGTAAAAAGTCAATAGGTTGTATTAAAGATCGCGAAATGTAGTTTACAAAGTTATTGATGCGGCTACTTTCATACTGCATGTACGTAACCAGGTACATTCATAAGTTTGTATATGTTATTGAAAGAAAATTATTTGGGTTATTTTTTTATGTGTGTTAGCAGTTCAGCTTTCCCACCGACATACTCGCGAGGTCTACAGCTCACAGAGCCACTAGTTATATTATGTTATAAGTATTATAGGTATTTGTTATATTATATATTTATTCATACTTGTCATTAGTTTTAGTCATTTATTGTGCACCGACTTTCCTCACATTTTTTCCTGTCTTGCCTAGGTTTGCTGGAAGAAATCTCTTTTTAGAGATAAGCTCGCCTTTGTACATAGGTATATTTTTGTAAATGTTACGTGTTTCTTATGTTTTTGTACAATAAAGTATAAATTAAATGAAATTTAAAGCCGCTGTATAAATCACCTTGATCAAGAAACATCGATAAGGAAATAATAATCTTGCAATCCTGGATTCTGATACATCAGAAGCCCTACAGGGCTTATCATCTTACGAACGCTGTTACTGAAGGCTTATCATATTTATTGAGGACTTAATGGATAAGTTGGATCGTGTCAGATTGTTGCCTTGAATTCCTGCTTAAGGACTTGTGGGAGAAAATAAACGGTCAAGTGCGAGTAGGACTCGCGGACAAAGGGTTCCGATCACACTTGGAGAGCGTAATTAGTGTATTTATTTGGTTTCGCATAAAAATCTAAAGTATAATGTCGTCCATGTAAACCAAATTACATATTATTGTAGAAAGATAGAAATTTGCAGTTTTCAGATTGTTTCCTTTACTTGTGCTATAAGACCTTGCTTGGTATCAAATTTTATGATTGTAGGCCAACGGGAAGTACCCTATAGGTTTTGGGTCAATTGCGATTTCTATGAAAATCCAACAATTTTACAGCATAAACTGTCGTAGCTTTCGATTGCGTTGAGCTAGGAGGTTGTTCTTTCACATATTTGCGACCACCGACCTGAGAAATTGTTATAAACAGCTTGATACGTCCACGCGTTCTCGATATAAAAGGTCTTGACACACGGACGGACAGACGGACGGACGGACGGACAGACAACGAAGTGATCCTATAAGGGTTCTTTTTTATTTAAAGAATCGGAACCCTAAAAAGCCTGGCTTGAAGCTGATCGCCAATTCCATTATCTAAGTTCTAAAGAAGTTTATTCTTTAAATAAATTGAATCAATAATTTCAACAATCCACACTAAAAGCTTCGTCATATAAAATAATTAAAATAACACATAGGTAAAAAAAATATTACACAAACAAACCGCGCCCCAAAAATCTCCTGGCCCAAAGGTGTCTAAATTCTTTATATTAAAACTACGTGGCCCAGATTCTTAGGGCCAGGAAAAAGTATCTGAGTCTGAAACGATCAAGAAATCTATCTAGAAGTATGACCATCAAAGAATTAATTAACGTACTAATTTTGTACTTACAGGACCCAATTATCTATCAATGACGACGAATAAAACATAAGAGTGAGTAAAATGTTCCTCCATGTATCTTAGTTGGACGAACGAACGGCCATTAATATTAAATTGCTTCCGTCTTAAAAATGCACCCCAGAGTTGCCCCGAAGTAATCAGCCCCTGAAACATGGCGTATTAACTTTGATCCTTAATCGAATTATGAAGTTTGTTACAAAAAAGGCTTCGTGATGAAAGAAAAGTTGGCTACGTTGCATGAAAAATTTATGAGTTATATTTTTGGAGCCGGATATAAGACAGACGGGAGAACCTTGCTAATTGCAGATTTTGGCAGGTTGAATTTGACGAATCCCTGACGTTCATGTTTTTTGTGGCATTTATAAAGTGTGTTATACTAATACAACACACTTTTAAAGTATCTAAATACTTACTTTCTTTATAAACACGAGCACTTTTGTGGCTTCTGTCAGGAATTTCGGTCCTTCGAGCCGGATAGTATCTAAGTGCTTTTACCTCGTGTGTTCATTTATCTTGGAATTTGGGAACAAATGCTTTTAATTCTTTGCGTTTTTGTTTTGTTTTGGTATTTGTGATAGTCTTATATTTTTATCGTTTTTTTACATATGAATTTGTTGGACTGCCTTGATTCAATCCTTTTTCAACGGTTTTATTGATTCTGAGGTTTTGCTTTTACTCGCTTTTATGATGTCAAACACCAATTTCATACGTAAAGGGTATAGAAGACTAAGTGCCGTTCTCTCATTCCTCAGATAAGATAAGATAAGCGTTTATTCAGACATCACAATACACAAAACAGAAACACAGCTCAAAGCAGATAGCGATTATCTGTCTGTTTTCCGGGGTTTTTGACATTTCACACATACAAAAAGTGTCAAAAAAGTTATATGACTGTTTATCCGTCTCTTCAGAGACCCGCAGTTGATATAACACCGCCGTAGTAAAACTTAAGACTCAAAATAATGAGCTGACATATACATCCTTTGATGTATAAATATTTACATGAAGCTGGCAGTAACAAAATTATAAAGCGAGAGTGTTCGTGCGATTACTGTAATGCTTTCATATCACAAGTAATGTATAAAGTACCTACTCTAATGTATATAAACTTTACTATTCATGTGCCCGTACGATTATTTAAGTGTTCTAGCCTTGAACTACCTATTAAATTGCTAGCTACAAACCCCGTTCGCAATTATTTAATGAAACCATGACGAAGCTAATCATGCTACACCATGATAATTATTTTTGTAGCAATTACGTCGATTTTATCAACCTTGTCCAGTTATAGTGTGTCTATGAGGAGTGAAAAACCATGAAAATACTACTTAAAAAAAACATATAAGAGATAAATCATAAATTGTGTATGTAATATTACAGATAAATCTGTCGCATAGAGAACAAAGGAACTTCTTAAAACATGCCCTCAATATACTCATAATTCATAAGTTCTTTATTGCACACAATTAATTGCAAGGACAAAAAGTAAACAAAAAAAAACAGGGTAAAGTAAAGTAAAGTATTATTTATTTGTATGAATATGGGTTTACATCAGTTCTTTCTTACAGATTTTTCAGAGTTTCGCCATATTCTGCCATGTAGACATACAAATTTAATATTACATATGTAATTAAATAAATTAGTAAAATTAACATATTATTATAAGGTATTAGTACAAAGGCGAGCTACTCCTACTTATTTGGTTTTCTTCTCTTTTCTTGGGCTAGTCTGTCCTTCCATATATTACAGTTCGATGAACCTTTCCCCTGTCCTTGTATACGGTGGTCAGATATTAGTTGAAAGTTTCTTTCTTTGTTCATAACTTGTACATTAACGTTAGTTATTTATATTAAGACGGCGCTCTAGGCAAAAACAGCCTTTAGCAAAACACAAATCGCTCGGAATGACGAGTATTATTGCTGTACTTTTTTTCACTAGCTTGTTTGTCACGAGTGTCAGCGTGACTTCTCTTTCCTATAAACGTTATTTTATAAATTTTGCTCGATAGAAAAGTCTCCTGAAGTTGCCAGAAAATCTGTCTGTCCATAGTTTTATTTTACAATTTCGCACCGCATCTGAATTTGTGTTCTTGTTATTTATCTAATCATTATAAAAAAAAAACATACGGGTCGAATTGAGAACCTCCTCCTTTTTTTGAAGTCGGTTGAAAATGGCACAGTATGTTCCTCAGTTAGACTTGCTTAGCTTAAATTGGCTTTACCTTTTTTATTTTATTTTATTTCCTCTAAAAATAAGTTAACGATGAAATTCTAAGTTCTGATTGCCAAGGGCCCGCCCATAAACACAAAGGAACGAGTCGTTTTTGATATGAATATGATGATACCGTATCGTATTATCTATCTTTATATCTATGTATCTGTGCGTGTTATGAATATTCGAACTGTAATATTTTTCTGCTGATCATTTACGTGTTCTCGTTACAGATTTAATCAGTTTGTTTGTTGTCTCCTCCCATCCGATCCTCGTGATTTACGAGGAAACTTTAATGTTTTTTAATATCCCCTCTTGGTGTTGAGCCAGACTCTTGAATGGATTGAAAACCGCTACTCCTTCTTTTGTGCCTTTGGCAAATACCGTCGCCTATAAAATATTTCTTGTCGACACTGGTGCTTTCAGGGTCTTTTACTTTTTATCATTTTACCTTATTTTTCGTACGTGACTCGGGGATTTTTGTGTTTTCTATCGTGTCTAAGTATTTCATATTTCATATTTGTTTATTGCACTCCATAGAAACAATAAGGTCTAAAGAAATAGTGATAATTAGATCATTATGGACCCTGTTGGGCACAAGCAATATTCTATCTAAGTAATGTGATGGTTAGGGATGTAAATTGCCTCTGCCACCCCGCATGGGAAAAAACGTGACGCTTTACATATTATTATTATTATTATGGATGTAAACTAATTCCATCCCTCATTGTTGTCCTACCGTGTTGAATTGCGGGACAAATACAATGAAATATATATACGAAAATAAATCTCTTAGATGTATGTAGCTACGTCGTCTTGTAAATTAAATTGTAAGGAGAGATGTCGTTTTTTTTTGTAAGGACCATGAATGAAGATTTATGCTGTAGCCTACTTTCCCGTTTTTCGGCCAATACCACTTATAAGTTTACTTGTAATAAGAAGAATGTAATACGAGTATAGTCCAACAAATCTGTTCCGAAATATTTCACAAGGGCATTAGGCACTCCTCGAGGTCGGAAACTTACATTTTTAGGGTTCCGTACCCAAGGGTGGACCCTATTACTAAGCCTCCGCTGTCCGTCTGTCCGTCTGTCACCAGGCTGTATCTCATGAACCGTGATAGCCAGACAGTTAAAATTTTCACAGATGATTTATTTCTGTTGCCGCTACATATATATAACAACAAATACTAAAAAACAGATTATAATAAATAATAAAGGGGGCTTCCATACAACAGACATTATTTTTTGCCATTTTTATAGATAATGGTACGGATCATGCGCGAGTCCGACTCGCTCTTTGCTCCATCCCTAAGCCCACAACTTCCGAACGGGCGGTAGTATACAAAAATATTAATATTATATCGACGTTGACTAAGTAATATGTATGATTTTATGGTCAATAAAAATTTTGAACTGAACTGAACTGAACTTGGCTGGTTATTCATAGCCAGCCTATGCTTAACCAATACAAATCAAAATATCCTCTACTCCACCTTTTGTAGGGCAAAGCCTCTTTTTCGCCCACTGACTGTTCTATAGGTGTTATATTTGTATATTACGATGCTGCGTAACACCCTGCAGCTATCGCCATCCTCAAACGCATTTATTGATCTTCACAAACCCGTTTGTTTGACTTCAAATTCGTTGCCGTTCAGCCTGTCTCGAGTGAGTCACTGCCTCCAATGCAGTCTCTTGCAAAACGAAGAATCGAGGGGAGATTGTAAACCGTGATTATGTATGGTATTTGAGGAGCGCATGTGCAATGTCTATGATTGTGTTGCAGGACAAGCTGATGTTGATTGGCTTGCGGCCTGAAAGATACAAGGCCAGTCGAAGCACAAATCTCAGCACAAATCTCGGTTCCAAGACGATTTATACACGTAGACTATGGGACTTTGAAGATGATGCGAAATTAGAGCTAATTCGACGAAAGTTCTTTCGGCTATTGATGCACTTAACTGATGAAAATGTATTGAAGGCAAACGAAGCATGGCATGAAGATACTACCAAAATTGCTGTGAAGATCAAATATGATATTTTGGGAAAAAGATGCTACCATCGAAATATGTGGGTGTGTTTTTCCGTAATTTCATTGAGTGGTTGTGGTTCGACACCCACAAGAAAACGTACACAGTTTTTGTCTTGTACTTGATTTATAATAATAACGAATAAGTAGTTATTCGAACGTAAGTATGTATTCATGCTTCATAATAATTTATTAATTGCACAAAACAACATACGTGAAGAGTAATACAAATAAAGTCGCCGTCAATAGAAATTGTGGACTATGTAAACAAACCGTTTTCTCAAGGTTCTGTCACGGAGTCTCACTGAACATTGTTCCAATGTAGCATCAAGTCTTGCCTGTTATTCACTGTATTTCATCATGAAATATTCAATAATCACCAGTTAATTACGGAAAAGACAAAGACAACATGGCGCTTTGTTTACATAGTCCACAATTTCTATCGACGGTTATTTTAAACATATAAATAGTGTAGATAGCTGAGGCCAGATCCTCGAAATCCTCGAATCATCTCAAATACCGTCACGTTTTCATTATTGTCCGTATAATTAATCAGCAAAGAGCACGCGCCATGATCCTCAAAAACTCTTAAATGATGATCGAGCGTATTTTCAAAAGGGCTCATGAAGACCCCTTGATTCTCCCACCAATTACAACAACCCTTCGAGGATTCCAGCTCCACAGTAATTAAGAAACGTGATATCTTCGACGCTGGAGTGACAATTACGACGAGAAACCCCCGAGAAACCTCTACAATATGAGAAGTCATATAATCTTTAGAAACGTCTTGTTCAACCCTAAAATTGTGTAAGGTCCTTAGTCCCTGTGGATGGTTGAATGTCAAATTTTATCTGTGAATGTCAACGACATCCTGCCGCCAATGCCGTTTGAAAGAACTATTATTCTTTTACTGGTGATGAGAAATATCACATATATCTGATATTTTAAAACAAAATTGTTTGGAATTTTGCATTTCACGTTTACGGAGGAAAGTCTCGTGAAGGGTCCCAATTCATGAAGGTCTCTATGTATTTACATAAAATAACTGTCATAAACACACATTGTACTCATGAAATAATTATAACTTATGGCGTATAGTGTAGAGTTTAGTAATCAGATAGCTTCCGAAACAGAACTGGTGTAATAGGGCCCTTAAACAGAGGGTGGCGCGATCGTGCGCAGACACGATTTATCATTACAACTCGCCGACGACGTGGAGCGAATGTAAATAAAGGCCCAGACGAGGGCCTGATTCATGTAACGAAATGACGATTAGTTGACAAGACAGTGATCTGCTTGAGTGGGGTGCATACAGAGACTATATATCCAATTGACTGCGCCTGCGGGGGAATGCGGCTCGCTAAACGTTTGTTGTATTCAACAAACGTTCGCATACGCAACCTATGTACGATGACGGGCCGCCAGACAGTTTCGCAGCGGCTGACCACTCACATCTCTCCCTCGTTAAGTACTTCCCCATAGTGAAATACTTCCCTACAAAAGTGCTTGACATTACTTGACAATATCAGAATTGTATATTTCTATCCGTTGTATTTTATCATTCTTGTAAAAAGACAGCTTTAATTGAGTCTATTTCGTTGAAATCATGATTAATATTACCGTTTTGATTGTTCCAAAATCTCAGTTATAAAGTATGTCTTTTGACTGGCAGTTAAATACCGTATTGTTACATTTACTGTCACGGATCTACCATTTCGACATCTTATCAGAATCGCGCCCCAGTCGATTCATGGAGGTGTTCTATCGGTATAATGATAAAGGCTTGAACATTTTCTTGGGACATACCGGCGCTTCCTTCCGTGACGCAGCCATATCGTTGCGTTTCCTAGGACGCCAATTTGTCACAGGCCTCGGTATTTCGGGGTATTAACATATTCTGCTTTGTTTTTTGCTGTTTCAGCGTATATGTTGGGTTGTCGCTTTTAGTATAGCTATCTGTTATGGGATATACGTAGGCTAGGGGAATATGTACATTTAGTTGCTACTGATATTTATATACGTACCTACAATACTAATGTAGTATATTTATGCAGGCTAGCCCCGCTAACTGGGCTTCAGACTGTACATCTCTCGCTTCCGGAAGAACAAACATCATTTCATATAGAATAAATTATTTAGATATGTTGACATAGAAGACAGCTTCTCCTCTTAAGGCCCTGGGTAATGCCAGATTTTTTCTTGTTTTGGGCGTGGCATACCTTTTTCACTCCCGCATCACGAGATCGCGACGCGCCGCCGAAACCAAAGTTTCAGAACAACGGTATGCTAGTGCGTGTCAATGATAATTATAAGATTATGATCTAAGATACATGTACCTACCCCACCTACACAGAATCAAACCAATATTGTAGAACTGCTGGAATAACTCGATTTAGGTAAAAAACTACTATTCGTTTTTTTCATATAGTTCCTGATGACATTATGATCTTTTCAAACACAATTTTTTTAGAAAAGGGACTATTTTATAACATATATTTTTTTTGGATTCAGAAAGTGTCTCTATCTGCTGGAATAACTTTTATAGTTGGGCATTTGAGCTGGACAATCGCCTTAAAGCCTATTGCAATAAATCCCATAAGAACCGAATGAACCGATAAGATATACTTTTTATGCAAAATAACAGATGCATCTAATCTATGCGAGTTTATTAAATAAATAGGTATAGGTCATTGGTATTTTCGTTTCGGCCCGAATTTATAAATTATATCACTTATTTACAGATTTCTTACAAAGTTACGTTCCTAAACATGAGTGAGTAGGCGGTCCACGTAGCGGCAATAAAGCGTTAATAAGCCTCACAAGCTCATAATAGGTCCATATCAGGACCCAATATCGTTCCTAACTTTAACGATGAGCTACAGTATAAATCTCTATCGATGGTCGATTTTGTAACGAATGTACACTTTCCATTTTAAAATGTATTGTTTTGTGCAATATAGTAAATTGCATATTGAATGTCCTGGGCATAGATAAAGTAGATCTTCTTTCATCAGGCAAGACATGTTTATGAATTTCTCGATTTATGCATTCCAATATAATATATAATATAATAATATCCCAATTCTTTGAGACCCGTTATAAGAAACCGCTCTTGGCACTAAGATCTAACTTCAGCGCATGAAAATGTCAGGTAATTAATCAAATAGCATTGTCTTATAAAAATATAAAAATACAGCAAATATGATTGCGTTAAGGTCAGTGTTTTCTTGCACTCAAACTGTAACAACTTCGAGAAACCGTGGTATACCATCTCAAAGGCGGTATAACTAATTAGTAAACGGAAACTTATGGTGAAGTTCTAACAATAGCCTCCCAGACTATCCTCCTAAGAAATATTACTCGGGCGTACTGATATTACGAACGGTCTGCGCGTCAATGGCTTTACAAAGTGCAAAGAAAAAGGAATGATGAAAGTAAACATCTTATTTGCATTTATTGCACTGTACAAAATATTGAAATAGATCACTCATTCCTTGACTGCATTATTTGCATTAACATATTATTTGATATATTGACATTAGATCAAACGAGTCACACTGCCAGATTTGCCAGCATTGTGATGTGAGATTGTTTATTTTAACCGAATTCATAAAAGGAGGTCCTTAATACTAATATGCAATTTATTTACACTAATAGAAACATAATTTTGCAATCCCAAATATGTACAGGGTATTCCAAACAAGTTTAAATAAATTTTCAACCACGTGTTTCTCTAAAAAATAAATAGGATTATTAGTATTACATTTACCTCAACTTAGTTAACAGTTTCATCAAAATCTAAACCTAACCTACCTACTTACTATTAGATTACTAGGTAATTGTGCCATCATAGACAACGTAATATTTCCTTCAGATAGTTGGATGCAAAGACAAAATCTGTGCGATGCGGCCGTACTATCGAAACTAGAGGAGCCCAAAATTAATGTGTCGGGTCAATATTGGGGTCACATCGGAATTAGTGAAGTAAAATGATCGATGCGACATCTTGCGGCCTGATGCATTGCTTGCATTGGGTTGTGTCCAAGGTATCAAACAAATCTGAAGTGGAAGTCTTTGCTCCATCCCTAAGCCCACAACTTCCGAACGGGCGGTAGTATACAAAAATATTAATATTACATTGACGTTGACTAAGTAATATGTATGATTTTATGGTCAATAAAAATTTTGAACTGAACTGAACTGAAGCATTTTGTACTTACTCAGAATTGTCAAGTTATTAGTATTAAGTACAAAAACATAACAGTACAGTGCATAATGATGACACCACTATTTTTACGCCTGATATGTACCATTTTTCTATGAATAAATACAATTTACATACATTTACATTGTATTTCTATGTAAATCCTTTCATAACTTTCTGATATTCAAAGTAAGCGGCTGGGGCTGAGTTTGATGATCGAATGTGCATCTAACTTCAGTCACATAAATAATCGCGATTTAAGTATCACTCATGATACTTAAATCGCGTAACTTTAAATTTATCACTTTGATACGACACACAGCTATGCATCCAGGGTATAACATTACAAAGTCAATTCAACCATCGTCGTCACTCTGCCTTCGCCCATCTCTGACCCAAAGACCATAAAGGATTACATTTCAATGCACATTAACTGCCCATTGTGCGCGGGCGCACGGAACATGTGACAGCATTAATTATGTATTTGAATGAGGCGGTGTCACGTGACCGCTTGAGTTTCCACCTACAGTGTAACTATGGTGTTTCTGCCTTTTAATGCACCGATGGGATACTTTTTAAGCAGGATTTTTTCATAATCGGCGTTGAAGATACCCCTTGTTTCTATGGCGCATGACGGTTGTGGTTATAAGTGTTGAAGACACCTAAACAAACAAAATAATGTTTGTTTTACTGGAGTGTCTTGTTTGCGAGATAATTGGAATTGAATTAAAAACTGTCAAATAGGTATATTTTCTTTGAATTTTCATTTTTCATATATGTTGGTTTTGTGGCTTACATAAAAAAGTATTGTTTTCATTAATTTCATTTTCAATGGATAAATTATAATTGGCCAGGACTCCACAATCCACTGCATGGCAAACAATTTATTATACGCAGCAATATGGTGGCGTTGCTGTACTGACTGATACATGAATTGAAAGTCACGTGTTATTTAAAGTCGAAGTGAAAACGGAACCAGGGTTTTCACTCCGGAGCAACTCTTCTTACATTTTAATAGTTTTCACAGCAACCTTTATCTTATTGTATAAGCAATTTCTATTTTCGAAGGGTGCCAAACGGGATCCTATTACTAAGGCACCGCTGTCCTTCTGTCCGTCATCGGGTCATATAGCACGAACCGTAATAGCTAGAGAGTTGAAATGTTTTACAGAATGTGTATTTCTATTGCCAAGTACTGAAATACACGAAAAAAGGGTGTTTAGAATGAAATATTAAGTATTAAGTCAATTTCAATACAATAGCGCCTGACATTTTTTAATAGCAAGAAACGACTGACGATTACTTTGAAGGTATTACCGGTTTAGGCACAGACGACGATGATGCCGAACCCTTCGTGTGCGAGTCCGACCTGCACTTGACCAATTATTATGCATTAAGCCTGTCTCCGGCCATCCAGATGACGGAAACTTCTCGTGGTCGTCCCGCCATCTCCGTTTAGGCTGGCGTGATTCTCGCGCATTCGATATACGATATCTACACCTATCGATACGATATCTATATCGAGAGATTTTGTATGGGAATCTGTCAATATTGGTCTGGATATCCGTTTATCGCAGGCGCGAGAATCATGCCACAGCCTCTACGCCGCGCGCGCCGATAGATTTCCGTCTTGTGGCACCCAGACAGTGGCGATTTTCGCCGATCTGCACTGTCTGGGTGCATGCATGCGACATAAAGGCTCTACTCACGATGCAATCTGTCTCGCGATTTGTTGCTGCAACTTGTATTTCCTCTGTGTCTATTTTCCTGTCCTGTCCTTCTCTTGCAATTGATAGAAAAGGACAGGACAGGAGAGAGAAATACAAGTTGCAGCAACAAAGCAAGACAGATTGCATGTGAGAAGAGCCCTTTACGTGGCCGGCCGACCCAGTTCCACTTAGCTTAGCGATCTTAAGCAACATAGTAAAAATATATGGATTTTCAGCTGTCTCCAAACAAGTAGATCGCATGCAAATACAATTTAGAGTATTTTTGAAGTGAATTAACTCCAAACCCGTTATTTTGAACAACTTTGCACATAACCATTACAGGCTGTAATTTACAGCTAATTACAGTTAAGTACAGTTAATTTCAGACGTAAAGATACTTCTAATTCTTTCGTGATGACCTCAGTAGTTTCGAGATGCTTTTAAAAAAAAATATGTTTAACAAAGAAATATTGGGGGCTATTTGGAAGGAAATGCACTAAACTAAAAAGGCCACTAAGCCCTCTAAACGTCATAATGACGTCATCTTAGTTGTTATCAACCACTCATCTGTGTTTTCCCATACGGGGTGGCAGAGGTGTCACACACACACACATACTGCCACACTTTTAGCCTTTTATAACTCTTACTTTTTTGCAATACTCCAAATTGTAAGTTTTTTGAAACAATACAGTACCTACGTAGATCGTTGGTTAGCCAACTTCATAAAGGCATGCACTTTATCGATACGACGAAGGAACTAAATTAGATCTTACCAAGCAAAATAGTATTGAGTGATTGACAAAACGTGGGTGGTAAATCTGTGCCTCCGCTATATGGAATAGGAAAAATCGTGAACGATGAAACATGTAAGGTGAGATTATGTTGCCATCATTTATTTTCTAGCATTTTCTGCCAAGGTATACGTCCTACGTGGGTCATGTAAATGTTACCTCTACCTTTGTTAAAACTAATTGGGAAAGTCCCTGGACCAAAGTGATGTGTGCTCTCCACTCAAAGTCTCTGGCCGTGCCTTTGTTTCGCAATGACGCCACAGTATCGATGTGCGATAGACCACGCTCTGTTTACAATATCAGGGCTACAATCTAGGTTTTTTATCTACACCTTGTTATCTCCGACGGACGTGTTCGACCGAGAGGAAATTTTAAACAAACATCGATCCGAGATTGTTATTGAGAAAGATATACTTGGAGAAATAGTATCTATGAATACAGGCAAGGTGAGAGCCGAGATTGCGAGCGTTTGCGAGCACAGGGTTTAGGTTACTTGACAAAAGTACATCGACGTAACTTACTTTGGCCAATGTGCTACTTGACAAGATTACACTCTCTGTCGTAACGTATAGGTACCTCTCACACTTTGTCGCAGTGTAGAAGTCTGGAATGGAGGATATGGAACGTCTCATACGGATGGACGCACGACACAAAATTCTCGGTCCTCGCCTGCCCAACTGTAACAGTACCTTACCTAACAATACCTTTTCCCATACGGGGTGACCGAGACACAGCCCTTGTTTAGGCAGTAGGTAATTCTATAATAAATTTTGCGTGCCAGGGGCCTAGCCCCTCATAGCCGCAGGTACCCTAGTTTCAGTAAATAGCACAGTCAATAACCACAGAGTAACGACCTATATGTATGTATAGTTAGGTACTAGGTTATAGTGGTATTATGCATGTCGGCGGCCAATCGTAGAATTGGGCACATCATGATGTGCCCAGACGTGAAATATCATGAAACTATAAAATCTCTTAAGGCAAACACTGCAGTAGCTTAGGTGAATAGTCTTCGTGTTAGTTTGACATGTACAGGGTGTAACAGAAAGGTGTAGTCATATTTTAGGGGGTTTGTTAGGGACGTTATTCTGAGCAACTTTCACTATGAAACCGATTTTATCAGAGCAACTTTAATTTTCACTTCTCTATACAAATCAGCTGACCGCCCGGACTAAAACATATGGAGCAATGAAAAATAAAGTTGCACTGATCAAATCGGTTTCATAGTGAAAGTTGCTCAGAATGGTCTCCCTAACAACCCCCTAAAATATGACTACACCCTTCTGTTAGACCCTGTTTAACACAAAAAACATCACGAAGTGCTGAATAAAAATGTTTTAAAAAAGACATGTTTTTGTTAAAACCCGCCACATCATGATGTGCCCAGTAATTTCTTGGGCATATCATGAAATGGCGGGGCACATGACGGCACATCATGATTCATGGTGTGCCCGATTCTACGATCGGCCGCCGACATGTAGAATATTCTCGTAGATGAACCGTGAAACAGATTAAATTTAATGTACTGATATTAGAAGATAAGGACGATCTAATATGACCTGAGAATGAGGAGATCAAGAGATATTAGCTATAGAGAATGAATATACAGTGTATAAACAAATCTATGTAGAAAATTACATACATCATGATAAGTACATCTTTCCGTGGTTGCTAAACTTATGGTCGGTTTCACAATGTCCAGATAAACCCTGTAAGACAGACAAATCTTGATTTTGCAAGACTATTCGACTAGACTAGGTTAAGGTTTATCCGGAAATTTTGAAACAGACTATTTTGCAGAGATGATTTCCAGATGAGTTTGACGTAGATGGGACGTTTGATAGTAGTTCAACTAATTTCCCACAGGACGTTATCTCTTGTCCTAGATATTTAAGTCCATGTCTTGCTACAAATAAGTTCTACTAACATGTAACTAAAGACATAGGTCTGCAGTTTTGAGACACTTCTGCATAATAATGTGTATGAGTCTGGGCGTATGCTGAGACGCAGCCCACGCTGAAAAGATTATGCAAGGCAAGGCTGGGCAAGCGTCGTCTTTTGTTTGACGTACGAGTTTGCCTTGCGTGCGTCTCCGCATCTTGATCTTTGGCTGATTGATGTGATGAGTGACGTTTACAAGGGGCGCCATCACCAGCTGAAACGCCAAACAGTGAAAAAGGGTTAAGATTATCTAGGAAGTAGCTAACTAAGTACGAATTTAAAATTATTAATCATTAGAAGACAGCTGCCATTCTAGATGATAATTAGTTAATTCAAGAATGCGCCATTTTTAATTCAGGATTGAGGAGTATGGGTCAATAAGTGCCTGTGCCTCTCGGTAGGCATATCTTTAGGCTTCATTTATTAATTCCTATTTTTTTCCATTTCAGATGTTTGCGGTTGAAATGTCGTGTTTTTAAAGGTAAGTCATACTTGATTACAACGCTTCAGAGATATAGCATATTCGTAAGTTTCTGGAAAAAATAACGGGAGACTTCTACGAAACGTTTCTATTTCGACCCCATCGATTCATATATTTCTTTTCACGAGCTGATCAACAACTCATACTCACCGAAAAGATACGTTTATCACAAGAACTGTCATTTGCCAGCTACATATAAGAAAAAACCGTCATCTGAGCCAAATAGAGAACTGAAAAAAAACCAGGGAATCTTCACACTTGAAGACAAAACTGCGTGCGCCTAAGCTAACATGTGGTTTAAAAACAAATAAACGACTGAAATAAAATGGGTGACCCGTAGTCCAGTTAAACTTTGTATAAAGCAAGGTATAGTGATTTCGTGTTTGAGTACCGGTGGTGGTGGTTCCGTAGGTCACGGCAAAAAAGTTTGCCGGGTATCGGTTTTGGATAGGTATGTACGAATTTAATTCGCCCTGACTCAAATACTTGACGATTAATGACACATTTGTTTGATTCGCGTGAAAACGGAAATTAGTCGAATGATTAGATCATTCGTTATCGACTCATTTTATTTCTAAAATAAATAATGATATGAACAGAATCCGCTCGTAATTCCGCTAAATGTATTCAATATAGGAGCGAATATTAGATCTTAAGGTATAATGTAAATTAAATGCATTTTAGAATAGATAATGTTAAATAAACTTCATTACTTTAGCCACGACACGATGTAACAAACTTTGCTATGTCGCATGATGCGGAGTAACTCTAGTATGGGACACTTAATCTACTATTGTACAATTGTATGTGCCTTCTTGAAATTGAAAATTGAAATTTTGTCCGACTTTAGGTTAAAAAACTATAGGGAAAAAACACTCAATAACAGCTTTGATGGCGCTTTACCCACTGTTATTTCGCTACAATCTACATCCTTATTAATTTCCTACCTTCGCTCCTCTCGTTTTTCTACAAAGGGTTTTATTCACAATCTGCGGAACCCTCCAAACACTTGAGGGTCCAACAAGTGGAAGCCATAAAAGAGTGCAAGTACATGACCTGGTGTAAGTTTCGTCGCTCCAAGAACATTTATTGGTCAAAGACCCGTAAGATGCATTCTGATTAAATCTAGCCTTTGCGGTTTTAAAACAGTTTTTAGTTAATTTAGTCTAGACTCTTTATTGGCTAAGCTGTTTACGTTTTTGTAGAGTATTCGCAAAATCGACAATATCGTTTATCGTCAATGCTCAAAGGGATGAAAAGGTTTTGTTTGCAATTGATCCCCATTATTTTAAACGGTTACAGGAGTCCCGAGGAAAGAAAATGTTACACCGTTGGTATACATTCTTTCCAAAGAGGTCGAATGGATGCGTCGACGACGAAGACAATTTTTAGTGTTACTAGGCAAAATATACTCTGTCCAATATAGCTTGATCGATGACAGCTTGTCACTTTGACATAACTAGACCTGCCCCCTTATTCGCTAACTAAGTGATGATCACTCAATCCGTAAAAATTAAGAAGCTATTTGGTGTCGTTCTATTAGCGTGTAAACAAAGGATATCAAAATAAGTCGGCTGAATTTACGGATTATCATTGAGTGATCATCACTGAGTTAGCGAATAAGGGGGTAGTGCATAAGGTCGAACTTAATTATCGATATTCCAACTTAAGTTACTGAATGTTTCAAACAAAAGGAAGTTGTAACACGTTTTTATTCTTGTTAAAATGGCTCACAGCCCAAATTATCATCATCAAAATATGATTCGGACTCACTAGAGCTTCTTCTGACACTATGTCTTGTACGATAATGCAACGTTCTCTGCAACCACACTGTTTAATAAAGGTCTCCTTTTTAGTACGAAACATCCTTATTCACAGGTGTTCTGTGTCTTAAGGTAGTACTAAATATTTTCTACAATTTTCAAACACGGCTTGACATGTCATTATTCTTCTTTAATTACTCACTTACGTAACTAAATTAAAATGTCACTTAGCTGCTGTCCCATTACATTTAAAGCTGGATATTTTTAAAACGTTCCTCCTACTCTACAAGGGCAGCTATTTCGGTATTTACTACTAAATCATTCCCTGTAATTAGTCTTAGAAAAGCATTCGTCTTGATTAATGTTGTTTAAATCATGCGTCTGAGTGATGAACTTAGAGCGAAATGACTTTGTAACTAGATTCTGTGTCCCAAATATCAATCCTAAAACTTAGCCTTTTATGTATTTCTGTTATCAATCTTACATACATGTGTACATTTCAAATTAAAAAATCAACAGAGCGAATGTCTTCTATTGCTACTTTGATTTTCTAAACGATTGGTCAGAAATACATATCGAACTATCGGAACAAGATTATTTGACACTAGAAATACATAGCAGCTTTCCCTTTTGACAAATCAGAATTGACCATCATCTAACGATTGTGATAGACATTGGGGCTGACAGAACTGAGATAGAAGCAGACATCAGCAAACCACAAACCCAGTTGCTAATTTTTACATACATAATGATTTATCTGTTCAATAGGGTATCTACATCTGATACATTTGTTAGAACGCCTCATCATCATCACCATCATCATAATTCATAATTTCTTTATTGACCACAAAAAATAAACACAGAACAAAAATAGCTTACTTTACTTACTTTACAACAGACACTTAATAATGGAAAAACATGTACAAAGGCGAGCTTATCTCTATTAAGAGACCAGCCAACCAGGAACTTCCACTTCTTTTCCACCATCGTCATCAATACTTACATCGCTCATCGTATTATTTGTACCAAACCTAATTTGGTAGTCAAGTCAGCGGGAATGTTTGTACAGTGTCCATGTTTGGATGTTTGGCATCAGCGTTAGTTATCTTGTGTGCTTCTAGATGCAGATCCGACGTAAACGTCAAGATAAGTGGCTTTTAATTGGCTTTTAATCCGATATTTAGATAGATATATTTTATGGACTTCATACGAATTGTGGACCGTCTCAATTAAGTTTTATTTTATTTTTAAGTCAGCTATGACAATACCTAATCAAAGTAGTTTAAAAACTAAAAATAACCTTTTGAAGTAAAGAGATCTAAAAGACAAATCAAATGATCCCAAAGTCGATGGGCGCTCTATCATCAAACCAGCTCGATGGTACGATAAATTTATAATTGTATTTTTATCTGAATTAAATTAAATATGCATGCCATGCAAGTTTCGTAATGATGGAAGAACGAGAAGTAGCTGATATTAATTTACAACACGCCCTAATAAAAGGGTGTTATAAATTGAACTACTAATTAGGATATCTGTACAAATTACTTACATGTAAATGATCCATATTTAGAAACAGCTTTCAAAAATTTGATGACCAATTTATTTCTGAGGGACAGAGGAACCCATAATAATTTATCGCAGTTTTGCAACAACCTAAAAGGTGACAGAAAATAATATTCCCATATTATCACCGCCACATATCTGCATCTCTGTCCTTTTATAGCTTTCAGGGCACTGACACGAACAAATTGACAGGTGGAGAGGTAGCCAGTTTGATCACACAGACGGAAATACTCTCTTATATTTTGTTAGTATGATATTCAGACGCTTGAACATTTACATGGCTAATTTATTTCAGTATCAGATTAAGAATGCGAGGGTTATTATTATATAACCATTCTATGTTTTATCCGTCCTTCTTTTATCCGTCCATTTAGGCAACATGTGGTGCACCAATTGTTCAATTTGGCTTGTCAACCTAGTACGAAGACCGCTCAGTAACAAATACAGTAAACTTTAGGGCGTATGCAGGTAGAACTCTGGCTACCAGCGCCGACTGCCAGCGCTTATCGGCGCCGCCGGTCGGCGCAGGTAGAACTCTGGCTACCAGCGCCGACTGCCAGCGCTTATCGGCGCCGGTCGGCGCAGGCTACATAAAGAAAGCAGGCAGAAGCTGACTGGCGCAGTCATCAAATAGTCGAGCGGATACGATATTTTTTTTATCCATGAAGTCGGTACTGTAGGAATTTTCGTTTCGTATAGGGAAATATTTCCATAGATAAAATGTGCAGGCAAAGAAAATCTCGAACGAAACAACCAAAGTAAATTTTTGCTCGGAATAATAACGAAGAAAGTCATTTGAATTTCCAATTAATACAACATATTTTATGTGGTGTATGTCTTCCATAATGAAAAATTGTACTGAAATTAATGGTTTTCTTTGGTATAGATGGTTTTTATAGACGCCTTGTTCTTTTCTTGCTAACCTTTATATTTTGCTGATATACGATTGAAAAATAAAACTGCGGGTCAATTCTGGCGCTAGCGAGATCATGTCCATGGTCGAAATATCGATTTTAAGATACCGAAACCTCTATCAAAATCAAGGAAAAGCTATTCTTATGACTAGCCTTTCGACCAACCGAGATATCTGGACCCGTTTTCGATGGAAATGAATATAAATCGATATCGTTTTCGACGGATTTAGGCGGTATCAAAACCGGTATCTCGACTGGGGAGATGATCTTGATAGCGCGACAATCGGGGGTCGTATGGTAGGGTCTGCTAGGCTTCCTATAAGAGCTGGGTCGGCAGGAGTCTCAAGGAGTAGTGCTCCCAACCTACATCACGCAAAATAGGCGCAATTTGCAGTCGTCGAGTTACGGAAAATCAGCCCGCGATAACTATAACTAATGGGCCAATTCTCTAGGGCACACGCACTAAAATTACTTGACAATATTAGCTCCGACGCTCTTACGCGGTTGCCATAGATTTCATTTTCGAACTCACTTTTGAATTAGTTCATCAGTACATTAAAATAATTCAAAAGTAAGTTTGAAAATGGAATCTATGGCGACCGCATAAGAGCTGTTGGACTTAATATTGTCAACTAATTTTAGTGAGTGTAACCTAGAGAATCGGCCACAATATCACTATAACTGTACGGTATGGTACAATATAAATAAGTACCTACTGGCTCTAAGAATCAGATTTTCAAAAGCATGTTCCGAATTATCTACGATTTATTTATAGTCACTGCTGTTGCTTACTTGCCTTTCAAAAGAATTTCTCCCCTTTGTGTTTATGTTTACGCCTTGACGCCCTTATAAGAATGTTCTAAATCCCAAACGCGTTTCGTTTGAATAGTTTTTATTTATTGGTAGGTATATAGGCTATGAATCCTTTCTTTTCGTTTGCAAGATTTGAAGGTATTTTCGATATTACGGTGTTCTGAATTCTTTGCAGTAAAGAGATAATAAATAAAATAAATATCATTGGTCTGGCTAGATGGATGACTTAATTTACCTTGTTAAGCTAAACTGATAACTTCGAATCAGTAAACCGATTCAAATAAAACACTTCTAAAACCATCCTAGGGAAGTTACTACTATTTACGAAAAACTGCATTGAAATCCGTCCTTCCGTTTACCGCTCTAGAGTGCCACGGACAGACACACAAAGACAGACGCTTTAAAATATAACACCCCCTCTTTTTCGTCGGGGGTCAATAACTTATAATATAATAAGATCCTTCGCTATCTCACTATATTACGAATGCAAAACAGTAATATAATACTCCATTATTACAGCGGAAGCTACTAAAGAAAGTACACAGGTCTTACTGAACGGACTATATATATTTATTTTTCCTTATCGCAAAAAAATACTTGCATTTTTGAAGTAAAACTTCTTGGGGCACGGGGGTAAAATTTATTTAACCTCTCAACTGTGGGTTATTCATATATTTGCTTTTATTTGCTACTAGCCGGGTGCTATCACGAGTGGCTAAGAAATGTAACGGAAATTGGAATCGGTGACGTCAGGGTCGGCTGAAGACTTTTAAAACCGCAACTATTTTCAATACGGTTTTTAACTAATCAGATAAGATAATAATACATTCGTACAATAAAGAATGTTAATTAGTGAGAGAAAAACCTGATGAAACGTTAACGAATAAAAATTATTTTAAGCATTCTTCCACGAGTTCTTGACTTCCGGTATGGCCAAAACCAGTGACGTGACCAAAAACTACTTCGTTCAACCTCTTTGTTGGAACCGGAACTTATGTTTGACAGTTGTGCGATGCGATCCATACAGTTTGTAAGAAAAGAGTTTCATCAATGTCACACGGGTCGATATGGATTTCTAAAATGATGAACGAATCGTTTTATGGCCGGTAACTATGGAATAGGTACCTAAAACGCGCTGCGTAGTCGCGCAACGGGCAGCTAGTAATCGCATAAAGTCACTTAGAATCATCCAAATGTGATATTTAGTTTTCAAGCAAATTCCGATGTGATGGATGGCTGCATTAAGACTTCTTGAAAACAATAAGTAGGTACCTAGAACTGTTCTAAAGCCACTTTTTATTATATAGTGCAGTTCAAGTCACAAATTAGCAGTTTAGCTACTAAGTACGTGTTATACCTACCTATTTAATGTTTATCTGTAGTAAACGGCCAAAGCGAGGTCTACAGCTTACAGAGCCATAAGTTTAATGGCTTATTGTTTCGCTTATTTGTTTGTATGTAATTTTTGTAATACATATTTTAAAGTTGAATTGTTGTTATAACTGTTGAAATTATACGATTTTGATTTTATAAGCTTTTGTAATTTTAAAGTTAATGCTTCATGCCAGTCAATAATGTTGAAGTAAAATATCAAAATCGAGGTATGGCTTATGGTAGCCCCGCAGGTACACATTAACTTGGAATAGTTGAAAATACGTACTCGATCAATTAAATAAAGGGACTGGGCACAGAGACAAGCAAAGCAATGCATACATTTGAGCGAGACGGTTTTAAGACGTGACGTCGTCAGATGGTATATAATCTGAGCGAGATGCAAATAGTAGTGACACTATTGAATGAGTTAAGTATATCACCACGAGCGCGACAAACTGTAGATAAGGAATGGTGGGAAATAAATGACATGACGTATTAAAAGTAAGTACAAGTATAAAATAATTTCAAATAATCGGACGTCTGAAACATAAAAGTAACTTGAAGCAGAGATTGGATCTCAAAATTGGAAATTTAAATCTCTTTTAGTATAGGTAGGTATAGGTGTATAGTATAGGTACCACTTAATGATCTAGCTACAGAAGTTTTACTTCTAACACGTGTACGGTGTTACACGCGTATTTTTTATTTTATTTCTTGTGTAAATCCCTAATTGGAGGATCTGAAATGCCAGTCGAAGGCTGACGGAGACTGGCCCGAGGAGGCGCCACCATGTCATAATGCGAGGAATAGTTGTATGTATATGTATGTAACGATGTTTTCTGTTCTAGAAACTTCTGTACTTTTCGATGAAATTTGCAAGGGGTTTTTGGGGGTAAAAAATCGATCGAACTAGGTTTCATAACTGAAAAATAGGTATTTTCGAGTTTTTATGCTTTTCTTAACCCATTCACTCGCAGAAGCACACCGCTCGAACGACCGAACAATGGCGAAGTATTGTTTTATAGGACGTGTCGGAGAACCAGGTAACTGGTAGTCTTAGCAAATTCACTTTAGTAGAATGAAAATAAGGCATAAATTCCAATGATAATCAAAAATGTTGTTTCTCATTGCGATTTCATATCAGTGACACTTCTTGGCGGGTGTTCTCGTAGAATTCACACAAAAAAGTTTCGTTCAAATAAGGTCGAATCTAAATTCAAAACCTGCCTTTGATCTTCCTTGTTTGCTTCTCGTTTGCAGCTGTTTAAGAACAGAGCAGCATATTTATTGATGTTAATGCTGTCTGATGAATATGAATTATAATATTTTATTGTGTTTGTACCACCAACCGCCGCTGCTCGGTAACCAGATATTTAATAATAAACTGTTGCACGGCTTTAGACTAGCCAATAGAAGATCATTCAATGAAATGACCAAACGAAAGTCGCTTGTGTTGTCGTTTATTAAAGCAATTATAAAAGTTATCTGTACTGCGTGTATTGTATTTTTCACATAGCTTGTGACGTGACATAAGCAGCTCTTAGCTCTGAGAGATATCTTAAGAGCGTGACAGATTTGATTGGGCGAAATCGTAAATATGATATTTCTGAAACAAATCTCAGAGATAACAGCAGCCGTTCATTATTATGCCGCCGCCCGGGCCTCAGACTTGACCGTGTTGAATCCCCCACTTTGCTTGGGCGTCGAATACATCCACTGCCTTCTTAGTTCTCTTCTGATCTAATCTTTTACTGACTCTTTATTACCTGAGTCAATAAGTAGAATATGAAATAGGTAGCAGACTGGTGAACGGGTTTTAGTGTCAAATCATTTAACTTTACTTCTCAATAGCTCCCAAGAGACTCATCTGACGTCGGAGATCACAAAGGATTCAATGGCATGACTTAAGATTCTCCTTGATCATTATGTTCAGGAACAGTGCTAGCTCGAATTTATGCCGTGTTAGGTAGTGAGTGACCTAGTAACAGTAGTACCTGGTTTAAAAGATACAATTACATTGCACAATCACAGAATTATGGTGCCGGCTGAATTGTAAACATATTGTTTTTAGCTGCACTTTAAATTATTACGGACGCCATCATCGGATCGGCTTATTTAGTGCAGTGTCGGTAGTAACTGTAGGTGTGTACCTGTATCAAACCCTGACTGATGCATGCCAAGATTAAAGGGATCCCGGGACCTCTTGCTTGGGAAGCACAGACACAATACCACAGTGTTCGTCAAAGCATAATTAAGTATCTGTGGTCAAAGTCAAAGTTCACTGGTGTAACTTATAAACGCGGCATGGTACCTCCAAGTTAAAATCATACCCAATATCTTGTGCTCAGTGAACCAGTATTTTCCACGTTCTTACTACATCGGGAGTACTCGACTCGATTGAATAGGTACATTTGGAGATTGTGACAGCGACCGCCCTGCCGCGTCCGCCATTTTGGATTCCCGTGACGGTTGAAATATGATACTTTCTACTTGATGACTGGCTGATCGGACTTGTTGATAGCCTTTCGGAACGGTGATGATAAGATAACACGTAGTGTGTTGCATCTACGCTACGGGGATGAGTAGTATTTTATGAGTTGAGTATGATAGGCTAAGATTGGACATGCACACAACTATCAATACTAAACCGCTCTCAGCTCTAAGATCAATCTCAAGTACGTAAAAATGAGAGGTTTGGCAAGGGGAAGTTGTCATTGTGACAAAGTTGAGACAACTCTCCGAGCTGAGAGCTCTTTTTTTATTACGGGCCTTGCCCCGAGATGCAGGAAACTATTTTGAAAGGACAATGGCAATATAATATCTCAAAGCATTTATTTTTGTATAATTTTTCATACTATTATGGAAGACATTACACACCACATAAAATATAGGTAAGTATTGTAATAATTGGAAATTCAAATGACTTTCTTCGGTATTGTTCCGAGTAAGAATGCAAAAGCAATTATTGTCACAGAGTATTTTTTTTATTTGACATCAGTAGGAGATTGTTTCCAGCCAGTATTTATATTATCTTTGGTTGTTTCGTTCGAGTTTTTCTTTGCCTGCACGTTTTTTCTTTGGAAATATTTCCCGATTTCTTTAAATATCTTTAATAAACATTTTATAAAACAACAAAAATTCTTACAGTATCGACCTCATGAACAAAAAATCTATCATATGACTTTTACACGTTACAAATTCGTTCCTTATATTTGTTAGTATGGAGAATTGCCGGTGTTCGTTAAGTTGTCACTTTACTTTATTAGCGAGAATCTCATAGGATAGACATTTGTTTCTAATGCTACTAAGCATTTGCTTAAATTATATAAAATTTGTTTCGTGCAGCTCAGGGTAACTTTGTCCTCGTTATGACCACCGGGCTTGTTAAATCATCGGCTCTGTATATTATACTTTAGGTTTGTATTGGTTCATTTCGATTCTATGAGATCGTAAGACGCATGTTTATCTCGACTCATAATCTCGACATTTAATATAGTAGAACGCTGACCGCAACTATTAACTATGTACTTGTGTCACGGTTCAATAGGAAACCAACAGTAAGGCAGGCCAAAATCCCGTACTGGACCGATATACAAAAATAAAACAGATTTTACCGTTGAACTATATCGTAACTGTTTGCAATCATGCAATCGAGAAGGGAGCAATTATTCAATTTGGTACGAATATGGAATTATGAAAACGGCCGATTACCGTAAGCTATCAAAAGTTATTGGCAATTATTTCATTGAGCGAAACTAATGATACTTTGATTTCATTTAATTTTAGATATATTTTATATTTAGAAAATCAGCTAGTAAGTAGCATTCTTTAAATTTATATAACATAGCGTCACGTCTTTTCCCATACAGAGTGGCAGAAACACACTTGTGCCCGCTTTAGTCAGTTACTCAATCAATAGGTACTCCAATATGCGTAATAGGGGGCCAGCCAATCACCGCAGCTATGGAGTAATTGAAGGTTTCCTCACGATGTTTTCGCTCACGTCAACTTCCATATAATGTACTAGATAAATTTTACTTATCTCATTGGCACCAAAGTCAAAGCAAAATCATTTTTTTTTATTGACCATAAAATGATACAAATTGCGTAGTCAACGTCAATATAATATTAATATTTTTGTATACTACCGCCCGTTTGGAAGTTGAATGCAAAGATACCTATATTAATACATGGTCAACACCGCGATTCGAACCTGCATCTCCTGCAAGCGTGAAAGCCACGAGACCACGGAGCTTTGTTCTGTTGTTACTTAAAGTCTTCAAATGATGCTTCAAAAATTATAATTTCTCCTTTCTATAGCTATAAGTACAAAAGTATTTATTTTGTACTCGGTGCCTAGCAAACAAATTGCCAGGTTTTTTGTACTTCAATCTAAATTTTCTTTCATTGTGATTGTTGAAAATTCCCGGTATTGTTACGAGCGTTTCTCATCTCTTTGATGTTGTATTAAAAATAATCAAGATATTTTTCTTTGAATGTCATTTCAGAATGCTCTTGTAATTTATACCCCCGCTCTAACTGTGAAGGAAGCATAACAAATTCAGAGATAGGTAATCTGATATTACCCCGTATTTAGAGTTAAAACCCGGTGTCAAAATTAACTAACGAACTAAACTCAGCTCGAAATTCATCGGTTCTTATCCGGTAGACAATTTTTAGGGTTCCTTATCCGGGTGCCTAATACACCCTGTTAGCCTCCGCCGTTCATCCGTGCCTCAGAGGTCGGTATCTCATCTCATGGACCGAGTAAGTTGAAAGACACTGAACGTAAACTACACGAAATTAAGAAATAAATAACGGCGGTCTCATAACAAGAAACGCGTCTTCTTCTTGTATGATGATGCGGAACCCTCCGTCTTCTCAGACGGATGGATCAAAATACTCGTATCTACTTTGCCCTTTAGTTTGCATATCAATAATGAATGGAAGATTCATGGAGTGAACCAAAACCTTGCACAAGTCGTGATGGAAACAAAAGAAAAAATCGCACGTTCTATATGACGCACGCACAACAGGCGCTTGCGCATGTGTGGAGATGAACGGAACTAAACTTTGCTATGTAGATGACAGATAACCATAGTAATTAATCACATTTATTAATACATGACGTCGTCATTGACGTCCCACTGTGTCGGGATAATGGTTAGACGACACACTTGGCTAAAATAAAAAATATGTAATTACTAATTAGTGTTATTACATACAAAAATATGTATTTTGTATAACAGATCTTGAGTGTCTTTAGGTCCCAGATACTATCACTACTCGGTAGGGCAGCTTGATAACTTTGAAAGTCGGGTTGGCCACTAGTCCGACACCCCCAGAGACAGCGCCTGCGGGGGAATGCGGCTCGCCAAACGTTTGTTGTATTCAACAAACGTTCGCATACGCAACCTATGTACGATGAAGGTCCGCCAGACAGTTTCGCAGCGGCTGACCAATCATAGCTCTCTTACCTCGTCCCCCGCCGCCCGTAAATTGGTGAGTTGTGTTTCAAAGGAAAATGTATGTAAGTGCTCCCTGTACTGTACACCCCTCTATCAACCTGCACTGAGCCAGCGTGGTGGAGTATGGCTCATTCTTACTGATGCTCGTATCCGAGTAAAGGCCCGTGCCACTCAGTGGGCTACACATTATTTAAATTATTTTATTATTTTGTTTGTTCTTTGGCCGCGAATATCAAGAAAATTAGGATCTTGGGCCATTTGAACCAAAAACTTAATTACGATTAGCGTCCTAATTCTATTTAGCAGCTGTCAAAATGTATGAAATGTGTCAAACTTAATTGCGATTAGCGCGCTAATCACAATTAGTGTTTTTGGTGCAAATGGACCTTAGGATATTAGATGCCAGACGGATTCAGTTGGGTTGGGTTGGGACACTTTAATTCCTTTCAGAGGCCACCTAGCGGTTTATTCGCTTTGACCTAAGTTTAAGGGTCATCTAGGCTACTAGGGAACCCCCTAAATATAAGAGGCCGGCAAAAGAGCTAAGTGTCCCCTAACTGTTGGTGAAATCGGTCATCAGAGTTCTTCAAGGCGGAACAGATCTTTGACGCCTATTCTAAGTAGTCCATTTGCGAATATTCTAGAATTCTAAAACATTTGATCTAATCAGAGCGTTTCAAATGACCGCGTCAGAATTAACATCATGATTTTTGTAGTACACCGACTGGCTCCAAATTGTTGTAATTTGTCATGCGGTCGAGTCACGAAATGGGTTCGTAGAGAGAACTTTCACTTCACGGACGAGAGTGAGTATTGAGATGCAATGTTTCTGTTTTTTGGAGATAGTTATTTACCTCATATGAAGCAAAAATGCATTATCGAACAACTCGCTAAAGTCGCTGAATGTGTGTCTGCCACCCCAAAATATGAGAAAAAGGAATGTTGTTATTTGCAAAAAATAAAATAATAAGATACGTGCGTGTATCGTCCGTGGAATGGAAAAATTATAATGATCTTATTTTGTCTCGAAAATCTTTTTTTTATGTGACAGTTTCAGGTCATACAAAATAAAATGATTTATGTGTTCAATAGGGCTTATCGACATTATTTGGACATGGCCTTAGTGTTACTCAACGATGTATATTCTTTTGGTCTTTACAGTATCTGTCTGACGTTCCGTATATTTTGAATAGCTTTTAGAGGTTCGTCCTGCCAACAACAATATGGGTTCCTAATTATTATTTGGAAACGTAGTCACTAAATATTTCACAAAAACATTTGCTTGTCTGATAAATAAATAATCCCTTAGAGATATAATGTTGATAAGTAAGCCCAATTATAATAATATAATGTTCTCGGCATAATTATGCGCAGCCTATACACGCAGAAAGGCGATTTATGAAATAACATGTAATTAATAGATGGTCTAAATGAAAAGAAAAAAGAAACAACGCTAAAAAAGAAAGTACTTTGTTAGGGTCATCATTCTGAGCAACTTTCATTTTAAAACCGATTTGATCAGAGCAACTATCTTTTTTCGCTTCCCAGTACATTTTGGCCTGAGTGGGTCAGCTGATTTGTATGGAGAAGTGAAAAATAAGGTTGCATTGATCAAATAGTTTACAAAATTAAAGTTGCTCAGAATGATCTCCCTAACAAAGCAGTTTCTCATTTTGCGTTAATTCATTTACACCTATGTTTTTCAGATGAAATTTCCAAAAAATATATATAAAATATTTACAAAAGCTAAGAGAAAATGGAATTAAGTAATCCATTTTATAACCGGAGACCTTGATCGATAGCTGCCATGTCATTTTAATCGCCTGTTGGAATTGAGTGACAGTCCAACATTCGGGCGTTTGATAAATTACTGATAAAGCTGACAGTGATATTTTCATTTCGCCGCATAAAAGCTAATCACATTTAAACTGGTCAATTAGCGACTATAATTTTGCGGGTGGTAGAAAACTATGAAATTGCTGACACGCCATAACATCATTATTTGGCTGGGAGCATATACATGAAGAGAGAGGCAAACCAATTACCCCTACAGAGAATACACATTAAATAGGTGTCGAATTTAAGTTTATTAACATAACTAAATCTGAGAAATATAAAAAAGTGTCTAAAAATAAAAATTGTTCTTTGCTGCTATTAAACTTATTTATGGTACAATAAATAAAAATAAACAAATTGAATGGAATAATTACTTATTATTCTGGCCTGTACGACCTACAGTAAATTGATAAATTCGAGCATTTCAAAAATACCTCGATATAAAATTGGATCTTGAATGTTACATCACAAAAGAATCTCTCTTTTAGGGGGCGCCATTAAATATATGACAACATCGCATTAATTTTATGTCACATTTGAAATTGGTACATCCGCTTCCGAAAATGTGAGCTGACGTCCTTGTGTCCTGTGTACATTCAGCAAAATTGCCGGTTATCCAATTATCGCGAGGACGTAAATGCCGGTTTTGGCTTTTCGACTGCAGCAACTGCGCTGCTGCAGCCGTGGGCTACAACAAACCAGTATTTTGCGCTCTCGTTATAGCTATTGCCATGCGATTCTGTACGCGATTCGCGGCCCTGCTTATATTTTCGTCACGGACTCACGCGTATTAATTGGATCTAGGAAATAAGATTCTTCGGCCTTCCTGTAATTTTCTGTGTGTAGGAGGCATGCTACACATACATACCTACAAACATTGTATTTATTTAGCGTTTGGTCGCTGTCGTCAACGTCACAACTCATAGAGGTGGCAGTTTGAGCAGCCATTTGATAGCCTCTTCGTCAGCGGAGTGGACTTTTTGCAGTCCTCCCTCGATCGACCATAGAGGACAATCATCCGTCAGGTGGGCCATACTCTGAATGGCTCAGCAAGAGCAAAAAGCTTTGTTTCTTTACCCCCACATAAACATTAGTTTGGCGCAGCGGCCCTGGCCAGTCCGGAGTGTGTTCAGCTTGGTCCAGCAATTGCGTGGAAAGTTGAAGCCAGGTGTTTTTTTTAAGACATTTATTTATCACCAAACTTAAGACTATTACAATTTATTTTCTGCCAAACTGCGTAACAGTTTTTACCTACAAACATTGTAATAGAATAGAGCATATTCTATCCAATGGTAAAGCACAAACAATGTCCATTTTCTTAATCTTTCTGCGATGGACATCAAATCAACTAACAAATTCGTAATTCTTTATTGCACGGAAAACAAATCAGCACGCGACGCATGAGGATAGCAGATTTTTTATTGTTTTGGAAGATATAAATGATTTAATTACCTCTGTGGCGCAGCGGTTGTTCATCTGCCTACCATGCGAGAGGTCCCGGGTTCGAATCCCGGGTGGGGACAAAAAAGAACCACAGGTCTTGGATGTTTACATGTTTGTGATGTCGCTGTTTCTGGTTCCCACGACACAGTGTATCCTAGTGTGGGGCCAGAAGCAATATATGTGCCTGTATGTTTATGTTTGTTTGATTTTATCAAACAGTCCTTCGTTTCTCATATGGACACTTATAGCATATTTATCTATCCACGTTAAGTAAGAAAACATTCCTTTTTGCGATATGTTCTTCGGAATGTCTTCCTGGAAGTATTTGCGTAGCAGTAGAATGACCGTAGTCGCACTGTAATGCGGTCATCGGACGGGTAAGCCGGAAACGCCAGTTCTCATAATACCTTGTGTCCTGCTCAACATACTTAATTATTATTTCATGTATTGGTATCGGTAGAAATTACTTAATAACCGGTTAAGAGGATGGAGCTCGTCTAAGCTGAAATGACGCGCCCCACTCCTTGGTTTTGTATGACAAGTAAATACAAAACCAAGGAGTGGGGCGCGTCATTTCAGCTTGAGACGAGCTCTACTTGAGAGATACTGATATAAAGTTATAGGTACTGTGAGATGACTTTATGTATGACTATAATCCAGTAAAGATGAACTCGCACTTGTCCGAGCCAGTTCGAAGTCAATCTTAGGCTTTCTTTATAAATAAGAATAATTTGTATAAAACAAGACATGCCCGCAGACATGCCCGCGTCGAAATCATTCGAATCGCAGACGATGCGACGTTTCATCTCTAAAACCCGTTTAATAAGTCTCGATCGACTCGTGTTAGTGTGCTGTTTTACCTTAAGTAAACATGGGGTTGCCATATGAGCTTATTTAAAAAAAATATTCATGTGCCAGACTAACACACCAAAGGCAGACGGAACTCTGACCCGTCCGTAAGTGTTGTGGATGCGCTATGTTTTAAACAAAACACCAGCTATGTTTTAAACAAAACACCATTCAAAGGTCAACCGAATTCAGTGCGATTCGGACAATCGATTCCTGTCCGACTTCGCACTGTCCCAGAACGCCTAGAGCCCCAATTCTGTTGAAATGACGTCCCAATATCGGTTTACTGTAGGTATTGCACTGAGTGTTTGTTTTTTACTAACTATGGAGACTTCAAAACGTCAAATTCACAACTTAAAAAAAAAAAACTTTTGAACAATTTTAGACAAAGATGGCGTTAAATCAAAATATTTAATACAGCTACTGAGATGAGGGCCGCCGTTGTAACGTTATTTACAATAATTATCAAACAAGCAAATGCGTCTGGCCAACACTAGGATTCCCTGTGTTCGGTAGTATACGGTGTGGGCGCTAGTTTAAAAAAATATTAATGTTATATTGACGTTGACAGTAATCTGTATGATTTTGTGGTTAATAAAAAAAAAATTGAACTTTGAACTTTGTTCCTGTGTACCACCAGGGCTACCAAAAACTGCGACGGCACAAAAACTGAGTCAGTACGTCTCTCCTCGGTGTATTTCCTTAGACTTGAGTAGAAATACATAACATTGTATTTTTAAGGCTCTGATATTTTAAAAGAGGTCCGGGGGAGTTTCTTGCCCTTCTTTGCTCCATCCCTAAGCCCACAACTTCCGAACGGGCGGTAGTATACAAAAATATTAATATTATATTGACGTTGACTAAGTAATATGTATGATTTTATGGTCAATAAAAATTTTGAACTGAACTGAACTGCACATTCGTATAAAGAAGATCCAACACCTGTGTAGGTAGCTGGAAAAATGACGCACCGAAAAATAAGTATTCGAATTGAAATGTCAGTGGCTCCTAATAGTGCATAATGTACAATTTGATAAGGTTCCTTTCATCTGAACTCGAACACTTTTTCAATCTGGTAAATATTCCTGCTTGACCCACTGGAGACCGTTTTTCCTTCCTCTACAGCCGTGATTCAATCCCAGGACCACTGTCAGTAACCCGCCATTTTGATAGCATATTCGGTCCCCAGGACTGGGTTCAAGCAAACATGACCTTGTAATCAATCAGCTATTCCGTGTTGGTGCCAACAGCCCCGAAGTTGACTGGACGAATCAACGGGGCAAACTGACCTGTATCTATTGACAGTTGAAGTTGGTCTTAACTGGCACTCAATTTGTGGATTTTTTCGATCCTTAAAAGGAAAGAAATAAACCAGTATTACAGTACTCCCAAAGTAATGCGCATAGGAATTTTATTCAAAGGTCTGCAGAGGTCGTATTCAGAACGTTCAGGAGGCGATATGAGATCGAGGCTCGAGATTAATATGCAGGATGACATATAATTAGCTGACCATAGTAACTTGAAATCAGCTGATCGGGGCAATGTACTGAGAGACGAATTTTTTTTTTCGTTTGCGACTATAAGTTTTATGGTGAAAGTTGTTCATAATGATGGGTACTATCATTCCCCAAAATATGGTCAGCTAATTAAATGTCACCCTGTATATAAAATGCTCAGGTCTGTTTGTCTGTCTGTCTGTCCCTTAGAGATGTAAAAAAACAACCTTCTAGCTAGATCAACGCAATAAATCGCTACGACCATTTATCGTGTAATTTTTTTTGGATTTTCATAGTAATCGCAATGGACTCAAAAACTACGTATATGTTACCTCCTATTGACCTAGAATCATAAAAGGCACAGAGCAAGGTCTTAGCACAAGTAAAGTGAATAATCTGAAAACTGGAGTTTTCTGTCTCTCTGCAAACATATAATATGTAATATGGTTAACATGGATGGTATCATACTTTTATTTATATTTATGTAGAAACCTAATAATAATAACACCAGTTACGAAGTAACAATTTCCAAGTGTGATCGGACGGAAGCCTTGGTGCGCGAGTCCTACTCGCACTTGACCGTTTATTTTAAAAGTAGTCTGTAGCTTAATATAACCCTAATCGAGGAACTGTGCTGCTATCCGTTCCTTTGCTAGCTCTTTGGTACGTCAACTGGTCCTGGCTCACAGAGAGGCCATTGCTTGCCCAGTTATACCATGGCCGCTGAGAGAATGCGATCCTGACACATGTATGTATATGTCCCTGTCTGTCCCGCGCTACTTTTCACTCTATCTCATTCCCTCACCGGCTAGAATATAGTGGGACACCATGTAATAATAAGTGGAGCTCAAAATAATAATAGTAATAATAATTATGTCCTTTACACTCTATTTCACGTTTAATAATTATTATTATTATTAATACTTTATTTCAGATAAAAATCCATACATTTTACTTACTAGCTAACTATTTACATTTATTTTTATTATTAATTAATGTGTACCATACAATGGTGCCTCAAAAACGAGCTATCCATCCTGGCACTTAACACCCTCAAGATGCTGTTGGGACTGTCGCGGGTTCTGCGCATCAAAGAAGCCACGCGATTTCGAATGGTTGCAGCGAAACCGTCAACCCTGGCTTCGGCAAACATTCCCGACGCACTGCAGTATCGCGGCAGCCCCAACAACATCCTGAAGACATTATTATATTGTACTCGGAGGGCGCTGAGGGCCCGCTGCGTATAACTAACCCATAGACCACACGTGTACAGAGATTGGCAGAATGCCTTGAATAGGGTAATCTTTACCTCTCTGGTACATCGTGCAAACCTACGGGACAGCATGTTGCAGCGGACCGCCAACGCCCTTCTTTCCCTATCAATATCTGCGTCATCCTGCAGACGCTCATTGACCACGTGACCCAGGTACTTGAACTGTGACACTCTAGCGAGAGGCGAGCCACATAGTTTGAGGGCTGGCACATCGACAGGCACTTTAGCGCCCGACACGAAAACCATGTATTCGCTCTTCTTTGTGTTATACCTGAGTCTGTGGTCTATCGCGTATGACCCACACACTGCCAGCATTTTTCTCATGCCACTGACCGAGGGGCTCAGCAGCACCATATCATCGGCGTAACTTATGTTGTTGATAATTTTCCCATCAATTGAACAACCGACGTTGGTACTGACGAGTGAATGATTGCGTTAAATTGTTTCAGGTATTGGTCACACTATCTAGACATACCATAAGTTTCCAAGTAAGTTACCACACAATTTTCGCAAAACAAATAGTTTCAGTCTCAAGGACTCAAAAGAGTGCAGGGCCATAAACAATAAATATCTCAAGTATATGTAATCCCTGTAAAATGAAAGTTAAAAACCCGACTTCAAGCTCTATTTCTTCCTTACGATTTTTTTAAATGTTCATAAATAGTATATAGTAATAGTTTTGAGGGAACAAACAAGACAAAAAATCAAAATTCAAACCCCTTCCATTTTTGAAGCCGGTTAAAAAGTATCAGAACTTCTAGCCAATATCTCCTCTCCCTTCAAGACTAAAATCGAACGTTTAGTTTTCGACTCGAGATGCATTGCATTTCCCGTCGTTGACCGAATGCAAGGCCGCACCAGGTGGTACGGTTTCCGCTCAGGTGCGCCTTATTTTGTCTTTTGCCTTCGAAGCATCTTGCTTTGATTATATTTTGATACAAACCCCGACGCTATCTGTAACCTACCTATATGTATATTTAAAAGTTTTAGAAGTTCTGAGTAATAATAATGCTTGTAATACCTTAGGTTAGGTTAGATTTGGTTCCAATCCAAGTATACATATTATGCTTGTAACACCTTAGGTTAGAACAAAGTTGCATTAGCCCCAGTGGGGATCATACGACTATTTTATCAACTGTAGGCCCATTGCGCGGGGATTTTGGGAAACAGACGCAGCTAACAACAAACAGCTACTTTGGTAAGTCGTCAAAATGATGTAAATAACTGACTACGTAGCGCGGCGCTGCCTCTACCACCCCGTATGGGAAAAGGCGTGACGCTATGATAGTATTCAATGGTCCAATGTGATACCACGCGTAAAGTACACTTCTAGAATGGCAAGACGATATCAAAACAAAAGGAGTGCCTCACAAAACAAGGAATAATGTTACCCTTTGTTCCTTATATTTATTACTCATCTTTACATCGGACAACAAAGAATCTCGTTTACGAAGGATATGAAAACATTGGGACAATGTAATCGATAGTAACTGATATCGGAAATAATAGCGATTTTGTTTCTGCTGGATGACTGTACCGAACTGGGCTATGTTTTACTATTACAAGTACATAATATACATACAAGGTGTACATTAATTAACGCAAAATGAGAAACTACTTTGTCAGGGACATCATTCTGAGCAACTTTTATTATGAAACCGATTGTATCAGAGCAACTTTATTTTTCACTTCTCCATACAGCTGAGCCACTTAGGCAAAAATGTACTGGGAAGTGGAAAATAAAGTTGCTCTGATGAAATCGGTTTCACAATGAAAGTTGCTCAGAATGATGTCCCTAACAAAGTAGTTTCTCATTTTGCGTTCATTAATTTACACCTTGTATAAGTTACATGTTCTGATTTCCGTATTTATAATGTTTTGCGTTGGACTCAAAAAGTGTGTTAAATTTCTTGCTATCTGGGTAAAATCAATGCCTATACTGAACCAATGAGAAATAAAACGATTACAATTTGATTTTATTAATAGATTAACCAAATACGACACATGTTCCATATGTAGAGCCGCGAAACTTTTCATGTTACAATTTCCTACATCGTCGGTAAAACCCGAACAAAATATAGGTGCGTCTCTCTGGAACTCAAACTCAGAGCACCGCCGTAATGACGTCACAAGCCAGGCGCACACATAAAATGGTCGGTAAGTACATACAAAGTTACGCTTACGGTAAACTTTTCGGTTGTTAATAGCCTGAAATTGCGTTTTCATTTTGCATTTCCCGGTAACTAGTAACTCACTCGTGGCTAACTTTCTGAGCCACTGTGCGAGTCAAATCGCTTAACTCAGGCGGATTATTTTAAGGTAGCACGTGGATGGTTAATGAGATAAATATCATGTTACTTTTAATTAGCTGACGAAATTGCGCGAAGTAATAGTGCCCATCATATTGAACGATTTCACCTAAATGGTATGTCATTTACAGTAGATTTGTATAGGCCAAGTAAGATCCGTAAATATAGCCCATTAATGTCCCCACCGAGGGGCACAGGCTTTCACCCGGATCCGAGTAAGATTGAGCCATACTCCACCACGCTGGCTCACCAAATAGGCCATACTTGGCCTAAACTCAACAATGGTTCCTTGACAGGCTCATGAAGAGGATAATGGTGAGGGGTCATTTTGTAGCAGCATGTACTATAAGTAGAACATTATCCATAATATACTATTGTTTATATCTTTTGCCAACCCCAAATAGTTTTGGCATATCTGATATTTCAGATACAAGTCTTAGCTCGATCTCATGCTCACCAGCATCAAAAGTAAGGTTATTTTAATACAAAAGTAAGTTTGATCTAGCGGGATATAAGAATGGGGTAAGATTTGTCTCTGAACATCATCCCTATTGTGTAACATTGGGCCCAAGTACTCAAATCTATACACTCCGCGACACCACAATGGATTGAAATGAAAAAGGTTTTTTGGATCGCAGATTTTTCTCCAGTTAGCTTTATTTATCATAAAATGTCTTACTACAACTAATATTACAACAGAGCCGTCACATTCCACTGCACAGTACAGCCTGATTCTTATCCAACCTCGAGATTTGTAACGCGGCTACGATGTTTTTGCCCTAGTAAAATCGAAATCTCATTATAAATCCCGATATTGATATTGTACTGCCAAGTGGACTTGAACTTGAACCGAATAGTGTTTTGAAGGCGGTGCACGATTCTCATAGAAGCGTCTACCATCTCCTGCAAAATAGACTTGTTGAAGGTTGGTAGATGTCTAGTCATTTTGGTAACGATTGCGTTGCGGTTGTTATTTGAACGGGTTCGTACAAACTAAATCGCAAGTTTGACAGTTGATATTTCAAAATGGTAATGAAATTCCAAGTCGCAAATGTAAATAGCATTTAGTAAATTGTGATTAGAATTTGTTCATTGACTTTGTAAAGGACATTGATACACATTAGTCAAGTAGGAGGATACCTGTCAACGATAAATGATCCCGAGCCTGACGGACTGAAGCTGAAGTAAGTATATCAGTCAAGTATATCAGTCAAGGATTGCGAACTAAGGCTTAATATGGACTTATAGAATTTCAGGACCATTCGTCACTGCAGTGTACAGTGCGACTTTTATCTTGTAATATGTAAATGTTATCCCCGCGAATTCCCAGATCCGCTCCCAATCCCCGTCGCGGGGCGAAAGGGAATAACATATCGCTGATGGCTTTGTCGGGGTGGCCAGGACGTATGGGTAAATTCTACCGATAAAAAATATTGACGCAAGTTCTCATTGGTTAAATCTGTAGAAGGATATCAAAATTTATTAAAAAATGATAGACTAGGAGATTTATCTGCGGTTCTAAAGCTTTTTTAAGCATATCATTCTAAAATAACGATAGACTCTATCTATATGATGGTGTTAAATACGATCATGCTAGACCGGTCCGGTAGAATTTCAATGAAATGAGAGCCCCATTTCCAATTCAATTGAATTTCGAAATGATAGCGCCCGCAATATGCCAGCAACCAGAAATACCGCAAATCGGTTCATCTGTTTAGAATTGACAATGCCACTGATAGACACCACAGACGCATATGTGGTTAAACTCACTTCTCCTGTCTAGTATGGGAAATCATTTTCGTGGTATAAATTCATCCTTTCAATCGTACAAACATCCTTATAGTATCGGTGCTTTTGTTATGTTTTTACATAGGTTGTCATTAGGTTAATTCAAATGACGTCCTACTAAAACAGTAGATTTCCGTCTACCCTGGCAACCCCACACTAGCTCTGGGTGTGAAGACGTTGATATACTGACAGACAGATACAGGGCGTGATCTTGCCGGGAACGTGTGAAATAGCTAAGGGATTACGCGGATAATGACGGTATTGCTTCCCTTGTTGCGAATTGATGTTTTTTCTTTCAAATTGAATCAGCTTTTTCGGTGGGAAAGAAAATTGCTCGCCGGTTTCATTCAACGCGCTGATTCGCGTTTCGTATCGTGATGTATGTACGGTATGCAACGCAAGTGGTAGGGCCGGCATGCATACCAATTTAGTATGTAGTGTAGGCCGGCCCAGCTAATTGTGTTGCAGACTGTACCTAGATGTACAATACCATACTACTCATTATAATTCTCATTCTACAAAACCCAAATGAAAATAATATCAAAGAAGATTGGATTATTACTTGGAATGTTTTCTGAGAATGAAAAATAATAAACGGATACTTAGCTGTGATTTTCCAAGTACAATACATATATAAATAGCAAATATAATTATTCCTCCATTTCAAGTATCATTGCCGTAAAATGGCATTGGTTAAAGTTGGCGTCGTTTTGACGTTTCCTTAGAGTTTGGTCGATTTTGAGTATTAGCAGCCACTCATGAAAGTTATAATTGTGAAAGAGCTATTAAAAATAAGCTAATCTTACTATGGTGTACATATAGCTAAATCATTTCGGGACTGAGATTGAAGATATGTTACCTCAGCTTCGAAATGGTTTACAGTAATGCTTCCTCATTAAATATAATTGATAATCCTACCAAACAATGATAAAGATATCGATGGCCGCGGATAAAAAAATCGGTCAAGTGCGGGTCGGAATCGCACACGAATGGTACCGTACCATCTTACAACAAAACTTAAGCACTCAAAACGGTAAAACAAAAAGAAAATTTAAAAATATTATTATTACGGTGATTTGAACTGACGTGACGACCAACGGATTGAGGGCCTATAACATAACGGGCTGAGCTACCACAACGATGTGGGTTGACGCGACATATACCAACATATTGAAATGCGTGGATGTATCAAAACAAGTCTCTTATATTGGGACCCCCTTTAATTTGAAATATCTCTCGTATTTCAGTATTTGTTGTTGTTGCGGCAACAGATATACACATTCTGTGAAAATTTCAACTTTCTAGCTATTACGGTTTGTGGTCTGGGACCCGCTGATGGACGGACGCGGACGGACGGACGGACGGACGCGGACGGACGGACGGTCCCGTTTGGCACCCTTCGGGTACGGTACCCTAATAATGACGCCAATGGTCCATACTAAAGTTACCCAAACCCCTTTCATTCTCAAAGGCGGTTTAATAATTCTCCAATCGTATTGCCGCTTGTTTTCATTGAAACCCCGAAATTAATTAAGCCCCTCTTTTACATTCATGGTATTACATGCGATAAATCGTTCCACTGGGGCTATGTACATTGTAATGAACACGAATGTATAGAATGTTATGTACCCTCATCTCATCATCATATATTTCAGAGGCATTGTCGTCCCTTGTAGTTGCAGCAATCCGGAGTATAGGGTCTGTCTTAGACCTTGGTAAGATATAAGATATTTATTCATAATTGTCATTACATGTCAAGGAAATACATTGTTTAGCTCAATCGATCATATTTAATAAAATCATAATAAATTAATGTCAGGGATCAATACTATATGTTCATAACAGAAAATAAAGTATCATTTGTACATAGTACAAACAGTGCATGGTTAAATAATGTCAGAAATTAAAAGTCAATAAATGTCAAAAATTACAATAAAATTGTCAAAAATAATGGATATTAAAATAATTTCAGATTTACAATAAAAATGTCATAAACAATGCACTATAAAATAATATCAGGAAATAAAAATAAAGAATGTCAAAGTTTTTAAATAAAATGTCATACGAATACCTACGTAAATTACAATTAAACGGTACATTTATTGAAAGGCTACCAAAATAACGAAACAAACTGGGCCTGGATTCGCGTACTGAATCGCATGGCAATAGCAATAGCGAGGGCTGCAAATGCCGGTTTGCTTGTAGCCGGGGCGGAGAAAAACATGCAATCCTCCTTTCTGAACCAACATGTTTGGCGGGCACTATACAAAGTTTCCATTGCTAACTTGTTATTGTCCGCCTGATAAACTCCCGTTTCAACTGGGTCAGCTTATAACAAGACACAATATCTTATTACAAGTAATGCTACACTATCTATCTTCGCTGTAGGTATTTAGAATACCTACGCCTGCAACGTTATAGTGCATGTGTAGTTTTATATTATACATACTTAGATATTGTTCATTATGTAACGCCTGTACAGAAAAAGTTTCATATCAAAAACTAATCTCTATGAGAATGCACCATTCGAGCATTGAACAAGTCATTATGAAACCGATTTGATCAGACCATAGCTGGGACAACACTTAAGAGCTGAGAGCGATTTATAAAGACCAGTGAATGTTGTTCACAATGACGACCCTTACTACCAAGGAGCACTTATCCAATGGAGAGCGCATAGATACATTTTCCTTTGAAACACTACTCACCAATTTACGGGCGGCGGGGGACGAGGTAAGAGAGCTGTGATTGGTCAGCCGCTGCGAAACTGTCTGGCGACCCGTCATCGTACATAGGTTGCGTATGCGAACGTTTGTTGAATACAACATAGGTTTGCGAGCCGCATACCCACGCAGGCGAAGTCAATTGGATATTATAGTCTCTGCTTACAACTCATTAAAACATGACTACCATGTCAAGTTGCGTGAATAGTGAATACCCAGATGAGTGTGTCAGAAAATATAATTAAACTGTCAGGAAATAGAATTTAACCGAGGTAATGGAGGACTATTCTATGTTATGTATGGTATATGTTTAACTATAGCTATAGGTAATAATCTAATTCATGATGAGATTGTTATCCAATTATAATGATGATTCATTCTGATTGTTGAGTTATCGGAAGATGTCTTCTCCTAATTTCATCAGTCCTGATCTAAGTAAGTAGGTAGTTCTGGTCAAGCTATACAGACCAATTGTATGTACGATATAGAACGTTTTGATAATAACAAACTCAGTTAGGATTTTCAAATCAAAGGTATTTATTTTCTGTAGATATTTTAAAATACTTATTCCCAGAGCTAGAACACTTCACCCCCCCCTTGCCACTTCACTACGTTGGACCACTGTGAGAGAAGAAGGGCAAAGAAACTCACACAGATTAATCTTTTGATCTCTTTTAAACATATTCATACATTTTGTCTTATTCTAAAACGAACTAATTTCATAGATAGTACACACTACATCTCACTAAAAAGTTTGTGCAGTTTGCACCGAAATATACAACAATACAATATAGTTATTGATACATTTAGAGTATAATACACTTATCTTATTCGTGTCCAGTCCACCACGAAGACAATCTCTCAACACCAACACAACCACCTTTCTCAATCACACTTGCCACCAGACTGTCCCTCCAATGCTTCAAACAGCCCAAGGAGGAACCGTCTTGGCGCGTAAAGTTCGCGCCGAAACATTTTGCCTGATCAAACACCAATAATAAAATAGTTAAAGCCCATAAGTATGACGCCTAGTATTTTAAACCATAATTTCTAATTAAAACGTTATTTTTAAGAACATCCTTATAATTTTAAGACTATGCTCATTTATTTCAACGTCAAAATCATACGTCACTTCCCGGCGCGATACCGCGCCTCCTCATGACAAATGACACAAGCTGAAATAAAATAGCTGAAGGCCATAAATACAATCTATGATTACCAGGTATGATTTCTCATTGATGTTTCATTTTTAGGACGTCTCTGTAATTTATAAAGGCTGTATCAAAAATACCTTGAGCAGTGGTATTTTTGATACGTCATTTCCCGAAACTGAGAATTAGGTGCTTGATCGAAACAAATGAAATCTCGACAACAGAAATCACTGAGGAAATGCATAATTGATTACAACATGGTTAATTAATTCAATATAATATCTTGTACAAAAGCATTTATATGCTAACACGGCCAGACTGACTGTACAATCGCTCTCGATGTACATGAGAAAGAAAAAAAAATACAAACAGCCACTTATTGGGGATTAGGTACATTATCAGACAATGACCGAATAAAGAAACTAACATCTACACAATAGAGGCACATACAATGCAACTACAAAAATAAAAAAATTACCACTGTATTCTGTGCCTCACTCTTTAGAAAGAGTCCGCAGCACCTGCCTGTACATTTGTCCAAGACTTGGTGCGTCACTTCCATCGAGTCCCTAGCACCCAAGCCAAGTCATGGTGCGTCACTCCCATCGAGTCCCTAGCACCCAAGCCAAATCATGGTGCGTCACTCCCATCGAGTCCCTAGCACCCAAGCCATGTACATCAAATCAAATAAAGTTTATTTCCAAAATAACAGATACATTATGAAATTATGTTTATGATCTCCACACTAGGTATGACCTGTGTCGTGGAGGCCTAGGTACAGATTTTATTTTATGTTGCTGAGAGTTGGAAACAACAAAACTAAACTGATCTAAAATAACAATAGCTTAAGTAATTTAATTACTTGAATTGACAAACTAATATACATAAATAATACATTTGTCCAAGACACCCAAGCCGAGTCATGGTGCGTCACTCTCCAAAAGAGTCCATAGCACCTTCCAGTCAAAACTTGGTGCGTCACTCCTATAGAGTCCCTAGCACCCAAGCCGAGTCATAGTGCGTCACTCTTGAAAAAGAGTCCATAGCACCTTCCAGTCAAAACTTGGTGCGTCACTCCTATAGAGTCCCTAGCACCCAAGCCGAGTCATAGTGCGTCACTCTTAAAAAAGAGTCCATAGCACCTTCCAGTCAAAACTTGGTGCGTCACTCCTATAGAGTCCCTAGCACCCAAGCCGAGTCATAGTGCGTCACTCTATAAAAAGAGTCCATAGCACAAGTCTGGGCATTCAGGCCCGTCAGTCGGTTGTCAATTGTAAACTGTCAATTGTAAATTGTAAATTGTAAATTGAAAATTGTCACAGCTTGTATTTCGTGGACAAATCTATTTTCATCCTTTCACACCATCTGTGTATGTTATTATAAAACCAAAAATGTAACAATTATTATAACTCTACTTCAAAGTTCGCAACCTCGAAGGAAATACCCACTTTAAAAGTTTACAGAATTGTTGCAACCTGTCACAGCTGCAATATGACGCGTCGTAACAGAACATACGATTATCCAAAGCAGACTTCTGTGACAAGATCACATCATTAGCCACTGCATTAAAATTTAACATAAATAAAACTTGATTCTAACCATTCGAACAAACAAAATTGATTAAATTGTAGCTAACAATTGGCTTCACTATATGTATATAGCTGCATCAACTATATTATCTATGGCATCTTCATTCACGGTTTACTTCACTCAATCGAGCCTAAGAAACACTACGTCTATTTGAATCCCGTCCTATCAACAATCGGTTATGGGAGAACTCAGTAGATTTTTGTATATATGTAAAACGCTTGAAAGAACACTATCTTTCTCTACTATAAATACCTAAGTACTTATCTATTTATATATTCATTAAAAAGTGGGCACAGTGGTGCCTCAGCCACCCCGTATAGAAAAAGGTGTGACGCTATGTATGTATTATTATAACGACCGTGACTGTACTTTGCTGCCATGGAGGCAATCGGGACAATTTTTAAATAAGAAACTTTTAGCTTCTCGAAACAATGGAATGGAGACAAACGGGATCAACCCATCCTAGGTTTGCTCGAAGTGATTTCTTATTAGAGAAATGTGTCTGTATGCAGTTATTTTATGTAATAAAGTATAACTAGTCATCTGTGGATAGTGATATATATACTGATCAACCAGTCAACCCGCACTGAGCCAGCGTGGTGGAGTATGGCTCAATCTTACTCGGATCCGAGTAAAGGCCTGTGCCCCTCGGTGGGGACATTAATGGGCTACATTTACTTTTTACTTTACTGTGGATAGTTGTAAAAATGGCCCGCGATTTGTAACCTTATTACTTTTTAATAAAAATCAAAACCTATGAAATGGAAACCATCAAATAAGGATGGCTACACAGTTGATAAGATAAGTATAAAATTATTGTGTTAAAACTTTCTTGAACCTTTTATAGATGGTTCGGCCAATCTGACGTATTAGCTTAGCACCGCAATCGCTATTTAACATGTCTGTGTTTGTGACAGTAACATGCCAGCTCGATTTTTGAAGCTCCGTGAATGATACCTTACAATTTCGCAATAATCTTATTTTTTTCTCTAGCGTATTCACAGTACTAGCAAAGTTTGAACTAGACAAAAATTTTCTTCATCGGGTCATCTACAATGTCTTTTCTGAAGGCCACCCAGTTACGTTTGAACCACGATACGGGAGATCCCCGTAGGGCCTTACCGGCTTTGGCTGCTTGGCGAATGTCGCTCCAATTAAACTCGTTCCGAAGTGTCTCTATGCTGCAGCAACAGGGTTCAGCGGCTTTGGCTGCTTGGCGAATGTCGCTCCAATTAAACTCGTTCCGAAGTGTCTCTATGCTGCAGCAACAGGGTTCAGCTGAAAAAACAATACAATTATAATGGGCAATGAAAGATCGACCCCACTTCCGATGTCAGAAAATATAATTAAACTGTCAGGAAATAGAATTTAACCGAGGTAATGGAGGACTATTCTATGTTATGTATGGTATATGTTTAACTATAGCTATAGGTAATAATCTAATTCATGATGAGATTGTTATCCAATTATAATGATGATTCATTCTGATTGTTGAGTTATCGGAAGATGTCTTCTCCTAATTTCATCAGTCCTGATCTAAGTAAGTAGGTAGTTCTGGTCAAGCTATACAGACCAATTGTATGTACGATATAGAACGTTTTGATAATAACAAACTCAGTTAGGATTTTCAAATCAAAGGTATTTATTTTCTGTAGATATTTTAAAATACTTATTCCCAGAGCTAGAACACTTCACCCCCCCTTGCCACTTCACTACGTTGGACCACTGTGAGAGAAGAAGGGCAAAGAAACTCACACAGATTAATCTTTTGATCTCTTTTAAACATATTCATACATTTTGTCTTATTCTAAAACGAACTAATTTCATAGATAGTACACACTACATCTCACTAAAAAGTTTGTGCAGTTTGCACCGAAATATACAACAATACAATATAGTTATTGATACATTTAGAGTATAATACACTTATCTTATTCGTGTCCAGTCCACCACGAAGACAATCTCTCAACACCAACACAACCACCTTTCTCAATCACACTTGCCACCAGACTGTCCCTCCAATGCTTCAAACAGCCCAAGGAGGAACCGTCTTGGCGCGTAAAGTTCGCGCCGAAACATTTTGCCTGATCAAACACCAATAATAAAATAGTTAAAGCCCATAAGTATGACGCCTAGTATTTTAAACCATAATTTCTAATTAAAACGTTATTTTTAAGAACATCCTTATAATTTTAAGACTATGCTCATTTATTTCAACGTCAAAATCATACGTCACTTCCCGGCGCGATACCGCGCCTCCTCATGACAAATGACACAAGCTGAAATAAAATAGCTGAAGGCCATAAATACAATCTATGATTACCAGGTATGATTTCTCATTGATGTTTCATTTTTAGGACGTCTCTGTAATTTATAAAGGCTGTATCAAAAATACCTTGAGCAGTGGTATTTTTGATACGTCATTTCCCGAAACTGAGAATTAGGTGCTTGATCGAAACAAATGAAATCTCGACAACAGAAATCACTGAGGAAATGCATAATTGATTACAACATGGTTAATTAATTCAATATAATATCTTGTACAAAAGCATTTATATGCTAACAAGTGCAATCCCCTGATATTAGGCCGGTGCAGTGTGTCCTCAAACGTCTCACAATCATACTGCATCCGGCTTGGCCTAACGAGCCATTGTTCTCCTCAAGTTTGATCCCTTAACAAACATGTATGTTGATTTGTACACTTTATTTACAAACCCTGGTCGGGTTTTATTTTTGCTCTGAAAAAATAATGGTTGCATTGCAGCTACATGATATACGAACGATTAACTAAAATCGAGCCCATGGCTTTCAATACAGTTGCTTGTGTTATTGTGTAGTTGAAATTCACACCACCACCAAACGCCGAATTCGCTTGTGACTGTTTTGTGGCAAGCAGTGCAGATCCCGTATCGGTCTGTTCTCTGTCATAAGAGAAAATGTGACCTAGAATACATAGCAGGTAATAAACACCTGAAAAGATGATAAGGCCAATGATGATGATGATGAGTTGAAATTAACAATAAGTAAAGTCCAGAGCACGGCTGTATAATATAATAATCGGTTAAGTGCGGGTGGGTATCGCACACGAAGGGTACCGTACCATCGTACAACAAATCAAAAGCACTCAAAACAATAAAAAAATAAACAAAAAGAAAATTTAAAAAGTTTATGCCTTCACGAGATTTGAACCGACGACCTCCGGATTGAGAGTCTACATCATACCGCACCGGCTAACCACAATCATGTGGGTTGACGCGAAATATGCTATCATATTTAAATGTGTAGTATATGTGTCTATGACATGGTTGCTATGACAATAAATAAACAGTTTCAGTCAAGATCTCCATTTTGAAATGCGTAAGTGTATCTAAACACGTCTCTTGTATCGGGGCCCCCTTTAATTTGCAATATCTCTCGTATTTCTGTGAAAATTTCAGCTTTCCAGCTATTACGGTTCGTGCAGACGGACCCGGTGACAGACAGGACGGACGGACGGACGGACGGACGGACGGACAGACAGACAGGGAAGTCTCAGTAATAGGGTCCCGTTTGGCACCCTTCGGGTACGGTACCCTAAAAAAGGTACTTACCTAGTTACTAACACTATGAACTGTAATATTATCTGAAGATTCGCGCCCACCAAATTTTTGCCTGTGTAATACAACACTTGCATCACAAGAGGCTATGTCAACGCCTTCGCTTTGGATAAAATCGAAACGCTGCCTTTGCCTTAAAATATTTAAAAGTCACCACCTCTTTGTTAGCCTCAAATATAGCCTGGCAAGTCTCCGATACTTCCTGTCAATATGTTATCCTGCGAACTGAAATGTTAGGACACACAGTTGCTCTCCGGTCTTTCTCCAGATATTGATGCCTCAGTTTAGCACAGCTTGGCGCGGACGCAGGATGTCGTAGTGAAACCCAAGCGGATGCCTACATGGCGGGGCTAAATATAGATAAACTGCATACGGATTTTAAGTGCAAAAACGAGAAAAGCAATCGGCCGGTGACGGATATAGCTGGGATTCCAGACGACACTGTACATAGAAGCACTGATGTAAAGGAGATCTCATATTGTGTGCATTACAATAAATTTGGACAGGGTTGACTGACACCGGTAGGGTTACCCTTGGTATGCAAGGCAATATTTAAAGCTTGCCTTTCCGTCATTTGGACTATTTTGAACAGAACACAGTTAGTTACCTACTCTGACGAGAAGAATGACAATTTCATAAAAAAACGATTTAATATCGTCATCTAGTGGTAGCCTTAGCCTCAGAGTAGGTAACTGTGTTCTGTTCATATGACGGAAACTTGCATACCAAAGGTAACCCTACGGTGCTCCCTAAAAATAAACCATTCTCTCTCTCGCTCTCAGCTATGAGAGTTATGTCAAGCGCGTGAAAATAACTGATTTTGTATGGCAAAACCATTGTGACGAAGCTGAGACAGGCTATCACAGCTGAAAGCAGATAAACCTGGGTTTGCTGGAAGATATCTCTTTTTAGAGATAAGCTTGCCTTTGTACATTCCTTCTCTGTATCTTTTTGTGTTTTGTCTTTTATGTGCAATAAATATATACGAAATACGAAAAAACCGTGCCCTAATGAACCATGGTATAGTTTCTGTGTTGACACTCAGTCTTGCTCCTATTCTACCTCTTTTGGGAAATATCTAACAATCCCCCTCGCTCGGATAAGGACACGCCCGGGCCAAACTAAGAACAGCAAACATTACAAGAGCCAGAGGGAAGCGAAACTTCATTTGAACACCAGTATGTGCATTCGCATTTTACATAATCTAACTCCAGACCCGTGACCGAACAGTATTATATCCGGAACACACCACTCATCTACGTATAACCGCGGTCAACACAGCACTCGATTTATTCTGAACATCGGATTGTAAACCTCAGTGCATACGTTTACTGTACTGCACACATGATTTTGACAGCTGCCTACCCCGTGTTTGCGTAACCGCGAAACCTTTGAAACGAACGAGCAGGCTCGGTTGAATTTATGGCAGTGGCGACACAGAATTGGGTGGTAGAAAAATGTTTGCGTCAACCTTTGGGCGTAGTGGAGTGATGAGTGGTTTTAAGCTTTTTCATAGTAACTTTTAGGTAGGTACACCAACAAACGTTGCACAGTATTGTTACGAAAATCAGAAAAATAAACATTTTCCATACGTGACGGCAGAGGCACACACGTGCCCCTTTGACCCTGTCGCATCCTTATAATATAAACACACATACACCCTTCATCCACCCAACTACAGAGACTTTTGCGTAAACTGAATCCCAAAGCAATTTATCAACAATCTGAGCTGATGAGCAGAAAATTCTCGCGAGGCCGAACCGAACACATAATGTAATATTGCATGGCGCGAAAAAATATTGTGTGCGAAGCAATGAAGCGAACAGACAGGGAGCTGCCTCACCCAAGCATTCGCATTTCGCATATTTTTGATTCGAGCTTCACAAACCGCCTAATTCAGATAATCTATTACATACATTGTGGATAAGTAACAGTTTGGTATTTGGAATCGATATTCTAGGAAAAGAAATATTAACATCCGTAATTGACCGAGCGAGCGAAGCGAGCGAAGCGTCTCCGTTTCAGGTTTGGGCAAAAATGCTTTCGTATGTCTGTCCGGTTATTCTCCTCTACAGGTCGCATTTATGAACCGATTCTCGTGAAATTTTGTGAGCAGGTTGGAAAATTATATAGAATTTTTTACTCGAGCCAGTTTTTAGATTTTTTTCAAAATGGCGGAGTTATGGGGTTTGAAAATGTAAAAAAAAAACCGATATAGCCCAATTGGCTTGACGGATTTTAACAAATGAGGTGTCGTTAGATTTGTGGAGATCGTGAGAGTGACACAGACCATATTATTTTAGTGAAAAGTCAATAGATTGTATTTCAAATCGCAAAATGTAGTTTACAAAGTTATTGGTGCGGCTACTTTCATACTGTATGTACGTAACCAGGTACATTCATAAGTTTGTATGTGTTATTGAAAGAAAAATATTGTGTGTTAGCAAATCAGCTTTCCCACCGACATACTCGCGAGGTCTACAGCTCACAGAGCCACTAGTGTTTAGTCGTTTACTCCACCACCCTCGACTCAACCTAACTCGCGAGATTGTAGTCAAAAATTGCAATTAAAAATTCTTTGAGGATGACTTGACAAATCAAGGAGCTAGTTATTGACGGTGCGGTTTTTTGATATTGTGTTTTAAGTTTATTGATATTGAAATTAATGTTATAATTACAAATTGTATAATGTGCAAGTTTTTAATATACACGAGCTGTCAAGTAAACGCCTAATACGGGTATTACAATTAGTTTAGAACCCGAAACAAAACTGTTGCATCGATCGATCGTCAAAAACACTGCAGCCGACAGTAGATTCGAACCCCTAACAAAACTCCCGCTGCCCCGAGGGATCGCAACAACAACGCGTGACCACTTAGGCAATTTCATACGCCTCTACCCTAAGAATTTGATATTTAGACTTAAAACCACTACCACTGGAGCCACCACAACGAATTGAATGGCCCGCTTACAGTTCGTAATCTCAATATGACGCACGAAATATGAATGGTATTAAGATCGCGATCGACAAGATTAAACATACATTTTTATTTTACATACAGGTAGGTATGCGTAGAAGTGTCATTGTTGCCCAGTACTGTTATAAATGCATTTATGCAACAACAATTCGTTTGCACCTTTTGTTGTGTTTCAGTCATTAACTCATTCCTACGGCGGTTCCAGAGTTATTAGTTTTCAGTCGCTACCCTAGGAATTTGATATTAAGGGGAGTTTTTACTGGCTACAACTACAAAACCTGCAAATAATATACTGTCCTAGTTTGACTCTTTTCTTCCTTGGAATAGAGACGTAAGCAAAAAACTCCCATACATTCGTTTCACAAGTCGTGGATAGGAGACAGTAAAATGCATTTCGGCGTGTCTTGAAATTGCATCTAGTAGCGTTATTTCGCACCTTATGGCAAGGATAATAAAGGCGATCTATAGCCCATTTTGATACAATTCGGACACCTCTCCCGACATTCAGTTGTATGTATGAGATGGGATGTCTGAGTCAAGTGGTTGTCCTATACATTTTAGGTAGGTAGGTTCCCCAAGTTGGTCCCCATAAGCATTGTTGAAGCGTTTAAAATAGTGTACCAAGAATTACGAGTATAATACGTTAGGGGAAGTGGTTATAAAGAATTTCGGGTTCGGTACGGGGCGAATCCCTGTGGTTTGCTGTGTTGATAAGCCAAACCCGCCACCGAAACCCGCTATAGTGGTGTCTTATGCCTGCTATAGCGAATCATCTTTCTTCAAAAGTCTTCTGTCAATCATCTCCTGATGATCTCCCCCTGTCCTTCCACACACACATACACACACCCTCACACATACCCACACACCTTCACACACACCCTCACATACACCCACACACACACACCCCAACACCTACACACACCCCCATACCCACCCTCACACACACACTCACACCCTCTCACACACACTCACCCCACACACACCTCACTTACACACACTTGCAATCTCTGACACTCCACACCATAACACTCTCTTACCTATCTGTTAATTAAATTGCACCTACCTTGGGTACCTTGATTACTCCGGTTCAGCGTCGGGAGAGGCTGGTAATCTGTCAAACAGGACCTCCTAGTACGGATACCAGTCTCTCACATAGATATGACAAAACACATAGCACCTAAGTTAAGTTTCACCTGTAAAACTATGTGAGAGAACAAAATAAACCTTTTTGTATTTTGTATGTATCTTTGATATACAACACTCACAACTTAGTAGCAATAAGAGTAATAAACAGACTTCGAGTACTAAAAGGATTTTTCACTTCTATCCTCTATCTAATTATTATTCTAAAATGATGGATTAATGGTCGATTTCGCCAACGATTCCGAGGGGTGGAAACATTAATGGCTACATTTACTTACTTACTAATATTTGTCTAATCAAGACCTTAGACAATCAAATCTCAACTTTATTGTAAAGTATTTATTGTAAACATTCTTTGAATCGACGAAACGAAACCGCTGCAAAACTCGCAACGCTTTGTTTTACATACACACACTTTAGTAATTTAATTTTTTAAACGATAAAAATTAAGGAGTGCATGCGTTTGTATGCTAATATGAATAAAATTTATCTATTTATGTATGTTTGCCCGACGCGTGTTTTCTATTCATTCTGCCTATAAATTAACATTAATTTGATAACTGGGGTCATTACATTACATGGGATATTATTGTGATTTATTGTTGTTAGTTTGGGGTGTGATAGAAATGATAATAGTTTGTTTATTGATTTTAAAATATATAATATCTTTCTACTCAGCTGTGGAAAATTAAATAACTGTAAATAAATTACTTTCTTCGACACTAATGATGACGATCCTTTTAATGATAAATTACAAGGGGTAAACATAAACATATCTAAGTGTGTCCTTATTTCACACGTTTCTAGTTCTAGCCGGTTTACATACAGTAAGGCCGGGACTCCACCAAAGCGGAGATGTGCGAAGATGTGGAATATTTGTATGGCGCCATGGAAGCGGAGATGTGAGCTGTTTCCATCGCGCGTACAAATATTCCACATCTCCGCTTTGGTGGAGTCTCGGCCTAAGTACCGAATTGGCTGGGTATTATTGAGCTGCAGGGTACTTAAGTAGGCCGGCACAGCTTGATTATTTTCTAACTGTTCTCATGTGAACTCCACAACACTACTACTGGGCAAAGGCCTCTCTCTCCCTCTTCCATTCTATTCGATCCTGAGCGGTCTCCTTCCAGTTCTTGTCCCATAGACCCAACTCATCACTCCATCTCTTCCTGGGTCGGCCACGCTTTCTCTTTGCATTTTCTGGAAGCCAGCCTGTGGCTTTCTTAGTCCAGCTATTCGGCAGTATTCGCAAAATGGCCAATACACAGAAAAAATACAGATGTAATTCCAAGCAGTGGAAAACGTCACAGTTATTAAAAAATGAAATAATTAAACTTTTGTTAATTAAATAACGTATGAAATTTTAAACAGGGGTGGTGCCATAAATAACGCCGGAAACATAAGCGGATAAATGAAAATGTAATCACGAAATCAAACAGTACTTTATATGTAGTTAAGATATGTGTAATGATTGAATACGAACCAAGTTTAATTTGCTCTGTGCCCGAGCCAATATTTGGACCCAGATTTGTATAGTGAGGTTCTATCTCCAGAAGCGTACATCGAGTGTATCACCTTGCTTCAGTAGTTTTGGTGCAAAGAGTGTAAAAACTATTTTGTAATATTATGTAGTATTGGTGCTTGTAGTTAGATTAAACAGGATTAAACAGTCTTTGGTGTTAGTTAAGAGAATAAAGCCGACCGAAATGTTGTCACCGAAGGAAACAGGCAATTTCGGAAAAAAGACCCTACATACACGTAATAAGCGAGGTACACACTTTACTTTACTTACTTACTTTATACTTTATTGCACAGAAAACATAATACAGAAACTTAATATTAGGAAAAAACATGTACAAAGGCGAGCTTATCGCTAATAAGAGATCTCTTCCAGCAAACCTAGAATGGAGAGGATAATTTAATACACTTTGGCAAGAAATGCTACACATTAAATGATGGCAACATTTGCAGACTACTGCTTGTTTTCTTTAATAGCACATTTGGTCGTCACATAGGTTGCCATTACTTTTGTCTAGCATTTCTGGCCGAAGTGTACATAATATAATTATATTCGTATAGCTCGGACTTATCAGTAATTTATACCGCATACTCAAAACCAAATCATTAAGCTCAATAGCCTAAAGAGTTATATATCCATAATTTATTTGTAAAGCTAACTGCTACAACTTGAAATCGACCAACATTTAGCCGATACCCCGAGCATCTAATACAAGTTGATAGGGCCCCATCGGATATTGGAAAAGTCATCATCGGCGAAACTTCGGCGTCCCAACTTGCGAGGCCTTATTTAAGTGGTTCGAACGAACTATACGTCCATAACATGGCTTCAGGTCATATGAGGCCTAAAGATGGCTATAAACTTAATTGGCTGTAAACATTCTCTCAGGTAGGGTGGCATGAGTTGTGTAACACCTTTGATATTATTTCCACCCACGTACAATTTGCTAGGTTCTTGAATGACCTTATTAAGTCAAATTTTTTAGTCACGTGTACCACGAATCACTATCCTACAAGTATATAACAAAGTCGCTTCCCGCTGTCTGTCCTTAGATCTAAACAACGCAACGGATTTTGATGCGGTTTTTTTTTAAATAGAGTGATTCAAGAGGAAGGTTTATATGTATAATACTAATAATAGAGGTATAGTGCACCGTGCATTGCAACCGTGCGGAGGCGGGGCGGGTCGCTAGTACTTAATAAGTTTTCAGACTTCTGGGTGTGGCTATCCGATAAATTGGATTTGCAGATTGATAGTAGTCTAGGATTTTAAATTAGACCATTGTCCATATATTACCGCAAGTATGGGGATGGGTACTAGAGTAAATACGTAATATGGAGTAAACGTACAGTCATACGTACATTTAATATGGCTTTTAGTGATTCCGTTCAGCAATAACAGAGGAATAGTAATTCCCGCGTGGTGTGACCGTAAAACGGACATAAAACAGCTAGAAGTGGGCCAGTGGTCCATAACACTAAAGATAAAATCTAAGTTTTTTTATTATTGTTCGACATGTTCCGCTGCTCTGGACAAACCATACCATCACTCAAAGGTCAAATGGTCCACATCAACATTACCATCGCACATTTGACCATTAATGGTTCCGGATCATTACCGAAACGAACCTACATCAATTCCAAAAGGCAATATTCCTTTTGGCCTTTCTCGTTGCATAAAAATTGTCCGTCAAGGATGTCTGGGCAGAAACAATGGAACTTTATCCGGCGGCGGTGATGACCGCAGACCGTGAAAAAATTTTACATGCCTTTTTGCCGAATGCACTGAGTGACGCTCAAAGGTCTTTATGTCGCTTTCACTTCCCGAACAAGAGACCGCAAGACTTTGAGTGTGTATCAAACTTTAAGTGTCTGTTGTCAATCCGGGACCTTATGTTTCGTTCGTGAAATAAACTAGGTATTTAAACTTTTGCCTCTTGTTTTTCCCGAGGAGGCAATAAAATCTTGAAATACACGTATAGTATGCAATTTTTGTAACGGAAATTATTTAACGCTTTATATAGGTTTAAAATTAAGGTCGTAACTCGTAAGCCATTTCACAGATGGCGCGGCGATGGCTTATTGGCTTGCCACCCTGTGTAGAGTAGATTACCCAAGGCTTTTTAAAACGGAAACAGTAAACAGTTTTGAATAAAGATTTTAGACGTTTAAACTCGTAGTCTAGTGGGTTTCACCTTGCTTCTCACGCAGGAGATGCAGGTTCAAATCCCAGTGCTGACCATGTACCAATGAGATGATTAATTTGTCTTAAGTACATTATCGGACACTCCGTGTTTCGGATGGCGCGTTAAGCTGTAGGTCCCGGCTACTATCACTACTTCGTAGTATGTAGTAGTCGTAAAAACCCCTCCACCAACCCGCACTGAGCCAGCGTGGAGGAGTATGGCTCAATCTTAATCGGATCCGAGTAAAGGCCTGTGCCCCTCGGTGGGGACATTAATGGGCTACATTTACTTTACTTTTAAGTGTGTCTTAAATGGTGTGGCGTGGACCTTTGAATTAATGGCTAAAAGTGGGCACAGCTGTTCCTCTGCCAACTCGTATGTGAAAAGGCGTGACGCTATGTACGTAAAATGGCGTGAGTGCTAGTCTTTTCACACGTATAAAATCTATACAAGGATCACTATGAATTTCCAACTTTGGCTTTTTACACCTCGAAAAGTGCCATCAATATTTGTTTAAACGAACAAAACCAGAGTACAATACATTGAAAGAACATAAAGTCATTATTACTCCACACAATCACTGTTCACTTGCCGCAGAATCGAGAGCTACATAAGTGGAATGATTTAACTCAGTTGACTGAATGATTCAACGAATGATCCTTTATCTTTTTATTCAACGCTTCACTGGACGTGGAGTCATTGAGGTGGAGATCGATTGTTTGACCTATGACAATAGGAATTTTGTTACTGAACAGTAAATAAATTAAAAGTAAAAAAACATTTTTAAACAAAGCTTTTATTTAATGCCCTAAAAAGAAGAAAATAAAATTTCAATTCAATCAAATGCGTCATTTTATTACATTACACAATTTATACGATATAAAAGCTTGTTGCGAGATTTACTTGTGTAGACTTAATTAGGTGGGTAGGCACCTATTTGCACAGACTTGGAGATAAATCCCGCAACAAGCTTTTATATCGTATAAATTGTGTAATGTAATAAAATGACGCATTTGATTGAATTGAAATTTTATTTTCTTCTTTTTAGGGCATTAAATAAAAGCTTTGTTTAAAAATGTTTTTTTACTTTTAATTTATTTTTAACTTTTTAGTCTTTATCATTACAGGACAAAACATCTAATCTAGAATTCGAGTGCTTGTCAAGACGAATCAAATGAGACCAAACACGATACAATTGCGTCGTTTGGTAACAGAGTTCCCATGGCCACCTTCCGGCTCCAGCATCAGATCAGCACTATGTCATAAAAAATATTTTAGGACCAAAGTATTTGTTAAGACGAATCGAACGAGCCCAAGCATGATGGTGTTGCGATGTTTTATGACAGAGTTCCCATGGCCACCTTCCGGCTTCAGCATCAGATCAGCTCCATGTCATAAAAAATATTTTAGGATCAAAGTATTCGTCAAGACAAATCGAACGAGTCCAAACATGATAGGGTTGCGTCGTTTTATTATAGAGTTCCCCTGGCCACCTTCCGGCTCCAGCATCAGATCAGCTCCATGTCATAAAAAAATATTCTAGGACCAAAGTATTCGTCAAGACGAATCGAACGAGCCCAAATTCGACGGGCTTGCGATGTTTTATGACAGAGTTCCCATGACCGTCTTCCGTCTCCATCATCAGATCAGCTTTAAGTCAGAAATATATTGCATTGTCATCCGACTTATACACGTATGCGAAATTTCAGCTCAATCGGATAACGGGAAGTGGGTCAAATTCAAGCCGACATTTTTGACGCGAACCGTGATACCCACAAACAAACAAACATACATACAGTGCAAGTTAAATAGAAGCTTTTAAAAAATTGCACACTTCTATATTTTGCACTAAAGTTATAAAACAAAACTTAATAAAACTTCGTCGTTTTTGCAGACACATGACTGTTCTATGAAAAGTGGGCCTAAACCTCATTTGGCAAATGATAGAACATTAGTCGAGTACTTATAATGGCCCTACACATTGCCCTACTGTGTTATCTTAAGTAAATAGTTTATCTGTCAGACAGAATTCTGGGTTATTGGTACCGAAATCATTAATTAATCACTTCAAGAGACCGACCGTAGATTTAATCATTTTACCTGTATTGCTTTGTTTACAATGTTGATAGGTACTCTGATTGCCAAGCCAAAACAGGCATTTTGCGCCCTCGCTATAACTATTGCCATGCGATTATGTACGCGACTCGCGGCCCTGTGTATGCATCTGTTATTTTGACTAACTTATAATTGAAACAAAAAGTAAACTTTAGAAAAAACCGACTTCCACAAACCCTATTTGATTAGATTGAGTTTAATACAAACTGTAACCCCTTATCCCCCCCCCCCCCCTTGGGGACGTAATTTTGTCAAATCCCATCTCAGTGCTACCCCACGCTACTAAGGAACCTCTGTACAAAGTTTCATGGCTCTAGGTGCACCGGTTTAGGCTATGCGTTGCTTGCCCGTCAGCCATTGTATTTGTACCTAGTGTTGAGCAGTTCTGGTGGCCATGTGTGGTCTTCATCATCAGTTGCGCATCACAATATTATGCTTACCATGTGCATTTGCACGAGTTATTATGAAAAACACAAAAATCACTATAGGTCTGCCTATAATATTTGAAGAGTTCCCTCGATTTCTCCAGGATCCCATCATCAGATCCCGACCTGGTGTCAGTGGGACCAATGGGAAGGTAAACCCTTTCAAACAAAAAATTAATTTTCCAAATCGGTCCATCCGTCTAGGCGCAATCGGGGCAAATACATAAAAAAAACATCCGGACGAATTGTAAACCTCCTCCTTTGGGAAGTCGGTTAATAAAAAAAAAACATCCGGACGAATTGTAAACCTCCTCCTTTGGGAAGTCGGTTAAAAAAAGGAAGGGGTTCTCACTTCATATGTAGGTTTATTATTAAAAATTAAAGATCCACTTTCTATTATTATATCCCCGACACAGACGCCACATTATCTTCAAGTTCCTATCACGATCTTACTTCAGTATATGTACATATAATGCATATAATATCCATAACTTTTGAAGTAAGTTGCTCATCCCTTACATGTAATTTATTGAGCACCATTTGACAACCGAGATACGAGTACAGTGTTTTCACTAGTTCGGTTGTCACTGATCCCTCCTATTTTACGAAAAATGTTCCTAATTAAGTATCTCTTTATTTTTATAAGTAGAACCTGTGTAAACCATGTTATCTGTCTGTCAATAAACAATTTCATTTCATTTCAGAGTATTGAGTACATATATTAAATTGAATACATACTCCATCTCTCATACTCGCGAGGCGGAGTGAGCTTGCTGTCAATTTTTATAATGACGAATATTTATTGTAAAAATGCTCATTGTTTCATTGGAAAGACATATTGTAGAAAGAGAAGAGTACTAGTGGGACTTGTGCACGAAGGGCTTGGTACCACGAATGAGCTAAATCAGCCACGAACGGTTCCTGTTGTATAGCTACCCCCAATATAAATATTTTACCCGACCGACTACCAGCGAAGCCAAAAGTTTTTAATGTTGTCCAATTCAATACCGTATTGTAAGAAATAGTGTATCAGTAAATCAAAGATGTCAAAATTTCGCGTCGATAACAAAAAGAGCATCACCTTTCTTTGTAGAGTTTTAGATGGTATGTATGTATGTATTAGTGTTGTACACATGTGTCTACCCCAGGTCTACCGCTACTCAGCAATCCACCTTGCTCATCCCAACTTGGTTTGCTGGAAGAGATCTCTTACTAGAGATAAGCTCTTCTTTGTACACTATTTTTAGTATTACTGTTTTTTTATTATCTATGTGCAATAAAGAAATTATTAAATTATGAAATTGGTCCAGCACTTTGACTTTTATCGGTTAAGTATGCAAAATACTCCCAAAACAATCAATCAATAGAATCAGTATGTGTTTCATTTCTTGTATTTACCAGGCCACATCTGCATAGAATCTCTTTCGACGGTATACTACATCGCCATTGCATGTTCCAGCCCCCCTAGACAAGATGCAAAGCGCTATTATCGTTCGCACGAAACGCTAAGAATTGTACATGTAATTTGACAGTTCGTTACGCTACGCTAGCGTGACCAAATGTCAAATCGCATACATTTTGAGTTTTCGTTTCTATTCGTTTTCGTAGCGTTATTAACTTTGTCTAGGCGTGCAGGACATCTTCCAGGTCCAAAATGTTTTGGGATACCCGTTCATTCTATGTATTGATGGTTTTGGGAGTATTTTGGATACCGATAAAAGTCAAAGTACTGGACTAATTTTAGTATTTATTTTTGTTTTCGACGCGAAATTTTGTCATCTTTGATTTACTCACACACTATTTCTTACAAATTATTCAATGTTAACGTGAAAAACTCAAAAAAAGTCCCAAAAAATAGTCCTCAAGTTAGCACAAGCTTTATTTGTTCGAAAAATTGGGTGTAGCACTACAGAATAGTCACAAAGTTAAGTTAAGTTTCGTTGAATTCGGAATTTTTTCGAGATAAAACTCTGCCGACTGGGGTAAGACTATTGCTTCCACCCGCTCGGTATGCAACTGTCGTTTCACCACACCTCGGACACTCCATAGAACGCTCGTAAAATAATCACCTATTACTACTACATAGCCTAATGTAATGACATTTGTACACGTGCAAATGTGTGCGTAAACTCGTTCGTTTGTGAATGTGTGCGTTCAGCTTCTATACAAAGTGTCTCCCGAAGAGGCTCCCCGACTCCGGGGTGAGGTGCGGTATCTGAATCCGCGCGGGGAAGGGAGTGGCCGTTCTGTACGTAGTACTATTATCTCTTCTGTGGTTTTACACAAAATCGAGCCTACGTTTGTTTTCTGACAGTGTACGATCCCAACAACCACAATTTATCTCGTAACAATGACTACAAACACCTCAAAGTCATAGAAAGGCAAAAATACGTATATTTGTTAACCTAGATATATAATGCCATCCAGGTAAAAAAATATACGTTTCACAGTTTTTTCATGTAGAACTGGACCGATGCCTGATTAAAAAAACAGGTCCAAACTAGAACTTCAAACCACTTCAAACCCCTTCAAACCCCTTTCAAGCAAGGAAAGTTTTTTTTTAAATTGTTTCATAAATAATAATAGGTACCTACCAGTTTCGAGGTAACAAACATAAAAAATAATGATCATAATAATAATACAATGGAATTGAGAATTTTTTGAAGTCGGTTAAAAATTATTAGACACCCGTCAGGATATCGGTTAATAAATGAAGAGTTAAAGGAGTCGCAATGAGTTGGAATTGATTCATTTAACCGACGCATACTGGGTCAAACGGTGTTCTATTTAGCTGTTCCAATAAATGCTCTGTGAAAGGTTAGGGAGGATATTCCTGCTTTGTTTCGTTCCAAATACTCGTAGATACGTCAACATGAATATAATACTAGTAAATCACGCCATTTCCCATTCGTGGTGTCGCGGCATAGTTAAACTTACTATCCTTTGCGTTTGCGCATAAGTATTCAGGTAAAATTACAGACCTGCTTTTACCATGCATTAAAGTATAAAGTAAAGTATAGAAAACCACCATTAGGTTGAAAGAACTTTATTCTCATAAGAATAATTCTTTAAACCTAAAGTTAAAACTTCTTCATGAGATGGTTCATTTATAATTAAGCAACGCCTTTTTCAGGGCGTGGGAATAACGAAACGTGTAGTTTTTCTATATGATTGAGGACTTCAGACCAATGTGGATAATGACATGTTTCTTCCATCTTTAATATTCCTCCTGAACATGGCCTCATTCTTACACATATATTATAGTTTATATTTTAGCTTTAGCTCACCTCATTTCACTTTTAGTTAGTCAGTTTAATTATTTTTTTATTTACGGTATATAGTTTTATTATCACCCACCCATACTTACTTCACTCCCTCATGTCATAAGGTGCCAACAGAATAACAGCGTTGCAGGATCTCCTGTAGGTCCTGTAACACATGCTGAGTCGGAGCCGTTTCGCTGTTGCGATGCACACTACATGGTATTCGTTCTGCCCATTCCTATTTTGCCCATAGCATTTTTTGTCTTCATGCGTATATTTTATTTCCTACATGTTTCTTATTACTACATGGTATTCGTTCTGCCCATTCCTATTTTGCCCATAGCAATTTTTGTCTTCATGCGTATATTTTATTTCCTACATGTTTCTTATTACTTATTATGTTTTTGCTGTGTCTTGTGTATTGTGACGGATGAATAAATATACTTTCTATTCTATTCTATTCTAATTTAGCCATCCATGGTCCTCGTAAACATAATGTCCGAAAGCTACAGAAGAAAGCGGTCATTGGACCTCAGGGCCCGGATTCTGTACGAGAATCGCATGCATTAGCTAGCACGCAGGCTCGAGCCATTGTCATTCTCCAAAATTATAAAAAAAAAATACATTAAAATTAGTTTGACAGTGGGTACCAACGTCAAAAATTAGACATTCATTGACGTCTTGGTACCCACTGTCAAAATAATTTTAATGTCATGTTTTTTTTTAATAATTTTAATGTCAATATTGTTCCAAGGACTCTTTTGTCCTTACGCTACCGTGGGTGCTAGCGGGCACAAAATTCCGGCTTGGCTTGCTTGGCAAAGGCTTGTCAATGGCGCCGAGACGCGCCGCGCCGGCTGCAAACAACATCGCTCACGCCTTTTTACCGAATAATATGAAACAAAAAGTAAACTTTAGAAAAAACCGACTTCCACAAACCCTATTTGATTAGATTGAGTTTAATACAAACTCTAACCCCCTATTTCCCTCCCCCCCTTGGGGAATTAATTTCATTAAATCCCATCTCAGTGCTACCCTACGCTAGTTAATGAACCCCTGTACAAAGTTTCATGGCTCTAGGTCCACCGGTTTAGGCTATGGGTTGCCCGTCAGCTACGCATAGTAGATTTTATTTGTACCTAGTATTGGGCAGTTCTGGTGGCCATATGTGGTCTTCATGATCAGTTCCGCATCACTATATTATGCTTACCTTGTGCATTTGCACGAGTTATTATGAAAAACACAAAAATCACTATAGGTCTGCCTATAATATTTGATGAGTTCCCTCGATTTCTCCAGGATCCCATCATCAGATCCTGACCTGGTGTCAATGGGATCAATGCGAAGGTAAACCCTTTCAAACAAAAACAATAATTTTCCAAATCGGTCCATCCGTCTAGGCGTAATCGGTGTACATACATAAAAAAAATGAAAAAATATCCGGACGAATTGGAAACCTCCTCCTTTTGTGAAGTCGGTTAAAAAAGGGTAGACAGAGACTTCAAGACCTCAACTTGCTACGATCCTGGAGGCCAATTTTAGACGACCTCTGTGGCGTAGCGGTTGTGCATCTACCTACCATGCGAGAGGTCCCAGGTTCGGCTCCCGGCTGGGGACAAAAAAAGGCCCCCAGGTCTTGGATGTTTACATGTTTGTGATGTCGCTGTTTCTGGTTCCCACGACACAGGGTAGTGTGGGGCCAGAAGCAATGTATGTGCCTGTATGTAAATGTTTACTGTTGGAGCCTACACTCCTGCGGGGCGCCCCCCTGCTCCTGATAGACCGGTTGCACCAAGGCCGAGTCAGCCGCGCTCCGGGCTGTCAGCTGTCACTTCACCTCAAACCACCAACGTGTTCGATACATATGCGAACTTATTGTTTTATTTTAATATACTTCTTCAACCTATTGATATACAGTCCACTTCATTTACATCTACTTCCTGAGCCATCATATGGTCTTCTCACCGAGGAATCTTGGAGGAGTTATTAGTTGGAACGCGCGTGTTCGAGCTGAGAACCAAGAAGGGCTTCATAAGACGGGCCTATCAAGATCTTTGCCCTTTGCCAATTTCCTGAAGATCGACGACTTCAAGGCCGGGAGGATGTTGGAGCCTACACTCCTGCGGGGCGCCCCCCTGCTCCTGATAGACCGGTTGCACCAAGGCCGAGTCAGCCGCGCTCCGGGCTGTCAGCTGTCACTTCACCTCAAACCACCAACGTGTTCGATACATATGCGAACTTATTGTTTTATTTTAATATACTTCTTCAACCTATTGATATACAGTCCACTTCATTTACATCTACTTCCTGAGCCATCATTTACAAAAAATAAAAATCTCGTCTCTAGAGCAAATTTGTCGAATTCGACAAAGGGGAGGTCCTTCGTCATTCCTTCGCCCCTATTTGAATGCGAAACTCCTCCCTTTTGTCGAATACACATTTAGAGTCTAATGGATGAGAATCGGCCTCCAGGCATGCATCATCGGCTACTGACAAACCGTCATTTTGCGTCCTCGCTACAGCCATTGCCATGCGATTCTATACGAGAATCGCGGCCCAGTGGACCTCAGATTTGGCGTCCGTCCAGCGAGCAATATACACGTCACGACAAACAGGAAAAGATTTATCCCAGTGATGGATTGCGGCAAGTTAGTATTTGCTGAAATCGGATACTCAATTAGTCAGTCAGTTGGATGGAGTAGGAAACAGAGTATTGGGTGTGGAACGGAATTCGGGCCCGAGTTGATTTTGGGACATTAACTGCTTCATTGAACAACATTGCACTCAGGCTTTTAAAAGTAAACAATGCCTTTTCTGCAGACACCAAATAAAGCAAACACTGAGAAATTTATCAATCTTTATGTAGCATGGAGTTTCTTATGTAGCATGGAGTTTCTTTGGTCTGAGATCGTTAGTTTGGACACCTTAATTTACACAACTATCACTTACGTTACACTTACATACGAAATAACTAGCGCCGATCTTTCAAGCCTCAGACAAGGCACCCCTTCGCTAGAGGACAGAAGAGTCCTTGACTTTGACAGTGGGTACCAAGACGTCAATAAATGTCTATAGCAAGGGGATGAGAACTTGATTTCCCCTAATTTTAATGTCATTTTTGTTTCCTTTTCGGCCTGGAGAATGACAAGCTCTAGTCCGAAAGGGTTAATCTGTCTGTTTAACTGATGCGTTTGACATTTCACACCTGTCTACATGAAGTGTCAAATAAATGCATCTGAATCTGACTGTTCATGTTCATGTACACAGAGGTTACATTTTCTGTTTAACTCACATCCACGCACAGATCTGCCAACTTAACTGTGAAATGACAGGTATCGCTAGTGGCTTTCTAGTATTGCCATATTTGGGAATACGGTATTGGCCTCATTTTGGAAGTAGTTTTAAAATAAATGTTATTACATTGTAAGCGCACTGCATAAGCGCAGTAGTTCTGTAGTTTCAATAAAAATTAATAATATAGTTGAATTTGAAAAAAACGCGCTAAAAACGCTGTATTTCTAATGGCGCCCGACACATGACTCGCATGACGTCACATGCTCGTGAGTGAACGCCCGCTTCAGTCAAGCCAGATGACAGAAACGAGCGTGTGACGTCACCAGAGAGATAAACGTCAGACAGAGCGTTTTCGTCATGTTTTCAGCACAGATTATATTTCGATAGTAACATATTTTACTCCAAAATATAATAAAATATAGATTTCTAAGCTACTACTTGATAGGATTACCAAATTTTGTCGAATATTTTTAATGTTGTCCAATACCGTATTGCGTCCGAGCATAGAATGGAATTTCAAAGATGGCGGTCGTAGTTCCAAATTTTGATATTTCACAGATAACTTTTTAGGTGTGTACATCCATACCAAGCTAGCCCTCTTGATTGTTTGTACCTAAGCCGCAACTAGTCCGAAGGGTCAATAAACTGAGTACACAGAGCACAGTGGTGCCTCATTGAAAGCTTTTTATCCTTGTATGAATTAAAATTATACAGGGTGACATTTAATTAGCTGACCATATTTTGGGGAATGAGATGAGACCCATCATTATGAAGAACTTTCCCCGAGGAACATTTGGTGGCAAACGAAAAAAAAATTTGGGTCTCCCTTAGTAACTGGAAATCAGCTGATCGGTGCAATGTACTGGGGGACGAAATTTTTATTTTCATTTGCGACTATGTTTCTTGCGGAAAGTTGTTCATAATGGTAGGTAGGTACTATCATTCCGCAAAATATGGTCAGCTAATTAAATGTTACCCTGTATACAGTTGTATGCGAACTCAATCAGTGCCATGAGTTCATACAGTGTAGGAACACCCAATGTATACCTGTATTTTTCTAAGGTAGTTTTTAAGAATTGTGAAAAGCTCGTTTTGTTCTTCAGTTGTATTGTATGTAAATATTTTCAAATTTTTTGTTTTAAGAATTATATGCTGGAGAACCTCTTAAGGAGGTATCTAATTATCGAATTAATATGTATTATTTTTCAGTTTGTTAACAAAATAAAACTATTCTCACCGAATCCGTCTACTACATCAAATAATGTTATTCACCCACAAAACAAATGTATGAGAAAGTAACGACAAAACTGTTCACTGCATACTGAGGCACTTATTATAATAACCGTATAATTGGACGGGCTCTGAGCATAGAAATATAGTATCGTATCATGAGACTGCAGAGAGATGTACTTCAAAAAGTCATAGTAATTTAACGTCATGTCAGCGGAACGCGGAACCACGTCTGTACTCGTACGTACGTACACTAACATACACACATATAAAAACATATTTACTTATGTAAGCGTATGCTGTGTACCATGAATATACGAAAGCGATTAGATGTTCTGACCCTTATTATTTATTGCTGAAATCAATCGCAATACTTGTCAGATTGAAGAACTCTATTATTTGATTAGTATTTTATTGAATTTGCTTGTTTATGCGCGTGCGATTTGCAACAGACTTAATTATGCGCTGGCGGTTGATATCAAAAACATAATAAGTCAATTTTATTATCAAAAGGCGGTATACCTGTGAATTCCGTGATCAGGTACTAGTGTATTTGTCAAATGTAACTCTAGTTAACTTCAGATCACGGATAGATATAGGTAGGTTATTGAAAACGGACATTAGAGATCTACGAGATACGGAGTACATAATCGACAACTCAAAGTTTGACAGACACTTTTACCCCCAGTTTCTGAAAGACCGGTCAAATGAAACAGGCGACTAATCGAACATTATTTCAAAATGACGGCACGTGATTGTCTGAAATTAGTTTAACAAGTTGTCACAGCTAATTTTCCTTTTGGAGAATCGGCGTTCGTCATGGTCACTCACGGTATCACTCAAACTCAGAAATCAACTGCGCCAGACATTCAAGTGGCACTTTATTAGAGCAGCACTCTGTGTATTAGGTCATATAGTACGTATTCCCCAAACACCACATAGCGGAACACACACTTTCGACAAATTACTCTCGGCCAAATGGTCGACTCCATTCATTTCCGTAGCAATTATCATGCTCGGCGCACTCTGTCAGTTGAAGTAATAGAATGGAATATGTGGTTGATAATTATAACAAATTGGGACGCTCCGTCCCATGAGCTTATGAAGGCAAACAAATGGTGTGGATGAAATGCAAAATATGTTTTAACAGGCAGTTTAGATTGCCTAGGATTTGCTTTTACAGTAATTAGGGTGGGTCGGCGAGATAGCTTGGCTTTATTCGATCCCAAGTGAGAATCATGACGTTATGAGCTGTCAATGTGTATGCAATTTAAATTCAAATCAAATAGTTTATTTGTCAATAAATATATTTATTATAGGCCTAGGATTTGCTTTTACAGTAATTAGGGTGGGTCGGCGAGATAGCTTGGCTTTATTCGATCCCAAGTGAGAATCATGACGTTATGAGCTGTCAATGTGTATGCAATTTAAATTCAAATCAAATAGTTTATTTGTCAATAAATATATTTATTATAGTTAATTCAGATCCATAAATTTTTAAGACTATTTACATAACATTACACTTACATACCGATTTATGGTTTCAACTCTTCGTCTTTCTACAATGAGTCTTGTTGCATATTTTACAACCGAGCGTCACGTTTAGCATTTACAGTTAGATTTAAGTTTTACTCCACCACAAAACTTGCTTTATTTCTATTGAAACTTATAATTTCTGCATCGCCTTCCAACGATCCGTTTGTTCACTACTTCTCAAACTTTCTCAGCTCAGCGGATCCTTCAAATTCAATTGAAATTACGAGATTTGAAAGCTAAGAACCACGTTGTTTTACAAAACTAACATCTCTATTTATGTGGTCGACTCAACCCGCGTACCGGGGTAACATGTGTTAAATGCAAGTTTATGGTTCTCCTAAAATGTCTAAAACTTTGTTGGTTTTTAATGCCCCCATTAAAACTACTGTGCGTGACTATTTCGAACTCGCTTCAAATAGATTTAGTTACCATTGTCATTGAAACTTCTGTGGCTACAACACAATTTTACTCTTTGTTTCAGAAATCGAGATAATTGGCGAAAATGGGCCGAACCGTGAAGATATGGATAGCGCTTCTTATTAGCATAGTACTAGTCTCAAATGTAAGAGGTGGAGACTTCACAGAGAATTGCCCTGAACAATGCAAGTGCGTGTGGGCAAGCGGAAACAAGCAAGCGGATTGTGCGAACTCGCATCTGCAACAAATACCCACCACGCTAAGCTCGGACATACAGAATTTAGATCTCAGTGGCAACGAACTCTATGAAATTTCTCGGCACGCCTTCGACGATGCTCAGCTCAAGAATCTTAAGAAGCTAGTACTGAAAGATTGCAAACTTCTGACAATCCACAAAAGTGGTTTAAGCGGATTAGTCATTATGATCGAGCTGGATCTCTCGAAAAATGCTCTGAAGACATTACACGCAGAAACTTTCAGAGAAACATCAAAGATAAGATGGATTTTCCTGAATGACAACCAATTGGAGAAATTGGATGATGGATTGTTCAATAACCTGCCGTTCCTTCAAAAAGTTTATCTAAATAACAATCGCATTGCCCAGATTGGAATGACTACCTTCAAAAACGTGCCAAAACTGAACCATCTGAGACTAGACGGGAATAAGCTGCAGAGATTGACAACAGACACTCTAGGGGCCCTGACATCTTTAACAACTTTGGACATCCACGACAACCTTTGGCGATGCGATTGCTATCTTCAGCCGTTCAGAAACTGGGTAATGAGTAAGAAACTGGCTACTGTTCCTATCTCCTGCACCGAACCTGGGAAGGTCCATGGAAAACTGTGGAAAGAGCTGGATTCATCAGACTTTGCATGCAGACCAACCATTGTCTATCCAGCCATTGAATCCACTGTGACATCAGCTGATTACAATGTCACCATATCTTGCCATGTCGACGGAAACCCCTTGCCAGAAGTAAACTGGGTGTTGAACTCCCAAATAATTGACAGCTCCTACAGATACCAAGGGGAGATGAAATACTATTTGACACAAAGTAATATGGAAAACAGTAAATGGGTGAACCTGACCATTGTAGATGCGGTAAGCACAGACAATGGCGAATATCTTTGCGTAGCCAAGAACCAAGGTGGTGTAGAAGAAAGAGCTGTCAACTTAGTTATAGCACACACTAACCCACCAGGTATAATGATTCCTAGCGGGATGGACAGCAACAAGCTCCCAGTACTGATCGGAGTTTCCTGCACGGCCGCAATTTTGCTTATCATATTAGTCGTGCTGTGTTACTACTGCTGTTGTCGAAGACGCAGTTCGGAGAAGAAAACGGAAAACTCGAATGGGGATGCCTTGATTGAGGGTTCGGTCATACCAGAGATGGAGAAGAGTCTCATATCGGCTGTGAATCCGGTGACGAAACCTCCGAGGAGGTACGATGTGCCCCCGTCGATCACGAGTGGCGCTACAGAGATGTCGGAGCTGAACAAAACGTTGCTGGACAACGACTCAGTATCAGGTATGATGTCGGAAATATACTAGGTTTATCTATTTGCTTGTGATCGTTGTGGCAAGAAGTGCAGATTCCGAATCGGTCTGTTCAGTCACAAGAGAAAATGTGACTCCCAGAACACACAGCAGCTGTAATAAACATCTGAAAAGATGAAAAGACCAATGATGATGACTAGGTTTATAATGTAGCTTAACTACGATTGTTAATTAGATACAGTTTGAAAAATATCAGCATTTGGCATAAAATAATTAATTCCTAATTTATTATTGTACTCACATGAAAAGCATACAGATATTTTAAGGCAGTTTTTTTTACAAAGGCGAGCTTATCTTTAATAAGAGATTTCTTCCAGCAAATTATGTTGGGTAGGAGATGGAGATGATAATCACATATAAAACCTTTAACTACAACTAGCAGTGATATTAGTGGTAAGAGGGAATAAAGTTCGCAAATATCTCCGCTCTCAGGCGCTCTCACTGTGTGCACTATGGGTACTTTTACTCATTAAAAGAATAATTATAATAAAGGTGATCTTAGTCTGTAGGTAGTACATAATAGTCTGATAAAATTTTGAACTGAATAATTAATAATTGGCTGATCGCAAGATTCGCAAGTTGTTATCAATCACTATTTTGACTAATTACTGAAATGGCTCAAATTATTCATACTTTAAAGTAAACTGTATCTTCTGCTTCAGCGATCAACGACGACGATAAGCGCTCCTTCGAGTTCGAGCACCAGCCGAAGCGATCCCAAGACACCCTGAACGTGGACTATGGCCGTTTGGACGGCAGAGCCTACCCGCCAGACCTGCTGTCCTTCCCGCCTAGAGCCACGCAAATCTCCCCAGCTGCAAGCAACGCGTCTACAGTACCAGACACAACCAGGCTGCCGCAACAGCTGAACCCAATCAGCCCGATCCATTCACCAATCTACGGGATGGTTCCTGCCAACCACAACTTGTTCAAGACTCTTCCATACTCAAGGTCGCAGTCTCCATTCACGGCGCCCGTAACGCCACCTGTTGTGACGCCGCGGCAAGGTTACGTCACCATTCCGAGAAGACCCAGGGTACCGAGCTGGTCTAGCACCGCCAGTACTCAGATAATGCCCAGCACCGAAACTCAAGAGCCGCTTTATGACAACTTGGGGCTTAGGACGACTGCAGATGGGAGCTCGGTGCTGTCTTTAAACAAAGCCGGATTAGAGCAACAGTTCTCGCCTATGAGGAACCGGCCTCTGCCAGCTACGCCTACAGTGTATCAGAACCCTCATTCCTACTACGCTCCAATCGAAGAACAAGAACCGGCACCCTCACCGGTTCCGTCACAGTACTCCCAGAATCCAAGAAGCAGTGTGGCTTCTCAGTTGTCTAACCAATTCGCGACTCCTGCCCCTCAAGAGCCTGTTAACCCGAGAATGAGTTGGACAGCAAAGAACGCCTCAACGCCGCAACCGGAACCGAGGAAAACACTGTTCAACGACGTGAATAGGAACCCAAATGAAGGCTCGTTCTCGCCTTCAGACAGCAGCACCTTGAGCCGGAGAAACAAGCCCGAGACTGGATCTTTGAGGCGACCTCCGAGGACTGAGAACAGAATCGACAACGTCCCCACCGTAGCGTCGCCAACCAAAGAGGATTCAAGGCGGAACGAAAGCAACGCCTCTTTGAACCAGTCAGGGACTTTGGGACGCAGCGGCAAAATACCGCCTAGACCGCCTCCCAAGCCTAAGAAAAAACCAACTCCTGACCAAGCGAATCAGAATCAACCGTTGTTTGAAGACGAAGGCGAAGACGGAACGGAGGTGTAGCAAAGTGTTGAGACTACCAAAGTGCCAATGAGCATTCAGACTCAGTGAATGTAGTGATTATCCCGGGATCGTACGATCAGTGATATCTCAAGCTGTAAAGAGAAAGATCAAGTGCAATGTACTGTTGTTCTTTATTTAATTTGCGGTGCTCGAGTGTAAATAAATCGTGCTAGGTTTTTCGTACAATTGAACGGACTATACATATAATAGTTGTAAGTTTACTTTTAAGCAAATATGACTATGTTAGATATACGTTACTCTTGTGTGAGTATTGTTTTCGCTCTCAAAATGTACACACTTAAGTTACATATTTTAAGTATTTATTATTACCTATGCACTATTACTAGTAGTTCTTGAAGCAGCATGTTCAAATCAACGGCGGCTAGAGTGTGTGTAATGCTTGCCCATTAGTGGTTTCCTTTCGAAAGATATTTTCGAAGACTGATTATTCTAAATTCAACATTCAAATAGAAATATTCGACATTCCCTTAATTATAATGCACCGTTTTGAAACACTCATTCCAACGTCAACTTAAACTATACCTTAAATCAGATCGTCAAGAATCTATTTGCTAATGTGTGTCAGATCTTCATCATCAGACACGAGAGATGCAGATTTAATATGGTCAATACGGTATTGGCCTCATTTTGGAGGTAGTTTTAAAATAAAGGTTATTACATTTTAAGCGCACTACATTAATATTTACGGGATATCTTCTGTAATTTGAATAAAAATTAATAAATAGTTGAATTTGAAAAAACCGCGCAAAAAACGCTGTATTTCTAATGGCGCCGGTCACATGACTCGCGTGACGTCACATGCTCGTGAGTGAACACCCGCCATCATTATGATTCAGTCAAGCAAGATGTCAAAGACGAGCGTGTGACATCACCAGAGATAAACGTCAGGCAGAGCGTTTTCGTCATGTTTTCGTCACAGATTATATTCCGATAGTTTATTCATTTTAATTCCTGGAATCCGCAAAAAATAAACATATTTTACTCTAAAATATGATGAAATATAGATTTTTACGCTACTATCTGATAGGATTACCACATTTTGTCGAATATTTTTAATGTTGTCCAATACCGTATTAGAGAAATATCTCGAGATCAATCCCACTGTTAATTGACCGTATAGTTTCTACTGTCTCTGGATTTCGTTCGATCTAATGTTCGCCATTCTCAAATAGAAGCTTATCCGATCTTTATCTAGACATGAATGTAATGTATCGCAGATGTCATAATTAACTGTGCACAAGACTGAAAATATACGATTATAGATGCTTTGTTACTATTCAACTCACAAATAGTTAATTTTAAGCGTGCTTCATAGTCGGTGAATATCAAAGATACCCATATCTGATTTACTAAAATCATTAACTTTATCAACTTAAGTTAATTTCATTTTAAAATTTTACTTATTGCCTTGCATTGCAGAAAATTATAAAAAAACTGCCTGTTAAATTAAAACACATTCCTTGTCGCGCTATGTAAATCATGTAAATAATATAACATGACAAATAAAAATTGCAAACTAGATTGAATTAAAACAGCTCTTTGTGTCTCAAACACATTTAGGTGAATGTTTTTAAATAGTTTATGTTCTCTATTTTTTACCGTTTCATTTATTTTATAACCAAATCCACTTGCTACCTAAGTAATTTAGTATTTTACCTACCATTTTAGTGTATCCAATGTTGCAATGTTTTGATAATATAAATGGTTCCTAGATGACATAATTATATGTTTTACTTATACATGCATTAGTTTATAAAACGAAATTATAAATGTATTCGGTGGTGCCTATTTTATCAACATTTTAGCACGTGATATTGTAAAATGCATTTTAGTGTGATCATGATTTAGTTTTTAGACGCACAGCTTTATTTGAGCAAACTCTTTTGTTTATGTTTTTGTAAAATATGTTTTGCTGCCATTTTAAATGTACAACCTTTTGGATCTACCGTGCTTTCTTGCATCGAAGTTCCAACTTTTACTTAAAGCAAAATGTACAATGTACGATATTTTTACAATGTTTTACTGTAGACATCCAGTTATATTACTGTAAGAGCTCTGTACATATATGTATGGGTGTCAAATCTTGTTGTACTTATTCAATTTAAATTTAGCAGCTATAGAATTGGCAACTCAAAATCTGAGAGCTATTGACAAAAGTCAATATACTTAGGTGCTTTGAATTATCAAGTCCGAGTGTAGTACCTACCTACTTAGCTGATTTAATAAGTGCAACACAGAATTGGTGTCATTTATTATTAAAACCAATTATTAAAGCTATATTTCAGTAAAATTTACTATTTTTATTAAACTATACACAGTTGGTCCCAATATTACGTATCTTCTTCCGTATTCACTTAGATCAAACTTTAGAAAGGTACCTACACCTACTGGATACAGTAACAGCTACATTCACACAAGTCAAATAACTTCCGGTAGGTATATTATGTATGATGATTATACAAACATACACATAGTAATAAATAATATAATGGACCATGGAAACTAATTTCAAGGGAATCAAACTGGGAAAACCATTTCGAGATACATAATTGTATTCTGAATTGAATAGCGTTATTCTAATCAAAAAATATTGCAGGATTTCGGAAATTTCTGTAAAAAACAATAACTTTCATTTGACGTCTATGACGTACTTTCTCTAATTATTTTTCGCCGTTATGTTGGCTGTCCGCTGTCCTGTACGGAGGTTGACAGCCTGCGATGGGGTGAGTATAGATATTGCGGCTATCGATAAAATTATTTATAAGACAGCGCTCACTTCGATATCATCGAAGACAGGGACAGTTAGTCTGGCTAGTCTAATTTGGACGAGTGCTATAATAATATAGTCTATCCGCTTTGTCTCGAAACATACCATCGTTCACTCCTAAATACCGGTCCGCCTGTCACATCAGTCACAGAAAAGGGAAATTATAATTAGCTCGTCAAAAATAACTTTTTGACTTGTTAACGACTGAACAGTAAAAAAGCCCTCTAGAATGAACAATGGGGTCTTTTACGACCCCGTCTTCAGGGTTAAGTGCGTTCATTGTTCCTCATTTTCGTCGTGAATATCGAATGTCCGACCGAAATAAGGTGCACTTGAAAGACCCCACTGTTGCATTCGAGCGGGAGAATGTGACCGCAACCAATCTTAGGATTTGTAGGTACTAAAATACGATACGTGGGCACATATGTGCCTCTGCCACCCCGTATGGCAAGAAACAGTATGACGCTATGTTGTCTAGAAGAAATAAATAACCGCAATCGAGATGGTTTTAGTAACCTTTACGCGAAATAAAGTGAATTTGGCCGAATTGGAAACGTAGCACCACTTGTCATTGGAAGGAAACAATCGTGTTGTTAGTTTTTAGGGTTCCGTAACCGAGGGTGCCAAACAGGACCCTATTACTAAGCCTCCACTGTCCGTCTGTATGTCAGCGGGCTCTATCGCACGAACCATAATAGCTAGCAAGTTGAAATTTTCACAGAATGTGTATATCTGTTGCCGCTCTACAACAACAAATACTGATACAAGAAACATGTTTTTTTGTACTGTTTTGGTACGATCGTGTGGAACTCCGTGTGAGGAGTCCGAGTCGCACTTGGCCGTTTTTTTATTATCCTACTTCATAAACGGAGAGATTCTATGCAATATTATCGGTAAAATTATCAGTATCCAAGCAAAGCAACCATCCAAGTTAAACCAACCGGAAATTGTGGAGAAGTGACACTTCCCATGCACGACTACATCAGTTTGACTTAGGACGTCGGTTTTGCTGTAGACTGGTAAGTAAACATGGAGGTTGCAACTGTAGCATGAAAATTACTTGGGAAATACGATTCGAAGTCTGAAAATACTGCGTAATAATTGCTGCTGGTAATAGTTTCTGAATATGGCGGTTTCCGTTAAAATTTGTCGATATTGTAAAGGTACGCTTACACGGGCAATTTTTCGAGCAATAGTTACCCGGCAACTGTATATGCTCAATCTGGAGCGATTGTTTTTGCGATATTGCTCGTAATTACTCCATATATCCATACTGCTCCATATGTTGTGGCGATATCTTTAGCTACAATTGGTTATATTTTGTCATTGTTGCCGTCAATTTCTTGATACAGCCATAAGTAGCGTGACGTCATAGTTGCTCGGAATTGCGCAATTTAAGTTACCCGTGCAATTGTACCTTTATTAGGTATGTTTTTCTGGGCCGAGCATCGTTTGCCCCGTGCGAGATGCTCCGGATTTTTCTCAATGGATTTTCATGTTGTCTTTGTTTCCCGATGTCCTTTGTGCTATTGTTTGTGCTGTTTTCTTTCCTAACTCGTTACGGTTGCTGAGTGTGTATAACACAAGACACGAGTAAATAATAAAAAAGGACACAGATATATGAGCACTATTCAAAAGTACATTAGACAAAAAAATGGCAACATTCATTTATTATTTATTTATTTATATTATTTGATTGACAAACCAAATGTGTCATAAAATAAAACAAGCAGTAGTCTGCAAATATTGCCATCATTTAATGTCTATCATTTCTTAGTTAATGTTTGTAGTATATATTGTTTATGGCATTGTGTGACAGAGACAACGCTCTATTAACCTGTTTTGTCAAAACGTTGATGTTAATAGAGCATTGCTGTCTCTGTCACACAATTCCATACAAGAGACATGGACAAAATGATTAACTAAACTGAAATTAAGAAAAGTCCCTTTTATTTAAAAAAAACTAGTTAATGCTTGAAAACTATAGCTATAGTTACACTACGTACTCGTATAAGTTTGCTCTCACTGCGAAACCGAGTTTTACTTTTATACATAGGCAAGATAAGAGTTTTTTTTTTCTCTAGTGTAGAGCAAAAACACCATTAATTTTCAATTTTACACCCTTTATACTGACTATTTAATTCAGTCTCTTTCGCGAGCGGCACGGCGACCGCTTCGACTTTTCGTCTGCAGACGAAAAGTCGAAGCGGTCGCCGTGACCGAATTCGGTCGGACCAACTCGGACCACATCATCATCATCAGTCCCTTTCACATAAAACTTTCTAAACTCGTCTTAAAATCAGTAATCAATGGACAAAGGACAATGGGTAATAGTGGTGCCTTTTTTTTCGCGCGGCCATCAACCAAACCTTGTTTTTCTAGTGCAGAATATTGCAACGAATAAAAAAAGAAATACATATATACCTCTATACTCAGTCTGGACTGAGCTAGAGGAGCTTAAAGTTTGCAACTTTTATTTGGTTTTTGAGATCTATTGGTATCCTAGAGGCAAGTTAAGTGTGCAAACGTAATTATAATCGTAGCGTGATCATGGCTCAGCTTGGCTCGGGGATCCGGATCGATCGTTGAGGTTAAGTAACACCAAGTGTGGTAAATTTTTGGATGGGTCAAGTAAAACGTAAAGTTTGGTTAATGGCCGCGCGAAAAAAAAAGTAAATTTTCTCCATACAAGATTACTCATTGGCTTTTGTGTGCCCGCTGCCCTCACGCGTAGGAGTAACGATTAATTGTTTACATATATATTTCTGCTGCCAACAAGTCAATTTTCGTTTGACGTGCCAATTCAAATGTGCTTGTTTACCTACGCGCTTACCCAACAATGGTTATTCTGACAGATGGCTAACACGAAAAGGGTTAATCTCGGTAATCCAGCCGCTCCATACGAATAATAGCGGGTTAACCCTAAAATGGAGCCGCGTTTTTATCGCTTCTGGCCAACTGTCACTCAGCCATTACGGAACGACAAATATAGGTGGATCTCGACTGATTTTGGGCTGAAATTGAGCTCTTATTTGAGTGAAAGGTTATTTATTCCTTCACCTTTTATCCGAGTGGTTAGTAGAGTAATATTTAGAATACCTACTTAGAACTTAATTATTTAGAAAGTTTATATGGCTCGTTCTTCATCAAGAATCAAATGTCAAGAAAAAATTTAAACTTGGTCAAATAGATAAAAGGTAAATGTTATTAGAGCTTGTTCAAACTGAAAATGACGCGCCCCACTCCTTTATTTGCGACACCTATGCTTGTATGTGTAAATGCGGTAGCGGGGCGCGTCATTTCAGTTTGGACAATTATTTTATTTAGTGTCACTTGCACCAAAAACACTCATTGTGATTAGCGCGCTAACCGCAATCATTTGACATCTATATATATAAAAATGAATTGCTGTTCGTAAGTCTCACTAAAACTCGAGAACGGCTGAACGGATTTATTTTATCTTAGTCTTGAAATGTTCGTGGATGTCTAGGGAAGGTTTAAAAGGCGAGAAAAAATCGAATAATTTCCGGGAAAACCCTAAAAACAGCCCTTTTCTATTTCCCATACAAACGTTTTCTAGAGTCAATCGTTTTCTAGAGTCAATTTGAACTTTATTGCTATTCAATAAAGTTCATATTAAATTGAGGCAGTACGAAGTCTGCCGGGTCAGCTAGTATTTCATATATTTTGACAGCTGCTTTGCTGATAGAATTAAGACGCTAATCTTAATTAAGTTTTTGATGCAAATGGACCTTAATCTTAATCCCAGTACATTTTGGCCTGAGTGGGTCAGCTGATTTGTATGGAGAAGTGAAAAATTAAGTTACTTTCATCAAATCGGTTTCATAATGAAACTTTTAGAGATATCTACAAGAAGGTTTTGTATTAGGTTTTGTAGCGTTAGTACAGGGTGTAACAGAAGCGTGTAGTCATATTTTAGGGGGTTGTTAGGAAGACCATTCTGAGCAACTTTTACTATGAACTTCACTTTTTCATACAATTCCATACCCACTCAGGCCAAAATGTACTGGGAAGTGAAAAATAAAGTTGTTCTGATCAAATCGGTTTCATAATGAAAGTTGCTCAGAATGATGTCCCTAACAAAGTAGTTTCTCATTTTGCGTTAATTCATTTACACCTTGTATATACCTATTTTTGCTATCGCTACCAAGTAAGCAACTAGGTCAAGGCTCAGACTCTCGAAATAGAACTAGAAAAGCTATTACTAAAAACAAAACAGGCCAACCATTAGTAACAAATTAAGTGCTTAAAGTCGTCTCTACGCGACAGAGGAGGGTATTTCACAAGATTTGTGAAACAGACGAAGGAATTCTAAATTAGATCTTACTCCTGGAGGATTTACGTAATACGTGAATATTTTCAAGGAATGCTGTCGACACGGGGTAAGAATGCTGGTTTGTGCAACGGGAGCCAGTCGAATCGTGTGTCGAACGAATTTCGCTAGAGACACACCTCGGACACTCCATAGAACGCTCGTAAAATAATCACCTATTACTACTACATAACCAAATGATGTTTGTATACGTGCAAATGTGTGCGTAAACTTTGCTAGGGCTGGTGGCGCGGCAAATGCAGCGATATTAAAGTATACGCGTCGTCATCTGTGACGACTCGTCACTCGTCCAGCGTTCAGCCCTGTCTATTGATCCTCTGACCAAAGTTCAAGTTCAAAGTTCAAAAATTTTTATTGACCATAAAATCATACATATTACTTAGTCAACGTCAATATAATATTAATATTTTTGTATACTACCGCCCGTTCGGAAGTTGTGGGCTTAGGGATGGAGCAAAGAAGGGCAAGAAACCTCCCCCGTACCTCTTTTAAAATATCAGAGCCTTAAAAATACAATGTTATGTATTTCTACTTAAGTCTAAGGAAATACACCGAGGAGAGACGTACTGACTCAGTCCATCGCCCCTCTTTGGATTTCTGTGCGCTGAGATGGTAAAGACCATGCAGTTTTGTCATCTAAATATTCTTTAACACTGTAATATGACTTCTTCAATAGGCCATTTTTGACATAGTTTTTGAACCTCCTTTCTGGTAGGTCCGTTGCTTCATTAGGTATTTTATTATAAAAACTAACACATACTCCCATAAAAGAGTGAGCAACCTTACTGAGTCTGAACGCGGGCATAGCAATCTTATTTCTATTTCTAGTGTTAATACTATGATTATGACCTAAAGTCTTAAATAAACCTATGTTTTTTCTGGTATACATGATATTTTCATAAATGTATTGACAGGTAACAGTAAGTATATTGATATTTTTGAATTTGTCCCTTAGTGATTGCCTAGCATCTAGTTGATAGATAGCCCGAATGGCCCTTTTTTGTAAGACAAATATTGTGTTTATATCTGCCGCTCTCCCCCAAAGCAGTATTCCGTAAGACATAATACTATGGAAATAACTAAAGTAAACCAATCTGGCAGTTCCTACATCTGTGATGTGTCTGATTTGCCTGACCGCATAAGCAGCTGAGCTAAGTCTTCGTGAGAGACTAGTTACATGAGGACCCCATTGAAGTTTCGAGTCTATAGTGATTCCAAGGAAAATTGTTTCTTCAACCAATCTTTTGATGCCAGGGGTGGGGTGCGGTATCTGAATCAGCGCGGGGAAGGGAGTGGCCGTTCTGTACGGAGTACTATTATCTCTTCTGTGCTAGAGGACGAGATTCTGCCTCAGAGCCAGCCGGTTCGAAAACCGATTCCGCATCTAGAAAAAATCTAGTAAGTAAATGTAAAGTAAAGTAAATGTAGACCATTAATGTCCCCACCTAGGGGCACAGGCCTTTATTCGGATCCGAGTAAGATATAGCCATACTCCACCATCGGAAATATTCTTGTTTTATTTCACTTGCTTACGTCGTCGGTGCCTATGCCATTGCCAGCATAGGGCAAAAAGGCTTGACAAAATTTTGTTTTCTTTTGTATAATTGTATTTAAAGATACTAAACGAATGCTCAGCAACCCAAATACGCTGCCGCTCGCGTCTTAGTTATAAGGTGGACGCACATCTAACAAGAAACTGTGACTGTATCTTTGAACCAGTTTTGTCCTGCGCGTCCATGATCCATGAGCCTTCCCCTTCCCCGCAGCCCCGCGGGTGCGACGGCGTCGTTGTCAACTGTGCGCGGTTTCATACAACTTCATACAAATCATTCATAAATTCATTCGTTCAATCAATTTCTTTATTGCACACAAACATTTGACAACACAGGAAATACTTGGAAATAGTCGAGCTAGCAATGTTATGACCACGGATAGAGTCTACGGCGCTTGGTGTGCGCGTACCAACAGCCTCCTTTCAGGGATACTGAAACATCGCATTCAGAGCTCAGCACATTCACGGGACTTTGTACCGATTGTCGGTAAATAATAAAGTGGCTTGTAGTGCACAATTGAAAAGAATTCCAAAGGTTTGTTGCACGGGAAGACTGGGAATTGAGATGCTACGCTGCGCCGGTATACTAGCTAACTGAATATACAGGGTGACATTAAATTAGCTGACCATATTTTGGGGTGTGATAGGTAGGTCCATCATTATGAACTATTTTCCCCGAGAAACTTAAGGTAGCAAACGAAAAACTGTTTGGGTCTCCCATAGTAACTTGTATGTAATCAGCTGACGGGGTTAATGTACTGGGTGACGAAATATTTTTTTCAGTTTCCGACCATATGTTTCTTGAGGAAAGTTGTTTATAATTATGGGTACCTACTATCATTCCCCAAAATAGGGTCAGCTAATTTAATGTCACCCTGTATAAACATTAAAGTTCAAACGTTGCGTCTGGCCCCATACTCGTGGATACCTTAAGGCGCCTCATGAATAAATTAGGGGTGCTTTTTTCATGTGTATTTCAGGACATACTAGGCAAATCGTTATCAATTTCTGGTATATGTAATTTGACTGTATAATCTAGGGTTTTCGTGAAGGAAAACGTGTTTGGATAAAATTTTCTCGATAGAAAATAAATCCAAAGTCAACCCTTTTTTCCAATATTTTTTCCTTTTTTACCGCAGTAGTAGTAAATATGATCTTTCTATTAATTGTAATATGCGAGGAATTGTTGTTATTAGCGATTTGAAGATTGAAATGTAATTCCCTGGAATAGCTTATTTTTTATGTTTTTTTTTCCGTTTTGGCGCTTACGTTGATTCAGATTAGGCGCGAGCGCACGATTGCCATCCCACTTATTCCTGTTCCCGAGTTATATTTGCTTCTCACTTCCGCAATCTTCGTTGACCTTGGTTTGTAATTATTCGTACCTCGCCTTAAGTCGTGGGACTCAGAAACATTGACACACATATAAGCATCCAGACCAGAAAATGCAATATCCGGTTGCGAGATACACATTACAATTTCCCGCTTTAAAAAAATAAAATAGTTGGTTGCTCTACAACCTCGTAACAGTACAAAATAACAGTATTATGGGTATCGGTAACTTGTGTGAGAGATATTTTCTCCCTAACTTTTGGGTAACATATTTTTCGAAAGCTAACAACACTGGTTTTAATGTTACCAACTTAACAGCGAAGACAATTTAGAGCTGAAATAAACTCTAACAGAAAACATTTCTCGTTGTTACATGAGTGTTTCATTACAGGCTTCTAGGCACCGCCATAAATAAAATTATTTACATTGATATGTGAAGTTGTGAACCGCTTACAAATAGATAGTACCGAGATTAATTCGCTCTAAACGCAAATCACTTTGTGAGTTGCTTTCCCGAGCTATTTTCCGCCGCGCGCCTGCATTTTCCGATCTTGTCTGCTGTCTAGCCGAAGCGTTCGTAAATAAATCAATGGTAAATAATTTAAAGTGCATACAAGAATAGTCAATGAGTATGGCTCATTCTTATCGTATGGCCCTCAGTGGCTATATTTAATATTATGTTACAAGAATTATAATAGTACTCATCCTGAAAGTATGTAGAAAACGGTTTTTTCCCCTTCCGGCCGGCAGAGAGAGACAATCACAGAGGCGTCCCTAGAGTCATAATAGTGAGATGGGAAACGTCGCGGGTCAATTGGGACTAAGATAGGTACCATTTACCGAGGGCGCCTCTAGCGTGATGTAGGTACCTCATTCAACACCAGCGCCCTCAGCGGCGAATTAACACGCAATAGCCCTCATTTTCAAGCAAAAATGGAGCTTTCAATAACTGAGCTATATCGTACCCGCGACTCTTTCTTTGCCACCCCGCATGAGAAATGACAGGTTTTATCGTTATATTTCGCACTTGGCCGGTTTTATTTTATTATTACGGGTCTTTAGCCTATTTCACCAACAATCGCTACTGTTATTTTAACTATACTGTCAATCGCCCTTTATTTATTTATTTATTTATTTATTTATCACAAGTATTTGTGCCATTACAGCGAACCAAAGCGACACAAACATTATTTTAAATTACTTATTACAATAAATAAATAGTACAAATACATTGCAGATGTACACTAAATACATTGTACCATTAATACAAAGAATTATGAATAGATACTATAATGAAATAATTACGATTAATTCTATTAGAGAGAGGACAGTTACACACACAGCACAGTTATACATCATTCACGAAGTACCTGCCACACTCTCGCACAATATCCCTCCATGTATCACCAAACAGATCATTCAGTGGTGTAGCCACCAAAGAGCGTCCCGCGCCCGGACCAGCGCGGACTGCCGTGCCGCCGGCGCGCCACCGTGCAGTGCGTGCCGCCCGCTAGCAGCTGGTGCCTGCGCGCGCGTAGGTTTATTTTCTTTCAGGGGCCACTTAGCGGTTGTTTCGCTCTGACCTAGGTTTACGGGTCATCATTGCTAAGGGAACCCCTTTTAAGAGGCTGTCCTCTAGGCAGCTAAGAAACAGAGCTAATTATCCCCTAACTTGTGGTGGAACGGAATCGGGCATTAGTGCCTTTAGTGGAAATCCGAACGCGAGCGCCCCGGAGGCAAAGCGAGCCAGTAGTGCCTCCATTACTCCTACTTGCCGAAGCCAATCCGCCGTTAAATCTTAAGCTGTCTTTATAAAGCCGGACATTTACACCCTGAAAGAAGCCAGCATGATTTTTTTGTGCATTTAAAAATAACGGACGTTATGATACAGTCTATCTAGTGTATGTTGGCGTGTGGCAAAAAAACGTACTTATTTTGCCAGTTATGTCTGACAGTTCTCAAAGCTTGGTGGCTTGAAGGAGGCGCCCCGCCACATGAACGCCAACTTATACTAGACAGTCTGTATGAGTTATTCGCTTTATTCAATAGTTTAAAATGTGATGAAATATGGCAAAATAGTAAATAAATATAGCAAAATAATTGTATATGGTGATTTTTTACCACGGTTAAAATAAATAAAATCGCTTTATGTAAGCGCAAATATCTCGAACGTCGTCATCGATTTAGATGAACTTTTTTTATCTATTCTTTGAAGTTTTATAAAAGTTCTTACGGAGAAGTTAACGAAGAGCTAACAGTAAAAAATCTAAATAATCTTTGGTCAAACTCATACTTCTGGTCATAGCTTAAAGCTTCTGTTAGTAGTCAAGTACGTAAGTGTGTGGTAAAATTAGGTAGGTATTTCTCTAATCGCACGTTTACACCCTGAATATGCGAATTCTAACGCGGAAATCTAGTTCCAACAGTTCTACTGTAAAATAACAATTAAACCGGCACGTGATTTCCAGCGGAATTCGATCGCTGCAATAAACCGCAATATCACGATCACACACTAAATCTATTTTGAACTTTTTAACCGACCGACTTCACAAAAGGAGGAGGTTTACTATTCGTCGGGATATATATATATATTTTATTTTATTTATGTACACCGATAACGCCTAGAGTCTAGGCCCTGGACGGATGGACCGATTTGGAAAATTATTATTTTTTTGTTTGAAAGGGTTTACCTACCCATTGGTCCCATTGACACCAGGTCAGGATCTGATGATGGGATCCTGGAGAAATCGAGGGAACTCTTCAAATATTATAGGCAGACCTATAGTGATTTTTGTGTTTTCCATAATAACTCGTGCAAATGCACATGGTAAGCATAATATTGTGATGCGGAACTGATGATGAAGACCACACATGGCCACCAGAACTGCTCAATACTAGGTACAAATACAATCTACTATGCGGGGTTTGTCAGAGAAACATGGAGCGCAGCATTCTCGGTGTTCGGCTTTTAGACCGGATCCGGAATTCCGAGCTGCGCTCCCGGACAAAGATTATAGATGTAGCTCAGAAGGCTGCCCAATTAAAGTGGGACTGGGCCGGTCACGTTGCTCGAATGCTGCCAAATCGTTGGGCTAAGAGAACCACAGACTGGCTCCCAGTAAATGCAAAGAGAAAGCGTGGCCGACCCAGGAAGAGATGGAGTGATGAGTTGGCTCTATGGGATGAAGAGTGGAAGGAGACCGCTCAGGATCGAATGGAGTGGAAGAGGGGGAGGGAGGCCTTTGCCCAGCAGTGGGATATTACAGGCTCATAAAAAAAAAAAAAAAATGCGTGACCGACGGGCAACGCCTAGCCTAAACCGGTGGACCTAGAGCCATGAAACTTTGTACAGGGGTTCCGTATGTAGCGTTGGATAGCACTAAGATGGGATTTGACGAAATTAATTCCCCAAGGGGGGGAGGGGGGGAATAGGGGGTTACAGTTTGTATTAAACTCAAAAAGCACTTGACATTGGTTTCTAATCAAATAGGATTTGTGAAAGTCGGTTTTTTTTAAATTTTACTTTTTGTTTCAATTATTGTTACCTACTACCGGTTAAGTCCATACGCTTATGCTGCGTCCAAATATGTTCTTTTGTCCATTCTGTACCTTTGGAGAACAATCTAGCCTGCCCTGTGGGCCCTGTACCTTATTTGACCTGGTTGACCCTACGTGTGATTGCCATGTTACTTATTAATAGACATTCCGTTATTTCCCGTTGACCATAACTGTTAAGACAATGGCAAATGAAATGCACACTGTGAATTGAAAATGTGGCGTTTAGTATGCATCAGAAATAGCAATATCGATCGATAGTACTATGTATACTATCTATAGGCAAAAGTCTCAGTGGATTTGATATGTATACTTGGTACACATGGAGTGTTAATTTGTCAGGCTATAATCGTAAACGTCGTCTTGTAACCTACCTACCTATATGGGCTAATAGGGGAAGCACAGTTGCTCACGTCCGAAGGAAATAGTTGGAACCTACAGCCCTTCACGTCCTTGCCGGGTAGTGCTAAAGAGCAACCAATTAATTCCAGGTCCTCGGAAGACAACCTCGCTAAATACAATAAAATCTACCAAACACGTGATACTTGGTGACATGAACCAAGTTGTTAGACCGCGACCGTTAGACCGTAAATTTATTGACCCACCATAAGTACGTAGGTTGAAATAATAATATATTCTGGTAATGTGTCACTTGATTCAATTAAGTACTTTTTATGCAAAATGTGATCAGGATTCCATTTTATTATCCAATTAACATAGCATGTGTTGAAACTTGAAATATGCGGGGGGGCCCTGAACGCGTTATCCGATAAGTGTCAGAAATATGCGGGGGGGGGCCTGAACGCGTTATCCGATAAGTGTCAGAAATAACCGACGACGCATAAAGTTGCACTAAATATTACATTATTTGGGGGCAGAGAGAACTATTGTTTCCCTTGTTTTTCCCGGGTTTCCCCTTATAGAAGGAGATGCGGTCGCGAATACATGCGCCTTCTGAGTATACTCACAAAATGTGCCGGCATTATAACACTTTTAATTTAACGGCTGTTTAACACTTTTAATTGCAAACTAAAGAGGATCTATTGCCAATTTTAAGTATGACAATGGGGGCTATTTGGGAGGTGTCAAAACCACTAAACTAGAGGAACTATAGGCACTAAACTGACAACATTCAAATCCGACAGCTCTTGCGCGGTGGCCATTGAATCCATTTTCAAACACACCATTTTAATTAGTTTAGTTAGTATAGTTCGTGTTGCCTCCCAAATCGCAGGCACTGACATAAATTCACTATTGCTTGCTACTTCAAGCGCAAGACAACATTATTCTCCAAATAAAGACAACTCAATAATTTATAATAATATGCAGTTGTTAAAGCAATTCAGATAATAATGTTGACTTCGAAGTGGTGGCACTACATCTTCTATTACATCTACTTAAATTATAAGTAAACATTGGTAAATTATAATAGGCACTCGCTTCTTATACTAGTAGATCTACCAATAGGTATACTATACCTACCTATGCAGTGTAGTGATGTGTTCGAAGGCAAGTCAACATTATTATCTGAATTGCTATAACAACTGCATATAAATTGTCTTTATTGGAATCAACGTCCTATTTGGCCATAATAATACTAGAACTCGGGAGTGACAGAATTTTTACCGTCTCTCCCCCTATTCTCCTAAGTCGAAGTTGTGGGGAATCACTAGGGAGGACAGCTGACACTTCCGTAGGGCCACGAAGGGCTGCCATCGAATAAGGGAATTGTTCATCCGTGCTGCGCGTGTTACGAATAATACAAAATTCTGCAGAGAGAGGTGTTTATAAGTTTAAGTCCGCCAAAAGTTTCTGTTCGATGCCATGTCATAAAAATCTGTGTTGTTGAGAATAAAACTAACAAGGTTTTGAAAATAATTTAACCCTCTAGTCGACACATCTTATCTATAGTTCTCCATTGTTCGTTTGTTCGACCGGTGTGCTTCTGAGAGTGAAGGGTACAAACTTGTTATTACAATGCAACAAAATTCGAGAATAAGCGCTGATTTGATTACCTTTCGGACCTTTAACACAGTTTTCTTTAATACGTTTACTATATAAGCAAAAATCAGGTTGCCGAACCTAAACTCCTTGGTTTTGCCAAAATCATGCAATAATCCAAGATCATCGTATTTATTTTCCAAGGAACACTGTTCATTTAATTACTTGCAAGTGGCGCGAAATGTAATTACCGAAATATTAAATCATTTTTGTGCTACACGGTAAATCGCCATCTTGGAGCATTTGGCTGCGATGTACCATGATTAATGGCTCTCAGGGTAGAGATTCGTTTCAAATGCATTCGTTCCGGGTTTCATAAACGCCGTATATTATTTTGTAATAAATACACGGTGACTTTTAATCAGTGATCAGAAGTAGAAAAATATGAATGTCTAGCTAAAATTAAACTTAAAAGGTGAGGTTTCACGCAAATACTTCACTATTAAATGAATGGAAAGTTAAAACATAATCAAAACTAATAACCACATATCGTATGTAGCATGGTCACTTCTACGTTACTCCTAAACTGTCATTGCCGTTAAATTATGAAAGGGGTTGTAAGCTCACAGATACAGATTAGTATAGGGTGACAAGGAATTTTGGGTAAACTTGGGAGCTCCGTGGTCTAGTGGGTTTCATGCTTGCCTCTCACGCAGGAGATGCCAGGTTCGAACTACATTTAAGTTGCGATAGTACATGCTATATCGTTCCAATAGTGTCATCTGAAAATGGATGTTCTGAATCCTCCCGGTGCATTAGGACCTAGTCTCGAATGAAGATAAATTGGAATGAATCGAATTTATTGTTACGTACAAACTAGTTTTCTGACTAAAAACATACACAAGGATTGTTTGAAATATGTCTTCAGCTTCATGCAATATTCTGTATTTGTTCACAGACATGAACAATTTGCTGTGACAAATACATCATATTTACACCAATACAATAAAAATACTTCCTGCTTATCAGACAGGAAAAGCTAACTATCTCTAAACAGAACATAAAACAGGAAACTAAGTTAAGCTAACATAGAATACGAGCAAAGTGTACCAGCTAATGCTAAAGTGAAAAATGTACTCGAGCTAAGTAAGTAACGGAGGATATTGTAGCCATAATTTCTAGACTTTCCTTTCAGTCGAGCAAAGGAATTAATGTATTTACGGCAACGGAATGGGTTCTAAAATGTTAACTCTGCTAGACTGTATCCAGTTAAAGTGTGCATACATTTTAAAATAGCGTAGCGTACGCGTAGTTGCTTTGATGTGTAGTACAGTAGGGTCGGCCTTATACTTTTTACACAATCATATGAAGGCTGTTTGGCCAATTGTCGCCTCCAACCAACCCTTTAATTGTCGGCGCCATATCGTAGAATTGGCTATATCATGAAAGGGTGTTTTTAGAACATGTCTTTTTAAATGCATTTTTATACAGCACTACGTAATACATTTTAAACTAACAAGAAGACTATACGGGGCTTCGTTGCGCTCGCCCCCTTTAGTCTTCACCTTAGCAACCGCAGCGTTTGCCCTAAAATATTTCATCGTTTTATGATACTCCGCGGTTGGCCATTTCATGATTTGGCCATTTCTACGATATGGCGCCGACTTTAAAACTTGCTAGCTACTCTAGCTAGAAGCTGTTGTATCTACAACAATGCTAGCCTTTCATGAGATCTTATTCGAGGAATACCTACTGGTATTCTGTTTGGTAATATGGAGATAATGGCCGCCTTTGATAAGATATTCTGAGAGTCATATCACGGTAGAAACGTTGATTGATTAGTGTTTGGGTTAAATCTTCAGTTTAAGTCGGTTTCAGGTGACCCATGAATGACACTTCACACTGACACTGATGGTAACTAACGATATTTCGAAAGCCATGAAATTTTATCAAAGGTCCTATTATGCTTTCGATGTCGATGCATTATGTATACCTACAGTGTCAGTGATATGGCTTTAACCAAAACATGCATTTTTTCAGGTATAGTATTTTAAAACACAACCTTTTGTTGAACTAAAAGCTTGCTTCAAACAACTAGTGCTGTTTCGTACGAAATACAATGTAGTTTTTAATTCCAGTTCCATTCTTTTACCTGGATTACTCACAGGTTATTTACTTGGAACATGCGTGTTGACTTACACTTCTAACGTCCAGCACATCTTTTGCGCTGAGGCTAATAAACATTTGTAATATCATATTTATGTATTAGTAGACAACAAACACTTTTCTAACGCCAACCCACCCTGTCTCTAAATAAGAAATCAATTTATAAATAGGTATTATACATATAATTGTAGAGTCATGTTCAGGTTAGATAAATCACACACTTTCGAGGTTTTATATTTTCAAATTCAAACGAATCCAGGTCTTTGGTTCGTCAATATTGATTTTGTTGCATAGCTGTAGCAAAGTGTATTTCGGGTCTACAAAATAGGATTGAACTAAATAAGGATTTCTCAAGATAGAGTCCGCAACACAGAAAGACGGCGACAGGCTAGGTCCAAGACTATTATCTTTTCTGTGCCAAGATGTCGGAAACCGTATTACTACACTCAAGTGGAGGTGGACAGGACACTTGGCGAGGCGAGGTGATGACAGGTGGAGTAGATCCCTGACCGAGTGGTGACCGAAAGAGGGAAATAGAAGCGTGGGTCGACCAGCAACCAGATGGGTCGACGACATTACGCATATTGCGGGGAGACCTGGATTCGATTGGCACAGGATCGGATAAGTTGGCACAAAAGGGAGGAGGCTTATATCCAGTAGTGGGCGGAAACAAGCTGCCGATGATGAAGGATTTCTCAATGCGCGGTTGGCATCCTCATGAGACTTACCAATAAGTTGTTTAAACAATGAAACTCCTATTAACCCTTGTTTGTGCTCGTGGCTCGTGGTAGGATTACAAAGGAGTTGAGACCAGTCCGTGAGTAGTCTTTTGTTTGACTCTAGCCTTTATCCTGAACTAGATAAGGTTTGTTGATTAAGAAACGTCTGATCTAGAACAAGATCGCAGATAGGGCATGGATGCCATTTGTGGCTCTTGTGTTATTTGAGAACTATTCTATACTATGATGAGTCTGTGGTCTGAGTGATTTCGGTCACGGCGACCGCTTCGATTGTTCTGAATCTGAATCGTGTTATCATCATCAGTATAGATTATCACTAATATCAAATTAAGATATCGTGGAGGTATCAAGATGAAATGAATATATTACTTACTCAGGACTGTGGTCTGTTGAAGTTATAAAAAACAAACTTCTAGATCAAGATCTTCACGTCTAAATGCGGGTAAAGATAAAAAGCCTCAGAACATAGCCGCGAGGGTATAATGACTTTTTTCATATAAAAAGGGGAAATTTATTACCTCCATAAAAGTTACAATATAGGGCCCTGTCTCATGAATGAGTATCGGGTATTTTATTTTATTAAAAAAGATATCCGTTATCGGATGGGAGTAACGTTTCAACATCAATATCAATTTATGTTATCCTGAGTTGCAGCGCGACTCGAGTGCAGTTTTTGCGATAGAAAACAAAAGCTATCGCACTATATGTCGGCGGCATATCGTAGAATTGGGCATATCCAGGGAGCCAGTTCAGTTCAGTTCAAAAATTTTATTGACCATAAAATCATACATATTACTTAGTCAACGTCAATATAATATTAATATTTTTGTATACTACCGCCCGTTCGGAAGTTGTGGGCTTAGGGATGGAGCAAAGAAGGGCAAAAAAATCCCCCGTACCTCTTTTAAAATATCAGAGCCTTAAAAATACAATGTTATGTATTTCTTCTTAAGTCTAAGGAAATACACCGAGGAGAGACGTACTGAATCAGTCCATCGCCCCTCTTTGGATTTCTGTGCGCTGAGATGGTAAAGACCATGCAGTTTTGTCATCTAAATATTCTTTTACACTGTAATAAGACTTCTTCAATAGGCCGTTTTTGACATAGTTTTTGAACCTCCTTTCTGGTAGGTCCGTTGCTTCATTAGGTATTTTACTATAAAAACTAACACATACTCCCATAAAAGAGTGAGCAAACTTACTGAGTCTGAACGCGGGCATAGCAATCTTATTTCTTTTTCTAGTGCTAATACTATGATTATGACCTAAAGTCTTTAATAAACCTATGTTTTTTTCTGGTGTACATGATATTTTCATAAATGTATTGACAGGTAACAGTAAGTATATTGATATTTTTGAGTTTGTCCCTCAGTGATTGCCTAGCATCTAGTTGATAGATAGCCCGAATGGCCCTTTTTTGTAAGACAAATATTGTGTTTATATCTGCCGCTCTCCCCCAAAGCAGTATTCCGTAAGACATAATACTATGGAAATAACTAAAGTAAACCAATCTGGCAGTTCCTACATCTGTGATCTGTCTGATTTGCCTGACCGCATAAGCAGCTGAGCTAAGTCTTCGTGAGAGACTAGTTACATGAGGACCCCATATAGACCAACTAAGTACAAGACTTAGAGCTATACTAGCTAAATTGTCTATACTAAAAGTTAAAATTCCCTACAATATATTACGAATGCTGTTCATGTCACTTGCAGACTCCGTTATTACCTATGGCTTGTCTAGAAGAACTTGTAAAACGAATCTTGATAAGATACATAACCTACAGTACAGATTATTGTAATCTATAGTTCCTAATTACATTAAAATTAAGTATAAAAATAATGAAAAAGGAACGTTTGGCCATTGCAATGTAGTAAATATTATTGATAAAATAAAAATAGCTATAACATATGAATATGCATGTAAGATTAATGAACTAAAAATTAAAGTCAGACCCTCAACATTAAGACACCTAACTGATAGGCCTATGTATGTCTTACCTAAATATGTAAATGTGCACGGTAAACGACATTGGAAATACTTAGTTCCATATATATTAAATACCTTTCCACACCCAATTCTAAGCGAAATTGTTAAAAGAAAAAAACATAAATACAAAAACTATCTAAAAAATACTTCATTGATTTAGATAAAGAAGTATCTGCTCGATACCTGTGTTATGTTCTAAATTAGCTTATAATTTAATATAAGTTACATTACTATTTATAGCGGCTCACATTCAGCAGATAAACCTGATTAGGTTTCCGCTGATGTTATCTTGAATCATCATGTATTGTTAAACTTTTTGAATAAATAAATACAAAACAAAGCTCTTATCCGGTGGAGAGCGCATAGATACATTTTCCTTTGAAACACAACTCACCAATTTACGGGCGGCGGGGGACGAGGTAAAGAGAGCTGTGATTGGTCAGCCGCTGCGAAACTGTCTGGCGGCCCGTCATCGTACATATGTTGCGTATGCGAACGTTCGTTGAATACAACAAACGTTTGGCGAACCGCATTCCCCCGCAGTCGCAGTCAATTGGATACCTTTATAGTCTCTGGGCATATCACTGCGGTAGCTTGGGTGAAGTCTAAAGCGAATTGTCTTGGTGTTAGTTTGACATATATAACACCAAAAACAGAACGTAGCAAGATTTTCATATTCGATTTTTAGGTAGGTAAGTTTAACTTTTAGTTGAAGTTAAGTTTTAATTATAGACATTAAATTCTTTGAACCCAAAAAATATATATTAAATGTTGAATATAATTATGAAAATCTACGCAGCAATACCCTGGTTCCCAAATAGGTATGTACTATTTTTAAATACATACGGTATCGTAAAGTTTCTGTTACCAGTGGAGTGACTTTGAAATACTTACGGCCGGTTTCCGAGACGCTGCTCAAAGATTACGACTAGCTAATCGATGATCAATTCAAAACAGCGGCATCCGATTGGCTGAAATTAGTAAATTTCTCTGGCCAATCATAACCCTCAAACAGCGGCTAGAAGCGGCCAATGGTACCGAAACACACGTTTCTGTTAGCCCCTGTAGAGCGATTTCAAAATACTTAGCTTCAAGCGTTCTGTTTCAGGCTATTAGCAAAGCTATCACGTCGAAACAGCGATAGCTTTAAAATTAACAATCATTGACAATGCCGGGGCACGCTTTCCCAACACGGGATGAGACTACGCCAGCCTACGCTCGCCCGGGGCGCGTACAGTCGGCAGCACAAGCTTGTACACTGTACAGCTCACTTTCCAACGATCTTTTGGCATGCGGCGACAGGTTGATGACAAGTTTTAAGTGGTGTAGAACGAACGTCACTTAAGTGCCGATAAATCGTTGGAGGACTGTACATGAAATACGTTACGAAATAAAACATATAGGGCACTGTCACGAGAAACTTGATAAACCGGGCATTATGAATAAAGACCGGGCAGTAAGCATAACTTAGTTTAATTTGATAAAATATTTAGACCGGTCCTTATTCAATAATATAGCCCGACGGCGCGTGGTCCATTTGATAAAGCAAGGTGTCTGGCTAGTCTTATTTGGACGAGTGCTTTTCTATATCGGCCACACTGCTGTTTATATTCTCTTTGGTCATCATGACATTGATGTATAGGTCACCGTCAAAGTATGAAAACCGTCATTCTGTAGGATACATCTGTAGGTAAACTGACCAGTAACAGAACCTGTAAAAAGACAGATTTAATGTTTTGCCGGTTACTTATAAGTATATCCGGTGACATATACGGTGTTACAAGCATAAGAATTTTTAAATTTGCCGCGCTTTGCGATGTTCAATTCTAATTAGCCAGACTCTAGCTTGAATTCATCACCTTCATAGTGTTAATAGGTACTGCCCTATTTACGACCTGGCAATTTTATTTATTAGATTACGTTTTGTAAGTTATCTTAGCACTTATCATAAAGATTCGTAATCAGGCTTGTCTCGAGCACAGAAATCAACACAATATATTGTAACTGCTATGTACTCCTGTTTTTTATCCGTATAAGTTAAAATTCCTTTGAATTTAACTTCTCTACTCGAATCCTGATAGGTACGCGAAATGGAACGCCCGCCCTGGGGCAACAGAGAGAATGGATCTGAGCCAGCCGTATGGAACTCGTAGCTTTTAGTCTACTAACAACTGCTGATAGTTTCTGAATCTGTGTGTGGCGTTTGAAGAGATGTGTTGTTTTAGGGTAGGCAACTAAAATTCTGCAATTTTTTTCAACAATGATGACACGCCACTGGACGGGACGGCTACATCAAAGAATTTACGGCAACAATGGCAACTTGTAGCAATTGTACGTGCAGTGGTGGTACTGCATATGGAGCAATGCAATAAGGAATATGTATATGGAGTAATTTCAAGTGATATCGTGACAATTATAATTGCCGGGCAATTTATGCTCAAAAAAAAAATCCCGTGTAAGCGTACTTTTAGTAATACTCGTACATAAATAAAAAAATAATAAAACAAATCTACAAAACACTGTATCAACCATTAATCGATCATTAACAACCCCTTTCGTAGAAATGGAAGTAAAATTACTTGATCAATATTTTGGTTTTGGTTAGTTTGGTTTGTCCCCCCTGAAATATTTAAAAAAAATATATACGCGTGTAGCACCGTACACGTGTTAGAAGTAAAACTTCTGTAGCTAGATCATTAAGTGGTACCTATACTATACACCTATACCTACCTATACTAAAAGAGATTTAAATTTCCAATTTTGAGATCCAATCTCTGCTTCAAGTTACTTTTAAGTTTCAGACGTCCGATTATTTGAAATTATTTTATACTTGTACTTACTTTTAATACGTCATGTCATTTATTTCCCACCATTCCTTATCTACAATTTGTCGCGCTCGTGATGATATACTTAACTCATTCAATAGTGTCACTACTATTTGCATCTCGCTCAGATTATATACCATCTGACGTCACGTCTTTAAGCCGTCTCGCTCAAATGTATGCATTGCTTTGCTTGTTTTAGAAATCCATATCGACCCGTGTGACATTGATGAAACTCTTTTCTTACAAACTGTATGGATCGCATCGCACAGCTGTCAAACATAAGTTCCGGTTCCAACAAAGAGGTTTTTTGTTTGTCCCAGCCAGCGGCGGCGGCGGCGGCGCCATCTTGGCCATACCGGAAATCAAGAACTCGTGGAAGAATGCTTAATATAATTTTTATTTGTTAACGTTTCATCAGGTTTTTCTCTCACTAATTAACATTCTTTATTGTACGAATGTATTATTATCTTATCTGATTAGTTAAAAACCGTATTGAAAATAGTTGCGGTTTTAAAAGTCTTCAGCCGACCCTGACGTCACCGATTCCAATTTCCGTTACATTTCTTAGCCACTCGTGATAGCACCCGGCTAGTATCAATTGAAAAGCAAATATATGAATAACCCACAGTTGAGAGGTTAAATAAATTTTACCCCCGTGCCCCAAGAAGTTTTACTTCAAAAGTTGTTTTATTTCGCAAAAACTGTTAAATAACACATAACAAGACTTCCCAGTAAGTAATTACAATACATCTTTCACTGTTTGACGTATTCATATTACTTTGGATATTAAAAATACCTACATCATACCTATCATTAGAATCAGCTTCCCCCATAGACAAGATGCAAAACGCTACTATCGTTCGCACGAAACGCTAAGAATATGTATGCGATTTGACAAGTAGTCACGTCACCAAATGTCAAATCGCATACATTTTGAGTTTTCGTTTCTATTCGTTTTCGTAGCGTTATTAACTTTGACTAGGCGTGTCTTGTATGTAGCGATATCGTAAGCCAAAACGAAACTGGCGAGAATCTCATGGGATTATCAGTTGTTTCTAATGCTAAGGATACACTTAATTTTCAAATTTGTTTCGTGTAACTCAGAGTTAGAGTATAGTTTGATTCTAGATCCTGCTAACCTAATTTCCTTTTCCAACTACTAGTTACCAACTAGCGTCGACCGCATCGGCTCCACTCCGCTACGACACGAAATGCCCGATACGTCGCCAAAATTTTCCGGTAAATTACCGAAATTTCCCGTCAGTAACGAAGAAACAACCGCAAAGCAAATTACTTTTGAGGCCGACGGACACGCTAATTACCTCGGCTTGACGGGAATTTTGCTGCACGACAGGAATTCATAGTCGACCCATACTAACTGAACAGACATAAATAGGACAAACATTACAACTAAATGTACACAAGCTACCAATTTTTCACAAATAAATTATTTGATTTGATTATAAATAAAATTGGACTCGGACTCTCACAACACGAAGGGCACCATCGTAGGTACAAGGAAAAAGTCCCTGACAGTTCAATATCTTCAGTTTTCATCTCGAAATGCTATCCAAGAAATGACAGCGAACATTTTTACTTTCTAGCTATTACCGTTCGTGCGACAGACAGACGGACATACAGACAGACAGCGGAGCAGAAGGATCTAGGACTTCGGATAGGAATCCTGGATGTTTTGGATTCGAACCCGGGACCTCTCGCTCTCGCCTGTGGATATCATACACCTATATCGAGTGAGCATGATTCTCGCGCATTCGATATACGATATCTATATCAAGTGATTTCGTATGGGAATCTGTCAATATTGGCCTCGATATCCGTATATCGAAGGGCGCGAGAATCGACCCGGCTACTATCGCTATTCGGCTGATAGTAGTGTAGGGGTAACAGTTCTGATATGTCAGCATAACCGTGCGACGAGTTAGTCGTTCCGTGGACACGAACACAGTAGCATGTGTACCTACTTATATATCGTGTACGAATTCCGTGTATCTATGTTGAGCTAAGTGGATTCAAAAATAAACAATTTATATCGGTTTTATGAAGTGCTTTACTTGACATTCCCCTAAACTGGTGACCCACGACTTTGGACAAAGTGAATAACGGACTCGGAACGACTCCCTGCTCAGAGTCCACGCCTGAGCAGGCCTTCAAGTGGTAATGGCGCTGCCCACAGGGAAAGCCGGAGGCAGTGAACGAGTAAAGATGGAAGACACAACTGAGCTGGCCACGATCTCCGTGTATTGTGGGTCGTGAGTAGGTACACATTTAGCAATAATGTATGATGTACTACCAACAAAAATCTAGTGTGTAATATTGTATTATTTAATTATTAATTATTATTATTATTATTTTTTTCAAAAAGGGGGGGATGAGTGTAGGGGTAACAGTTCTGATATGTCAGCATAACCGTGCGACGAGTTAGTCGTTCCGTGGACACGAACACAGTAGCATGTGTACCTACTTATATATCGTGTACGAATTCCGTGTATCTATGTTGAGCTAAGTGGATTCAAAAATAAACAATTTATATCGGTTTTATGAAGTGCTTTACTTGACATTCCCCTAAAGTAGTCTTTAAGCTGTGATAAACTTCTGGGTTGTTCATCAACCCGCACTGAGCCAGCGTGGTATAGTATGGCTCAATATTACTCGTATCCGGGTAAAGTCCCGTGCCTCTCGATGGGGAAATTAATGGGCTAGGTACATAACATTACGTCAAACAGCCTTGCCAATTTGCCTTTGCGCCTAAGATCGCTACACTCTGTTGGCTAAAAGTGCGGACTTCAGGCGGAAGGCATCTGTAGCGTAGCGGCTACAGGCTCCTGAGACAGCGAGTGGCAACTCCCACTGTCAGTAGGAAACCATTAGCCTCTGTAATTACTTGTCTCTGCACATTATCGTTTTTAATTAATTTCGCGAGCGGGCACCCCGCTGTCGTTGGCTTTTGTTCATTTCTTCTGGTGCCCAAATCCGCAAACACGATGTCAGCTCAGTGACAAACGTTACAACGAGCGACGGTCAACTTTATCCCATTCATTCATTCAAATTAATATTGTTAGATAGATAGATAAATCATTTATTCAAAGGACACACATAAATTAGCAATTACTTTAATTTTTAGGGTACCGTACCCGAGGGGTGCCAAACGGGACCCTATTATTAAGGCTCCGCTGTCCGTCTGTCCGTCCGTCCGTCAGCGGGTCCTAGAGCACGAACCGTAATAGCTAGAAAGTTGAAATTTTCACAGAATGTGTATATCTGTTGCTGCAACCACAAAAATACTGAAATACGAGAGATATTACAAATTAAAGGGGGTCCCCATACAAGAGACTTGTTTTTAATTTTGTTTTTGTTTTATTGCTTTGAGTGCTTAAGTTGTGTTGACCTAAACCGTTGACCATCGTGGTCGTAGTCATTGAACGGTCATTGCGGTACCAGAATTGAACCCCGTCGTCTTATTCAATTTCTTGCGCTAAAAACCTAAGTAAGGTAGCAAAGTAAGTTAGGGAAGTTTTTCTGTTTCTACAAGGTGTATATGAATTAACGCAAAATAAGAAACCACTTTGTTCAGGAACATCATTCTGAGCAACTCTAATTATAAAACCGATTTGATCAGAGCAACTTTATTTTTCACTTCTCCATACAAATTAGCTGACCCACTCAGGCCAAAATGTACTATACCTAACAAAGTAGTTTCTCATTTTGCGTTAATTCATTTACACCTTGTATTGTTTATTCTGTTGATTCTATTTCAGTCTACGTCCTGCACAATAGCTTTGGATATTCAATTATTCATAGAAAATACTGTATGTGAAATCACGAGGTCTCACGTGAGTCCTTACAAATTAAGCAATGTATTATTATTACAGTTGTGCCTCTGTCTGCTCCAATGGGAAAAGCGTAAACGCTATGATCTGATGATCTGATTTTTATTTGTATGCTTGCAGCCTGGCACATCTTTTTTAATTTTTAGGTATTTTGAAACCAAGAAATAACTTTAATGTTGAATTATACTAGGTATACTTATCTCTATAGTCTATTCGTGATAAGAATGCAGTAAAGTCATCACTGTTCGGCGGCCTAGCCACGCCCCGTAACCAATCAAATAGTTTCCAATTATCAAGCCAAGTTCACAGTGACCATTTGAAGGCAAACTTTCGAACGCGAAGGTTGTGTCCTGTCCTGTGAGTGTGTGTGTAACAGATTTAAATTTAAATTTCACTGCATTCTTATCACGAATAGACTATAATTTATTTGATTTCTGTATATCACTTCGTAGAATAAAGAAATTAAATATCCTTTTCCTCACACCCTGTATCTCATCTAACTCCCCGCACAGTTTCATCTGTAATCCAACATAGCAGCAGCAGATCGTTTATAATGGAAATAGGTACACATTTGTGTATATTTTCCGCACAATTATCCGGAAAAGCGGTGGTCGCGGATCCATTAATTCCGGGAGTTGGGTCGACGGGAAAAATTGTCAAATGCAAATTTCACTGCTGATGGTAAGCGTCAAATTAGGGAGGAAGGGAGGGGGTGACGCTTCAGAGATATGTGCTGAGTTGGACCTGAACAGGGATTTAATTATATTTATATTAGAGTTATGGCCGACTTCACCAACAATCCCTTTAGGGGACAATTTATTTCCTTTCAGGGGCCACCTTTTGTTTTGCTTTTACTTAAGTTTAATGGTCATCTAGGCTACAAGGGGACTCCCTAAATTTAAGAGGCCTCCGAAACAGTTGCTAGATGGCTAAGAAAAAAGCCCTGACCCTGACCCTGACTGGGATATCTTGGGTGACATTCAATTGACTCACAATGAGAAGCGAAAGGCGATAGACTAACCCCTTATCACACAAAAAGGGATTACCTACTATAATACTATTTATATATTTTTTCATTTCATTTATACTTTATTGCACAGAATATAAAAGACAAGTAACATTTACAAAAAGGTATGTACAAAGGCGAGCTTAACCCTAAAAAGAGATTTCTTCCAGCTAACCTAGGCATTACAGGAAAAAAACAGATACAGAGAGGGAAGTGAGTGCACTATAAATGACTAAATAAATATACTTCAAACATAATATAATAAGTATACCACAAATACTACATAAACACACAATATGCAAATAAATAAGTACACCTAACTACATAAATACGTACATACAATATCTATCACGAGAGAGAAGGAAATATAATGTATACATGTATACTGACAATCTCTGTCATATTGCGGTTCGAGACTCCGCCTCCCAAGTTCTTGTCACCGAATTTATTGCGTCACTGTCGAAACGTATAGCAAATGTGTGCCGTTGCAATCCTGTGTGTACACAGCACCAAGAAGATGAATTAGAGTCTAATTTAATTCACTAAAGCCGAGAGTACTAACTAACCTGGCAAGCTCCCAACTCCGATTGTAAAAGCCCGCGCTGCACATTTGTCATGGCTTATTGACTGAGCACCTGCAAGTCATGTGTAGAGTCGACTTAATACATTCCATGTTCGCGTTATAAACTTTTATCATTACAGTTTATAGCCTGAACACTGAAAGGTTACTGCCACAAGGAAAGTGGTATTCGGTAAAGGAAAAAAAGCAAAGACTGGAAGCAGCAAATTAAAAATACTGGCCTTATAACAGGCCATTGTACACTGAACAACACTTAACAGTTACAGGTGCAACCGACAGCCCCCTATGCAGGGGTTGCAGCGAAGTGGAAGAGACAGTCGAGCACATGTTGCTGGCATGTCCATCCACAATTGAAACCAGGCTATTCTGGGAGAACCTACAACGACTCAAGAGCTCCTTGAACATCCAGGCCTCATGCTCCAGCTTGTGCTGTAGTTGGGATGGCTGAACTAAATGAGCGGGAGAAGGGGAAATGCACAAAGGCCCCGCACATGTGGGCCACGTGCAGGCGCTTTTACCCCCTTAAAGAAGATACATGATACAAGCAAAGTACTAAATAAATACAGCTTTCAAATGATCTATTGGCTGATGAGTGACGTTTACAGGGGGCGCCTAAAAACGATCGGATAAAAAATTACTGAGTGACTAATTTACTGACAGTTAGGCTGGATTTCACCAACAAAAGTTATACGAGAATAACTATCCCGGGGATAACTTGTATGACAAATGACAATTCAAAATGAGGTGATCTGATCTGGGTGTCACTGGTGTCTATAAAAAAGTAGAAGATACTCTCGAGTAAAGTTACTCTTTCATTCGTAAAATCCAGCCTTAGTATTTTAGTCGCTCAGTTCATATTTCGGTTAGGTTAGTTTAGACTTTTTTTGTCGCTCGTTTAAATACTAGGTACCCCAAATTTAAATTGCAAGATTTGATAAAGTACAGACAGCCCGGGACAGCTGAAACTTTAAAAGCTTTTAAAACCTGTCGGAATGTATTAGCTATCGAAAGCTCTTCTATAGATAGTGATAGTTTGAGTTAGGTCCAGACTGTGTTTCATACTGAATACTTCCTGAAACTACCAACCGAACTGCAAATACGTTTTTAAAACCGAACTGTCGTAACGGAATGGAGATTAGAGACATCTGTGCCACTGTCAGCAGATTTATTCTGACCAGCAGTAAAGGTCTATTCCCATTTCGACGTATTTATTCCGATCAAGGCCTGGCAGGTAGATTAAGGCCCTAGGTAGATTAAGAAAAAAAAAGAGAGAAAAAATATATGTTTACTTAAGACTTTAGGTCATAATCATAGTATTAGCACTAGATATAGAAATAAGATTGCTATGCCCGCGTTCAGACTCAGTAAGGTTGCTAATTCTTTTATGGTAGTGAAATGAAATGAAATGAAATGAAATGAAATAATGAAATGAAATATATTTATTGTATTTTTAGATCTGAAGTAGTTTATTACTTAAAAAAAACATTTATGTTAACCTAAAAAAATAACATCTCGTCATTTAATTAATTATGAAAACAATTTGACAAATAAACTAACAAAGGAACATAATCGACACATAAACCAAGGAAATACACAAAGAAAGGGTTCACCGATACAATAACAGATCACACCGGCGTCCCGTAGATGTCCGCGCGCGGCGACAGTTGGCGGAGGAAAGAGGCCCGGGTTTTTTTTTTTTTTTGGTGTGTGAGGGGATAAAAAAATGGTTTAACCATGCCCGGGAGTCAGACCTCCCTGCTATGCCCGGTTCTCTACACACAAGATCCGGATGAGGTCTCCGCCGTGAGGCAGAGACTACATTGAGCGGAGAGCTTATGTGTAGCATACGGACTAAAAAAACCCCAATGTGCGTGAATATGAATTAGTATCTGCAAACTGACGACATAAACTGAATGCTCGAGCATTATTTTTTTCTCATACAAATTAAAGTGTCCGAAGCGTACCACCCACCAATCGGTTAACGTCCTCGGAAGTTACAGCAACTCGGCAACATATGTCGCTTTTTATTAATGCCACATCGCGGTATGGTTTGGTATAAAACAAAATACAACGGTATTGTTGCATCAGTACAAAATTTATTCGAGTTTTATGGAAACTCATTACAATATGTGATATTTTTGTGACGCTACCCTCATTTGTAGGGAAACCGTAGAATTTTAATCGTTCTCATAAGGCCCGATGGATTGAATCAGATCCATACATCAGTGTTTTTTTTTTGTTTTTTTATTTACATACAGGCACATCCATTGCTTCTGGCCCCACACTAGGGTACCCTGTTTCGTGGTTCTGTCCATGATCTTGTCTTGTTGTCTTTGATGATCTTGTTGTAGTCTTTTTCTTCGAATCGGAAATCTTCCGTTGTCTACCAAAGAACTCTACCAATTCTTTCTGAAAATATTATCGCAGATCTCTATTTAAATATGATTCATCGGCTACCCAGCTAAACGTTCATTTATTCTACTTCAACGGTTTATCTCTTAAGATTTGGATAAAGTATTTTCGCGGTATTATTAAATGCAAAAGGATTCCAGGCAAATTTTGTCTTCTACGTCGCTTTAAATAATGTGCCCTTAATGTGATTGTGAGTTAAGTGTAGCCGTTTCAGTAATGATTTTTCTTTCTAAATATTTATTTTTGTCTGAACTCGTTTTTAACAGAAAAACTTTAGTTCAAATTAATAGGATACCTTCTGATGACGGGTGTAATAAACGCAATCTATGTGTGGCACTTCTGAAAAAGAGGCCCGGGTAGGCTCCGCGCCTTCTTTTATACTGGCTGTGGCACCTCATCCCTTACACGGCCTCTCCTGACTATGCGTCGCCCCCGACGGCATCCGACAGATCTGGCAGGCTGTCTCTCGTGACACCAGAAGGAGCAGCTGCTTGATGTAGCTCTGCATTCCCATCATGGGCAGGCGGCGGGCTCACTGTGGGATCATCTTGGCTGCTGGCAAGGGTATCGTCCACCGTAGAATCGTCATCTGTAATTCGAGGGACACATGAGAACATTGCCAATTTTTAAAGCTCTGCCTATTTCTTGCATTCATCAATCTTCCAAGGCCTTCTTTCAGCAACCAAACACACTCGGTCTATTGATTCATAAAATACCAAGATTCCTTCTTAGCATTTCATGAACCGTTGTTCTCATCACACATCACCATAATCTCCTAGCACACATCTCAATCTCAATTATCAACACACGTTGAACTTTCTCATGGATCTATGTCATTCATCACGCTATCATGTAGGGCAAACATCCCGCAGTTTGTTTGCCGGTAGGTACGTCCCGCAGTCCGTCCTCTACATGAACAATAGACACATGTGTAGGGCGAGCATCCCGCAGTCTACTCGCCTAAAGGTACGTCCCGCAGTCCGTCCTCTACACATGGGTGGCAAGGCCACTCTTCGTGGGGCTGGTCAGGCATCCCGCAGTTTGCCTGACGTAGAACGTCCCGCACTCCGTCTACTGCCGCACTCGTTAGACACCCCGCAGTTTGTCTAACATAGAACATCCCGCAGTCTGTTCTATCAACAGAGTACCAGTGCACTCACGCTCAAAAAATGCAGCGCAGGTGTCGGGACTCCACTCTCCTTGCCATGGCACCATGTATTGAGCTGCAGCCTGAGTTGTCTTCCCATAGGAACTACCCATGAGACGCAGCTCGTAGCGTCCACTCGGAAGCGCACGTATGACCTTGTAGGGGCCACGCATGCCAGGATCCAGTTTGCCCGTCGACTGTGAATACTTTATAACAAACACCATGTCATCAACATTAAACACACGAGGTGGGCGCCTGTTCCGATTAACGTACTGATCTTGCCGAGTTTGGTTACGTTTCAGTAAGTCGGTGGCCCGACTTCTACATAGCTCCCGTTGCGCCTCACGGTTTGGTTCTGAATCCTCTAAAGCCACATCTCGTATGAGCGATCGAATCACAGGGGTGGTGGCGTCTGTTCCAATCATCAGGTTCAGAGCGGAAGCTTGAGTCGTCTTTTCAACCGACTTCAAAAAAAGGAGGAGGTTCTCAATTCGACCCGTATGTTTTTTTTTTTTTTTTTTTTTTTTCTATGTTTGTTACGCGATTGCTCCGCCAATTATGAACCGATTTGAACAAATCTTTTTTCGGCGTATAGGTAATACCTCAAGGGTGGTCCCATTGACACCAGGTCAGGATCTGATGATGGGATCCTGGAGAAATCGAGAGAACTCTTCAAATATTATAGGCAGACCTATAGTGATTTTTGTGTTTTTCATAATAACTCGTGCAAATGCACATGGTAAGCATAATATTGTGATGCGGAACTGCTGATGAAGACCACATATGGCCACCAGATCTGCTCAATACTAGGTACAAATACAATGCGTGGCTGACGGGCAGGCAACGCATAGCCTAAACCGGTGGACCTAGAGCCATGAAACTTTGTACAGGGGTTCCTTAGTCGCGTGGGGTAGCACTGATATAGCATTTGACAAAATTAATTCCCCAAGGGAGGGGGGGATAAGGGGTTACAGTTAATATTAAACTCAATCTAATCAAATAGGGTTTGTGGAAGTCGGTTTTTTCTAAAGTTTACTTTTTGTTTCAATTATAAGAGTTCTCGTGCATTGACAAGGTTTTATATTATGTTTTATCTCAGTGAAATAAATATGTAAGATTGACCCCATTTTCTGAAAGGGTCAAATGTAACAGACGATTAGTCGAAGATTAATTCAAAATAGCGGCACATGGTTGGTTAAAATGAGTAGGTACCGCCCTTCCAAAGATCGGTCATTAATTACTTACTTACATAAAATTGAGACACTTGATGAATTTATTTATTAATTCGTGGAATGAGGGTCATGTCCAAAAGGAGAATGCTCATCAACCGACTTCAAAAAAAGGAGGAGGTTCTCAATTCGACCCGTATGTTTTTTTTTTTTTTTTCTATGTTTGTTACGCGATAACTCCGCCAATTATGAACCGATTTGAACAAATCTTTTTTCGGCGTATAGGTAATACCTCAAGGGTGGTCCCATTGACACCAGGTCAGGATCTGATGATGGGATCCTGGAGAAATTGAGGGAACTCTTCAAATATTATAGGCAGACCTATAGTGATTTTTGTGTTTTTCATAATAACTCGTGCAAATGCACATGGTAAGCATAATATTGTGATGCGGAACTGCTGATGAAGACCACATATGGCCACCAGATCTGCTCAATACTAGGTACAAATACAATGCGTGGCTGACGGGCAGGCAACGCATAGCCTAAACCGGTGGACCTAGAGCCATGAAACTTTGTACAGAGGTTCCTTAGTAGCGTGGGGTAGCACTGAGATGGGATTTGACAAAATTAATTCCCCAAGGGTGGGGGATAAGGGGTTACAGTTTGTATTAAACTCAATCTAATCAAATAGGGTTTGTGGAAGTCGGTTTTTTCTAAAGTTTACTTTTTGTTTCAATTATTCGATCTCGAAACCACAGGCCTGCCATGGAAAGAAAGAAACCAGACGAAAATCATAGAAGCAAGCTTCGTCGCTGTGCAGAGAAGAGACATAAAACGGACTCCTTTCGGCGAAATCCCGCCTTCTTGCAAACTAACCTTCGTTCTCAACCCAGGGAGAAAAATACACCCTGAGGTAACCACTATGACTAAATTGGACAACAAATTGCTACAGCACGCTCCATATTTTAGTCAAAAGTTCCGGAGTATCTACGCATTTCTGAAGGACCTGCCCAAACCCATATGCCTAATAGCGCACAACGGTAACACCTTTGATTTTAAAATTCTTTTGGGTGAATGCAATGATGCAGGAGTATCACTGCCCAAAGATTTGCTATGTGCTGACTCTTTGGTCGGTTTTCGAAGACTATTGAAAGGCACTAACATAGACTATAGCAGTCTAAAACAGAGACAGATTTCTTGTTCTCCTGACTCAAAAAGTGAATCTGATTTAGAAACGGAAGATGAAGATTGGCCAGCTTTAGATGTAAGCGCTGAAGAGCTAGACAAAATTGATGATATTTGCTCATCTCTCTCTGAGCTTTCCTGTGAAGATATTGAAACTGACGATGAATCTGAGACTGAAATTGAAGAAAAGAAAAGTAATGTGATAAAGAATGTTTTTGAAAAAAGAACAAGTCTAAACAGAAATGGCGGGAAAGAGTTGTTTAACCTGTCATCTTTGTACAAAAGACTGTTGGATAAAGAAGAGGAGAATGCTCATAGAGCTGAGGTAGATTGCATGATGATGGTTGAATGTGTTGTTGCATTACAGAATGAGTTTCTGCCGTGGGTTGATGGTGCATGTAAACTATTGACTGAAATTAAGCCTATTAGATAGGATTTTTGGTTTTTAGAGATTACTTTTATTATGACTAATTGTAACCATGTTTCTTTATTTACTTGTGTGCTCCAAGGACTTTCAGGTCCTGTAATTGACATAACTTATACCTATCTACTGAAAATTCTATCATGTTAAGATTATTATATTTTAATAGTTATAAATAAATAAATATTTACATTACGGAGTAATTTATATCGCTTTTATGCTTGGTGATATTGAGGGTTAACTGGAGCTTCCAAAGTGTTCCTGACCAATCGCTCCCTTTATGGTTCGCTTCAATACGGATCATGTTCAAGACCGTCCGAGCATAACGCTCCACTTGACCGTTCGCGTGGTGCATTTCCGCGGTTATGTAATGGATATCAGACCCCATTTCTTTCACAAATTCAACAAACCTAGATGATTCAAACATGCGGCCTTTATCAGTAACAAATAATTTTGGTGAACCGAACAAAGATACAGCGTTAGTGGCCACTCTCAACAGCTCGTCTACATCCTGACGGTATATGGGATAGAGGAGTGTGAACTTTGTAAAAGCGTCTACCACTATCAGTACGAACTTGTAGCCATTAGACTCCGGGAGAGGACCCAATACATCAAGGTGAATTACTGAGAAAGGTATATCTGGCTTTTCCCATGAGGTTATAAACTGGTGTGGAGCCCTAGGTACCCGTTTTTTTGAGAGGCATACGAGACAGTGATCGAGGTACTTCCTAACGAACTGTCGTAATCCCGGGAACCAAAAGTGACGTAATATGAGGTCAACAGTTTTCTCGTATCCTACGTGATCATGTTCGTCGTGGAAAACGCGTAACAGGCTAAGTCGATGGCCTCGAGGGATGTAACATAAAAGTCTGGGTTTTTGCTCGCCCACAACAGTATACTTGTAGTATAGAAGGTCGTTTTGTTGAATGTAACGACTTGGGTCTAGGTTGCCGTCATTTAATCGTTGAATAAGGGCGTTGGTCTCCCCGTCTGCCGCCTGAGCTATTTGAGCCCAACTGCGTGGCCTAGTGATATTGTTGACTTCGCGTGGCGGATTACGGCTAAGATAGTCAGCATGCGACATCATAACACCCTTACGATACTCTATGCCAAAGGTGAAGTCTTGGAGGTAAACCCACCAGCGCGCTACCCTCGGGAGTAGATCCTTTTTACGCTCAGTGGATTTGAGGGCATTACAATCTGTTATTACTTTGAACTGAATTCCGATTAAGTAGTGTCTGAAGTTCTGTAATGCCTTCACAACCGCTAACGTCTCTAACTCGTATGAGTGATAGCGACTTTCTGCTCCTTGCGTCACTTTACTGAAGTACGCAACCACTCTTTTATTGCCGTTATCATGAGTTTGCAAGAGGACTGCCCCGTACCCTATACTACTTGCATCTGTGTGCACTTCAGTCGGGAGTTTAGGGTCAAAGATCGATAATATGGGTTCGTTTGTTAGCAAAGCAATGATTTCTTGGCGGACCTTTTCTTGTTCGGGACCCCATTTGAATAAGACGTCCTTTTTGGTGAGACGAGAAATGCATAATGTCCTAGATGCGTATCCCTCTATGTATTTACGGAAATATCCGGCTAAACCTAGAAACTGCCTGCCTTGCTTGACATTGGTTGGTATAGGTGAGTCCACTAATGCCTTGATTTTATGTGGGCTTGGCTTGACCTGACCCTGACTGATGATACGGCCTAGGTATTCAACCTCCGTGGTTAAGAACACACACTTTCGTAGGTTTATCGAAAATCCCGCCTCGGTTAAAGTAGTCAGTACTTCGCGCAGCAAATGAATGCCCTCCTCTACCGTACTGCTCATGATTAGGACGTCATCTATGTAGACCAGGACCTTCCCAGCGTCAATGAACTTCTTAAGGGTCTTATTTATGATTCTTTGATAAACAATTGGCGAGTTAGATAGGCCATAGGGCATTTTCAAGTATTCGTAGTGCCCTTCCGGGGTCACAAATGCCGTACGGTGGATTGACGCTGAATCGATCCTGATCTGATGAAATCCGGTTGCCATATCGAGTGATGAGTATCGTGTTATGTTTGTGTCACCTAACCGGTCGATATGATCGTCTATAAGAGGGAGCGGGTACCTGTCTTTAACGGTTATTCGGTTAAGTGCACGGTAATCGACGCACATGCGGTCGGAGCCGTCTTTTTTCTTAACTAATATTATTGGGCTGGAGTATTCCGATTCCGATTCTCTAATGATACCTTTCTCCAAAAGATCGTTGACGATTTCGCGGACTTTAAGTTTCTCGGCTAGTGAAAGTTTGTAGGGTCGGTAGACTACAGGTTCGTTAGTAGTAAGATTAATATGCATCTCGCCAGTGGTGACAGTAGAAGTGGCGGTTCCAGTTATAAAGAAGTCAGCAAAATCGTCAATGACCTTTAAAAGGGATTCTCTTTCTACACCCTGAAGAGGCGTTACAATGTCGTCAAGTTTATTGGTGTACACTTTGAAGACATTGGATACTTTTGTCGTTGAATGTGTGAGGTATTGTTGATCTTTGGTACGGACATACGTTATGCCATCCCTATTTAGGATGTCCGTACCAACTATTATTGGGGTAGACATGTAAATACCTGGTACAACGACAAAATCGGCTTCAATAGAAATATTGCTAAATTCCACTGTAAGGGTTACGTACGACTGTCCTATAATTTCATGATTTCCGAGTCCCTTCAACGTACAATTGGTAGGTTTTGTCAAACAGCTGAAATATTTAAGTACATCAGACGATACCAACGATACGTTGAGAGCCCCGCTATCAATTAATACGTCGACAGGAATACCCTGTACCACGGCCGTTGTTATGTCATTGCAGCGTTCAGACCCCGTGTGGTCACGGCAAAGGTTGACACTGCGCGAGTCTAGTCATGCTCTCTGCTTGGCAAAACACACGCTATCGGTGTGGCCGGGCTTCTTGCAGAACGCGCAGATTACTTGCGATTGTGGGACACTCGTAGACAGTGGGGGTTTTGGTCTTTTTGAGCAGTGAAACGATTTATGTCCGCTTTGACCACAGTGAAAACATTTGAGAGAGGAACCTGCGTGTTCTGCCGGGCGTTTTCTGGATTGTGGGTAGTTTGATATTTTTGCGGTGGGTTTATCGGGTTTTGGTTTTACATGTATGGACAAGAACGACACTAAGTTCTCACTCGTGAGGTTGGCATTCGCGGCTACGGCCCTTACTTGCACGTCATCAATGCCGCGAATTACGATTTGCGTCATAAGTTCGTCACTTAGCCCCTTCACTATACACAGGCGGAGAAGGGTACGTCGCGCGTATTCCGCGTATGTCTGATATTTATTAGACGTTGAATTCATTGCATCAAACAATATATTTGCGTAGTCTAGTTTCCGTGGGCAGAGAGGTTGGAATTCGCGTTTAAAACTAGTCCAGCACCGATCAGCTGTTACCCAGTCGTTTAGCCAGGTTTTAGCATCCCCTTTTAAGCAATTCGCGACACGAGACAGACACTCTTTGTCCTCCCACCGATTGGCTTTTCGGGCGCGGTCCACTTCATCACACCACGCGTCAATATCATGAATCGCGGGATCAAAGTTTGAGACGTAATAGTTGTGCGTGCGAATCGGGTTGAGGGAATGGATCGCGTCCACAATTGCCTGTGTAGTAGACGAGGCGGATGGTTCCGACGTCGGTGGAACGGGGGTAGAAGTGAATTTATTTTCGATCGATTCTAGTCGCGACAAAATAGTGTCCAAGGTTCTGTCCCTAGCGACGGGGTTTTCATGACATGTTCGCGGTGCATCAGGCGTACGAGTTGTGGATAAACGCGGCGGTGTTACTAGGGACCGCGTTCGAGATCGTGTTCGAACGACAGGGCTTCGTGATTTTGCGCGCGATCGTTCGCGAGACCTATAACGCGTACGATGACGTCGATGCGATCTGTCGCACGATCTACTACGCGTTCTCTTTCGTGAATTATGCGTGTGCATAGTTAAGTCAGCTTGGTATCGTATACCTCGCAGGAAATAGTATGAGAGATTACGTTCCTTTGTTCTTATTAGCGGTATGAGCGGTCAAGGCAATTGCGTGGTTTCTATCCCACGAATGATTTTAGATCTGAAGTAGTTTATTACTTAAAAAAAAACATTTATGTTAACCTAAAAAAATAACATCTCGTCATTTAATTAATTATGAAAACAATTTGACAAATAAACTAACAAAGGAACATAATCGACACATAAACCAAGGAAATACACAAAGAAAGGGTTCACCGATACAATAACAGATCACACCGGCGTCCCGTAGATGTCCGCGCGCGGCGACAGTTGGCGGAGGAAAGAGGCCCGGGTAGGCTCCGCGCCTGCTTTTATACTGGCTGTGGCACCTCATCCCTTACAGTATTGTATCTTATTTCCTAATTATAATTGTGTGTTAGTTATTATAATAAAATACTATACGAAGCAACGGACCTACCAGAAAGTAGGTTCAAAAACTATGTCAAAAACGGTCTATTAAAGAAGTCTTATTACAGTGTAAAATAATATTTAGATGACAAAACTGCGTGGTCTTTACCATCTCGGTGCACAGAAATCCAAAGAGGGGCGATGGACTGAGTCAGTACGTCTCTCTTCGGTGTATTTCCTTAGACTTTAGTAGAAATACATAAAAACATATTTTTTAAGGCCCTCACATATTTTAAAAGAGGTACGGGGGAGTTTCTTGCCCTTCTTTGCTCCATCCCTAAGCCCACAACTTCCGAACGGGCGGTAGTATACAAAAATATTAATATTATATTGACGTTGATTAAGCAATCTGTATGATTTTATGGTCAAATTTTTGTTACTTTGACTTTGCCCTGTTACAATTGTTCTCGATAAGCCCTATTGAACAGATAAATGTGACATTTTATATACAAAATTTATTATTTATCTGATCCATAGGGTTTATCAAGAACAACTGAAACTGGGCCTAAGAGTTAACACTATTGTCAGATTATTTCCGACAACTCCGTACAAAATTATTAGCGTTGTCAAAGTTAATCGAAGATTAGTTTTAACTCATTGCTCAGCCAGTTAGCGACCGATTGTATCTTGGAATATGCAAACGAAACGGTCCACGAAAAATTTGGAAATAATTTAGTTTGCACCAATCACGTAAAACTGCGTCGTTTTTACTATGGATGTTGTGGAGATACTGAAAACGATTGGCTTGTCGTATAAAATGAGTCTGTCAGGTACAGCATGAATAAGGAACAGCTGGGCAGGTCTGCCATACTGAGGATTCTGTATTTATGTACTTGTACTGCATTTTTATATTATGTGCAATAAATGTATGATTACACGCCACCAACTGGTCGAGAAATTTGGATATATGCCTGTGACGTTCCTACTCGGAGATGTCATACGAATAAATAAATTAAACCTAAATCCTAAATCGTCAGTGGAGTCAAAGGTCGTAATGGGAATAACCCACAAAGGCCCATTTTGACGGATTGGGCACTTTAGTGGCCCCATGGCGCAGTCGGGAGCTGAAAGGGTTAAGTCGATGGAGTTTTTATCTGCTTGGCGGAGGGGTTAAATAATGCCTTTTCAGTGAAGTGAAACTATTCGGTGGTACGCCAATAAGATCTAACGGTGATGGAAAACATCATGAGGAAATCTTCAATACTCCATTGCTGCGGCGATGGGGTAGCCCCAGGGAGCACTTATCCAGTGCAGAGCGTATAGATACATTTTCCTCTGAAACACAACTCACCAATTTACGGGCGGCGGGGGACGAGGTAAGAGAGCTGTGATTGGTCAGCCGCTGCGAAACTGTCTGGCTGCCCGTCATCGTAAATAGGTTGCAACAACAAACGTTTGGCGAGCCGCATTCCGCCGCAGGCGCAGTCAATTGGATATATAGTCTCTGGCTAGCCCCCTGTCACGTTAAATAGAGTATTGAAAGTTGGCACAGTAGTGACTCTGCCACCCCGTATGGGAAAGGCGTGACGCTATTGTGTGCAGCCGCTGGGAGGGGGTAGCTAGCACGCATGTAGAGTCATACATGGGTGACGGGAAGAGTTCCTCGATATGACACTGGAGTTCCTCGAATGATGAGTGCGTGGCGCTTGCCTCTGCGGGGTGGCAGAAAACTTACTCAGGTCCAAGAAACCTGGCAAGGCTAGTATTATACCTACATAGAGTGAAAATAGACGTATTGTTTTTTAGCCCCGAGTTATCTGCTCAGCCCAAGTACGTCCAGTTACACCTCATATGGACTTATATATTTATGCATAGCATAAGAGGCATAAATACATAAGTGTTTTAGTTTTTTTGCAATAAAGTATAAATGAAATGAAATGAAAATGAAAATGAAGTCCATAAAAGGTGTAACTGGATGAAATCGCCACTGAGGTACATATAATAATCATGATATTACGATGTACCTCGACCAAAGAAATAACCGCAGAGAATACCTTTAACCAAATAGCAAACAGATTTATCATTTGCACCGATTAAAATATGAATCTGTAATAAATTATTAAAGGCACCTACCTACTGCGAAGTAAATATCGATTATAATTTTTCAGTCAAGAGTACTATTCTCTTTTATACTACTACTAATTTGTGTTCATGTAAGTATATATGCTTAATACACATCGTTTGGTAAAGAACATCCAGTGCCTAGACAAACCGTAAATGGTTTTTTGGTACTCTCTGTAAGTAGTAGTTAAGTTTTTATTAGTTGTTTTATAAATAAATAAAATAAATAATAAATATGTTTCCTGAAAGGTTAACCCCCAGTCTTGAATAACTGTCTAAACTGGCAACTGTGCCTCTGACACCTCGCATGGAAAAAGGCGTGACGCTTTATTTGTTGGTGTCTATTTGGTTCTCATGACACAGAAAAACCTGGTATTATACCCTATCCAATACAACAGCAAACTTGACAGCTAACCTAAAACTTCATAGAATCCACTTTTTAAACACTAGGGATGTTACCAAAGCAATCGGAAAGAATCGAAATTGTTTATTCAGTTGAACTAACAGAAGAGTTGTCATCGCCATCACTGCTATTATCACAGATATTATTATTTAATTTTCAACCATATTTAAGGTAACTGAAGAATCAAGAATAAAATGTCAGACAACTTTCCGATTCACAAATGTTTAAAGGGTGTATCGATTATTTTGATTAATCGATTTTTATGAGGAATATCCCCGCACTAACAGGCTAAGATTGACATATGTCAGGTTCGCTGTTATATTGGATAAGGTATAAGTGGAATTAGAACAGGGCCGGAAGTCGCGTAGACGAATCGCCTCGTTTCGGCCGAGAGGCAGAGGATTTTTAGGGTTCCGTAGGTACCCAAGGGGCGACGGGACGGACCGGGACCCTACTACTAACCCTCCGATGTCCGTCCGTCCGTTAGCGGGCTGTATCCCACGAACCGTAACCGTAAAGAGTTGAAATCAGAATGTGTATATCTGTTGCCGCTACGGTAACAAATAATTTGGGAACTACACGAAAAACTCCTTCGGTTCCTCTACTGGCCGAAAAGAAAAAAATTTTGACCATAAAATTAGGGGAAATTAAGTTTTCATCCCCTTACAATAGTCATTAATTAACGTCTTGGTGGTCTTGGTACCCATTGTCAAAGTTTGTTCGGTGTATGTCTTTACGCGAAAAAGGGTGTCCCCATACAAGAAACGTGTATTTTTGTACTTTTTCTTCGTGAGAGAGTCTGACTCGCACTTGACCGTTTTTATTATATATATTTATTTTAAGCATGTAAACGAATTCGTGTTGCGAATAACCCCCGCGCCATTCAACAGCATAGTGGGTCAACAACATGCGAAATGAAATAATTGTTTCTGTATTTGCATTAAAACTACAAAAACATTATTTACTACATTTATTTTATTTATCATCAGCTCTTTGTGTGTCTGATGTGATAAGAGTTCAATTATGGAATTACGAAATTTCGATGGGTTTTTCCATGTATAACATTTACACATAGATAGGCACATAAAACAGTTTTCACCGGTAGGTTCGTTTGTAGGATGCGTGATGTGGCCATTTCTTATATGTACACTTCCACTTAGGTATGGAAAAGTTATACTATGCGTATACGAGTAAAGGTTAAGAAAGGCCTATGCCTCTCGGCGTGGTAGATACGTTTAATTGCTTTATTAAGTTGTGTCTTGTTTACGACACACACACAAATAGTCTGTTGCGACTAAAGGTGACCCTTTTCCAGCTAAAGAAATTTTGGCAAAACCTTTATACCTAAACCTCAAGTATGAAAACCTCTTTCTAAATAAACCCCAGTTAAGCGGAAGTAGGTAGCCGGGTTTGCTTGTAAAAGTAAACAAGGACCCTTCTGGGTACACTTGGGTTAATAAAATGTCAGAAGTTGATTAAAATAATATTACTAAAGCCACCAAGAGCACGTCACGTGAAGGTTTATTACCTTCGAGATAGGGAAAAATATCCATACACATAAATACATGCACGTCCACTCAATTTTGCCTTTTCTTGGGTTCCGATCCTTAAAAGGAAAAAAAAGGAACCCTTAATGGATCATTTTGTTGTCCGTCTGTCCGTCCGTCCGTCCGTCCGTGTGTCTAGACCTTTATAGCAATAACGCGTGGACGTATCAAGTCTGTGGTGGCATAACACCGTGTAAAAAATTAACCTTCTAGGTCTACGCAATCGAACGCTACGAATTGATGGATTTTCATAGTAATCGCAATGGAAAACTGCAAATTTTTGTCTTTCTACAAAAATATTCAATTTGGTTTACATAGATGACATCATACTTTAAGTCGTGGAAACTTAATTAATTATACGTGTTACGCTCTCCAAGTGTGATCGGAACCCTTGGTATGCGAGACCTACTCGCACTTGACCGTTTATTATTTTGTTCTAAAATGGTGAAACATAATTGCATGAAGCTTTACTTTGCAAGTTTTAAGGCCATAAGCTGACATAACTTATGCCCTATCTATGTGACAGATTCATCTGTAAAATTTTACATACAACATTAAGGTATCTGTTCCATAGGGCTTCTTAAAACAGCCCTTTAGAGAACGTGGTTTTGAATATCTGTTTGGCGTTTACAGTCAATTAAATGGCTTCTCTCTCTACTCTAGATTCTTTCTACTTTATTCACTAACTTGTATTCTAGCTAGTAAATATGTAAAAAAAACTAACAGTGTTGGTTCCCAAAAAATTTACTTTGAAACCAATTTCAGCACAACAAAGAGTTTTCTTTTTTCCTTAAAGGTTCGGCTGGTAAACTCCGTGAGTAAAAAGAAAGGTTTTTAGGGTTCCGTACCCGAAGGGTGCCAAACGGGACCCTATTACTGAGACTTCGCTGTCCGTCTGTCCGTCCGTCCGTCCGTCCGTCCGTCCGTCCGTCCGTCCGTCCGTCCGTCCGTCTGTCACCAGGCTGTATCTCATGAACCGTGGTAGCTAGCTAGACAGTTGAAATTTTCACAGATGATGTATTTCTGTTGCCGCTATAACAACAAATACTAAAAATCAAAAGAAATTTAATATTAAGGGGGGCTTCCATACAACAAACGTGATTTTTTTTGCTAATTTTTGCTCGATATTGATAATGGTAGCAGGTAGACGCTTAAAATGTTCACAATATTATTAACTTAAAAAATAAATAATTAAATTAAAATTAAATTAATATTTAGGGGGGGCTCCCATACATTTTTTTTTTGCGGTTTTTTATAGATAATGGCACGGAACCCTTCGTGCGCGAGTCCGACTCGCACTTGGCCGGTTTTTTCTGTTCCCTTTCGTCAACGCTTCTATTAGTTCTCCATACTAAAGTGTGCCTATGAGAGCGAACCTGTTACAATGAACACTTTTGACTACCACATTTCGTTAGAGACTGATAATAATGATGAATTGATGATCATTAACATAGCATTTTTATAAGAGGTACTTAAGTTGACCGCTATTGCATCAATAATTACGTAAATAATCTCTTTTGTTGTCCCTCAAACGAAACCGAAAAAATAACAGCTGTTAGGTTGAATACAAAACTATAGACGAAATATTTTATCGTTGCAAAGCAGTTTACAAACGAACTTTTAATGCGATCCTCTCACGAACCACGGAGTACCAGCTACACGAACTAAATAAGCGGTTCGGCTTATACAGCATGTTTAAAATATAATTGCTTTGTGTATGGATAGTTTTGTGTGTGTCTACTTAAATATCACGATGGGTCATTAACTTTTGTAAGTGCACAATCAATCATAAGCACATCCGCCCTTAGCTGGGAAAATGTAAAAATCATTTCGCCGAATCCCTTCTAAGTGCTACGCTATAATAAAAGGACAAAACTCCTGTACTATCCATCTCTCTAGGACCAGCGTTGAGACGAGTTAATAGATCATCAATGAGTCAGTGAGTCAGTTAGAGGACTAAAGATATCAATGTGATTTTGAGTTTTTGTAACTAGCTTTATGTATCTTCCGGCGAAAACAAGAAAAAATGCACTCGTATTCAAACCAATCACAGAATGCCAATTTGTAAAGCGCGCGTTGTATTTTTGTTCCCCTGTAAGCGATTTAAGGGGATTAGGCTGGTCGTTTACGATGTAATAAATCGTGCATCCCCCTCCTGCCTATGCGTTTAAAGGGAGCTGCATTACCTGCATTTTCCGTCCCCCATCCGTAAATATTGATTGGCGTGTATTCTAGCTTGTACTTACTATTTTAAGTTCTATCATTAGCTACTTTATACTTTACTTCACGCCAATGGACTAACACCCACCCCCTCCTCCCCCCACTCACGAAAATAACTTTTGAAATGTAGACTACACGTATAGGCGCAAACCTGGATCAACCGCGTATTAAAAGTTGATAGCTTTGACGGCCTCTGTGGCGCAGCGGTTGCGCATCTGCTTACCATGCGAGAGGCCCCGGGTTCGATTCCCGGCTGGGGACAAAAAAAACCCCAGGTCTTGGATGTTTACGTGTTTGTGATGTCGCTGTTTCTGGTTCCCACGTCACAGGGTATCCTAGTGTGGGGCCAGAAGCAATGTAAAAAAAAGCTTTGAACACGCGGTAGATGAATCATGGCCAGCACCCCACTTGATAGGTTTAGAGGTGCCACCGGCTTTAATTTGTGTTACTTACACACAAACACACACACCCTCACACACACACACACACACACACACACACACACACGAATCGACGAATCCGTTGTTCTATCCCGGCGGAACTTCCGGGGCAGACGGAGGAAAATCTTGAATTTTTCATTATTGGAGTAATCTCCCAGAATGGGAAGATGATGCTAATAAGAACAGTCCTGAAAAACTAAAAAGTAAAACTTGGAAGATAGTTTTAATTACTGCAAGGGCAATAATCGGCTAAGTGCGAGTCGGACGCTCAGACGAAAGCACAATCGTACAAGAAAAAGAACAAAAAAGGTTTCGTAATTTCTTTATTGTACCTACTCACATGAAATAGCACACATATAGCTTATGGTAGAAAAAACATGTACAAAACAAAGGCGAGCTTATCTCTAATAAGGCAACAAATAAATAAATAATGGACTTTATTTGTTGCTGTAGCGACAGATATACACATTCTGTGAAAATTTAAACTCTCTACCTATTACGGTTCGTGAGATAGAGCCTGCTGCTGACGGACAGAAAGACGGACGGACGGACAAGGGAGGCTTAGTAATAGGGTCCCTATTGGCACCCTTCGGGTACGGAACCCTAAAAACGAACGGCAAACATGCGGAACTAGACACTCTTGAAGTTGTACTTTCAAAGATAACTTTGCCGCAAAGTTACAGAACTTCTATTAGATGGAAACTCTTTGGTTAAAACTTCATTTCAAGGAATAAATCGAGCTGCGAATAAGAGGTATCACTTGGACATTCAACGGGACTCAGGCCTCAGCGGATATCATGAATCTTAATCGGTTTACAATTTACAAGGTGCTTTAATTACCGTTATAAAATCAAAATAGTTTCAAATCAAATTACATGTCGTGTTAACAAATTAAATTCTATGCGAGAGACCAGAAGGTTTCTTTTACCAACTAAAACGTATACGAAAAATCAGGGATGTTAGGTCCTATGCTTTAAGTGTATTAGGCCTAAAGTATTCTTTGCGTTTTTCTTGTACGAGACGGTAGTTACCCTTCGTGAGCGAGACTGTTGGTCAGTTTCTGCTTGGTCAAAAGATGGCGCTCATGGTTTTGCTATCATTGCTTGGTATTTCGAATTCCATTCAGCATATCGAGATAATTCCGGATAATTATCATGCCTCACTTGTGATTTTTCTCACAAAGCAGAAAACTATGGGTGGGTAATTGAGAAAATCGACAAACGCACCACTCGATTGGTCGGGCGGAAACGGAAACGGAAGTAGGAAACGCGAATTCTTCCGACACACGTAATTTTCCGCCATGTCACTCCGCCGCGCCAGCAATCGGATCACAAAGGAAACACAACAGAGCGGCCAATTTTGTTCATCTTCACCTATGCCACTCGTCGGGGCTATTGGTGCAGGGACGTACTAGGTTAGGGGTTCAATCGCATTTGTACAAGCACATCATAGACGATGGGGCGGGGCAGCGGGCGGGCGGCGGGAGGCGCGACCGCGCGCGGTTCGGCAGCAACGCGTTGCTCATCACTTAGAACGAAAGCATTGTCGCGATCGCATGTGATAGCTTTTATTTGTAATATTCTCACCTTTTGACCTATTATACCAACTTCAACTACAGTCTACTATTCTATTATTTACCTGGCCTATCTAGCATTTAGACCTTATCTGCCACCACTACTATACCGAAAATTGTTCAGTAGATACCGAAAATTCGCATAGGCACAGGCACATTTTTACTATCATCATACGTCTCTCTAAATACCTTCAACTAATAAAAAAGATGTGCTGACGATAGTAAAAAATATACATTTAGATATCACTAGGAAACTTTAACTATAACCAGCGACGATAGTTCTGTAGTATATGCACACACTAACCCTACGTACTCTATATATAGCCTGTATTGTAATACTCATTGCGCATTACACGACTGTCTACCGAACATGTGACTTGTCATTTCACACCAATAGACCCATCCTATCACATGGCGACCTAGCCTAGCCATGCTCGGGCTGGCACAAAGAATCTGAGGAAAATGAAGTAAGAAGAAAATAGAAGAATATCCACCTATCACGAAGACCACTAACAAGCCGTACGAAGAAGAGAACGAGCGTTGCACAATGTTACCAAGTGTGACGGTAACCAGGTTCCAGTAAAGAAGCAGATGACCAAGGAGGAAGAAAGAAAATTATTTAGAAGATGCTCGATAAATAACTCAATACAGAGCGAAGAGGAAGTTAGCTGCTGGGTGCCGGGCGTTTTCCAAGCCTCTGATGCGAGTGATGATGCTGGGCGCTGGGTGCATAGTACGGGATCAAGTGAGGAGCAGCCGGCTGAGTACGAGTCCAAGGAGCTGGTGTCCCGGAGCGAGCTGCACGAGCCACGTCGGTGACCACGCGGCGATGACGCACGACACCACGAGCGCGAGCGTGACGTTGACCTACTTCGGCGATTTTGCTACATACCTACTGTAAGTCTATCTAATTCACTTTTCACTTAGGAATTTTGCATTATTGTATTATGATATGTCTCAGGAATTGAAGAATTTACATGATAAATTGGTAGAAATTAGGACTTACATAATTAAAATTGGCCCAGAGCGTCGTAAAAAGGAAATAGCTTATAAAAAGTTAGATGAAGCTAAATGTGTGTATAGAAATGTGGATAGTATTTTGACTCAGGTGAACCATGAAATTGAAAGTAAGAAATATAGCTCTGTTATAGTGGAAGATATTCAAAAATTATTAGATAGTATTAAAGGAATCTACGATGAAATTCGTTCCTTATTATCGCACGTAGATAGTCAGACGAATACAGACTTAATTGCAGAGGAGAGTTATCAGGATTGTGTAGAGAATAAAGTAAATTCATCAAAAATGGCGAGTGCATTCGATATTAAGACAGCCATTTCCCTGTTGCCTGTGATGAACGGCCAGGAAGAAGTTACAAAGCAATTAATTGATGGAATAAAATTATATGAATCTCTGATAAGTGAGGCCACTAAATGCCAATTGATTGAATTCGTCCTGAAAACTCGTCTCTCAGCTAGTGCCAAGTTACGTTTAAAGAGTTCTTATACAGACGTGACTAGTCTTGTGGATGATATCAGGAAATTTTTACTCCCGAAAAAGTCGTCAGTTACCCTACAAACGCAATTATTTAGGGCAACCCAAGGGCGTAGGAATATTGAAAAATTTGGTGAAGAGTTAGAAAATTTGTTCGTCAATTTAACCCTAGCACAGTCTGATGGCGACTCGTCTAAGTACGAGATTTTGCGGCCACTAAACGAGAAGACTGCTATTAAGCGGTTAGCGGATGGTTTGTCGGATAGGCGACTTAGCACCATTATCGCATCGCGACAGTTTTCTTCGTTACCCGAGGCAATTAGGACGGCATTAGATGAGCAGTCCATGTGTGACCAAAATCAGGATCAGGCCATGCATTATAGGACTTCTCACCATGGAAATCAAAGAGGCCGTAATCGCGGATTTCGTGGCCACAGAAATAATTACACGCGTTCATATCAACCGAATAGAGGTAAAAATTATAATATTCCGAGTAATAAAAGAGGTAATTCGGTTTGGAACTCAGATTACATAGGTAATCGTACGACGCGGCGCGCGCGTCAGCATTTTCGCGGCGGCGATCGCTCGCGGTACCAGGTTCAGCACACGAATTCCAATGATCAAGTAACCATGCAAAATAATGACGAGAGTTAGTTTTTTCGTGCCTAAAGAAGGTTCAAATTCAATTTTTAGTTACGGTAATTATTATGTAGTAACTTGCAACCTTAGACAGAATGAGGAGTTGAATCTATTAATAGATAGCGGTGCAAGTTTGTGTGTACTTAAGTATGAATGTTTAGCAGGTAATAAAAATCTAGAGAGCCGAATAGTAAGACATAGAATAGTAATTAAAGGAATAAGTGGTAATTTAGAATCTTTCGGATATATTGATCTAGATATTATTATTAAGGGTATATTTTTTAGGCAGAGATTCTACATATTTGAGAATCTATCTTGTTACGCCAATGGAATATTAGGCCAAGATTTTTTTAAACGCTACAATGCGGTATTGAATTACAAAGACGGTACTTTGTGTTTGGAGAACCAAGACCGATCTATTGTTACAGAAGTCAGTGATAATAATGTGTTTACGATTCCGCCACGATGCGAGGTAATCAAATACATGCCGACGACACTGGGAAGTGATTGCGTCATATTAGCGAAAGAGATAAGTAAAGGTGTGTTCACAGCAGGAATAATTTCGAAACCGAGTGATGGTTCGATTCCGGTTAGAATTTTAAATACTACTGATAGTTCTATAAATATAAGTAGGAATAGTTTAGATATTTACTCATTAGAAGAGTTTGATGTGTGCAAATTCGATGAGGATAGAGTGACATCCAATCGAGTTAAGACTTTGTTCAACGAACTAGCCTTAAAGTCATATTTAAATGATGAGGAAAGACGAAGCATTGAGAACGTATGTGCTAAGTATGCCGACGTTTTTCATTTGCCAGGAGATACACTCTCTACGACGAATTTATTGAAGCATTCTATAAAGTTAAAGCCAAACGCGTCTCCAGTATACGTGAAGCCTTATCGACTTCCGAATGCGTTAAGAGGTGAAGTTCAGAGACAGATAGATGACATGATTAGGAATGATATTATTGAAGAGACAGCATCAGAATGGTCTAGTCCAGTACTACTAGTACCTAAGAAGACGGATAGATCAGGAGAGAAAAAGTGGAGACTTGTAGTTGATTATCGACAACTCAATAATAGAATACAGGACGATAAATTCCCTTTACCTAATATTACAGAGATTTTAGATTCATTGTCAAATAAGATATACTATTCGAAATTGGATTTAAGTCAGGGATATTATCAGTTATCACTTGAAAAAGACTCAAAGAAGTATACTGCGTTTACTACTGATAAGCAGTACCAGATGAAGAGATGTCCAATGGGATTAAAAACATCTCCAAGTGCTTTCTCACGACTTATGACCATAGCAATGTCTGGTTTAAATTATAAAGCCTGTTTTATTTATTTAGATGATTGCATAGTTGTAGGTAACTGTCTAGAAACACATAATATGAATCTGATGAAAATTTTAGAAAGATTGCGTAAAGTCAATTTGAAATTAAATCCGTTAAAATGTGAGTTTTTACGTAAAGAAATAATTTATTTAGGACATAAAATTACATCTGAAGGTATATTTCCCGATCCAAGTAAAGTCGAGGCATTAATTAATTATCCTGTCCCTCAGAACTCAGATGATGTCAAAAGATTTGTTGCATTTGCTAATTATTATAGACGATTTATACAGAATTTCGCAACTATAGCTCACCCTCTAAATGCGTTAAGTAAGAAAAATGTAACTTTTGAATGGACTACCGAGTGTGAGTCCGCATTCCAGAAACTAAGACAGATTTTAATTAGTCCCAAGGTTTTAGACTACCCAGATTTTTCAGAAAATAATACTTTTACTTTGCAGACGGACGCTTCAAAGTTAGGATTAGGCGCCGTACTGTCTAACAGTAATGGTAAAGTAATTGCGTATGCGAGTAGGAACTTGAAACCCGCAGAAACGCGATATCCCGTGATTGAGCTAGAGCTATTAGCTATAGTTTGGTCTGTACGACATTTTAGACCTTATTTATATGGTAAAAAGTTTTGTATAAAAACCGACCACAAGCCATTAATTTATTTGTTCAATATGACTGATCCTTCAAGCAGATTAACCAAATTCAGACTCTATCTAGAGGAGTATGATTTTGAGATTAGTTACGTCCCCGGAAGACAAAATGCAGCTGCAGATGCGTTGAGTCGAATTCCGATGACCTGTAAAGATTTAAAGGATATGCATGAGCATGTTGTATCAGTCATGACGAGAGCACAAACTCGTAGGTTACGTGTGAACAATGAGACTGACTTGACAACTGAGACTCCATCAACCCTAAGGTCTGATCAGCCTAAGGTAGTGGAAATTCTCAAAAGACCGACAAATAGTGTAGAATTGATGTTATGTATGAACCAGAGTACTCTTAACCAAATAATGAAGTTGAATAATATCACTAGTGATGAAGGAAATTGCATTTTATTGCCTGAAAAAGCGGCGTTATACGTAAAGTCTCGATCGCTATCTACCATCTGTGTGTTAGCGAGAGAATTACGTAGTTTTTGTAAGAAAATGCATCTCAACGAGCTCGTAATTATGAAAAATAAGCATAATGAACATATTATGAATATTATATTGAGAGAAATGCATAAGTTGGATGACATACCCAAGCTATTAGTAATTAATGACGTCACGAGAATTATAGATAATGATACGAAAACAGTAATAATGAACGATTTCCATCTATTACCCACAAGCGGACACGCTGGGATAAGTAGGATGTTGAATAATATTAAAAAGTACTACTATTGGCCAGGAATGAGTAACGATGTTACGAAATTTGTAAATAGATGTAAGAGTTGCAAAATTCAGAAGCACTCAAATAGGCATACGAATGAACCAATGGTTATTACGACTACAGCTACGAAAGCTTTTGAGAGAGTTAGTTTAGATATAATGGGTCCTTTAGACATAGATAATAATAATAATAGGTATATTTTAACTTTACAGTGTGACTTAAGTAAATACGTAGAGGCTTATCCTTTACAGACGAAAGATACTGTTTCGGTAGCAAAGGTATTTGTAAATAACTTTATTCTTAGGTATGGTTTAGTAAAGCAAATTCTGACAGATCAAGGAAAGGAGTTTATGTCTTCAGTATTTTCAGAAATATGTGATTTACTCAAAATTCAAAAATTGAACTCAACGGCTTATCATCATGAGACGTTAGGTGCTTTAGAAAATACGCATAAAAGTTTAGGAGCTTATCTTAGGATACAATGCGAAAATAACAAATCAGATTGGAGCGATTGGATTCCATATTGGTGTTTTTCATTTAACACAACGGTTCACACTGAGACAAAATACACTCCATATGAATTAGTTTTCGGAAATATTTGTAACTTGCCAAACAACTTGCAAACCACAACTGTAGATCCATTGTACAATCCCGACTCTTATCCTCTAGAACTAAAATATAGACTTCAAAGAGCACAAGAAGATGCTAGAAGAAATTTGTTAAATAGAAAAGAATTAAGAAAGCAAAATTATGACAAAAATGCTAATCCAGTAAAATATAAGAGTGGAGATTTAGTTTTATTGAAGAATCAAGTTGGCAATAAGTTGGATAAAATTTATTTAGGACCTTATAAAGTTATTGAAGAATTGACCCCAAATGTAAAAATCAATAGAGATGGTAGAGAATATGTTACTCATAAAAATAACACGAAATTGTTTAAATAGAAAGTTTTAAATTAAGAATTGTATTATTTAAGTTAGATTAAAATGAAATTTTTAAGTTAATATAATAATGAAATACCCTATTTTTACTCTTAAGATTTATTAGATTGATGTTTTGATGTATTCTGAATTGTTTTAAATGTTATAAAAAATAAGATATATATTTTTTCTAAAAAAAAAAGGGGGAAGATGTAGTATATGCACACACTAACCCTACGTACTCTATATATAGCCTGTATTGTAATACTCATTGCGCATTACACGACTGTCTATCGAACATGTGACTTGTCATTTCACACCAATAGACCCATCCTATCACAGTTCCTTTCTGTAAACATGGGAACATGTGCTATCCATCTCGATGGGAAAAAGTGTGATGCCATCGGAGGTTAATGATTTTCCCCCCTCACATCGCGATACCTTGATACGTCCACCGCCTACGCGTAAGGTTCATACAATACAAGCCCATATACTTGTATTTCGATGCTTCCAGCGATATTTCCTTTTCTCTATCTATATCCCAATGTTATTCTTCAATTTTGTTCTGTATTGTTGTCAAAGCGATTCTATGTTTTGATTAAGTACAGTTTTCTTGTCTTCTTAACCCCTCGTCTGTGACAGTGGTCGCTATGGGCAGATAACAATTAAAATGTATTTGTTATAAAATTACCCACTGACGAAGGGTAAGTTACTACCTTACGTTTGCGAACTACTATGTAAGTAAGTAGGTACGTTCAATTCCAGTCACAGAGATAAAATAGTCACTAATAGATTAAAATACTGACACTCTTTAGTCCACCGACCAATTCACTTGATTGACTCAAACTGAATACCCTATAGATAAGTTACTCTATGCTGAATACTAGATTTCAGCGAGAAAAATCTTTCTGAAATAGTTTTTGAGCTTTTTCTTGACAAATCCCTCGTTACTTCCCTCAGCCTTATAATATATTATATATAGTAGGTACCTAATATACTCTTCATGATACAACTCTGTGCCAAATTTCAAGTTTCCAGGACATCTTGAGCGTAAAATGTCTGTAACATAATTCTGTTTCAATCATTCACTAAATAAGATCGTTCTTTTCCTTTTGTCTTTTTGTGACTAATTCTGTAACAAGCAGGGACTCTCTGCTAATGATTCTACTTAAACAACTTAGCACAGCTGGAAATAAGTAGGTAGAATTTAGCCCAGATTGAAAATCAAGGAATTACCTATATTTGGTTCTTTTCCCTCTTACGAAGGAATTATCAGACAAAACCGAGGTGGGTGTCTATGAAAACAATAGACGACTGGCGGGTGGATCTCGGGTGGATGGGACTAACGCCTGTTTATTGACAGCCGAATGTAATTACCTATTATCTAGTCGGGCGGTCTGGTAAACATTTATTTATCATAAGACAATAAAAATGGTAAATATGAACATATGCAGTAATTTCTGTAATGGTCGCAGCTAAGTATAATAATAGTTATTACGAATTATACTCAAGACTGTAAGAGCCACACACTTTTTAGTCTTGTCAAGTATTGTTTTCAATATCATTAAAGTGATTTCAGTGGTAGCAGGAAAAAATACGCATCAAAAAGTATTCGAATTGAAATACTCACTCATAAGGACAGTCGTAAGATACTTTCATCTAAACTCTAACACTTTTTCGCGCTGTCAAATGTTCCTGCTTGAGGCTCCGTTCAACCTTGGACTTGATTCTTGTCACTTGGGATTAGAGGTTGGAGATTCCTATTACAACTTCCGGGCTTGGACCGGAAACTACCCTTATAATCGACCAAGGTTGGCAGCCCTGTCTACTTCCTCTGAAACCCACGGCGGTGTATCATAAGACACGTGCAAATATAATGCTATTTCGGTAGTCGAGGTAATAAGATGGGGCATCCATTAATCACGTGAGGTGTTTTTAAAGATTTTCTGAAACCCCCTTCCCCCCTGGTGAGATATTGTGATATTTGGCTGCACCTCTTCTCCCCCATGTGTCACACGTGAGATTTTTCAAAACTTAAGTATGTAACTTATTTTGAAATATCTGGGAACCGAACTTTGCTCGGCGGTTGGTACGAACACGATAAAATATTATATTATATTATTTATTTATTTTTTTATTTATTTATTTATTTATTTATTTATTCAGGAAGCCAACAGCATTTATCATTACAAAAAATGTTAATATAAAGACTTAAGAGATAAAGCCAATTATAGGGTTCCATCGATTACATTTATACATAGATTATAATTACCTATTTTACTTTATTTTTGTGTTATTTAACATTAAACAATTTTGCTGAAATTATATTACTTGTGAGGGTGGGTTAGTGTGTGTATTTGAGGGTGTGTGCGTGTGTGTGCATGAGAGAGATGTTATTAATGTGAGTGTTGTATGAGTAAATCATTTAATTTAGTTTGATATTACATCATATCATTTAGTTTCACTTAATGTAGGTATATTAGTTATTACTGAGAATAGTCTCTAAGAATTTAACTTATGAATACATTTTTGGAGTGATTTTATTTCATACTCATCAGACTGCATTAACATCAATCAATATGCTGTTATGTTTTTAAACAGCTGCAAACGAGAAGCAAACAGCCACTTTGTTTCCCTCGTGAGATTTAGGCGCAGATATTCAATCTTTCAGCCTACACTACTACGGATCTTGAGGGAAACAAAGTGGCTGTTTGCTTAAAGCAAGCAAGGAGGATGAATAGCAGATAAAGAATTTAGATTCGGCCTTATTTGAACGATTTTTTTTGTGAACACCCGCAAAAAACTGTCACGTGATATGAAGTCACAAGGAGAAAATAAATTTTTGTTTTTCATCGGAATTTATGCCTTATTTTCATTGTTCTAAAGTGAAATTGCCAATCTTATTGAGAAAAGCATGAACAACAACAACATACCGCTACGCCTTTTCCTGTACGGGCTGGCAGAGTCACCACCAAAAGCATGAAAACACAGAAATACGTGATTTTTCAGGAATGAAACCTAGTTCGATCGGTTTTTTACACCCAAAAACCCCTATATTGCAAATTAAATCGAAAATTACAGAGCCTTTTTCTAGAACTCAAAACATAACCCGATACATAAATACATACAAATATTCCTCATATCATAAGATAGTGGCCCTCGACCAGTCTCGGCTGACTTCGTCAGTGTATAAAGGATTGAATTTATTTAAATGATGCACTTTGCATCATTACTCTTATTTAAGACTAGCGAAAAGTAGTAAGAACCTAACCTATACCCCTTATTGTAGTCGTAGTCTGAGTCACAGTCACAAACAGTAATAAAATGTAACAATGTAATTTGGCAATTTTGCACTGTTTTCGCGGGGGAAAATTACGTAATATTTGCCGAGACCCCCATCTCCCCCGCGTGAGATAAGGTGAGATTCAGGTTGATCCCCTCCCCCCTGAACACGTCACGTAATTAATGGACGCCCCCTAACCGGTAAACGGAAACAACATGTTTTTGCGGGATTTACCCATAGTATCGTATCGTATCATATTTTTAGCATCACTCAAAAAACTCTTTTTTCTTTGGGTTGGTCGTATCGTCGGCCCGTTCACAAACCTTTATTTTCATCTACGTAGTACAGTCTGCCAATGATCTTTTGGCGTGTGAGTGTCGTTAAAGGGGGCGCCACTTCTACTTAATGCAACGAATCTGTCAAAAAGCGTTAGTTCCGGGCCCGAATTCTACTGTACACAAGCATACCACAAGCCTGGCACAAGCTTCAATACGACGCATTTGGTATTCTACTAAAACCGGAATCGCAATTCACAAGCGCCAGCCTGACGCCAGCCTACTGTCCGACAGTAGAATATGAAGTAGGCTGGCGTGTCAGGCTGGCTGATCGTTGGAAAGCTGTACATAGTAGTTTAGATGCCAACCGATCTCCAATGTTTATCTACTTAAATCCCGGGTCTCTCAAGAGACGGATAAACAGTCAGATAACTTTTTTGTCACTTTTTGTACGTGTTAAATGTCAAATGCCAGACAGATAAACGCTATTTGAGGAATGAGAGAACGGCACGGCATATTTCAGTATTTCGGTATTTATTTATTGTGTCATATAAATAGGTACATTTCATTTCCCACTCTGCTAAGCATACCATGGCACCCACGATACAGGCTCAGCCTAGTGTGGGGCCGCAGTCTAACTCCTGTATAAATTGTATTTGTACAAACGATAACTTATAATAAACCTAGCTTTAAGTCTTGCCTTCTAAATAAATATATTCTTATTCTTATTCTTATTCTTATTTAAAAGTAGGTACTCTATAATTATATGGGCCCCGTTAGGGCATATACTTATCTACTAAAAAGTTCACGTATATACGAGTAATTTAGTCTAAACTCGTCTCATAGCACGAAATGAACAAACGCTTCTTTTCAGGCTGAAGTATTGATTGCCACGCTGCGCTAAATGAAAGGGGGTCGATCAATCTCTATCGCTTTCACATGCAAGAACACAAGGTTCGAATACAGTACTGTTATATGCGATTTTTTTTCTTTTTAGGGTTCCGTATCCGAAGGCCAGGTGCCAAACGAAACGCTACCAAGCCTCGGCTGTCCGTCCGTCCGTCTGTCCGTCAGCGAGCTCTATGTCACGAAGCATAATAGGTAGAGTCTAGCTAGAGAGTAGTTTGCACAGAATTTGTAAGTTTGTTGCCGCTAGAGCAACTTCTGAAATTGAAAAAAAAAAGGTTGTCCCCATACAAGAAACGCATTTTTTTGTACTTTCTAGTACGATGGTGCAGAACCCTCCGTGTGAGATGTGACACACTTGACTGTTTTTTTAGGGTTTCAATCATTAAAAGGAAAAAAAGGAACCCTTACAGGATCACTTTGTTGTCCGTCCGTCTGTCTGTCTATCCGTGTGTCACAACCTTTATATCAAGAACGCATGGACGATCAAGAAAAAAATTACCTTCTAGGTCAACGAAATCGAACGATACGACCGTTTATGCTGTAAAATTGCTGGATTTTCATGTAATCCGAATGGACCCAAAACCTATAGAGTACTTCCCGTAGGCCTACAATCATGAAATTTGGCACAAAGCAAGATCTAGCAAAGGGAAAAATCTGAACCCTGCAAATTTCTGAATTTTTTTTTCATGTGGAAACCTAATTACACAATATGTTACGCTCTCCAAGTGTGATCGGAACCCTTGGTGCTCGAGTCTTACTCGCACCTGACCGTTTATTTAAGGTTGCGTAGGTATCCGAGTTTTTCCTTTCGGTAGATGTAATTGAAAGGCAGCTCTATTAGGTAGACTTACGTTTCTTCTTCTTCTTTTTTTTATTAATGGCGTCCTAACCTCTTTTGAGGTTAATTTTGCCAGTGTCAAGTGGTCAGGTTCTCATTTGAGAACCTGGAAATTATAATGTCTTGAGATGATTTGATGACTATGATGATGATGATTTGTCGCTCGTGTTTATTTGTCTGTCTGTTCTGAGTGTAAGGCTGTCCCGTCACATGCATTGGCGATATGTTGGAACCGTACAGCACTCCCGTTTTAATTCACTCGAGTTACAAAAATATATACGAACGTCAAAGTCAAAGGATTTGATAACCTTTCCGCAACGAGATTACTAGGTAATTCGTGTTGAAGTTGATTGCACTTTTGTGTGTGATACAGAGGAAATGCAGCTTGCACTTACCCATACCCAATGTTTTTTTTTCCACTGCCGACGAACTAATCTATCTTGGTCGGAGTGCAGCCAGCATGAATAGCACCTGTAGATTTATTACTCTACCAACTAAACAAAGTGTACGAGCTGACGAAACTACTCCCTACGGCTTAGGGAATACGGGGAAATAGAGCATTTGGTCATTTGGACTGCAAATATTTTATTACGTGTAACTATTTGTCTTGATCAGAATAGTTCGGTGGTATATTTGTTGACTTCGCACGACGACTGGCCATTTTTGACCGTTGAGCATATTATTTATTTTTAACCCCAGTCGAAAATTAATGGGTGGGTGGGTTGGATGGTTGAAAGGGGTGTTATTAGAGTGAATCGTTTGTCTGTCTGTCTGTCTGTGATTTGAAATCTAATCCGTGTGTACATGGTACTACATATAACGGTGAAACGGATGGACAGATTTTGATGCAGTTTTCCGTAAAGGATATGAATCGTTTCTTCGATTGTTTTGAGACTGTTCCCCGGTTTCTGACAAGCTGATCAATCTTTACGATTGACTAATCGATGATTAGTTTAAAATTGCGGCACGTGATTGGCTGATAACGGCATTTAATTGGCTGAAAATACTTAATTGCTCTTTAGCTAATCGTAACCTTTGATCAGCGCGCTGATGCAGCGTCTCGGCGACCGGGGGTATAACTTTAATTCCTTTAATTTTCATTAAAATCAACTCAGTGTCGATAACAGCAAAGAAACAAATCAGTAAATAAATAAAGAAACGTATCATTATTGGGACGTTTAGATTGGTCAAGGACAGTGGACAGTGGACAGTGGCGATATTATATGAAAGCCAAGTTGACTCGTCACTGTCCGATAGGTTTAACCCACTGTACTGTCCTCGGTCCAGTGTCCACTGTCCTTGACCAATGTAGACTGGCACTTATCGCTGGCTGGAAATGCTTAGAGGTGTCAAAGTTAATTACGAGTTTAGCATTAACTTTCGTTCAAGCTAGACGCACTTACTGATAGGCTCCTATAACCTTGCTCTCTGTGGCGATGCGGTTGAAGCTGTGCTTCCCAAGCGAGAGTCCCGGGTTCGAATCCCGGCGGGGAGAAAAAAAAACCTGGTCTCAGATGTTTAAATATCTCTAATGCTGCTGTCTCTGGACACCAGGGTATCCTAGAGTATGCGCCTGTATGTAAGGCCGGGACTCCACCAAAGCGGAGATGTGGAATATTTGTATGGCGCGATGGAAGCGGAGATGTGAGCTGTTTCCATCTCGCATACAAATATTCCACATCTCCGCACATCTCCGCTTTGGTGGAGTCCCGGCCTAAATATTATGTTATCTCTATACAAGCCTGGCCTGAAAACACATTTCGTGTATGTAGGGAATAAGGTCCATAATTATCACGAGCCAACTGTTTCGTTGCAAGTGGTCATAAGTGGCAATTGGGGCGGCACGAGGCAATATCACTGTAAAATATGTTATGCATCTGTCAAATACAGTGCAGTCATGTGGCTGACAGTACCGCTGTAATGTCTGCTTTCGCCTGAATTTATGAAGCAATATCGTTAAAGTGGCTACTGCTGGCCGATTCTGGTAATTTGGGTGCCGCTGCGGCCCGAACTGATAAATTCCAAATTCCAAAATAAGAAACACACACATTCTATATGTTCTGCTCTAATTTAGCGTGCGCTGTACCCATGCAATAGTACCCACAGTGCGGCACGGTTGCGGTGTGTATGCGTGCGTGAGCGCGCCGAGTTATGTGTGAGTAGCGCGTAGCGCGAAAAACCTAAATTCGACGCCTGCGCCATCGACTATAGACCCTTAATACCGCCATTTTGCTATAAGGATAAGGAGGAATCATCAAAATAGGCAATCAACTCGCGTCCAAAGCTAAACAGTACCATAAATAATTCGAAAACTAAACATTTGTTGTTCTCTCACAAAAAATACTTGTATAGATATGTATATTGCGGAACCTTCGGTGTGCGAGTCTGACTCGTACTTGGCCCATTTTATTTTTACATCGAATTACCAAAGGTTTTTGGTATGTAACTACATTTTACCACCTGAGTCATTCTGTCCTTAATTTGGAACTTCCAAAATGTTTATATTTGTCCGAAGTAGATAGCTCATGCTGCATCATGCCAAAATAGTTTCAAGAAGAAATTCGAAAAATACCCCCGCCCGCCGGAACTCAGGAGGTTAAGAAAGTACTTATTATGAAGAAATACATAAACCTCGTTCAATGTCATTTACCTACCGTGCTATAGCTATATTGGTTTATTTTATGGCTTAGCTTCGGCGTTTCAGTTTCCAAGTTGTCGTCTCACTGAAATTGAATATTCCTCAGGAATATTCCGGATCTAAACATAAATTGCACTCAGTTTTGTCTCTGAGCTCAAAGCCAGGCGCTCTGCTATCATTAAGGAAATAGCGCCTTATGGTATTTAAGCTTCACTTTACTTGGGCAACAGATTTTCGATTCTCGATAGTTAGAAGACAGAAGACATACTTACATTTTGCTGTGAAAATATACAGATTTCTATTGGAGCAAACGCACTGCATTTTTTTAATAATCATAGGTAAGAAAAACATTAAAAAAATACTTTACGACTGTATTGAAAACCATCCGCTCCCTTTTAAAGGCCTTTGAAGGGTATTTTACAAGCCTTTACTCTTTACCTACGAAATAAATTAAAATGATTGCTTGAATTTTGAATAATTTCATGCCTTGCAAGGAAATCTAAAAGCTACTAAACTATAAATGCCCGTCACATTGCCCAGCACGTAATTTTCCTCACGAAAAACATGCACAATGTATGCACATAATTATTTTAAATGCGTCTAGACTAGATCTTCTGAAATATCCTTTGTTTTACCACAGATACTATAATATTATATACGTTTTACGCAGCCCGATACGATCTACCAGCCAGAGAGTCGACTCAACAAAATATGAAGTATTGAATCACTGGCTAAAAGTGGGCACAGTTGTGCCTCTGCCACCACGTATGGGAAAAGGCGTGACGCTATGTTAATTTATTATTTATTTATTTATGTTTTTTTTTGTTATGTTATGTTGACATTTTTGTCCATATTTTTATGGAGATGTCAAAGTTAACTCGAGTTAAGCCGTAAGTCACCGTCTAGCTAGTCGACCTAATTCGTATAAAATATTAGGTCCAGTTTCAGTTCCCAGAATTTACAAAGGAGCTATAAACAACCCTGTGATAGAAAAGATTTTTTGAAATCGGTTCATAAACCAGTTTCGATGTACCTAACAAACAATAAAATAATTATATAAAAAAATACCTACCTATCTAGAACATTACATTATCTTTGCCTGCAACGGAATTGAGAACCCCTCCCTTTTTCAAGTCTGTTAAAAGGAACATTACGCACAGATTAGTAAAGAGCATTATGTCAAGACTTTTCATATATCGGATCTTTGAAGCACAGTTGTGGGGCAATGTTTAATTTTGTGTGAAAGTGGCTAGAACATTACCGCAGCTAAAGAGGACTTACATAAGTTATCATCATCATTGGCCTTATCACCTTTTCAGATGTTTATTACAGCTGCTGTGTGTTCTGGGAGTCACATTTTCTCTTGTGACTGAACAGACCGATACGGGATCTGCACTTGCCACAACGGTTACAAGTAAATTCGGCGTAAAGGCTCCATTACACTGCGCTAAATTAGGGCCTAATTAGGGCCCTAATTAGGGATGCTCGTTATTACACTACAAATTAGGGCCTTAGGTGTCACGCAGAAAGTGCACTCATTTAGGACCCTAATTTGGGATGCTCGTTATTACACTACACCTAATTAGGGCTCTAATTAGGGTCAGGCAGAAAGTGCACTCATTCAGGGCAATGTAATAGCTCTTTTAGGTGGTGGAGCCGGTTGTTTTCTCACCTGGGATTTTCCAAACACTGTAAAGTAAAGTAAAAACAATATTTATTTAATCATATCAATCATCCATCACAAACTACAACCCAGATCAGAAATTTTAAAACAAAATCTGTGCATAAGTACTCAAATCTAAAAGCTACGAAATCACCAGTCCTTGCACTAGGCTACGCCTGTATCGCGAAGAACCAGTTAAAAATGGTACTTAATACCACTTACTTACTACCTTTAGAATTTGAGAATAGCGTCGCACCTTTTCACATACAGGGTTGTATTTTGTACAGAATTGGCTGCCGAACAGATGATGTAGCGTCGTGATATGACCTACCCACAGACCTACATCAGTAAATTGTCAACATATTGCTGGCATGCCTCTCTGATTGATTCTGCAATTCTACAACGAACGTTTGATTCTGATGACGATAATGTAGTTATTGTATTGTATGTTAGGGAACGTACCCATATACTACGTGACCAATTTTTGTTTTTGCTCTTTTAGACCTCCCTCCCCCCCTGCGTGACCACTTAGGTATTATGAGCCAAGACTGGTATTTTGTATTAGAGTGTGGACTAGAGAATCCTCTCCCCCCCAAAGTGGACACGTATATATTATTTTATAAAGTATGGGTACGTTCCCTTACATACGTTGCAGCATTTTCTACAAATTCAAAGTGAACAGACGGATGAACATGATATCTGCCTATAGTTTCCACACCTACTGGAATACGCCAGACGCTCTGATAGAGTAGCATGCAGAAGTTTCCCAAAAGGACAGAAGAAAGAACACAGAGATCTCAACATTTTATAACATTTGGTAGGTACCTATTGTAAACTGAATAAGGAAAAGACAATAAGACAAAATCTCCTCTCATGTTTCTACTTTCCGACTAATCTTCTGAAGACAACGCTTCGCTTGCAAGTAGATTAACAAACACCTGTAAATTCCTGTAATATGTATACTTAAATGCATCAACGCCATCTATCACTGCATGCTGACATTAAAAGTTACTTATGCCATCTGTTGGGGGGCGCTTGTACTAAAGCTGTCAGTATTTGTTTCTACAATAGTGTAGAGATGGCGTTGGGAGGATTACAGAAAAAGCTGTAAATTAAACAGAATTTTAGTCAGATGAAAACTGATTTTGAGTATAAATCAAGTGCTTTCTTCTTTCTTTTTATCTTGTGCGAGTTTTTGTGAAATGAAGAGCGAGAAAGAAGAGAAGAGAACAATAAACCGGTTATCTCTGGAATGCGGTGGCTCCTGGCAACACTGGTTACAAAAAAAGTTAATCACAAACATGGAGGATCAGCTGTTTTCAGTCTTCGGTATTTTGTTTTTATAAAACGAAGCCTTGTTATGGTGTCGTAGCCATGTGTGAATTAAAATGGGCTCCATCGCGTCTGTGCTGCAATGGCATTGTGAAACGTGCGGCCAAATCAACCCGACAGAAAGTTTGAAGTGTCTAAAATGTGCTACAAAGAGGGTTTCGAGTCATGATATTGGGAAGCCTTCGAAGCGGCATTGTGGGCAGGATTCCTCTCCGGAGCACGCTTCTAGAGCTGAGAAGAGCGAGGGAACCACACCGGGCTCAGAATCAATCCTCATTCCAACCACAACCCCTTTCAATAGGTGAGCAATCGACACATAACTTTCCATTGTTATAATGTCACTCGGGATATCGATTTTTCTTTACTCGTATTTAGGTTATATTTCTTTTGTATTTTACTGTTACAAGGATACGAAAGCAATGGTAATTATAGAAATTGTATTCTTGAAATTGAGTTGGCGTAGGTTTCTGTGACCTTTTTGATGAATGGTGGTTTTGTTGTGCTAGGGTCACAGGCAAAGTCAGTTGTTGATTTATTTATACTTACCTCTACCTGACTAGGGTTAAAAAATAATTATTTTGTGTGGGCCCCTTATTAGTTTATAGTTTATTGCTGTTATACTATTTCCCTTATTTTGTGTTGTTAGTTTTATAATCATTTGTACTTTGCAGACACAGATTTTTATTATTTGTGATTAAAGTCTTCACAAAATAAAGGGCCCGTTTTGACACTTATGCACGCCCATGAAGTTGTAACCCCTAAAGCGTAGGTAATAAAAGCCAACTGTTGCGTACAAGTTGCACCTAAGAAAACCGCTTCTATTACCTACACATTAGGGGTTAAGACTTCATGCATTGTCAAAATGGGCCTTTTATTTTGTGAAAACTAGTAAATTCATAAATACTTTTGAATTTCAGACTTTGTACAAAGAACTCATGAAATGCTTTACATCTGCAATTCTCTCAGTGATAGAAAAAGGAATTTAAATGTTTCTCTTATAAATAGTAGTACTTCTATGACTCAGAGTGTTGATAAGGGGGCGGAAACCTCCTCTTGTAAAACCAACCCTTCTGTTTCTGTGCTAAAATACATACTGTACTTTTGACTACACTAAAAAATCTAAAATTAATGTGAATCTAAAGTATGGTCAGAACTATTGACATAGGTAGGTACCTATTTACTCTAATGATTTCTACATATCATCTTTTTATGCCCGGTCTCTCAAGAGACAGATAAAAAGTCAGATAACTTTATTTGGCAATTCATGTACATGTGCCTCAGATAAACAGACAGATAAATGCTATCTGACGATGGTAAGATTGGCCTTTAAGTCATATCATAGATCATAACCAAGTCGGACTCGCGCACAAAGGGTTCACTCATATTATCTCTAAAAAACCGCAAAATTATCATGTTGTATGGAAGGCCCCCCCTAAATATTAATTTAATTTTAATTTATTATTGATTTTTTAGTACCTACCTTGTACAGTTTGTACATAATTAATAACGACCTACTTTTGATTTGTTAGCGTTGCACTTAGCATGACGATATTACCTATACAAAATAAGTAGTAGCGATACGATCTTGATCGGGTTAACATCTACCAAGAAAGACTTGCCTAATTTATCTGTATTTCATGTTATTAAGTGACAATATAGTGCTTTACTGAACTTTGGTGATCTTTCTCTAACTAACTACAACAACTACAAGAACCCATCATAGCTACCAGAGCTTAAACATAACTTCCTATAACATCTTCAAGACGTGCGGCCACTACACCGTACATCTTTATGGTCCTTCGAGCATCAAGAAGCAAGTGCCACAAACTAAGTGACTTTGTTCCTTCTATTCCTCACTGATAACGGATCGGTTCTTTCGGCCTCCACCAGCGGAATCACCGAATTGAATTGAGAAGTCGTAAACATCGGTACAGGGACGGAGGGGATTGAGATTCACGGCCGTGATCACTTGCATCCATCATCCAGCGAGCTCTGAACTGAAACTACTTACTTCAATCAACAACAACTTTACCTTTTCGCGTTACTGTGAACCGCAGGACGTGAAAGTGAACAAACAATAACAACCTTACCTTTTCGCGTTACTGTGAACTGCAGGACGGGAAAGGAGGACAACTAAACTTCGCCGAATCCCTGAGAGTTCAAACTTGAGGAACATCATGGAACATCTAACTTTACAACTAGAACTTTTTAACAAAATCAAACAAGGATGCATTAATTATGGCAAGGACGGCTCATCGAGGAAGACTAAGGACTACTTATCGAATACGCTCTCCAAATTCGACGACTACTGGCAGGAGTTTGAAGAAAGGCATGGAACAATTGAGGCCACGGTTCCTGAAAAGAACATCAAGTACTTTACCGATGACGTCTATGCTATGACTAAGAAAATGTATGAAAAAACGAGAGATGACATTTTGAAGAGACTACAAGCTCTTCAAGGGTTAAAACCAACCCCTATCGACGACAACATCAACTTTGATTTGGCGGGGATCCCAGAGGCTAATGAAAACAACATCAACTTACTTATGTTCAAGCAAGAAATTAACATCAAAGCGCTTGATCGCGCCATGGCGAAAATCGATTTTCAGTCCATCACTGAAAAATGGGAACTGGAAGATTGTTTAGCCATCTTAAAGTCGAAATGGGAACCTGTCGACAAACTGCACTGTGAGATTGAGGCAAGTCTGGCGGGGATCCAGTGTGAGGCATACAACTCTCTTTTCCTGAAAGGCGAACAGGATTATGAACAATTACGCAAACAACTAAAAAACAAACTACATTCAACAATGCACTATCAGCACTCTGCGCCGCGAGTCGACATACCGGAATTTAAAGGAGACTACAGACAGTGGATTTCTTTTAAAGATCTATTTACGGAAACAATCCACAACAACCCCACTATAAACAAGGCGCAAAAGATGCAGCATTTAAAGACGAAACTTCATGGTGAAGCTGAGAGGATTGTTCAACACCTATCGATCAGCGCGGATAACTACGATTCATGCTGGGCACTTTTAGTGCAAAGATACGACAATCGTCATCTGCAATTTGTGACCTTCATGAACACCATAATGCATTTGCCCAACATACAACAACGCGACGCGTTCAACTTAAAGAAGATGCATGACGTCATAAACGAAGCTGTCAACGGTTTCGTGAATATCGGCCTAGACGTACAAACATGGGACCCCATCATTGTGTATTTGATGTCGCAAAAACTGGACGCAACTTCCTATGAGGACTATGTGAAGACTCGGGATGATCAACGAGCGATTCCGAAACTGGAAGAATTTTTAAAATATTTGGAGGGAGCATTTCTCGCCTTTGAAGCAAAGAAAAGCACAAGAAAAGAAAACTCAACGAAGCCCTTCTCCACTCCGTCGAATAAACAAACTCAAGAAAAAAAACATTTTGACTACAAACCAACATTTAACAAAATCTATCATACAACTTATGGACAATGTCCTTTATGCAACGAAAATCATGTTTTGATGCAATGTCCGAAGTTCGTCGACATGGATACAGCGAAAAGAAACGGCACAATTGCGAAACTTCGTTTATGCAAAAACTGTCTTTTTAGCCACGGCTCGGACGCTTGCAAATCAGCGAAAACATGCAAAGAGTGCAATTTGAAACATCATACGATGCTTCATTACGCAAAGAAAACAACTGCAAACATAAACATCTCAACTCAACAATCTTCCAATTCGGGTCAAGCAAATACTTCAATTCACGCACCAACTAACGATAAAGAGATTTTATTAACAACAGTTCAATTGAATATTAAATCTGTTGACGGAACTTACCAAAATCTTCGCGGACTTCTGGATCAAGGAGCACAAGTAAACCTGATCTCGGAAAGGGCGGCCCATCTTCTAAAACTACCCCGAAAGAAATTTAATGCTAGCGTCAATGGAATTGGATCATCTTCAGGGGAATGCAAAGGAAGTCTTCAAATAAACTGTAAATCAATTAACTCGGATTACACGTTTGAAACTCAAGCGCTGATTATGAAAAAAGTAACTAACAACTTACCGAACGTGTCATTCCCCAAGGCTAACTGGCCTCATTTAAGCAACTTAAAACTCGCCGATCCGGAGTATAACAGCTCTCAAAACATAGATTTCTTACTTGGGGCAGGAGTGTACGCTGAAATAATTCTGGACGGCTTACTGAAAAGCAATCAATCAGCCCCTATTGCACAACAAACGCAGTTGGGGTGGATATTATGTGGCAGCATAACTAAATCATACTGCTGTAATGTAACTTTGATTGACCTACAAGAACTAACACGCTTTTGGGAAACCGAAGACATCTCCCAGCAGCAACCGGATACGCCAAAGGAAGAGCAATGTGAAGAGTTTTACAAGAAGACTGTTCAGCGTAATTCTCAAGGACAATACATTGTTCAGATGCCCTTATGTTCGGATTTTGAGAGAAAACTTGGCAATTCAAAAAACATAGCCATCTCGCAATTTCTTCAACTTGAAAAGAGACTGGAGAGAAAACAACAACTAGCGACCATGTATCGAGATTTCATGAAAGAATACGAAGATTTAGGTCACATGGCGCCATCACAGACCACAACATCAGCTCTTCAGTGTTTTCTCCCACATCATGGAGTTTTGAGAGAAAGTTCAACTACAACCAAACTTCGAACAGTGTTTAACGCATCTCAGAAGACATCTAGCGGCTACAGCCTCAACAGCCTGCTAGAGAAGGGTCCGAACCTACAAAAAGACATTCAAGCATTGATTTTGAAGTGGAGAACTTACCGCTATGCCTTCACAGCGGACATTGAAAAAATGTACCGTTGCCTCTGGATTCAGGAAGAACAACGAGACCTGACGAGAATCATCTGGAGAGCCTCACCAACAGAAAACATGCAAGAATACAAATTACAAACTTTAACTTACGGTACTAAGTGTGCTCCATGGCTGGCGATGAGAACTTTAAAACAATTGGCTAGTGATGATGGAGACAAGGTACCATATCCAGGTGCAGCAGTGACCTTGACTCAAGAGTTCTACATGGACGACCTGATCAGCGGTCATTCGTCTCTGGAAGAAGCTAAAAAGCTACAAAAATCACTCATCATGTTGCTACAAAGAGGCGGCATGAACCTAAGAAAGTGGAGCGGAAATCACCCTGCTCTGCTAGAGGAACTAACTGAAGAGCAAATTTCGACAAAAAACAACTTTGATTTTAAATACGAAGAATCACAGAAAACCCTTGGTCTAACCTGGAACCCGGAAGCGGACACATTCAAGTTTAACTGGCCACTCCAACAAACCTCAAAACTAACAAAACGAACACTCCTATCAGAGATTTCCAAACTTTATGACCCGTTGGGCTGGCTATCTCCCGTTACACTAACTGCCAAGCTTATCTTTCAAAAACTATGGATAAGTAATCTGAGATGGGATGAAGAGCTACCAATGGAGGTTAAAACAGAATGGCTTAAACTGAAAGGTGAAATACCAATCATTCCGGAAATGCGAATTCCCAGATGGATTGCCGGATTAAATAACAACATCGAGCTATTGGGATTTAGCGACGCAAGTGAAAAAGCATACTCCTGCGTTGTCTACAGCCGAGTCCTAAATGAACACGGAGAGTTTGTTTTAACCCTACTGATCGCAAGAACTCGTGTGGCGCCAATATCACAGAAAATAAGCCTACCAAGAATGGAACTATGTGGCGCTCTCCTGTTAGCGGAAGTAATGAAAAAAGTTCAAACAGCTCTCGCCGGCTACAACATAATCAAACGAGCGTGGTGCGACTCACAAGTGGTGCTAGCATGGATACAAGGTGAATCATCGCGGTGGGAAACCTACGTAGCAAACAGAGTCAATAAAATAAAACTTATATTGCCAGCTAACACATGGCAATACGTGAAATCGGAGCTCAACCCAGCTGATTGTGCATCCAGAGGTTTACAACCAAGTAAACTACTCAACTTTAGCCTTTGGTGGCAGGGCCCAGAGTTCCTAAAGGACCCCGAATATACCCTACAAGAAACATCAACATCGTCTCAACAATGCCTCTATACAAACTTAACAGAAAGCAAAGAAAGCGAGAAACATAACAGCAACATAATAACTATCAATAAAAAACCCGAGCATTTTATAGAAACATTACTGGTGAATAACAGTAATTTGACCCGAGTTCGCCGAGTCATTGCCTGGATTTTGCGCTTCGTCACAAAAACACAATCTACTGCAATTCAACAAATACCTCACATAACAACAAACGAATTGACCAAAGCGAATGAACTGATAATTAAATACGTGCAGGAAAAGGAATTTGAGGTAGAATACAAGCTACTTCAGAACAATAAACCTTTACCTTCAAAAAGCAACATCAATAAACTTAACCCTTACATGGACGAGAACAACATTATGCGTGTGGGAGGTCGACTGAACAAATCAATATTACCAGGAGGCATGAAAAATCCTGTAATTCTCTCACGCAACGGAAGATTTACAAAACTTATGATCGAGCACGCGCATCATTCGACATTGCATGGCGGAGCGCGGCTCACACTAACATACATACGGCAGCGGTACTGGATAATCGGGGGCAATAGAGCCGTCAAATCCATCTTGCACAACTGTGTTCGCTGTCGTCGCTTCGGTCCTCATAAAAATTATCAACTGATGGGAGACTTACCGAAGCAACGCATCACCCCATCGAAGCCATTTACGCACACCGGCGTGGACTTTACGGGCAGCATTGACATCAAACTAAACAAGGGAAGAGGAGTGAAAACATCCAAGGGCTACATCGCAGTCTTTGTGTGTTTGGCCACGAAGGCTGTACACCTTGAACTTGTATCCGATCTCAGTACGGAAACATTCCTCGCCGCATTCCAGAGAATGTGCGCTAGGCGCGGGACGCCGAATTGTGTATATTCAGACTGCGGAACCAACTTTATTGGAGCTTCAAGGGTGCTTCGACAAGAGTTCGTCGACTTTAAGAAGATGATGACTGAAAAATTCTTCAACGAAATCAGTAAAATGGAGGTGACTTGGCGGTTTAACGCACCATCATGGCCGACAGCCGGAGGACTATGGGAGGCTGCGGTCAAATCCATGAAACACCATCTTCGCCGAGTTCTTGGGGAACAGAAATTAACCTATGAAGAGTTCCTAACTTTGCTAACGAAAATCGAAGCATGCCTTAACTCAAGGCCGCTGTGCCCCTTAACTGAAGATCCAGAGGAATTTTACAACTGCCTGACACCCGGGCACTTCCTCACCGGTGGCGCAACGTTGACACCGCCGTTATCAGATTACACGGACATCAGGAGCATCGACATACGGCGCCGCTGGCAATTAACTGAACATATGGCACAACAATTTTGGAAAAACTGGTCAAACGATTATCTAAATCAACTTCAAACTAGATGCAAGTGGAATAAGCCTAACAAAAACATCAAGATAGGAGACGTTGTCTTGGTTAAGGAAGACAACCTCCCCCCCGCAAAATGGGCAATGGGACGTGTGATGGAGGTTCACCCCGGCGCTGATGGCTACGTACGCGTAACAACTTTAAAAACTCAAACTGGAACGATCAAAAGACCCGTTACAAAACTATCATTATTGCCTACCGAATCGGAAAAGAATGAAAACAGAACAAAGTACGAGGAAAAACATGTGGACCCGAACAGCAATAACATTAAAACCCAAAGAAAGGTTCAAAAGGTCTACACGGCTTTCTCTGTTCTGACGACGATGCTATTAATGTTTACATTCATCACTGGAACGTACGCAACTTCAACAAAAACACAAATAACCAAGGTGGAACCCGAGCGGCCGATTTACTACGATAAGCTAGGAGCGCTTCAAGTTACACACGATGAATGGACATTAGTCATGTATTATAACTTAACTAACTACTGGGATGGAATTCGACGAATGGAAGGATATCTCAACGACATTAACAATTTCTGCCAAAAAACGGACCCAAGATACTGCAAAACGACACTGGATCAACTTTACTACGAGAACGAAGAACTTAAAACATACAATACTATGCTACTGTCTCCACATGCCCACCTAGGCGAGAGAAGGAAGAAACGAGGACTGATCGACGGAGTAGGCTACGTCGCAAACAGCCTGTTTGGGGTGCTGGATCAGCGATTTGCGGAAAAATATCAAGATGATATTCAATCGGTGCAAGAAAACGAAAAATACTTATTACAACTTATAAAAAATCAGACCTCCATAGTGGAACTCCAAAACGACCTACTCAAGAAAAATGAAAATAATATACAACAACAGTTCAACATGATCGACGGCTTTATCAATCAAACCAACATTAACTTTGCAACAATTAAAGAAGAATTAGAAGTCGTAATGGCGACAACCTACTTCAGCTCGGCATCCCTGTCAGCCTACATGCTTATTAACAACTTGAAAAAAATACAAGAAATAATTTTCAATACACTCACTGACGTGTACCAAGGACACATTGACGTTCATTTGATTACACCTACTAAGTTAATGGAACAACTGAAAAACATAAACGAACAACTACCGAAGACCCTGTCCATCCCGGGCGACACTGATGTCACGAAGAGCATCAAGGAATTATACAAGCTTTTGAAGGTCAGAGCTAGGGTCACAACTAATTATTTTCTGTTTCAAATCCAGATACCATTGGTGGCGGAAGGGGACTACGCTCTATATCGGATCATTCCACTGCCGATCAAGATGGGCGCTGAAATAGTCATAATCCAGCCGAGAACACCATACCTAGCAACAGACTTCAAAAAGAATACCTACATGTCGATAACTGATGAAAATTTACGCTCCTGTACTGTACACAATCAAGACCAGTACATCTGTCAACAGAATGTGCCGATCTACAATCTTCATAACAACATTGACAAAACTCCGTGCGAAGCAATGTTACTTGGTCACACAACGACCTTGCCCTGTGACGTTAAACCGGCGTCATGCAAGACAGAGTGGATCGAGTTACACCTACCGAACAGCTGGCTGGCAACATGCTGCGGGACATGCACTATACGGACTATCTGCAACGAAGAAATCGCATCATACACGCTCACATCCGCCGCTATCATAACAATATCACAGGGGTGTGTGCTACAGTCCGATGATCTAAGTATCTTCGCACACAACAAATACAAAAGTAATGCAACTATAAACTACAACATACCGGAAGCAACAATAAACTCTACTGTAAACAACATAGTGAGCCTGACCTATCCTAAGTTGCCTTATCAACTTACGAGCGAAAATGCTGACATGAAGAAACTCAGAGAACAGGTTGAATTTCAGAAGAGAAAGGAAAGTAGCCTGCCCGCCAACTTAACAAGACATGATCTGCACCACTACGTGGTTGGCTACTCGATGGTCACCGTCCTCATCATCATCGGCATCGTGTGGGTGGCGAAGACTCGCTGCCTTCCAAAATGTACGAGAAAACATAATGCAGTCAGAGAGCGGCGCGAGCAAATCGAGCTATCAACGATAAGCACAGAACTGCAGAATCAGCAAAAACCAACACGGGGCAATCCGAGACCGATGACGCCTCGAGCGAATGCATCGCGGCGGGACTTTATTCTCGGTGCAGACAATTTAGTTTTTAATTTTGATTAATTTTATTGTTAAGGCAAATCTTTCTTATCATACTTTTATCTTTTCTTGGGGCTTCCAAGATGTACAGTTTGTACATAATTAATAACGACCTACTTTTGATTTGTTAGCGTTGCACTTAGCATGACGATATTACCTATACAAAATAAGTAGTAGCGATACGATCTTGATCGGGTTAACATCTACCAAGAAAGACTTGCCTAATTTATCTGTATTTCATGTTATTAAGTGACAATATAGTGCTTTACTGAACTTTGGTGATCTTTCTCTAACTAACTACAACAACTACAAGAACCCATCATAGCTACCAGAGCTTAAACATAACTTCCTATAACATCTTCAAGACGTGCGGCCACTACACCGTACATACCTAAATATATTGTGAACATTTGAAGCGTCTACATGCTACCATTATCAATATTGAGCAAAAAATCACGTTTGTTGTATGGGAGCCCCCCTTAATATTGTTTTTTTTTTTTAGTATTTGTTGTTATAGCGGCAACAGAAATACATCATTTGTGAAAATTTCAACTGTCTAACTACCAAGGTTCATGAGATACAGCCTGGTGACAGACGGACGGACGGACGGACAGACGGACGGACGGACAGCGAAGTCTCGGTAATAGGGTCCCGTTTGGCACTCTTTGGGTACGGAACCCTAAAAATGTAGTAGATTTATTTTTCAGAGTACTAATCCCGAGAACGAAGCACTGAAGTATATTTATGTGTGTATATTTATGTATATGTATATGTATATGTATATGTTTTGTTCCAGCGGATGGTCAGCGGTGGGCTCCGCGCCTGGCGCCACCCGCGCCTGGCGCTGCGCCTGCGGCCTGCGCAACGTGTCAGCGGCGTGGCGATGCGCAGCGTGTGATGCGCTCGCGCCACATGCGCCAGTCTACAGGTAACGCATGGGAATCGCGTGTAAGGAAGGACATTTTCATCTGTCTAGGTGAGGCACGATGAGAGGCTATAGGAACTGGATCAGATGATTTAATCAGCGTTGGATCTGCGCTCGTGAATGTGCACCGCACGAACCCGTCTATTAGGTGAGGCCTTGAGAATAGGCTTGTGGCCAAGGTAATCCAATAAATCTAGGAACAAGTCTTAAGTTGAAGCATTATGTACAAAATGGCTTGACATTCTCAGAATTGTATGTTTCCAGCAGATATATTTTATAATGTCAATTTTGTGCAAAAAAAGACATTTGATGGCACTTTTACATGACGTCATTCTGTTGCCACAAGCCTATTGCGTGAAATACTCCATAATGAACGTGTCTTAAACTGGAGCTGCCTGTTGGGTGCACTCGGAGTGATGTACCCACACACAGCAGGCGGCTCCAGTTTAACACATTTTTACATCCTAGATCGGCCTTGCCGCAGGCGTGTGTGTAGCTCGCTATACTTTCAATAGAGGGCTGATTCTCCGCTTCATCATCTATCTATAGGCTCACCTCAGCAAGTCCTGAGCGGCTCAAGGCATTTAGCAACTGTTGTATGAGATGTTTTAAGTGGCTGTAAGCGGTATGGCGATTTCTATATGTGAGACATGATATTGTGCCAGTTACCGATATAAGGCGTATAACATCAGATAATTGCAACGGACAATAGAATATCAGCGCTCGTGATTACACAGTCTAGTTCTGTAGCGGCAGATATGGCGGCATACATGGCACACGTGTTGTGTATTGCTGTTTGTTATGGGCCACTGTCTCAGTGTATTACAAGGCAAGCACGCAATGGCGGCCTCTGTGGCGCAGCGGTTGCACGTCTGCCTACCATGCGAGAGGTCCCGGGTTCGAATCCCGGATGGGGACAAAAAATAACCCATGTCTTGGATGTTTACCTACATGTTTGTGATGTCGCTGTTTCTGGTTCCCACGACACAGGGTATCCTAGTGTGGGGCCAGAAGCAATGTATGTGCCTGTATGTATGTGTAATGTGTAATGTAATGTAATGGGCCTCATCGAGTACTACTACCATTCTGGCACAGTCAAGCTAGTGGAAGGGCCTACCTACATGCAACGTACAGCTTTATAGCTAATTAGCTACTACATGGTCATGGCCATTTTTGTTATTAATATTTCTTATGAATTTTCCAGGTTTTCAGACGATGACGATCAAACAGCAGGGATGACGGACAAGGATAGATCTGCGCAAGGTACGAACCCGCTCATATTAAATATTGTATTTTATGATAGCCAGTCTCAAAATTTGATATTCGTGATACTTGAAATAGGGATTTATCAATTTCAAAAATCTACATTTTTTAGCTTTACTTTCAAGACTAAACTGAAATATCTATTTCGGTAATGAACCGACGACGAGGAGGCGTGAACAGAAAGCGTTGATTGATAGGACCCGTCAACATAGTGACATTCAAAATGGCCTTGTTCGGTTCTATTTGTGGCCACGTTCATTAACACCCCCTGTCGCGTAAGCACAAAAGAGTCCTTGGAACAATATTGACATTAAAATTATAAAAAAAAAGATGAGATTAAAATTATTTTGACTGTGGGTACCAAAACGTCAATGAATGTCTAATTTTTGACGTTGGTACCCACTGTCAAACTAATTTTAATGTCAATATTTTTCCCTTTTCGGCCAGGAGAATGACAATGGCTTGACTTAGGGGGTTTAAATCAATCAACTTATCAAGTCAATTTATCAAAACTGACTATGGGAATACGCGTCACACATAACGCGCCTTATTAACTAGCTCTACCCAAGCAGCACATTAGCGCATTTAGCAGCCAACTAAACATGGTTGGTGGCAAAAATCACTATAATGGGTCGCATATCAGTGCAGATTATAACGACTAGTTTTTAACTCAGCTCTAAGTTCTACAGGAGAACAAAATATTACTGATAATGGCATATTGGTGAATTTTGCCACCATTTAACAACTTGTAGTGCTTAATTGTCTAAATTCGAACTAACAGTGGCAAATAGGCTTTTATATTCACTGATATGACACCCATAGTCGCAAATGGGTTGTTAAAATTACTGTTATGCCTATTTGGCACTTTGAGATCCAAAGAATGGCATATTAGTGTATTTAATGACTTATAGTGGCAGCTATAAGCTTAGGTTGTTATATGCACTAATATCCTACTTTGAGTTCTTTATGGGGGTCGCCAAGAAGCGAGAGTACCAATTTTCACTTATATAGAACGACAATGACACTTGAAGTTGTAAAACTAACTAAGATAGCTAAGTAGCCCCATAAATATTTACACAAAAACCGTTAAACATCAAACCGGCCAAGTGCGAGTCAGACTCGCGCACGAAGGGTTCCGTACCATTATCTATAAAAAATTGCAAAAAAACACGTTAATTGTATGGGAGCCCCCTTTATATTAAATTTATTTTGTTTTTAGTATTTGTTGTTATAGCGGGAACAGAAATACGTCATCTGTGAAAATATCAACTGTCTAGCTACCACGGTTCATGAGATACGGCCAGGTGACAGACAGACGGACGGACGGACGGATATCTTGAGATTTTAAGGTACTTTCCCTCCAGGGCCCATTCGTTTGTTCCACCCTGTATATGTGTGAACTGTCACTGTATTTTTCATGAAATACCCAAAAAGTTTTGTAATTGTAATTATTGTAATTTCTTTATTGTACTCACATGACAGTAAAAAAATAGCTTAAAACTTAGAAAAAATATGTACAAAGGCGAGCTTATCTCTAATAAGAGATTTCAGTTTTGTTCAAATTATCATCTTATGTCAGAATAACTTTGTAGCTAGTTGAAAAATAACATTTGAATTGATTCAAAGCTTGCCGCGCTTTTAGGGCCTTTAGTACCTACTAAACGCCGCCGTAAGCAGCACTGTCTACAACCTACTGGAAAACGTGAGACACCCATCTACAATTTCCGTACAATGAGGTTCACTCACTCATTATGTCAATGTCATGCAGACTGCAAAACATCATTTCAACGCACCAAAGAGTATTTAATTAAAACATCACTGGCAGCCAAACTTGAAGTGGCCAAAAGGAAAAAATGAATTTCTGAGCTCTGAGATTTGTATGAAAACAAAAGTAATTAAAAACTAGGTATTAATTTTATAATTATTTTCTAAAAGTTCTACAGAATAAATAGTGACGTCGTAATTCATCAATGAATATTTAAAGTCTTTGTAGAAGTCCGGGGACGACATTGCCATATCATTTAAATTTAGTTTCATTAAAAGAAGGCTTACCTACCAAAACAAAATGGCCTTGGTATAAACTTTTCAAGCGTGTTGTGAAGACGTATCTTGTACCGAGACCACTTTCAATTTGTAATATCTCTCGATCAAAGTTGAGCTATTTTAGGCTATTCACGCTGAAATTTTTTTGGTGACTGCTTTCAACAATAAATAACATAACATAACATAACATTTACATACAGGCACTTACATTGCTTCTGGCCACACACTAGGATACCCTGTGTCGTGGGAACCAGAAACAGCGACAACACAAACATGTAAACATCCAAGACTTGGGGTATTTTTTTTTGTCCCCAGCTGGGATTCGAACCCGGGACCTCTCGCATGGTAGGCAGACGTGCAACCGCTGCGCCACAGAGGTCGTCAATACCAATATCTTTTGTTGTAACGTTTTTCTCTAAAAGTAGGTACGTGAAATGTATTATTATTATTTAAAACAATTCGAGTGTTTCTGCCATAGCGTAGAAAACTGTTTTAATGACTTACTCATCGTTCTTGGAATAATTTAAACAGTACCAGCAGCATTTAAAAAATACCGAAATTTCGGTATACCGGTATTTGAAATTTTCAATACAGCTAAGATGTATTACAGCGTAATTGTTCCTACCTTCGAAGTCCATCATCAAACCAGCTCGGTGGTACCATAAGAACATGCTCCAAGAAATCTACTTTCGAATAAAAAAAACTACATTCAAATTGGTTCACCCGTTTACGCTCCGCGAGCTGAGGGACAGAGACACAGATACACAGATACCCAGAGTGACACACGCGTTAAATAAAATCATAACACCCCTTTTCGAGCAGAGCCCATAAACCCTTCGATCGCGATCTCGCTTAGTAGTACATGCGATTCGCTTTCAGAATCTGGCCCCAAGTATTTTTTTGTTTTCTCACGGATCACCAATTGAAACCGAAAATAGTTACTACAGGGTCTAATATTCACTCATTTGATAAATTCGAAGGTGCATTTAGGTGATTTTTGGATGTATAGGTGCCATTATGGAGTAAATAAGCTGATATTGCAACTGCAAGTAATTGGTTTGATCGCCATGATTAAAAGATGGCGAACGCAAATTGCAAATATTTTGAGACGATTAAAACAATAACAAGTTTACAACGTAAATTTGACGCGTATCTGATACATTCTAGCAACAAAATAATCGCATTCTGACCACCAGATTCCAGATTTTCAACAGAAAATGTAAAAGTGAGGTTATGTTACAATTAATTATTATATTTTTTTTGGGGAAATTTTCATCAGAACGATGGCGCATTAAAATCTTATAAGAAATATAATATGCACTTCACAATAAAATCAAAATTGCACCGGTTTTAAGACAGAACATGCGCATGTACCTAATTACGTAAATATGTTGTTGTTAGAGTGTAGAAGTCTAGCCATCACCATTTGATTATTGATTCGTTAATAACGCACTTACCTTGTAGTTATATACGATGAAAATCTCTTCCAGTTCCAATAATCACTCAGTCTACTTACACAAACAAAACAAAGCAAAAACAATCCTGCTTGCCACTAATAGTACTACACTGATCTAATGAACGAACTGAATAGACTATCATTCGTTCAATCAGTCCAATTTGCACTTGAAGTTCCAATTTTCACCAACGGTAGCAATTTGAACGCGTTTAGACCTTATTAGATCTTTAAAATAGGCTGCTATTTTTCGCCTTTTGGTTGCATATAGGTGCTATATAGGTTCTAACCACCTATATAGCACCTACGTTAGATCCAAAAATCACCTTGCGTAGCAATTTGATATAATATGGAACTCCTATGCCACCAAATGTGCTGCTTGGGTATTGAATTAGCTATTCTTCGCATACATATTCAAATTCTCCTTTCAGAGAACACTATGATAAGATCAAACACACTAGCTGTCCCGTCGTACAAACCATCGTCCAGCTACTCTGATGGCCGTCGCCTAAACCTTGACCTACAGTCACTGCGCTTATCCCCAACCCAGTTAACCGATCACGCCCACGGAGTTACCCGCTCTCTATCACACGGCTCGGTGATAAACAACCAACAGAAATGGTGGAAGGTCGACGAGACGAAAGGCACGATCAACCGTCCAACCTCTCTCATGGTCTCCGAAAGACACGGACTGCACAATACTGCCCACACCAATCCGCACAGGGAATCGTTTCTGAGAAGCTTACACACAGTCACCAGGCGACCGAAGAAGTCGAACGCTGAGAGCAAATCCAATTGGGAATTGAATTACGTGAAGGATTACCAAAGGGAGCAGAGTCGAGCGTTGCATTTGAAGAAGTGGGCTTGTGGGAAGTGCACTTTAGAGAATTCTGGAATTAGAACCCATTGCGAAGCCTGTCTGACCCCAAGATTGTCCCCTTTGGCACGAATCCCAAACACTAGAGGTCTCAGTGTTACAACTTTAGGCCGTCGCGAGACTATGAACAGAGATGGTGCAGTCTCACTACCCGCGACTGGTGGTGTGATGATAACAGTTCCCGATTGGCCGCAAACTGGTTGCACAACTCTCGGAGCCACATTCCGTAGGTCAATAAGCGCTCAGAACTCTCCCGAAATCAGACCAACTTACAGAAGGTCCTTTTCGGAGCAGACAAACGCGGAATCGCGGCCCGTTGGCAAAGTCATCTCCAGTAGAAGAAGCCTCAACGACTATCAGAAGTCGTTAGCAAGTTACTGCGGAAGCCTAACACGAAAACCTGAAGATAAAAAAGACAGACCCGAGCATCGTATAGAAGAAAACGTAGACGCAGTCGATTCGGTAGAAAAGGAATGTAGTTGGGACACCAACGCAGAAGGGGTGATCTACGCATTACCGAACAAGGGGAAGTACAAAGACAGGAATCTCCAACTGCAAGTCAATAACAGCGGTACCAGATACTCTTACGTTTCAGTTCAAGACACCAAAAACGTGATGAGCAACTGCCACAACGAAGCTGTGTACAGCAATGACATCAACGACGGCGACTACGCTCGCATCGATGAACTGCTAGGAGCAGAAAACTGTATATCACCGGTCAACAACGTGGACGTAGCCAGTAATATAAGGACGTCTCATATAGGAGTGTCGGTGCCGCGCGATCCGAACACAAAAGTGTACAACATGCTGCCCTCTGTCGGGAAGGTGTCGCATAATCCGAACAGGGAAATGACTAAAGTGCCTTCAACTCAAACGCAAGCAACGTGAGTACTTTTTGCACAGTGAAGGATTAGAGTTTACAGAATTAGTATTCTTGAACTTTAGATATTTAGATAGTAAAAACATGCTTCGGGAGACTTATTCGAGCATTATCTGTCTCGATCGTCGTGATGCATTTAGTATGTAAATGAGCAACTAATAGGGAAGCGCACTGATAAATTAGTTCCGGATGTCGGTATGAGTTTGCGATAAGCAATATGAGCAGCTTCCCCAGCCAATGCCAAGAGAAAAAAAAACTTTCGCCATCCCGTTCCGGAAGGTGTATTCCCGTTGTCCTCACTGAACGGGTACAGAGGCGATGGGACAACCGGACTAAAGTTGATTATATTATCACAATTTCGATGTCCAAAAATCATGGGGACAACGGGAACACCTTCCGCAAAAGGCGTGACGCTAATAAGTCTCGTGAGTTTTTTTAATCCCTCTCTTCACTCGTGATTGGCCCCTCAGCCGCGAGTCGCGCATGTGGCAGTGCAGCGAGTGCTGGTTCGCGTACAACGTGTGGTGGGCGCGCGCCTGCGATGTGTGCCGCGCGGGACGCCCGCCGCACGCACCCGCCACGCTCGCCAGTGACGTCACACAGTACGTACCGACCTCAAGCCCGATAGACGGCCCCTGTGACGCAGCGTTGTGGCCCTGCCTACCATGCGAGAGGTGCTGGTCTCGTCCCGGCTGGGGATTCAGAAAAAATACTCTAGAGCCCGTAGACAATGTTACTAACGCTACGAAAACGAAACGAAACGATAACTCTAAATGTATGGATTTGACATTTGGTCACGCTAAGTATGACGTCATCTAGCGAAACCAAATGTCAAATCGCATACATTTTGAGTTATAGTTTCGTTTCATTTTCGTAGCGTAAGTAACATTGTCTAGGGGGGCAGGTCTTGTATGTTTACTTTGTGATGTCGCTGTTTCTGGTTCCCACGACGCAGGGTATCAGTGTGGGGCTGGAAGCAATGTATGTGCTTGTATGTGACTGTTTATGTTACGATTTACATTGTGTCTGACGTGGTGTGTTGTGACTTGTGACGCACCAGAACGATATCGGTTTCATGCATTTTGTATGGTGAGATTTATATCTATATGTCGCGATGTGTTCTGCGGGTCGATTCTCGCGCCTTCGATATACGGATATCGAGACCTATATTGACAGATTCCCATACGAAATCACTCGATATAGGTGTAGATATCGTATATCGAATGCGCGAGAATCATGCTCTTGAACCGTGACAAATGTACATCCGGCTATAAGCGGGCTGGGGCAATCTCGGATGTAAAAGTGTGTTGGAGCCGCCTGCTGATAGTGAGTAGTTTGGAACGGTGCACTCACAGCCACCTGCTGTGGCTCCACTGGAACACACTTTTACAACCTAGATTTAGATTGTCCCTGCGGTAGGTATGTGGGTAATAATTCTGTGCATCCTATGCAACAGGATGTACCCAATATAACCCAAGGGGTCGAATAGGACCCGCACATGGTAGTTGGATATTTGAGCTGGTATTGATGGTATCAAGGAGTATGGGCGTTATCGACCCCTTAGGATGGGTGGTTTAATAGCAAGTTCGGTTTCGCCAGCCACATTATCTTTGGATACGACAAAAAGGACATCATCACATAATTTTAAATGTGAAACATCATTCAATAAAATCAAATTCCATTAAAATTTACTCCACTGATTGCCATTAAGGGAGAATAACATCATGCTCTCATATTTATTTTAATCACAGTTTTAAATATTAGTTTGGTCTGTCTTATTTCTCACACAAACTACCGTTTTCCCGCAGGCCTTCAAATCCGTCAGAAGCTAGCGGTAGCAAGGTCGAGTCGAATCGCGAGCAACGCAAGCTGACGGTGCCCATTGCGTCGCTCGACCACGATCTGAACAGCGATGAACTGCTGTTCGCTGTTGGTAAGTCACTCTAGGACATCTGTAACTTAGCATAATACAACACAGCGTCACGGATTTTCCCATATGGGGTAGCAGAGGCGCACTTGTGCCCGTGTGACGACCTCTGTGTTGTTGTGATCGAGGCTGTGCGTCCCAAGTGAGAGGTCCTGGCTTCGAACCCCTGGTGGAGGCAAAGAATAAAAGCTCAGGTCTTGGATGTTTACATGTTTGCGATGTCGGTGCTTCTGGTTCCCACGACACAGGCAGGGTATCCTAGTGTGGGGCCAGATGCAATGCATGTGCATGTATCATGGATGAATTATGGCATGAATGTAAATGTTACAATGTTATTTTATGTTTAGCCAGTAAATTGTTACTATTTCATTTAGGCACTGTCCCAAAAGTTCTCGATAAGCTTTATGTGACAGATTCTTATGTCGTTCTACGTACAAAAATTATGATTTATCTGTTCAGGAACAGGCACTTATTTTCGATTTCACCGACAGTTAGTGGGACACTTAGCTGTCTTCCTTAGCTGTCTAACGATTGTTATGGAGGCCCGCCTTTTAAGTTTATGGGGTGTATATGACCCCTAATAGCCTAGATAACCCCAAAGCGAAACAACCACTTGTTGGCCAAAGTGTTCCTTAAACAAAAGGATTGTTAGTGAAATCGGCCATTATTCTAGTCCCCTTTGAGCCGAAAGATAATCCGCGTCCTCTTTCCGCAGAGTCTCGGCCGCCGCCGTCGACCGAGAGCGCCGGCTGGGGCTGCGAGCGCTGCACGCTGGTGAACGAGGCGAGCGCGGCCGTGTGTGCCGCCTGCGCCGCCAGCCGCCGCGCGCCGAGCTTCTGGTGAGTGAACGAGTGTCTGAACGATTGAATGAGTGAGTGATCTGCCACTACCTTAGCCGGCTGTGCCGACGCCCGCTGAAAGCCGAGCTTCTAGTGAGTGAGTGAAAGATTTAATGAGTGAATGAGTGTCAGATAGATATGCCTCTTAATTCGCCGCCTATGCCACGACGCTGCGGGCGGCGGGTCCGTGAGTGAATTAACGAATGAGAGTGCAGGCTGGGGCTGGGAAACAACGGTCGGTTAGAAATACGCAAACGCACAATAAAAATTATAAGAATTTATCATTAATCTATTCCAGGTCGTGCAGCTCGTGTACGCTCCGCAATCCTGCGTCAGCGTTGCTCTGCCTCGCATGCAAAACGCCGCCGGTGCCCAAGCACGGCATTCAGAGCGCTACCACGGACACCACTGTCGTCACTTGTACGTACTCACACATTTGCCATTCTTGGTACGGACTTCAATAAAAGCGTCATGCAAGCTTTTTCGCATTTGACAAATTATAATCTTTTCTAACGCAATATTATATTATATTTTTATTATTATTAATATTTGACCCAGCTAGCTCAGGTATTTCGATGGCAAATTCTGCATTACTTGCGTTTTATTCAATGACTGAAATAATACAATTTCTTTTATGATGGCTGCTATCGTATTGATCTTTCTGCCGATGTAAGTTTAAATGTCACGTTGTTACTTTGTATTTTCAACGACTGTTTAATCTACTTATGTCAACAGCCGGTAGGAGTCCGTCGCCGAGACGTCATCAGCAACGTCACACGCCGGCGCTGCCCCGCCGCGGCTCCAGGCACAAAACTCCTGACAATAAGTACGTTGGTTTATTACAGCTACTGCGTCGTAAGTCGCGTAAAGAATCGCATGACAATAGATAATTCTGCACTGAGAGAAATAAATCCCCCCCCCCATAGGGAAATAGGGGTTACAGTTTATGTTAAACTCAAAAAGCACTTGACATTGCTTTCAAATCAAATAGGGTTTGTGGAAGTCATTTTTTAAGTTTTGCTTTTTGTTATAATTATTAAGAATTTTTAAACTAAACTTTGAACTTTGAATTCGCAGGTCCGAAACAAACACAGAGTGGGCATGCTCAGAATGCACGTTCAAGAACGCGCCTGCGACGATCGTCTGTGAGATGTGTCAATCACCCAAGGCAAGGCTGCTGACTGCCTCTACGAGCTCGCGGGACGACGAAGACGAACGTAAGTTCCCTGCCGCGCCGTTTGAAAAACTTGGGGCCGTATTAACCCGTTGAAAACAACCAAGGGGTCTGTAACGACCCACACTCATGAGCTTATTTGTCATCTACGAAGACGTGGAGAGTGGGCGTTATCGATCCCTTGGGATTATATGGGATAACCGCTCCCAGCTCTGAGAGCTATTTAAAGCGACTGATTTGATATGGCGAAGTCACTGAGAACTGAGAGCCCAGTGGCCCGGACAAATAGCCTGAGAATACTCCGTAGGTATTAAAAAGAAGTATAAGCGAACACTCGATTGGAGCATCGATGCAATAATGAAAGAAACATCGTGAGGAAACCTCCATATGCAATGGACTGCCTGGGCCCCCAGGTACGGAAACTTGTGTATTGAATTACTGGCTTAAAGCACAGATACTATAATATTATTACTAAAAGTGAGTACAATTTGCCTTTGCCTTTGGCACCCGCGGGCGTGCCGCTATATTATGATATGTTATGCTGATCGAGCGTCCAACATCCTTTAAAGGACCGGTTCCTTTCTTGTGTCCTTGAAAAAACCTTGAAAATCGTGGGCCGTTGTTTTTTGTGCGTACGCTTGAGCAGAAACAAACTGACTATTGTCGCAATAGTCAGTTTGTTTCTGCTCGAGCGTACAGAAACAGTCGCTGTTGACAGTGGAAGGTTCTGACAGCGAGCGCCACGAGAGCACGCCCATGGAGATACTACGCATCCGGGAGGAGAGCCACGCGTGGACGCAGTGGCAGGAAGTGCTGGCGCAGTGTTCCGCGGTAAGATACACACAGCCTCTTAACCCTCTGCCTTCCACGAGCAGACTCTCCATACGACGAAATGATATTTATAGTCACCCCCTCTGACTTCCGTAAGCAGACTCTCCATACGAACTTTCCATTATTCACGCACCACCCTACTTGCACAAGCAGACATTCCATACGACCACGCTTCACTTCCGGAATATTGACTAAGTTCAAATACCTTTTTTTTTTGTAAGTTGGTACTACACACCGGAAATAGAGGAAATCAAAATCTCTACTCTGTGGTGTATGATACTTGATTGGTTACTAGAAAAAAGTTGAAGAAAAAACATTTGTACCGTGTGTATTGTAGTGTGGTTGATAGGTTGATTCCAAACACAATGACTGCTGTTTTGAGAATGCGATTTATTGTATACTTATTCTAATAAAGTTACCTCGGTTAGCCTAGATAAATATCTACACAATGCATAATAATTAAGTGCTGTACGAGTGCTGACATAGCTCGTACATCCTGCCGACTCAAAAGTATAAGGACTAAACAAATGTAAATAATTGAAACAAAAAGTAAACTTTAGAAAAAACCGACTTCCACAAACCCTATTTGATTAGATTGAGTTTAATACAAACTGTAACCCCTTATCCCCCCCCTTGGGGATTTAATTTTGTCAAATCCCATATCAGTGCTTCCCCACGCTACTAAGGAACCCCTGTACAAAGTTTCATGGCTCTAGGTCCACCGGTTTAGGCTATGCGTCGCCTGCCCGTCAGCCACGCATTGTATTTGTACCTAGTATTGAGCAGATCTGGTGGCCATATGTGGTCTTCATCAGCAGTTCCGCATCACAATATTATGCTTACCATGTGCATTTGCACGAGTTATTATGAAAAACACAAAAATCACTATAGGTCTGTATAATATTTGAAGAGTTCCCTCGATTTCTCCAGGATCCCATCATCAGATCCTGACCTGGTGTCAATGGGACCACCCTTGAGGTATTACCTATACGCCGAAAAAAGATTTGTTCAAATCGGTTCATAATTGGCGGAGTTATCGCGTAACAAACATAGAAAAAAAAACATACGGGTCGAATTGAGAACCTCCTCCTTTTTTTGAAGTCGGTTGAAAAATAACTGTAAAATGTGATTAATCAAACATAAATATAAAGGTAGAAACTTAAGACTATCGCAGAGTTTCAAGGTTTAGTGCTAACATGTGGTATGTCTAACCTAACGTGACTCTTGCGCACCCCCAGCGCTGATGTCATTGCTGCACCCGGGCTGTCGCTGGTCGCCGTCGGTGTTGTGTCCTGCGATTGGATGTCCTTAAGCGGGATCGCGTAGACATGCTCGGTGCTGTCAGCTGCTTGTTGGTTGTGGCCTTTTCTTGCCTTGCACCATCTCACAATAACGTAGATAATCCCCGCCAGAAATATGAGTACCAGGATCGAATACAATACAGAATACTGGTGGATGTCGTGTATTGTTAGGGGTGCATCAGCTTGTCGCTTCATGCTGTCAATCTGGGCTTTGATGCTGTGCCACTCGTCCTTGTGATCCTCTTCCTTGAACGGCTTGATGTCTGAGGTGTTGATTATCTGGTTCAGTATCGATGCCTCGGGGGTGTCAGGTAGTGCTGGGCTGGGTTTTAAAATTGGTGGTGATGGTTAATAGTCACGTGTTGTTTGCAGAGCGGCGAGCCGTACGTAGACTCTGCGTTCCCCGCTGCGCCGCGCTCGCTGTACTACGGCGCCGGCGCGGGCGCCGACAGCCACGCCGCCACACGCTGGCTGCGTCCACGACAGATCCACGTCGAGTCCGACCCGCGGCTGCCGTGGGTCGTGTTCCGGGAGCCACGGCCGAGTGACATCTCGCAAGGTAAGACTAGGCTTGGTTAAAGACATCGGGAGGGTGCGATTGTTGCTAATGCCACAGATACTGTGGGCTATTCTTGAGGTGTCAAAACCACTAAACTAGAGGTACAGGCACTAAACTGACAACCTTCAAATCCGACAGCTCTTGCGCGGTGGCCACAGATTCCATTTTCAATCACACCATTTTAATTAGTTTAGTTAGTATAGTTCGTGTCGCCTTCGGAATCGCAGGGACTATAATATTATACTAATACAGATAGACCACCTAGAACAAAATATGACACGGCGTAAACTGAGATGCTACGGAAGCTTCTTTAGTTCGAGGTCATTA